>CM057721.1:5000-2405000 GCA_030064385.1 Melaleuca quinquenervia
CTATACCCTATCCCCTGTACCCTATCCCCTATACCCCATACCCTATACCCCATACCCCATACCCCATACCCTATACCCGATACCCTATACCCGATACCCTATCCCCTATACCCGATACCTTATCCCTTATACCCTTTACCCTATACCCTATACCCCATACCCCATATCCTATACCCGATACCCTATCCCCTAAACCCTATTCCCTATACCCGATACCTTATCCCTTATACCCTTTACCCTATCCCCTATACCATTTACCCTATACCCTATACCCCATACCCCATACCCTATACCCGATACCCTATCCCCTATACCCTATACCCTGTACCCTATCCCCTAAACCCTGTACCCTATACCCTGTACCCTATACCCTAAAACCCTCTACCTTAAACCCTTTACCCTGTTCCCTATACCCCATACACCATACCCTATAACATGTACCCTATACCCTAAACCCTATACCCTGTACCCTATACCCTAAAATCTTGACCCTATACCCTATACCCTGTACCCTATACCCTAAAACCTTGACCCTATACCCTGTACCCTATACCCTAAAACCTTGACCCTATATCCTATACCCTATCCCCTAAACCCTGTACCCTTAACCCTATACCCTGTACCCTATACCCTAAACCCTATCCCTTAAACCCTCTATACCCTATACCCTATGCACTTAACCCTTAACCCTATACCCTCTATTCCCTATGCCCTCTGCACTATACCCTAAACCCTCTTCCCTCTACCCTAAGCCCTATACCCTATACCCTAAGCCCTCTACCCTATACCCTTAGCCCTCTACCATATACCCTATGCCCTATACCCTATACCCTATGTCCTATAACCTAAACCCTAAGCCCTATAACCTAACCCCTAAGCCCTATTCCCTAACCCCTAAGCCCTATACCCTAATCCCTATTCCCTATACCCTAAGCCCTATACCCTAATCCCTAAGCCCTATACCCTAAACCCTATACCTTAAACCCTATGCCCTACACCCTATACCCTAAACCCTATACCCTACACCCTATGCCCTACACCCTATTCCCTATACCCTAAACCCTATTCCCTAAAACCTTAAACCCTAAATACTAAACCCAGATCTCTGCCAGGCCAACCTCGCCCTACCTCAGTTGGCCGCTGGAGTGGTTGGCAAGTGGCCGGCTGGGGCCAGGCGAGGCTGGCCCTGGCCAGACTCGCTCTGCCTTAGCCGGCCACTAGCATGGCCAACCTCGCCCCTGCCTAGATCTAGGCAAAGCTGGCCTCGCCGGCCACTAGCCAACCTCTCCAATGGCTAGCTGAAGCATGGCGAGGCAGGCCTCACCCAGTTCTGGGCGAGGGTTGCCTCACCTAGCCCTCGCCGATGGCGGGTGAGGGCGGCAGCGGCTTCTCCAGCCCCCACCGCCCCTCTTCCATCTCCAACGAGGGCTTCACCGCCCTTTGGAGCGATCGGAGTAAAAGAAAAAAGAAGGAAAGAAAAAAGAAAAAAAGTTGCCCCCACGTGTCGCCCCATCGTCGCCGGCGTGATCTAGTCATCACCGGCGAGGTCCTCGTAGACATTTTCTGGCTAAAATCCTCTGAAATGACTTAAATTGCAAAGGTGGAAAAGGTTTAGGACTGAATCGGCTTAAAAAAGAGGTTGAGGACCGAATCGGCATAAGCAATAAAGGTTTAGGACTTTTTTGGCAATTTTCCCCTATTATTCTTATCCTTAGGTCCATTTTTTATCTTCTTTCAGTAAGATTATGATTTCTTTTTGTCCTTCCATTGATTTGATGAAGTTGAAGTCAGACTTTAACATATACATAACATTTGTCAAAAATTTTCCCAATTGGATGAGCTTAAGATATCGAGTCATGATCTTTTTGTGGGCGTAAACATCAGGTCAATAGGAAATCAGACGAAAAGCTTATGCTCGATCAATATTTTGCCAAATTTGTGTAAAAAAGCACATGGATATGATTTTACAAAAGAAAATCTCAATTTAATGACTTGAATATATTAGGTGACGGTTTTTGTAGCTGCAAAAATCAAGTCAATGAAATGTTGGATGGAAAAATTATGGAATGTTAAAATTTGGCCAATTTTGTGGTTTTTTTTTAATTTGATGAATTGAATACATCAGGTCATGGGCTTCCATAAATGCAAATATCAAGTCAAGAGTTTTTCGTAGGTGCAAACATAGGGTCAATAGGCAATCAAACAAAAAACTTATGCTCGATCAAAATTTTGCCAAATCTATGTAAAAAAGCACGTGGATATGATTTTACAAAAAATTTCTCAATTTAATGACTTGAAAATATTAGGTGACTGTTTTTGTGGGTGCAAAAATCAAGTGAATGAAATGTTGGACGGAAAAATGATGGATCGTCAAAATTTGGTCAAATTTGTGGAATTTTTTTTTTCAATTTGATGAATTGAAAACGTCTGGTCATGGGCTTCCATAAACACAAATATCAAGCTAATGAAACAGGCTTGAACTTCATTAGAACACTAACGACAATTTCAGTACAATAATATCTCCTCCCGTCATCAAATTATCTCTTTATATTTTTGTCGACATTTTATTTGCTTAGAAATTCATAAGGTCCAAAAGTACCTCTACTGCATCGGCCACTGTCGGTGCAATATCATGTATAATCTCTTTAAGAGTGCAATCCCACTTGAATACTACGGCTGAGTGATCCACAGATCGAAAATCTTGAAGATCAAAAGCAGCAGCCACCACTTCATCCCGTTCACATTGCAACATTCAGAGACCCCACCCGAAACAAGTGAAAACTAAAATCAAAACGAAACAAAGACTACGATCACCATATATAAACAAAAAAGGAGATACAAGAAGAAGAGATGAACATACAGCTAAAGAATAACAAATCTGCTTTTATCATGGTGTTGCATAAAACCTTGTGCACAGAGTTTCACTATAAAAAAATTGATGACACTGTTCGTTTTTTCTTCTTTTTTATGGCTTGGGTGGCTCCGCTGCCTCCTTGGCAGGCTCCAGGGACTCCACAGCCGCTTCTTCCTTCTTCTCTTCTTCAACGACAATCTCCTCCTTCTCTTCCACCACCACAGCTGCCTCTGCAGAAGTTGCAGCATCTGCAGGAGGAGCCTCAACATCCTTTTTTTCAGTGATTATGAAGGTGGACACCTTCTCAAATACAAATAACACGGGCCCCTTTACCAAGGCTGGTCCATACTTTGTGGACGCTTCCAACACTGACTTTGATCCAGGAAATTCTGCACAGCCATAATTAATTACATATGGGTGATCAAGAGTGCGTACAAACAAAATCAGTTCATGTGCACATGCTTCTCGCATAGATAAGGATGATACATGTACAAATAAATATAAGACACATGCATTAAAACACTTATACATATGATGCGCACACTGATCGCTTGAGACATTGTGCATATATGCTCAGCTAAAGCGACAAGTTGTGAGGAGAAAATTAAAAAAGCCAGTACCGATTTTCACAAGCTCTTCTAGGAACTTGTTGACAGCGGTCGAGTTCTTCTTGAGTCCTGCTTCCTTGGGCTCCTTAACAAGAGCCTGTTTGTTGCGCGGCATAACAAGAGCATTTTTTATTCTTAGGTCATATGTATAGACATAGGACTAAAGATGATATACACATGTTGGATCGAAGTGTTGACATTCCGCTCGTACCTTGACTTCTACAGAGGAAGCTTCATAGATCTCCACTACTTTAGGCTGAAGCTCTGTCTTCTTCTCCTCGAATTCCTTGTCTATCTCCCCCTGTTTAAGGAACCACGCCCATCAATAAAGCTATAATTGTGTAACTAACTATGCTAGCTAGCCATGTTAACCAGGCTAGGGAAAACCATGTATCAACCCTCGAGGGACCTTGGAATCATCAAAGGACTTGCAAGCCTCCGCAGCAGCAGTCTTGTTTCCATTTTTCTCAAACACTTTCTTGATCTTCGGAAGAACCTTCGATGTCCAGTAACCCATGTCTTCCTCCCTATTATACAAGATGGAACAGAAGCAAATCCCACAAAGTGAGTAAGATGATCAAAGAAGGAAAATGAAAACTAATCTAGTTCAGATAGTGCGGAGAGGCGTCGAATGTCATACGGGATGGGATGGGTGGGATGAACTTACTCGTGATGTCTCTCTCTTGGTGTAGCGTCCGGAGGCAAATACTTTCGACCTGGGATGGGATGGATTGTTGTCGATCATGGATAGCCCAACTGCCCCTTGGAATCAAGGCACATATAGAGCCGAACACACACCGAGAGAGAGAGAGAGAGAGAGAGATAAAAATATACGCTAACAAAGCGTCGCCTCACGTAAGGTGATAGAATAATGGACAGGTGTTTCTGGTCATGAAATTTACAAGAACTTGGCCACCTCATGATTGGTTGGTGTCAGCCAACTGGGCGCGAAATGACCCCGGGAGCCCCCGCTCCAGGGGGCTCTCGGGGGCATAGACGCGAAAGCGTAACGAGAAGACAGCTGTGCAATGACAATCAAGCTCGTTCATTCAAAGGTGGCAATGTCGAACGCGGGGCCTACCTCCAACGTTGCCCGATGTCGATCTGTAAAGATTGATTGAGAGTCAATGGAATCTCACGTGGCTTCGCTGGTACACAACCCCAGTTAGGCCGTCGAAGACCCCACCCTTTCTGCTCCCTCCGCAATTTGATTCCCATAACACGACATCCAAATAATAGCTAAGCTACGACCCACCACCTTCATAAACATTTGATGAATCAATCAGCATACTACTGCATGTTTGTTCTTATGCACCTTTTGCTCAGATGCAGAATCTCTATACAACCCCGGATTGGCTTTCGAATAGCAGGTTTTCCTTTAAGAGGGAGTAAATTCATGCATTGTGTGCATGTACGCCTTTTGACAGATTATCAAGCATACGATTGAAAGAGTTATGCGTATAATATGAGATTCTTACAGAAAGAATGTCGAGCACGCTCATTTATTAGTGGAAGAAGATCTTTCCATAGATTCAAGGTGACAATTGCTAGCAACCTAAGCATTCCTTTTAAATGATGCCCATCCACTCTTAGAAGAAACTGCAACCATCAAGGTGCATAGATACATGTTGTATTGAGATGATACGTCTATAGTCATAGATAAAAACAAGCAGCAGAGGAAATCAAACCGCCATCTTGATAATAGACTTCTTAGTGTTAAAAGAAAATCCTTGCAGGAATTTCAGTGTCAATCCTACAAATTTCATCAAAGTCTATCTGTAAAATTTCGGAAACATCGCTTTGCCCCATTTGTCTTTCCTGTGAAAGCGCTCATTAAGTGAGCTATTACATATACTTTCTATTGTATGATTGCTTCTTAACAAACCTCCTAGATGTATCCACACATGCGCCTATTTTATCAATAAATGATCATTTTAAGACGTCATCTGAATTGTTTTACATTGTACCAGCCGTGACTAACCATGATCTCTAATATTTAATTTTCACTAGTATAGAATTTGCATTGATTTGGTAATCATATGGCTACAAGCATGAAAATAGTTTTTTATCTTAAGCACATCGTTCTTTTAACATTCTGTGGGATCAGAGCAGATAGTTTCTACACTCAATTATGACTGATTTCAGCTAGTTGTCAAGTAGTTCAATTTCTCGTTTTTATACGTACTTTCTTAAAATCAACATTTGCCAAGTTGTTGCCATTTTGAGCAGGGAGAAAGGCATCCATCGTTATTAAACTTTGGGAAAACGCTCATTAATCTTACGAAATGTATCTATCAAATCCTTGAATCCCTAATTTTTGCGTTCGAGAAAATAGTATGTTGTCATATCCTTTGCCGACTAGACCAAAAAATGTTATCAAATGCATTAGAGAGAGGAGAAGGGGAGCGGCTACACCCCACCGCCAGCCACACCCCCCCCCCCCCCCCCCCAAGACAATTTTGTGGAGAGCAAACAATATTGACCCACTTCGCAAATTATCTACATCAGATTAATAATCCAAAATAGTGGGCCAATATAGATAATCTCCATCCCAACATGTTGATCATCGTGGGAAGAGACTCCCGTATCTTAACCGTCCTAAAATAACCTAATCTTATTATGGATGGGTGATATTTACCTCACTTCTTGGACCTATGCACAGTTATGTTCGCATTAAATGGTGAGAAAGGTAAAAAGATATTCTATTTAGTCAACCACCGAACTTCTTCCAAAAGGATAGTTTTCTCTTCATGCAAATAACCATTCAACTTTGCTGCATGATCTGGACTCTCTATCCGGGATTTGAACTAGTTCGTCGGCGTCTCATCCAAGTCTCCTTCACCAAGGAGGGATAAGTGAAGGAGTCTGCGTCGATTGCTGTTGCCGGAAGCAAAAGATGACTACAAGAAAGATGACGCACTTTGGCAATTGAGTACACTACTCTTCTTGACATGGACAGGCTCTGTTTTTAATCCAAGTCTCCTTAATCCGAGTTGATTGATCTATTAGTACAACCATATCCTATTGACAATTTTCTCCCTGCATAAACTGGACGAAGTCTCATGTTTTGGAAAAAAGCTTGTAATCCTCTGAAAGTTACGGCCTTTGGTCCATCACTAATTAAGACCATGCCTGCTTCGCTCAACGTTCCATCTTTCTGGTTGGTATCTCTCTCTTCACTCCACACTTTCTCCCAAGCCAAGTGCAGGTTTAAAAGACAAAATTAACGGATGCTTACCAATTATGGCAAGGCTTCAGGGAGAGTGAAAGTGTTGCGCACACAGACGCCCCCCTGTCCATTTTGGAAACAGCTTTTGAATCCGAACCGAACCAAGCTCCAAATAACAAATATTCAAAGCTCGTACGACACTGATAACTTTGATTTATCAAGTCATTGGTTGGTTTCGGCTCCATATCATCATCATCTACTTGATTTGAGTATGCAAAAGCTTTACTAAACTTAAAAATATGCACATACCCCCTCGAGCTCCACCAAAAAATAAAAAACAGAAAAAATAAACCCTTTCATAATTACTAGGAAGGAAATACAAAATTAAACTGACATGTCTTCAATGGTGGGTTTAAGGTTCCCGTTTTGCATAGCAACAAAGAAGTTTATATTACATTTAATGATGATTAGGACCAGGTGCCACAGGTCTGCTCTTGCTTCTTTGTAGCAATGCCGCTTAATTCTGTATAAGTTACTAAAAGCAACAGACAAGAACTCACGGGACCATGGATCAAACGTCAAGCATTGGCCGTCAGTCCGTAACCCAATCCAGCATCTATATGTTGGACATAATGAAGCAGGCAATTTGTCATACACTGTTCTGGCTAGCACTATTCAATAACTTGCAAATATACAGATAGCAGATTTGCTGTGATATTTAGGGAGCACTGCGCTGTTCATCTAGTCTCTAGTTAAAGGGCAGCATGGTCATAGTTAGGGGCCACAGCCAAAATTCTGTCGTTTCGATTAACAGCCTGTCTAGCACCTTCACCCTCTGTGGCAGCTTGAACCCCATCATCCAAAACTATCAAATAACCTTCTCTTCTTATCAAACTCTGCATTACAAAGTTTTCAGCATGAATATGATGATGAGAGCTGTTGATACTTTTGTAAGAAATTGTAGAGTTCTCAGCAATTGCATCGTACCTCTATAATAGTCTTGACCTTTTTTATTTCACTTGCTGCTTCCTCCTCCGAGATATCATTATTTTCATCAAACTGCTGATGGACATACCACATGATTAAGTCCCTTTGCCTCATTCCAACCAATCCATCCCCTGCAAGAGATAAGGAAGCTCATAAAAAACACATCCATCTGCCAACAAATTTAAAAAAAAAAAAACAAAGAAACCTCCCACTGGATCATTTATGCAAGGAGCAGAGCATCCAGACAATGTGTAACAACCATTAGAAAAAACCAATGTCCCGATGCACTTCTAGATCCACTTATCTGCCAAGAGAAGAAACAATTATCTACCTTCCCGTAGAACAGCTTCCTCATGCTGTCTCAGGCGCATAATGAGGGCTTGGGTAACCCTTTGGAAATACTCATCACTGACCACAAGCTTTTCTCTTTGCTTGTCAGCAGAACTTGCTCCACTTTCTGCATTATGTATAATCTAACTTCTGTGAAATCTAAAACACGATCAAAAGAATAATAAGCTAGCAGAGTCTAAAACTCACTTGCATTGCTAAACTGTACGTCCAATGCAGCATTTGTGGGTTGAGCATTATCTTGGGCAGGAGCATCAGCTCCATCACCCGTGCTATTGCCCAAATCACGATTACCCTCTTGAAACTCAGATAGGTCAATCTCAGTTGACTCCACACTGCGAGAGGGAAAACCAGGAACAAATCACAAAAAGGTTATGATATTGTCGCATAAGCTTCTTCTCATGTGTGAAATGGGTGGAGCAGTACACGGCTGCTGACAGGAGTGACAGGCAGGGAGACAACACTTAAATGTGAGGAGGAAATCTTAAAATTTTGCTGAGATCTTGCCTTATTATAGATGTTTTCAAGAGTTTCCTTGCTACATCAACATGGCGTGGTTGTACCTATAAAAAGCATCAGTATAATAAGATATTGAATGAAATGACCAAATGAAGGGACAAGGAGCTCAAGAAAAGTACCTGAGTTTCCAAATAACTACGAGCGATGGCCTCAGACAGCCTAATCAATGCCTCAAGTTGCCTGACAGTCATACGATAAGCGACTCTGCTACCAGGAGTCGTATCACCTCTTCGAAGTGCAACATAAGACTCGACCAACACTTTTCTTGCGTCTGAGCTCAGCTGCATTAACTAGTCTGGTTAGAACAACTGATATATACCTGCAGATACTTTTCCATTACAAAAAAAAAAATAGCCACTGCTGCAAAGCCAGAAACAAACCTTCGGTTTCAAAGTTTTTGCATATGCAATGTAACGTTTCAGTTGGGCAGTATTAAATGCAGGAACAATAGCATCTTCACGTTTCTGATGAACTCTCACAATATGGTGGGCAATGTGGTAATCAATCTCATCATCCGGGTCATCAATCATTACATAAACAAGATCGAACCTCGAAAGTATAGCTGGAGGTAGAGCTACATTATACTGCGTACAGGCATAATTAAATTAGTCAAGCATCATCAGTCTACAACAGTCGAAACAAGCCAATTAAGAAAAGGTCTAATTTCGAGGCTTCCACCTATTCATTCTCTCACCTTGAGTGGTTTAGATTTATCATAACGGCCCCCTGTGGGGTTGGCAGCAGCTAGGATTGATGTCCGGGCATTTAGAGTTGCCTGAATACCCGCTTTTGTGATGCTTATTGTCTGTTGCTCCATTGCTTCATGAATTGCAACCTGTGAAATAAAAGTCAATTTCAATCCTAAATACCAAATTTAATGTGGCCAATGTCACAGAAGCAAGGAAGAAAACTTACCTGATCCCTGATGTCCATTTTATCAAATTCATCAATGCAACATACACCATTGTCCGCAAGCATGAGTGCACCAGCCTAAAATAATTAGATGATCTTAGAGACCAGCAGCGATTGTTGCACCGGACAGAAAAAGCAACCAAAGGAAAAAGAGACAACTTCCCTTGTTCTGTCAAATAGAACTCTATTTTTCCAAATTCATCAAAAGATATTATATTGACAAGAAAATGTGAGAAGATTGAGAGAAGAGGCAATCCAGAAGGTGCTGGTAGACACTTAGTAACAGGTCAGGAACGTGAAAAGAGTGAAGCCAATTTCTCAAATTTTTCATAAGCAACTTGCTTAAATGGGATATCCTCCTCAACTCTGCATTTATAACCACCAAGCAAGTGCCTACAGAAAATGTGCTTACTACCAGTTACATTGGAGGAGATGAATAGGAAAGGCGAACCTAGGACCGCATAGAGTCTAAGGTACACTCTGCCAATTCCAGAATACCCTAAAAAAATTTTCTATTCTCAGATAATGAACAGATTGCTACTTCATTTTATACTTCACATAGATGCTTCAACCATAATTACACCATGCATACTGAAAGTCAACCTTTTATGAAACAACTCTAAATTGAGACTCGATAGTCAAACTTTTAGCTTCCACCTTATTAAAGAAATAATTACCATTATTATATTATTGCCTGTTGTCACTATCTCAAAACCTGTAACTGAAAAGTTAAAGGGTGGACTTCTGCGTGAAGGACCAAGAACAATCCATTGCAAGCAAAACACAAACAAGAGTTATTAGATATGGTCACTGCTTGTCACTGATAGTCGACAACATGTCTTGCTAAAATTTCTCATAACTAGCAAGTGTATAAGCCCCCATCATTATCTAAAGTATTCACTTTTTCCACATACCCCACACTCTGTTATTACACTTAGTCGTATACAGTTGATATTCCCATTCTCAACATTGAAATAAGATATATACATATTCTGGAAAAGGTAAATGGGGGAAGGATGACGACATCTTCAACAAGAATTATCACAAATCTGAAGTCACGCCTATCAAAAAGAGTGATTCTTCTTTCATGAGAAAGACCAGACTTCATGACAAACAAAGTAGACCAATATTTCAATCAGTGGGTTCTTCAACTTCCATCAAGAGAAGTGGTAAGAAATAAAATGAATTTTGCATGTACGAAACAGGCCATTTAATTCTTCTTTTACCAGGAAAGATGCAAGGACAGCATTGGACATTTTAATGCCAATATCCCATTTGCATGATCAAACCAAAAGATATTCCAGAAATAAAGAATAACAAGCAGCTACCTCAATACAAAATTCCCCTGTTTCTGGTTCTTTGGCAACAGTTGCGGTCAACCCAGCAGCAGAGGAAGACTTTCCTGATGTGTATACTGATCTTGGAACTATGCCTGAAGTATATCTGAGAACACAAGTGAGCACATAAATAAGTCTTTGAATCTAGTAACCCATGAAAACACAAATCTCGTTCTGAGAGTATGATCATGGGGTTGAGGAATAGGATTATAACAGACAGCATACTTGAGGAACTGAGATTTTGCACAGCTGGGGTCTCCAACAATGCAGACATTGATATCCCCTCTCAGGTTAATGCCTTCATGAGTTAACTTGTGAACACCACCAACGAGCATAAGGAGGATAGCTCGCTTTATGTCCTGATGACCAAACACTGTCGGAGCGATGCTATTGACAATCTTATTGAAAAAATCAGGGGTATTCCTCATTCTCTGAATTTCATCAATCTCTTCAGCCTGTGACAAAAAGAGACGTTAGAAGTTGTTGGCTTAGCTGTGACTACTGCAACTCACAACAATTGCTCAAAATTGCTGGGAAAAGCCCTTTTACAGGATAATTGTCCAGGTCAAATGATGCTTGAGCTACTTTGGAAGAGATCAACTTATACTGGGTACTACTAGAAGGGACTTCATATGGCTTACAGAGCATACTTAGTCTCATACAGGCATAAGCATTTCACCGGCTATGTCAAAAAGATTTCTTCAACTATAACTACGCCAACTAAAGACAAGAATATTATTACACTATCTTATGCATTAGATTTTGGAATTACAAAAACCCCAACCAGATTTTACATGATTCAGCTACATTCTTAAGTCACATTATTGTTAACGCTATCACATCAATGAAGGCTGTTCATTGGAGACGAACCGCGAATTGCTGGTTGTCATCTTCATCGGCACCTTTCCTCCTGTTTCTAATGTCAATGTCCCTTCTACCATCCAAAATCTGAACCAATGCAAAAAGAGATAGAAGGTGCATTAGCAAATAATATGTGCACAATTTATTTACTTTAATACTGATATCCCAAGTGAGCAACCTGCACTGAATTGGCAATAAAAGCAAGCCGATAAGAGAGATCTCTCACGCCTAATGCTCGAAGACCTCTCACACCTTCCTTTCCAACAGATGATGGATTGCGCTGTGAAACTTCCCTTCGGCACTCTGCTCTCTCCCCAGGGGAAGCCAGGGCCAATATGTCAGGAATGACAACAACAGTACCAGTAAAAACGACCCTGGAATCATTCAGATGATCAAATTGATTCCAAAGAAGAAGCATCAAGAAGTACATGAATAAAAGAAGAAAGGTTGACAAGCTAATTCTAGATAACTTCATATGCTTCATGTGGGTAGGAGAATGTTCCATCACATTCAATAGTTTTAGTTGATATGTGGAAAAAAGTAGCCTTAAGCATTGTGTTAGTCCTAAGCATTACACCCACTTTTTGTTTCTTTCTTTTTATCTCACTGAAACTTGCATGTTTGCAAAAGGAAATTCAGGTATGATCCACTCAGTTTCAAATGGCCCGTGTAGGTGACATAATTCAGATACAAGTATACAGCTTGACAATTGGCATCAGCGGTGGCCTTGAGTTAAAATGCTGCCATGCGTAGCTTTGATGGCAAAGGAATTAAACTCATTGTATTCTTTCATGGTAAGAAATTACATGCTGAGATATATCTTTAGGATCACCTGCCTTTTACTTTTGGGGATTTCCCATTGAGAAAAGAAATTCTGGAATACAAAAAACTAGAGGAAGGTAAAAACCAAAAAGATGACTGGACAGTAAGGCCTCATAATGACCCTGAAATGTGAGTGATCGATCCTTACGTGTCACCAGCTCTAGCCTGCTCAACTATGTCGTGACGGAGAATAACATCCAGTGATCTGGGCAGGGATCCAGCAGGTATCTCTTTGGAGGTCTCCTGCAGTCTCACCCTCTGCCAATCTGCAAACTTACTCTCTTGGCGGAGCAATGCCCACTTCATTCTATTTGTGCATGTAGCATCCACGCAGATCGAGGGCTGCAATTAGGCATGACACCGGAGGGCTGATAAATAAATTACTAGGAAGAGATAATGTGAACTAGTGGAAAGCACTTGCAATGCGTATACTAGGCAACCTCAGTATATTTGAATTGTTGCTCCACATTTCTTATGACGCCTCCGCAGTCCAAGCACTTGAATGTGCCCTGGAGAAGCTCCGGCCGCACTTCACTTGTGCGAGTGACCACTCCAGTCACCGATACAAGCTTCCCTATTTCTGAGGCAGTCAGTTCCCTTAACCTACAGTTTTAGATTAATTTAATCATTTTAAGTTAATGAATTCGGGCAAACAGAAATGGCAAAGGAATCGCCTCTAAATATCAAACTTTACTATTGTTATGAACAAGTAGAGAGAGAGGGGAAGGAGAGGGGGGGAGGAAGAGACCTCTTGGAGAAGGGGAGATTAAAGAAGGCGATGTTGATGTCCTTGTGGGGATTATCGTCGGCGATGAAAGTGGGCTTCTGCTCCATGACGAACCGCTTGCAAGCATTCTTGAGGTAGGGTTCGAACCTGATAAACAGTACCTATAACAGTCAAATCCTCTCTCTAGAGGGAACAATCGAAGCTGTGAACGAAAATAATAAAGACTGCTGACCTCAAGAACTCGTCGGAGATGGCGGATTGAAGGAGGTCGCTGAAGTGCATGACGTGGGAGAAGTCGATGAAGATGGTGCTGGATTCGCTAGCCTTCATCGCATCGATCTCCGCTGAATAGTAAGGAGGTCCTCTCGAGTTCGGATCCAGCGTAAAGCTGCATTTTTTTTGTTTTTTTGGTGTTTTATTATCATCGTGAATCGACAACACGAGCAAAGCTTGTTTTCATCGGAAGGAAGGGAAGAGAATGTGGGTTACCTCTTAAGGAAGTCGAGGAAGATACCCTCGACCTGGACGGCCTTGAGGTCCACAAAGTATGATTCCATGACAACCGAACGCTGACTTCCTCCTCGTATGTACGTTCTTCTCTCTCTGCAGAGCCGTTCCTCCCAAGGGTTGCAATGGAGGAGGGGGAAGGAGACGAGGAGGTTTGGCGGGAAGACATGGAGGACCATCCACTGGGCTCCCGCCAAAAGTCCATGATGGCCCTGGGCTTTGATTCTCTGGCTATTTTTGGCAGCCCATTTCATGAAAAAAGCCGAAGCGAACATTATGTCAATCTTTAGTCCATCGGACGACGCTGCCAAGACAAAGCTATGATAAATCTAGAGCATCATGCGGCATCCGGATCCCCTGATTTGGGGGTCCAGGTAAGGTGATTTTTAAATGGGAGCCATCCGATTCTTGATCTGACGGCTCCCATTTAATAGGAAGGCCAATTTTTTATTTATTTTTCTATTAAAATCGTAGCCACCCGATTAGAGATGATTGCTGCAAATTCGTCTAATCACCTCTAATCCAAACATCATCATGAGACTTTAGTCAACACACCAACTTCCTGTGACTTTAGTCAACACACCAACTTCCACCCGAAAGCTCAAATTCTCGACTCAATCAATGCCTTTGGTTTTGGTTTTGAGTTCACCCATCACTATTTTATTTTTATTTTATTTTTGGGAGAATTGCCGGATATAATTAGCATTCGACCCGAATTTGACTAAATCTCATCTAAAATGCGTTAAACCAATTGCTGGCTGCAAGAGTAAAGGCCCATACGGGAGTGCTTACAACATCTTGGAAATTTGTATATGTTGTGATTCGGATGTGTCATTTTTTCCATAATTGGTATTCGCGATGATTGACTCTTTATCGAGAAGCAAATATGTTTAAAGATTGATTCCTAAGAATGGGAGAGTGACCTTAGTGTTGTAAATAGCATTGATCATTGATTTGTAATGTTGTCGACGTTAGAACATCAGTTCAGCCTTTAAACGAAATCAGATAGACTGCCAAGCAATATGAGCAGCGGCAAGAACTTGAACCAAACTCTCTGTGAGAACGATTGCCTGGCTCGTAATCTGGTTTCGAGGAGTCGGTACAGCATCATACCAGGTCAATTGCTCAGTGAAATTTCTCCTCAATTCAAAGAGAAGCAAAGATACCCTTGAACAAACGTTCGCCTAGAACAGTACATATTCCTGGGGCCAAGCAGCCGAACTACGAGGCACACAAGAATCGATCCGGTCAGCTACTCTAATACAGTTTTATCAACTGGCTAGTCCATCCTCTTAGTACCGTTTGACCCCTCAGACTTTGGTCGACTGAATGTCGACAGAACATCTTGCACCTAAGCTTGGTTTGATGCAATTATCTGATGAATTTTAGAATTTCTAGACAAAGTTGCTCGCCGCACTGAAGTTGGAGTAAACAAAAAATAATGACTCAGATTCGTCAAGTAGGACAGTCCTTAACTTCTTGACTCCAAGAAGTTCTCACGGCCATACGATCCACAACCTTTACATATCAATTAGAAGAGGCTCTTTCGTAATTTAAACGTAGGGAACAAGACTGGCCTTCTCCAAATCCATCATCCTATTGTTGAATACGTGGAATAGGAGATCGCACGCCTGCCTGGATGATGGCCTCTCTTGTGGGGTAGTTTTCGTGCACTTCAGTGCAATTTCGAGCACTTGAAAAGCTGCATTCTCTTCCCCAGCTAAGAGCGGCCTCAATGCAGGGTCTATTAACTCTTGGCGAGCTAATCCTTGCATCTCAATGTGTGTCTCCACCCACCTTACCATGTCCATGTCTAAACCGAAAGATGCATCTGTTGGCATTTTCCCGCTCACGAGCTCCATCAGCACAATTCCCATACTGTAGACATCACTTTTCTCAGATGCCTTCATGGAGTATGCATACTCTGGGAGAAAGCAAAGCAGCAATTAAGAAGAGCCTGTACTATCTTTATATAATAGGATAAATAAATATTTATTGGAACAAAACAGTGCAGATCAGGCAGTATCAATTTTTTCATGTACCTGGAGCAATGTAGCCGTAAGACCCAGCAAACCACACATTGGACTCAGTGTCCAGTGACTCGTAATTCTCCACCAGGGATTTTGCGAGCCCAAAGTCACCTAGGTGTGCCTCCATGTTAGAGTCGAGCAACAAATTGCTAGATTTGATATCCCTGTGCATGATCTTCGGAGAACAGTCATGATGCAGGTACTCCACACCTTGAGCTAAGCCCAGTGCTATATGTAACCTTGCCTCCCAATTGAGGCTTCTCTGCTCCTTGCAATTCTCTGGCTTCTGATGCAACCAATCCCACAGACTTCCATTCTGCATGTACTCATAAATTAACAGATTGGAACCTGCTGACTTGTTGCTGCAGTAGCCCATCAGTTTCACTAAATGTCTGTGCCGTACCCTGCCCAACGTCTTGATTTCCCTGACGAAGCTCCTGTTTGACAGGAGATCTTCCCTCCACAATATCTTCTTAACTGCCACTGTTTCCCCGGTACGCATCTCAGCCCTGTAGATTTTACCAGATCCCCCCGAACCAATCATGAACTCATCACTGAAGTTGTTGGTGGCTTCCACAATGTCTTCCCATCTAAAGTCTTGCTTGGCAGTGCCCTGATGGAAGAGTAATCTCCGATGTGCCTGGGAAGAACTGGCAGAGGACACACAGTTCACTTCTGTGAATCCTTTGAAAGCCCCTTGCCTGTGCTTTAAGAACAGGGCAATTCCAAACACCAGAAGAGCAATAGCTGCCAAGGTCGACACTGCTGAGATAATCACGACTGCTGATTTACTTGGACCGGAGTCACCCTGGTTGCCAGATATGAAGCTGTTGCATGGGACAAGAGGACTCCCGCAAAGATGCAGGTTCCCTTGGAATGCCTGAGCTGGCCACCGTGAAAAATGCTTCCCCAGTTTGCCCTGAAGCTTGTTGTAAGAGAGGTCAAGCTTGCCCAAGCTGCTCATCTCGCCAACTTCTGAAGGAATTTCTCCAAACAGCTGATTGTGAGATAGATTGAGTGCTTCGAGTTTTGACAGCGTGGCTATAGAGGGTGGAATTTGGCCACTGAGATTGTTGTGGCTCAGATCAAGGATGCTTTGGAGATCCTGGAGTCGTCCAAGTTTTCCAGGAATTTCACCAGTGAAGTAGTTTTCCGAGAGTCGAAGCTCATAAAGCTTGCCTAACTTCCCTATGGATGAAGGGATAGGCCCAGAGAGTTGGTTGCGGTCAAGGTTGAGGACATTGAGTGAGGCAAGATCACCAATTTCGGCAGGGAGAGTTCCATTCAGCGAGTTTCCATCAAGAGCAAGCACCAACAACTTGGAACATTCAGACAGCTGTGGAGGAACGGGACCGGTAAAGCTGTTGCTCGAAAGCTTAAGTTCGCCCAACTGAGGCAAGCTCCCAAGCCACGATGGGACCGGCCCCGAGAGAAGGTTATTGTTTAGATCAAGGTGGGTCAATTTCTTGCACAAGGAGAGCTGAACAGGAACGGATCCGGTGAGAAAATTTCCTGATAGGTCAAGCAACGAGAGCTCACGGATCTTTCCCAAGGTCCATGGGATACTCCCATTGAATCGGTTGTTGCCTAATCTGACTCTTTCTAGGAAAGGTGAATTACCCAGTTGGGGAGGTATTTCGTGCTCAAACAAATTATCCGTGACATCGAAAGAAAGGAAAGAGTGCGAACTACACAAGGTAGAGATGCTGCCATTGAATCTATTTTTGGAAAGGTTGACCCTGGTCAGATTCCTCAGATTGATGAGAGAGTCGGGAAGATTACCGGCAAGAGAATTATTATAGAGCATGAGCTGCTCCAATGCCAGGAGATTCCCCAGTGTTGGGGGAATACCACCAGACAGAGCATTGTCTGCCAAGTCCAGAATGGTTAGGTGGTGGCAGTGGCCTAATGCTGCAGGAATCTCTCCTACAAGCTCATTCTGCCTCAAGTGAAGGAGATTAAGCTGATCTAGCCTCCCAATGCTGTCAGGTATCCTCCCACCAAAGTGGTTTCCGAAGAAATCAATCATTCGCAAGCTGGAGCAGTTGCCTATTTCTGTGGGGATCTCCCCACTCAAGCGGTTGTCGTAGAGATACAGCAACTGGAGCTCACCAAGCATCCCAATCTCGTGCGGCAAGCTCCCGTCCAGATCATTGTGGTACAGAGCCAGGGCCTGCAGGCTGCTGAGATTTGCTATTGATGGAGAAATGGAGCCCGCCAAGCTGTTGTTGTGGAGATAGAGATCTGTCAAGGCGACCAACTCATACAGCTCGATGGGTATGACACCGGTGAGTGTGTTGTTGGAAAGGTCAAGCTGCTTCAGAGCGCGGCAGTTGCTCAATTGGGGGGGAATGGGGCCAGAGAGCTGGGCCTGAGCCAGAAACAGGTGCTCCAGACGAGTGGCATTGGAGCACAAGGCGCTGGGTATGGTGCCGGACAGGTTGTTGTTGGAAAGAACCAGGTAAACCAGCTCCCCCATGCTCCCTAATTCCGCAGGGATGCCGCCGGTGAGCCGGTTTGATGACAAATCCAAATTCTGGAGCTTCCGCAGGCGGGCCAGGGACTTTGGGATGGGACCCTCCAGCTGATTCCCCAGCAAGTTCAAGTATTGCAGCTCGGTCATCTCGCCAATCATCTGATCGATCTCCCCGGACAGGCTGTTGTTCGCCAGGTTCAGCAGCTTAAGGTTCCCAAGCTGGCCCAATTCCCTCGGGATGGATCCGTTTAGGCCATTGAACGCGGCGGTGAACAGCGTGAGGCTGGAGCAGTTGCCAAGCTCGGGTGGGATGGGACCCGAGAGCCGGTTCTGCTGCAGGACGAGGTTCTGGAGCAGTGGGAGCCATCCGAGCTGAGGAGGGATGGGGCCGGTGAGGCTGCAGGAGGCCAAGCCGAGAGTAACGAGGCTTGCTAGGCCGCCAAAAGACGGAGGGATAGGGCCCGCGAGGGCGGGATTGTCACCGATGCGGAGGACGCGGAGGGAGGAGAGGGAACCGAGCTGAGGAGGGATGGCCCCAGAGAGTTGGTTGGAGAAGAGGAGGAGGGATTCAAGAGAGGAGAGGTTGGAGAGAGCAGGTGGGATCGGTCCCGTCAGGCTGTTGGAGGAGAGGTCTAGGTGAAGCAGGTTTTCCAGGCGGCCCAGGGACGGCGATATCGACCCCGACAGCGAAGACGCCGACAGGTTGAGGGCCACCACCTGTTGTTGAAGTTGATCACAAGACAGGCCAGTCCACGTACAGAAATTCGGGTTGCTCGGAGACCAGTCGGACAACACTCTCGGGTCTGCTTCCACGAACAACGCCTTGACCTCCAGAAGTATTCTCAGGGTCGTCTCACCATGTCCCAACGAGCAGAACAACACCAGAAGCGCAAGGATCACAGCAACATAACTATCAAGAGCTCTGCGAGGCATTGACAGTATCGCCATTGCTTTCGCTCAGCACAACGGACATCAACTTCGCCGCTAGCAAAGCATGAATGCAACGAACGTCTCCACGATGGAATGGCTACTGGCGGGGTTAAGTGCTCCTGCTGTGAGCGGTGGTTGTTGGAGGTGGAGGAAGGGGACGGGAAGGGTGCATGGATTCAAGTGCCTGCATGCGTTGGAACTGGAAAGAGTCGGGGGTACCTGGCGAGTGTCTTTAAAGTACCATCCCTCGCCTTGAGAATCTCACACAACACAGACCTGCTAAGCTGTTAATGAACCGCCATGAATGACCACTGAACAGAGGGGAGAGAGAGAGAGAGAGAGAGAGAGAGAGAGTGAGAGAGCGGGAGGAAGAGAGTTAATCAGAACAGAGGATAGGATAAATAAGGTCAAAGAGGGTCAGACAGGATGGTTCCATTGTATGCATGCAGCCTGAAAAGGTCGCAATGAAATAGGAAAAAAGGGTAATACTGCTATCCAGTCAGTGACTAACTCCAAACCTTGAAACTATGTCTATTATATGATCAAATCTCAATTATTCATGAATTGCACTAAAAGCGTGAGCCCACGCGCGGCTGATAATAGGTTTATTTGGGTTTTGGGTACTCGGAACGTCCAAGTCCAAAGAAAAGAGAAAAGAAAGATGCGGTGGTTGAATTGCTGATGCTTTAGTTTTTGCTGCTTCTAAGTGTGTTAGCTCTTTGAATACCGAAACCTCCGTTGGAAAGAGAGCGGTTGAGTTCCCACTTCTTCCATCTGTTTTACTTTGGCATGAATGGAACACAATTGAAAAAGTTTGAAGGCTTCACCAAGTCAAAGGCAGACCCACCACGTCCACGTCCACGAACAATTCTCAAATGATTCTAGGGTGCACGAGCTCGATGCATTCTGGCCTTTGATATCGAAAGGCCTTACATGAGACCATATTGATCTGAGGGTCGAGATGTGCTCACCTCACATGCATTCAAAGCATCCTAAAATGTCTCATGTCGACCTCCGTGATATTCCTCTAGCGTTCCCTGCAGCAAACTTCCAAAGTCCAACAAACTCCAACTCCACCATAAATAGGCCCTCCTTTATTATTCTTTGCTCGGAACTTCAAACCTGCATTGAAAAGAATCAGATTATATTACCAACAAGTACCCTTTCTAAATTCTCGCTGGCTTCAGCTACCTCTTCAACATTCTTTCGTAATCTGTGCCTTTGATTGACTTCCTTCTCTTTCTTTATCTTTATCCTTTGTCGAATCCTCTCCCCTTTTGACTCCCAGCTTCCCCATTGCCTGAGCTACAGTCCTCTTATGCCCCTTCAATGCTACTAAATGGCAGTGCTTAAAAGCTGGATCTGACACAAAAATATTGAGCCGGGTACGTAAGTCATTTATCTGGTAGGAATTTCAAATATTGGATTTCTTTCGTTTCTTGCACTCTGTTTTGGTCTTAATAAGAATATTTTCAAACAAGAAATGGTACATAATATATATCATACACTTACATAAATCAGTTTATGTATTTCCTATTTAATAATGTCATTTCATTAAGGGCTAAAGGGGAGTCTCTTGGGTACATAAATAATTCAACATCCCGCAATAAAGTAGGCGGCTCTATTGCTCCTCTTAAATCAACCATTGCTCTTATTTATTAAAATGGCCTTCCACAGAAAAAGTCCAACCCAACTTGATGTGGACCCCAACAATTTCTATGGAAAATGCCAAATGCCACTCCATTAGTCCGATTAGTAAGTTCTTCTCAAATTCGTCACCTCTCAAAATCTTTCTCACTTCATCGGTCATAAACACTCCAAAGTTAGTCTTACCAATCCTCTTTGTTTAACAATTTTAAGAATGGCTGATTCTAATCATGAGCTAATCTCTACTAATAGCATAGAGCATATCAATAACTTTTAACACAATTAGGTATTTTTCCAGTCACTGGCAGATACAAGATTTGTCGAGGAGAAGCCAACGTCTAGGGGGGCTGCAGCACTGTTTGGCAAATCTGATTGAACCAGCCTATCAACCAATTATTGACATAAGCTTTTCTCGATCTCACTTTCCCTAACCCAAGCCTTTCACTTAGGGATTCAGTTCAACTTTGGCACAACTTTGAGAACTCAAAAAATGCAGTAATTTCATGGACCAGTTACTGAGCACTAGATCGATCTCATGTTGTTGATTTCCAAGCCATACCATTTAATGAGAAAAATTGATTCTTAGTAAGCTTAAGTTTGGTCGAGGATAAATCAAACTTGGACACTTCACCCTAGCAAATTGTCAAGGTCGACAATTATTGAGCACGATAAAATGGTCATGTCATTTAATAGAAGTCTCAGGTCAAGAGTGCTTGGCCGTTAGATCTTTCCTAGCTCATAAAGCTCATCGTTCACTAACGTAAGGTCATCACGGTGTACTTAATGAATTGAATGGCTAGGTTAAACAAAGGATCGACATGATAAAATATTCTAACCACAAGGAAAAGGAAGGACAATAAAGACCTCTAGAATCCCATTAAAGAACGGAGATTTGTCTGGGGAGGATCAATCAAAACTTCGTTCTCCATCTTGATTTCAATTATGGATGGTCGGTCTAGTCTAATTCAAAGTTAGGCTGGTGCGTCGACTCAAATCCGTTCCAATAATAAGGCACCACATGTTGGAATTGCCCCCAAAATCACACGGTGAGGATTCCCTCAACCCCCGTGACACCCTAATTAATGGCCAAACTGCCTCGTCTTTTGTTCCGTTCGATGGGCCATGAAATATTTATATATTAAAAACGAAGAAGCACAAGTTCGCAATTATCAGCAATAGGGCAGCCAATCCAAGATTCCGCTACAGCCCATGAGGCATTGGAATTATCCAATACGTGGCCATTAGGTTGGGCAATTACCGTATAAAATAGGCGAAGATGCTCGTTTCCAACATGAAAACGACAATGCCGATGACGATGCGTGCCCCCAATATTTCTCTATTATGGACGAGATTAATATGAGCAAGACGCAGATACTTCAAGTAATTAGACGAGGATAAGCAACTCTGAACCCACAAACAAAGCAAAACAACAATCCATAATAAGTATTTATTTTGACTTGAGAAAGTACAAGACAACGACTTCTTTTTTCTTTATTATTCCATAAAAATTTAGCATATTATTCAATAACTTGTATGATGCAGAATCGTAACATAAAAGCTGTTAGCATTCAGCATGAGAGTTTCCTCATGAATATTCATTCACTGGCTGTTTTTTGTTCCAAAAGCAATAAAATTCACGCTAACGTCATCAGAGAGAGACCATCTTCCTGTCAAGGGGTTGTACACAAATCCAGCCATCTCTTTGACCTGGACGAATCCAAGGATGGATGACCAAGATTCAGCAAAAGTAAATTGATCACATTAAGGGCAAAAAAAAAAACTGAGGCATGGCAAAAACACAAAATGATCGAAAAGCATGCAATTGTGGCTTACACAGATAGAAGAACGTCTTAGGATCAACACTAGCTCTTCAGGGGTAAGGAAACTCGACCACTGGTGTGTACCTTTCGGAAGCTGCAATGTAGAAATGTGAAGATGCATTGCCTTGTTAAATTCTAGATCTAACTGAGAAGTCATGTCTCCCAGCTAAACCATTTTCACAATTCATCATAATTTCATCATTTCCTCAAGCAACCATCAATCTAGAAGAGAATAAACTAGCTGAAAACTACAAGTGAAACCGCTGAATTACAAGAATGATCACCTAGTCAAAACTTTGTAGCTATCTATGCAATTTCACCAGGGAGACTCATTATAAATATGGAGCCACTCACGAATTTCCTAGCCCACAACGAAAGAAGACTTGCTGCATCTCTTACTTTTGTCCACACAAATTTGACTTTTAACAGCAAAGGAAAAACAGACCATTGTCTCCAGTGCAATGTTACAAGATTACATGCATGAAACGCGTCAAAGAACAGTACTCAGGCAATCATAATCATGCAATGGAATCAATAGTGGAGATGAAGTCAGTGAGAAAGGAAAAGAAACATACCCAATGGAGGAGGTACTCCGCAGCAACAATAGCAGTCACATATGCTCTCATAGAACGGTTAATAGTCGAAATCACTATAGCTCCCTCAGGAATAGTCAATGCTGAGAGTGACTTACAAAACTCAGCAGGATCTGCTACATGCTCTATCACCTTTAGTCATTCAGAAGTGCACTTACATAAAAACCCCTTTATTACTTATTGGATCCAATAGTAAAAAATGCCATCAAGCATTCATGACAGAAATGTTACATAAGATTGTGCTGTTGTAGACTGAGATTCATTCAACAATCGAAAGCAGAAAACTACAATGATGAGAAAGTAATGAAGCAAATCTGTCATGAAAGCATCTAGAAGATCATAGTTAAGCATCAAAAAAAGAGATTCGAAAAAGATTTAAATGCGTGGTCCTGGCAGAGAATAGGTACCTCCAAAGAGATCACTGCATCAAACTTCCTTTGTTCTTCAACAAGCTTTTCTGTCCATTGCATGAATCACATAAGCTTTCAAGATTTGTGTTTTGACTGGCGAAATGTTACAAGTATGTAATTTTCTCTATCATAATCCTCCTTTTTTCCTTCTTTTGCAAAGAAAAAATCCAAGAAATGTATGTTTAGAACTCTTGAATTGCTGATCTAGGCTGAAAGTTTGCATCCACCACCAACAGTTAAACCCCATATTGGCCAGAAATCTACATCTACATGGTACGACACTTGCCTAACCACCTCCTACAAGGTTGTATTTGAGCCATACCATGACCCTTAACACCTGTCCTTTTTGTTTATTTTCTTGCTAAAACCTTGTGCCCCAATTACATGAGCATTGACCAGGCTATCATGTTATGCTGATACAGCTGCATGTGAGCCAAAAGACTCAAAACCACACTTATAGAGAAATATTGGAAAAGGTAAGCCTCAGCCCTGCCCAAGTGCCTCATTAAAGCTACAGCACTTCTATCATCCATAGCTTATACTGACATTCAGCACAATGTTCTCTGCACTATCACTTTTGAGTTCTGAAATTATAAACTCCAGATATAAATCATCTGCTCAGATATAGAATCCTGCTAAATGGATACTGTAACAATAAGGATAGTGGTCCACAGACCCGAAGCAACAAGACTGAAGGCTCTTGAAAAAACACAAGATAATCCTAATTGCAAAGAGAACTAGCTTAGAGAGAGACTTTCATGCATCACAATATCAATATTTTGCTAACCACAGGACTTGCAAGTGGAAAATGTGGTACATAGTGGATTTATGGCTACATAATCACCAATTATGATGCTATCCTTCAATACTTGCAGCTAGGCAATCTTAGGTAAAATATTAGATTATTTTGGTTTTAGTATGAAATTTACCAAAAAAAATAAAATAATAATGATAATAATAACAATGAGGAGAATCTCAGAAGTGGACAAATCAAATATTTGACAGAGAAATAGAGTTCTCACATCAGAGGGAAATGATTCCAACTGAAAAAATGAATATATGCAATAAAAATCTATCCAAATAACTACCAGAGCGAATGCTTGATTTATGTGTAAGATGAACATACCAGCTGTTGTACAGCAATATTCAATTGATGAAGTCACTGGATCCAAATCCTGTATTGATAAAGAATGTTACAAGCATCCAGATAAAACTTGAAAGTTGATCATGATCATTAGCAAAATTTACTTTAAGCTAACCAAGAAATTACATTTTGTAAGATCACTCTAGTCCAAATATTAATCAAGAAAACAAATCTATAATAAGCAATATTTATTTATGGCAACACAACAAATATTATGGGATTATCTTGCCCAGTCATTCAAATGTCAATCAGCAAAACCATTTTAAAAGTATTTGCATCATCAATGGAGTGCTTAATTATCAAGTAAAATGGATCACAGGCTTCATAGCTACAACAATGATAATTAAAAAAAAACGATCAGAATGATAAAAGGACTAAACGATAGTAAAATTGGAGACTTAAGTTACTCTTCCCAAGCATCGAGCATGCGTTATGCCCATTTATTTAGAACATTCAGATCTAACGCTTCAATCTGAACCTTCAACAATGAATTCGTGATCAGTGTCAACTTAAAAGCATCTCAAAGTATCTAGGTCACTCTCTGTTATTTAGAATCTTCCGAGAGTATGCTTCATACTGAAGCTTCAAACTACTCAACCTACAGCCAAACAGCTAAGTGAGGGTAAGGCAAAATTTGTTTCTAATTTCAAGATCTTAAGGACACCCGGGAAAATGGAATGTATTATTAATTCCCAGGTTTACTGCACCACCGGACCCAGATTCACTTTCACTTTTCCCCCAAGAAAGGGAAAAACTCAAATAATATACCAAGCAGAAGAAGGGCGAGAAACAGATTTTATTAAAAGAGGATTAGGGCAAGGAAGGCTAGTCTGGCAACTGCTGGCTGTCGACAAGGGAGTCAAGTGTCAACTGTAAGTTTTTCTTCAGATTTTACACTGAGAATCCAATGAATTCAATGCATGTACATAATTCTAAGAGAATCTTCTGATTTCTATATAATCTATACTAAAGATACTATATCAACAACAGAAGTCAATATGTCAGTAACTCGTGCTTCGAACATTTCGAAGAAAATGTCTTTGAACCTTTCAAAAGAAAATGTTCAATTTGTGATGGAGAAATGAGCATACAGCATGAATGCGTGCAATCTTGATGTTTTTGTCTACAGCATCCACACCTGTTACTGAAGCTCCCATCCTGGCCAATGGCTGAAGAGGCAAAAAACTAGTATTAATTGACAGCCCTCTCTGCTTGAACCAATGAAGATGGTAAATGATATCCAAATACACCAACTGAACAGAAAATGCAAGATATTTGGAATTGAAATGAAACCAATATCAGGTTATTTCAATGAAATGAGTGCACCATCCTCTCTTCTGACCAAACTCTAGCCATGAATTACAATTGCACGACTGTCCAAACACCTTTCGTGCTCCCAAAGCAATGAAATGAAACCCAATTTACAATTCACACCAGCCAGCGACAGTTGGTATACAGTACGACAGAGAATTAAACGGCCACTTGCTTGAGATATAATAACTATGCAGATATGTTTCTCTCTCAATATTGCGTTATCATTGGCAAGGAAAAGCCTTCTTAGACGCTGCTGCTTTCCCGCATCTTTTATGACTTAAACTGTCTGCACTAAATAAACTGACACAGCATAATACAAGCCTCAGGGTTGCAACAGTCCTAGTCAAATCTCCACGTTGCTCACAGAGCAAAATCAGCATCCTTGATGGTTGGGGACCAGCGTTTTTTCCCAAAAAGACATTTATTAAGCTCCAACATATGATTCGACCCAAAAAAAAAAAAAAAGAGGCTCCAACCTATGGTGCTGCATGCCCACTGCAACATCACCATTGCTAATGACTTGTGTCCATATTCTTGATGTGCTGGAAGCTATCTCAAAGTCCATCTTCCGGCATCAAATGATAGAGATATTTAGATACAAGAACTGTTGAAGAAACTTCAATATGCCTAAGATAAGCTCCTTATTTCTACTATTTAAAAAATGTTCACATTGTAGAATAACAAAACCATCCAATGAGATAGCATGTCGAATCTACCATGTTACACATTTTCAAGAGGGGAGCCCAAAAAAAAACCTAGTCCTGAGTATGGTACAATTGCAGCTGTCTACCATAGGACTATGACAGAATTAGATTTACTAAAATGCTCCATTGGAGGTGGGCAAACAGATTAAATGGCCAGTGGCACATAATGATCTCATCATACGAGCACGAATAAGAACAAACTCCCTTAGCATTGACACACTAGACCTTCAAACTCTGCAGTCTAGGACCTTCTTGAAGGTGGTTAGTCCCATCTTCTATCTAGCCATTCTTGCAAAGTAGACAAAGAAGGGGAAAAACGGGCTTCATACCTCTGAAAGAATTCCACCACCACAACCAACGTCCACAATTTTCAAACCTTCAAAAGGCCTTGCAGAGGATGGATCCTTCCTAAATCAAGAAAAGTCAGACAGATCTGCAAAATATAGTAAGCAGGGACAAACTATTTCATTCTCATAAAGAAAAGGCCATTGACAAAGGAAGAACAGAGTGCAATGTATCTAATGGAAACCACACAGGACAACTGAGTTATAAGTTCTAGATGTCAATTGAAAGAAATGATTGCAAAAGTTGCAATATTGTTGAAGTTTTGTCTCAAGCTATTGAGTTCAACTAAATGTGATGAACTTGAAACATCATCCCCATTATTAAGCGCGAAACCACTATATGCAGTAATTATTTTTGACCGTAAAAACAAGTTGCTAATAGCGAAGAAGGATCACACTTAACATACCGGAAGTGTCGACAAAGGGTGGAGCGAATGAAAGCAAGTCTTGTAGGATTCATCCTGTGCAGAGGCTTAAAAGGGCCCTCAGAATCCCACCTAATCATAGCATGTGGAGAGACCATTTATCATAATATTTGCACAAGAAACCAACGTAACTTACGCCTCGACCTCATAACTCGCCAGCTATAATAACTATGCCTTTCAAAGATGTCGAATTTTTTTATAGTTTAAGCAGTTTCAAAGAGCCTCAAGTTATAAGCAACTTCTGCTAAGCTGTTTCAGCTGCTAAATGAGGGGAAAGAAAAAACAGAAAGCGGTTGCACTGCGATCAATCGCAAATATACAATGTCGAGTTCAGAGGAACGAAAGAAGACCGCGTAATCAGGAAAATCACCGTTGACGAAAGACGAGAATGGACAATCAAGGAACTGACCATGTATCGGCGATGGCGGAGAACTTGACCAGCTCGGGATCCTTCAGAGACGAGCGAACGGAGGACATCTTCACATTACCCTCGAGATTCCCGGAGCTTCCGGAGGATTGAGGCGCTGGCGAGGTGGAAACGGGAGGAGATTCGCCGGTCGAGATCGGGGTTGCGGTCGCGGGAAGAGGCCGAGAAGCGATGTCGGAAAGGTGCCGCGAAGAAGCGAAGACAGCGAGGGTTGGCGAAAGCGTCCGTGGATAATTCAGAAGAGGAGAGACGGCGCGGACTCGGTTCAAAAGCTTCGACGCCATGGCGGTCTGCTACAGCAGAAGCGACTCGAAGGAGGGAAGGCGGTGGAGAGAAGGTGGGTCGTGCTCGTCGATGAGAGAGAGCGCGAAAGCGGTGACGGCGAGGGATGTGTGGGCCGGTGTTAACGGGCCTCGTTTAGGCCCATGTTTTTCTAATGGACTAGCCCAATGGGCTGTTCGATGCATCAAGGGGCATGGTCACAACAATGCCAAATACATATTAATTTCTCTTCTTCTTTTTTTGGTCAAACCTAATGGATATTTAGTCGGTACGTAAGTCTGTAATTCACGGCAAAGATTGTTTCACTGAAAAGTTCATGAGAAAATAAAAAAAAATTATGAAACTCATCATAAGACGAAATTAATCGAATGCTTACTTATGTCAATGACCTCAAACTATCTATTCATAATAAAATCAAAAAGCTAAAATTATAATATCATCCTTATTATCGCCATACATTAATAATAAATATACATGTATCTCAACACTCTCCTTCAAGCTAAAGGAAAAATATCACACATTTCCAAGTTGACTAAAATAGGATGAAACAATCTACCATCTAATCCTTTTGTGAGCATGTCAGAAAGTTGCTCACCAAGTTGAACAAAATGTATAAATTAGACCACTCTTCAACTTCTCCTTGATAAAGTGTTTATCAATCTCCACATGTTTCATATAGTTATGTTCTACTAGATTTGGAGTAATGCTAATGGCAACCTTATTATCGCAAATTAGTAATTCTTTAAGCCATGACATCTTGCAAATTCCTTGTGCTATTGCACAATACTCTATTTTGGCACTAGACCAAACAATCTTTTTTTTTGCTACCCCAAGTTACAAGATTCTCTCATAAGAAAGTACAATACCCAAAAATAGACTTCCGACAGATCCAACAATATTGTTTGGGTGATCTAGCTCTTGCCACAACCTTAGAAACTTAGCATAATATTGAGATATAGCCATCTCCTTCTAAGTGGTGTCGTGAACATTTTATTGAAGTTCATCCACTCATAAGATCATAAGTATCCCTTGTAACTGACCAAATTTAAGTCACGGTATCAAGAAGCAAATATTCTTTTGCAATCTATGGCTATATCGAGTTAAGATAAAAAAAAATCACTAAAGAGTCATTTGAGATCCACTTGTTCTAAGCAATACCTCATTTATATTGCTTCATCAGAGTGCTATAGATATGTCACGTAAGCCCATAGCCTACAATGGTCAAGAATATAGATTGTGACCATATCAAATAATTTGTGTCGTCAAACTTCATAAAAATCGTAGTGAACGTTATATTATCTATATACACCCATATCCTATAGATGCGAAGCCTTCAGTTGAACTTTTAGACATTGTTTGTTAGAAATTGACCCAAAAGTATGAAATGAGCAATCAACCACAAAAACTTGCCAAAATTAGGCCAAAAATTGGATCGAAGTCCTCCAAAAATCAGCCAAATTAGATCAAGGGAAAGCAAAAGTTGGTTTTTTTTTTTGTTCTAGAAACCTGAAAAAACAGTAATTACGATTTTCCCCAAAAGATCTGAAAAAAAAAAGATGGTGGTCCATGAACATAGAATTTTGGTCTTCACACATGGTATAATTGTTGGCTAGCAGCAAGGTAGAAACAATCTCAAACAAGATCCAAAAAAACACCAGAAAAATTTGAACCATCTATCACAAATTGTAGCGAAACTCAAGTTTATCTCATAGAGCAGATACTTAGAGCATATTCAAAGAATCATACATTATGAAAGAAAGTAAAGGAGAAGGTGAAATGGAACTATGGTGGGAGAGGGAGAAGATGAGAAGAGAGAGAGAGAGAGAGAGAGAGAAAGAGAAAATAAGAATTACACAGAGAAAAGATTGGATTAGGATTATGGTTTTAGTTCAATTTACTTTGATATAATGTTAAAAAATAAAACTGAACTAAATACTTAATTAAGTCTTTGTGACCCGAGCTATCTATTTAATGAAGTCAAAATTACAATATCATTCTCATTACCTTCATAATTTAATTAATGAAGAAAACGTACAAATATAACCATATCTCAACAATTTTCTTTCGTTTGGGGGATTAGGGAAACCGATTTGCTTTTTTTTTTTAATCAATAGGGAAAGTCATTTTCCTCTAATTTTAGTTTGTTGTTTTCAGTTCATAGAAAATGTTTTCAATAATGCAATTAGCTGTTTACCATCAAAAAGCAGAAAATCGGGAAGCAATTCATCAATAATAAATCTTCTTCAAACAGATGAACTATAAAATCAATAATTTTCTTATAAACTGATCTCGGAGAAAAAACACATAATGCGAATCAAACCTAATAACATCTCTGAATTTTCACTTAGTATGAATCTTTACAGGATTTTCTCAATTTATAATAGAGATTAGTTGATATAGTTTTCACTTTCGAAATCAAACTAAGTGATTGGAAAAGAAGAATTATTGAAGATTAGAGCTGATGGTCGAACAAAACATTATTCGCTAGTTCAAACCTAAGGGCAACCGTCGACATTTTTCACTATCGCAAGGGAATTCTCTCTCTATCTCTTTGCGCGCGCGCGGGGCTGTACTAGTTGATCAGCATCAACCTTTGGTTTATCATTAAGGTATGCATAGTCTACTAGTGAAGAATGGAGAAAATCCTAGACACGTGCACGCAATTTGATAGCTGCCTTTGCACGTGAGGCTCTGAGTAGCAGACAATATTATGACTTTAGACTATGACTACAACAGTAGGATAATGCCTGTTCGAATTTCCACTCATTTACCATGCTGCTCCTCCACAGCGTCCAAAAAAGTCGGTGAACCGACGGGTCTCCCTCGACTTGCAGTTATTTTGATCAGAGAAAGAAGGTCCTACACTTTAAACGCAATCTTCTGACTCTTTCTCATGGACTTTTCTAGGCGATCTTCACCAGTAGTCGCCGCAAGAACATTTCCCATCCCTGAAATGATGGAATCTCCTCACATCCCTTAAAATGATCTCCCTCTCCTCTATCTTGGAGATAAACTTGGTAGCCGTATGGCAGTCGTTGCAAACTCTGAGGTTCTTGGCAACTCTGATGGTCATTCCCGGAGGAGTGTTAAGGATACCGAAAGCTATAGCAAGTTTCTCGCTATGCCCACAAAGTAAGGCCTCCTTTTCCCCCTCGTTGACGTTGTGCAGAACGCAGGAAGTATCGGGCACGTACCCTTCTTTCCTCATTCTATCTGACAACGTCCCTAGGAATCGGTGGAGCTCCTGACTTTGCGGATGTGATGATTCCCCTGCTATGAACTTGTGAACCTCATCCCCAAACTCAATCCAACTGCACCCAGGTTCTTTTCTAACTCCCCTTTCCTTCATCTTCCGCCTGACATCCATTGCCTTGTCCCAGAGTCCCGCAGAAGAATAAATATTTGACAGAAGCACATAATGGCTAGCAACATCCGGCTCCAACTCAAGGAGATTCGTAGCCGCAATTTCCCCAACCTCAAGATTTTGATGAATTCGACAAGCACCAAGCAAGCTGCTCCAGGGACCCGTTCTGTCGTATTCAGAAGGCATGGAATCAACCAACCGAAAGGCTTCGGCTACTTGACCTGCTCGACCAAGTAAATCAACAATACAAGCATAATGATCTGGCGATGGTTCCACCCCATATTCACCTTTCATACTGTAGAACAATTGCATTCCCTCGTCAACCATTCCAGAGTGACTGCATGCAGCAAATATGGCGATGAAGGTAACTTCATTGGGCATCACACCTTCACCATTGGTTCCATCCTCCACCATATTATTGAATAATCGCAATGCTTCCTCACCCTTGCCATGCATGCCATAGGCCATTATGATGACATTCCAGGTGATTATATTTCTAACAGGCATTTGATCAAACATTCTTCTCGATAAGTATAAGCTGCCACATTTTGCATACATATCTACTAATGCACTTCCCACTGCAACATCTAGTGCTAATGAATTTCTGATGGCATAACCATGGATCTCCTTTCCCTTCAGAATAGCTGCCAGTGAAGCACAACTTGGAAGCACCGTCATTAGGGTGACCGAGTTGGGTTTCCAAGAATGTACTTTTTCATCATTGTACGTATCCTCTTTGCTAGCCTCTTTCCCTCTACTCTGCATCTCCGCTAACAAAGCAAGTGCAGTTTCGTGGCATTCAGAAATAACAGATGCAGTGATCATTGTGTTCCAAGAAATTAAATCTCTGACTTCCATGCTGTCAAATATAGTTCTAGAAATTTCTATCTTTCCCATTCTGGCATACATATCCATGAGTGCATTTTGCACATACATGTCGCTTTGCAAGCCCTTCTTTATAACATGAGCGTGAATGCTCTCCTTGACAGAGAATGCCTCACAGCGTGCACAGGCAGGCAAGATGCTTGCGATGGTGGTAGCATTTGAACTTAGCCCCCAAATTTCCATCTCTAGAAAGAGTGATAAAGCCTCATGATCCTGTTCATTTTGTGCATAACCAGCAATCATAGCATTCCAAAGCCCAATTTGCCGATCAGATAAGCTGTCAAAAACTCGACGACCACTTTCAATCTGCCCACAGTTGCAGTACATGTCAACTAGAGCACTGCCCACAAAAGAATTCCCAATCAAGCTCTGATTCCTCAAGGCACAAGCATGGATTTCCCTACCTGCATTTAACATCTGCAATTGAGCACATGTAGGAAGAACACTAGCTATCGTTACTCCATCAGGTCTGATTCCATCACGAACCATGCGAACTAAGAGCGCCAAAGCTTCCAAGAAGCATTCAGCTTGGGAAAACGAGCTTATGATGGTGTTCCACGAAATCAGATCACGGTCTTCAAACAATTCAAACAAAGCCTTTGAGTCGCCCACCCTTCCCAACTTTGCATACATAGCCATCAAGGAGTTGTTAGTAAATGTTTTCCGATCCCCTTTCCTCAAACTATACGCGTGAACCTGCTTCCCAAGCTTTAAGCCATCGCCTTGGGGCAAGTTTGAGCACGCTAGTGCCAGACTCACCAAAGTGAAGGAACTAGGCTCCAAATTCTCCGACGCCATGGAACGAAAGCAATCTAATGCAAGAGCCCACTCCTCATCCCGACAGAGTGCCGCAAGCATGGAGTTCCAAGAAACTTGGTCCCTCTCAGGTATTCTGTCGAACAGCTCAAAAACGTTTCTGATATCGCCGCACTTGTCATACATGGTCAGCAGGGTATTGGCAACGGTAACGGAAGATTGCTCATACCCAAGTTTAACAGCATGGCCGTGAATCTGCTTCCCAACATTGAGGTCCTGGAGGCCCGCAGCAGCCTTGAGGACAGCAGGGAAAGCGAATTGGTCGGGAGGGATACCGGCAAGAGCCATCATGTCTACGTAGGTGGAAATGGCTTCTCGGAAAAGATTTGATCTGGCTTGGGAGCGGAGGGACTCGATCCATGAAGAGCGAGGAGGGGTCGAAAGTAAAAGGTGCGGAGGAGGAGGAGGAGGAGGAGCAAGAGCAGCAGAGGAGACGGGGAAGGCGTTGGTGGGCACTGGCGGAGGAGAGACGCGGGAAGGGTGGTGGGGTGGGACGATGGAGGAGGAGGCAGAGAGCGGGCGAGTAGGAATCGGAGCAGCAATGGAGGACATTGGGTCGTTATTTACCGTTCAAGAACACTTCCTCTGCTCTGCTTTCAACTGGATAACATCCGACGCTTGTCGAGTGGGGGACGCGCGCGGGCGCCAGACAAGCAAACCTGTCTCCCCTCGAACCATACGTTAAAAAAGCGGCTAACTTGGGTATTACGGGGTCCCCATTATCAAGAGTATTTCTAAATGAATGAAATATCGAGTCGACCGTCGTCGATTTTTTTTTCTCCCCAAGATTGTCCCTCACCTTTGAAACTCCGTACATGTCGTCGTACCGTATTTGCTCGCAAGTATCTTCTGTATCTGGGCCATGATTGCAGTAGCTCCTAACTACGTTGTAGGGTGAATATACCGAAGCATGAAAATCGTGATAATTTCTGCCATATCACTGTATCTGCCACACAGCCAATTCGACTTCGGTCTCAATAGTCGGCTCATGTCCAATCCATAAAAGCTAGCATTATGTCTACATTTCATTTAGCTGCCTATCGTCGGAAGTGCTTTCCTCTCTCTCACTGATGGTAGAAGTAGCAAAAATGACATGATCCCAACACCTACCCGATCTGCTTTACCGCAAATTTGACCCATCCATGTCTAACCGAGAAAAGTGTCGACATTTTGCAAAAGACTTGACCCGTATCTAAACCTGCAAAAATCGAATTGTTTTTACTTTGTCAACCCATCCTAGCTTTGAAATCTAAGAAATTGAAACCCAAGTGAACCCAAGAGCGACATTAAACCAAGAAGGATGATCATAGGAGAGACCTCTATTGTCTCACCGACATCAACCCACGCATTTGCGGGTTCTCACAGCCTCAAACATGTAGCTCTTCTTCCTCTCGAATCCAAAGCCACTTTCCGCACCGAAAGGTGTCAAAAGAATCTGTGACTTTCACATCTGCTCAAATCATTTGGGCTTCTCTAATACTTGGCAAGTCCAACACATCAAAGTAAAAGCAGAATAGATTAAAGGGAATCTGAGCCACAAAAGAGACACGAAAGTCTCGGTAAATTCAATCACTCCATTCCACGTGTAACAGCTACATTCTCTCACATTAGCCAGAAGCCAGTTGAATCAAAGGCAAAGATAGTACTCAAAAAATAGCTACATCCACGCAAAAGTATAAATACATTAGAAAGCCCAGAAGCCAACTTATAAAATTAAGCCTGCTTACAGAACAACAAAAAGGGGGAGCCCAAGAAACCGGTTTAAGATCTTGCTCACTATCGTTGAACTAAGAAGCAAAGTTATAGCTACACAAAGTCAGTCACTGCTTTTTGGGGGGAAAAAGGTCACGTGGGTGAACCGCAGTTCATATCCTCAGAGAGATGAGTTGTTCCTCAAGACGCTTGAAAGTGGTTATCATAACCCAGGAGTATAATAGGTCAAATTGGAATGATATTCAGTTGCGCCGGCAAGGCTTGAGCATCCAACTTCAGCATTCATTTTCCACATGGATGGATCGTTAATTGAGAGTCATATATCAGAATCATGAATCAGTACCACTGAACGTGGTATAATCCATCCCGTGAACCATGCCATGATCCCCAGCTATCATACTGCCCATGTGAGTATCCCATATGGTTTTGTCTGCCAGCCACCTCGCTTGGATAGCCTTTGAACAGGTTAAAATAATCAAGTCAACAAGCATAATCAGCAAAGAATACCTGAAAGAAATGTTTAAAACCGACAGAACCATGGAAATTGGGCTTAATTGTATGTAAACACAAGTTGTATTACTTTCAGTTGACTGGCAACATGTAACTAAGGGAACCGAAGTTGAAAATCTATGCTCAAACAGAAGTTTCCCAGACTTGATATTCCAGAGCCGCATATAGCAGTCCTCTCCACCTAAGATCAAAGGCATGATAAGGAAGTCAGCAGATACTAGGAACAATTTTATTAAAACACCCAAAGAAGAGCTATAACCACCTGACAACAGAAATTTCTCTGATGGGTCCATCCCAAGCTGTGTACGGGTATGGGAATTCACTTGCCCCTCATAGGACTGCACAGGCCCTTTTTTAATTTGGCGATGATCATAAAGATTGATCTGTTCATTAATGAAACAAATAATGACAACAAATCTCTCTTAGAGTGTGAAGAGGCCTTTATGAGACTGCACGCAAAAAGGAAACTATTTTACAGAGGTAAGCAAATAAAAATAGATAGGTCACAGACACTAACCGCGCCATCCATAGAACTTGCTAAGAAGTATTGGTCATGCAACTGGAGTGACACCAAACTAGTCATTCAAAGTAGGTAAATGTTAGCAAAAGCATTGCGTGAAACAAGTCGAAACAATTATTTCAAAGACACTAAAGGTAAAGGAACCTGCAAATAGACTTAGGCATGTAAGTTGTATCATCTGGATAGATTTTTCCAGAGAGCTGCAGGTATCAAACACCAACTTTCATTACCAATGACTCTAAAAACCCATGATGCAGTCAAATAAAGGACATCAAGATAATAATTTCCAAAAAAAAAAAACATTTAAATACAAATGAATAAATGTTACATAAAAAGACATCTACAAAAGCATAAGCAAAATGCATCACTAGACATTTTTGTACTGCTCTCCTTTAATCTAGCGGACAGCATTGATGCCAAAAATTATATAAAACAAGTTGAGAAACTAAAGATGAGGATAATAGTCCTCTTGGTCAAGCCTGAAAATATACAAGAATCCAATATTCCTACAAGAGCTTAAGGCAGGGTTTTGTTATAAATGTAGGTGAAACAGAAAGCCAACAGTTTCTCTAAATGGAGGGGGACAATAATTAAAATAATGGTCATTCAGTACATCTACTTCATAATTCACATTATCAAGAAGATTTTACTTTTTTCCCTTTGCTTTTTCTTTAAATCTCACAGGTCATGCGCTCCGACTTCTTTTTAACCCACAACATCCAAAGCTTTTACGATAGACCAATATCTGCACTCAAACTGGCACAAATTCTTTCCTCTATGTTCTGAAATTAGAATCATTTAAATTTTGGTGGGAGAGCAAATAAGTACTTCTCACTTCTAAAAGTCCTAAACATTGCGCCCATAACAATTACCTTAAACCGCTGCTTTTGAGAATGCCCACGAAATCTTTTTGAAGGAGAGGAAGGTATCTGATCATTAATCAGTCTAGACACCCCTGGGTTTTCTCGGACATCGACTGTAACAATAGCCCCATTTCTGAATCCACACAATGCGATATCTCCCTTCAAAAAGACTTAAAGGTGTAAGCATCCAGAGAAAAGACAAGACTGATTATCAACTAAATGCGCAAAAATAAAAGGTTGTTTTTCGACGAAAGATAAACCTTGCGATTGCCAAAATAACCATAAGAAGAAGGAAAAGCACAAAACATCATGCTTCTATATCTTTGGAATCTCAAGAGACATAAAGAATTACCGACTGGTCAAACTGCAGTGTGAGAACATCACTTTTACCACGACACACCCAGGATACCACCCCGTTTTCCAAATTGACCAATGCAGCTCCCAAGTTCGTGCCTAGATATACAAAGACAAGATATAAATACTGGAAGAACAAACCAGAAAAGTCCATGGTGAATCAAAAAACATCCTAGCTTTAATTTGATAGCTAAAAATTTGAGCTTCATACAAACATGTGGCATCAGGAATAAACTGATATTCTTAAACACAAGCTGAATAAGTGCATCCAAAAAAACCCTTTAACATGAATCTAGAAGCAAAAATAAAAAAAAGGTCAAGAAAGAATTAAAATATCATGGTCATGCAAAGGGATCGGGCAAGCAGGTTCTTCATGCTCGAGGAACTACTAAGCTCTCACAGTTTCAGAGTTTCAGTAACTAATTGAAGCTTCTAGAGAATGATACTATTTGTGCGTGCACTGCTGGAGTGCCAATGAGAGATAGAGAGAGAGAGAGAGAGAGAGAGAGACTTGCCAACAATTGCCCGAATGCCATTAGAACAGCAATCTGCTGTCCATAAGGTACAATCGAAAGAAGCTACATCATGCAGCCTTTGGCTTACAGTTGAAGTACTTAGAGGAAAATCAAAAGGTTCAGCTAGATTAAGAATATGAACAGAACCACCAGATCTCTCTGAACCTAAAGTAGTTATCCTGCATCCAGGTTAAGGTATCTCAACTTGAAAGAATGTCTTAATAAATCATATTTACAAGATGCTAAATTGCTGAATGCATAGAATGCTTCTTTACTTTTAATTTGTTTTGAGTATTGAAACCAACTGTATGTGTGACTATTTGAAATTGTTTCAGCACTGTGTTGCTAATCCAGACGAGATAATTAGAAGTAAGGTGCACCAGAGCTTTTAAGTATTATCTTTTTTTTTTTAAATTTGGAACAAGTGATGAATCAAGAAAAACCCCAGAAAATCAAAGCACAAAAACAGTAAAGAAAGAGCCCTGACCCACAATCAGCAGACAAATCTGCTGCTTTAATGGATATTTGAAAATAGAAATTTGTCACGTCAAAACAATGGTTCACTCAAGGGAATAGCTTATTACACGTGTGAACAACAAACGCAGGGGGAATGGCCAACAAATAGACCAAGATGATTAATTTAGCTAAAGAACATGGACGACATGCACCTTATCAAAAGTAAAAACCATCTGTGTGTGGACATTTAATTACTAAAGAGCAACAAAAGAATAAGCATAACATTAAACAACAAAGTACATAAACTATTGAATAAACCAATATTTCACTTCATCGACTGGACAACAATGGCCAGCCTCAGCATGTGCATTGGAGCATCAGACAGTGGGAAGTGAAGGTAAAGAGATCACATATCTAGTCTATAATCAGCAAATAACATTAAACACAATCATTTGAATTCCAGCGAGGTGCCAAACACCAGGGTGAAAGTGAAGCAAACAAAAACAAGAAGATCAAGTGAGTATGTAATGATAATATAACTTGAGAAGGACACAAGGCAAAATATCATATCAATTCAGATTAAAGAATAGAGCGCATCCAAACGAGAAAAGGATACAGTGCGTGTTGAATATGATCGCCATCAATTGTAATGGATTGCTTTCCTGCCCTTTTAATGCAGGAGATATCCGAAGAAAATTGTATCATTGGAGGTCTCCAAAGATGAACAGGTACTTTGCACTCTTCATGTTCTCTTTTGAGAGGCCACACACGTTCTGGCATGCATTTTACCCCATAATCAAAATGTTGGCCAACTTTTCCAACTTCACAAAAACTGCGAAAAGCACCAAAGTCTCGATGCAATAACTTGTAACAACTTCATCTTAACTATTAAAAAAGGAAAGATATACATTCTTCCTTGATTTGAGATTCCATTAAAGCAATGACTTGGGGTTCTCTGAAGGGTAATAAAGTCTGAAGAGTAATAAAAGTTCTATTGCTGTATGATCTTCAAGCTGCACACAGCACAGCATTTGAACTTCCAGTCCAAAATCTCAAGTTTTCTGTTCTAATCTATGTTCTTGGATGACCATTTTAAGTAGAAAGCAATATCCTTATTCACATAGTTCTTTGTATCTCTATCCAACAAGACTATCTCTTCACATAACTAAAGTTGCAAAATGTCCTGAACCGACTAAAATCTGAAAAGAATAATGAAGCAGCATTTTCAGCCATGTATACCACAATGTAACAATTATAATTAGATACAGCCAAAGAAAAGTGGCTGCAGAAAAAACATAAAATAAGGATGATGCGGCTTTATTTTTTATGATTTTTCTTTTCTAAATACCAAAACCAAAAAACCAAGATGTGCAGCCATTCATTATGAGATAATGTCCTCAAGCAGGCGTGCATGGAATAACAAGGCCAAAAATTTGCCACACTTTAGAGCAACTATGCAAAAATCTTGCGCCACCTACATAATTGTCAAGACAAAAGGTATTTCAAGCAGAAAAAGCTCAAAGTCCAGATGCTCCATTGCAACTGACCTATAAGAATTTAGAGGACTTAGATACCAAATTAGATCTTTAGTATGAATCGTGTGGACAACATTAAACGGACAACGGTCAGGTGAGAGCATAAGACAGTGATGCTAAAATGAAGAGGGAGACTCTAAGCCACTAAAAGATGTAGCAGACTAAGCTACCGAGTTAGTAGCAGACTAAGCTACCGAGTTAATCTGACATTTATCGGACTGACTTGTCAATCAACAACAAGCGCACATTTAAATCGAAAAGGAATCATTCTGCATCAGCTTAACTTAATATAAACTGAAAAAGTAATGGCTGACGATACTTTGTGCAGACATCTGTTGGACATTTCAACTCCAAATGCTCACGAAGTAAACTTGGAGGAAGGACAACACTTGCTTATTGCTGTGCAATTCCAACTAGGGTCAAAACACTCAAATACAGAGAGCATAGCAAGCAACAAACCTCAAAGAGCCATTTAGGCCCCCAGCCAGCAGGCCAATGGTTGCAGTTTGACCCTCTGGTGTCATTATACGGAGACGCATCTGTTCCAAAGCACCATCAGCTATCTTATTTGTCCCGTGAAATGCCAACACCTGCACAATAAAGCATAAAAATCATAAAGGTAAAGCTGTGCTCAGGTTGAACAATAACATAGATTCTGTTGGGTTAGATAGCTGTAGAGGCACCTGCGGCAAGACATATCACCTTCACAACAAACTTCACGTTCACATTCTCAATCAAGCACTTCATACAGTTAGAATCAGAACGTTTTGATCTAGCATACTCTCTTCTCGACTTAAGAAACCGTGCACGACATTGACAACTGTGCGATTCATACCTAAAGGCCAATTCGTGACAGAATGGAGGCAATAATAGTACCTGAGGACGGGAAGCGCGAATCTTAAGGAACTCGTCCTGGAATTTACACTTGGTATGCTTCAACCACAATGGATTGCCATTCAATTCCCTTGTCTCGAGAAGAATGGATGTTTTGCTTGAGACAGATCGATGCTGAAACCATTAGAGGGAACAAGCTGATCACGTAAACCTTATGCAAGAGAAACTAATTATTCCGATGACATGACCTCAAAAACAAAACCTTTTCTGATATGGGAAAGTTTCACGTTAAGAAAAGTAAGCATGGAAGTACCGCGATGGTGCTGGAGCTGGCGCTGGAAATGGAGCTGGAGGGTTTTGATTTGGAGCCAGGAATGGGGCCTTTGATGCGGAAGTACCTGTTCTTCTCCGCATCGAAGTACAACCCCGGAAGCTCTGTTCCCACCCACATTCCACAAACAATCCATCAACACAAAGAAGAAGAAGTAACAGAACACCAAAGAAAGACCACAAAAGCCTCAGACACAAGACTCGACCCAGAGAAGAAACAGAGAATCGTAGAGTTCGGGATCCCGAGACGAACCTTGCGGCATATCTTCACGGGGATACAAAGGGAAAGAGGAAGAAAGGCTTCGCCTTGCCTTGGGATTCCACCGCCTAGTAAAAGAGCGACTGGGTCAGAGGTTGTCGAGATTGATCGGCCTTCTTCTTCAAGTCGGGGGTCAAGCGGCGCGGTGCAGAGGACGACGGTCTGGTTCTCGCCAAACGAACCGAAACACACACACACACACACACACACACAATATATAAATATATCACACACAATATAATATATATATATATATATATATATATATATATATCTCTCATGTAGCTCTTTTCTGTCAATTTCCATAAAAGTTGTCCTTTTTTTTTTTTGCTAATAAAACTAAATACAAATAATGATGATAACGAAGAAGACTGAGTGACTGAAAGGGGGAGAAATTATCCATTTCCTGTTGTTTCAACGTACGCTCCCTCAGCTCCGCTCATCTCCGTTGCTGTTGCCGCTCTTCTTGGAGAATCACTGCAGATGTGCTTGCTAGAAATGGCACTCTCAGTTCCTCTCCCTGAGCCAAAGCACTTCTTCAACTCTTCCATTCAACAGGTCCAACCCATATCTCTCTCCCGCGCGCGCACGCGCGCGCACAGAGGACCGAATGATTGTGGACGGACACTCAAAAGGCACCTTTTTATTGGTTTCGTACTCGATGGGGAGAAAAAAGGACAGTTGAAGCGTTTGTCTGGCGGTATACCACCTGCAAGACCCGGATATCACCTGGACCGCGACAGGCGAGCGTCTAACGTTGGACCCATAACAGCAGCTCCTTCACTGGTGGACTCGCCTTCTTCATTCCCACTCTTTCAGCCTCCCTCTCCCCAAGAATCTCTATCTGAGGTAGCCCCCAACCCAGTTATCAACATTCATCTGTATGCAATACTGGCACTAACATGTGGAATTGTGAGTTAAAGAAAGAGCTTGCTGTTTTTCTTTTATTCACTTATTCCATTTTCACCGCAAACCTTCGAGGGTCTCTGTTTGCCTTCCTATTTATCTCGAATTGCAGCAGTAGTTGGCCTCCATCTATTCGTAAGAGGTCTAAATTACATGCATTTTTATGTCTTCTCCTGCGATTAGGAAATATCTACTTTTATTTGCTAATTGTGATTTTCAACTCTGAATTGTTGTACTCTACAGCTTGAACCAGCAGACCCCGATTTTTACAAGATTGGATATGTTCGAAGTATGCGAGCTTATGGAATAGAATTTAAGGAAGGGCCTGATGGATTTGGAGTCTATGCTTCCAAAGATGTTGAGCCACTGCGCCGTGCTAGGGTGTGTGGACTGTTTACTTTATAAGACATTTTGTTGAATGACTAACCCAAGGATGACTGTGAATCTCCATGTGCTTGCATTCTTCTTCTCTTTTTTCTTTTTTCCTTTTTCCTTTTCTTTACTATTTGGTTTTTTATATGAAATCTGTTGTCATGCTGTTGGTAATTTACAGTTGGATTCTCTCGAGGCTACCTTAGGATAAGGCATGATGGGGTCTTTTGCTTTTGTTCAGGTAATCATGGAAATTCCACTGGAACTAATGTTGACCATTAGACAAAAGCCCCCTTGGATGTTTTTCCCAGATATAATACCGATTGGTCATCCCATTTTTGATATTATTAACTCAACCCATCCAGAGGTAATTAGCCCCTGTTCTTGTTCAGTAACATAAATGACCATCTTTTTTTTTTTGGTAAATTATAAATGACCATCTTTTCAACTCTCTTGTTCCCAAAAATAGATGCTGCTTCTGCCATTGGTTTTTTCTTTTTTCTTTTTTGGTAACATGTAAATCACTGACAAGATAATTACATGTGAATTTACATGCAGACGGATTGGGACCTGAGAATGGCATGTCTTCTTCTATATGCATTTGATAAGCAGGACAACTTCTGGCAGTTATATGGGGATTTTTTACCAAGTGCAGATGAGTGCACTAGCTTGCTTCTAGCAACAGAGGTCATTGTTTTCTATTATTTATCTTTTCCTTTAAACTTCAAATTATTTTTCTATTTAGATGAACTTCTTGACTTTTTTTTTTAATTCTTTGAGTGATGAGATATTTTGAGTTTTCTATCTTTTCTTTTATGCAACTTGAATTTTGACATGATTTCTGCCTCAAATTCTATGTAAACTCTATATCAGACTTCCCATCTCCATGAGTATCTGCTGATTTTAATCTGAGTACGATATGTCTTGGTCATTAAGCTTTTGGCTAATGAAGGGCTGGAGCATGCATCTAATAATGCACCAACATTGGGCCATTACACTTGCTTCTGTATCTAGTATCATCTTTAACTTATTCCTTTTTGTACATAAGTTTCAATATTGGTGGTTATCTAGAGTGCGGTTGCAGAAGTTGTTGTGTTACAGTAGTCATGAATGTTGGCATTTGGCCAAATAGTGAATAGCAGTCCTTGGAGGTGTGAACTTCTTAAAGTGTTCATGTATAAACATAATACTTCCGTGTGTTAAATATATGTTCAGTTGTGATTTAATAAGAATGTTAAGAGTGCTTCTCAATGTACCTAGAGATGTTAAGAGGTTAAGTTATATGAATATTTAAATGTATTAGATAGCCTAGAATTTGGAATATATCTTATGGTGGTTCCATTGCTTCTAGTACAAATAACAGAAAAGCTGGATTTGAATTGACAGATTTATAGTTTCATCAATCTAAGATTGGATTGGTTCTAATTCTAGTGCAATTTTCCTGGGGTTATTCTGTGGTTGAATGGCAAATGACAGCAGTAAAACTTGGGACTTGCATTATCTCTGAAATACTGCTGATAGTGGCCTCTATCGACCACTAATAGTGTGACTTTTTAGCTTGGCACTATAATGATGATATTGGTAGCCACAACTGCCACGACTGCTATATTCTAGCCACTATAATGGACTACTAGGTTTTTTAGGAACACTCGCTTTCTTTTACAGCTTTTTCTTAGAATGTATCTTGCTCATTCATGACTTAATTGCTGCAGGGGGATCTTTCAGAGTTGCAGGATCCAACCCTTGCTACAACTATGAAACAACAGCAAAGACGTGCCTTGGACTTTTGGGAAAAACATTGGGTTAGTCGATCCATGCTGTCTGTATGTTCTTTAGTTATAATTTTGAATGGTATACTTTTCTCTTTTGCTGAATATTTGTCTGTGGGCTTAACATCCCCCAGCATAATGGTGCACCACTCAAGATTAAGCGTCTTGCTCGTGATCCTGAGAGATTCACTTGGGCAGTGAGTGTGGCACAATCACGAAGTATTGGCATGCAAATAAGGATAGGTGCTCTTGTTCAGGATTCTAATATGCTAATTCCTTATGCTGGTTAGGTTTACACACCTTCAAATTATTTGTTATTTTCTCTATGTTACATAATTGGTTTGTTCACAGTGGAGTTTGCTTTCTACTTTGAATTTTTTTAATTTTGTCAATGCTCTATATATTATTGTATCTATTGCATTCTCTTCATTAATCCCTGTTTTTTGTGACAGTTGTCAGACTGACTTGACTTAATACTATTCCTTTGGGTGGACATGCAGACATGCTCAATCATTCTTTTGAACCAAATTGTTTTCTACATTGGCGCTTTAAGGATCGTATGCTTGAAGTGATGATAAATGCTGGACAAAGGATAAGAAAGGGAGATGAGGTAATAGTTACATTTACTCTATGGCACATTCACCTCTCAACAAACTAATGAATGTTTAAATCATCAACCGGTACACTAGAATGAACCATGGCCCTGACATGTCATGGAATGTCAGATCGCATGGTGGTTTAGTTAGACCATTCTTAACTGACTGGCATTGTTTTTTGCCTGCTAGCTGGAACCTAGATGTGAAGTTGCTTAAATTTCAGGGCTTATACAGTTCTGAACCTGGAGCAGTTACTTGTGTCAGTTGCTAGTGATGCTAGTCTAGCCCATGGGGCAAAGGCTTTTTGAAAGAGTCTTTATTGTCTTGTAAATCAACGATGGGATGGTGATAGACTGTAATTTGGTTGAGTCTTTCGATTTGACAGATGACAATCAATTACCTTGGAAGCCAGAAGAATAATGTGTTCATGCAAAGATATGGCTTTTCATCACCTGTGGTAAGTTAATGCTTTGTTGATATATTTTTCTTACGTTTAGAAGCATCAATTATGCAAACTGCTTAACTGAGTTGCTTGTCATTATGCATGCTGCATCTGATATAACATGCAGTTAGAATCATGCCTCATTGTCACTGGATTGGTATTTATACATTCGCTATCCTAAATAGGCCAGTGGTTTTGTGCTTCGTTTAGGACAACTTTAGCTAGACGTTCTATGAAGTTCTAAACACATGGGCAGTTTGGTAATATTGCTTTCTTTAGAATGAAAACATTAATTTTTTTAGCAAAAAAGAATATTACATAATTTAATGGAGTGAGAGGATGGAACTTGAAAAAGGACATGTATAAGATGGTGTTAGCAGAATGGTGACTGCTAATGCTCTGACACTGACAATTGAGGCAGAGCCGATGGGAAATGCTATGCCATGGTGACAGATTAATGAGAATTAAGTAGATGCGTGGAGATCAGCCTGAAAATACTTGTCAAGCTGTATCTGATGCCTAGACAAACAAAGCATTAACTATTTTGAGAGTTGATTTGTAATTGTCTATTTTAGATGCCGTTCAACCTTGGCGCTGATGGCTCATAACAACTTGTCATGAATCTATAATTTGATTGAAAATGAAAGACTGATAACAAAGGTGAAACAAAATAGAAAACTTTAATGATTACCTTGCCAGAAGATTGACGTGAAAACTCCAGAACAACATGTCAAAAATTTCAACCAGCTACAGATGTTCTCTCATCACAACCCTTTGCTTTGGCCCTTATGTCATTGCTAGCAAGATGAAAAATTTCATCCTACTTCACTAATGTTTGTGATCGTACACGTCTAGCGACTCTTGAACTTATGGTATTGCAAACTGAACAGCATAAGTCAGGAGTGGGGCTGTAGCTGAAGTTGTAGTAATACCTCTACATCTGAAGCCATTAATAACCCTTAGCATATACTTAGTCCTCTTTGTCTTCTGGAGAGCTAGCAAGGTGTCAAAAAATTTCACCCTACTCCGCTGATATGTGATCAAACGCGTCTAAATGACTTCTGAACTTATGGTATTGCAAACTAAACAGCATAAGTCAGGAGTCCATGGCTGAAGTTGTAGATAGACCTCTACATCTAAAGCCATCAATAACCCTTAAAATATACTTAGTCCTCTTTGTCATCCTACTCCACTTATGTTTGTAATCAAACGCGTCTACATGACTCTTGAACTTATGGCATTGCAAACTGAACAGCATAAGTCAGGAGTGAGGCTGTGGCTCAAGTTGTAGACCTCTACTCTGAAGCCATCAATAACCATTAGCATATACTTAGTCCTCTTTGTCATCTGGAGAGCTTTCGTGCAAGAGTTGCTTGATCTTGTATGGTCTATTCATGAAGTATGAATCTGCTTGTGTTACTTTTAGTGTTAAATGGATCATATGGCTGATAATTTCTCAGTTAACTGATTTCAACTGTTTTAGACAGTATTTATGTGTCTCTCTAGTCATGTGATTTTTTTAATTGTAAAATCGTCTTCAGTTTCCAATTTGTACTTGCAGTGATTTAAGTATCTTCGAGGAACTAACTCCTTGATACATATTGCTTAATTATGCCAGAATCCTTGGGATGCTATTGAGTTCTCTGGCAATGCTCATATTCATTTGGATTCGTTCTTGTCTGTCTTCAACATCTCCGGCCTTCCTGAAGAATATTACCATAAGAGTATGAAAAGGACCAATCTCCTCATTATTGTTTCTACTACATAGCAATACACCAGGCATCTTACTCTGGCATTATTGTCTGAATCTCATAAACAGGTCCCCATCATCTAGCCAATGTTGGAGGCACTTTTGTGGATGGAGCTGTTCTTGCAGCTGCAAGAGCACTGCCTACTTGGTCAGATAGAGATCTGCCTGCAGTGCCCAGTGTGGAAAGAAAGGCGGCAAAAGAACTGCAAGAAGAATGCCAACAGATGCTTGCGCAGTTCCCTACATCATTAGAGCAAGACCAGGAAATACTAGGTAAAGATAATATTACACTAAGTCTAGTTGCTTGATTCAATAACTGGACTATCATTTGATATGTATGATATCCACTTTAATGCTATTCACAGATTCCATGCCAGAAAGTAGGACACTCGAAGCTGCAATTAAGTAAGTTTATTTCATCTGATCATCCCAGGAGGCTCGTGTTTTTTGATAATCAAATGTTGATATTGTTCTTTCCAATGGCCAGTGACAAAGTATAACCTTTGATATTGGCAGGTATAGGCTTCATCGGAAGTTGTACATACAAAAAGTCATCCGGGCGTTGGACATGTATCAAGAGCTTCTATTATATTAGTTTTCACTTTCTCAAATAATAGTACGCCAAATCTTTCGAGAGTGTAGTGGTCTACTCCATTTTTGAGTCTTCAAGTGAATATTTTGTATTAGTAGTTGTGGCTACAGAATAGTAAAAAGGGTATAGACTTTTATTTTAGGTTTTGGTGGAAACATTTAGAAAGGTGGCTCTATAGTCCCCTGGGTTTGTTCGCGGGTGATTTGCCCCCGTCTCTTTGCATCTCTTCTGCCTCTTGCTGCCATCATTAGTTTCATACCGTAACAATCAAAAGCCACCATGTTAAATACTTAGAAGGAAACCAAAGCAACCGAGATAAACAAACCAAAAAGCTGATTTGCCCGACATCATATGTAATATCATCAGTAAAGATTAGAAGATTCAAGAGCCCTGCCTCTGAAAGGGAAGAGGGTTAGAAGATTGAAAGATGACGGGAGATGAAGACTGTCGAGCTGTCCATCGAATCGTGCGGAGGCAACGTCCGGTCCGAGGGAGAACATGTTAGACATCATTAATGCTTTAGAAACCCATTTTAAGCTGTCATCAATGGTCTGTTGATCTACGTCTCAGAGACATTTACAGAGAAGAGGTGAAGTCTTTCACATTTTCCATGCAAAAAGCATTAAGTTAGTGGACGTCCACAAAAGTTCAAGATCTTTTCGTTTGTCTTTAATTTCAAGAATAATCAAAATGCATCAACCTTAATCTTTTTTTGGTCGAAATCAACCTTAATTGTTTACTCGAATAGCTTTTGGATTACATAAAACAAGCTCCACCCTCGAGGGCCATTAGCCCATGAAAGATGGCTACTTGACGTGCGACCCCATCAGCTGTATCGACATATTCTCTCTTTCCACGACCGTTTCTCTCTCTCTCTCTCTCCCCTGTGTTTTTGCCGAAACAGACGGAGCCAGTGCACGTCTTCCGCCAACTCGACGGAGGGACGGAGTTTCCAACTGAAGAAATCGAGAGGTTTTTCGCGGCTCGAGCTTAGTCTGCCGTCGCTCGTTTCTGTTTCATTCTGCTTTCCAGGTGGGCAAAGTAAGGACTTTCTTGCTTAAAATTAATGAAATATATTTACTCGTGATTGTGTCTGTATTGGTTCTCTGAGGGGAGTGAAGGAGGATGAGCGGTGGCGGTGGGTTGAAGAGCTTAATGGCAGCAACAGACCACCCGAGAAGGGCCAAGGAAGACGTGCTGTTAAGCACGAAGCAAATGAAACTGGGTTGCGCAAATTATTTGTGCACATTTTGACTCATAGTATTAGTTAGAATTTTATTTTTGGGGGCTGATAATCTGTTCATCTAGCTCTCTTTTTCCTTCTCCCTTTGTAATGAATATGTTCTGACTAAATGAATGGGACATGTCCTTGAAGAGCATTTGAGCCATAACTAACTTTGTCTATATGACTTTATCCCATTAATATCAGCCGTTGTTTATCAGTTTGCCTGGTGCTAGGCACCATCGATTCTAAGAGTGTTTTTTTTTTTGGATAACCCGGAAACCCCCCGCACAGCCGACAGCCGGGGAGGTAAACCCAGAGTGACGCTATCGCAGGACCCACCACCACGACATCACACTTATGAATTCCTAATGATAGCGCTGAGATTCGAACTCCTGTCCTTCGTGGAGGAAAGAGAGCCCGAAGCCAACACAGTCACTGCGGACGGTGATATCTATTCTAAGAGTGTTAGTATCTCAGTCTAGGGAAATTTTGATTAAGTTAGGTTAAGTCTTACTTTCAACCGTCAGTATAGATTGATTGGTTGGACATGCATCACAAATTTAGCTGAGTTACAGTTGTTGATTGCATTGTGCAGTTTCCAGAAACATGTCACTAATCCAAAGTATGAGATTATCTCTTGCAATTCCTAGTCAATTCTCATGCTTTCGTCAGTTACGTGATCCACTTCAGGTGCCAGTAGGCATGTCGTCCAACAAAGAGCAAAACCAATCTCAGCGGATAATACAAAACCCTTTTGAATCGAATTGGAAGCTTTTGGATTCGTTGTGTTTATAGACTAGGCATTTTGGTTTACATGCGTCACTAGGAACAAGAAACCAATGGATGCATCTTGTGTTGGTGCGCTGAGTGATTTGATGTCGCAACGGGGGTTTCCTAAAGTATCGGTGAAACCCAGAACATGCTGGAGTGATGGGGGAATGTGACGGTTGTTATTGTGCATTAGAGTTCTTATATTGTGACTTAATGTAAATAGAAGGTCCATCTCTCAGGACAATAATGCTTGTGAGATCGGTCGTTTGAGCCAAACTGTGTGTTTCATTGATATGCGTCTATTGGCACTGATTTTGGGTATTCTCTGTGAAATGAATAAGAGAAGATTCTCACCGACTGAAGAAATTTTGCTCAAAAGGCAGCTGCAAAATGAAAGTAGGTGATGCTATGAAGACTAAATGGAGGGGGAGAAAAACAACTACTAACTTTATTTCTGGCATGGAAAAGACAGGTTCTTGCTGTTATCTATATCAAACTTGCTGAAGTTTCTTCATGATATCTTGCGCCTAAATGGCGGATAAATACTTAGATATTGGAAGTCCGAGACCATTAAGGGAAAGAAACATGCGCCTCTGGCGTCTTGCTTTTGCCATCGTCTTTGATGTCAGCCTGCTGAAGTTTCCCCTCAGGTTGCTGTGGCTGATGTGCCATATCGTAGGTTGCATGGACTCCGATGAGAAGATAGTAAAGAAGCATCACCACAGTGCATATTCCGAATCGTAGGAAAGCATCATGACCCAATGACCCCATTAGAAACAAATTTGTTGCTATAGACAATGATGGAAGCCATGGGACGAGTGGGACTCCCCAAACCTTTGGCGTTCTCTGCTGCGGCAAGAACTTGTAAATCCCTAAAGTGCCCAAGAACCAAAGCGGTATAGTCACGCAATAGCCAATCCAGCCATTTGGGTTCAATCCCCAGTAAGCTGAAGTCCCCATAGAGGAAGCTACAATTATCAGCAAGAAAGCAACCAGCTTCAACAGGTTCTGTTGAGGTGTTTTGTCTCGCACATAGTACCTCCTCACGAGAAGAGCGACTGCCATCATCATGAAAATGAACAGTGTGCTTACAGACAACAAGCTTGCAAGCACATCCAGGCCGGAGAAGAAAGCGATGAGAGCACTTGAAATAGTAATCAGAAGGGTTGCGTTGATGGGAGTTCCTGTTTTCGGGTGGACAAGGGCAAACCATGGAGGTATCATGTGGGCTCGCGCAATATGAGCGGTGTACCGTGCTTGGCCAAGTGCCCCAACAAGGAGAACTGTTGTCATGCCCTTAAGAGCGCCAAGAGCTACCAGATACTTCGCCCACCTCATTCCCACACTTTGAAAAGCCATAGAGTAGGCTGCATTTTCATCTATTTCTGTGTACTTCTGCAGCATGCTAAGCGCGAGAGCCATCAAGCAGTATATCACCGTGATGATCGACATTGATCCGAGCAGTCCTAATGGTATATCTTTCGAGGGGTTCTTTGTTTCCTCGGCCATGGTAGCTATATTATCAAATCCACCATATGCAAAATATACGACAGCGGCTGCTTGGAATACCCCTTTAGCCCCGAAAGGCATAAAAGGGGACAAATTAGAAGTGTCTGCATGAATAAATCCTGCAATTATGACGAACAGAATTACCACGGTGTTTATTGCAGATGCTATCCAGTTGATGGACGAAGTGTGCCTCGTGCTGATGATTGCAATTAGGGCTGCAATAGATAGAACAGCAACGGCGATCGGGTCCAGGAGATTGTAACCATCCCGAAGACTCGTATGGATGCGTAACGAGTTGGAGGGACGGTTCAGTAAGCTTGTGAAGTAGGAAGTCCAAGCCCGGGCAACTGCTGCAGTCCCAACGATGCTCTCCAGGAGTATGTTCCCTGCCGTTATGAACGCAGCGAAATCTCCTAGTTCTACTCTCAAGTAAGCAAAGGATCCACCAGCGACGGGAATTTCTACTGCAAATTCCGTGTAGCAGAAGACTGAGAGCATAGCAGACAGACCAGAAGCGACATACGACAGGACTATGGCCGGTCCGGCATGTCTATGGGCTTCTTGGCCAGTGAGCACGAAAATGCCTGCTCCGATGACTGACCCGAATCCAAACCATGTAAGATCCCACCAGTTTAGGCAACGTTTCATGTCGTTCTCGCTTCGTTTCCTGAGCTCCCCAAGCTCGGCAGCATCGTCCGACCTGCTTTTGATCCTGTCCTTCAGCCGGAAACACGTCTGCCGCAATGCAGATCTGTAGGACCCCCAACTTTTGAATGATTCTTCTGGGAAGAAATCTTGCTTGCTCCATCTCCAGTAACTTCTTTCTGCAACCTCATCATTGGTTGATTCTTCATTAAAACTTTTCATGGTTTCTCTGAACTGAGCTCTCGAGATGGAAGTTTGAGATACTAGACGGAAGCTCTTCTGGCCATTCCTGGATAGAAGTGTGATATTTGTAGGAGAAGGATGCTCTCAATTGTCTGGTAGTCCTGGTCCACTTCTCCCATCACTACTCTTGACCTTTCCGTCCACGACAAAGTCTGGGAAGAGGTCGAGTCTCTCGAAGTGGGGTAGTTTTGCTGGTTTGTTTCGTAGGCCTGCGAAGGTAGACCCACGGTCGCGGGATTTTTCGGATTGTTGCCTTTGTAAGAGAGTACGCATTATAGTATCCATGAACTAGAGCGTTCGTTGGAATCTTCGCCGTCTATTACTGCCCGTGAACTAGTTCATCGTAGCAGTCTGACAAGCAGAGACATGACGTTTTTTATGTTTTCGAACATAATTTTATTTCGAAAATGATTTTCATTCCCTTAATAAGTTTATTTACAAAAAAAAATGTGTTATGTGACTAGTATTTCTAGAATATAAAAAAATTAAAATGCAAAAGCATTTAACACAAAATTAATTATATGATTTATTTTTTATTTTTTCCTTTCTATACTTTCCTTATTTCTTTTTTTTTCCTTTTTTCGGTTGATCGATGACTAGCGACGACTAGCAAAATACTCAAGTTGGTGAGGTCAACCTCGCTGGTCTCTGATAACACCAAGGCCAAGTGACGGCAGCCTCACCAATCCCTTGTAACTCCAAGGCCAAGCGAGGTCAATCTTGCTTAGCCATGGCCAAATAAGACCGACCTCGCAATGGCTGGGCGAGGTCGATCATATCCAACTACTACTAGGCTCGTCGAAGGCTAGCAAGAATGACCTCACCCTTGTCGGCCCTAGCCTTAGCCGATCGTTGGTCTTTGTCGAGGTCCGGCGACCGATTAGAGAAAGAAGAAAAAAAAAAGATGATGGAGAAAAAACAAGAAAAAAGTTGTTCCAAGAAATTATTTTCAGGAGTAAGAAATAACTTTTGTTTACTTTCGATTTTTATTCCAAATATATTCTCTAACCGTTTTTCTATTGCCAAGAATAGAAAAGTCAATTTGCATGCACAAAGAGATTTCTACGCTTTTTGTGTTCCCAAAAGACTAGAGAAACAGAAACACTGCTAAACACATCCTAGTGACAAGCTATATTGGAAAGCTTGACAAGTTCATGGGCGACAAGTGATGGATTCTTCCAATCTTGGCTCATGACAACTTTCCTAATTTTAAGTACAAGTTTGTATAACATCTTGATCATCCATTTAAGTTTCATAAGTACTTTGACTCGTCACACATCGATCAATTGCTCGTCGAAAAGGTTGGCACACCATTATCTATAAATGAAACATGAGGGAATGACGATATCATTACAATAATATTACACCATCATTCTCGGCGAGTAACCTTAATAAACGAGACATCGAAATCAGGGAACTTGAGATGCGTGATCCAAAAGTTGTAACATCGAATCAAGCGACGTACAAATTGGAAAAGTTGTAGTATACTTTCTGACTTTTGATGGAATAACGGGTCCATTTCGAATTCCCTATCAGTAGTCTATCTAGTGACAAATGAGCGTGCTTGCCTGTATATCGGCAAGTAGATGATGTGGACCCAAATGCACGCCCCGGGAGTTTTGACTTCTTTTTCCGTCCCGCGATTGAGAAAGAAGTTTGGTGTTGGTGTTGGGCAATATATTTCCTTCCCGAGGGACCACTCAGGATTGCCTTAAGAGGGATTTGGCTTTTGGCAGTCGGTCGACCGGCCCTACGCCTATCTCAACTTGAGAAGGATAGGGGTTGACATCGACTGAGAGCTTCTGTCCCTCCCCTCCCCTCCCCTGCCGTTATCAGTACGTCGAATCGTCCCATCACGCGGACTTTTTTACCGACGATGACAGTGACGGCCGCGACTTTGCTCTTTGGAAAAAAAAAAACCACAGCTCTCGGCACACTCTCCTTTACTCGGGAACAAAAATCTCAGACCCGCTGGGTTTCCCGAATGATGTCTTTTTAGTAGTCCTTCCTATCAATATCACAATAAGGCATCTCCATCTGATATGGAATCTTGGGTGTTTCACCACGCATCCCAAGGATGACGGCAAGGAACTAGGAAGTTCACTCTCTGAAGCTAAGAGAGCTGACCACGTCTCCATTCCGTCTGTCGACGCAACCCCTCATGATAGTCATGCTAGTACCGGCACTTCAAACACGCCATCATCGCTGTCACCAACCAGAATATTTCCTGTGTCATCTCCGAGCATTAAAAAATGGAGGATAGACCACAAGTTCGGCATTGAAGCCTTTGATCTATCGCTTCCGTTAGCACCGACAGAAGATCTTTTTCGTCAGATCAAGCATATTCTTGCCCAACTGTTGATTTTGCATGAATTTTAACTTATTCCTGCGTGGCTTTCTGTGAAGCCTGGTCCGTCGCTCTCCCTGTAAGTTTATTGTCCTTTGCCGTTGAAGAACTTCCGTTAGACAAGAGACGACTTTTGTGTGCAAGATTATAGTCTGCCCTTGCGAGAGATACAATATCAGTGCAAAAGGTTTCGCAACATTGGAAAAAAAATGGCAAGAATGAAACCTGGCGTAATTTCCTCTCTGTTACAGAAGGGTCATTGAAATCAAGCTCAGAAACTTGTTCCTCAAGACTGTTAGTGCAGAAGGTGACAAGAAAATTTAGGGATGTCACCTCCTGCCAAATGCCGGTAACAGAGATGGATATACATACGACAACGGTTCCTTTGCAAAAAAAAAAAAATAGGAGAAACTACAATGGAAGTTGCTCATCCCTGGACAACCAATCCTGTGCAGCCACCAGGTCAGGAAGCACAACTGCACCGGATTTCCTCCATTCCTCGGCATCAGACGTCTTGAACCTGTCTAGCAACAATGCATGCATTCCTACGCTCTTTGCCGGCACATAGTCCTTGCGCATACTGTCTCCTATGTGCAGCACTTCTTCTGGTGCAATATTCCCAGCCCTCTCGAGAGCAATCTGATAAATTCTAGGGTCGGGTTTCTCCACACCCTCCAGCCCTGAGAATACACCAAAGTCCCACTCGGACCCCTGAAATAGCAGTTCACCCTCTTCACTCAATTGGGTACTCGGACACATAATAGCATACGCACGCCGTTGTGATGTTCAGCCATAGAAACACACAAGAATATCACACTACATGTACAAGCATGTACCCGACCAATTAGATTGAGCATGAAATTCACTGATATTGACAAAACAAGCTAAATCAACTTATCTGATGCTGATATTCGAAAAAAAATATTATCCTATAGGAGTATTCATGTGGACAGCAATCCAAGAATTCAGGCTTATCACAAGGGAACGCTATAATGTGAATGTTGAAACCACAATCATATGTTAGTCATCTAGCAATAGCTTGTCTACCTGGTTTAATCCCAAGGCCGGAAGAATTACATCCTTGTATCGGTACTCAGCATTGCTCACAATTCCAACTTTAAGACCATTTTGACGCAGCCACCTCAAGAATGGTTGGGAGTCTGGGAAGACAGTGTAAGGTGCAGCTGAACCGAAAGATGCATATATGCGTCTAAATATTTTCTCAAATGTCTCTTCATCATACTCATAACCTGCCTGTTAGCAGAATATTGAGATTAGTAACACATCCGGGCATGGTGTTTTGAGAAGTAAATGGAACTCACAAGCTACTAGCAGAAGTCTTCAACTTGCAGTACTAAAATCACATAACATCACAATCATAATGCCAGTTACAGCACTTCAATATAGTGAACCATTATGTTGTCAACAAATAACTTTATAGCTTCATTAATTTAATAACATAAAACTGAAACCACGATGACATACTCAGACATGCAAAAGATTATAGTAGTCTAGCTGCATTAAGCAACTCATGGAGCTTCACTTCATAGGCTTGGCTATCTTACCTGGACAAATGAATTTCTCACGCAAGTTTTCCACCACACAATGTTTGGCATTTTGGCAGCATATCCGAAGCATGGATAATTTTTTGCCATCTCTGTATATGCAAGTTTAAAGCCCTCATGAACTCGTTTATAGTCAGGACAGGGAAGACCAACTGATTTGGCAGCCATGCAGTAATAGTCACCAAGCTCCCCTTTATAGGCCATGAGTGTGCCAGTGACATCTACAGTGATGCATCGTAGTTTGGATAGGATTGTCATTTGCAGATTCGGGAGGATAAGGCTCTTAGAGTGAATTCTGAAGTCAACCGAAAAAAAATATTTGGACAATCAACTCTTAAAGTAAGTTGACTTCCGACACATCTGCAAAGGAGGATGAGTCGGACTAATCAGTAAGCCAAGGAACACCAACAGCAATTTCCAGTCATAGATCTATTAAACATACAAGGATAATGTCAATATGGTAGAATTTCATTCAAGACGTGAATTATGTTGCAAACAAGAAATAAATTATCATTACACTGCTAGAGAGGTTGATTCAAAGGGTTTAGATACTTGTCTTGCAGATATTAGTGATATCCACATTATATATAAGAGCCTTTTCAAATTGTTTTCAACATGATAATTGCAAAGAAAGAGCCCCAAAAAAAACGTCTAAGTTTTCCATGCTTATTGCTCAAGCATTCAATCTACAACATGACATTTTAGGGATTCAGCTTGGAAAATGTTCTATGACAAAGGTTAACCGAGCAGTATGTCCAACCCTTCCTCGAATTTGGCTTGGATTTGATGATTTTGATCCACAGCATCCTCCTAGTTCACTGCATGCCTATGTGTTGAACGTGCAGTTGTCCAAGTTTAAGAAAAGCAAATTCTCAAGTAGGAAAAAGTAACATATGCCGTGACACATTTACCAAAAATGGAGGAAAAGTAGCTGATTAATTTGGAAGACATGTAATGAACTCAATATTACTCATCAACATAAGCATAACATCCCAGCAATTAGATTGTCAGAAAAGAGGAAGCCTATCAATGCATAATCACAATGAGAGAAAGTTACCAGAACAAATTACGAGTTAAAAAGGCAAATGTAAAGCAAGGCAATCGGAGGACCTGCTTCTAATTCAGATAAACCAGCAAAAGAAATACATGAAAATGCAACCTTCATAGATTACTCAGTATCTCATCATGAGCTCAGAAAGTAGGACATGTGCATAGGTAACTGTCTCTGGAAAATTACATAGTCAAAATCACAACCCACCCCCAAAACATCCTCGAGCTAATGGAATTAATTGATGCATATACTGTAGATTTATTATGACGAATCCACATTTTGAGAAAAGGAACTTCTTATTTTCTTCACACGTCTATAAAATTTGAGTATGATGGCACTGGCAAATTGAACTACTAACACTAGCTTTCTCAACCGAGGCATGAAAGCAAAACTTGGTGGGTAAATTCTTTTAAAACACACCAATGCTGATAACTCAGGAATCCTAGGCAAATGAGTTCTAGTCGCACATCCGAAGAAATGAATTAGCCTCAATCCTAACAAGAACTTCAACATCTCCTATGACAGAAGAACCAAATAAAAAGATTGACTGAAACCGAAAATACGATTTTTGAAGACAAGAGTGCAGAGCGCGAAATACAAAATGCCATCTGCTTAAAACCTTTGGCTTCAAATCCAAAATAATAAGCACCAAGGAATAGAATTTCAAGCGCCCATCGCTATTTAAGTGAAAGCAAGGGCGATCCCTTTATACGTGGAGACACGGGAAGTTGTTTCCAGTTTCCTGAGAAACGGAGAGTACAGTGTCCTCCCCAACCACAAACAAAACGTGGAGCATTTGGCAGCTAGAGATATAAATATACGTGTACTTTTGTCAGCTGAATAGGTTGAGCTCTGAAAGAGCAGATCCTCTAAAGTGACATAACCACCAGATGAAGCATTAAGAAGACGGTGAACTCATTGAACACACAATGTCTTAATATTCGAGTCAAAACTGTCTACTATCTGCCCAAAATGGCGATCAGATGTCAGACATCACTATCGTCAGGGTTTGCAATCGATTGACTTTGGCATATCCACTGGTACGACCCAGTTAGTCCCTTCAAGTGAATATGAAAGAAGATCACTGAATGCGGGCATCCCCGGCTAGATCGCATAATTAAAGAAATGCAAATCGGAAGCATTAGATCAGACAAAGAAATGTAGATTGAATCGAATCTTGATTAGACAGAGAATAATCCTTCCGATATAGCTTAGAGAAAAGCATGACGAGCATTTTGGTGAGAAAAAGAAAACGAGGAGATTGACGGCATACTCAGAAGCTGGAGGAGCTGAAAAGGAGACGACTTTCACCGCAAGTTGCCTGGGAGAGATCGACGAGCTACGGGAAGTCGGCTCCACCTACACATTTGTCATGGCATGTGGATGGGGTTGGGATCCCCCATTTACAATGATAATCGAGGCGTCCACTCAAATCCCAGGAGGAGAGAGAGAGAGAGAGAGAGGGAGAGGGAGAAAGTCGTGCAAAGAGATAATTAACTCACAGCATGCTATCCATGTTGCAAGATTTCCGCGCAAGAAAAGGTGGGGGTCTTTAATTATTCTACCGACGAGGCAGAAACAAAAGAGAAGAAGAAGGGATCAGCGGACGGATCAACCTATGTTGAGAAACGATTGTATCGAGTCAATATATAAAAGATGGTTAAACAAGAAACATGGAGCCAAAAACCATGGACTGCAGAGCCTGTGGTATTATGCCTTTTGAGTGACCAAAACAGGATGTGGTTTTTTGGCCACCTCCCCTCGAGAGGGAAGAGAACCAAAACCTAGGACTCCCCTCCCCCATGTCTTGACATCCTAGTACTTGGTAGGACACATGCCAGCCGAACTCGAAGACCAAGAGCCCCCCCGCCTAACATGGACAGCAGGTACAAGTTTGGTTCTCGCTTCTTGTTTGCCGGGAACTCTTTAGAAGCAAACCGGTTTACATAGGAGGAACTCTGTGGGTACCAATCTCCCTCGTTCCCATCAATATATCGAAAATCATACCATTTAATTATGAAACCCACTTTTTGATGATGTCCATCGTCTCTCCATCAAGTCGTGATAAAATTCAAAACGAGATCACTTCATCATGAGAATATCATGTGCATCTAACTATTGCAAAGTCCAGCAAATTTGGATGTAACCGACAACTGAATGATAGACATCTCCTAGTCATTGCATCGTGTTTATGAAACCGAATCCACACAACATTTGGGTAAATCGGGCTTTTCATTAGAAAATTCATTATGATTTAAGGACTCGACTTCACTGAAATCTGCTTTCTGCATCTAGATTTAGGTTGTCTACAATTTTGTGATGGGTCACATCTTGTAATTGTAAACGAGATCGAGCAACCACAAAAATATGAGTGTAGCCTATTGCATTCTTTGCAAATCTTGGAATTTCCTCATGGAGTCCGACCCGAAAATAAATGACTATTCAATAATAACCACATTAAATTATGAGTTTTGATTGAGTGCTAGCGCATTTACAGAAAGACTGGAAGAGAACATAATTAAACAATGTAGACAGAAGAGGATAACGAATAAAATGAGCATATGCTGCACTATGTACAAGACATTTCTTCGAGGCTACAGCTTCTTATTTGGAGAAAAATAGTTGGCAATGTCAACACTCCGCCTAACCAAGTTGGCTTGCCGCTTCTGAGGACGAAGCCAGGCACGGACTTCTTCTTGCATTTCTAAAGGCAGCTCATCAATTACAGAGGGATCAATCTCATCGACATTGTATTGCCACATCTCCTTTCTTTGTACATCTTCACTTGAGCTATCCCCACGAATAAAATTGCTGTTTTCTGTTGAAAAAAAGGAAGAACCATCTCAGGAGCTTCACATGATTTTGTCCAGATGAATGGACATGGGTCTGATTTTACCTAAAGAGGAACGTATATTGGTATTGTCAAAAGATTGAGCAGGGACTTGGTTCTGCAGAGAACAAGAAGAATCAACCCTCCTGAAAAACCTCAATAGTGAAGGCGTTCCCTGCCACAGCATATTATGACATACTAAAGAGTTAAAATCCATTAAATCATCTGATTTATATCATCGTGAGACTAAATGTTGGGATTGCAATTACAAAATGACCAAAAGCGATTTCTGCATATCGCTATTGATCAGAAAAGGGAAAGTAGCATCCCATAGGAAAACTAAATCACTGCATTACTCCAAGTCAGAAGTTATTAAGCACCATGAAGATACAGTCACTGTGCACCATGTATAACAGGAATCAGAAAGAATAATCTTCAAGTTATCATTTTCCCTCCATATGGTTAATAACAATTCTTTATCCATCCTCAATGTGCGTTAACTTCAGTTATCGAAAATGCTTAATACAATTTACCAAATCAGTCCAATTAGGAGTTGAAGCACAGGTCAACAAAGGTAGCATGAAATGGTGTCCATGTAAAATAACTGCTAAGAAAAGATATCGACATAGCCGGTCAACGTTCAAACATCAGAATACAGTACAAATAACATATCAAATGTGCCTTGAGTAACAGATATCGGGTTTATATGCATGGATAAACTTCAACATACATTGTGATGTAGTTAGGATTATAGAGCACGAACGAATGTGACCTCCGCAGTAGAGTTTTCATTTCCATGATTCAATTTCTGAATCCTACACCTAAGCGCCAAAAGAAAAAGACTGCAAAGCGCATTATTGAACAATCAAAACCATGATCTCAAAACATTAGCTAAAGATTCTTGATTTCCAAGCTGCTAACACTGTTTAGTATGTAAAATAAATTGACAGTCTGAAACAGAAATCCTTTGTGATTATATGAGATAGATTCCGGCAATATCATTATCATATCTTATAGCAATGAATCAGGGTGTAGAAAGGCATTAAAGAATCTTGTCTCTCAGTGAGTTTCTTTTCCACAAATCAATTTTTGAATCCTCCACTTAAGCGCCAAAAGAACAAGACTGCACAGTGCATTAGTGAACAAGCAAAACCAAGATCTCACAACATTAGCTGAAGATTCTTGATTTCCAAGGTGCTAACACAGTGAAGTATATAAATAAATTGACAGTCTTAAATAGAAATCCTTTGCAGTTATATCAGATGGATTCCGTTAGTATCAATATCACATCTTATATCAATGACTCAGGGAGTAGAAGGGCATAAAAGAACCTTGACTCTCAGTGAGTTTCTTTTCACTTGTTGCTCTGAAGCAGGTCTTCCAGAATTAAACATAGATTCTTCATGGGAAACTTTACTTTGCAGCTCAGTCAATTTTGGTTCTGGATGTGATTCTCTTCCTACATTATACAAAGCCTTGAAATACTTGCACAGGGTAATATCGCAGAAACATTCTAAGAATTACAAGAGACTGACACCACCTACTCAGACAGCACCTGAAAATGACAACACTTCCTGGCTGAAATCTGCTTTTTCCAATGAGGAAATTGAAGAGTAAAAGGGGACCTGCACATCAAGTAATCTGAAGAATGACAAGGTTCCAAGTTTTCCCACTCAAAAAGATGCCACAGTCGAAATTATCCAAAAGTAAAAATGGTACAGTCAAAAAAACTACTGTTAGCCTCAGACAAGCGGATGCTCTTGATTACAGCCATTATAAAAGTCTATTATCAAAGATTAGACTAAGTTTCTCATCCTAATTCATCATATAGGAATGGCTAGTTTTTGAAATGCTGTTCACATTCAACTCACAACTGCCCACGGAATCAACCAGCATTAGGATTTTATATGAATTTCAACTAATTTCATCCTTTATAATAAGTTAAGTGTTGATTGTAAATTTCAGGACTAACAGCTTGAAATATCATATTTCTGTTTCTAAAAAATATAAAATAAGAAAAACTAGATAACATCCGATCATCTTCATCAAAATTCATCATAAAAGAAAAGGAAGACTTTGATGATGCATACCTCTAGTGAATTTCTACTTGTTTTATGTTCCATTGACTCCAAATCTGAGGATTCATTCTTGATAGTGGCTTCATCCTCTGGTAGTTCCATATGTTCGATTACATTCAAAGTCAGATTACTTTCATTCTCTGAACAAAAAGCCAAGGCACATTCAGATTGCTCCAGAAGTTTACCAAGTAAATAGAAGGGAAAAGAAATAAAACCGGTACTCTTTGAACCATAGAGTACCAGAAAATGAAGACGGAGTTTCTAGCTCAAATTTGTCCATTGCTTGCTTAGACGGAGAGCGAAGTTGATCTTGACCTTGGAAGTATTTCATGATTGAAGACGTTCCCTGGAAAAATTGCACAAAGCTGATACTTTCAAGTCGACTTCCTTAGGACTGAAAATTGATGTATCTAGCGCAAACCTAAAAATACAGAAGTAGATACTACAGTTGCATGGTACATACTCTATTTTTTCAAAGATTAGACAGTTACTACACAGAGAAGTTAAAGATAACATCCTCTCAAATGGAAAGGGAGAATGACGGACCAACCAAAGTCACTCATGGTGAAAAATCACATAAATCTCATTGCAGTCCAGAAATTTCTGGACTACTGTAGTCAATATAGTTAATGGTTCGCCAGACTCTGGTGGGGCTAAATTTCTCAAACTAGAGGCAAAGCAGTGTTAATTTGCTCAGTGAATAAGGGAAAACCAAGTAAACATAACCTTAGGCTGCAACTGAACAGTAAGTAAACCTAACCTTAAATTGCTCTTGAACTAATAATGGAGACTGGCGCTGCCTCTACAGGACAGGAGTCCTATATAACTTATAAGATCTGCTGGTATCAAAAGCATATATGCTAGCTTGAAAAAAATTTATCAGCTCTATAGCCCAAAAACTTCTCAACTTACTGATGGTATATCAGAGATTTTGCTTGCTGATACAGAAAGTCCTGTGATTCCCCATCCACTTTTTTGATTCCCTTGCGTCTTCAGTTTGAAGGAACCCAAATATTCACGCAACCCAGCTTGAAAGAGGTTCATTGCATCTTCTTGAATCTTGGCAGTCCCGTATCTCAAGGGACAAGATTTAGAAGGGAAATTCTTATATGAATCAGAGTCACTAACCTGAAGGATGACATTTAGGTGCATCAAGTACTCATAAAAACAACTTTTCGTCTTTTAGAATAATGCATGACAGCATTGATTGAAACAAGAATTTGGAGCTACCAGGTATGCCCTAGCATGAAGAGTCAGTGTGCGGGCAATCCGTCTATGCTGATCCAAGTCAGTTTGAAGACGTTCACTCAGCTCCTCACAGAGTTCATTAAGCCAATGTTGCACCTAAAATAAAGCAGACAGATTGGTGAATTATTTTGTGCCCAATAGGAAAGCAACTTCACCATATTTTTAACATGGCATTATCAAATTTAAGTGGATCCGTACAATGGATTTCAAGAAATTATAAGCAAGTAGACATGTGGCAGGCGTAAATATAACGGAACTTCTGGTAGGCATAAATATTTTGCAAAATACAGTAACAAAAAGTCAAGCAAGTTCATGTCTAAAATTGAAGGAAGCTACCAAACAAAGGCCAATAATCAAACTTTCTGGTTTTACCAGTAATCGTTTAATGATATGACAGTGGCTTGTAGGCATGGTGATGGAATTTTGGGGCCACCCATATATCACAGACAAATTCCACAATTGACACTTTTATGGTCTTCCTTCCAGAGCTAATGAGCAGTTCGAACAATTCAATCTCATGAATAAAATAATATGGTCTTACTGATGGTCATCCAAATGACGGAGTGGAGGAAAAGAAAAGCGCTACATGCAGCAAAATTTATCCGATTAACTTATTTATCAATGATCAGAAGATTATTCCATCAAAGTAGATCTACTTTGTGGCTTCTAAGTTCAAAAGGCTAGTAATGACACCAATAGACCCTGCAGCATGCAACCAGCTCTAAACATAGCAGTGACTGCACAAACAATGACATGCATAGTTTTAGGTTTCCAATAGGCATTTCCAAGCCACATTAATAAAAATAACAAGTCTGAATAACAGAAAGCATAGGAAAACAGGGAGAATAAAAGAAATTTTTGTTGGCACAATCAAAATCATTCCAATACCAAAGAAAATTCATTAGTTGGATGCTGTTTCTTTGCTATGGTGGCAAACCTCCAAAAACAATGCCAAGAAGCACCAACCAAATGAAAAAGAAGTACTTACAGAAGGAAGCGTCTTCAAAGCCCGAGGACCAGGAAATGTCTTCCCAGAGCCATGACTCTTGGGAAGAAGGCGTCCTTCAACTTCTTCGCCACTAATTCCCCTTGCGATATTCCACAGCCAGGTGCTAAAGTTGGTTTTAAACAGAAAAATAAAAATAAAAAGAAGTGCCTATTAAAACTAGCTGTTCCATAATACAACAAGTCTCTAATAAAAGCAAATGCTAATGTTGAACCAGTGCCCCAGATTAGAATGTTCAAAGAAGAATATGACAAAATGATAAAGTAGCAGATGTAAAGTAAATTTGTTAATGCCTACATGAAAAAGAAAAACTTCCACATAAAGAAACAAAAGTATTGTCAGGCTATTTACAAGAAATTTGAAATTTGAATGAACAAAAACAGCTTATAAGACCATGGTCAGCTTTTTATACAGTAAGCAAAGCAGTAGGAAACTAAAAATTTGTAATAATGCAGAACAGACAACTACCCAGTGTTTATGCCATAATATTCTTGTAGCTTTTGCTCTGAAAATTGCAACAGATCACCAACAAAATTCACCCCCAACTCACTTTGCAAGGAACTCCCTAGCTTTCCTCCAAGTTGTTTCCTGCAATATTTTTGCAGGAAAGAGGAAATGAGAGACATGAAAGAAATCTATTAGGAGGATCATGCATAAGCAAACTGGCATACAAAATAAACTGAAATGTTCATTTGATCAACAATGCTGCAAAAACAATAAACTTCTTCTTAGAATTGCCAAATAAAGGCAGCAACACAAAATATTTAGGTGCCGGTTACTATATTGAAGAGTAGAATAGTTTATAGTCTTCAATCTAGAAAACCTACATTTTTTTGATTGGCAGTGACTCAAGCAGTCCTTGAACTGACGAGCAGGGCACCACAGTTTGTTGTGCAGGCTTGTTCATGGCACTAGCAAGCTTGGATAGCATCTGCTAAAAATTGAGTCATGAGATGCTGGGACGAAATTAAGTTATAGAAAGGTGATAGAAGAGAAATCGTAATTCCACCTTATTGTGAGAAATTCCAGCCGAACATGTGAACTGAGTTTCCTGTAAAACTTGCATTCTGAGATCCGCAACAATGAGGACCCCACAAGCCAATAACTTATCTCGATGATCAGCATCACTCTGACATAGCCACTCCTTCACATTTTCCTTCACGTCGCTTCCATCCTACATACAAGAGATCCCACTCCAGAAATAGTCACTGATGAAAAATACGTGCAAGTCAAGCAAAAGAAGTTTGAAGAACAAGGGAGGAGAAAATCCATAGCCTACCTCATGCTCAAGGCCCAAAATATGAGATTTTAGAGCTTCATCATCAATTACTTCCAAGGTATCTGGAGGGGTTCCAGCTAGCATAGTTTCTGCTGCATCAGTAAGGTCAAGATAAACCTCATCAATTGAAGCACGTTCGCATCGACCCATCCTAGCAAGAATGGAAACCACCTATAATAAAAGGATGAGTTGTCATCAAGCACACGTTCGGAGCTAGCTAACATCACACAGATGGCAAATTGACCACAAACTACGACATGACGAACCTCCGATCCCGCTTCACGATAAGTATTCAAGTCAGCTTTACCACGGGCAACCGGTACCTGGACCAGATGTATTTCTGGACAAACTTCTTTCGCTTCATCGCCTCGCATCGAGCTGAAAAGGGTCGAGCATTTCAGTTTCCTGTGTCTGACCCGAGAAAATAATCTCAGAGAAAAAGGCAAAAGAAACATTCTCTTTTCTCTTTCACTCACCGCTTGACACCGAATTTACGGGCTTCGTAACTAACGGCGATCAAACCTCCACCTTTCCAAGAATTGTACTGCACGACGGCGGTGGGTAAGCCCCTCAGCTCCGGTTTTTTGCGCTGTTCCACTGCGAAGAACGGAAAAAACATTAACTGAGCCAAGAATCAGGCAAAATTGAAAAGGGGAAGATGACAAGACGCTCAAAAGAAGGAAGCGAAGCCAAGCACCCATGGACAAGACTGATTGGAGAAGAAGATTGGTGGACAGAGAGAGAGAGAGACCTTGAACGTAGAAGCAGTCCATGTCAATGTGGGCGATGACCCTTCCATCTGATGATACAGGCTTCGCCACCGGCATTTCTTCTTCTTCTTCTTCTTCTTCTTCTTCGTCTTCGTCTTCGTCTTCTGCCTCCTTCCGCTCCTTTGTTTTCCCTCCAATTCCTTCCAAAGCATTTGGGGCGAAGCCTTTTTTCCCCTTTCAATTTTACTTTTTAAAGTAGCACTGATCTCTTTTTCTTTTTTTTTTGAACTATCCTCTTATATAAAAAGGATAATCACACGAATAATTTTTAAACGTTGATTAGATATATAATGTAATTACTAAATTTGTAATATGCAATATGATATTTAAATTCTCTATTTGGTCAATATAATCCCTAAATACCTAATACATGTACAAATTAGTCCATTAAATATATAAATATATTCAATGTAGTTCTTGAACTTAAATTAATGAAATAACGATATTGAATATTTTTATATAATGTATGTATTAAAGTTGTTGAAGCCACATTGAATAAATAGAAAATTCATGGACCACATAACATATTAAATTAAAGTTGAGAGTTCATATTAAATAAATTGAAAGTTCATTATCACATTACAAATATAATCAAAACTTCGGGACTATTTGTATCATTTTTTATGTAGAAAAAAAATTAAGTTCGCATTTATAATTAAGAGATAATGTCATAAATAATCCATGAACTTTAACTTATTTATTCAATATGTTCTTTGAACTATAGTTATATATATAATCTAGTTCATGAACATTTAATTATTTAATATGATTCTTTGAATTTAGTACATATTCAATTTGCCCCCTCGGTCATATGAAAATATTCAACATAACCAATTAATTTAAATTAATAGAATGATAACATCAAACATGACATTGGATTACTAAAATGATAATATTAAATATTTTAGCATAACTTAGTATTTAAACTAAACATATATAAGAAATTCATAAATCATATTGAATAAATTAAAAGTTCATGAACCATTACACATTAAACTAAAGTTTATAAGCCATTTGCATAATAATTCTTATGATTAATTATAATTATTTCAAGAGATTTGTGATTTTAATGAAAACGGTGACTTATAGACTATTAACGATCAGGAATGCTTGGTCACTTTTTATATTAAGGAGTAAGCATTATGCTAATTTATTTTTTCGTCGTAAATAGCAAGTTTTCACGTTTAAAGAGTGAATATGCATGTTGCGGGTCACATTTACCAAATGTTTGTTCATGTCCCTATTTTCTCGTCCATGTTTGTTAATTGCGTGATTTTCATGGATCAAATGGACAGCAACAATATCTAGAGTTGTCCTAGTAAAAAAAAATTAGCATATGCAATAGATATGGTCAACTATCAGATAATACTTAATCAACATCGCAAGTAAATTCAACTTATGATAATAAGGTTCACAATACATTATTTCGTTTCGAATAACGTATCAAAATAATTTTCGAATCACACCATCTCATGCTCAGAATGGCAAAGCGTCGTTCCCTCTATGCAAGTAGATGAGAGCAACGGACGTGGTCTTGTGAAAAATTGTTGAATTCAAAGATTTCGATGCGTATGCCATCAGAAAGCGAACATTGCAGATACAAAAAGTGTCAAGGTCATTGCAACGTTAACTATTGCCATATAGTGTTCCAAAAGAACCAAAAGGGATTTCGAAAGAATGGTACTTCAATTGCCTTTTAGCTCTGTAATATGTACATGATATCAAAATACATAAGAGGCATTTGATCTAAAATGAGGTAATACAATGATCACCACGAGAAAACCAAAATAGTAACTCACTCCATGGAAGAAACATGAGATGGACTTTCGCCATTATCGACCCTAATCAGAAACAAAATCAGGGAAGAGAACCATACAACAACACCCTATCAGAGCAGGCATCTTATCTTTAACTTTTCCGCATGAGTTGTTTATGTCGGAATCTCCTCATAGAAATTTGCATCAGTGTCCCATCTTTTTTACCACTTTTTTCACAGTGGCACAGATGCACAGCAATTCCCATTGTCGACTGCTTCTTGTCATGAGACTCGTGGATGTGAAGTAGGTGTGAATGCATCATGAAGAACTTTCCTTGTGTACCCACCATAAGGATGGCCAGGCAAAGCTCCAGCTGCCAAAATCATCTCGATGCAAATGGCATCACTTCACTCTTACCTGAAGAATGAGATGGACATCCCTCTTGAAAATAGATCTTAGCTCTTCGTTTGCTTCAATCCCTATCGTTCTGCAAAAGAACCAGCACAAGTTGTTCCTGAGGTTTTATATTCTTGAGCGAAAGCGCAATTTGCATGGTCAGAGCAGAAAACAGCACGCAAACCTCTAGAATTTAAAACAAGAAACCAAGAGGTAAGAGCATGATACCCTATTTTAGAGCCTTTCTTTCCAACCAAAATTTTGCGCTGACTTTGCTTGTGGGTAATGAGGTGCTGCTCAATCCTTAGCGAACCATCTCGTAACTCTTTCCAGTCCATCAAGCGGTGCTCAATCTCATAAGGGATCTCCTAGATGGCCAAAATGTATTTCCAAGGTCAATATCCTTCCACAACTTTTTCAAGATCAGCCAAATAAAATTCATGTGCATGAAACAACTTGTAAATAGAGGGAAAACTGGAAGCTATACCTGGTGTATGTAGTTCAACAACTTCTCTCTCACAATTTCCAAAGAAATGTTTTTCATGACTTCCTCGCTCATCTCCATTGGATCTTCATCCCAAGGTCTTTGAACTGCCTGCTTAGTAAAAAATTATCACATGTATTAATCACAAAGTACAGCCACTTCTGAAGCTTTTGCCTTAAGTTTTTGTGTTTGGCTAAGGAACCAATCATCATGAAATCTGAGAATACAAGAAAATGGTACAGGAGATCAAAACTTGACATCTTTAGAAAGATTCTGCATGAAAGAAGCAGTTTTTCAGTGAGGACATATTTTTCATGCCTTCAACAAAGTCGATTCTCTCATCTTTGAATGTACAGTGACTTTTTACCACTGATCCATCATATTTGTTTAAAACAAGCAGATGCTAGACAGGCATCTTGCACTTTCAGCAAATACTTTCTAGATCGTTCTCATGGCTTCACGCATTCGATGTTCAAGATATATCACTTGTGCAAAAAGAGGTAATGAAAAAAACTCGAAATCTCTTGAGAAACCAAAATTCCATGTAAAACAATTCTAAAGAAGCACATTTCATTGGTCATCCCCATGCACCTAAATTTAACAGACAGCACTTCCCATACTTATCCCCATAAAAGAAATATCTGAGATGTGTTAGCGCAATAAAAATCAATGAAGACTTGCATGAATTGACAAACTATGTGGCAAGTGAGTTTGGAAATGGAATTGATGCATCATACCCTTCAAATAACGCGTAAGCAGGAAAAGCAGGCAGACTGCCCAAAAGAACGCAGTTAAGGAAAAAAGTTGAGGAAAATAAGAGTAGTGAGTTTAATAGAAGGATTGTTTCAGAGTGAGTGAAAATTTTCAAAGTTGGTAATAGGTTATGATTTACTTTAGATGCTTCAGAGTTTGCCTGCTTTGGTCACAGATTGGACTGCCACAAATGATTGCCGACAATCAAATGTTACTCTGAACAAAAAGGAGAGATCTTTTCTACGTAGAATATTTAAACTTGTACTGTTACACATGATCAGAAAAACAAAGCCTTGCCTGCTCCAAAAGATACTGAGAAAGATCTTTCACCCCAGAACCCTTCAGTCCAGATATCATGAAATACCTGATGATAGAAGCAAGAGATATTGCAGTCAATAAGCTGTTCAAAGCATGCAAAAACACTCCTGATGATCTCCTAATTTTCTTTCCCTAATTTCTTTTTTTCCTTTGTTTGCTAGATACCTTCATAATTTCTTGGGTTAGAGTGACAGAACACTGACCTGTCATAACCAGGAAGATCTTTAAATTGATTGGCAACCTGGAGAAGGTCCTTCTTTTTCTCCACTAAGTCAATTTTGTTCATGCATAGCACCCGCTTTTGTCCAGAGTGAGCTTGAGCTCCCATTCGTTCAATCAATTTAGTTACCCTCATATCAGGTCTACATGGTTTAAAAAGCAACAAAATCAACACTATAATAGATAATAAGAACATAAAAGCTAAGCAGGATTTACCTTCCGGGGAATATAGTATATAAAAAACTAACTACAGTATTTCGCTGAGGAAAAGAACAACCCCTGCTCTATCTTGATTTAGCTCTTTTCTCGACACTTTCACCATTATAATATGAACCTATGACCTATACTTATTAACAGAACTAAATATGTCAGAGCTCACAAAAGAATACAAATATTTGCTAAGATTATATACAGGGTCATGGAAGTTCAAGATAATAACTGAAATAATCTATGCTTCATTCTATAGAATTAAAGAACCAATTCATAGCAAGCCGGCCACATGGATCCCAACTTGTGAGAGAGCCCCAGTCTAAGTACAATACACTCATGCACATTTTATTCCAAATAAATGACAAAGTTCAAATCAAAGCACAATTAAGGAACTCAAGGTTTCACATTTTTCATTGCCATCACTAATATAGCATGAGTATTTATAGCCAGCATCTTATGCTAAAATATTGCGATGCCTTTGAGTATACTGATAATGCAAAGTCTGTTAGACGTGTCATAGTAAAAAATGCAACGACTTTTGCAATCATTGAACCAATAATCCAGCCATCCATTCAATCCATGCTTGCTACAACAAACTGCATAAAATTGTTATATTAAATCCCCACAAACCCACTTTGGAAACTATGATAAGCAAGTACTGAGTATCATCTATATGTAATTAGTACTCACAAAACAGAAATGTCATGTGCAACCAATTTTATTATCATTATCAACAGCAGGAATATGATCAAACAGCATGCCATGATATTACTGTAATGATGAAGTAACAACAGTATCTGATACTATATCGAAATGAAAGATAGACACATAAACAAGGAGATATTTAAAAATATAATGGAGTGGAAAGTAACCTGATAAGATGCCTGTGAACATCAAATAAGACTATGAGCACATCATAGAGTTTAACTGCACTCCAAGCACTTTCAACGCGTGCTTTCAAGTCCTTATGGGGAAACCCACTGCGAGTCAATGTAAGCCCAGGGGTATCAAAGAAGCACTGCATTGAATTTTGAAGAAAGAAGATTATGATGACAGTGGATATGTACAGTACAAGGCATTTGACTACATCAACCTGCATCACTCAGCGAATGGCGCAGATCAATGTTGATAATTATCATCATCATGCCAGACAAAAACAATTTCATAATCAATTTAAGCATAACAAGCAAAGACAAACGACTGACAAAAATTGAATGAGCATAAGTAAGTGCATATTTGGCTGCACATTGTAAAAACAAAAGCAACTTCCCACCAAAATCTAAAGATTTATATTATAATAAGAAAGTTCCACAAACTTTAAAAGTATGTAAAATGTGATTAATAATAAATCTAAGGTTTGAAGTGTTTAGTTTTAAGTAAAAAGTAAAATCTCTTAACTCTAAAGGCAAAAGGTGAAAATCATATTAAGCGCACCCAAATAACACTGAAGGTTTCCTCTTTTAAGTCTGATGCAAGGGAAAGTCTACTACATACCATGTTGATCTATGCTAGTCCAATGAAACCATCTACAGCTGACTTTTAGTGAGACCAGCACAGAATTTGTGCACATGCTGGGACTGGATAGCAACAAGTGACATTATACATAAGATACTTGAGCATACTTTTAAAAGAAACATACTATTTGAGTGTCTCCCTTTGTCATGACTCCTAGTACTTCATGAACGGTTGTATTTGTTTTCCGTGAGACAGCAGAAACCTTTGTTCCAACCTACAACAGAAAATCAAAATTCTAAGTCATCCGCAGATGCCATAAAGTAAAAGTGCTCAACTTAGAGGACAGAGGAAGCAGAAAATAGTGACAGCAGGTTGAATAATGGAATTGAGGTGCTCATGCAACTCAATGGTGGGTTATCTAATTACTGAAAACTTCTATAATAATCCTGTCTGGAAGCTAGATTTGGACAACCAAACTCCACAAGAAGACCATAGTTTAGCAAAAAAGAATATATTTCATTTTTATATTTTAGGAGGGAACATAAGGCTCCTAAGCTCTTGTTAACAATTAATATTTAATAGATCTAATAGATTAGTCAAGTTCATGGACTCAATCCTTAATATTCGTTGCACACTCTCCAACAAGGATCGGCCATTTAACTGTACAAATTTCACTGGATCATCTAAGCTGTATTTCTCTTGGGATTCTTAAGCGTTACAGTTCTACAAACCGTGCTTAGTATACCATATTTACAGGATCATGTCTAAAACAGACATGATGGATGTCAAAGCTACAAGAGTTAACACAATGAAGAAACAGTACTGGAATCAGTGTAGACTCATAACAATTAAAGATAAGCATAAGTTCGTTTCACTAGAAAACTCCCAAACAGTAGACAAATGTGGATCTCAATAGCCAGCAATCAAGCAAGAGTACCTATATTGCAACAAAAAATCCAAATTGACAAGTTTAAAGGATATCCAGCTTGCTCCAGCTAAGAGAAGATAGTAAAGGTCGAGTGGTCCACAGACTTGCAGGAGGAAAGAAGCCCTGCAGATCTTTTGGAGACTAGAAAAATAAAAGTTCATCCCTTTTCACAGGATCGGTAACTTCGTTTAGAACATAAATAAGCACAAACTGGGAGTCCTGCTGCTAACCACTTGCAATAAACCCTTTGGCTTGTAGTGAGTAAATCCGAGTATGTCGCAAAACTTCATCTCAATCAGGTACAACCAAATTCAGTTTGAACCTCCAACTACATTAACCTCCCACAGAGTTTCTCCTTATCCCTATGAACTAGGGTGTGAATTACTCAATGGTAAGCTAAAGACTCGTTCATAATCAGCTGACCATCTCGAGCACCTCAAAAATCATCCTAAAAGGTTAACAATCAATCAAAAGATGACTAAACCAAGAGTAATCTCGGTCCAGGAGCTCAATGGCATGGCTCCAGAAATAACTAAGCACATACACATCCTTGAGAATGCAGAACCATACCACATAATTAGTGAGAGCGGACTTCCCAGCATTGGGAGCTCCGATTATCCCGACGGCCAAAGACTTCTGGTCTTCCTCCCTCACCGCCATCACCTCGTCATCATCCTCATCATCCGGAGCCCCCAAGGCGGCCTGGAGCAGCGCCTTGGCGAGCACTCTCCGCTTCTCCTCGTCCACATCCTCCTCCTCCTTCACCTCCAGGGCCCTCATGGCCTTATCACCGAACAACACCTGATCAGCTCTCCTCCTGTGCCCGTGGCTCCAAGTGGGCTGCCGAGGGGCGTGCTCATCGGCGGCGCCCGAAGGCGAGGCGCTGGTGGGGACGGTGTAATCGGCGCTGTTGAAGACGGAATCGGAGTCGTTGGGGTCGGAGTCCTCTTGAGGCTGGGCCGAATAGGGGCGGAGGAAGGAGGTGGGGGAGGCGAAATTGGAAGGGTGGGGGCGCGTGTGGAGTGCGGCGAGTGTTCTGAGAGCTCGCAAAGTCTTCATCTTTCTTTGCTGGGTTCAAGGCGGCTTCTACAGGAGTCTCATCAATCTGAAGAAGAAAGTGTGGGTAGCTCAGAGGAAGAGATAAAAGAAGGGTCGTGAGATTTCTGGGTCTTCTTCTTTTTGAAGCTTGGGCTTGCTCGCTTGCTTCAGTTCAGAGGGTTTTAGGGGTTTTTCTTCTTGCTGCTGCTGCTGCGGCCGCTGCCTCCTCTCTCTCCCTCTCTCTCTCTCTCTCTTTTGTCTGGTAATTGGATCCATTTCCTCATGGAGTCCCAAGGAAATCAAGGCCATTTTAGCATTTTGTTAGCATCAAACTAAAATCCATGGCGTGAAACAAATTGACCATGCCCATAAGGAACATTCATGAGGAATTTCTCTCTCCTCTTTGTTTTTTTGGGTCAAAATGTCCGTGAGGAACATACGTCCTACATTATTTACATGGAGATTGAATTATATATAACATCTCATGTACTTATAAAATTAGCCAATTGATCGTACGAATGACTTGTTACAAGAAGCGCATTTCGTTAAATGATTTCGACATCTAATGTGCTATACTTTTAGTCCTTAAATTTTCTAATTTACTTGCAACGTTTTTAGAGTGGTGTTTGGTAAATTATTGTACGATAATTTGACTGAACTTAGAATTATTGAAATCTCCATTTCACTGCATCGTTTTTCCCTCTTGCAACCAAACAAAAGAATTCTTATTTCAGTCCTTTATTACTTAAACTAAACAAGGGAATCAAATTTCTCATTCCATTCCATTCTTTTACATTATCGTTCCCTCGTTTTCAGGGCGTTGCTCTAGAAGAGAATTAATTTCTTGTCTATTTATTGTACTGAACATTTGGAAAATAAAATCTATTAGTTCTTTATACACTTCATGAAGCCAATATGGATAACTAAAAGTCTAGCCCCAGGAATGAAGCACGCATACATTAAAAAGACTTGTCATTTCGTGTAAAAATTTAGAAAACAATATCATAAGAAAAAGGTCTATGTATAAATCAATATGTCTATATAATATCGCAATATACTCTAATTTTGCTCAAGTTTGGATTTTGTATTCGCTATCGAATTTTATTAAGATTTCATATGGAGTTCGAACTTCGGCATTTGATCGAATGGTCGACGACCCTACTATTGTTCCACGACTATGTATTTATGCGATTCAAGATCAAACGTATGGAACCGATCGACTCGCTGCGATTTTGTTGGAGTCATTTGGGCAAGAATTTACAGCAGTTTGTAGAGGGGGAAGTATATGAATCGTTGAGTCGAGGATCACCGGCCGACCCAACAAGAGAACGGCAGATTCCCAGGAACAGCGAGCGCGTCTTCTTTCCCTGCCTCGCTCGCTCGCTAGCTCCCTCCGAGGTTGCAGGTCAATGGAACGATGAGAACACCACGTAAAGCGAGCTCCTTTGAACTCTTAGTCCACCTGCTGAGCTGAAACCCGGCATGCCCATCATCCGTATCTCCACACATGTGCTCAAGTTGAAGCCCAACCTCCCTCCCCTGGGTCGATGTAAGCCCTCCCTCGCACCCTCTGTCTCTCCCCTCCGCTGCTGCTCCTCTGCAGCTCTCGCTGCCACGTCCCGCGAACACGTTTCGTCTCCCGAGCCCGCGATTCCCGAGCGCATCTTCAGTTCGGGGGCCAAGTCGGGCACCTACACTCCGGGCGACTCCACATTCTATTCCCTCATCGACAACTACGCCAGGTTGGGCGATTTCGGCTCCTTGGGGAAGGTCCTGCATCGGATGAAGCGCGAAAGGCGGGTGCTCGTTGAGAGGAGCTTCATTAGTATCTTCAAGGCTTACGGCAGGGCTAGCTTGCCTGAGATGGCCATCGATTTGTTCGACAGGATGGTCGATGAGTTCCAGTGTAAGCGGACTGTCAGGTCCTTCAATTCGGTCCTCAACATTATTATCCAAAACGGTCTTTATAATCGTGGGTTGGAGTTCTATTCGTATGTCGTCAGTTCTAGCCAGATTAATATCGCACCCAATGTGCTTAGTTATAATCTAGTCGTAAAAGCTGCGTGTAAGATGGGAATGGTTGATAGAGCAGTCGAACTGTTCAGGGAAATGCCTTTGAGAAGTTGTGCGCCCGATGTGTTCACGTATTGCACTTTGATGGATGGGTTGTGCAAGGAGGGTAGGATCGAGGAGGCGGTTTCCTTGCTGGATGAGATGCAAATGGAGGGTTGCTTTCCAAGTGCTGTGACGTACAATGTCTTAATCAATGGGTTGTGCAAGGAAGGTGACTTGAGACGCGCAGCCAAGCTTGTCGACAATATGCTTCTTAAAGGATGTTCTCCAAATGAGGTGACTTACAACACACTTATTCACGGTTTGTGTCTCAGAGGGAAGTTGGATAAGGCTGTAGACCTTTTGAATCGGATGGTTGCTTGCAAGTTTGTGCCCAATGATGTCACTTACGGAACAATTATCAATGGACTTGTCAGACTGGGACGAGCCATTGATGGGCTCCAGGTATTGAAATTCATGGTAGAAAGAGGATCCCGTGCAAATCAGTATGTGTACTCCACCCTCCTTAGCGGGTTATTCAAGGAGGGGAAGTTTCAAGAGGCGAGAAGATTGTGGCAGGACATAATTGAAGAGAGATGCGAACCCAATACTGTATTGTATAGTGCTTTTATCGATGGTTTATGTCAAGAAGGGAAGCCAGAAGAAGCTGAGGAAGTTCTCTTGGAAATGATGAATAAGGGGATTGCCCCCAATGCTTTCACTTATAGCTCATTGCTGAGGGGTTTTTTCAAGACAGACAAACTGGAGAAAGCTATTCTTATGTGGGAAGAGATGGAAAATAACAATGACTTTGCCAATACTGTCTGTTATAGCGTTCTTATACATGGATTATGTGAGAAGGGAAAGCTGGAGAAGGCTATGATAGTATGGAAGAACATGCTTGCTAGAGGATTCAAACCTGATGTTGTGTCTTACACTTCATTTATTAAAGGCATTTGTGATAATGGGGAGCTCAAAGGAGGTCTGAAGCTATTTAACGAGATGCTCTGCCAGGGGCCCGGTTGTCAACCTGATGTCATCACTTATAACATACTTTTCAATGCATTATGCAAGCAGGGTGACATCTCTCATGCCCTAAATCTTCTTAACAGTATGCTGCTTCAAGGATGTGATCCCAACTTGTCCACATGTAACATTTTCCTAAAAGCTTTAACCGAAAAGTTAAATCCACCTCAAGATGGAAGGGAATTCCTAGATGAGCTAGTACTACGTCTATTCAAATGCCAGAGAATTGCGGGAGCATCCAGAATATTAGAAGTGATGCTTCGAAAGTATCTGCCTCCAAAAGCATGTACTTGGGAAAAGGCCGTTCAGCAGCTTTGCAAACCTAAAAAGGTTCGAGCTGCAATTGACAGGTGCTGGGATGACCTAGTTTGCTGACTTTTTCCTGGTAAGTCTCTTCTTTTATTACGGTACATATTTGTTGATTTATTTTCAGAACTAAAATATTAAATTGATATGCTTATCAACATGCGAAATTTTGGTTTGGTCAAAGCTAGATAAGCTGAGGGTTAGCTGGAGAAACCATTCAAATATTGTAGCTTATATATTATTATAACGATTTTGATGTGGCCTATTTTGTGAATCTGTTCATATATTTCAGCTATTCACCAATGTTAGGTAAAGAATATCAATTGTTCGGTTGAGGCTAACCTGCTAAGGCTGCCATGTAGACTCTTTTCTCTATATATCCGACAGCTTTCTCAGGCAAAGCAATGGGTGATGCCACCTATCATGTCCGCTATTGTTCCCTTATGGAAACTGAGACCAACATTCTGAAGATCTCAAAGGTTTTGTTGCCTTATATGATGTCTTGTTCTGATGAAATGCTGACTTTAGAACCATCTACAAGACTTCAAAACTATGCATGACAATCATTTGCTAAGAATTTTCCTGAAGCACTATGTCATGCTGAACAAGATATTGTTATTTTCCTTTAACTTTGTGGATTGATGATTTGGATATCAGTAATATTGGGGCACCAACGTAATTTTCTCTTGCCATTCCCATACATGTATTAAATTTTCACTTCAGTACATGCTTTCTGTGTTTGGTCTGCTAATTCAAGTATCTTACAGCAGAACTGGATGAGAATGAGTCTTCAAGACAGTCTCAAGATCTTGTTACCTAAAGTTGGAGAATGCATGGATGCGTTGGGAAAGGTAATGGTTTCTTGTGCAGAAGCGGCATTTTCTTCTTGCCCTTGATAATTGTTTGAATTACTCCTTCAGAAATTAAACTTTGGAAATGCTCACTCTCTCTCGCATGCACTCATGCACACACACCCCCCCCCCGGGGCGGCGGGGCCCCCACCCCAAAAAAAAACACACACACACAAACCCATGTGCACTACCTAACTATTCTTCCTTCAAATCATCAAAAACTTACAGAGGTAGTTTTACCAGTTGACTGTTTTACCGTAAGCATCTGTTAGTGCAAACATCGTTTAAGGACCTCGTCAGGAAACCCAATGGAGATGACAGGGGAAGTCGGGTGAAACATATAGTCAGAATGTAACAGGGAAGTTGTTGAGCAAGTTTTGTCTGGTACAGTTTATATCATACCTTTTGTCTCTGGATGATCTTAAATAAATAGTCATTGGTGATACCGACCAATGTGAAGATGTGGCCATTTCAGAAATTTCCATGTGCTGTTGAGCATCAATTGGTAGGCTGGAAAGAGTTAGGAGACGGTTTTTCTAGGCTTGAGCATCTGGTCATTTCCCTAAACATCATGGAAAGATTGTGGTTCGGAAGAAAGGCTCTGAGGTCAGGTACTATGTTCCAACCCGGTTTCTCAGTTACTCTAGAAAACTCTAAATGGTTTGTTATGGTAGATGATGCTGATTTTATGTCTTGTTACTGCTCTAACCACGCAAAGAGCATCCTTAACTTCAAGGCATGCAAACTAAAAGAAGAGTTAAGAGCTAAGATCTGCCTTTGTCCGGGATTTACATCTTGTCCTCCAGGTTAGATTATACATTGGGAACTTGTTACTCTTCTAAGCTGTTGTTCTGGTATTTTATGAGGCATGTTGTTTATAGCGCAATCACCGTACTCCTAATGTTGCAATGATGGAGCATCAACATGCCCTGGAAGATGATAACCGGGGTTGGATGCAATGCAAAATGGAACTATAAGATGCACAGAAAACGTTATTGCTGTATATTTATTGTTGTAACCGGTCAATTGTCTATTAATTCTTTGCCAAAATGTCCATCCCCTGTTTCTCGATGAAGATATTTCATTCTTATTGCTTACAGCAATTTGTTGCGCCTCACCGATCACTACATAGAAAAGCTTTCTTAATTTAATCTGTTTTTCATGATCATGTACATAGGACGGAGAGCTCTTTTTCACTGATCTGGGTAACGTTTCATTCAGATATTGTAAGATCTAAGCTCGCGGAAAGGACTGCAATGTAAATCTTTGTGGAGGGAATAGAGGGAAAACCCTGAAAAATGATACAAAAACATTGCAGGGTCTTATTTGGACAAACAAAGACAGATGCATTTGCCATTTTCTATGCCCAGGTGGCCAAGAGAGACATGGAGGCAGAGCCCAAGAGGAGGGAGAGATTTGCACCCATCTGGAGCTTGAGATTGTGGAGCATGATGGGGTTCATGTAATCAGCGGCAATCAGATCCACAAGCGCCATGTAAGTCAGTATCCCGGCTGATGCAGAGTTGAGCGACCCTTCCACAATGAGAGCACTCGGCTTGCCGTCATCATATATGCTCGACATACCCATTCCCACTCCTATTCCTAACGGGGTCGTGAGGCAGAAGAATGCCACCATCACCGCTATTTTCCGGGACTCAAACTTCGCCTGAGAAATGCACCCTCCAAGTCCGATGCCTTCGAATAACTGGTGAAAGGTCAGTGCTGCTACAAGAGGCTTGATGGTTCTGGGACTCTCAGATGCTCCTAGTGATACTCCTATTATCACCGAATGAACAACCACCCCTAATTCCAGAACCTGCAATCCAATCAAGTTCAATGTGCCAAAGCACGATTTAGACTCTTCTCCTTTGATTTAATCTCCAAGAGACAAAAGATGGTGGTGAACTCCTGTTTTGTCCAAAGGCTAGAATATATTCTCAGCACTATTCAGCTGCGGTGGAGCTTTCAAGTCAATGAAATGCTCATCCCCCACCACCAGCCTATGCCCCATACATATGTCTCCTGATCTCGTACCATTCATGTATATTTGAATATTCTTAGTTACCACTGTTTTATGATTAATGTGGTGGATTGTGTATCAGATATGTCAACACTCAACAATACGATGTTAAAGATAATTCATGGCGGTCCTGACAAATCGGCACGATGACACAAACATTTGACAGTCCCATTCTACAAGAGTTTCGACCTTAGAAATGCCAAGAGGATCGATTTCTCGTCTTTTCTTAACTCGGCTTTGCTGGGGAGTTCCCAGTTGGTGCTTAATAGGCTCAGCCTGTAACTTAAAAAATTTTAGCTTTGGGTTTGGCCTAGAACCACACCAAAAGTTCCTTCCTTGAATAGAAGATTAAAACAAAATCCTTCTCATTTTCTGATGAATATGAAAATATTTATCATTACATCTGCTTCATCAAATATTTCTATTACCACTCTTAAAAATTATCTGTGGCATTTAACCATAGACATAATTCCCTAAAAATAATCCCTAATTTTAGATCTAGTTACCGTTTTCTTTAGAACCAGTTTTAAGTCTCGTCTTAAATTTATCACCAACATTTTTTTGTCCAATCCCATCCCAACTTAATGTGAAATTCTCACTTTGATGACAGATCTACATTAGCAAGGCTATAAGAAAAATTACCTCTAGAGTGAAATTATTTTAGGATATGAATATTAGGGACAATTAATGATGACTTCTAGATGAAAGGCTAACATGGATATATTTGGGATTAGAGTACAAATTGATGCCAAAAACAAATAGAGTACATTTGGAAGTGAACTTAAAATTCGAGATTTTTTGTAAAAAAATTCGACATAAAATTGAGATTGAACCTGAAGTTTGGGAATATTTTTTAGGGAATTAAGTCTTAATAATAAATAAAAATCTAATAATTAATTATATCATGAAAGACCGAAGGTGAAAGAACTGCTGGTTTGTTCAGAATAACTCCAAGAAGAAATAACCTTTTGAAATGGTACCAGATCATGTCAATAACATGCATCTAAGAAATACGAGTTTGATATGAAGCGGGGCTTCGTCCCAACCTGAGAAATGATGCGATTCCTCGTGAGCTGAGAAGAATTGCAGTCGTGGGCAGAGCCATGAGCGTGTCCATGAGTCGCGTGAGTGTGCACATGCACGTGCCCCTCGTGCATGTCCTTCTCCTCGTCCCCCTTTGCCGCCGCCGCCGACGGCTCATCCGCCGGCTTGCCGAAATGCGACCGCTCGAAGTAGCTCGTCGCGAACGTGTCGACCATCATCGTCCCGATGGCGGCGAGCATCGCGATGAACCCTGCGAAGGGGAAGTTGTGCCAGGGGGCATCGCCGAGGGCGGGGCTGGCGAGCATGGAGAAGGCCTCGGGGAGGATGTGGACGAAGGCCGTGGAGAGGATGACGCCGGCGGCGAAGGACTTGATGAGGAAGAAGATGGGGTTGTCCGGGTGGAGGGAGGGGACTTTCTTGCCCAGGATCGGGAGGGACACGCCGAGGAAGCTGGCGGTGAGGATGGAGAAGATGGCCGCGAGCTTGTACTTGAGAGCTTGGTGTTTAGTGTCGTCGTGACGCCTCTCGAGATCAGGTAACTGGGTCCTCGTCATGCTCTCGCCCCGGCACTCGGCAGATGCAGCAAGGAGGGCTGCGAGGAGTGCAAGCGACAAGAAGATGCACGAGAGCTTCGTCATGGCGTCTCTCTCTCTCTCTCTCTCTCTCTCTCTCTCTCTCGGTTTCTCTCTGGTTTCGAGACAGAAATGGCAAGTGTGGTGCTTTGGGAGTCAGGAGTATTTAAGAGTCGGAGGAGCGATGCTGAGGTGGTACGGCGGCGACGACGACGGATTTATAAAACGGATGGTTGACACAAAAGAGAGAGAAAACCAAGGTGGTGATGCTGATGCTCGTTCAAAACTCTCCAGATGTTAACTTGACAACATCTTATAAAAGAAAAGGAATAGTTTTGATGTCTAGATGCGATTCTATCATTGCGAAGAAATCATTACTATTCACATAGTTTGACAAAACGATTCGTTTCGAACGTTGTGATAATTGATGTGATATTTTTATGTTCAAGTTTCAAAAGTAAATTTCGATTAGTACCTTCCGATTTAATCTTTAAATTAATGATTAAAAGAGGAAGATCAAGCTCGCATTATGAGTTTTTTTTTTTTTTTGGGGATTGAATCTTAGTGAAGAGTGCAGCAATATGGCGACATGCAGAGGGCATGCAGGCAGCGAGGAACAGGAGGGGAGGAGACGAGTGTGTGGGCGAGCCGCCACCAATGTCGACATTATGAGTTGAACGCCACAATCTCCCCGAACCTCAATTTTAAGTAATAGTTGTTAAAGTTAAAGTTCCCTAATCTCCCTCTCAAAAGGGCAAGGCCTCCACTTTTCTCTACTGTCTCGCCAAAAAGCTGAAGTAACCGGCCTGGTGGAAAGTAGGGGTGAGCAATTTGGATCACCCTAACTAGAAATCGTCCGAATCGGCCTGGACTGATTGAGAACAGATGCCTAGATGGTTTGGTTTCCGATTCCTAGGAAGGGTGGACCGGTGTGTAAAAAAGTAAAAGAACTTAATTTAAATTTTTAAGACCGGGAACCATTCTTATCGATCTGGTTCCTGATTTCAGAGGGACCTGAATCACCCTTAGCCATGCACCCATAGTGGATAGTGGAAGGATACATCATCCACTTTAACATACACCTCAAAAGGCCGTCGGGCGAAGCATTTGCTATCTGTCATTTGGGGGGACAACATAGACTGGTAGCCTCCCCCTGTTCTGTTTTTGACCCAACTACTGCTTAGAGGAAGTGGGTGAAAGGACATAGAAGCCCCACTCATAAACTCTGGCTGTGACTCCCTCAAATGCTCCAGATGACTGGCGTTTGCTTAGTGATTTTGGTTCCACGATTCTAAAATGTTAGGTCGTCTCCTAGAATTAGCATGTCGGATTCTATATTCCATCACCTAATCAGTCTAAAATAAGTGACGCTTGTCAAGCATGCTTGACAATAAAACATTCCCTTATTAAGTACCGATTTATATGTGTCTCAAATCAGATAATTCTATTTCTCCATCTTTCTGACTTAGTCTTATGGAACCGAGGTCGAAAAGATTTGAAAAGTGGGGTCCTTGTGTCTTTTTCTTTTCTTAATGTTGTAGTTATAACTTTGACGAGGGGTTCTAAAGACGGGCTCTTTTATGCGAGATCCTTACGAAAGAAGATGCTTTGAAAGTCCTCTTGTTGGAGGAATTATGAGGAGAACCGAGAAGGAAAGTCATCGTCGCTTGTCCTCCCACATTTGCCATCGCAAAAGCAACGGTGCTGGCCGCTCTCTTTTCCTGATCTGCAAAATCCTCCACGCAACTCCCAACTACGCAGTGATCAATGGCAGCAGTCGCGATGAGAATACAGAGGTCAAACATGGGAAGATACTCTTTTGACGGGGAGAGAGAAAGAGGTGTAGGTTCTAAGCTATGTTCATCCTCGCTTCAATGCTGGGGAACCCAATGCTTCGAGCACTCATCTTTGTATAATGTTATGGGAAGTAGCACAGCATCGCTTGCCCATTTGCCTCCCCAGCTCTAGCTTGGCCCCTTCTCTCCATCACCTCCACCCTTAGTGCTCGCACTAATTCCCCGCCTTTCACTCCCTTCCTCTCTCTGAGATCTGTTGTCTTAGATTTACCATATCAAGCGCGCATGTGGTACCAGTCAGAATGGGGTGTCGGCATAGGTACATAGGAATTGATATTAGAGCCATCCGCTATACAAAAAGTTGCGGTCAGATGACGGGAGCAGTGACACTAGTAGTGCTCCCGATATTACAGCGCCTTAACCCACGTTTAGATATGCCAAAATGAGTTAAGAAACGATTCATATTAGATAAATTGAATCTCCCATGAATGAATTTGAAACGGTAAAACCCACGATAATATGAATTTCACATGAACTCATAATTTACTTATATCTAACGAATTTCTACAACTCTCTCTTTACTCTCGCCCTCCCTTGATCCCGCACTCGCTCGATGTTCTTACCTTAGTTTAGTTTGGATATGAAAGTATTTTAGCAAAAAATATTGGATCAAGCATGTGTTGAGCATACATCACTAGATTTACATTGCCTGAAAATATGTCAAAATGAATTAAATAAATCAATTTGCATTGGACCGTTCTCGACCCAATCCGAGACTATCTCAAATCCGACCTACCTATTTGACGGGTCTACCCACGTTGAAGGTATAAACAAGAGTCTAATTTTTTGGTCTTGAGCATTCTCCTCTATTCCAAGTTTAGTACTCACAACCGATCACTTCTTTAGATGGAAACTGATGGATACATTTAGACAGGTACCTACTGATCAAACCTTCGGCAGCACATGAGAACATAAACGGAAAAGTAGTAGCAGAGACCTTGCTAAATAAGAGATGGTAAATCCTCTTGATCGATCAGATTGCACTGTACAAGGTTGAGGAGCTCTTTACATGTGGGTTTCTAGGAAAGCCAAGACCGAAAGACCAGCGGCCCAAACATCATCATCCAACACGTGCTCCTCCGGCGAATGACTCACACCTCCACGACAACGTACAAAGATCATTCCCACCTGTAGATACATATACCTCCACATAAGATACCGGATCTTCCTTCTAAATCACCACGTCCGACCGAGGTGTAAAAGAACACAAGGGATGAAGAGGCCATACCTTGGTTAGATGCGAGATGGCCATGGCATCGTGTCCGGCTCCGCTCATTAGCACTGGAACTTCATCTAGGAACTGATTATCCGACATCCTCTTCAGCGCAGAGTGCGCTGCAAACTTAAGCTGTCTGCGCAACTCATCATCACACATAACTGCACCCGCATCATGCTGTTCATCCCCAAAGCATAAGTACTTGCAGACACTTCAAGATAAACTAAAAGAGGAAATGCACAATGTAATTAGACATCCCACCTTGCGCTCAATGATGCAGGAAACAGAACGTCTATCGCATATCTGATACATCCTGTTAGATAATTCATAGATCACTGCTTCACGGCCCATATCATCTATTGCACGTATGTCCACTGTGAATACCACCTGCCACCGGGCAAATTAAACCGCTCCACATGAATCAAGAATTCTGAGCTATCTTTAGACAGCCTTGCCATAATAACCAGAAGGCAGTTGAAAATTTTTCTTACTTGGCCTGGAATGACATTACTTGCACTTGGCCAAGATGATATCTCTCCAACAGTGCAAACTAGTGACGTGGAAAGTGACTGCACCGTCGAATCCTTGCAGTGATTGTCAAAGGAGAGAAAATCTTCGGGACGTTTACATAGACTTTCCAGTAACACAATGAGTTCAGCTGCAGCTGACATAGGGTCCTGACGCATAGACATTGGAACCGTACCAGCATGCCCCTGAGAACCTCTGACGGTTACCTGCAAAACATTGTCGCATGTAGAGAGCTTCAAAGTCTGTAACTTATGGATTATACTGTGTCACTAACGAAACTCAATAACTAAACATAAGACATTACACTTTGGCTCATGAATAATCCCCAGGATTATGGACGAAGAAGAGACTTTTCTAGAGTTAACTGTTGAAGGCCTATTGCCTCTCATCATGTTGAGGAATTATGCAACCTAGATGGATGATATGAAGGATCAGTGTGATTCTACTTCCAAAGTAATGCCCACTATTAGCTATGGAAAATTAGTGTGAAAAAACCACCATAATAGAAAATACTAAACTCTCACAGGCATTAACCGATTCCCTTATGCATAAGATCTTCTAATATTAGCTGATTAAACAGGGTGCGTGGTTGATTTCAAACATCCATTATACCTTCAATCGTGTCTGTCCGGCTATTCCTTTCACCAAACCAAGGGGCAAACCCCTCCATTCCAATACGGGTCCTTGTTCAATGTGAACCTACAGAAGCAGAATTAGACAACATGAGAAGTTAGACAATGGCCGTACTCAGCTGGTTTAGATAGGCAGAAAATGAATATACCTCAACATAACCCCAAACAGAATCTCTGTCATACTTGAGGTTGTATAAGTTTTCCTCACTGGTTTGTATGGAGTTCTCTTTAAGAGCATCTTGCACAGTTACACCGCTGCATAAAAATTGGAATAACTACATTGACAACGAACAAATACCGAGGGTAAAAAGAAGAACATGGGAGTTACTCAAGAAACCTTTTATCAGAAAATTGCAAGGCTGAAGCTGGCAATATTCCAGCAACAGCAGCACTACCTAGGAAGGTAGATTGGAATCTAACTCCCTCTTCATCACTAAAAGCGATTACCTGAAAAGTTCCAAGATGAAGGCAGATGCTTGATTAGATTTCAGATATGGTCAGTCCAATCACCGTTGAGGTAGCAACAGATACAGGAAATCAGTGACGACCTTTGGATAAACAATTGGCTGCAGTCAACACAAAACTATAAACTGGAGAGCATGACCACTGGAAAATATAGGATCTAATCCATTTTGTCTAATCAATCATGGAGCCAAAAAGTGAACTTCCTCTGGATTATGATCCATTTCTTTCTTGCCCCATAAGCAAGAATTTCAGTTTGACCTTGGTCTGAACCGAATATCTTGAAAATCCCACTCAAATATACGCACAATCCTACATGAATTGAATTATTGAAATCTGTCACCTCCAAGGAGATGGTTCTCCCACATGGTTAACTACAAATACATATAACATATTTTTCTAGCAACGACTGTTTTCAGGTGCCAGACATTCCATTCCAGATAATCTCTTAAGGAACAAGACTAAAAAGTAAAATCCACACCTCCAGTGTATCCACCAAATGTCAACTCCTGGGCATTTGAATGATGATGCACAAAAGCTAGTCTATGGGGGAAACACTACATGATCAAAGGCATGAATGAAGCCTCAAGAACAAAAAGCAGCAAAATTTTCATATACCTCAACAGGCCGCAATAGATTACCCAACTTTCCGTGGACATTCAGAACCTTCAGTGCAGATATTGCTGAGACAATACCTAATGATCCATCGAATATTCCAGCATCAACAACAGTATCCTTTGTCAAACAAAGAACTATCGTATATTAGAACAAATGTTTGAGACACGTGTCCTGATGGTTACAATATTTGGGAGCCATGTATAGCTGATGTGTAAAAAATGGTGCCTAAGTGTGAAACAGAAAAGAGCCTATTCATATCTACAAAAGATGATGAAAGAAAATACCAAGTGTGAACCGATCAAAATAGCCTTGGAACTTGCATTGATCCCATCTACTCGACCGTGCACATTGCCAATCTGGTCAATCCATCTAAACAGAGCACGAAAGTATCAGCGACGCCTCTCAATTTCAATAAGAACAAGGAAGAGAAAGGCAAGAAACTAACGTTCTCAAGCCAGCATCCTCCATCCATTCCTGTATAAGATTCCCAGCCCTCACTGAAGCAGGGCTCATGAATGTCCTCTCAAGATAACCCTCAGCATCGCTGACCTGTTAATTAGGCCACATCTATTAAACTTCTCATAGAGACCTCCACACTTATTCATAAATCAAAGCAGAAGATTATTGCAACGTCATTGTCAACCAGTTTCTAGAAAAGATCGTTATGTAAAACTAGAAGGCCCTGTAAAGCTAGGATCAATTGATCAAATGGTAGAGCATGAAATGTCAAGTATAATAGTAAAACATTTATGTGAAGCAGCGAATAAGGTGAAAATCACTTCCACCGAATTCGGAGTCAGATTGTGTTCAAGCAATTAATTCAGTCTGTCCCAGCTAACTTGGAATGATAGCTCTTACGATAATAAGAGACCGAAATTCGACAGAAAGTCAAGACCCTTTCTTCCTTCCTTCATGTTTTTCATGCTTCAAGACCAGAAAAACTTATTTTAACATTTAGCATCAAACTTATGCCATCGAAAAGTGCAAATATCTCAGGAAAATCATAATCACAAAAAGGATAACCTTTCCAAGGTCATTGAGTCTAGCTACGGCCTCATCCCTTAAAATCTCTGGAAACAAGTCATCCTTTCTGCTTTCAAGATTTTGAGTGCTCCATGAACCTGTCCATGTCCGTGATTTTCACACTCATCAGATATGCCAAAACGCATCGATACATGCTCAATCAATGTTTATCTAGAATAAAAGGATCTGAAAGCTTGTAACTTCTTTGAAGGGATGCTTCAGGGATATGGAAAAGGACGTCCGCATAGAACGAATACCAAAAAAAAAAAAAAATCGAATGAAAGGTCATCCTCCCGAATGCTGAAAACGACTCTCAAGTCTTAGAAAAAGCATCAAAGAGCAAATAAGAATTAGAAAAAAGGCGTAAACTAGGCCTTAAACCGATAGCAGAAGACTCGAAGGCAGAAAAGATTGGTCAAAAACGGAATCTTTTTGTCAAAGGTGGGAACTTTCAATCATTAAAAATATCATTGGCGGCCGCCTACGATTTGCGAGCAAGCAAATGCTCCGGATACGACGGAGATTGGAGGGAGAGAGAAGGAAAGAGCCACGAAAATTACCAGCAAAAGCCAGGGTGGAGCGCAGAGAGAAGAAGAAAAGCACGGACAACAGGCTGGTCATGGCAGGCTGTCTCAAAGACAAAACTTTGAAGTTGAAATGGGCGGTCTCTGCGGGGACTTGGAAACTGGGTGAGTGCAGATAACAACTCAGAAAGGAAGGAAATCGCCCCCCACCCAGTTTTCCGATAATAGGACGATCGAAACGATTCAGATCGATTTCAGAACCATTTCTTTCCTTTCGTTGTTGGGTTTTCTTGTACCGTCCCCACGAGTCGAATGGTCTCGAAGGGATGTATGGTTATTAGCGGACGAGGCGCGGCCGAAACAGGAGGAAGCAAGGTAAGGAGAGAAAGAGAAACAGATCACGTAACAGAGGCACGCCATGGCCACTCACCCGCACTCGCTGGGGGCGGCCCGTGACTATTCCATGTGGTCCCCCCTGCTTTGTCCAGATTATCTGCCGGGTCTTGTATGCATATTCACCTTTGGCTCGGCATGGCATTTACGTAATGCACAGCCATGCAATACGCAGACCCCGAACGGGCTCCTCCTCCTCCTCTTCCGGGAATTTCTCGCTTCCCGTGATGACATTGGACACCATACATTTCATGTGCAGTACTAATAAATTTAACAGCATCTCCTTGGATTATTGCGAGAGAGAGAGAGAGAGAGAGAGAGAGAGAGAGAACAAGTTGATGGCCGCTGATGTAAGAAAAGCTGCATGCCAATCCTCGAGTTTGCTCCACGTCACCAACCACGTTCCCTTATTATATTGCATTCGACTGTTGTTCTCCCTAATTTCCATTTGTCCAAGGAGCAAGTGCCATTCAGTGGCTTCTGATCTGGGTCTTCTGTCGTGCATCCAGGTCACTGCTTTTCTCTTCTTGTCATAACTCGGGAGCCCGTGCCACGTTTCCCCAGTGCGGATACGGTTTAGACGTATTTTATTTACCATATCACCTGCTTTTGTCATGGTGTGAGCGCGTTTGAGGAAGTCTCTGGAAACTGATTTGAGCACGCTTAGTTTGGCTTTTGAAAATTTTCCTGAAAAAATACAAATGGCTTCAGAAGTTAGTGGCCTGTGTTTGGTAATTCAGATTTAAATCCAATTAGGATGATAAGTCATTAAATATGATGTTTGATTAAGTCCCGTGGATTAGATAAATCGAGATAAAAAATCAAATGAGAAATCCGACAAAAAGAGTGGAATGAAAAAAAAAATCAAAGATAACTATTTCTATAATCCCCCGATGGAAAGATGAAGCGGCACATCCAAATATTTTGTTTTATTGTGGATCTCTATCAAAATAATCTATCACCGTCAATACCAATCAATCCATGACTGTTGTCACCTATGATCATATGATCATGTTCCTATAAGTGAGGATTAAAAAGAGTCTACAGATATCGCATGATGTTTGAGTAGATCATCCTTTCCACCACCTCCCTAACCCATTAATCAAGCCTAACCTTCTACGCATGACTCATGAACTGGTACGCCATTGGCTTCCTGGCGAGCACCCTCTCAAGAGTTCCGGATCCCCTTCCAACGGTGAGGGGAGGGGTGGGGGTGGTTCCCCATGCTTTGGGGCGGGGAAATAGGACAGGGGATCCTTTTCCCTCAAGAGTCAAGTTCCACCAGTCTCCCTTAGCTCCTTCGACATAGCACCGCCACTTTTTTCGGCTATGGAGTCCTGCCGTGCAACCCATAAAGGAGAAGTATCATCTGCAGTGATTGCAGATGACTTGGCTCATCCTCTTCCTTAGATTCTATTATATAGGGAAACCCCCTCCCCTCCCTTAAATTCCCCCCACTTCCCCGGCAGTTGCTGGCGATCCAAATCCACCCATAGGAAATGCCTCGTGCTGCTCCCAAGATCACGGTAGAACTTCGTGAACTTGAGGTCCACTTCCCAAAAACGGTGGCCTGCTGACAATAGTGGTTCGGAGGCTTTGAGTAGGTGCCGGTCAGAGATGGTTTTTTCCAAATCTATCTTAGGTTGCATATTTTCGCAGATACTTTTTCCAAATATTTTAAATTTTATTTTACATTGCACCGAATAATTATGATGAAATATTTTTACACTATGATAATATTTAGAGGTTTTCAATACCCCTTTGTCTTATCTTATTGTAATCCGAATTTGGACAACCAATTACATCAAAGAGATTTTTTGAAGCGCAAATAATGTTTGGTAAATTTTAAATCAAAAGTGTATTGGAAACAACTTTAATTTTTAAACAAGACTTGAAAATATTACACTTCGTTAACGAATTTTCTTATTTTTTCTAAATTAAAAAAGGAAAACCTCAAAATCGAAGAAAGACTTAGCAATCAACGAGCCGCCAGCTAGTCAAATTTGGCATTGACTACCCTCACTCGACCACCTAGGATCACTTGGGTTGGCATGAACTAGGCGACTGGTCATTGGGTTTGTGTGACCCGAGTGATGGTCACCTTGGTTCATGCGGCCTCAAGTGAGGCTACTGGCAGCCGACTTAAGCCCTTTGCCAGCAAAGTCGAGCGAAAGTGATGCTATTTTTGGAACTATGAAAGTTTAGCAAGGAAAAAGTTGAAAGGAAAAAAAAAGTAATAATGCTTCAAAAATGCTCAAGGCCAAAACCCTTTCGACATTGCCATGAGTTCATGGCTGGAAATGCAATTCCATCCTTTCAAAGTTGTCCAAAAAAATTGGCTACACACCACTTGCTTTGGCTCAAAGGCCTTTGACTTTGCGTTGCCAAACACATTCGAAGTCCCTCAAGCCAAAGGGTCCATGTTTATTAAATTTTTAGAAAATCATTAGGCTAAGATCTACCTTCAAAACGTTAAGACACTCAAAGTGTCTTTCCCTCGCTTCGACTTTTCAGCTTCTTGATAAGCAACTTTGCCGTCTGATGATTATCTTTAGTGTCCAATTTTAGGCCTATCTGTTGAATGTATTTCGGCTTCTGCCCTTGTATCTGCATTTGAAAGGGAAACGGAGACACAGACGTGGGGACGCTTCGCAGTCGGAGGCGGGATAATTGTTCTGAATTTCCCTGGGGACACGACAAAGCATAGAAAATCGTAGCATCTCTCGTTCTATAGTCAACATAGCACGGCCGGAGGTGAACTTGGGGAAGGGCAACTCTCCCGCACGGCAATGAATCTAACGAGCAACGACAATGCTGCTGCCAGACGAGATCCTTTTCCCATCCACCACTGGAGCTGTGGGGTCTGGTTCGAGCGAAAACATTATCGGGGAGTCATTGCTACAATAATGCCACCGACAGGAGGGACTGGGACCTCCAGAAAGCTCCCCAGTTTCACACAGAATCAGATTGTGAATTGCTACGTGAGACTTCACCTGGTGTTGGCCAGTTACAGCTCGACATCACTAATAGTCTCTTCCTCGGTGATGCGTACCTTCTCTTGAGCTCAACAAGTGGTGTTGGTGGGGAGGGTCAGCATCGAGGACGACGTGTTCTGCAAGTCTAACAAAGGAATCGCAACTCTACAACTGGATCGATCAAGCGGTCCTTCCAACAAATTGATCCACTCGTTGTTGATAGGAACGACGTGAACGGGATGAACGGGAGATCAACACTTGCTCGAGGATCTGTCTGGAGGCAATGCGACATCACCGACAGTCGATTTCAGCCCTTTCGTTTCACTTCCTCATGTTGTCGTCTCTGCAACTGTTTATGTTAAAGTTGATCAATGAGAGGCAAAACGGATATGATCCGATCGTGAGTTGTGACTAAATGGAAGGATCGGTGACTGAGATTAGATTTTAGTATATCATGATCGCTGATTATGCGATATACTCTGGAATGAAGAGCATATGATTAGAAGCATCCATTGCACGGCTTTTCTTAAAATAGAGCCAGTTCTGTGAGCTAGCAAAATTTAATGTCGTCCTCCAATTAGCCATTTTCAAACTCATGGGTGATCATTAATGACCAAGCTAAAAAAATTATAGGCATTAGAGTTGCGTCTCTTGGTTTTGCCAAAAAGATATTGGTGAGATACCTCTAGAATGTGGATGGATCGATGAGTGAATTGACAAAGGGTATGTGAGGTCCTTCATTGAAGTTAAGAATACATTTGTAGAAGAACATTCAATTCTATTATAAACTGGGGATGTCTCTCTTACAAAGAGCACAATGTGGCTTGTTATAGCCTGCAATCGACGATTACGAGCGACTACTAGAACTCCATCGCTCAATGATTATATCGACTTACCTTGACAATTATCGACTCCACTACTTAATGTTTAATAAGTTTCCGTCAACCAAACTATCAACTAGGACACTTGGAAACGAATTATAAAGATGTGATGTCAACATATGACTCATTTTATAAAGAATTAATTGATCCATTGATCATTCAATTCTATGAAGTTGAATAATCAAGAGTTATCATTTGCCTCATTGCGACCGACAAATTTGATTTTCCCCCACCAAATTGCCTCTTAAATTGTTTTCCTAAAAGCATTAAAATTTTTAGCTTATTATGGTTGGATGAGTGGTGCCGCCTACAATACCTTTTGTTTGCTAAATTTTCTTTGCTTAAAATTGCTTAGTCTTTAGGCCATCTTTCCTAAGTAACTTGAAGGTTTTCTCCGTTGTATTAATATCAAATGAGTAAACTTGAATATCTTTAACTTTAGCTGTTGTTACTTAATTTAATTTGACATAACATAAGGGTTGTTAAGCATCACTTTTATCACAACAATTTCAATATTTTTATTTTAATCAGGTTCATCCGCTGATTCATATTTTTCTATTAAAGCCATACTTTGTATAAAGTCTCCATGTGTTCCTTTATATCTTTCTTAAATAGTTGCTCATACTTAAACAATGTTGTCATCAATTACAATAAATCAGCGAAATCTTGGCATTCAAATCTTTTTCTTCTGTTGAACTTTAACGGATTAGAAGCCAAATTTATGAACTTTTTTTTTTTGAGAGTGAAGCAGATATCTATATATATCTAGCCCTATTAAATGGAGTAATAAATTGATTGATCGACTCCTTCTTACATTGCTAGAGTCTGGCCAAATCAACAATTGATACCTCAGGTGTCCTTCTATAAATTTGATTATGGAATCGATTTTACATCGCAGCCTAGTTACGGACAGAATCGGATGGCAGGTTAATGTACCAAGTGAAAATAGTTTGATATAGACAAAAAGAAAAAAACTTAAGTCTTAAAAATTCATTTGGCGGACACTCTTTTGAGTTTTCCTGACATGTGATTCTCCAGATGACTCGTCCCCGGCACGACTTCTGGGATTGTACGTCGGGAATGAACGAGGATTTGACTTCCCATTCGCGTTTCCTCTCGCGAGGGTCATCTTTATGAGTCCGTCCAGAATTGTCATTTTCCTCGACATCTTCAAAGTCGTCATCGTCAACCTCGACAGAAAGCATATTCTCCCCGTCTGTCTTCTTGGAAAGGAAAAGATTTAGAGGTTCACGTAAGAATGCAACGGCCCATTATCAGATTCGTCACTACTTTGCGATAAAGGCGACACATTTTCGTAAGGATCTATGTAAGGCAGCCTCGGCCTTTGGTCAATCCACTTCTTTTCTAACTTCTTATACATACCTTAGGCATAATCCACCTCTCTCTATTCCATGACCGATATCGCCAAAGCGCTGCTCCAACAGACCGATTCAAGAACTCGAATTCCCTCGCCATCGACCACCCGGAAATAATCAGGGAACTCAGGAACAATGCTCTGAACAAAATCTCGAGGCCAAACCCATGTCTCATTTCAGCCGATCAATTATGTCCAACGGCATTTCGAGGACCTTCGATATCGTCAACAGCTTCAAGACCCTATCCGCAGCCTCCTGCCTGCACGTCTCCCTCTGATAAACCCGCTGCTCTTCCGCATCCAACTCCCAAACTTCACCCGCGACGCTTCAAATGGTAGTGGACCCCAATGGGTCCGGGCAAGAACTCCCACGAAGATCGAAGGGTGTCGTCAAACGTAGTCCATGGGAGCATACCGGCATAGGGAAGGCATCTATACTCTCGGCGATCAGGGAAAACGGGGAGCGATCTGGAGGGCTTTTGATTTGAGGAGATGCTTGAGGTTCACGATTCTCGAAGGCGTGGTCAAGGCCGGCGTGGCTCGGAGGGTGGTATGGCTTTCGAGAGAGGATCTCACGGCTAGATTAGACGGCCCCGCCTCTGAAGATTGTGTTGCTTCGCAGCAAGAAGATGGTGTTCTTAAGGAAGAGGCCGCGTTTCAAGAACGGGTTTTTGGGGAGATCATCATGGGTTCAAGAGGAAGGCCGTTGCTCCTTTCTCCGCTCCTCTCTCAGTTATAACCGTAATTTGGTCAATAATCTCGATTAAATATGACAATTTAATTATATGTCAAAACCTATTGACACCTAAATTTTAACTAATTAATTACATGAAAATTAGGGGTTGGTCCGACCCTTGAACAAATAAATCGCATTGCTTTTACCATGTGCCGTCGTACATATGATCAAAGGAGTTTCTAGAAGGTGCAAAAATTCGAATTTTTTTTATAAGCACGTACGGTTAGCAAACGGATAATGTTTGTTTGCAATCCTTGGTTAAGAGATAATGATTTTGTTGTTGCGATTTATTAAGTTGTTAAATCTTATCTGGAAGGGATTTGTTGAGGTCCAATTTATTTGAAAAAATCTGGACGAGCTCTCTCAGCCTCTATAAATAGAGGTGGACTTATAGCGTGGAGGGGAGTCTCTTCGGCGAGCAAGAAAAGAGAAATACAGGGAAAACACAGAGAGAGAGAGAGAGAGAGAGAGAGAGAGAGAGAGAGAGAGAGAGAGAGAGAGAGAGAGTCAATTTGTGGGGGGTTGTCTTCGTGCTTTTATTTGTGGGGAATTCCGTTTTTGCCAGAGGAGTCTTCTTTATGAGGTCAATTTTCTTTAATTTGTGAGTCTCTTATTGGTCAAACTTGTGGGGACTTCTTTGCTGGTTATTTTTCGTGAGAGTCAAATTTTTTAGTATTCTTTTGTGGGTTGTTTTCTTACGAGTCTTCTTCTGGGAAACACAAGAGAGAGCAAAGGTCTCTGATTAGAAAAAAGGATCGCGAGAGAAAGAGGTCTTTCGTTACATTGAAGAGAAATTTATGTTTATTGGTGGAGATACTTGAAGTGGCTGGAGTTGCGATGTTGTTTGATCGATCGTAAAATCGTTACTCCTTCCTCCCACGGACGCACATCGATTCCGGATTCAGCCGAAAGTGCAGGCGACGTCATTTGCTCGCCAACTCACCGTGAAGCCCACTGTCCATAGCCAAAAAGGGACGTCCTCGAAGAATGCTGGAACTGTGATCAAACGTAGCTGGACAGCTAGAGGACCTGCAGTGCTTGGATTCTTTTATTCGTTGATCCATTTTTGGCCTAATTCAACAGGTTGTGCAGAGAACTTAACAATCAAGTCAAATCCAACTTTTTGACTCCGACTTGAGTGAAAAATCCAGCGAGCCCAAGTCAATCTCCTGACTCTCAGGTGGAGATTTAGCCACGCACGCAAAGTTGCACCTTTGATCCGCGGAAGTGTTCCGTGGCCGATCTCTCCATAACGAGCTTGATGAAATCCGAATTTCATATTTGAAGGATTGATACGTGAAATTAGGTAAGATTATCTCACCTCATATCAATTTGATTTGACTCATAGATAATTTGTTTATTTTCAGTTATTTGAACTAACATGCATATCAAATAAAATTAGGAAAATTTCCTAATCAAAACATACATGTCGATAGTTCGATCTCATACCCGAGGTTCGACTTGGAACTGCACGAAACCAATCTCATGCTCGAGATACAACCCGTTGACTCTTTTTTTTTTTTTTTTGGAATATGGTTGTCTACAAGTTTTAATTTTTTTTTTTATATTTGAATTGGTTCAATTAGTTTGAATTGTTTGCTTAGATTTCTCTTCTTATTAAAAATTAAATAAAATTGCATTAGCATTGCATATTTGAAAACATTTAGTTTTTTCTTTTGGTGACCGAGGATTCCACCTGGGTTCCTTTGCGCTCGGCAAGCGCTAAGGAACCGGGTGCCTATATTTCAAGCCAATGCAAACTAGCCACCACACTCACATCAGCAGTTAAGTCACTTAGCGATGTCGCTGGGATTCAAACCTGCACATTTTGCGAGAAGCTCAATGCCCGAATCAACTACGCCACCACAGTGGGTGGTTGAAAAATTAAAAAATCAAAAATCAAAAGATATTATGAGGATTTTAGTTTGTTAGATTAGGTCAGAATTAGATCTTTTTAGTTAAAAAATTTTGAATTTTAGGATCTCATCCAATAGTTAGAATAAGTTAGTTTTAATCATAAGTAATTAGTTTCATTAATAAAAAAATTTCGAATTTTTATTTAAATATAAGATGCATTTAGGACACGTCACATGCATGTCTAAAGTCTAGGTCATGCCATTTAACATGCATATCATATAGTTTGCATGCTATGTAGTCTGCATATTAGTTTCACTAATTACATGTCATTCATGCATGTTAATTATAAATTATTATTTAGGTTACTAGAATAGTAGGTTAAATTAACCTAGGCTTATTCATTGCATGTCATATAACTTAGAACACATAATATCAATAGGTCATATGCATGTCGTCTAGAAATTGCATATCATATAAAGATTAGGTGTATAAATTTCATATCACGTCATTTAGAAATTACATATTTAGGTATAGAAATTTCATATCATGGTAGAATGTTGCATTTAGAAATTTAAGATTAAGCGTTGCATGTCACATTAGATTAAAATCCATGTTCATCTAGATTATTTAATAGATAGAAAAAGCATCATTCATATGTCATTTAGATAGTTGCTTATCTTCGGTTCGATTAATTAGATAGCATAACATGTAGACTAGTTTAATCTAGAATTTGCATATTATTAAATATATTAGATTAGTTACATTTAGGGTTAGATTTCCTTCATGTGCATCGCATATTAGAATAGTATGCATATAAAAGTGAAAATCCCAAAAAATTGTCTAAGATTTCATCCATACATATTTAGTTAATTTGCATTTTTAGGATAATTAAACCCAAAAATACTTTAACTTGCTTTTGTTAGTTTATCTTGATTTATTATTTATTTGATTTTTTTTGTATTAATATTTGCACACCCGCGTGGTCACTATACATGTTAGGGAGTTAACTTAAAATTAATCCAAGCTGCCTGCTATTTTTTTAAAATAAATGAAAAGGTACCGAAATAGTGTTAAATTAGTTTAGCGCAATCAATTCCCTGTACTTAGAATCTCTGGTACAACTCTCGGTACTTTATTTGGGTTTCTAATCAACCCACCATGAATAGATTAGTGGCGACTCCATTTGAAAATATTTTGCATGTTAAGAAGTAAAACCAAAGTCGTGAATTGATATGAACTTGGGAGAGCTCAAGTTAAGTTAGGCTTAGCAAACCATTAGCCGAACCTTAGACGGTGCACCTTCGGAGATGTCGCGACAAAACCATATAAACCATTGTTTCTTTATGTACCCATAATGCATACACAATCCAATCCAATTGTTTTTTGTTTTGTGTTACATTCGTTGTAATTGTTAGAACTATCAACTTTATCTTTCTTTCCTATCCGTCACTTTTAGTCTTTCCAAGTAAGCAAATAGGATTTACATAAATTTTCCTCAATGAATAGATAACACATTAATTAATACGAAGCGTTGCACATCTATTCTAATAACATTAAGCGAAAGTTGACTTTGTGAAAATATTAGAGTTACTTCTATTATCTATTTCATTATTCATTTTGATTATACAATATCTATAATTTTGTATACTTTTAATTTTTTTTTGAAGAACATTTGAATTGAGTCAATCTGCCAAAAAAATTCTAAATAGACTTAGAGGTACTCAAGAATCTTGGTTTGTGTAGACATTATTCCAACTTGTGAAGCATAACTAAACATTTAAACCGCGTTTGGTTGTCTGGATTTCTAAACATGATAGAACTATAGAATATGATAAAAAAATCTTTATATCACATTCACTGTTTGATGAACTACAGATTTAAAATTGGATATCCTCATACCTTATTCAATTTACTGTTTGGTGAACTATGAAATTAAAGTCGGATATTAAATATTTTGCATAAAAACATAAAGGCCTTTATAAATCTATAGATTCATAACTACTAAGAAGAGAGCAATGTCTTTGGCACTATAAGTCGCATGCAAATTCAATTTCAAAACACCAAGGAAGAAGCACTAATCTATAACTAGGGCATGTTCGCACCCATACATCACAGCAGTAAATTGGAGCATATATGCAGCTTTCAACATTATAAAAAAAATCTCTCTTTTACATCGCAGAGTAGGGATATAATAAAAATTTCTCTACCATAGCTATTTGCCACAAACACAAAATAACAACTAATTCTAGAAAAGAAGCTCTCTGCATGGAAATAATGTAAAAAATATATGTAGGGGCAAGTTGTATTGTTGATTGAAGCACCAACCAAAGACCTTATTCCATGCTAAATGCTAAAATAGATGGATCATTAAAATTTCACTTCCAAGAACACAATCTCCAATCAACTAGCAAAAGAATAATAAACTACAATTCTGACCTTTGTAAGCCGAAACATAGATAAACATGAAAAAAAAAAAAATCTACAACCAATCTTATGGCTACTTTAGAAGTCAGAGAGAGAGAGAGAGAGAGAGAGAGAGAGAGAGAGAGAGAGAGAGAGAGAGAGAGAGAGAGAGAGAGAGAGAGAGAGAGAGCATGATTATTTATCTCTGAAAATTGGAGTAGTAGGTGAACAACTGAGAAAGAAAAAATCATAGAGGATTTTATGTTTCGAATGAAGAAATCATATCCAACCTTATCCCACCCTCTTCTTTAGATTTTTTTATTCAATTTATATCCATTCTATATCCGATATTATCATATCTTAAACAGTTATCAAACACGAGATATGATAAAACATATCATGTCATGATTTTTATCTAGTTGACCAAACACAACATTTATATCCCTTATACATCCAATCTTATTCTATTTTAGATAGCTACCAAACACGAAATAGGATAAATCATATCCTATCATGATTTTTATCCAATTGACTAAACGTAGCCTTATGGTTGGGTAATAACAATGGATCAAACCTTATCCAACCTTCTATATTCGACTGTATTATATTTTAGATAGCTACCAAACACGAGATATGATAAATCATATCTTATCCTAATTTTTATCCAATTGACCAAATGCGGCTTTATGGTTGGGCAGTAACAATGGATCAAACCCAACCTGACAGAAAATAATTCTTTCCATAAATCTCTTCAGCTATCAATCCATCCATTATTTGAGCTGTCTTATAGACAATGAACAGCTTGATCCATTGAAGCATTCTACATTTTGCCATGTTGAGACGCAGATGCCATAAATTTTTTGTGGGAAAGAGTGAATTGTTGGCATGGTGGTCTACTTCACGTTTGATGTCCCCTTTTTTGTTTCCTTCTTCCCTTTTCTGCCGCTCCTTGATTTATGGTAATTCCTAAGATTGAAAGTGTCAAACTTTGTTTGTCGATAAAAGCAAAGTTACGTGGCCATTCTAATGCTATTTATATAAATAATGGTTAAGATCTTGTAAAACCAAAGCCGAGACAAGAGGAGCGCCGAGACCAGGTCCACATTAGAGCTCGGAACAGAGGAATCGAAGTACGATGAACAGCTGAAGGAGAATCTCTCTCTCTCTCTCTCTTACGATGAACAGCTGAAGGAGAATCTCTCTCTCTCTCTCTCTCTCTCTCTCTCTCTCTGTGAGTCGCAGGACAAAGGCCGCTATATTTGGTCGACCCATCAGATGGACCCCCTCGGTTGGAGTTGCAAAAGCAAGCTAATGAGACTTTTTTCAGTATTGTGCTTGTTTCTCATTTTCATGGTTGAGGAAGCATCTTCTTCCATGAGACTCCTCAAGCTCTCGGAGTTCCAAGCGAAGCTCCAAGAGAGAGTGGCCTACATTCCCCAAGAAGACCTCGCTGTGCCTGCTGTCCAGCCGGCTCCTGGTCCAGAGGGGGCCAAGAATGTAAGTGGGCTCTCTGTTTCAGTTTTAACTTTTTTTGGCCAGTGTCAAAGTTTGTCTCCATATATTGTGAATTGAAGGCCAATGTGGGTGTTTTTTATGGAACATGGGTGGTCGGTCGGTGCCTTTTTCCAGATGGGGAGGGTGTTCTATCCGGTAGGATATGGAGGGGACCCAACAGGGACTCGAGAGAGCAGTGAGGCCATCCTCAGTGCTCTGGCTGATGCATTCCGAGTTCAAAGTAAACAGCAAATGCTGCCTGGAGTGACTGACTTGGGTGGTGTGGTTATTGATTTGCAAGGTGGAACCTACTTAGTCTCCAAACCCATCAGGTTTCCGGCTTCTGGTGGGGGCAATGTTGTGGTCAGTCTCTCTCTCTCTCTCTCTCTCTCTCTCTCTAGATTGCATCTTCAGTGCTTCTCTTTTCTACATTTTTACCTTTCTCGTGAGTTAGTGTCACGTGGCAATGTTGCATTGTGCGTTCCCCCATTTCATGCCCGGGGCACTTTCATCAGATTTAAGAGGGGTGTGTGGAGTCTTTTTCCATTAAAATCCACCACTGCCAGAAGTGCTGTTTTTGAGAATCAAGCATTTAAGGCTATTTTACTCACCCAACTGTAGTCCGTCCATCACTGACTCCCTTTTCCCCAGATGAACCTCCTGGAGCTAGCAGTAATGAACTTTTGCTTCCTGAAAGCATTATCAAGTTCATCGATTCATTGGATCGAATTAAATTTTCTGCTCTCAATTTACTGCTCTTTATGATACAATGTCGCCTATGCTGAATTAGATACACAGTGGCACGCTGCGCGCATCAGAAACATTTCCGAGCGACCGGCATGTCGTCGAACTCTGGTCCCCAAATTCTCCTGGGGCCAATGATCAATCAAAGTCTTACCCTGAGGAGGAGAACCAGAATGTCGGAATCTACTATGAGGACATAACTTTTAGAGACATCCTCTTCGATTCTTCTTTCCGAGGAGGAGGAATTTACGTGGTCGATTCGGCGAGAATTCGCTTAACAGACTGCTTCTTCCTTCACTTCACGACGGAGGGAATCCTAGTGAAGAAAGGTCATGAGACTTTTATATCGGGATGCTTCCTAGGACAAAATTCGACGATTGGTGGGGATGAAGGGGAAAGAAACTTCACAGGCACGGGCATCGATCTTCAGAGCAATGACAATGCAATTACTGATGTCGTCATCTTCTCCGGTGCCGTGGGAATTATTCTGAGAGGTCAGGCCAACATGGTCACCGGAGTACATTGTTACAACAAAGCCACATACTTCGGTGGGATTGGAATACTGGTAAAGCTAGCTGGACTATCGCAAACTAGATTAGACAACTGCTATTTGGATTTCAATGCCATCGTCATGGAAGACCCCGTTCAGGTACACGTTACTAATGGATTCTTCTTGGGAGACGCTAATATAGTATTAAAGTCGATAAAGGGTCAAGTCTCGGGGTTGAATATAGTGAACAATATGTTCGCCGGCGACCCGCAACGCTTGAATCCAATAGTAGCCTTGGATGGTCAATTCTCTGATGTCAATCAAGCGGTGGTCGACAGCAACAATGCGAACGGAATGAGCTTAAGATCGACAGTGGGGAAACTGACGGTGAAAGGTAATGGGACTAAATGGGTTGCTGATTTCTCATCTGTGTTGCTCTTTCCGAACAAGATAAATCACTTTCAGTACTCCTTTTATCCTCAAGGAGGGACTGTGTTCTTCAACCATGCAGTAACTAATGTATCAAATAATGCGGTGGTCGTCGAGAGTGAGAAAGCAGTAAATGCCCTAGTTTCCGTTGAGGTCGACCAGTACAGCGTTGCTGGAGAAGTCATCTAATTCTAAAGAAGGGCAAAGTAATGCAGTTCTACTCTGTAGTGCCGGGGTTTATCTATGAAGTGCCTCTGAGATGCTAGGTGATTTGTATTGTGATTTCGACATGTAATTATATACCCTACTAGTGATAAATCTCGTCGACCCTTGGCAACATATGTAGCATTAGTGAAATTGCATTGAAAAAATTTTAAAATCTCATCGTTTCATTGCTTAATGAGTATCCATAAGGCACTCGTCAACAAGATTCAATAGATCAAGACAGGTCATTTTACAACACTGGTCATGCTTTGGGATTCTTTCGTAGGCCCTGATTATCCACCTAATTTATTGAGGAGTTCCAAACTCCATTAATAATAGCAAGAAACTTTGGTCCAAGATATTATAGATACCTTTTTTCGAAGAACTCCCAAACTCAATCAACGTCAAAAGATGTCGACAGCCATTTACCAATAACAAATTTTTTTTTGTTTCATTTGATCTTGGAAGACTAAAACATAAAAGCATTATTTAATTTTTTCAGAGACCAATGCATAATGTAACTTCTAAAGCGAGGAAAGAAGCTTAGGAGTTGGCGCCGGCTTTGGACCATGTTTGAAGAATCAATTTTATATCTCTGCCTGCTTATTCTAAATGGCTTAAACCCTTGGATAGCCTTCTCACATCAGTATTCCAACGTTATGAGATAAACCAAAGCGAAACACTTGTCCGAAAGGCAATAAAGAGCTAAAAAAGATAGGAATCTACCAATCACTAAGAAAAAAGAATCGCGCCAATAATAGCAGTATGCCAGTATTCCTCATGCGTGCAGCCATTTTGATTTAGTTCGAATTGTTCTCCTTTCCAGCATTGAAATTCTGACCGAAAGGAAGAAAAGCTATAAGAGGCGCCCAATGGTCAAGACATGAGATTAAAACACATTTCTCCTGAAAAGTTATTGCATGGTCTATAAACCCCCTAATATATTTTCTCCCACAGCAACTCCAACAGAGATGATACTTAACATTCTTACCCTGTCCTCATTCCCAACTCCGACAATCGGGGTTCCTTGAGGCTTTTCACTTTGAGAATTCTCTTCATGAATAGCAAACACCTCAGCGGAATAGATTTGCTAAACTAATGAGTTCAGAAGATGAATGACAAGAAAATACACACCATTTCTAAACACAATCACCATGTTAAAGATAGTCAGATCACTCAAATCAGTAAAGACTCATGTGTCGAAGAAAACTTGTCCCTTTACAATAGAAATGGTAGAAAGCACCCATTGAGCACAAAAACCTAATCAAGCTCATCTGCGCTGCAAGGCAAGAGGTCCATCTAATTTCCCCATACTTGTACCACTTCAAGAGCAGTCAAAACATAAATAAACCAACCTTATCACTTGTCTCTATCGTCATCTACCTCACTGTAGGATCCTTCATCTTCACTGCTTTCTTCACTGTAATCGTATTCCCCAACGTCATCACCTTCATTGTCATCAATGAACCCTCTTATCTGCTGTCCAACTAATTGTTCCTGGATTCGGTCCCTGATTTTTGTCCCCTGGTTATCACAAAGAAGAACCTGTCATTTTAGATAGATCATAATCTACCGAAGAAAGGCCTCCGCACAAGAAAGCTAGTTCAGTGAAAGGTTGAGCAACAAAAGTTCACCAACCATCTTGTGGCAACGTTCTTCAAACATCTCTAGGAAACCAGCTATGAGCCGATCAGCGTTCTCCACCCACAAGTTACGATGCATACCAGCAGTTTTTGCCACTGTTTGGATCTGGATATCAAGAACATCAACATGTAAAATTTAGTCGACCATTTTAAGTTGTAGGATTCAAATGAATACTAGTAGTAATGTACTGAAACAGCACATCAGCATAAAGATGGAGCTTATTTGTGCATTTGAGATATAAACTAAACATTACCAAATCATCTCTCACGTAGCTCGCTGTCGACTAAACGATTCTTCACCGCCCGCCCAGCCCCTATCTTTAATATTAAGTAAAGCAGTTTGTTACGAGGAAAAGTCCCCTATGCTCACCCATGGGCATAAGTCATTCACAACCAAATATTGGTAGGATAAGTCCTATTTGGTATGCATCATCCAAGCCATATGTCTTCACATCATATGTAGCAAACCTTTCTTTTTATTTTATTGACGAAATTGTTACACAATATCAGCATCTAATACCTGGATGATAGCTTGAGGCAATAAAGGCATAAAACTCAGTTTCCTTGAGAACTACTCATAGGGCCCCTTTTTACTAGTGAATGAGCAGCAAAATGGGAAAATGTGGTCCATGAAAGTATCAATTGGTGGAAACTCAGGAATGCCAAAGGTAATATCAATACTAACCCAGCCTCCTTAATAAAGTATTCGATGCTCAAATTACATCATTCAATTATGTTGTACTGATTACCAAATATTTTGAGATCAACTTTTTATAAGCCAAAAGCTTATGGACTCATTAAATAGTTACACACATACCTTCTCTCCCACTCTTTCCCGCTGTTTCTTCACTTTCTCACGCAACCTTTCTATTCCCATGTTCACTCTGAGTCGCTTTTCCTGGTACAGGGCATTAAGCACGTGCCATTAATGGAACATCAACCCCAGGGCATGGATAAAATCTACATGTGAGCATCAAGATGACAAAGACATGCCTTCACATAGCTAACGCCAAGATCCTTTCTGCTGTATCCCCGCGCAAGGTTTCGCATCGCGTACTTGTTGTAATCTTTGATAATCCTCATGATAATATCAGATGTGGAAATTCCATCCGTCCTCTTTGTTTCCTTGAATTTTCCCATGGACTTAACCTGAAAACAAAGATCGTACAAAATTAAATAAGACTAGCATTCAAGAAAAAATCATAACAAGTATATCAACATATTTAGCAGCGCATAATTTTCCCCCAAAAAAAATAATGCACGGAAATATAAGGAAATTCAAGCTAGCAAAGGGTGATGGACAAAAGATCTGATGCTTAATCAAGGAGAGGTCACATTGATAAAGACACAGGAATCAGGACTAAGATGCACCAGCTAAATGGAAAATGAGGTTTGGATTGTGAGGCCTTATCAGTTACACTTTGACGGCATTTATCCTATTCCCAGTACGTCAGGATGACATAACTATAATCTGAATGACCTAGATGTTTGACCCTTTCCAGTGAATCTGAGCCAACCGGCAGAAGAAAAGATACTGAGTTTCCACCCATACATTGAAGCAAAACTGAGAAACATAGATCAATGTCAAATTAAACTTACATATTCGTAGACATCTTTCCCAGTGCCACTTGCATCAGCATAACTGCATTTTAAGATGAAGAGGCAGAAATTAGAATTCCCCAGTCTTGACACGCATGACCATGGCATCAATATGGCTAAGTCAAACTTGCATATTTTATCTTTTAGATTTTCTCATTGTACCATCACAAACACAGCAAGATAAAATTTATACCTTTCGACCATTTAAAATTTTACAAAAGGAGCAAGAGGCCACACACCTCAAGATAGAAGTTTACCATAATTCACAATGGACAGCAATAGTAGGTTCCCAATCGAAGCCATGCTAACTCTGATATTTATACCGAGTTTGAATGATTAAGAGAGAAGTTAATCCTTACTCTTCACTTTATCCTAGTCTGAAATCATTGCATCTTTAGTTTTTAAACTTTTTAATATTAAAGCAAGATGATTTGCAAAATTTAAATAAATTAAGGAATGTATGTCCTTGAAACTCAGGAAAGCCAAACTGGTGCTTGTTCATATTGAATAAGAAATGGCTTGTAAAGAGGTTGTGGACAGCCATGAAGGTGGACACTGCTGTTCCCACCACAAGAATGCTATCTTAGTTCAGGGCCAGAGTTTGACAGTTTATGTTATTGGAGGCATCTTCTAGTTTTACCTAATCTTAGAAACATCTAGATCTAATATGAAAGCTTGTCCAAATCTCATGCGAGCTAAGTTAAAATCACATATAACTAACTGAATATGTGTAACAGATAGCAAGAGAATTGAATGAATGACCAAGCAAAAGAGACACTCATCTAAAATTTGTCTATATTATTGAAATTGATGCAATAGTTTCATCCTGCATATGTGAGATAATGCCATAAAGGGTCCTTAGACTGATTCAAGGAAGAAAAAAGCCTACTCATCTTGGAAAAGAAAAACAAATGGGTGTTAGAAAAGTTACAAATGGATATTCTTAAGAGTTTAAGAAAATCAGGCATTTAAGGAATTCAAAGATAATCATTACAAAAACCGGAAGTACAAACTTCTGCAAAAACTAGATTGGGATGACATATTCAATTGTTTGACAGAAAACTTAGCAGAGAAAAGCCTAGTAGGAAAGGCACAACCATTTTTAATAGGGATAACATGTGTTTACATTAATGGGAGTCTCATTAAAGGGGGAAAGAAGTGAATGACTAAACAAAAACAAGGATTGAACATTTCACATTTGTGAGATTCAAGCTCCAAGCAGACAGTGACATCTACTTGGGCTGATAAACTTACGGAAGAGAGTCGTGTGCAACATAATCGATTTGGTGCTTGTCCAGGAACTCTGGTGTAATCACCCATGGAGCATCAGGAATGACTTCATCTACCCACCTGCACGAAAAATGAAACAAAAAAAAAAAAGTTCCACCTGAGAAATAACAAAAGATCAACCATTTCATTGAAGGAGGATGCCAACCATATTAATAGGAACAAATACTTTGAAGAACAAGGGTAAAGAGCAGGAATTTATTCCTCCCTATAATTCAATGTGTTAACCAGAGTCAGAATTCTACAAGTTCAAACCAGTTAGAAATATAAACATTCATACTTAGTCCCTTCTTCCACCATAGGGCAAGCAATGAAAAAAGCACAGACAAGACAAACTGTAAGAAGTAACTAATATATGAACTTGCATCACTTTCCAGAGGCGAAAACAGAAGGAGTAAGCCTACTTGCAGTGGCGGAGAGACTCGTAGCGCTCCTGTTCATTCATGACAGTCTTTCCCTTATACTTGTGCGTGAGCTCGTCATTACAGCATCCGACGAGCAGGTAAGTATTTGGGAACCTACAAAACATACAATTGGGGGAAGAACTCATGAACCCGGAAGACATTTGCAGAGGACCCAGAAGCACAAGAGCACAGGACCACAAGACAGCAAGTCAAAACAAATCGGCCCTGGTAATCTTAGATATTGAACTCCTTCCATGCCAAGTTGCACCCAATTAAATACTCCGCACACAGCCATTAACTGTGATCTGACAACTCATCCAAAATGAACCTACAACACTCCGAAAAGCTAGCCAAGAAGCGGATCATTTGCAGAGACGATGAATAAACTGATGGCACATTACGGCACATGGGTATGAGCTAATGGGAATGTACGTCAGGAACATGCGGACATGTCGGCACGCAGAACAGAGATCACACAAGGAGGGAGGCGAGGTGGTACAGCTTCTTGGCCTGCTCGAGGGAACGGGCGTGGCCATAGTGGAAGAGATCGTAGATGCCGTCAGCGTAAACCCGGACGGGACGGTCCTCCGTAGCGTCGCTCCGCTGCTGCTCCGCTCCTTCTCCCATGGCCATCACCTTCCTCCTGCTTCTTCGTCCTTCTTTCTTCTTCGTCAAAGCAACGTCGCACCACGCTCGCTCTCGATTGACGCAGAAACGGAATATTCCTCTGCACGTACGGTACTGCGTAGATTGACCGCTTGACTCAGCGCAGGCTTACGAAACTGGCCGTCCGATTTAAAACCAAAAGATCTCGTCCGTCCAAGCAATCTTAAAACATTCACTGGCTGATAATTTACTAACACGTAAGATTTACCAGTGGTCTTAGAATCATAAATTTGACAATCGACTGAAAAAGGTTACGTCGATCAAGAAAATTATCTCGAAATATGTGTATGTTATGATTATTTAAGTGAATTTACTGAGAAAGAGGAAAAAATTCACAATAAATCGAAATTGCTTATCAATTGTCATTTGCATAAACTTAAGAGTAGCTTACAATTAGCTAGATCGAATACAAATTATGGGTTCTATGGCTCACGATAATTTGAGGTAGCCACTATGGTATTGGCTAATTTACCAAGCAATATCGTTTTCTTATTTTACAAACTATATGGCCAAGTTACTTCTCGCAAAAGAGAAAGTACTAGTAATATATCGAGTTTAGAGTAAGACAACTTCGGATAAAATTACTAACATTGAAGGTATAATCATAAAGGACATCTGTTATGAATTATCACCTCTTGACCTTATAGTTGGTTTTCTCAATGACATGAGACAATGCGAATTCTATAATCTCAGACACTACGAACTGAACAGCAAAAGAATGTATGTGAATGTATGTCTAAGGAATTGCAGAGGGACTTTGACAGGACAATGTCTATCGCATGAAGGGCAAAGCCGATGATGCATTACAACCCATGCTCGATCACGGGCTGTTGGACTCAAGAGGACCCGACTGTCATTCAGCCGCCTGATCATTCTGCGGTAGAGGTGGACCGCAAGTCCGAGGCCGATTGTACGCTTCCTTCCCGGGCTTGGCAAGCTCTATGTAAATCACCCTGCCATCGAGCTTCTGCAACGAAAGAGATGAAGATGACGGGGCAATGGAGTGGCAAGCGGAGGGGAAGAGAATGGAGGTGGAGTGGGGAATCGATTTGGAAGCACCTTACGGTCCATGTTCTCCAGAGCAAGCACCGCATCTTCTTGGGAGGTGTACTGAATGAAAGCGTAGCCTCTCGACCGTTTCGTCGCTTCATCCTTGGCGACTTTGACTGGACCCCAAGAATCAATCAGACCCACCAACAAATCATATACGCAATCGATTTGGAACAGAAGCTTACCTTCGGCGATGTGTCCGAAAGCAGAGAACTCCTTGAGCAACCTGCTCTCATTCAGAGAATAGGGTATGTCTGGTGAAAGAAACAGAACCCAGACAGATAATTCAATGAGTATGCTCGACCTCTGATCAATTCTCTCCTCTGTAATCTATCTCGAGAGAAAGATGTGCGGGGAACATTCACTTACTCCGAACCATGATTCGGCTGGCGAGAGGGTAGTCGAAGAAGGAGGCCCTCACCGTCAGCTTGTTCCACTTTCTTATGAATTTATCCGAGTTGGTGGTGCCAAACGATGCACAGGAGAGCGACGGAGGAGTGGGGATTTGGGTTGGTGTTGCCCACATGGCTCGTCAGAGAAGATGGAGGCCACCAAACTTTGGAGCTGCGCAGTTGCACACAGAGAGAGAAAGAGAGAGAGAGAGAGAGAGACGGGGTTCTTTATTGGTGAGCTCAATTCCAAGTATTACTGGGCCTAAAGGGTTAAGCCGACGCCCAAAATACAAAAAGAAAAATCTTCCAAGTTAACCTGGGGTCCCCTTTGGTTCACGTACAAGGAAAGATGGAACAACTTCAAGGCCTTCTCTCTCTCTCTCTCTCTCTCTCTCTCTCTCTCTCTCTCTCTGTGACTCATTAACCAATTTATTCTAGCGTCCCCTTTGATTCACATTTAGTATCCACCATTGCTGCTGAGGATATGACCTCCAGACTAAATGTGTCAAAAAATTGAGCTAATTACACTTGTTTCAATAAAGACATAAGGCACAAATTATTTCGAATTACTCTCGATGATATCTCACAACAACATGACACATGTGGAAGTCTTGAGGATTAAACATTTCCGTGTAGGTTAGATTAATGATTTAAGATGAAATAAAGTCAAAGTTGGCAAAAGGGTATACAACTAGATGGCCAGCCTTCAGGTAATACCTAAAAAACGGAAGAGGAGCACACATGCTGCAATGGAGCTTTATGTTATAGGTACGACCAAAGTGCCTTCACAACTTCACATGCTTTTCTTCTTTGTTCTCTGGGTAGCCATCTTCACATACTCTTAAGCTTCACTATAAGATGACGCATCGATCCTCAAACTTCTTGTGAGCGCATGCAGTTTGATGATAGAGTATGTCCCAGTAGCCATAGCAAACTGATGTAATCGACAAATGCGCCAAACATCTCAAAAATGAACGGGATACTTCAAATGACGAATTTCGGAATCGATCACCTCATAAAGCTTGCATTTCTCACCCCTCACACGAGAAGGGACTGAGATGTTACAGAAGCTGGAGGGAGATACATTTGCATATTTTTGTTGGTGTGGGAGCAGCGAGAAACTCAAACCACTCTCTCGTGAAATAATATAATTTTACCATCACATTTATCAAAGAAAAGAGTATAAGGGAAAATACTCATACCACATACAAATCCTAGGAAGGCCAGAATTAGAGGCATACATAAATAATTGACATCTTGAGTACGGATAAAGAAAGACTGTGCAAAGATTTAAGATTCTGAAGAACCGTTGTAGGTCTAATACATGCTAACAAAGTATGTTTTAGTTGGTTGACATCATTTTGGATCCAGAATGAAGCTAACTAGCTAAACTTGGAAAGGGAGATCGTCCATGGGATACGCCCGTAGGATATCCTCTGTCGCATCCATGAAGTTACTAGACAGCGGCATGGTCGAAACAAAAGCATCATCGGTGTTGGTTACCTCGTTGAATGAGGAATTAATCATACTTGCATACTGTGATCGCTCCTGGTGCAATTGCTGTGGTGGCGTAGCTAATTGTTGGACTTGGAGACCGCAGGAATAATTGTTCTGAAGAGATGCGCCTGCAGAAGAGCCTCCGTGATGCTCCTGGCCAAAACCCACAAAACTCAAGTTGAGCGGGCCGTTTTGGCGGATCGACCCGAAAGAGATGGAGGTGCTAGGGCAGCCAGTGAATTGCTGGACCAGGGCTCTGAAGTTGGTGGTGTCGGCATTAAGGATGGTTGTGGGAGTCCTCTTTGATGCTCTTGATCTTCTTCTGGTTGGCTTTGATTGACTCTTGATGATGTTGTTGTTGTTGTTCCCAGTGGGATTTTGATCGATCTTGTTGCTTGAGCTCATGGAGGAGACAATGGTGGAGTCAACAAATGCAGCCTGTGGATCAACGCTCTGCTGGTAATGCTGAACCCACTCATCACCAGTATTCTTGGTCATGACTCGATGATCTTGATGTTCTTTTTTTTATTCGAAGTCTCACGCACTTTGTCTTCAGAGGGATTAATTAAGAAAGAGCAAGCCCTGCAATCCAAGGCATTATATAGTGAATTAGAAAGGGACAAAGTTGTGGTCAAAGGTAAGACATGTAAACTCTTTGACTATTCCTATGAGACTGAGAGAGATTGATTTAATGGCAAAAAGGATATGGATAATCATGTGAGGCTTCCAGGAAGCAACCTCCGCCAACATCAGCGAGGTCATCCCTTGTCTCTCCCTAACCTATCCGATGCGACATGTGTTGGAGCGTGTTTTGAAACGTTTAGGGTTTTAGTCAGAATAATCTTGATCAGAAATCAACGACTGATGATGGGTTTTTAGGAACTTTTTCCATTCTGAATCGAAACTCTCTTTCCTCAGTAAGAGTTGGGGGAAAGTAGGAATCGCTCAGCTAGCTTGTAGAGTTCATGGAGAAACCTAAAGATATTCAGTCTTTCACAAATAGCCTGCGAGTTGTCTATGAGTCGCCCTCTCCATCGTCTTCCTAGTCCTGACAGTGTAAACACGATAAACTAGATCTTAGGAGCTCATTTCACATTATCGTTGCGAGAGCGCCGTGTTGGAGTGGTTCATGTCGGCAACATGTCATCTGTAAATAGAATAACTAAAGCTGGGCGCACAATTTCTTAAAAGCATTAGCAACATCACGCTTAGGTGATGACTTGTTATGTTTAATCAAACGCCTTCAAAGAGCCAAAATGTCGGTTTTCGTATACTTGTAATCGCAGTAATTTGCAGATGATTAATGACTCATAAGATTGCAATTATCAGGGTTAAGTTTATATGTTGATGTACATAGTTATGTGCAACTAAGTACCCTTTACTCCTTCAAATCACATATACATAACTTAACTTGCTATCTAATTTGTGTTGTCCCCTTACATGCAACTTTAACTAAGAAAGGTCAAGCCGCTATCTAGAAAGATAGAGATGGTCCAAAATGGTGCTGTGTAAACCACTAGTAGAGGTTCTAGCTTGTAAAGCAAGCAACATTAGATATTTGATTTGACCAAAGGGCTACCCGCCTAATCCCCTTCCTACTAACGCCAAATCCTTTTAATTATAGACCTTTGACATCGAGTAAATCTCCCTCATCCTAACAATCTAGAGTGTTGGACAAGTCTTGGATTTTGTAATCACATGTTTTGCGATCCTAATCAATTAAATAAACAAATCTTTCTTAATAATCACTACATATCAATTTGACAATTCTCAGCATTTCACAAATTTTAAAATGTATATCTAGAATCGTACCGCGTTAAGATTTCTAATTAGAGTCAAGTGGACTCTTCGTGCTTGTTTTATCAAAACAAGGTGGCAAAGATGCAATTGGATGCTTTTAAAATTCCAAGCAAAAAGTAATGTATCAAGTTATGACAGAGACGACCATGGCATACGAAGCCATTCCTTTCTATAAGATTTACAAAATCCATTGGACCCAAGTTCAATTCTCTCTGGAATGCGACGGTCTGCATTTTACTAATAATTTTTCCTTGTTCGCTTTTGGGGCTTTGATTTCTTTGCATAATTCTGGCCTTTGAACTTTAGTTTTGACGAGAATGTGAACGTGATGACCCGAGAGCACAAGCTGACGCGGAGGATGACGCAATGAGTGCACTAAATACATAATCTGGAATCATAAGCCTTTACGACCAATCCTCGAGTCTGTTGACTTGGTCTCTTTCCTGTTACCTCACTGCGTTGATTGTCAGGAAGTCATCTACAGGACGTTGGGAGCTTTGAATACACTGTTTGTTTCGTGTTAGGCGTGATCAACTCTTTAAAAAATGGAAACATGTCCTGTTATATTTACTCAAACAAGTGTTTGGCACCGATCGGCAAGACCCTTAACAAGAAGAATTGTTCTTCTAATGCTTAGTTGCGATTTACAAGAGTAGATGTCACGAAATGGAATTGGGACAAGTACAACAATTGCCCGACATCACGGGCAAAGCAGATATGCTGGTGTCCTCGGGCGGAACAGTCAAACGTCAAAAAGAGAATCCCGAGAGTTGAAGACTTTGAAGTTTCGATTTGACCGCTAAGTGTGTGGTTCCCACCCAAGTGCGCTGCGCTCTTTCTTCACGACTATTCTCCGACTATGCTTCGTTCTTTTGAATGTCCAGATACAATCAATCCCATGGCGTAGTATGTCTACTTCTTGCAGACGAGTATGCTAATACTCTGTTGCTTTAAAGACAAAAGGGAGACCCTGGGTTTTAGGCAGCATTCATATCCCACCAACCTCGTCAAGTTTTTACGTGCGCTGGTAGTCTCCCCGGTGGAAACAACCTGAGGTTATCAATTACGACTAGGAAACTATCGTGCAGACTTCTTATCGTCAGCACACAATTCATGGGCGAATCGTGTTGAATTTACCCTAAGGTTTGTCTGCAGACCACCTAAAGCTCTTCCCAGCTACAAGCGTCCCAAGCAATTCGTTACTCACAAATGTGGCTCTCGACTAATAAACGCGGGTCTCATCGTTCTCGTTCAATATCTTAGTCGATGGATGAGCGAAGGTGAAAGCGGATGCGTGACGATAGGTCTCGGGCTTGTTCCTCACTGAGGAAGCTCGAGCAGTTGCAATTGCAGCAAATTACTCCTTTAGGTGCAGGCATGGTAAGTTAGTGCAGAGAAGAGCACATAAAGGGGTTTAAGCCAGATCTTTTCTTTATTCTTCTGATTCTCTGCAAATCAATTCAAGGGCAAGCAGAACAGGAACACCCAAAAAAAAAATTACGGTATATTATGCATGTGACATTTACATTCAGTGGGGGAAAAAATTACATCCCCATCATCATACAGTGAAAAGAATATTTAAAAAGAAGACAAAACTGGGATACTCATTTGCATTCACACACCTTGTATCCCATTTTGTATCCCCACTCACTAAGCTGAAAGCTACAACAACATTCTTATCCCCCCAATTTCTTTCTACCCCCTCCTTTGAAAACAAATTCCCTCTATTATTCTCCTTCCTAGTCTACTCTACAGTTATTTCCAGAATAGTCGTAAGTCTTGGCTTTTTGTATCTTCTAAGGAGTAGAGAAGAGCACACAACACTCACAGACGAGAAAGCCATGCACGCGCCAGCCACCCACGGTGGCAACACTATCTTCAACCAAGGGAAGAAGACACCGGCCGCGACCGGTATAGCAATTACATTGTAGGCCATTGCAAAGACATAGTTCCAGCGGATCCGTGCAAAGGTCTTCCTAGATATATCGATGGCTGTGATCACATCTTCTAGGTTGTTCCTCATAAGAACATAATCAGCAGCTTCTATTGCGATGTCAGTCCCTGCCCCAATAGCCATGCCGACATCTGCAGCAGCTAGAGCAGGAGAGTCATTGATACCGTCACCAACCATAGCAACAATGCTCCCATCTTTTTGGAACGAGCAAATAACTTCCGCTTTTCCTGCTGGCATTACCTCCGCCCTCACATCATCTATGCCAACCTATACATGGATGAGAAACATCAGGTGTTCAGCATTATGCACATAAGCAGGATATTTCCCAATGACAATATTATTAGCCATCCAACAAAAAATCTATGATTTGTTCAGACTCCATGTGAAGTCATACGTAGCACAAGGCCAAATTATCCACAGCAAATCTCTTAAAAACTTTGAGAGGTCAAGCAAGGAAAGTGAGGAGATTATATGTATAAGCACGGAATTCACTAACTCTGCAAACTCCTGCAAAGTGCAAATGCATTGTAAAAAAGTGGATAGTAGCAATCTCTACGCACCTCCTTGGCAACAGCCCGAGCTGTCCTCCAGTTATCTCCTGTCACCATTACAGGACTAACGCCCATCTTCTTGAGACCTTCTATGACAACAGCAGCTTCCCTTTTCAGTGGATCTGCGACCCCTAAAACACCAATCAAGGCATCACCATATGCAACAAGTATGCCTGTTCTTCCGTTTTCTTCAAGCTCTACAACAAAATTTTCCACATGAGTTGGAATGGCAATTCCACTTTCAGCCAACAGCTTCCGATTGCCAACCTGTCAGAATCATGTGTCCAACAAGCATCTCAACATGCTATCAAAAGACATATTATTGAGTTCAGCAGCAAAACTTTAAAATCTTCATTTCGGAGAACTCACCAGAACCCGCTTCCCTTCAATAAAGCACTGAATTCCCCTTCCTGGAAGTGCAGAAAACTCTGTGACATCTTGGAGCCACCCAGATATCTTTGACTTCTCAGATTTTGTGGTATCATCAGTTTCAGAAGGATCGTCAAAGAAATGGAAATGGCGTGCATGCTCCACAATTGCTTTTCCCAGAGGGTGTTCGCTGCTAGCCTAGTTGAGATAAGTATAACAAATAATTACAATGCAATGTCGAAAACAAAGTCCAGAATATTTATAGAACAAATCCTTTAATCTAAAGCCTATATCTTCATTCAGGCCAATGCAAGCAGAGTCCTCAGCACTTGAAAGTCTACAGACCAAATTTAGGTCCATAACAATTGCAAACTAGGAAAGTTTCCATTTGAAGTCAGCTTTACCAGGAGACTAAAGCAGCATTTAAATTGGTTTAACTTGGTGAAGCAGTTAGGTGTCTTGTTCCACGGCAATAATATTGCATATATGAAATGCATGCACCATTCTATGAATCCTGTCATGGTCATGGTTAAAATTATCCATGATTGGTAAATTTTCCATAGGTGATAGTAATTTTACAAATGTGTAAATGTTGCAAATCAGTAGAATCTGTCTTCAAATTGAGGAAAAATAGATGAAGGAAACGGGAAGCGGGGACTCAAATAAACAGATGAAGGAAAAATAGTTACCTCTGCAGAAGCCACCAAATTGAGGAACTGTCCACGGTCCATCTCATTGAAAACTTTTGCCGTTGTGACAGTGGCTTTCCCCTGCGTAAGGGTGCCTGTTTTATCGAATATTACATACTTAACCTTCTGGGCTCTCTCCAAAGCCTCTCCACCTTTTATCAACACACCATTGTTAGCACCAACCCCTGTTGCCACCATCACAGCAGTAGGCGTTGCCAACCCAAGGGCACAAGGGCAAGAAATAACTACTACTGATATCGAGAACATCAGGGCAAGAACAAAGTGATTGCTCTTATCTGGCAGCCATTCTTCTGGATAAGCTCCAAAAGTGCCAGCAACATACCTGTAGACAAACAAAACAGGCCTCAGTTTTTGTGCACAACTATCACGAATTATCCAGTGGGAAAACTACATCAGTGGTTCCCCGAGTGCAGTTAACTTTGTGGTTTGATCGTTAAAACTAAGATTTGACTCTCTATGGTTCATTTATGTGTGATTTCGATTCTCTAACCTTCTTTATGTTAACTTGGGTTAAATTCTCGGATGTTACAAAGATATGGGCTAGTAATTGGTTATATTTTGACTGTCCTTATAGTTTTTATAACTATGTTGTGATTCAGCTAAGCCATGTGGAAGAATTATGAATTAAATTTAAGAAAATAGTGGGGAAAGGTCATAATTGCCAAAGAATGAATGTTTGAACTGAAGACTAAATTACAGAAAAGATCAACGACAGACTACGAATGTGGTATTCTCTTATTGAATATATAGAAATTGGAACAAGAGTAGAAAAGTCAGATGTTGTACTCACCAACCCAAAAATGTCAATAATGACAAAGCAACAACCGTGGGGACAAAGATGCTTGCAATCTGCGAGCAGAAAGTACCAATTAATCCACAAACCAGAGAAACTGCAAGTCATCTACACTACAATTTATGAAGCTGCAATTCATAAAGCGCCAGATAGCTTTATCATTGACCACTGCCCCTTGATGGTCTGAAATTGGCTCTAAGAAGCAAATGTGCAATGCACATGAGAGCTGCAATCACCAATTTAGAACAGTAACCCAAGTCCTTGAGTGCGATCACAAAGATACTAAGTCAAAACTAAACACCTTTAAAACCTCCATCAACTTCAAAGGATCACTCCAAAGCCAGTTGTCCCAATCAGTATTCATAATACCAACATTATATCAAGCAAAGAAATTAATGAAGGTTCAGGTTTTTAGAAGTCTCCATTTCAAACCTTGTCAAAGTTTGAGACCTCTGACATAAAAAAAAGAAAGAAAGAAAGTCTGAGGCCAAAGAGATGCAGTTGAAAATAAATACAGGATTGAATAAATGTTTGGTTTCAGTTTGAGATGATATGTGTCTTCACATGCATTGGCACCTTGCAGACATTATATTCCATTTGACATGAGAGGAAGAAACAGGAAAATGACAAAAAGTGAGCACAGCAGCATTACTTTGTGTATGATTATCAGTCATCATTTAAGTCTTTGACAGCTTGACTGTTTAGAGCGACATGCCATAACATGACACAAATGTATCCGCTTTTCACATAACCGATTATTAGTATTAGCACAAAGACATAATTTTCAAGATGCTCCTAATAATCAATACAACATATTCAGAGTGGAATCCTTCCAGCATGGGTTTCACACTAACCAAAGTATTTACGGAGCCACACAAAGGGCGAAAAAGCCATTTCCTGTAGGTATTAAAGCTTTCCTGTACCAAGATTTATCTAAACAAGGAAAATTATCAAATACTATAGAACTCTGCCTTGTCAAAGTACTTACATAATCAGCAAGTTTCTGTATAGGAGCTTTGGACATCTGTGCTGCCTCAACCAAACTAATGATCTGACTCAAGACCGCATCACTTCCTACTTTGGTAGCTTGCATGTGAAGGACACCGTGTAAATTGATTGTACCTCCAATTACTGATGAATTGACCTCCTTCAGAACAGGGACAGATTCACCAGTTACCATACTCTCATTAACATAACTAGATCCCCACTCTACCATGCCGTCGGCAGGAACCTTTGTACCGGGCAGAACTTTCAATGTGTCCCCAGGCTGAATTAGCAAAGCATCTATTTCTCGTTCACCAATACACTTTCTGCCTGCAAACAATAAATTACTCCAATTTACTATAAAAGGAATTCAATCTCTTTCTCAGAGAGAAAGGGTGCTACTCTATTTACAATAACCTTTGTCCTTGACAAGCAGCAATGCTGTTGCAGGTGCAAGTTCCACAAGCTTCTTGATGGCGTCAGATGTTTTTCCTTTTGCAAGAGACTCCAAGTATTTCCCCAACAGTACAAAAGTTATCAGCATTGAGCTTGTCTCAAAGTATGTGGGAGACCAAAACCCGGTAAGTGCACCATAAAGAAGTGCGCCAACAGAATAGAAATAAGATGCAGAAGTTCCCAATGCAACCAAAACATCCATATTAGTTGAACCATTTCGAAGAGCTCTGCCAGCTGCGACATAGAAACGCTTGCCGATCACAAATTGCACGATGCTCACCAGTGCCCACTTCAACCAATCACCCATTAGAAAAGGTCCACAACGCCATAGCAGTAGAGAGTCGAACATTGGTATCCGGGGACAAACTACCCGAATGAGAAAGACTGGAATCTACAGCCAATACATCAAGCACAAACTGTTAAGACTTAAGTGACCCACAAAAAGAAAAAAAATGATGAGAAGTCTATGTCTAACATCTGGACCCTGAATTAATCCTTCACCCACATATTACTCTAAACATCCTTAAAATGAGTGATCCTGACATATCTGTTAATGATAATTGATAGAAGAAGTAAAAATTCCATTGAAGTGAAAAACATACATCCAAAAGGAAGAGCCTACTCTTCAAGGCAACCACACAATAGAAACAAGAAGGCGAGAGCACATGTTTCCCTTCATAGCATGGAAAGAGAAGGCAGAGAAAAATGGAAGAGATACTCACACTTAAAAATAAGCAAGATGTGAAAAGCCGAAGCATTTTTGTTGTTTCCCCAACATCTTTTGAGGTCATCCTCCAATATGGGTTCATGACGTGTAACTTAAACTTGCCGTTGCTCGCTCCCTCAATTGACTCGACTAAGGAGCGGGAGGTCACAACTTCTGGATCAAAGAGAATATCGAGTTCTTCGGACATCATGTCAAAGCGAAATTGTCTAACACCCTTTACGCTGCTTAGTATGCCTTCTAAAAAATGCACATCCAACCCACTTAATACCCCAGCTACACCAAGTATGATCTTATCCTGTTGACTACTTTGCACCAGCGAAGCTTCAAAACCAGCATCTTCAATCGCATTGACTATATCATCTTTACTGATTACAGCAGGATCGTACTCGACTTCACCTAATGATGTCGCCAATGCAACTACTGCTCCCTTGACACCAGGGAGACTTCTCAAAATGCCTTCAACAGAATTAACACAGGCTGCACAAGTCATTCCTCCGATAGTGAACTGACCTAACAGTGTTTTTTGTTGCTTTGTTTTTGAAGAATTTGATTCAGGCAGAACCTCTGCCTCAAAACCTGCATCTTCAATTGCATTCTTGATGTCTAATTCCTGAATCACGTTGTAGTCACAAAAAACTGTCAAAATTAAGGAATAAACAACTCAGCACCTAATAAACAAGCTGCAAAAGCAAAATTAGATAGAAAATAGCCTAAGTAATGTCTTCTGTGGAGGTAAGTCACAATGAAGCAACTTCAGCCCACATGGATTCAAAAAGAAGTGTTGACCATGGATTGCGATTAATCCCGATTGATTTGAAAATCAGATCCATTATTAAAATTGCAGGGAAAACTCTGCAGGATCGTGGGCGATGCAAATAGTTCAGACTTCCACGTCAAGGAAGTCAAATTGCTGCTCCAACAACGCTGGAAGTCTCACAATATCAAACACATGTACATCGAAGGAAAAAACACAAAATCCTAGTTTGTCAACGTTAATGAAGCCCCCCAGCAGAACAGTTGAATAATCAACAGAATGAAAGTAAAGAATGACCCACGAAGGTTTCACCATTGATCTCTGACCCAGGCAAGACGCAATTGCAATGGAAATGTAGTTTTGCAAACAAGGGGTAATGCTAACTAAACCAAAAGAGAACTGCGAAGACTTGGACACTAACCAACAGTTGAAGTTGGAAAATTAACTAAACGAAGCTTGAAGCAGGCATTCCTCCTGCGATTACTTGATCTACTTGTGAAGAATAGAAAGAGCAAGCAAAATGACTTGGTCAGAGAACTGAGCTCATGAGCCACTGAAATAAACCAAGTAGGTACACCAACGATCCACAAGCCATCTCCAACTTTTCCGATAGACACGCAAAGTAAAAGAAGAGGAGCAGAAACCAAGGAGCATCAACTGACCTCAACCAAACTAGGATCGTAGACAACGTCAGCCTTGTTCTGCAACAACGCCACGGAGGCTCGCAGCACGCCGTCGACGCTACGGAGAGCTTCCTCCACGGAATTCGAGCAAGCGGCGCAGGTCATCCCGGTCACTCTCACCTGAACCCTCCTCATCCCTCCCTTTCCCACGCCCTCCGGCGAACTTTCCTCGTACGCATCGAGAAGCCTGACGTCCTCCAGGTCCCCGACGCCGCCGCCGCCGCCTTCCAGGTCCTCCCCGGCGAACCCCCCGCCGGCGGCCGATTTTCGGCCGGCGCGGCCGGAGAGCCGCGAGAGCTGGAGGTCGGCGAAGCTCGGCGCCATGGGAGCCGGCGACCGGGAGACGATCGGAATGCCGAAGCGAAGGAGGGATCAAGAGGCGGAGCGGGGGAGATCGAACATCTACGAGCGAAGCGTACGAAATGAAATCGAGAGAGGAAGCAGCCAAGGAGATTGCGAAGAAGAACACCGCCACCGGAGTTTCAAAGGGTGGGTGGGAGGAAGCCGACGACTTTCTTCCTATTTTCCCTGCGCTCCGAGGAAGAGGGGCGAGCGACAGCGGTCGTTTTTAACGGGGAACGACCGGTGGGCGTCATATTGACGGTTGTGCCCTCGGAGGTCTTACCTGCATTGACCTTCTTGTCCTTGGTGCAGTACTGATTGGTTCTGGTGGGGACTTGTACTGCAAAGTTCGTGCGCGATTGTGATGAGTGGAATAATTTTTAGTTGAGATTGTCAAAAGTTGGAGGAAAACATCTAATTTGTTTCCCTTTCAAAGAAGCCAACTTGAGTAAGGAAAATAAAATTTTATCTCATTGATCTCATGAACTCTCGTTAAAAAAAAGCTAATTATTTAGAAAGTATTTTTCTTAAAAATAATCACTCATTCGATTGATATAATTGATGGATAGAAAATGAAAAATATTTTATTTATTTGTCATTTAGGAAGGAGTAGATTCCTTATTCTGGAAAGAGGAAGGTGTTTTTCATCGATTTAAACTTATTATTTTCATCCTACGGAAAAACATTTTTATAGATCGAAAACTGTATAATTATTTAAAGATCGAAAAGTTAGAAAACAATTTTCCAAAAATAACTATCCTTCATATAACGTGGTAATTTTTTTTTCAAGCTAAATGCCTCAAACGGAATATTATCTATGTTTCATTTGGGGAGATCACACTTATAAATATAGCCAACAAAAGGTTTTCAAAAAAACATGAACTAGATGGCAGAATCACGACATTTCTAGTTCCATTTTGATAGCTACATTTAGCTTCTTCCCTTTTATATATACAAAACCCTCTTTTTTCGTGTGTAACAAAATTATAATTTTTTGTGTTAATGTTAGCGCGCGATGAATTTGTACAATCCCAAGGTTTTTAGCATCTTCCAAAACACGTGGGCAAAAAAAAAACAAGGGAAGTGTTTTAGAAAAAGAATGCAATCTTTCTCAACAAATTAAGGGCCTAAACTTCTAGAGAGAGCCATGGTTATTAAAGAGGAAATAATCTCCACGAGATGAGAATTTCACAGATGGCAGGCCGGGGATGATGAATGAGGAGTGCAATCAATGCGGTCCATCACATGAAACACAGGGGAAAAGGATCATTGATGGAGGAATGGAAGCAAGCAAGTAGATAAAAAAAAAAAAAAAGTTGTACTTGCTATTCTGGTTGAGAATTTGGAAACAAAGGGGGAGGGACAGGTGGAGGATTGGATGAGGGTTAGATGAGCAAATCCCCACCTGAAAAGTCTTGTTTCTCCTCTTTTTCTTTTTTCCAGAAATGGGTCCCTCTCTTCAGGCCTAATTGATGGAGACTTTGTGGTGGTGGTGGTGTTGTTGTTGCTTTGAAGATGAGTCAACAACAGCAACAACAACAACTGCAACAACAGCAATTTGTTTGATGAAGCCCCGGCAAGGACAAAGGAGATTTGGGTATTTTGATTGTTCTGAGGAAGATGCCCAACCTTTGTCTGGGAGAGGATATAGCTTTGCCTTGAAGAAATTAGGACGTTTTTCTCCACAAGAAGGTGAAAAGGGGAGCTGTCTTAACTTGTAAACATGCCCTAAGCACAATTCAGACCACTCTTGTTTATTATAATGAGAGCGATAACAATATGTCGTCATATGTTATCGGTGATAAAATCCGCTTGAAATGAGTCATGATGTTGAACTTTGCAAAGGCATTTGTCAAGTCAAGAACTAGAAAAGTGAATTATTAAGCCACAAGCCGATTAAACAGATTAAACAGATAAAAGTATGATCTTTTCTAGCTGTAAAGAACAAATTCAAATTGTGCATTTACTCATCTCAAATGTCCGAAATTATGGGCATGAAAATTGTCTGACACTCTTTGCAAAACTATAAAATCTCATGTCTGAGAAAGGAAGGTACATTTATTAGCGCATAAGTTTCTCCAGGCACAATCATCGGTGCATTTATAAAAAATAATAATAATAACAATAATAACCGATCGACCACATACGCACGCGTTTAGTTTATGGGCACGTGCCGGCTAAAATGAGTGGGCCATGTCGGAACGACGGATGCCTCCGAAGAGTCCAAGGTTGGCCACGTGACCCGCATGTCGTTTTAATCACTTCAATAATGCCAAAAGAGAAATAAAGAAAAGGAAATGCTGCATTTAATTGACGCGATTGATCTTTCTTTATTATAAAGTAACGTAACTTGTTCTCGACAGATGCTTCAGCATCACCCGCACGTTTAAACAATCACGAACATTATACAACGTTAATCCGTACGTCGATCCCGCAAAGTGCTCTAAATGAAGGGAATTAAGGGTATTTCTAGCAAATCATAATTATTAAAAGGTATATGAAGTCGGTCAATTCAACATGTCATGGTATTTAATGAATAATTATTTTGATTACGTGCACATTCATGCTCGAACTAAGACAGTGGACGAGGCCTGTGACCATTGTGCTCCATCAACTGAAGATGATCTAGCGGCAGACACGCAATGGCATGATGCTTATTTAAATAATTTTAACGCGTCAAGAGGGTCTATTTTGCGATCCTACACTTGAGCCTACGTTTCTTGAATAGTCAGGATCCAGTTGATTTTCGAGGTCTATTGTGAGTCCAACGGTGAAAAATGCGCCGAAAGAGCGGTCATTACGATGCCCAACGTCAAGCAAGTAGTCAGTATTAAACCGTGAGGCAATTGACAAACAGATTGCCCGTAAAAATCACGGACGACTTGTTCTTCTCGAATGTTTAGCAATAGCTCACGTCTCTTATGGATTTTTACAAAAGCACCTTTTGTTTTCGTGAGGGATTGAGAAGACAGTCGATGGGACTTTTGCTTTTTCACGAGTGCTCATCCTCTACTGAGAGAGCGGCACGAGGCCAAAGTGGATATACCAAGCGACGTATTTATTAATATCATCACGATCATTATAAGAAAATGCGGTCCGAGGTGGCACGAAGATCGTGCAGCTTCCGAACTCTTTAGGACCGGAGGCTCGATCCCCAGTGGCAAGAAAGTGGGGCAGAAGCAAGATCGCACACTGAAAAATGTAGGAGGAATCAAGCCCTTATGTTCGTGGATCTTGTAGACATCGTTGCTTACTTTTGATTACGGCTTTTAGTTCGTGGGCCAATGAAGGAGGAGCGTCGAGAAATGACATCGTTTCCACTTACCCAAAAGAAGGCAGAGAGATTCTACACGAGATAGATAGATAGAGAGAGAGAGAGAGATGACCTAATTCCATGTCACGTAGCACGTCGATCCAAAGGGTATATGAGAAAATGGAACTCCAAATCGTCCCACCCAAATTCAGCTCCTCCTCCTCCTCCTCCTTCCCCTCCTGTCTTGCGTGCTTCTCGGGTTTTTTCTAGATCGGCAAATGCAAAGGAAGAGGCCACCTCGAGCGGGGCCCGCCCACCACCCACCGATTCCTTTGCTTCCAGCCCGTGGTTTTTCGAGGTGGACTGCATCTTCTGCCCGGTCCCCATTCCACGATTCCTCCGTACCTTCTTTCGATTTCAATCCGCTTTTGGATCACTGACCTTAGTCCATACTTATGATGCGTTTGGTTCGACGTTCATAAAAAAATTATTGTGAAAATACAAATGATCTTTACAAACGATCTTTAATTTAAAGAGATTTGGTGAAATATAATTAAAAAGTGTCTTGAAATGTAATTTCGAAGAAATACTGTTTAATAAATATGTATTACGAAAGTTTTCTTTTTCCTCATAACCAATTTCAAGTTCTTTTGGGTCGGGTTTGGGTGGGGGAGGCGACGGTTATAGGGGGAGAGTCAAAATCATTGGGAGGCGCCTTAGGGGGGAGTCGTTGGAGGCCGGGAGAGGTGCCGGAGGGGGAAGTTGCCAGAGGCGGGAGGTGGCAGTGGGGGGTTGCTGGAGGCAGAGGGAGGTGGCGTAGGGGGGAGTTGAGCAGTATACTCACGAGGCGGCGGTAGTCGTATGCTCCACGCTTTGGATCCCTAAATGATATAAAATAATCATTGAATCGCGATCTCTTTGGTGCGACAGGGAGAGGTGGCATGCGAAGTTTCAAATTGAATCGATCTGGAAAGTTGGACAACGACTCCGCCCTATCCTTTAGTCATTCTTGCCCACCATTTTCAAACCGAGAACCCCGAGTCGCAAGGGGAGTCTAGGCAGGCTCAAAAACCCAAGTAAGAATCATGCGCATGATTTCTATCCGCCGGCTCCTCAAAGACCATGCCAACGCGCAAATGCGAGTCTGATTAAGTCAAATCGACAAGAACGAAGGGCAAATGTTGAAAAAGGAAGAGAGAAAATCGGTCTGCCGGAAGGACGGTTGGCCGACTTGCCCTTTCTTTGGAATTCACACCTCATCTCGGGCCAACTGCTCTTTGTTAATTGAATTGGTCAGCCACCAACTCTAAGGCGTACTCTGATTTCTTTTCCCAAAGCCTATCAAATCTGACAAGTCGATGAAACCCTTAAGCTGCCCTTCGGTGAATTGAAATCTAGATATAACCAGATATATTTCGGATAAAGAAGTCGTACATGACATATGCGATAAACTTGGATGATATATATATATATATATAATTTGGTAAACGATATAATAATGGGTCACGATTGCAAAATGCAAACTAGAGAAGTCTTCACCAGCGCATTCATGAGGTGGGACCTAACTCTCAACGGATTGAGCAAACTCCACTGGCCCCCGCTCCTCCCACCGTGAAGAAGATGATCCAACCAAGGTGGCAGCGGGGAAGAAAAAGCCCCTCGACCACGTCACTAGGAACGAGTTGGACCAAATCAGCTGCCCCCCTTAATGAATTGGATGTGCGTCCGCCCTCGGCGAAAGCCATTGAAGCGATCAAATGAGTTGGAGCTCAGTAGTAGGGAATCGACGCGGCATTCGCACTGGTCGAAGGGAATGGATTTGCCTTAGAAGATGATAGTGTCGAAGATGGAGATGAAGCGACAAAGTTGGAGATAGAGAGGGCTAGAATCTGTTCGATTGGTCGAGGGCCATGAAAGGAAGGTTGCAAAAGGAGAGGCCACCCTCGCGTCCTCCAAGTTATGGGGAGGAGGGGTGTTTGATATGGATGGTAGATCGTGGAAGGATGAATAGCTTTCGCAACTTCCATGGTTTATTTTCAATTCAAACATTCGTTTGAATAATAAATCGATGTTATATATGATGTCAATAAACATTAGAAGGGAAAGTCAAAATCATACTATCCTTATCCTATCAAACAGAAATGTCTAGACAATCAAGCACAACTTTAATGAAACAATTGCTATGGGTTAGATCTTGATACTAAGTGAGCTTGAACCGAGCTTGACCTCAAGCCAATCTAAGGGTAAAACCCTATGATTGGGCCTGACATTAGCCCTACAAGCCAAGGTTGGCAGTTTGATTTTTGGGGCCATGCCCACTAATGGGATGACCAAAAAGGCTTGAGCCCGTCTAATCCTGCCCAATTATGTTATACTAATTCTTTTTTTCTGACATGATTTAGAACACTGTATTAATTAATAATATGACATGGAGCGTTGAGAAGCGCAAAAGGGCAGGGGTCATGGGCCTCCGAGCCTAAAATCAAGTTGTTGGTTGTGTCAATCGACAGGAGAGACAAAGAGACACAAGACGACGGGGAGGGTTGAGCATGTCTGGGACATCCACTACAGTGAAGCCACAGCTTCAATGGCTCGGAACGGCGGAGGAAGGCGTGGCTCGGCCCAGCTCACCCAAACGGGCCTATTGCCTTGGTTAAGCCTACCGATTTGGTGGGTAGGCCCGTGGGCCTCTGAGCCCTTGATGAGGTCTACTGTGGGAGAAGGAGAGATATAAAACGGGTGTTCCAAGTAGCCAATTAATCAAGATTTCAGAGCAAGAAATCTTGGTAATTTCAGGCCCAAAACTTATGCAATTTATGCAGTCCATATCCAAATAATGTTGTTGTGCACTTAAATGTAGCCACACAAAATTGGGCTGGACTGACCCATGTCCAAGTGGTCCAGGCCCAACAAGACACATCACACCCAACTTCTGGCCCAAAGCATTTCCACCAGTTTTCGCTTTCCTCCTGGTTTTCCTGCAAGCCTGCTCTCTCTCTCTCTCTCTCTCTCTCTCTCTCAGATTGCGAGAATGAGGAGGTGTGCGGCTCTGTTGCGGCGATCGTGGCGCTCGAGCGGCGGCACTGGAATCCAGGTCTTTCGTCGAGAAACCCAGTTTCTCCCTCCTCTTCCAAGTTATGCTGATGGCGCACAAAGAGCCGTCTCTTCCATGGTCGCCTCTACCTTCATCGCTCTTTCTCTTCCCCGAACCTTCTCCTCCACTTCGGCTTCTTCAGGTGCGCTTTCTCTCTTCTCTGTCCCAATTCATCAATACCCGTTTCGCTACATTTCGGTCTCTTCCTTCCTTCTGATTCCCTTTCTCAGTCTATTCGTTGACATGTATCCTAGTCTTGCATCAAAGCTATGTCCTGCGCGTTTGTCGATACCATTTGTATTTATAAATTCGTATACTCGCACTCGAAGAAGAAAGATGGACCTTTTGATTGCGACTCGCCCAGTAGGAGGTCAGGGCTCTTCCCGCTTTCCACAAACCAAACTTCCTGTGCACTACACAACGGGCATTTACCAACTGTGGACTCTTGTCTATATTTCTCCCTCTTTTGGGGAAGGAAGTTACAACATGAGGAAGAGCGATAACTGAAATCAGAGTCAATACGCGAAATTTATGGTTGCCAGTTTCCATCATAGACAGTCTCGCCGTAGCATTATTGTTGCTTGCTTATTTTCCTCTTAAAAAAAAAATATAAGCTCCTTTTAGCTCACCAAGGGCTGTGTAGTGCATAGTTTCTGCCTTCTGGATGAGCTGCATATTGTGAATGGCTCAACTTTGGTAATTTACTATGGCCAATCTTGCAATCTCAGGTTCGTCGAACATGCACCTTATCAAGTCAGAAGAACAGCTTGATAGTGTGCTTGCCAAGATCCGAGGTTCATTCTTCTTCTGCTATCGACTCCTTCTTGCTTTATGGCTAGACATTTATGACACGACAGAGATGCGATCGCAGTTCTTACCACTTCGAGGCCCCCCAAAATACGAAATATCTTATGCTTTTGTCTGATTGATTTTGATAGATGAGTCTTCACCGGCAATTTTGTACTTCACTGCAGCATGGTGTGGTCCTTGTAAGTAATCTTAACCATCTAGGCATTTGTCAGTGTCTCACGTTAACTGATACTTCTTCCTCTCGATTATCCTCTGTTACTAGAATGAAAAAAGTTATTTTAGCCATAACATTGATCTGAGTCTTGCAGGCAGATTCATGTCCCCTGCCATTGAAGCATTGAATGAGAAGTACCCTCAAGTGACTACGTATAAAATTGACATTGATCAGGTAGTGGCATTCTGTTTTTGATTTGGTTTTGGCACAATGTCCCTCTAGGCCACTCGTTAATCTTGGTGGAAGTTTTCCATGGTTATGTTCATGGCTTTCTCTTCTATGATGGAAATGCTTTCTACTCTTGGAAGCTAAGGTTGTTGATGTGTCTGCAGGAGGGCATTCAAGACAAATTGATGGAGCTGAGGATAGACTCTGTGGTAAGACAATGTTTAGGCATGTTATCCGATGCTATTTTCGAGGAATGTATATCTTTAATTCCGGTAATAAAGATAATGTGAAGATTGCTTGTCTAACGTTCCTCAAAACTCAAGCTCCTTTGGGGAGAAATTTCTGTCTTGAAGCCTCTTTCTTTTCTAGGGGAGAAAATTCTGGATTTAGATGTCTTGTATACTATGGTCATAGATGGTGGTTACTTCTGATAGATTTTATATCTTGGTCCAGAGATAACAGCTCTTTTTCATTATTAAACTGCTCACACACCAAAGCACCTATGATTTCATGAGCCCGCAGCAACTGTTGATTCCATCCATATACATCTAGTGCTTTTTATCGCACAGCATTTGAACACACTTATCAGAACCAATTTCTGTTAAAATTTTCCTGAAATGTATCTTTATTGGAGCAATATCGAGTTGGCCATTCTTTTGTTGGCCATGAGGAAAATCTGTTTTAATATTTTCTCTAATTTGAGCTATTACAGCTTCACTACAGCTGTGCAATCGGTTGAGTTTTTCATTTGATTTTTTTTTGTTTGTTTGGGTGCTTGGTGGTAGAAATGGGGCTAGATAGAAAATCTAAGATATGGGAAAAAAGGACATGAACAGTGTTCCTGGAAGTGCATGACACCCTGAAGTTGTACAAAAAACCCGAAGGAATTGAAGACTTGAGTTTTATCAACTGGAGTCGAACAGGATATGTTCAGGTTTAATGTAGTTCAGGTGGAGGTTCTTGTTATAGGTTGGTTCATGCCTTAAGAATAAGAATATGGTCGGACTTGGAGTTAAACTGAATTGTTGCTGGTTCAAATTCTCAATTATATGTAGATTCTTCAAGTTTGTTTCAACTCTGTGATGGGTTGGCTTTGGGCTGATGTGGTGCAGTTAGGGTCACAAAAGAGAATTCCAAAACTAAAAAGAAATCATGTCAGTTTGGGGTTGTGCAGAAATTGATCTGGCCTCATTGACACCCATCAAGTAAAGTGAGAAGTACTATGAGTTAGGCACGATGAAAAAGTTGGATGCATTGTGATCATTTCCTGACATTTTATGTCCTAAACTATGCATTCTGATGGATGCCGGCGAGAACTGGGTGGGAGTTAATGCTCTGTCTTTGGCTTCATTAAACTCTCATCTGTGTGGTAATTTTTTCGTGCAAGAAACTGATTTTGAATTTTTGCTGCAGCCAAGACTTCATTTCTTCAGCAAGGGGCAAAAGGTAGATGAAATTGTGGGGGCTGATGTCGAACGGTTGAAGCATACAATGGATAGGCTATACAAGTGATTCTCGTATGGCTTTTTGCGCTGTACCAATGGGTTTGTGAATATGAGCTGATATAATCGCCACTACCTATTAGGCCTAAGTGGCTGCCAGCCCTGCATCGGAGGGCGTCACATTGTGTAGAATTTGTCAGGCGATGACCATATATTTCTGTGTTTTGTTGGTCGTGAGACTTTTTGGACTTCTCTTGGTCATGCTTTTTGTCCATTAGGATTACCTTGTGCGAAATAACATATTTTTACTTGATGAAAGCCTCTAATAAAACTTTGGGAACTTTCTCTTGGCTGCCTCTTACATGCATAACTAGTGACGACTTTGCCTCAGCTGACCATCATGTTCATGTCAAAGACGCCTAACAGATGGATGTGGTTGTGCTAGTTTGTAGGAGTTTACATAGTTTGGATTGAACCCAAATCAAACCTATTGTTCTAGAACAGTTTCAACCCGTGTCCAAACCACATCTATCTTGCAAGCTCCTTATGTACGATTCAGGCCTCACTGCATTGCGGGACTTGGGGAGAGTGCTACAGCCTAATGTCATCCCTTGCGCTCCTTATGTACGATTCAGGCCTCACTGCATTGCGGGACTTGGGGAGAGTGCTACAGCCTAATGTCATCCCTTGCGCTCAGCAACATCCTCATTTTTACTATTGCTGGCTGAAGCCGAACGTACCCCAGCCTTGATGTCTTCTTCCTTTTGCCGGGCTCTTGTTCATTGTTTGACCGGGGAAATGCAGGAGCAGATAGCAGAACCTTGAGGAAGGGCGTCAATTAATCGGAGACCGACTCATTTTCACCCAATTCTATAATCAACAGGATCATCCCCTCGCTTAAAAGCTGAGCTCCCCGCTCAGTAGCTGACGAAACATGAAACGAGTCGTTAATCCAAAGAAGGGAGGGCGGGGACAGTCGGCGGCGGCAAGGTGCCCTACACTTTGACCTTTTTTTTTTTTTCAACTTTTAATTTAATTTTAATTTAATTAAAAATTTATATCACTTGAAAATAAATTAAAAAGCCACGTGGAATATATTATAATTTTTTATTATTTAAAATGTTGATTTGGCACTTTTGACCAGAGTTGGCACTTAAGTAATCGTTTTTGATCTAATTTGACACTTAAGTGATCCGACAGAAACTTTTAATATTAAGCAGAAGCGTCCGATTTTGACGAACTTTTGCTTTGCCCACAGACTACAGATTGGATGTACAGAAAGTAGGTTTGTTGAGATTAAAAGTGGGTACGACAACTGCCTATTATTCCCTTTTGAATGTTGTGTTAGCCTGATCACGTTTCGGGCATTTGTGATTTCGAGTTGGGACTCGGTTATTTCCGTTTCCACTGCGTTGTGAAGTTGAACTAGGAAAAGTGGAAGTCCCTACTTTGAGGAGATCAAAGGTCCTCAGGGATTAAGGAATTAGTAAATGAGAGCATTACATTCAACTAACGAAACGAGTCTACATCTTGCAAACCTTAAGACTAGAGACATGGGTTATAGGCTCCTGCGACAGGAATGGTTGAAGTGAATAATACTAGCAAATTCTCTGACTCTTCGATTGTAGGATGTTGCCAGTGAGCCTCTTTGTGGCATCGATTCGGTCTAGAACTCGGTTGTACTTGCCAACGCGTACAAGGAGAGAAACCAGGCCGCTACTTGGGTTTCTCGAGGAAACTTTTGAATGAGAATCCTAATTCTGCGACCTCAATGGGATCCTGGGAATAGTCTATACTGCAGGCACAAACCAGAAGGCCTATAACACACCAAAACGCACGTTTGTCGGGAAACAGTGCCATAGAGAAGTACCAGATCACACTTATGCAGAAGAAAAAAATCGGTATGCTCAGGACCCATTCTGCCTTCATCAGGACCAATTTTGCCTCCATCGGGATCAAGCTTCTGGTTGGATGAGGTTCTGCACAAGCAACGATGCTGGAATTTGCAGTAACGACAGTGGAATTGGCTAGGGGATTTAAAGAGGAACCCTGCCAGTATCCTCTCAGAGGAACGAGAGCGGCTTGGAAAGATGTACCCGCGACAAAGATACACATCATCAGGAGTATGAACCATAAGGTTTCCCGTCGAATGCTGTAAACAGCTGCGAACATCTCAGACGGAGAGAGTTTGGTGCTGTATAACTGTGATAGAGAGAGGGAAGGTCTAATTTTTCTCAATCGAAATCCGGCACTGCGTAAACTCTTTGCGACGTATTGATCGGCACCAGGATTCGCTAGGAAGATTTCCAGAGCCGTCTTATCTTGAAAGTTCTTCTCATTTACATTCACATATCCAATCAACAGTTTGATGATCTGGAAGAAATGCAACGGGAACATAATAAAGTATGCATTCTTCCAATTTCAATCATTGCTTTGTCAGAAGCTTTACTGTTGTACATAAAGTAAGCTCATGCCATATAAGTTTTTTTTTTTTTGGGATCATAATGCCATATAAGTTTGAATGATGCTAGTATTGCAAAAATGGATTTACGTGGGGAAAAAGTTTATCAAGACCTTATTGTTAATGTAATAAGTCCTAAATACTTTTATAAGTGCGATTTAGTTCTTTCATCCCAAAATATATATGTTGTAGCATACATGAAAACATAGAAGTGATGACTCAAATGACTATGATTTTCATTAAAGTTCAAGATTTTAAACATGTAAACTGAAATGTTTAGGATCTAATTACATGATGTATGCATTTTTTAGCTATGAAGAGAAAGACCACATTAGATAGTTATATTTATATGATTCATGCATAAGATTTAACTGATTTGGGGGTAATTTTTCCGTCCACAGAGTAATTATTTTATGATTTTGCCAAATTGTCCTTGTTGCCTTCCATTTTACGAGCTTCAATCCCTTACAATATGTTTGGATGAACTAATTTCGAAAGAAGAAAAGAGATTTTGCTAATCAATAGGAAAATAAAAGAATAGAAAAGAATGAATTAAGTCATTATTTTGTTACTCCTCTTTTGTTTTTCTTCCTTTTTTCTCTATATCCTCCAACAAAAAACATGGTTTGACCAACTAAAAAGAAATAAAATTATTTAAAATTGTTTTCCCAATTGCAGTTTTGAAATGAAAGCCAGGGCTTGTTATTGTAAAACTCAAAATAAGCATTAGTTTCAACAATTTGAAGCGCTAAAAATAGAATTGAAATTGTTTAGTAATAATTAAACACATCACCCAACATAATTGATTTGTCATCAAACATATTTTGTTTATTTTAGCGTGATTACAGTCGCTAGGAGACCTCTTTTCCATGTCGCTGGTTCATTTACTGGTCTCTGCTTCTTTCTGCCGGACCCATCATATGTACCTAGACTCGACTGAACCACGAAGGAGAAGAGAATTTCCTTTGACCCAAATAGGTCCATTTGAATTGGATTCATTTTTGGCGCATCCAGTTATAATCTCACCCACCCATTTAAAGGCATGTTCCTGAATTAGGTTACGGTAAATTTGAGGACTGAACCAAAGAAGCATGTATGGCCATGAAATTAGGGAACCGAACCGGCATGCATGGGAGTGGTCCAAAAGACCAGCATGAGCCATACCTCCGGTTGCTGTTCGGCTGCAGCAACATGTAAGACGGTGTTACCATCTTGGTCTTTACGATTCAGGACTCTTTGGTCTTTACGATCAAATAATCCTGCCGGATGGAATCGCTTAAGCCATCCAAACAAAACCTTGAATGCTTTGAGATTGTGATTTCTGACGGCGACATGAAACGCAGTCTCGCATCGGCTCGTCAAGTCTTCAATGGATGATTCACAATCAGTGAGGAATTCAGCCAAGAGCTCCAGCTCGTCTTCTCCTTCTTTCTCACTGAGATAATGTAAAGAGGTGATCCCATGTCGTCCTCGGACTCGGATCAAGTTGGGGTTAAATTTCATTAGTGCCCTCGCGGTTTGATAATGCTTGTGCTGCAAAGCTAGGTGCATGGGGCTGTAACCCTCTGGATTCAGCTTCCGAGCGAACGACGGTATCATGATGGCCATCTCGATGGCCGCTTCGGTTTTTCCCGCGGCCGCGGCAACGTGGAGAGGAGTATTTGGGAAGGGGCCCTTACATGCCCGATCTAAGACCTTTGGCTCCTCCACAATCAACCTGTGGAGCTCATCAACATCGTCATGTTCTATTACTTGTTGAAGCCGAGGGTCCATCGTATGAAGAGGGAAATGTAGGGCAAGAGGGGGCTTTGCTCATTGATGAAGGATAGAAGCAGGAGTGGCGAACTTGCCACCCCATAAATAGGGCCACAGTCAAGCCGAAGTTTCATTAGGGGAGTCATTGTTTCTCCGACACAGAACTTACACACGAAGTTTCGGAACGCGTCAGTCAAGTCATGAAGATAATTTAAATTAATCCATAGAGGTGCGATCAAACCTATGCCTATAATTTGCGGTCCCAGGGTCTGTAATGTGATTGGCAATTGTGTAAATCAACGTCAATCAAGAATTTAGTAGGTGCTATCTTTTAATAAATTTTTCTTTCCTCCTTTCATTCTTGAGTAGACACGTAACTATGCTCGGAACTAGACGCGTCCTCCAACACTAACTACGGTAGCCACATCGAAATTTCTTGGAAGAAATCGAACATATAGGACATGACGAGAGGAAAAGGACATACATAAATGAAAGCATCGGGTTGCTGATTTCTCCTTCCTTCTCTTTTATAAATTGTTTCCTGCTTTGTCTGAACTTGGACCAGCTCCCACACCATCAACGGTGGGAAAGTGACGTTCCTGAACCAAGACCCCAAAGTCCAGAAATTACAGGGGCCCCTCAAAGCGTGTTCATCTCGTACGCGCCGGATCATTTTCTTTGAATTGAAAGACGCAAGCTGACTAGACGAGATATAAATTGATAAGTAGCCATTCTCGAAACTGTCATGAAACTAAAAATTTATCGAATTACACTCTTCAATCAATAGCTTAATTTGTTAGGTCGAAAAAGACTACTCAAACTCTACATACAGAGGGGTCATTTGTCGGATTGAGGGAACATCTATCGAGCATCCTACACAATTTTGATGGGGCGGAACTTATAGTCAGACCAAACTTGAGGATTCAGGGATCAAGAGCTTATCAGAGGTGTTGATCGACAAGGGCCAAGTCAGACCAAGCTCATCACTTCTAGACGAAGGTCGCTGCTTAATGCATCCTCTTGATTATCGGTATCAGGACAATGACTAAACGCCATGCGCAAACAGAGAGGCCATTAGCGATGGTTCGCAATTTTCATATGATAGGAAAGAAAAATAGGAGTAATAAATTGTTGGGACCAAAATAATAACGATAACTTGGGAAATTCATAATTTGGGCACAATATTGGAGGGTGAAATTGTTCTTAAAACACTTTCAGATGGCTTCAATTTACAACACTCACCCTCGCTTGCTTATATGGTAGCAAAACTTCTCTAATACGATTAATGATGAAGACAAACATCCCACACACTTAAAACGCACGTTAAATGAGCCACGAGGTCTTCGAGCACTTCTTCTGGCGACATTAAATGAAGAAACGAAGAAGTCCACAAAGGTAATGAAAGCATGCAAATGAAATCAAAACAATACATGCACTTGAAAAACAAGTGCAGCGATTTGTGGTGAACTCTTCAATGACCTTAGTCTTCGTTAAATGCTTGTAGCTTCTTCTTCTTCTTTTTGTGTGTGCCCCTTTCATTCTTCTTCACGCGTCTGCAAGCATTTAAAGAGGTCTTAGAGAGAGGTCTCCATTCTTTGAGTACACACAACCCGTAAGTTGCGCTTGTTGATTTCTTTTATGATCATGGAGAATTTGTCAACACAACAATCAATAATGAACTCCTCCTTCCTAAGAAGGAAGGGGGAAAAAAAAACAAACCCCTCTTTCCTAGATTCCCCCTTCACAGAACATTTTTCTAGGAAAAAGAATCAGAATGCTTGAATCAAAATTAATTCTAAGAGATGTTGCCTCATTAGCAACTTTCTCTCCATGCGAGATATTCTCTTACTCTTAACAATGCTCTTTTGTTTGTTGCTGTCTTCATGTTTTCTTCTGCTTCATGTGCCTTCTCACCATACACTTTTAACTCTTTTTGAAATGCTTGTACAATCTAATCACGGGTTCCGTTCGTTTCACGGAAAATATAGCACTTTTGAAAAATATTTTCCGGGAAATTAGTTTTCTGAAAAATGATGATATTTTCAAGTGTTCATTTGTCAAAAACTGCAAGATTGCCGGTCTCGAGCGAGGACGAGGCGCGCTATTAGAGGCTGCGATATTTAAAAGTAAATAATAAACACGAAATATTTTTTCTACTTTCAAAAAAGAGGGAAGCATATTCCCTACTTTTGAATGTGTTTTTTCCATTGGCAAAAAAAAATTTATTTGACTATTTTATTTTCTATGAAACAACACTCGATAATTTGGAAAATATTTTCCTGAAAGTTATTTTCCGTAAAACGAATAATATTGGATTGTCTGTTGAGTTTAGGCATTCGTTTGAAGTTGGATAGATAATTTTAGGTCTTTATACGAAACAAAATCCACTTTAAACCCAATTTTGAGAAAATAACTTTACTTTGAGCTTTTAATTGAAAACTTTCCTCTTTTTTAAGTTTTATCACAAGCTCCGCTGAGACAAGAATGGTCTATGAATATATTCCACCAGTTCATGATGAGACATTAATTTTTTCTCGTCGAAATTCTGTGGTCAATCATTACCTCTACAAGAATGGCAGATGAATATGTTTCACTAATTCATGACGGATCATTATTTTTTGCCTTCGGTCAGATACAATTGGGGAAAGAGATTTTGAATGGCTCTTGATTGGAGACTTATGCATGGATGAATTTGTCCACGTCCACTTCAAATGCAAGTAAAATGAATATCTACTTGCACGAAATTAGAAAGGGAAGATTAGCCACACTTAAACATGAGAGTGAATAGATAACCGCATTACATAGATGCAATTTTTAATATATCAGGACAAAGTTGGTGGATCTGTGTACACCTAGCTACTGCGAGCAGCAGAAATTGCACTTTGTCGTCACATCTGGACGGACACAAAAACGAAAAGGACAATTATGCTGGACGCAAGGACTGTCCGTAACATGACTTGGTCATGGGATTATGTATGTAATAAACCAGTATCTGAACGTGGTAAGGATAGTACCTGGAGGAATTTATTATACGTGGCGTACCAGTACTAAGTCGGAAGTGACTGAATTTATCCAGGAGGAGGGGATTTCTAGGAAAGAGTAGCCCCACGAGGAGCACCTTTTGTTAAAAGCAAAACAACCCTGGGGATGGCTATACCACCGCTCCTTCTGTTCTTCTGTTTCACCATTGTCGCCGTCGTCCAACAGACATCGAGTGAAAACTCCTGGCATGATGTGCCTGATATTGAGTTATTAAGTTATTGTCCTCGTACCAATAATGACGACGATGCATTAAGTGGCGATCATCATCTAGGGGCGATGAGCTTGGTGTGGCTTGGCCATGATTAATCAACGCCTATGATGAGCTCTTCATTCTTAGACCCTCAAAATTCTGAATGATTGTGAAATCCGCCCCATCGAAACTATATAGGGTGCTAGATAAATCTTCACCTCGATCCAACAAATGATCCACCTATATATAGAGTTTAAACGGTCGTGTTTATATAAGTATTAAATTGTCGACTGAATGTGTGACTCGATATATTCTAATATTATAACGGTTTCAAAAATGGTCATATAGATCAAATGTATGTATGTCTTCTAGGGAGGTTACTTCTTTGAAATCAAAGAACAAGTACTAGCATGTACATAGACTAATGAAGAGAGGAAACAAGCAGGGAAAAGGACTCTTCAAAATGACAAGACATAGGGCTTTAGTTGGTCCACACACATAAGAATAAGGATTCAAACGTTTCTTGAATTTTACCTATATATGCAATGTGATTTCTAACTTGTTAATCGTGATCTTTAAATTTGAATGCAATATTCAATATTGTCCTTGAGTTTTAATTTATTCAACGTAATTTTTGAACTTTTAATAAATACTTAAACTAGTTCATGACATTTGTGATAATATTCAATGTTACATTATTTTGAGATTAGTTCGAATTTATATATAAAAAGTTCATGAACTTTACAAACGATATTGTATATTGAGTTCTAATTTAAGGATCACTTTACATGTTGCGATAACATAATTTAAGGATGATTTAAGTCATATTCTGACACGGTTAATAGAAACTTGTGAGGTAAATCAGCAGAAAGAACATTGCCAACGAAAGTTCAGAGGAAGTAGGCAAATGAACCCTACACTGAATAGAGCAGGAGTGAGGGGGCTCTCGAAGTATCCGGTCAGAATGCAAGAAAATGTTTAAATGGCCCTTGTATTTTCTCGAGTTTAGGTCACTGGTTGAGCAATATCACCCCCCCCCCCCCCCCCCCCCCCCGCAACACCCAAAAAAAAAAAAAACCCCCGGGTTGATGTTGCAGGGCTGCTCCAGTTGCAGACAAACCAGGGCCAAATTTTAATATAGAAACAAGCAAAAGAGGGAGAAATCAGCATCTAATGATTTCACTGATGCGTATACTCTGAAGAAGAGGGCAAATGAACTCTACACTGAAGAGAGCAGGAGTAATGGGCTGTCGAGGTATCCTGTCAGAATGCAAAGAAATTGTTCAAATGGCCCTTGTAATTCCTCGGCTTTGGGGTCTTTGGTTCAGGAATATGACTTCCCCATTGTAGATGCTGCGGGCTGCTCCAGTTGCAGACAAACCAGGGCCAAATTTTAAAAAGAAATAAGCAAAAAGAAGGAGGAATCAGCATTTAATGATTTCACTGATCCATGTCCTTTCCACAGTCATCCATGCCCATTTTTCCGTCACGTCCAATACATTCAACTCTCCGAAGTCAAAATTTGGTGGGACCTGAACGTAGGAAAAGTCAATGAGCTTTTCGAGATCGTCCGGTCGAACCACATCAGGGTACGCTTGTCTTCTCGCCTGTCACACGACCACCAATCCAAACCATGATTGCCTCGATGCCCATATTTCCTTGAGCTGGGTTCAATTAAACACCATAGCTGCTTCACATGCTGGAAATGGGAAGAGACCTCCAAGGCAATAATCACACAGACAGTAATATATATATATATATATATATATATATATATATATATGGACTGGTGTGCAGATCTTCAAATTCTACACTGATTAATAAGGTTGTACATCATAACTTATGGAGAAAGAATAGTCTCCTTACAATGTAATCACTGTAAAATCTATTAGATGGTAAGTTTTCTAGTTTTGCAGGATCAAGATAGCATATCTTTACTTATTTTTCATATCTCTCGTGATGATACGTATTTAACAGATCATTCATGTTTTCATTTGATTTTAACTATCCTTGATTGATATATTTTTTAGATAGTTATGTGATAAAACCCACAAATAGTTCATGTGCTATTATATCAAAACTCATTGAAGTTGTTAAATATATAGCAAAAAATAGAATTTTTGTATATTCAATCTATATAAAAGTAAGGAATACATGAGCCTATTCATAAGTTTTACATGTTGAATATCTATAGCAACAAAATATTACATAATTAATTATAATCAATCACAAAGATATTCAAGAATATTATATATCTAAAATATCGTCAATATACTCAAAACATTATAAATATCCAAAATATCATTGAAAATTATAGATCCCATGCTTCCTTGACCGTATATAGACGGCCAAATTGAAGTCTGATAAATGGAATTGAAGTGTTTCGAAATCAAGTAAATTGAAGTATGATGATTCTTACTATCCCATTATTCCAAACATTCACTAAATTTCTCATAAGTTTTACTAGTGATTTGAGTAGGTGCACGAATAGAACTAGTGACATAATGCCAGAGTCAGCATCCTCTAAAATAACTAGATACATCTCAAGCCCATAAAATATAATTGGAACCATTCAAAGTGGTCTAAATGGGCATTGAAAATTCCAAATTTTCCATGGTGGTGGCGTCCGATGACGATCCTAGAAATATCTACAAGTTTCCGAAACAAATAGTAGAAGACACTTGGGGAGAAACAATAAGACGCGACCGATACGGTTGGCATCGTGGCAACTACATGAAGCAAACGCAGCCTATTTAGCTGGCTTCACAAAATCTTCCTATAATTTTTTTTTTATGAATGTGGCTCTGATACCAAGTTAAATATAAAAGTAAAAGAGGGAATTTTTATATATTCGGTCTTTATAAAAGTAAGGAATACATGAGCCTATTATATGTTTTACATGTTGACTATCTATAACAACAAAATATTACAAAATCAATTATAATTAATTACAAAAATATTCAAGAAAATGATATGTATATATACAATACGATCAAGATACTCATAATATCATAAATATCAAGAATATCATTGAAGATATTTAGAATATTCAAAATGTATATATAATAGAAATACACAAACATTTTGCATTTCTCTACTCCGCAATATTTCTCAAACTAGCTTTCCTAGGAAGTAGGTAGTAGATGAATTAACGAAATAGTAATGAACCAGGCTAGAGAGCTATTGAATACTCATGTAAATAATTAATGAGAACAAATTCTTTAAGAAACAAATGAAGAGACATGAATTATGAACGTGGGCATAAAAGTTGCGGAAAATCAAATGTCCAATCAGACTTTTTGGTTTCTTTTGACGGCTACAGCACAAGGAGAGCTTCCTGTCGACATACTTGACAGCGTTCCCTCTTCGCAACATCTTGATCGCCTCTAATATTTACTAAGAACATTTCCAGAGTTACAGAATCCTGGCAGTCCTTCGTATTTACACAAGTTTAGCCAATCAATAACTTGATGGTCAGGAAGAAACATTAAGAAGACTAAATAAGGGATGACAATTTTACTACATGAAAATATATCCATGTGGGTTAATGAGTCAATTTGGGTCGGATGCATTTTTAAGCTGCTCAAATCGTAGCTACTCGATTGATAGGCCTATTCGTATATTAGACTATGTTAAATTCAAGGATCAAACAATCAAAGAAGGAACAGCCACGAGATTCATGAACTATATCTAGTTGCTTTTCGGATGCAACGATATATAAAATGTAGATATCATCTCAACCTTTCAAGTCTAAGTTTTTTTTATCAAATAAACTTGCTTAAATCATTCTAACAAAACCTCGAATGCTTTAATATTGTGGCTCTTGACAGCAGCGTGGGCCATGGTCCTCGTATCAGCTTGCGAAGTTTTCTATGGACGATCTGCAAGCGTAGGGGAAATCGGCCAAGACCTCCATCTCATGTTCTCTTCTTCTTCTTCTTCTCCTCCTTTTCTCTCTCTGTTTTTTCTTTAAACTATTTCTGATAACTTTCCACCTATATTGACTTCCATGTGCAGACACCCATTTTATCCTACTCTTACAATAAATGGCACAAGAACTAAATCCCGCTAATGTCGTGCATAAAGCGTGACGTCATTATCTTATTATTTTTTACCAATATGATTGAATAGATTGCTATATTTGCTCAATTACATATAAAAATTATGTTAATTCATGAAGTTCAAATTAAAATAAGCATAATGATAACTAAGAACGTGCCAGTCTTACAAAACAACTAGCTGATAATGCACATCGACATATGTTTAAGGACGCCCATTCGCTAAACATGCTAAAGGGATGATTTTAGAATATGGAATTCATTTGACAATTGGGTCAATCTCACATCCCAATTTGACGTAGTTGGTTGGGTATTGAAGCATTTTAACCCAAGAGTTGAAATAAGTAATCCATTTGAGTCCCGCTAATAGGTTGTTAACTGATCTTTACAAAGTGTTTTCTAATCGGGGTAGCTAGATAATACATGTCAAAGATACGTAGACTTAATCTTTTCAGGGGATTTACAGGGTTCTTGATGAACCTTTAAATTATTCAGGTCTTCGAATCCATGCCTTTGGATCATGGATTAAAAACATGATAATTGAACTTGAATATGTTATATATGTAAAGAGTCTTTATATTGAATAAGTAGTTCATAATAAATTGCCATATGTATATATATGCTTAGGAATGCACGGACACAAAGAAGAATATGAATAATCTACTAGGCGTATACTGAACATGTTTATGCTCAATCGAATTCGAATCGAGTAGGGGAGTCTTGAAGTGAGAGTTAGGGCACGTGGTATTTTCGGGAAATCCAAATATTCCCTCATGCATGATGGGGAGAAGAATGTACGTCAAAGCCTGCAACTTCTCATGCATTATTGAATGTTTATGCAAATAATTAATAAGGAGAATACAAGGAATTGCTGAGAATCTGACACGACCATGTGATGCCATCTGACTTTTCCATTGGGTCGTATAGTCCTAATCACGTGGCTCGGCCAACACCCAGTGCGCCACGTTGCATCACGGGAGGTACTCTTGAATCTGCATCAAGCTCAACCACCCCCCATATCCGTCCAGGGCAGAAAAAATTGTGGATGAAGATCCAATTATTTGAGCACCGTTAGAATCGAGTCAATTCATCAGTAAATTCCATCTTCCGGTCTAAGCACCATGCTTCGATTTTATGTTATGTTATTATATCGACTTTTATCTTTACAAATGTAGTTCCCTTTCTTTTTTGTCACAAGCGCCACTTTGACAAGAATAACCGATGGATATACTTCTCTCGTTCCCGCCTTAAAATTGATTTTGGCCTCGTGTTTTTGGGCCAAATATCAGTTGTCCGAAGACAAAATTTGTCACGGGTCCTAATTGGAGACTTATGCATTGGCTAGATCTATCGAAGTTCACTTTGAAGGAAGGTAAATTGAATATCTACGCGCATGAAAGTAAAAAGGAGGACTCACCACTCTCAAATATAAGAATGGTTACATTACCACATTATACAAATGCGAGCTCCCTTCCACCAGATATTATATTGGTGGATCTCCATCCATCGAGCTATGGCAACTAAGAGGAATTGCACCTTGTTGTTACATATAAGAGGATAATCATACTCGATAAGAACACTGTCCGTACCATGAATTTGGTCGTTGGATTGTACTTATAATGGAAGGCAATAGGGAAGTACTTGGAGGAATTTATTAGGCGCGATGGTACTAAGTTGGAAGTGAATGAATACATTCAGGACGCGGGGATTTTTAGGAAAGAGGAGCCCTGTGTGGAGCCCCTTTTCTCCTGTTGCCTAGAGACAAAACAATTCCAGGGATGAGTTTATTACCACTCCTTTTGCTTTTTGTTTTTACCCTTGTCGTCGCCGTCGTCGTTTGATAGGCATTAGGTGAAACTCCTGATGTATTGCTCATGGCCTCAACACTAGTGCATGATGTCGAGTCATTTTCCTTGTACCGACAATCACGGTGATCCATTAAGTGGTGATCTTCATCAAGGAACGATGAGCTCGGTGTGGATTGACCATGATTGATCAAGACCTCTGATGAGCATTCCATTCCTAAGCCTTCAAAGTTCTGAGTGATTGTGAAATCTGCCCCATGGAAACTGTATAGGATGCTAGACAGATCTTCACCTTGATCCAACAAATGATCCACCTATACATAGAGAGAGAGAGAGAGAGAGAGAGAGAGATTTTAATCAATCATATGTAAAAGACTAAGCTATTAATTGAATGTGTAATTTGATCTGTTCTAATCTTGTAACAGCTTTGAAGATGGTCATCGATCCATCTGTGTCTATGTCGTCTAGTTAAGTTACTTTTTTGAACTCGTGGAACATGTACTAGCGCTCATGGAGTCTAAAAATGTCTCAAAGTGCATGAGATGAACATCCTTTCTAGTTATCTTAATTAATTAGTCACTGTTCACAGATGAATATATGAGGTAATTAAGAGAAGAAACAAGCTGAGAAAGGACTCTTTGAAATGACTAGAGATAGGATTTTAGTTGGTCCACGCTCTTTCCAGAAACTTATAATGAAAATCAGTAGAATGAACACGGGCAATGAAAGTTGAGAGAAAGGGAGCAAATGAACCTTGCATTGAAGAGAGCAGAAGTGGAAGGGTTCTTGAAGGGTCCTCTCACAATGGAAGCAAATATTCGATGGGTCCTTGTAGTTTCTGGACTGGGGTCTTTGGTTCAGGAATATCACTTTCCCACCGTTGATGGTGTAGGGCTGCTCCAATTGCAGACAAACCAGGAAGCAATTTATGAAAATAACAAAAAGAAGAAGAAATCATTATCTAATGATCTCATCAATGCATGTTCTTTTTTCTGCACGATCATCCATACCAAGGGTCTCGTCATGTCCTATATATTCGAGTTTTGGAAGTCGAAGTTTTGTGTTACCTGAATATAGGAACAGTCAATGAGCTTTTCAAGATCGTCTAGTCGAACCACATCATGATACACATATCTTCTCACCTGTCACATGACCACCAACCCAAACCTTGATTGCCTCAATTCCCATATTTACACGACTTAGGTTCAATTAAACGCTACTACCAACGCTAGACATGGAAAGAGATCTCCAAGACAACCATTTGATTGTTCAATTGCTGCACCAGGAGATCTTTTCGGGAGTTTCTAATTTCAATGTGACATCTGCTAGGAACAAGAAAATTAGCAAACGAATCCATAGTACATCTATCATTCACCAGAAAGAATATATATATATATATATATATATATATATATATATATATATTATAGGTACTTTTTTTGCTAATAGTGTCTTCATCATAGGTATTCGGAAGAAATTGTCTCTTTGCAATAAATCACTGTAGAATTTGACGGCAAGTTTTCTGGTTTTGCAGGCTCAAACAACCGGTGAAAAAGGCAGGCGACCAACCTTCCAGGGAAGCTGGTAGGAGATGGAATTAATAAACCCTTTGTATCTATTTTTGACAATTGATGATAACAAATTCTTTGAGAAATAAAAACAAGAGAGATGGATATTGAATTCAGATAAAAGTCGGGGGAAACTTTTTTTTTTTTTTGGGTTGGGGGGGGTGGTGTTTGGTCAAATCTATGAGTTTCTTTTGGAAGCAACAGCTCTCGGGGAGCTTTTGCAGGTAAAGAATAGGGTAGAAGAAGCGCCTTTTGGTAGATGGTAAACAGACCAACTCGGGAGAGGGTGAAGCCAAAGAAGAAATGGACCTATGGACGTTTTGCGCGACCTTAGTGCTTCAAAAGTTCAAATTTGAGATTTGGCCAATGATTCGTGGAAATTGGTCAACAAATTTAGAATTATCAAGTATGTAGGAGGATTTATTAGCTCTAGCTACAGTAGACAGAGAAGTAAAAGTGGTTTGCTATGATGAAAAAGTAAAACAAGGATTAGTGGGGAAGCAACCAATGAGAATGGCCAAAATGCATGGCGGTGGCAAGGATGTGACAATGAGGAAAAGAGAGAACCTGAAGGAGAGGGTGAGAAGGGTGGGAGGGGAGGCAGTGAGTGCACAGGCTGAAGCAGCAGACCAAGCAGAAGACATTCTTCTCACTCTTCCTCCTATCCTGGTGGACCGCGCAGCTCCTAAAGAACCTCTCTCCCACCAGCCCCTCCAGCCACCCGGGCCTCTCCATCATTCCACCACCACCAACTCTGCTGTGGTCCTCAATAATGACGACAGAGATCGACGACGACGTCCACCACTTCCGCGGACACAGTGAGAGATTGATTTTGGTGTGCAGCAGTTTGACCATACGCGCCCGCGTTTTTATGGCGGGAAGGGAGCCCAAGCCCACCTCTCTCATGTCTACTTCTCGGTCTTTCACCAATGTACCACTCATGGTACGCTTTTCGGTCTTTGGCTTTTAATTTGTCATTTCCGAGTAAGGCAACAGGGTTTTCCACGACTCGCTTTGTCTTCGCCCACCCTCGTGTCCAGACTCGTCTTTCCCTGACGCCCTTCGGGTGAATCAATCTTTGGCCACAAGAAACCAATTGTGCAATTTCCTTAGGGATGAGTGCAAGAAGGCATTTTAATCCTTTACATCTCATAATATGGTGCTTAAGATTGCCACATGCCCATGGCTGTGTGAACGATCAACTAAGTTTTCGTAGCACTAATTTTCCCATCAATTAAAGTTATTGTCCCGACGAATCAAGCATTACATGAGCAAAAACTAAGAATAGCCTCCTAGGATATGAAATTTGCTCACGTTTAGCTGCGTAGTGAATAAGTTTATGTTTGTCAATTGTTAATTCAATCTCATTTATATTCATACGTTTATAATTTACTGTTTATTATGTGAAAACACGTTTTTTTTAATACCCTTTTGGTAAGTAACTAAACTTTTATTGCACCACCAAAAAGAGGGATTACTACTCCCCTTAAAGGTGATTTGGATCACTTAGGCGCTTTGAGGATGTTCGATGTGGCTTGGCAGCTCCGCTCACGGGAAGATACTTGAAATCTTGATGAAAAGACTAACAAGCCATTGCAAGGATGTTGGCGACAAGACTGATCAAATATCAGGGAACGACGACGACGGTAAGATCAGGTTCACGAGATAGATGCTCTTAGAGACAATTGAAGCAAATCTGAGATTCCAACGAATGGAGGACGATAGTGTTCTCTTGAAGACGGCTGGTTGTGGCTGCTCTCGAGGATGGAGCTTGATGGACGAAAATCAAAGGTCTTGGGGCATCAAACGGTAATGGTCTCGGAGTCAAAAGTAGAAACAATGATCCAGAAAAGCCAAAGATGATAGTTTCCTCCTGGATTTTTTTATAAAACTGACGGTGAGCAGAAAGACAAAGCTAGAGTTTTAATCTGGATTTTCATGTTTTGGTAAATCCGATATCACATAAATTCTCGTGGGAGTAATAATAATTATTCTAAAAAGACTAAACTTATAAGTAGGCACATAAACTTTGTTAATTAAATATTCTACAAGTTGAAGCCTGAGTTCTCATTCCACTTGACTTGAGGACACATACCATCGTGTCGTCCACGCCAAAAACCTCGAAGTTTGAGGACCTGAAAGCTGTAACATTCCCGAAAATGTCCTGTTCGATCTCAACTTTCTCTAATATTCTTCCCAAGTTCTATTTTCCTTTTGTTTTCTCGTCGGCATATGTATTCGTACTTAATTCCTCGAATTCCTAGAGAAGAGGTGTTGTCGGGCATCGGCTGACTCGAACCACCAGACCTACCATTTCTTTGTCCATTGCTCTTGAGAAGTGCGCTTTGTTTTTTTTTTTTTTTCTGTTCTCAAACCAATTTGCTGGTGGATTACGACCCCCGGTGTTTCCCATGGATGCTCCAGGGTTTTGTTGTGTGATTAGGTACTCCTTTTCTTCATGAAATTAAGAAAAGCTCCAAGAGCAACTGGAAGAATTGCCAACTGCTAAAGAAAATTTCCGTTCTCAAATGCTTCTGGTCAGAGGAAGTGTGAAAAAGCCAGTAATAGCAATCGACTTCCGTGACCCATTCTGCAAGGACCCACATGTTATAAAATAAAACTGAGGTAAATACCATGCAAAAAAAAGGGCTTCAAAATTGATGATGATCATTAAATGAATTGCGCACAACTGCTGAAAGTCCAAATCTTTGTCTCAATCATCAATCTCATTGTCAAAAGGGCATGCGTGAGTTGAGCAATGGAGTCAGCACTAACAACGACTTCAGCCAGCTGAAATTTGCTTCCTCACTAATGATTGATTGTAACTTCATTTAAATAGTTGCTACCGCCAACACCTCCAAAGAAAGCACTCTAACCTAAATGGATCAGCACATACAATCATAGAAGATTACCCCATGATTACTAAACTCCCTTCTCCATTTGTCAAAGAAGTATAAACAAGCAGCTCATGATTGGGGTTCTTCTCTCTCACCATCTACATTACATTGCTCCTGCACAAAATGGTGTCATATTACGGTAAGCAACCACATAACCTTGTTAAATTTAGACAATGACTTCATTTACATACCTCATAAACCATATCGAGCATCAAAACAACTGGGAAGAGTTTGAGACCTGAAACATAGATGACCCTGCAAGCATGACATGACCATCGTTATCCAACCACAGACATGACTGGGAACTCACCAATTGGTATCTAAAAGAATAACTTTTTTCCCTTGATTGAAGTTGTGCAATTGATAAGTAGAATGCACAGAAACAACAGTGAATTTACTGCTCAAACTGAAATTCTCACTGTCAGAACACCCTACCAATAAGCAGTCGCAAAGGATGAAATAAGATAACTAGGCTCAACTACTTAATTAACCAAAGCACTTGAGAGTAGAGTACAGCTGAAAACACCATCAACTAAACAATGATCCGCACCAGTCCTTCCATGGTATGTTCATCGCTCAGGCAATTGACGCGATCGATGATTACCGTTTTTAGCTGTCCCTGACAACAAAATAAGAAATAAAACACTATAAATTGCAAGTTACAATGTGGATTCAATATACTCAACAAATAGATAACAACTGAGATGTGCTATACCATTCCCTGCCCAAAGCGATGAGGACCAATATAGCCATCAAGAGCTGGAGCTCTTGAATTCAGTTTTTCGTATAAAGGATATAAAGTGAACACCCAAATTGTGAAAACAGCGAAGATTTCCATGAATTGAGCATACTATGTGGGACCATCCCATCACAGCATTATTGTTGCTATTCAGTTACTCCATACAATCCCTCGCATGCTTTCTTGAGCATCATAGCATTCAAGTTCCAGTCCTTCTAAACTTGATGGTCCCTAAAAAGAGCACAAAACAAATATTGTCAAGCCTCACTTTTATCACTGACCCAGTCAAAAATATAGTTAGCTATGCCACGGTTCACTATTAGATGGCAGCTATCATTTGTCCCAGTAGCAAAGAACTTTGTTTCTATTTGTTCATAGAAGTTGCATGATTAGGCCCTTCCACAAGCATTTTTCCCTTAGAAGTATCAACAAACAAAAGAAAAGTCACATAAAAGAACGTCACAGCCATGTAATCATCAAACCTCTCCCTCTTTTGAAGAGCTATTCTTCTTATCTTTCCTGCTTGTTCTGTTGCCTCGGTTCACATTTTCAAGATCCTGAAGACCACGACATGGAGAACTGGAATTTGTTGACAGAGTTGAACCATTGATACTCTCACATTTTCTTAAAGCTTCTTCAAGTGCTGCAGATGCAATAGCATAAGTCTCTTGAGATAAAGATCCTTCATCACCTAACTTAAATGCCTGCTGACACAAATCATTGTAGCGGTCGATCCTGGACAGAATAATAGATGAGCCCCATCTCGACAATGCTATACTCTTTGCATCTTTTGTCCAGCGTTGCAGTATATATCGGGATGGAATATTATGTATACCAGATATTTGCAGAACGATCATCGCATGTCTACAAAGGAAACCGTTCAACTCAAATGAGCGACACGAGCAAGAAATGTCCAATGTTCTTTCGCTTTGAACCACAATAAAATCTCGGTTCTCCTCAAAATCTTGAACCTTGAACCTTCTGATGTCTCCATCTTCACTTTCTTTCCTGGGATGACAAGCAACAACTCCTAAGACCTCAACCTGAAACTTTTTGAAAACCGCATGGGTATATGTAGCGGCCATTTGCTTCCCAAAAGGCGATGGGGACTTCAATCCTGGCTGCTTATGCCAAGTTTCAAAGTCTGCTTTTGCTTCCTCTTCATACTTCTCTTGTAAAATCGCATTGTATTGCTTCAAGAACTCTTTAAATGTAGTTTTCCGTTGCACATGCTTGTCAAGGAAAGAAATTGTACTGTCCGACCGTTGCACTGTAGACATTCCTGCCAAAAAGATGTCTTTCATGTATGTCGGGGCCCACTGGTGACGATTTTCATATGCCGAAAGGAACCATGAATTATCTTCTAGATCGAATCTATCAACCATTTTTCTCCATCTCTTCTCAAACTGTTCTGCTGTACATGACTCGGAGATGCATTTGTGGAATTTCTTTGCGAAATTTCCATCTTGCTTAATAGTGCAGCTGACCTTCTCTGGGACCTCACTTAAAATCTGCCATAAACAGAAACAATGTCGAGATTCTGGTAAGACCTCAGAAATAGCTTCTTTCAGGGTTTTCTCTTGGTCAGTGAGTATGACTTGTGGAGCATTTCCACCCATTGCTCTACGCCATGCCTGCATCAGCCAAGCATATGTTGATTTGGTCTCGTCTGCCAGAAACGCACAACCCAGCAAGAAGGACTGACAGTGATGGTTCACACCAATAAAAGGAGCAAACGGTAACCTGTATTCACTTTTTAAGTATGTAGTGTCAAAGAAGACCACATCGCCAAAATTTCCATAGTCGATCCTGCCCTTGGCATCAACCCAGAAAACATTTTTCAGACGCTGTTCCGGATTCAAGTCCACGGCATAAAAGAAGTTTGGATTTTGGTCTTGCATGAACATAAAATGATCGAGCATAAGCTGAGTATCTCCTTCATCCAAGCGCAAATGCTGATCATTCTTTGGTTGATTCATAAGGCCGCCTTTTTGCCTTTGAAGTTTCTTATACCCACCGGAATGTCTAGTTGCTGAAACATACATTTTCTTACTTCTTGCATGCATGGCACGCAGAGTATCCCCATGGTTGTCACCCTGATCTGAGTTTCTATGATGCCTCAAATAATACACTTCATCTGGAAATATTTCATGATTATGCTCCTTTATCAAACTATGAATCACCCATCTGCCATCTTTCATTCGTTTCACATGCATGCCAGCCTTACAATCTGTCTTTGACCTAGAATGATTAGTTCTACCTTGCTTCTTCTTGACAGGAATTGCCATGTCTGTGGTTGAATTTTCTTCTGCCATTGCATCCACTGCAAGTTTCCGCTTATTACCATATCTAGTACATGCAAATTTCGCATCAATAAATTTGCCAGATATTCTAGAGCGTCGGCTCGCCTTTATTATGGCGGCAAAGCCTGCTGACTTTGCATACTCTCTATAGAACGAGAAAGCCTCCTCCTTTGATTCAAATTTCATGCCGTCATGGGGCTCCGCATTCTTTGAAGAATTCCAATTGACATCCCCTGTGGCATAATTCTTTTCCCTACTGTTTGATGACCTCCTGCCCAAATTTAGGCCACCTTTCTCCCTGTCAACTTCAGAAACCATCGGAGGATTTATTACACGGCCACCTCCAACATGCCCATCGTCACCGTAGTGAATGGTATCTCCATTCGCATTTAACAAAGTAGCTTCCTTATTGTGTCCTCCTAAAGGCTGGTCCAGATCTATTCTCATGGAGAAGCTACTTTTCTCTTGAAGAACTCTCTTCAAGAATACAACTGAAACTGTGAAAGGAAGAATGAACTATTAACCTTTGATGTAAAGGCTACTTTGTAACTACCGAATCATCCAGAGACCATCAGGTCGAATTTACAGCAGTATTTGACTAACGTAATCCTAGTTGATTCATCCAGAATGTGAACAAATCTTATATATCATAAACTATGGCACGTAGACAATTAACGATTTAGGGGAAGTATCTAATTAGATTAAAAATTTCAGACATTACAAAAGGATATTTTTTGCATAAAGTTGCACCAAAATCGGGGAACTGGGAAGAGGGGGGGTGTTGAGTCACCATTAACTCCTCTTCCCACCCAGTCCACCGATGTCATGAGTTTCTTTCTTGACATCAATGGGTGTCTGGGACTCCTTGGACACCTGACTAATCTGCAAAGTGTGTGTCAGTCCCCCACTCCACACACACTGGGTAATAACTGGAGGCACATGGGTCTGTGCTCCTAGGAGTAGCCCATGAGAATGCACATGCATAGGAATTCAACCCTAGCCTTGAGTGAGGAGGATGAATGTGCTTACAACTCAAAAGGTTGTATCACATCATATGTTGAAAAGCTTGTACCCAGAAGAAATTATCCCAACACATTGTGATTCACAACCCCACCTGCGTGACTGTTTCATCACACATAGAGCAGGTCCAATTCATTTCATTTTTGGAAAAATTTGTACTTATGATGCCACAGAACATGTCATAATGAGTGGTTTACACGGACCAAACATGCTGAAACGACTATCTTTTAATCTACTTGAATCCAACAAAAGAAGGCGCAAAAAGTCAATTGAGCAAGTATCAACATGGCATTAAAGCAACTCTTCAGAAAATGCAAGGAATGTCCCCAATTCAGCAAAAACTCAACTTTGCAAAGTACTGATCGGGAAAGCATTCGCGAGCGACAGAGGCGATAAGTACTGAATTTCTTATACAGCCACCGTTCGTACAACCAACACCATCATTAATACTTCGTTTCACTCTCTCACCTTCCTAACTTTCCCAAATCTAGACTGCAATACGCGCCTCGGGCTATGGCATTCATAACAAGAAGACCAGAGAAGCAAACAACAAAGCAGCGACCGCAAATTCCGATCACTGAGGAGCAATTAGCTACTCTCGAGGACTCGGAGAGGGCCACCCAAGCCCCTGGACCCCAGCCTCTACGGACTTAATACCCTCAGTTCCCCAGGTCAAACACAGCTCAGCAAAGAAACAAAGAAAACAGAGACTACGGAGAGAGACGCACGAGTTAACGAATCGAACCGCCGTTCGCCGGGGGGCCGGGGGGGCGGGGGACCGAACGCCCGCCGGAGCTTCTCCCGGATAAATGCACAAAAGGACGAGCGGAGGAGTCGCGCCTTGAAATTTTCAAGGGGGAACTTCCCCACGAACCGGGAGCAAGAATTTGCCGAGATTGCGATCGTACAACGTTGGAAAACGATTTCCGTCGAGACAAAGGAGCAGCAGAAACGCAGACCAAGGAGAGGACAAAGTCACAAAGGGAGGGGAGTTGCCGTGACGTCTCCATTTGGGCTTCGGGCCAGCGAGAAAGCAGTCGGCCCATTCTTACATTGAGGCCCAGGTTCGGCCCGTTCTTCTTACATTAGGACGAGACCTTCTTATATATGTACACCCTCTTTGTCTCCCACTCTCGAATTGATTATTATTAGAGTAACCATCAGAAAACGCCGTCGGATGCGGAAAAAATAAAGAGAAAGATTTACATGAGTGATTTCGTTCACTATTAAATTGGCAGGGGCGATACTTTTAAATTCTTAAATTGAGGACGAAAGTAAGGATCGGTCGGCTGTGTACAACGATTTTCCGTCGACGTTATACAATAGTTTTTTTTTTCTCCTTAATATTAACGTGAAGATGTACCTGTCCGTCATGCGAGTGCGACCTAGTTCAGGTAGAGCCTGCCTGGCGCCCACCCCAATTGAAAAAATAATACTTCGGGCGGTGTCGAGAGAAAGAAGGTCTCCCTCATTTTAGTCAACAAGCATACGCACCATGCCGTACGTCGACGTCGTGAAGGGGGGGGGGGGTGGGAGGGGAGATACTTGGCTGCATCGACCGCGAGAGGAGGAGGAGAAGACTTTTCACGAACCAGTAAGGATCGATTGACAAGAACCCGTGACCTCGAGAAGTCACTTGGAGGAGCTTGGTGACTGCGGCATGACCGGAATCGAACCGACGGTATCTCAAATGATTATTGTCGCGCTTTTGATGATGAATTTATGCAAAATCAACATGGGCAACGATCGAAGATGAATTCATTAGTGACGTTAGATAAGTATAAAACTCATAATGGTGTCTATTAGACCTAATCCATTTTGGGCCAATGCCCATGTCCAGGCCCGGCCTTGGTTCGGCCCGACCGGCGAAGCAAAGACGGCTTGCCCAATAATCCGTCGCGACGCGAGTAAATTCATCAGCATTTCAGCACCCGAAAAATAATTCTAATTTCATCGTTCCATTTTATGTATTAACCCGTTCTGACTCTATTTTATCACCCGATAAAAAAGCAATTTAGATCTACTCAGACATAAATAAGTAAATATCGAGAAATTAAAAGGGATATTAAATAAAAAGTGCAACTCCATAAATAAATAAATAAAGAAACAGAGAAGGAAAAAAATGGAGAGAAATTCGGAAGAGAAAAGACCGAAGGAGGAGCTTTCCATTACACAGTCTTCACACTGAGACGACACCTTCCCCTTTTCCTTGAGTTTGGAGCTCCGATGATCGGATCAGTCGGCGGGATGGCCGAGTCTCCCTCAGGTAATCTCGATTTCCAATCCGATTCGTCCTCCCGTTGACCAAGTTTGAATTTCTCCAGCTTCTCTGAGCTCGATCTAGCTGCTCTTTTGTTGGGTCTTGACCAGTGTGGCTGTGGAATTCCCGGGTGGTCACGGGGAGTTGCTAATTGGGTATGTGCGTTGCAGTTCTAGAGCTCCACTTAGGAAACTTGCGAGCCCGATTGTCATTTCTCGTTGTTGTTGAGTCAGCTTTGGTGGGTGATGTCGAGTCAAATCGCTCTTGATTTGGTGGATCGTCTCGCGCGGTTTAGCTTTCGGTTTGCAGTTTTTTTTTTTTCTTTTCAAGTGTCGATCGACTTTGGATGCCGAACTGTTGGACTTCTGCTGATACTTTTAGTGGGATCAGTTGTGAAACTTTCCCTTTTTTCCCTGCATTTGGAAATTTTTATTGTACGTCTTTTGATTCGACCCATATCAGAAAATTCAAGGATCCATGATCTTTGGCGTGATGTTATGGTTCTTCTTTGAAACTTGGTCGGTCAAATATAGATGTGTAAGGTGTCTTTCTTATTTTGGTTGGATCTGAAACTTCTTGATCTCGTGCCTTGGAAAAATGATAAATTGGAATTGAAGGCTCACTGGAATGAGTTAATAGTTCGAGGTGGCTCTGCCCTGAATCAACTATAGAAGATGTATGCCACGAGGGATGAGTTTATGATTATCAATTGAACATTTTGATGTAAGCCTGCTCTTATCTTTTACAGCTTCCTTTTTGAGTAGCTGCTGTTTTGTTTTTCTTTTTGGCACCATCATTTTAAGATTCGATGAACCATTTGAGGTGCTTTTTGTCTTTACATGACTAGTAACACATTGCTTTCTCAAGTTGATTTTTTTTTTTTCTTTTTTGAGCTTGAAACTAAAAATTTTGTTTACAATTTGATCTCAATATCTAGTGCAAGCTTCAGTACCTTGTGGAGTTTCCATTAAATGTTGGAATGAGAAATATGTCTAAAGCATGCATTGCAGTTAGTTGGATCTGAAATTCTTCTTTAATGTGCTAATAGAGATGAAGGTCAATAGTCTGGCTTTGGATGCTCCCCTGTTAAAGTTGAGTTGAATGGACAGAAATTTCGAAAGAGGGACGATGAACCAACAGAAGGGCCACGAACAGTTTCGATATACTAATATCGATCCTCGAAATCCAGGGCTTGCTTCTACCAATCAGAGTTTCTTCCATGATCCATCGAGTACTATCAACACCAATATGCGACCTCCAGACTATAACATGTCTGCTGGAGCCAGACCGGTTCTGAACTATTCAATTCAGACTGGTGAGGAGTTTGCACTTGAATTTATGCTCAACCCCAGGCAACAGCTCATTTCACCAGCTCAAAGGGATCCTAGTAGCACATCGGGCTATATGGATCTAAAGGGCATCCTTGGTATTTCTCATACAGGTTCAGAAAGTGGATCAGACATTTCTATGATCAATTCAGCAGAAAAAGGCTTTGCACCTGAATTTGAAAGGAAGAGCTCTTTGGCTAATGAAGAGAGAAATTACCACGAGTCCTTGCGTTCTGTACCGAGATCCACCTTGCGAGGTAGTAGTGGTAGACTCATTGATAGTTCCCTTTCGGGATCTGGTGATTGTACATCCACGCGAGTGAAGTTCCTCTGCAGCTTTGGTGGTACAATTTTGCCCCGTCCAAGTGATGGAAAGCTTAGGTATGTTGGTGGCGAGACTCGTATCATTCGGATAAGCAAGGATATATCTTGGCAGGAACTTACGCAGAAAACTTTGGCAATGTATAACCTACCTCACACTATTAGGTATCAACTTCCGGGTGAGGAACTTGATGCACTGGTTTCTGTATCTTGCGACGAGGATCTTCAGAACATGATGGAGGAATGCAATGTGTTGGACGATAGAGGGAATCAGAAACCTAGGATGTTCCTTTTCTCTGATACTGATCTAGAGGATGCTCAGATTGGCATCAGAAGTATCGATCGGGATTCTGAGGTCCAATATGTCGTTGCGGTGAATGGCATGGATTCAGGTTCAAGAAGGAATTCAATTGCTTTAGCAAGTGCTTCTGGCAATAACTTGGATGAGTTAGTAAATCTAAATCTTGAAAGAGAAGCTGGTAGATTAGCTGGGCCTACAACCGATCCTTTCAGAGTAGATGCACCTACATCCAGTGTTCATTCTCCTCAGGTGGTGTCAACAAGCTCAGCTAGCAATTATGAGTCTAGTTTACAGTCTTACCAGCGACAGAGAGTTAATCATGGAGAAGCTAGCCAACATGCTTTATCCACTCGTGCAGAGAGTTTCTCAGATTTGGAGGGAAAGGGAACCGTTTCCTCATCTGTCCAACTCTTACATGGCCAAGGACCCACTTCTTCCAATTTTGTGCCACATGTGGATAATGTAAATGGGATTCCTCCCACTGTGAATCCAGTAGCAATGGGTGGTTTGAATGAAGAGCATTTAGTCAGTGGCCAGCGCACACAGGATATAGAAGCACCTATAAGAGATACCAAACTGAAAAGAGACAGCTCAGTGAAGAAATCAAATGGACCCGATAAAGTTCAGCCCCTGGAGAAGGAAAATAAATTTGAGGAGTTAAAAATGAAGAGAGAGGGCTCTATGCAGAAGATAGACGAGACTCAGGATGAGAACATTGTTGCTTCTAAACGAAATGAAGGCCCCGTCACAAGCTACACCCACCGGGAAGACACATCTGGTGCTAAACTGGCTCCTGAGATAAAGAGTCCTTTGCCCAAGGCAGTAACTAAGAGGCCTCAGGAAACTGATCCTGAAAATGTGAGGGAAGGAAAGAAGAATCATGAGGACGACCCCTTCTATGCATCAGGTGGAGCGTTCATGGGTAATGGTGGATCTGAGGCTGATCCAGCAGAGTTGGGCTACTCAGAGCCACCTTCAATGCCCCAACGAGTATTTCATTCAGAACGAATCCCAAGGGAGCAGGCAGAGTTGAACCGTTTGTCAAAATCTGATGATTCTTTTGGTTCTCAGTTTCTGATTACTCAAGCACGGTCTGATTACTCTCAGTCAACGACAGAGGCAATTGAGAAGCTGCATGATGGAGACTTGGCTTCTCAGTCCGAGAACTTTGTCTCATATGATAAAGTAGCATATAAAAATCCACAGAACATCCATGATGGAGCTAAGCAACTTCAAAGGCATGTAGAATCTGCTTCTTCAGACAATTTCAATTTGGACAAGTGTATTGCTGAAGAGGTGCTTAAACCAATGCCGCGGAAAACTGAATTGAGACCTCCAAATTCTGCAGATGACCGTGGAATGAGCCAGGATGAGGAGAAGTACAAGGAAATGATTGTTGTGGCTAAAGATGCGGCTGGTCCTCAACATCAAACGTCAGGTGGAGTAACTCCTGCTTTGCACCCTGACAGTTCATCCTTGAAGGCACCTGAATATCTCAGGGATGAAGTAACATTGAACAAGACCAGTGGAAAAACAATGAAGGTTCATGCACAGCCTTTGATGCAGACTGTCGAGCCTTCAGTTAGTGTTAGCAACCCAGAGCATGGAGACATATTAATTGATATTAATGATCGTTTTCCTCGAGATTTCCTTTCTGATTTATTCTCAGTGGCAAGGCGTTCTGAGAATCTCTCTGATGTTAATCCTCTGCATAGTGACGGAGCAGGATTGAGTTTGAACATGGAAAATCATGAGCCGAAGCATTGGTCTTACTTCCGAAACTTGGCTCAAGATGAGTTCATTAGGAAGGATGTTTCTCTTATGGACCAGGATCACCTTGGCTTCTCAGCACCGCTTGCAGAAATCGAAGATAGAGCTCCTATTGACTACAGCTATCCACCTATCAAAGCTGACGGAGTCCATGTGGGTCGTATCGAGCCCAGGCTTAACTTTGAGGAGGATATTGCCCAAGTGTCATCTGGTGTCATTGGTCCAAGTGTGAGGAATGTGGATCCAGACTATAGCACTTCCCAACCCAAGGGGACTGAAAGTATGTTGGATGTAGTTCACCCTACAATAGCAGAAATGGAATATGAGGTATACAGAATTTAAGATGCATGAACTTAGCCACCCATGGGAAGCTTGTGAGTGTCTTAGCTTTAATTTTGTTGTCCTTTTTTGTGGATTTTCAGGATGAAAAATCAGAAACTCCTAACATCGGCCAATCTATTGCCGGTCTTTCTCTGGGTGACTTGGATATCAGTAGCCTGCAGGTATGATGCTTATCTTTAGTTCTTCAATGAGATGCAGTGCAGGAAATATCATTTTTCCACTTATTATTTAACAGTAATGATTCTCTTATAAAATATCTTAGGGAGCTTTGCTCAAGTCGGACTTGGTGGTTCCACCTGTTGCACTGGGGTTTAGCTTCAGGCTTGTTGTTTCTTTGTTAATTCAACCTTTTTAGGTCCATAACTAGATTCCATCAAGTTTGGTCTGGATGATCTGGTTGGTTCCTCATGGCCAATCATAAGTAATTGACTAGATGATTGATAGAAGCAATGTTTAAATTCCAAATCTGCCCTATATAGAAGCTTCATGAAGTAGAATAAGTTCTTGAGATGACCAAAGAAGAAGAAGTTCTTTCTCCGTATGGCTTGGCCGTTAATGGACGTTTTTCATTCTTTACACGGTCCTTGGTAGTGTTTCCAAAGTCAACACCTAACCAGTTACTGTTGCAATCATGCTAAAATAGGCCTATAAGTTATTATCTAAGATAAGTCTGTCAATAGTTATATAGAAGTAAATATAATTAAGCCAGTTCAATGGGATCTCGGCTTGAAATTTTAAGGTAGAGAAATCACCTATTTATGGAAAAAGACAAAGAAGGGTAAAGAATGGCACATGAGATGGAGCTGGGATTCAACCCTGGCAATCTTGGGTAGTCGAGGGGATCTTTACCACTTAGATGTAGCACTTCCTCGTTAAATAATCCCAAGTGACTTTGTTTTGGAGAAACAATTGATCTCCCTTATTGATTTGTCAAGTGAGGTAGCTCAGCATGCTTGCTTCATGCGACATGCTGTATCAACTTTTGTTATAGATATCTATCTGATGACATTGTCCAAACTGAACCCACAGTTCAAAGGAATTTTCATCAGTTGAACTGATTGGATGAATTTAAAGCACCTAATTGATTGGTTTTACTTCTGGTCTTGTTTCAAAATATTAAATTATTGGTCTTTATCAGTTTTTGCTTATCTTCTCCACACAAATGGAATATGTTCCTGAAGGTGTGAAAGTTGAATGCTGGCAGGCAAGTATTTAGGTGCTGAAATAGATTATCCACATATCTTACAGTTAAATGAGATGAATATGAATTGAGTAGACATTAAATTCAGTTATGGTATGGATGTAATCTATTACATTTGAGTCTTCTAGTTTATTAGTATTAGCAATACTATGGTATAGTCTGTTATGCAAGATCAATAACATATCATTATGGTTAAGCAAATTAATAGCTGGCAGTTTAGACATCTATAATGCATATTCCTGTGTGAGCATCACTAATTTGATAGATGGTCAGAGTCTCAAAAGTCTCTGAACTATTAATAGTTTTGTTATCTGAGAACCTATTCTTTCTTCAAACAGAAAGAATGTTTATTGATATTTTTAGGGCATGCTGTGTCAGATTATTAAGAACGAAGATCTGGAAGAACTGAAAGAATTGGGTTCCGGTACATTTGGGACCGTGTACCATGGAAAATGGCGTGGAACGGATGTCGCGATAAAGCGCATTAAGAAAAGCTGTTTTACTGGTCGTTCATCAGAGCAGGAGAGATTGGTGAGTAATCTCTTGCTTACTAGTCTGTTCTTAATAGCTGCACTTTCTTGTATGTGTGAATAATGGAGAAAGGGACATTTTGTTTGCATTTCTAGATACAAAATAATGATGTCTTATAATTTTTCCAGACAGTGGAGTTCTGGAGGGAAGCCGACATTCTCTCAAAGCTTCATCATCCCAACGTGGTGGCATTTTACGGCGTTGTCCAAGATGGTCCAGGAGGAACACTGGCTACAGTGACGGAATACATGGTTAATGGTTCTTTAAGACATGTTTTGCTCTGTAAAGACAGGTAATCCACATAAACAATGATAAGCTTGTCTGCACCATTGCACTGATTGTAGGGAAATATTGTTCTTTATCAGTCTTCTCAATGTTTTGTGAACACAGGCATCTTGATCCGCGTAAGAGGATTATCATTGCTAACTGATTGAAGGGAAATATCATTCTTTATCATTCTTCTCAATGTTTTGTGAACACAGGCATCTCGATCCGCGTAAGAGGATTATCATTGCTATGGATGCAGCGTTCGGAATGGAATATTTGCACTCAAAGAATATTGTGCATTTTGATCTGAAATGCGATAACCTGCTTGTCAATCTGAAAGATCCAGTGCGTCCCATTTGCAAGGTGATTGAATAAGTTCAGGTCAATATTCATGAGGTTCTCTTAGTTTGAGGAAAGAGGTTTACGTCAGTCGTTTGCCTTAACTTGTGTAGGTTGGTGATTTTGGCTTGTCAAAAATCAAAAGGAATACCTTGGTTACTGGTGGCGTCCGGGGAACCCTTCCATGGATGGCACCTGAGTTGTTAAATGGTAGCAGCAGCAGGGTCTCTGAGAAGGTATGGTTGCATATTTCCGTAGTTCATCAATCTGACTTTGTCCATAAAATTGTCTACTTTACTTCGCAAAAAGAATATGTGGGCTACTCTGTATCTGGGCTACTGTACCATGCTTTCACTATTTATGGTTACAAGTACCTTGATGTAGGATGATTAGTCCCATGGTAGAGGATACAGCTTTAGGCTTCACACCAAATCCTTCCTAAGCATCATACCTAGTTTTCTTAAGCATCACACCAAAGAGAAGAATTGCATCATGCAATCCTAAACAAATAAATACAAAATCCAATAATCATCAAGTCTATTGGAAAGAAAGAATTACAACCCTAGATATAGACTCTCTAAAAGTTCTACTTCGAGTTGAAATAGAATACCTCTAAACAAGAAACTTTTTGAATATGAAACATAATATCCTACTTAAACTAAAAATAACAAAACTTATTAAAATCTTCTAATGCTCAAGTCCTTATTTATAACTTTATTTATTAAACTCGAGGAGGAATCTTGATCCATTTAGGACTCTTATTTGAGTTGTAAAGTCCATCCTCATCAAAACTTGTTACAAATGTCAATGTTGCCACTAATATCATCATGCACGATCTTGTTAGCTGCATCAGATCTTCTGTGCTGACTGAGTTTGAATAAGTTTCCCACTGTTTATTTGCTTTAGAAGTTTCAGGCAGAGACGTGTGTCTCTTGTTCCTGATGTTTATCTTTCTTTGTTTCGGATCATGGCAGGTTGATGTATTCTCCTTTGGCATTGTCCTTTGGGAGATTCTCACTGGCGAGGAGCCTTATGCCAACATGCATTATGGAGCCATTATAGGTTTGTGGAAGTGGAATATGTATATCTCGCATAAGATTTTATATGGATAGTGTACTGGCTAATGTGCATTGGCTTAGCTCCGAAGATCACTTCTAAATTGATTTGGGAGTGCCTTGCATGGGTTGGGAGTGGTGGTACTTTTTGTATAGGAGATTCCCATCATATATAAATTTCACTTTCTGTAGGCCTTTGTCACAGAGAATGTTTAATTCTTTGGGATGAGACATTGAGAAGCCAACATGAAATCATATTTTGTAGTTTGATGAGCTCTCTGGTATTTGCAGGTGGAATAGTTAATAACACGCTGAGGCCTCTGGTGCCGAACTCTTGCGATCCCGAATGGAAATTGCTAATGGAGCAGTGTTGGGCCCCGGATCCTGTGGCCCGTCCATCCTTCACAGAAATTGCCCGACGCCTGCGTGTGATGTCCACAGCATCCCAAGCCAAACCGTCTACAAACCAGGCCTCCAGGTGATGGATCTCGGAGATTGAAAACTTGGCCTTTTTTCTTTTTTATCGTTTCCATTATTGATCCCCATTTGTAATGCCACGAGCTGTTTATAGTGGGGGCTCTACAGAAAAGTGTGTATTGTACGGGAGGCAGAGATGGCCTTTGTTCAAGATGCCAGACTGTTAGGTATCGAAGGTGTGTGCATGGTGTGAATGTGTATAGACCTTGGAGAAACCCTTCTCTGTACAACTATTAATTGTGTTTATAGTAAGTACAGTTGCCAATAAAATTACACCCATTTTGCTTTTAGCCCTCTCAATCTTGGTCCAGGTAACGACAAGTGTGATACGTCACTTCAATGTCGCAAGTTATCAAAAGGCAGTGGTCTTGCAAGTCTCAGACAAAAATTCAGTCACCCTCTCCATCAACATGAAGAAAGCATTTTTGAGCTCGGTCACGCAAGTCAGAGACTAAGAAAACAGTCACCATCTCAATCAACATGTAGAATGCATCTCCGAAATGCTTTGCACGTCTCCTACCCACGTAACTCTGAGAAAGTCTTTCGAAGTGCGGAGATGGATGTAATCTTCGATTGCAATTGACAAATTGTTGAGTTTTATCAAACAGTGAAGCAAGCTTGTGATCTGTGCGACCTTACTCTGGATGGAAATTACAAATTTCGGTGAGCCCTTGACTGGAAAAATCATTACGCAGTTGAACACATCAAATGGAACTAGGGGCAGTTGGTCCAAACGACATGGATTTATCTTGTTGAGTTCTTGAGTTCTGAAGGATTTTCAGAAAGCCTAGTTCGAAATGCTCGTTACTTGAAAGGTTTGGCGCTCAGAGTGTCAAGTACCAACCACATTTCAAAAGAATTATCATACATAAAATATCTGGCCAACATTCAAGAGACTCTCATGAGGAACATTAAAAATCGCACTGTTTTCCCTGCATATCTTCCTGAGGAATGCATATACATAATCAACAGCAATCTTCTTGTAGAATCTCGATTCCCTGCTCGCCCTCACAACCGTATTCCCCAATATGTGCACCACCCCTGCATCTCTACACCTATTCAAAAACTCTAATTCATCTGCTTCAGTCCGGTTGCCCGCCTGTCCAGACGATATAGTCATACTATTCTGACATGATGATGGAGATTTTGCTGGCATGATGGAGTCCATCGATGAAATGGTTAGGTCCACATCACAAATAGTAGCTTTGCCATTTCTAGACAAAAGGGCATCTCTTGATTTCTCAGTCTGCTGACCATATATGCTATATTCATCTGAGTCCGAACAACCTTCCATCATGGACTCAAGCCGAACGAAGAGAAAAAGACTGTCAAAGAGCTTCCTCTCAAATTCATCATCTTTCTTATGAAGGTCTTTGTATCCGTACCTTGCAACGCAGCGGAACATGTGAAAATTCTTGGGTCCAATCCGCTTCACGAGGAACCTCTCTTCTTCAGGAACCATGTACACTGGAAGATATTTAATGCAGACAAAAACTACAACAGAATGCATGGCCGGAAGATTAGTGATGAAGTGGGAAAAGATGCGAGGCAGCCCACTTGCAAGTTCTGTGTATACAAGCCCAATGCCAGGGACTCGGACCAGTCCTAAGCTAGGGCCCAGCCCAAGAATCCAGGCCATTGAAACCCGACTATGCATCTCGAACTCATATCGTTTCACTGTGCCATAGTGCCAAACATGCATGATCAGAAGAAATGCAGCCGCAAAAACTAGCGGAACCCACCCGCCCTGATCTACTTTGAAAAGCACGGCAGAGAAGTAAGTACACTCCACTATTAGTGACAGGCCGGTGAAAAGTAGGACGAGAAGCCAATGGCAGTGCCATACTAAAATCATAATCAGAACCATGAGGGCTGTGGTTGCCAGCATAACTATTACAACAGCTGTCCCTGTCACGGAATGTGAAGAAGAAATCAGAAGATACGAGGTTGATGCAGGCAAACAATGTCAATAACATTAAATTCAAAGAGAGTCATGCAGTTCCTGTCATGGAAATTGCCGCACTAGGATCACCTGACCACATCACTACCATTCACCTATGCAAGGTCAGCAGTGATTGATAAGGATGGGACCGAAAAGGGTTATGAGACCAGGTTCTGGAGATCATTTTTCAGTAGCTGGCGGGTTATAGCTTTAAGATGTTGAGGAACACTTAAAAGGGTGACTAGTCTACTCTCCCAGTTAAATGATTGACTCTACTATCTTATACCCAGGACGATGCTCTTATCTCTCTTTCTGGTTTGTTATTAAATCTACAGGACAAAACACCTAAATAAGAGATAGTTGAGGAGGTTTTGTTATGCAGTTCAATAACAAATCTGGGTATTTCCCACAAGAAACCATCCGGTTGAGGGGAGGACTTACCATATGCATTCCCAATTTGATTTTGGTTTTTGAAGCCAGCAGTGACAGCAATGCAGAGGATCATCAAAATCCAGTTTAAGTCAGGAATGTATATCTGTCCGAGAAATTTCTTTGATGTATGTATGACTTTGACCCTAGGAAAACAGCCAAGTGCGAGTGCCTGCTTGATTATTGAAAACGTAGCAGAAATCGTGGCCTGGCTGGCAACTATAGCAGCTAAAGTTGCGATGACAAATACTGGCCAGTATATGCTATCTGTAAGACAAGAAGTAATCAACTTACACGGGGATAGTTTTGCTTCCCAAGAATATATTATGAATAAGAGTATTTGCAAGTGCAGTATCTTTGCTTGAATCAAATATACCATTTGCCAAGGAAAAGAAATTCTGAAAATCTTGAGATGCATAAAAGAGGAGTGCAGTTTTGTTGACCAATAAGCTTCCACTAGAACATGTTTTAAACAAATTAAGAAGTAATCAACCTACATGGGGATAGTCTTGCTTCCCAAGAATATGTTATAAATATGAAAGTTTGAAAGTGCAGTACCTTCGCATGAATCAAATATGGAAATTCTGAAAATCTTGACATGCATAAAAGAGGAGTGCAGTTTTATTGACTGATAAGCTTTCCACTAGAAAGTGATTTAAACAAAACACAAAGAAAAAGGACCTTAAGCATTATAGCTGCAATGTGATCCAAACAATACATTAACTCTCCAGATGCATAAAAGAGGAGTCCAGCTTTGTAGACTGACAGCTTCCAATAGAATGTGAATTAAACAATACACAAACAAAAAGGACCTTAGGCATTACAGCTGCAACATGATCCAAAAATTGCATAAATGTGTAGAAAAATGAAGCTTGCGGAAATGCACATGTCCATGCCTTGTGTCTCATTTCTATGCTTTAGGTATTCAGCTAAGTAAATGTTTTTGTATCTTAACCTCCAGAAAATGCCTCCACTGATCATATATTTGTCACCATTTTTTGTTAGAAAGAAAAAATTTGTCCACTTGAGAAAAATATCAATTGGAAGAAAGTTAATAAGTTCAGTTCAGGAACTGAACTAAATGGAAGACACACTAACCAACTCCTATGCGGTGATCAAGGCCGTTTATGGATAACTTTTCCTCTGCAGCCAGTAACTCAAACAATAGTAAAAAAGTAACACCTTAGTAAGTACACAAATCTGAGAGGAGAGAAATCAAATCAAAGAACTATGTGCATCTTTTTGTTTAATCTTTATTGTTCCTGTCATGAAGTGGTGTCAGTTGCATATCCTCCAATGTAGTTAGACCATCTAAATTGACTAATACAATATACACTACAGACATTGATGGGACCAGCATTACCCTTGTTTCAGAGGTATCATTCTTAATTGCTCAAAGTTTCATAGATATTATACATAAGTAGCTCGGTAGCAAGATCATGTTTTACACACTATCAAATTAAGCTTTAGTTGACACAGAATAGAGGCACCCAAAAGGAGGACTCTCTGACCAGTAGTCCTCTTTTGCTTGAAATTCTTCAGCCGGAGAAAACTTTGATAAGATAAACATGTTCAATCAACGGGCTTAGCTCTTTCATGTCATAAAACATGAAAAAATTATGATCAGCCATCCCCTTCCAAAGCTGAACAAGTACCTGGGATCGATCGATAGAATGCATCAACCACATGGTCCTTGTGCATCATTAGATAGGCCGCTTGCCCAGAATAGGCTAAAAGAAGGGAAGGAAAGACAACTACTGTAAAAGCAATCTGCACGGCCAAAAGTGGAAAATGGCCAAGATCAGCAAAAAGAGCCTCAGTCCCTGCAACAATGATCATGCAAAAGATTAGCAGAATTCCACTAAAAGGTTTTCATTGAGAAAGGGGTGAATCCAACCAGTGATACAGAGCATGATTCCTCCAAGTGAGGTCCAACCATCTTTTCCTCCACGTTTGAAGTACCGATATATGTAAACAGGAGAGAAAGCCCGAAGTACACCCTTATCATATTTCCAAATGTTATAAATGCCGATTCCTCCAATTAAGAGGAACCAAAGAAGCACAATGGGTGCGAAGAGCCAACTAACTGTATCCGTTCCATAGTGTTGCATGCTGAACAAACCCACTAACACCACCACAGCAACAACCACGACTACTTCTGCACCAGAGGAGCAGAACTCAGTATGTAGAAATAATTGAGGTTCTTATCTGCCTAAAAGGTTAGATTCTCAGGGATGTACTCACTGCTGCTGACATCAGGATGGTCTACCTTGATTCCTCCGGCCGCAGAAAGAACTATTCCATATTGTATTGTCAGAAATATCTCAAGCAAATATTAGCAGACAAAGAGAAAACAAATTACGCCTAAGAACATTCCTTCTAACAAAAGAAAAATTGTTCACTGAAGACAAAAGCATCTATGACATCTCTAGGCAGGAAAAAAGAAATTAGAGATGGAAGATGCTTAGTGACAATCGTCCTATCTTTCCATCTCTTAGCAAGCAACTTGCAGTTTTCTCCCTTTGGACATCATCTCATCAAATGTACGAGAACTTAAGCATCCCAGCTGACTTCATTTTTTTCTTGAAAGAGCACATTCGATTTTAGTCACTCACATATAGCATCACTACTCATAGCTCCTCCAAAGATTTGCCAATCCCTACAACAGTTGCTCAAATGACAATATCTATGGACTAAGCATGGACAGTGCAAACATAATACGCTACTCCTAATGATTTTGTTGATAACCATTATTGACAGGAAGAGACATTTATTAAGTAGGGAAATCAAATGCACAACGTATAGCTGACATCTAAAGAAAGATATGAATAACTTGTACCTGATATAGCTGGGGTAAGAATTCCATCACCAATCACCATGCATGTGCCGACAAGGACGAGAATAAGTAGTGCATTCTTCCTTGAAGGACGTCTTTCCAACCAATTCTTGGTCTTTGCCGCAAATGACTGTTCATGGAATGTGGAACGACTGTAAGTCGTCAGCTCCTCATCAGTTCGATGTTGGTTGGGAATAGTTTTTATGTTCGCATGTCGACAAAGCAAGGAGTAAAGAGCAAATGTTCCACCTATGCCATTAGGACAAAAGTTATGCTTGACAAATCCTATGAGCAAAACCTATATCACAAGCACAGGCATTTACAGTTTTGGCTGGTGAAGTTCAATAAAAGATTTAGGCTGAGACTCTCGACGTTACTAGAAGAATTTGATTATGCAAACAAAACAAAAGTTACTGATTTACGGACTGAGACGCTTTCATCAATGTAAAGTGTAGATTAACATTTTATGCAACTGACAGATCCCAGAAACTTACATAAGAAGAAAAATTGAAGGAGTAAGTAGAAGGGAGATAAGTTTACCTTGACCATTGTCATTAGCTCTACAGACGACAAATACATATTTGAGAAGTGGGATAAGCGTCAGAGAGTATATAATCAGAGAAAGAGCTCCGATAACATCCTCCGGATCCTTAACTCCCTGCGGGAATGTATTATAGAAGACGTACAAAGGAGATGTGCCCAAGTCTCCATAGACAACCCCAAGACTCTGGAATGAAAGCCGAAGAAGCAACAGGGCAGAAAATTTCTGAAAAAAGAAGAAGAAAGTATTGAGCACACAATTAAATATGAATGTTTATTAGATCCCGACCTTTTTCAGATCATCAAATATGCCAGGTAATTAGTAGTACCTACCGAATGTAATGTAAAAACACAATTACCAAGTACTAGAGCCTTAACACGTTGCAAGTATTCACATAGAGCGATAAAAAATTGTACAGAGGACCCAAAGTTCATGATCTGAAACTTTACGTGAATTTGCAGCAACTTAAGCTTTAAAAATCACTGCCTCGTCAAGAAGGATTGAATGCTCAAACTCGGCTTATGCGAGATAGAAAAGAAGAAGAGAGAATCAATACCTTCTCTCTGTAGATGTTTCTCAGCCTACCAGCCTCCTCATCCATGGGCTGATCAAGCTTCTGATCCAAATCCCACATACTTCCCCTGTTATCACACTCTTCATCAATTTCAGCTCCTGAATTCATGTCTCAAACCGATTTCAGACAATTTATTTTGCCTCTTTCCACTCCAATCGCTTCTTCAAATCCACGGACAATCGATAATAACCAAACAAAATTCAAGTATCTAAAATTAAGAACCAGGCCAACTGGAACTGTAGAAGCTCGATCAATCACTTGACTTTAATGCTAGAATTGAATCAGCAAATGCATGCAAATACACCCAGAAAAAAAATTGACTCAGAAATCAAGAGGCTGAATCACCACTCGCCACGTAGTGACCTTGGCTTGAACTGAGCACCAGTTCTACATTTAATTTGCAAAATAGCAGGTCACCGAATGGAATAATTGGAGAACTAATAGAAGTGTAAGATTCAAGTTATATCGAAGACCCACAAAGAAATCAACATAGGAGCAAGCTCAAAGGCCAAACACACTGATCAAGAACAGATAGAGCAGGCATGCAAAACCTCAAAACCCCGAAATAATAGACCAAAAAGGGAAAGAAAAAGAGGGGAGAAACAGATTGCTCTTTTGCATCAAGCTAAACTACCAAGGCAGTCAGCTTGAAAGTGGGCTGGACCTCAGTCACTGGATCAAAAAAGAAAAGAAAAGAAAGGAACCAACTTTTAAAAGATTTCAAACATGCCCAAGAGAGAGTCAGCTTTCAGGAGAAAACAAAAACCAAGAAAAAACAAGATAGACAGTGCAAGTAAGCTCGGACGCTTCACTTGCCAAAACCCGTAAAAGAATTTCCACGGAAAGAGTTGGCAGAACTTGGCAGACAGAGACTGAATCAGGCAGACGAAGCAGCTGGAGAGAGGGAGATGCGAAAGAAGAAAAATGCAGTTTCTTTATCATTTCCTCGGAACAGCTTCATTGTTTTCGTGATACACTGTTGGATCTATGCGCACTACATTAAACTAATGACGAGATTATTGTTAATTTAATAATGTATGAACAATAAACAATGAATACTTGCTATTAGCTGGGGGATTCACCGGGGTGTGCTAGTATCTGGGGAAGGTGGCCTGACGCACTATTTTCCTGCTTTTCCCGTGTAGTGGGTCTCTTCACTGATGGAAACACGTGTGCTCTTGAATTTTCCTCTGTTTTTCTCACCCCAGAAAATCAAAACCGGTCAATTTTTCTTGCAGCCACACAAAACTTTCTACTTGGAATGTACCTAATTATGCGGAAATCATATTTTTACATATATAAGTCATTTTCACCAATAATTTCCTTTTTTTTTTCTTTCCGAAGGCTTAGAAAGAAATCTGTCTACATGGACATACAACGTGTGTGCAACCTCTAGGGAAAAGTCTACAATATGTAGTTCAAGTGAATATATTTGAGATGTGCACATCTTTGCATAATGATTGCTTAGCAATTACTTAACAAAAATATCCACGTTCTATTGCAGCTCCACTATTTTTAGATATTTTCTACGTCTTGCCCTTCGAATTAAGGACTTCATAACACTTGTTAGGGACAGAAACTTAGAAACACATTCAAATTGAAGATCTTAAATGCAGATTAGAAACCAAACTGTACAAGATTTGTCCGTAAATTTTGCTCAAACATTATATTATACTGTTTAAGATGAGTCAGATCTTTTAAGTCATTCAACTGGGTGTGAGATCAAAAGACTCTTTGGCTTGAAAATTGAGCAGAATGCATTTCCAAATTGCTTCTCTGCTTCAAATAGCAATCTACACCATTTTTTTTTCCTAAAATATTAACTATCGATGGCTAGTGCTGCCCCGAGACACTTTTTGGTAAACAGTGCTTTGACGGCATTGGTAAACTAAAGAAGGTAACATTACGAATTTATAAGACGCACGCAGATGAAGGTGATAAGGAGATTACCACTTGATGCACTTATTGATTGCGAACATGACTTCAACTAATACAAAAAGACCTATTGATTGTGAATGTCACTTCTTTTCTCGATTATGCTTTCTGATTATCTATCTAACTTAGACATTTAAAAGGCAGGCACTAGGCGACAACTAGGTAAATGAGGTGCATCTACCTTTCTTAATTTCAACTCGAATTAGGTAATACCATAGGTTTACAAATATTCCAAGAAGCAAGCACAGGTTGTCCCAAACTATCTAAATCTTAGATCAAAATTTAAGATATGCTCGGAATATCCATCCGAAAGTCAACCACAGGTGAAATAGTTGACTGGGCTTATGGTTATGACCATGTACCCTCTGGGCACGTGCTCGTTACTTCATTACTAAGGTTCGCATGGTCCCGGAATGGCTGTAACTTTTAGATTTAGGACTTCATCACGTACCAACCACGATGAACATGGGACTCTCCTGCGACATGGAGTCTCCATCATTCGTGTGGTGCAGCTGCTCTTCCTTGGTTCCGCTTTTCAGCAACTTTTGGGTGATATGAAGGGCTTTCGTCGGATCGAATCGATAGTTTGTCGTTGCAACTCCTCTCTCCCCTCAAGTTTCTATCCCGTCGCCGGTCGCCGCTGAAGATGAACGGACCCTCTCAAACAACAAGACCGAGTCTCGATCAGTGCCGATCAAGATTCAGCCCATGCTCAGCAGAAAAACGAGTCAATCACAGACGCAGAGAGGCGAGAGTAGCTGAGTTGTCTACCAACTAATGTTTGGAACATGAATGAAGTCAGATGTCTATTCCCAAACACTGTTGCCATCCATATAAAGAACTATATCGATCCTGTGCGACAGACATTCTACATTTTACACCTACTTCTGGTTGAAGTGGAAACCATTTCAACCGCAAAATAACTTCTTCTGTTTTTTTTTTCCATTAACGCACGACATATGTTGCCCACCAACTTTTTTTTTTTCTGTCGAGAAGTAATAATTTTTATCTATATTTTCCAAAAGGAACACGTGCTAGATTAATAATGTGTGTCGCTGGAGTGCAATCACCGAATTTGTGGGAGCACAATTCTCCCTACATTATGAAGATAGCCTTCTGCTTATCTGTCACCATGAGATCCATGGTGGTTGAACAAAAGCACGACCTAATTCCACAAGAGCCCGGGTTTTGGCCCACACCATTGTAAAAATGAAATATTTCGTGCATAACACCTTCAAAGATCAAACTACAGTATTCTAATGTGTGTATTAGTCAAATTTATCAGTTTTTTGTTCTAAAATTACATGTCAAAATGGAAGCTGAAGAAGAAGAACAACAACTAGGGCATGGGAAAATAGCTTTTTTTACAAAGCTATTCTAACTGACGTGAGTTGAGTTTTCCTACTTAGCCAATGTGGTGGCTGCTGATTCATCTCTCTTGCAAAGACTAGGACTGGGCTCCCAATATTAGTTGGATGGCGTCCCACTCATTGCTAGCGTAACTAAAGTCCACGTTGGTGGTCCGCGCTGTGGCAGCGCAATAATGACTTCAGCACTTTGATTTGTCCAGCAAAATGAAAGGTCTTTCCACGTCTCTGTTGGAAGAGAGGATGCTTTCGGGAAATCAGACTGAGCGCGGATATGAATTATGGAAGCTGAGAATGAAGAAGGAAAGCCGTCGGTCTGCAGTCGATTTTGGCATGTTGACGCTTACCTATTCTTAATTATGATAGCTTTTTCCGATAAACACAGCACGGCTATTAATGCAAGAACGATCCCTTTCAACCCAATTCAGAAGTAAGAAAAATGATTTGAAAATGTTCTTTTCGAGATGGAGATGGGTTTTGAATCTGAATCGACTCGTGTAGAAACCCGTTCAGGAACGGCTCCTCGAGCAGGACAATCTCGACGGGTCTTTGCACGCTACCGAATTGACCGAAACAGCATATGCCATAGATTTAGGTGCCAAAAGAGTTGGGAGAGCCAAAAGTCAACAGACAGGGCGGCCGGACGGCCAGCCGTCTCTCCTGTCCTGTCTCGTCCTAACAACAAGAATCGACCCATCAGGCCGATTCCGGCCAACCCACGATTCTTGGCCGATCCGGCAATGAGACATAAACTCTTCCTACTGGAATCGTTCTTCTTTCTTTCCCGTTCATCCTCGTCTCCGAGCGTGACAGGAGAAAAGCGGTGGTCCATATGGAGTCTCCGTTCAAGCCGGACGTGTTGAAGGGCAAAGTGGCGCTGCTAACAGGAGGCGGGTCGGGCATCGGGTTCGAGATATCGCTCCAGCTAGGCTTACATGGAGCCTCCGTCGCCGTCATGGGTCGCCGCAAGCATGTCCTCGACTCCGCCGTCGCTTCTCTCCACCACCACGGCATTCCCGTATCTAAAAATTTCGTCTTTCTCTGTTCAGACAATTCAAATGCCTCTCTTTCTTGTGCTGCTTGACGATTAAGTCTTGGTATGGCGTCGTCCCTGTCGCTGCAGGCAATCGGAGTGGAAGGAGATGTTCGCAAGCGAGACGACGTTGTTAGAGCTCTGGAATCGACCATCAAGAGCTTTGGAAGGCTCGACATTCTGGTGAATGCCGCGGCTGGCAATTTTCTAGTCCCAGCCGAGGATTTGTCTCCGAATGGGTTTCGCACAGGTCTTGTTCTTTCTCTTCTCCCAGTCGTTGCCAATATCATGTAGTGAAAGTGAATCAGGATGGGATTTGGTCAAAGGTTCTCTTCTTTTCCTTTTTTCTTATTGTTATTATGCTAGTCTATTGCCATGCTATGTTGTTAGCGGTTGTGCAGATGAAGATTGAGATTTATAAGGTAGGAATGATCGTTTAAGTTTAGATAATCTGTTTTTCCTATGATTGGTTTCTGCAGTTATTGATATAGACTCAGTCGGCACTTTCACGGTGTGCCATGAAGCGCTGAAGTATCTCAAGAAAGGAGGTCCTGGAAAGGAGCCGTCTCGCGGGGGCACGATCATAAATATCAGCGCGACCTTGCACTACACGGCGACTTGGTACCAGATCCATGTATCCGCCGCAAAGGTTTGTCTGTGATCGGTTCGGTCCATTTGCTCGGTGTACGCAAGGTTCTGACTAAAATTGTCTTGGAGTTCTTATCGATTGAGCTCCTCACAGGCCGCTGTCGATAGCATTACAAGAAGCTTAGCACTGGAATGGGGGACAGATTACGATATAAGAGTCAATGGGATTGCACCGGGACCTATCGGTGACACGACAGGATTAAGCAAACTCGCACCTGGCGATGTTCTGAGCAGCAGTGAGCAAATGCCGCTCTTTAAACTCGGGGAGAAATGGGACATTGCCATGGCTGCTATTTATCTTGCCTGTGATGCAGGTTTGTAATCTTCTTTAGCTGCTGAAACATGTCTCAGATTCGCCCTTTTAATTTGGTTTTCCTCGTTAAAACACTGCTGCAGTGTCTTCTCTCGGCTTTGTTTTGCTGGAACTCATCCTGTTACGTGATATAGAAAAAAAAATGTTAAAATTTCATTCCTGAAGATCTTATTGTATCTGGAATCTCTTTCAAGATACTTACAATTCCTGCTATACCGACATAACTTGAAGGATCTAATTGATGTCCGTGAATGATAAACCGCAGATCAAACCGCCAAATCAGTAAAGAAAGCTGAATATCAAGTTAGTTTTCACAAAATAAGATTGACGTTTGAGCTGGTTCTGTTGGTCCTCCGTTTATAAGGAACACCGTTACTTGGCATTTCAGCGCTGTAATGGAACTCTTTTAGGAGCATCCTGCTTGCATCCCGTTCTCTGCCTTCGTGCTGTTCTGTTTGATCCGAGTGCTTCTGTATTACTATGTTGCTAATCCTTGAGGCATTCATGAATCTTCCTGCTTCCTGAAGATGAGACTTAGAATTACAAGTAACAACTCGTATTCTCAAGTTGGAACAATTCATAGTTTAAAGTTTGAACAGCAAAATAATCGAGTCACTGGCTTGAGGGATGATATCTGATTTCGAATTACCGTATCTATGTATAGAAGATGATGAGATATTTGTGTCAAAGGTCACCGGTCCTTAATAGAGTGCCAAGAGAGAAACGAGATGTTTGATCATGCATTTTCTGGTAATGACAGGGAAGTTCATCAACGGAACGACATTGGTAGTAGATGGAGGATCATGGCTGAGCACACCCCGCCATCTTCCCAAAGACGAGGTGAGGCGACTTTCCAGAGCCGTGGAAAGGAGGTCCAGAGATGTTGGGGTTCCCAAGAAGAGCAAGTTGTAGTTTGTGAACGCTTCACGGTGCGGGATCCTCATTTCTTTGATCTCTGTGTGATTGTAATCGAATTCCTCAACGATCCTAGGCTGGACTAAAGCCATTGTACTGTGAAAAACTGAATCATAGCATTCAATAAGGGTGATCGGTTCCTCGAGCGGGCCAGTTCCCTCTTGAAATCGGGAACCGAACAACTAAGTCTAGGACCGGACCGGACCAACTGGTCGGGTCCGGTTCTGGGCGGTCCAATGAGACTGGGACTTATCCATATAATAAAGCAAAACATTACTTTCTATTACTATTTATGATGAGTAAAATATATGATGTAGTTGTGGTCCAACATAGAAGGCAAAGTTCGTTAGCGAGCATTAATCAACTATTTGAGCAGGAACCCAGTTCAATCAATTTATATGAGTGGTCTTGATTTCGCAGGACATTACCCAGGGTAAAGGGGGTAACTCCAGCCCAAAGGACCTCTCGCTTTGATCAACTTAAAACTGATGGACACGGAAGCTACAAAGAGCAAATGGCCATTAAAGAAAGAAACGAAGTAACAAAGATAGAGATTTGAGAAGAGAAGAGCCTCTCAAACGAAAGGGAGTTGAGCCGATTCTTATTCAATCCAAGTGGTTTGGTTCGATTCTACCCTTTTAGGAATTGGGAACCAGATTGCCCAGAACTGATTTTATTTTTTGGAACCGTTGATCGGACCACAAGTTTGAAGAATTGGACCAACCCGGCCGGTCCAATTCAGTCAGGGCAGTTCCCGGATTGGGCCGCCCTTTAGAATAACAAAACAGAGCTGCCCAATTCCATTTCCTATTCGCGTATTGGTCAGATTCTTGATGCTAAAGCCCAAACAGGATGGACCCAAATGGCCACTGGATTCGGCCCATTTCACCAATGAAATGACAGCGAGCTCTATTTGCTGATGATCGAACTCTCCTCTCATCTCCTCCTGAAGATTCAGACGTGTATTTTCACTTCGTGATGTGCCAACTCTGATCATGTTATAAACCGAGCAGTGGCGATTGAGGCTATTAATGAGCATACTTGAGTCGACACGAGTTACCACTTGAACTCAGGTCAAATCGGCTGTTCAAAGCTCGATTTTTTAAAATGTTATCCTTATTTGAGCTTGCTACGATACAATTTGATATCATAATACATATCTGGATCGCATCTCAAGTTAAGCCTCATGAATGTAAGCGTGATCCTAAAAAGAGCCTTCCCTAAGAAGATGAGATGAGGAAAAATGTCATTTAAAATTTGTAGTCACACCAACAAATTGTTTCACATATTCACCAACCTGTAAACCTAAATCAAGCAGAACCAGTTCCCACTAGAATATGTGCCTCGTGTTCTGCGAGCCTTCACTAGTTCTCTTAAATACGTATAAATGTCTTCATATTCTGCAAAACCTATCTTATATTACGATGAGCTGGTTATGTCATTATAAGTATATTATATACATCATATAATCCGACTTATCTGCAGATTGGTTTCAAGATTGGGGTAAAACGGGGTCGGCTCTCAAAACTCATTTAATTTAGCAAAGTAATTTTTTTCTTTTCTAGTTTTCTGGAAAATGAAGCTATACTTGTCCGCAACACATGGACGACGAAGGCCAAGCTTACGCCATTCATATGTCGTCGTCGTCGTCGTCGTCGTCCAACGTTGCTGTTCTACTCCGAAGGACGGTGCTCTTGTATTGAACAGCGAACAAGGGACGGTCTTCTGGAGAGGAGGTCAGAACGGCCATGGTAGTACTGAGTTGTATTTTCTCAAGAGGACTCTGCACAATTCTCTTTCTGAAAGTCTTTTTTTGTTCATTGAATGGAGGGCCATTGTACCTTTAGCGGTATCCATTATTGACCGTCAGACATTGCTGGACAAATGAAAGAAGCTGCGTGTGCGATCTGCGCGTATGGATGTTCACAATGGGAGGAACGTACAATCTTGACTTTCATAGGAAGTTCGCCCTGACTTTGAGGCCCTGAGTTTGATTGATTGGATCTCACTTTTAATTAACGCTTCTCCCATAAATAAAAATGGCGCTTTGAAAGAAGCGACGACTAATCGTAATCCTCATCAAGAGTGACACGAGATATCTCTATATTTTAAAGAAATTGTCAGCATTTTACGCGCATGTTTATAGGGTGAAATTACTTCGTTAATTAATTGCACTTAATTATCGTCGGGGGACCACTTTCAGGTTCATTAGGTCTATCTTGACGTCCGATCTCCTCAAATTTTCTAGTGGTGAAGGCTTATTTGGTGAAGATAATCTTGAACCGCATTGGCCCACCGGCCTACGAAAATCGCTTGAGCAAATGGAATAGATCATCTCACTCCGTGACGACCGATCACATGAAATCTCCACCCACTTTTTTGGTTGAGAATTTACAACATCGATAATTTTGAATTTTTGAGTGATAGTTTATCACAATTAGAGGGGAAATTACTAAGAAAATTTTAAACTTATTCTACTCATGCCAATTTGTCTAAAACCCTTTAATTTTTCCAATTGTTACTCCTAAATCTTTTATGATGATAAGGAGTTTTTTTGGCTCATTCAATCCGATAGCCACTTATGGCTGTTTAATTAGACTGTTATCTTTCCTACTACTAGTATGGTCGAAACCCTTATCCATTATTTGGTTAATTTGCTAGCTTAAAAGGCTAGATAATTGGCCTTAAAAATGAAATTCATTGAATGTTGCGCCTGCTCGAGTCAGATTTTTTTTCCGTCTTCCTATTTCCGAGCCTCAAGCATTTTCTCTTACTCTTCTTTTATGAAGTTAATGTTAGCATTATTCTCGACATCACCACTTTAAATGCAACATGCATCCGAAACCAGGAGCTCGCGTTTTTATTTTCACCAGATTGACAAAGATCTGGAAATTTTTTTTATTATCACTCTACATCTATTTTTACTTTCATTTTCCAATCATTTTTTGGGCTCCATATTCTAATTAAAGATAAATGATTTAGAAAAAAAAGTATGAAAAAGTATTTAAATTTTTTAAAATGAATCAGAATATTTAAATATAAATTGCAATTAATAGTGAAGTATTTAATTAATTTAAACGATATGAATCGACACATTCTAAGAAACTTTTTTTAATAATTATTTCTTGCGAAAATAAACATATTCATGATTTATTAAATGCTTTTTCGGGCATGGTTGGCGCACCCCATGTTAGTCATTGGCGGATTGTCTGCTACCCCTACTTCGTCCAACACCTGTGCACCCACGGGCACATCCACGCGTTGTTTGATTTCATGAATAATTTTTGTGCACTCTAAGATTCATTGGAACGACGACTTTGATGGGACATGTCATGTGCAGCGATTTATAACCAAGGTCGTACGCCTTTTTGTTTGTTCTTTCTCATCTTACTTTTCTTTCTGGGAATACATGTGATGCGTGTGAACATTCAATCTTCTCATAATAATAATGATATGACAATGATCGTCACAATGATGATATTAATATTAATAATAATAATGTCTAGATGCACGGATTATTAATGAGAATTCAATATTTTTATGTGGACAATCACTCTAAAAAAAGTGCGATGAGATATTCTTTATTGATGGATCTTTTGCATGATTTAATCGATTCCAGTATCTCCATCGGAATGGATCAACCCACACATTACGAGGATAGTCAGACAAAAATCACAGATCTCTAAACAGTCGTCTGTTAATAATCCGAGTCGTCTGTTAATCCCAGTATCTCCATTGGAATGGACCAACCCACACATTACGAGGATAGTCAGACAAAAATCACAGATCTCTAAACAGTAGTCTGTTAATAATCCGAGTCGTCGTGTCAGACTCATTATAATAATATAAATTCGTCACGAGTTGATGCGTGAATTGCGCCTCAAAAGACGCTTAATCCATCATTTTTTTTTGTAATCCTTTTAAGCTACGTATTAGCTCCTAAGTATTTATAGCACGATTCTCAATTTCTGCTTTCTCTGGCGCAGGATACAAAGTAATGCAGCAATACCTATAAAACTAAGAGTCACTACATATGAATCGCAACTCAATCCAGGAAGGTTTCCTTAGATGCAGCCATGTTCTCAGTAGATGGGTCTTACAAAGATCGATCAGTGGCATTGGAAGCTGTCTTTCACCACCTCAATCCAACCTACGACTTTGCAATTCTGATATCAACTTATGGAAAATATAAATGTATGTGGAGGATATCAAGTGGCTTTTTTTCGTGAACTATTTCCCCCCTTTTTTTTCTCCCTTTGCTTTGACCAAACCTTGCAAATATAAATTAAGTATACTTCACTCCTATGGAAAGTAAAGCCTTTTCATTCGTCAAATTTTTCTCTATATTTAACGCGGTGCCGGTATCTCCACGTTAAATAAAATTTATTTTAATCCATTGCTTTAAAATAATTGCATACCTCGAAGCTTTTTCATAGAAAAGAAAGTCAATTGTGGCTTTCATCGAAATTAATTTGAAGCTTGAGGTAAGGGGTCTGCGTCTGTCCTTCCAAATTTTCAAGACTCATTCCAGTAAGTTTTGATCTACTAGGGTTTTTTTTTCCTTGTTATTTAAAGTATTTGTCCATCCTACGGTGGAACTGGACGGTGGACACGTGGGTGACGTCACCTTGCTATCGTCACACCCGCTGTCGTCATCATTGAGCAGGTCGCAACCACATGGGGAAGAGTCGCGGGGCGGTAGATTCGCACGTTTGTGAGGTTCGAGGGAACATTTTGTATTACGCGGCCAGGTACGCCATGGTAGCCATTGCCCATGATTTTAAAAAGATATTACGATTAATTAATTAGGAAGGATTTCGTCATGATGTACCCCCCAAAACAAAATTTGCCTTGAATAATTACAATTTCCTTTTATTTCTTTGAAATTGTTGTGAGAGAAGTTATTTTTCTTTAATAAAAAGATGGAACTTATTGCATTGCAATCAAGACGAAATTATTACATTTAAGTCGTAGAAACTACTCAAACCTTGCATGTCCCTAGACGAGGCTGGATTAGTTTATCAACCATGTGAATTGAATTATTGGAATCGAATTTCTAATCGTTTCTCTTGGTAAACTCCATTTCTTAGTACTAATAGTATAACTCACTTATTCCATTTAAGAAAGAAATGCATGATTTTTTGAGTGCTTCATTCACTTTCTAGCTTTAACCTTCTGCTAAAGTATGAATTTAAGTTTCATGAGCAATTCGTGGTAGTTAGATAATTAAATATTCTAGCATCCGAATATATAATTTGTCCATCTTCACATCTATAATCATATGCTCTTGCCTTTTATTCATATCAAAATTCTGAATTATCTTTCGTTTTATACTCCATGTATAGAGCCGTCTTTAAGTATCGCCTCTGAGTTTACAAGATAATGTTTTGGTGATTTCATTCTTCTCCTTTCTCTTCCTTATATCACTATTGTACTGTAGCCAATATGTATTTGAAAAGAATATTTTTTGTTTTTTAGCATTACAGCATGATTTAAAGATTTATCATACCAATTAGTAGACAAAGGCTTTTACAATTATATGCACGTCAGAGATTATTATTTATGATATTTCACAGTTATTATTTTTATGGGAATTCTTGAATTTCTTATACTAAGAAAATTGAACTTGTCCTAGTGTTTCCGCACCATTTAAATTGACGTAAAAAAAAAAATCCACCGGCCGACAATGTTGACCATTAATTAGTGAAAAGTCCCATCCCTTGTTCTTTTGTCTAGTGTCTAGGATGTACATTTAGCAATTAAACTATGTATAGCTAATTGGTATCCTCGCTTGTCGGGGGCATTCAGAGGGAAGCTAGCTGTCTCCTATTTTGTCATCTATTTTAGCATGCCTGTTAAATATATAGATGGGATTGTATTCTCTACATGAAAATATATAATTCCTTGACTATATATAATAAAACAAAATAGTGATTCTAATGCCGAGATGGCAACAGACTAGCTTTATCGATACATGAGTATCATCACATGATATTTTGTGAATACCTAAAAAAAAACAGTTGTCTCTGTTCTTTTAAAACTTAGAGTAGGTAGCTTACTTACATGTATATCATAACATCTTTGTAGGTTTACTTTCGGTTGATCTATATAAAAATTTAATTTATACTATTGTTTGTTGTTGTTTGTCTTCTTTTCAAATTGAAAGGAGCATGCTTTAATGAATAACAATCACCCCAATTTAAAAGGATAATCTTCTCGAGCAATGTCACATTGGGATGTCAATTGTCCAAAAAAGTTCAAATTTATTGTACGACAACCAATTCAGTTGCAATCCTCTCAATAGTGCCTATTTACTTGTACATCTTTTGGTGATTTGATAATTTAGTCCTAAACCTTTAAACAATTTGCCAATTTAATTATTTTGGCTAACTTTAGCTGGAAATCGTTGATGTAAAAGCCAACCTTACTACATAGAACGGCTAGTGTTGACGCGCATAGTGTTGTGCCTTTTTTTCAAAATTTTTATGGTTTATTTGTATTTGTATTTCTTTTCCTGTTCTTCCTTTTTTCTATTCGAGCATTAGTGATGCTTGATGATCAGCCATAGGAGAGAGTCAACAAGGGCCAAGGAGATGGAGGAAGAAGGGAAAATAAAAAGAACAAAATAATTTTTTTTTGTAGAAAATCATAGAAATTAAAAAATTCAAAAACTTGTCCATGTCAACGCTGGCCGTGCCGTGTTAAATGGTTTATGGTTATGTCAACGATTTCTAATTGAAATTAACCTGAAAAAAAAAATTAAATTTGTAGATCCTCAAAATACTTAAATTTAAATCAGTACAATTATAAGATTTAAGATTGAATTGACCACTGTATAATAATATAAGATTTTTTTGGATATTCCTCATTTTTTTTTCAAATAACTCTACATAACCCTTTGTTTGGAGGCTTATTGAATGGAGGACCACTTGATTTTAGCAGGCATTACTATTCACCGTCAAACATTGCCAGACCAACAAAAAAAAAATGTTCACAGTTAAGAGATGCAAAGAATCTTGATTTTAATAGAAAATTGCCTCCAACTTTGAACCGCGGGGTGGAATTTGATTGGATCATACATTCAATTAACTTTTCTCCGCTAAACAAAAAGAGCTCGGAAAGAAGCAACTAACTAATCGTAATCCCTGCAAAGAGTAACTCCGCACACGTAGTAATTATGACGCAATCACTTTCAGGATAAAAGAAATCTATGATCTGATGCTGGGTCGCAGAAAAAATCTTATGGTGAAGGCTAATTTCGTGAAGATAATCTTGAACTGCATTGCCACTTAAGCAGATAATTAGACCAAATATTTAGCATCTGACCAAGTCTCAGTTGATTTTGTGCATATTGTCCTATGAATGTTCAGATGAAGGAATGGTAGACCAAGTTAGGAAAGTCTTTACCCACTTTTTTCATGTTTTTCTTCTTTCTCTACTCGGCAATTAAAGAGGAGCGGCATGGCTTTTGGAGAAGAAATGTGATGTCTGTGCACATTCATTCTTCTCACCAAAGTGGTAATGATAATAATGACAACGACTACATTAATAATAAAAATACCAATAACAACAGCAACAACAATAGTAATATCGAGATGCAAATGGTCCAAATTACCAAGAACAACATTCGTATAGGCAACGGCTCTCAAAAACCATGACGATACACTCTTCGTTGATGGAAGTTCTGCATATGGACATACGAAGATATACTACGGCCATTCTCAATATTACTTTTTGATCCCATCATTTCGATCAGACGAAACAATATATTAAGAGGATAGTCAGACAAAAAAAAAGGCATAGATCTCTAGGCATTCATCTGTTAGCGCTTATTAATGATATCTCAGTCATTAGGTGAGACCCATTATAATATTATAAATTCGTCTCGAACTGATGGGTACGTAACCCTTCAAAAGAAGTTTAATCAATAATTTTTTTAAGTACCCACTAACCCTTCATCTTATGTAGCACAACCCGCAATTTTTACTTTCTGGTGCTGGATAATGAATTGCTATCTAATAATTTATTGGAAGCTTCCTTATATGACTAGCCATGTCCTCCTAAGATGGGTCAGTGTCATGGGAAGCTGTCTTTCACCAAATCAATTGATGTTGCTGCTGAATTCAACCCATGACTTTATTATTATGGCTTGAGGTTATAAAGAGCTATAGCTACCTTTTTTGCTTTTCCTTTTTCAAAATTATATTTCCTACACGTTCACATTTATAATCATCCTTTTCTTGTCATATATTTATATCAAATATCCGACTGGTTTGGCTTTATATATTATGCAACATAGGTTTTGATAGTAAATAAGTATACTATAAAGAGAGCATTCTTTACGTTTTGTCTCTAACTTGGATTTCTGGAATTGTAGATTTTTAGAATTGGACTCTCCTCATTGCAAGAAATGTTAGGGGGTTTTCTGCATAACAGTACCAAAACATATAGAGACTACTATATTTGTCCGATCCTTCTCCTCTCTCCTTATTGTTTTCTTATGTAATTATAACTTATATGTATTATATCTTATTTTAGTATAATAATTACATAATTTAAAGATTTCCCACATTAGGTAGTGGAGAAAAAAATAATTGTTTTCATATAATATCACGGATATTATAACATTTATATAAAATATAATATGTCATATTGTGGCTGTGTATTTTTATTTTTGTAACAAAAATAGATGGATCTTGTTCAATATCTGCATTCACAACATCAACTTGTATTAAACAAAAAATCCACCGGCCAAGCATGTTGACTATTAGTTAATGACAAATCCCATCCCTTGTTCTTTTGTCAATCTCTAAAGGACATCCTTTTACAATTCAATTATGTATATAATTGGGGTCTTGGCTTGTTGGGGCATTCACACGGGAGCTAGCTATGTACTCTATCGTCCTTTAATTTGTCATGCTAATTAATTATTATCTATGTCCAATCCAACATGGGATGACTTCTCTCCAACGAGAATTGAAATTTCTTGACTATAGATACTAAAATAAACTAGCGATTCTAATGCCGTGACGGCAATGGCTAATTTTCATTGGTACATGAGTACCGTCTCATGACATCATGAGTATATGAATAGAATCATATTTAGCTCTTGCTTGATATGGAGCTAGAGTAGGTTCACATTCTTACTCGTATAGCATAGTAGCATAGTCATCCTCATCTACAAATATATTATCAGCTGTTAAGAAATCGCGTGTCGATTCTATAAAATCACATGAACAAATGATTTAACCAGACAAAATATAATAATAAATGAATCAGATCACAAGAACACATCAAAGAATTTGTTATCAAAGTTCACCAAAACTTGGGCTACGTCTCTACGTAGAGGTAATATGCGAATCCACTAAACTTTGAAGAGAAGTGAATACAACGACGATTTTCTCTAAAGATCAGGGCATAAAGAGATTAATAACACTTACAAAGAAAAATAAGTCTCTTTTTTCTTCTCTATTTTTCTTTCCTCTCTCTTTTTACATCTCGAGATAAAAAAATAGGCAATGTAATATTATTAATATAAAGATATTGCTTTTAATCTAAAAGTAAATCTATGGTAAAGACAAAAAAGCCCTTACGTAATATTTGGCTTTATCCACCAACATTAGCATGAATAATTTTTACCAAGCAATACATCAAAGTTCATGAGAGCATCGGATAAAAGCAAACTAATCCCCAATCCCTCCGTGCTCCTGTGTAGAGGGATCTCTCACTAGATCAAGATTCATGCTGAAGCCTTACAGTTCACCGCTTACATCTACACTTTAATTAGCTCCTACGTTTCCCGTTACTACAGCAAAATGCTGCTCATGATTCTTCCTGTTTGGAGTCATCCGCCGGGTGATACAATGCCTGCCAATCCAACTTTGTGATCTAGGACAGACAATGCTGAACCTCTATATTCGAAGCTCACGAAGTCAGTCGGGACTAGGTAAATTCACAAAGGTTTACATGATCCTCCATACTTCTCCTGATGCAGATCAGTCAAAGCAAATGTCATGTCCAGTCTCATAAATTTAGCCACAAAAGGGCAAACAATAGCAGATTGAGGAGTGGAAAGAATCTGCTGGGCATCCGAGCCAGCTGACGAAACCATGTTTTGGCAAGTTCTTAGTCATTTAAAAGTTTGCCGTATCAAGTTATGCACCTATTTTCCATCATTCTTTTACCCCATCCTAACGAATACTTGACATATTTTCACACCCATTTGGTTAAAACATCCTACAATCGAGTGTCGCTATGAGTGGAAGAAATCTTTCTGTAATTTTTATCCGGTTAGTAAGTGGAAGAAATTTTCATTTTAAACCATTAAGAAGTGAACGAGTTACTTCGTCAAATTTTCAAACTTGGTGTGCAATCATACGTATGTTTCTCCTCTCATTTCAAGAACCTCCCAGCAAGTTGTCTTATATAAATGAAGAAGGAAGAACATGAATTACTCTCTGATGGGCACCGTGATGACCTAAGGCCGTTTACATCACTTTATTTATGATGAGCCATTTGTGTTGCACGGCAAGGCACTTCTCCATTTTCTTTTTCTTGTTCTTGTTCTTTATTCAATATGAGTAAACTAGGGTTCTCTTTTGCTTATCGCAAGGTACACACGTTAATGACAATATTAAATAATATATATGTATATTATATATAAATATTTCATTTATAAAATGTAGATGCTAGACCCTAGACAAAAGGCCAAGAGGGGTGGGACTTTCATTAATTAATAGTCAACAAGCTGGGCTGGTGGATGTACTCTGAAGTCAATTTAATGGTGTGAAAGGAGATAATATAATTTAGGGAAAACATTAGTAAATATTCTAAATTATATTATTTGTGATACATTTATCCCTAAACATTTTTTTTTCATGTCACCATAAATCCTGAATTTGTGCTTGTGTGATATATTTACCCCATTTTTTACACCAAAAATCATGAACTTATATTCTCATGACACATTTACCCTATAATTTTTTTTTCATGGGTGAGGGGGCTTCATTTGTGCCGCAAAGGGCCAGGCAAGGGTTGTGATCCATGGTTGATGAGCTACAGCAACCCTTGCCGGCCAAAGTGGGTCAAGAAAAAAGAAAAGAAGAAAAAATGAGGATATAAGTTCAGGTTTTTGGAAGCATAAAAAAATTGGATAAATGTGTCACACGGGCACAAGTTCTGAACTTTTGGTGACAAAGAAAAATTTAGGGCAAATGTGTCACATAAGCATAAGTTCAAATTTATGACACAAGAAAAAGTTTTGGAGTAAATGTGTCATATCGTGTAAAGTTTAAACTATCTCCAAAATGCATATAAACAATAATTTTTTTTATAAACCAATAATGAAAATATTTAAATTATGTTATTATCTTGAAACATAAAAGTATTTGTCAAATACAGATGAGTCACATATAAATTGTAAAACAATGAAGAGCCGTGAGAAGGATTAAGGAAATAATTTAGTATGTTTTGCTACTTTTTACAAGAAAGCATTAGCACATTTCTTGCAGTGAGAAGATTCCATTAGAGACAACACAAAAAGAAGGTTCTATTATAGTTTCTCTGCATAGAATATAAAACCAAACTAACACGAATAGATGGTATAAGTATATGTCAAGAAAAGATGATTACAAATATGAAGATGTAAAAAAAATGTAGTTGGATGCTACATCGTTTAATTATTTATCTACCACGAATTGATCTTGATGATTTAACTTCACATTTTAGCCCCAAAAGGGCCAATGAAGTACTTGAAAAGCCACACCTTTTTTTTCTTAAATCAAATGGGTGATTTCTACAATCAATACTAAACGAATGGCGTTTAACAAGAGAAACGATTAAATCAATTTCAAAGTTCACAAGATCGATAAACCAATCTAGCCTTGTCTAGAGATACGCGAGGATTGCATCGTTCTCATTAAATGAGTATGCAAATTTTGTCTCAGCTTACACTGCAGTAAGCTTCACCTTTTTTTTTTCTTCTTCTTTTAGTTAAAAAAAAACTCTCGCGACAATTCTCTAGAAATGAAAAGAAATAAAAGTTGCAATTTGTGGGCAAGATTCTTTTTTACGTGGTCATGATAAAATCCTTCCTTATTAATTAGGTTTAATAAGTTCTCCCAGAGCAATCGATGCTAATATCTGTCTATAATCATAGGCAAGCTGATTCTTCACATAGAATACTGAACCTTATAATTTTCTATTTATAGCCCAATGGAGCCCTTCCGAAAATGGGAATGGCAGGTCTACTTGGCCACGTGTGATTAAAAGAATACAAAATTTACCTCGAATCTCACAAAAATGCGAATCCCCAGCGAGTATTCCACCACCGAAAATGGCCAACCTGCTCAATGACGACGACGACAACAAATGTGACGACAGCAAGGCGACGTCACCCATGTCCTGAGCTCGTGATGAATAAATGCTTGTGGAAGAAAACACCCTTCGAAATATCATAACTTGCCGGAACGAGCGTTGGGAAATTTCCGGACAGGACAAAGGCGGTCCATGCCTCTAGCTTCACATCCAATCAATGAAAGAGATGAGGGGACCCCTTCTTTTTTCTTCAATAAATGCTTCTTTAAATGGGAAGATGTAGGTAGCTAGCTCGGACGGAACAAATTACCATAGTTTTTTTAAACGTGAAGATGTCGGTAGCATGTTAATTATATAGAAATCTCGATGTGGATGAGGGGCGTATTCTAATGAGAGTGGAGGATGCTTAATTTGGATTAATGAGTCTGGGCAAGGCAAAGGGGGGATAAAGAAGAAGGAAAAGTCGATGACAAGAGTTAGCTACTTATTGGAATAATTATAAGGGATCTTGGGTGGAATTTATAGATAATGAATGCCATTCTTAGTCTGACTAAAATGAATTAGAAAATGAATAACCATAAGTTTATGGAAAATATAACAAGAATCCCTCCTCCTCCTCCTCCTCCTCCTCCTCCTTCTTGTTTTAAATGGGAATCACTTTATATTCCGTAGTAGTTTATATCATGAAATCAAAATAACAAAGTCACAAAGAATCTACAAGTAACTTCGCCTGACAGCTTCCAATGATTCTCATCCATTTTCATCAAATCCATCTTATGGGAGCATGGTTCCATATAAGGTAAAGCTTCCAACATATTCCTGAATTTCAACGAATATAAAGTCACCAAATAGCTTTTATGTATTACTCTAATACTTCGTATCCAGCGTTAGAAGGCACATATTGAGAATTGAGAGTTGTGCCACATCAGGCAGTGTGTAATATTAAAAGGAAAAAAAATTAAATGCATGATTATGCTTATCCAGTGGCGCAATTCACGCATTGGCTAATGACAAATTTGTCATTATAAGGAGTCTAACATAATGACCAAAATGTCCTTTAAAAGGGTTGACTTATAAATTTCTGGAAGTTTACAATTTTTTTGTTTGACCATCCCTGTTACATGTTGTTTGGGTTGACGAAAATGAAGGGATCGACAAGATGATCTAGAAAATTGTGATAATATATGTTCACATATCTGTATGCAAACGTTCCATTAACAAATTACATCTTGCCACATTTTTTAGAGTCATTGTCTGCCCATATATTAATATTGATTGTTTGGACATTGTGTAAGAGAGAGATGCTTTTTGATAGAAAGAATCAGTTCAGATGGATAGATTAATTAAAAATTTTCCTGTAGGAAATATATGTTAGAGAGAGAGAGAGAGAGAGTAAAGTAAGGGTTCCATGGTCCACCAAAACACCTTATTTAAGAAACATTCATGTTTAAAGAGCACCTCAAAGTCATTAATGAAGTTTTTAAGCTGTATCCCATATTTATATTGTATTTGTCAATTCTACAATAATGATTGTGAGCTTTAAAGTGCATATTTTGCCGAAAAGAGTGAGAAATGTAGGAGTCTGCAAATTTTGTTTTCTTTTTCCCTTTTTCTTAATCTGAAAGGACATATAACAGATGTTTCTTGGATGGATGCACGACAACATTTCCAGATCTAGATGATACTTCCGTCTTTAAATGCATTTATGAAGCACGTTTCCTTAGTCGTTTAAAGTGCGTATCTTGCGGGATGAGCAGAAGATAAAGCCCCTGGTTTTTTGCTCTTGTTGAAAAAAGAACAAGAACAAGAAAAAGAAAAAGAGAAGTTCCTTCCTCTGCAATTATAAATGGTGGATCGTGCCAAGTGAAGTCATTTCAGCGGCCTTAGGTCATCATGGTGTTCATTAGACAATAATTTAAGGATAATCATTCAAAAAGTCATAAATATATTGTACGATGGCCGTTTTCAGTTATAAACTTTTCAATTATGTCAGTTTAGTCCTAAGCCTTTTGACGGTTTGCTAATTTTGTCATAATCCTTTCAATCTTATTTAGATACTTGGATGGAATGACTTGGTATATTATCAAAAGGTTTATGACTAAATTGATAAAACCTAAAAAATGTTTAGTACTCATTGACATAATTAAAATATTTTATGACTAAATTGACAAATTATCAAAATATTTAATATTAAATTGATAGATTTAAAAAGTTTATAACTGAATTTACTTCATACAATAAGTTCAAGATTATATGGACAATCTTTCCCAATGATTTATATTATATCCACGTGTTGTGTATAGCCAACTTGCCGAGAGGTTCTTGGAAATGAATGGAGAAGGCACATGCTTAACCGTACATCAAGTTCGAAATCAGACGAAACAACTTGTTCTTTAATTTCTGGGTGTGTATTAAAGATTTCTTCCACCTATTGACGGTAAGAAAAATAATAAGAGAGATTTCTTCAACTCCTTAATGACAGCGAAGGTCAAATATGGATTGTTGTCACCAAATGGTTGTTGAAAGTATGGCAAATAATCACTAGGATGAAATTGCAAAATGACGGTAAACAGGTATAGAACCTGATAATTTGAACCTTTAAAACTTGAGACTTCCGGTGTACTAATCCCTCTTTGTATTGTTATGTGGAAGCTTAGTAGTAGCCTTTGTCTTGGCAAGAGCCTAGCTCTATGAAATGCTAAGTCTTTTACATCAAGAAATTGTGAATAATGCGATTCTCTTGATTTCAATGTAAATGCCGGGCTTTTGAGAGCCGGATAGGGTGAACTTAATCGGTTGCGTGATTAAGTGGATTAACCCAAATGTCGGACAATTAGACGTCAAATTAACTCATGCACATGATCTAACTGGGCTTAGGGGATTCATGTTGCTTTTGACCAAAATGGCATCCTTTTTGAACGAACCAGAGAGGATGGGCTCATCACGGTACTCCAAAATTAGTTTAAGATACATGTAACCGGGTCCTAGCCAAAAGTAAAACAACAAATATCTCAGAATCAGGCCAAAAATGTCTATCCTTCACGGAATTTGTGCGTACTATATATTTCGGCGACTGCTGGTTTGTGGGAAAAAGGGTACTTCTGCAGTTGACCAGCTGAGAAATTCAAAATGGGAATAGACTAAAGTAAAGTCTTGCCAGGTCTCCCTTCGACCCCGGTCGAGCTTCGGCACATTACGAGGGGGGACAGGGCTAGTTGGTCCGTCATTTCTCCGAGTTCATCGTTAGAAGCGTGGACCCCATTCCATAAATGCTTCCGTCCCCACCTCCCCCCATTAGGTCAACTATAGACTTCGGAGGAGATCGGGTACACCCACCGCGTAAGTTCGTGTGCTAGCGCCAGCTTCTACTTTCCCCCAATGGGAAGGGGTTGACATTAATGGAATTCTTGATAGATGCGACGACCTTGCATTACAAAATTTGTTAATCTCGAGAGCTCGAATGGTTAGACATAGGGCGTGATGTTGTAGAGGGAGTTTTACGTTTGACGTTCCCGGACACCACTAAGTGGAGGACAGATGCACAAGGGGAAGTAAGATGCATGATTAGTCATGTCTTTACTACTCATATCTTCAAGAATTTTGCAGCAAGTTGGCTTCATTAAATAGATATATGCGGTAGGGATTTCTCTTTTGCTTCATTTAAATGATGATAAGCAAAATTCATCATGAAAACTGCACGTGCTTGATAAATGTATGTCGTAATGTATTACTTGTAATGACTAAATGGCATGGTGAAGAACAGAAAAGGAAAAATAACTTAGCAAACAGCCAGTCGATTCACTTAATTCTGATGAGATGAAGATCATGCTGGATTCTATAACAATTACTCTGGTTCCAAAGATCGCCAATGCTTCAAGATGACGGATTACAGGCCCATTTCTTCCTGCAGCACGGTGTGTGGGTCTACTACCCAGATTCTTGCTAATCCATTGAAAAAACTGTCTTGCCTTCTTTTGCGAGTTTAAATCAACGTGCCTTTATCGAAGGAAGCAAAATTATTCATCTCTCTCTCTCTCTCTCTCTCTCTCTCTCTCTCTCTCTCTCTCTCTCTCTCTCTCTATAACAATGGGAAAATTATCTCTTCCCTAGGTTGTCTATCAGATAATTTTTTAAGAAACAGATCCATTCATACTGGAATGGCATTTGATAAGCATGTCCTTGTTTTTTGTGGGTCCTTAAATGGGGCCGCTTCCTTAAAAAATCTTTCAGCAATGTCAAACTAAGAGTCACCAGTTGTCATCTGACAACTCAATTTATAGTATATAAATCTTGATGTGGTCTCTACTGTATTCATAACGCCCTAAAAGAGACATTTACTGCATTAAATAATAAACGAGAAGAGCTTTATATTTGCCTGGTCCAGCTCCTTTAATAAAATAGCCCAGTGTGTGACATTTTATGATGATGTCAATGCCCCTGGAGTAATTGGTATATGGGCAGCCCTGAATAACCTTAGTGAAAAATTACGGGTCTCTAAACATGAAAAGGGGGTCTTGCGGAGAAGTTTCTCGTCCTTTTCGAAGGCATGGCTATTCATGAAGTAAGACCACAAAATCCCCCTTTTTCACCTACGCTGAACAGGACCCTCTCTTGCTGTTACATCCCTTTTCAAGGCTTCAATTTAACCTGGCAAACTTTTACTGAAATAAGAAAACACGTGCTAGATGTTGGCTCACTATAAATTGGAGTCCTGAGGATTGAGTTTTCGGAAGAGGGTCTAATCAAGAAGCCACGAGTAGTCAGAGAGAGCCATCAAATGGCCAAGCTTGGGGTTGCCTTGGATGAGAAAACGAGGTTGAAAAAGGGTGCTTGGAGTGCAGAGGAAGATGAAAAGCTCACTGCTTATATCAAGAGGCATGGCATTTGGAATTGGAGCCGAATGGCTGAACCAGCAGGTAACTCCACTTAGACATGATATACATAAATTTCACTCACCATCGTTGTGTTTATATGATTCTAATTCCTCTTTTGAGATGGGAATGGTTCTGTGAAGCTGAGTCAATCAAATTTTTGTCCTAAGCTTGTGGATGTGTGACTGATTCAGGACTGAGGAGAAGTGGGAAAAGTTGCCGACTTCGTTGGATGAACTATCTGAGGCCCGACCTTAGGCATGGAAATTTCACCAAAGAAGAGGTGGAAACCATCATCAAGCTTCATGAAGTTCTGGGAAACAAGTAAGCAGATTCACTATAACAAATGCAGCGGATTAAATATATAGAGCATCTTGATTTTCGATGAATTCCATCTCTTTACTCGTCTATTCGGTTACAGATGGTCTGCAATTGCATCAAAACTCGTTGGAAGGACGGATAATGAAGTGAAGAATTACTGGAACACCCGCTTGAAGAAGCGGTTGAAGGGAAAACAGATGCAAAAGCATAGTAACTCCGAAGCAGCAAGGGTGTGTAATAGTGTCGATGCCCATCATGAGAGTTCATCTCAAGAGGAAGAGGGAATGTTAACTCCCTCTTTAACTCCAGTACAATCGTCGAATCTCGGAGATTTTACTGGAAATCCAACATCAAGCCCAGATAACCTCAGCGCAATAAGCTCTGATCAACCCATCGGAGTCCATGGGGACAAGGATAACTCCTTTGAGAACGTTGTGTGTTCATCCTATGTGGATGATGAAGTCCAAAACTATTTGTGGGCCCAACACTTTTCTGTGGAAGATGGATACATGGTACAAGATTTAAACGCTTTGTTCATCGACTCGACGACAACACTATCGTATCCTGGGTGGCCATCAGAGACAGCATCTTCTGCTGCTTCCTTGGAAGATTTTGCTGTGAATCTGTGGGAAATTTGATTGCCATCCATTCACGCTAACGAGATGCCGAGTATTGGTTTTTCGTTATGTGGTGAATTCTAGTATTTCTTTGAACGTATGAATGGTAGTTTATGCCCTAATAAAGTGGAGAAAGTATGGATCTCTGCAAGATTGTGAAGCTGGCTATTTAAATTTTATGTAACTGAGGACCGAAGCAGTCATTCTTGTATATCAAATGATGGTCTTCCGAGAGCTTCATCATGTTAGATTTTGAAGATTGAGAATGTAAACGTTATTTCCATCATATAAGATCAGTATGTACAAGAAAGAAAGGAAATTATCCTATGTTCATATGTCTATTGGCTTCAAGTTCTTTCTTTTGATAATCTGATTAGGTCTACTGACAAAACCAAAACAAACCCTGTGTTCATATGTCTATTGGCTTCAAGAATTAGAGTCAACTGCTTAACAAGGTAAACTTCAAAAGCAGCGGGTGAAAGTTTACCAAATACTCATTTATGTAGTGAAATGTACATTCATTCACAACACTTGCTCCTTAACTTCTACCACATAGCATCCGACAAACTTGCTATCCACATGCGCATACGTACAGATAATCCATTATGGCAATTCTTATTACTGAAAAAGACCTAGAAAAAGTTCACACCCTACAAAGTAATTTGTCGATTCAGATCACTTGTTGGGAGAAACAAATTCCACAACCTGGCCTTGAAACTGTGGCCTATTACTCGGAAGTGTTAGCCGATTGGTGAACGAAACAGGACCCAAACCGGAGCTTAATTAAGCAAAATCAAGTTAAGCAGATCCTAAACGGGACCTTGGGGTTTCGCAGTCGTTATGCGATGTGGGTGCCGAATAGGGAGGATTAACTAAAACGTTATGCTCAACTTCAATCAATAAATGACAGTGCAACGTGTCCTCGTCATGCCGTCGCCATCTCACAAGACGTAAGAGAGGGCATCAGCAATGAAGTTTTCTGGACCAGTACTGCGTCGTCATTGATTCCTAGCTAATTCTGAATTGGTGGGGGCGTGTGGAGCTAATTCAACCGTTGTCATGTCACCTTGTGCATGAAACTTGCTCTAAGGTTTCCTTGTCTACACTTGCGTCCACAAAGTATTGATCTTGGAGTGCGTGGACTTGAGTCTTGATATGTACTCCCTCCTTTCAATGCAGACCCATATGAACTCTGGGGGAAAATTTCTCGACAGAAATTTAGGGTTTTTGCTTTTATGGTAGGGCCATTTATTTAAATTATTATTCGGCATAACCCAGCACCATTATTATTTCAGTAGGCGAGAGAAGACCGTTGCGTATACAAGAAATGAAATGGGCTGGGAGTTTACTCCCACTCTTTTTCCCCCCCTCAAGAGCAGATTCAAGAGCAATGGAGATTCTCGTATATATAATGAGTAGACTTGCGTCCCTTGTATTTGAACATGTAGAGTCATTTTGGGTTGTCCATTGACAAAATCAATTTATTACAAACAAATGTAAATTTATTGCCACGCCATACACGGAGTTCACCGAGTCAAAACAGCCAGGAGATGATAAGATTGGGGCAGTCTCTGTGAATGAATTATTTCGAGCAAAGACATTGGAAAAAGACTTCTCCGTACGAAACTTCGTCCGAGCTGGTAGTGGTTGACTAAGACGAAGCTTCATCTGAAACCTCAAGGTCTCATGTGAAATCAACTTTTTTGATTGAATTCCATATAAGACGGTATAGTGGGAACAATCTTTCTTTAGTTTTGACGAAATGTTTATCTTAAAATTGATGTCATAGTCGAACACGGATTTGCCAGACATCTTACTATTTTTTATTCAGGATGACAATTCTCCCTTCGGAGGTAAGTGATGGCACCGGAAATAACGTGTCTAATGCATAATAAAACCCACGGACTAACGTCCCTTTCGTTAGTTCTTAAATTTGCAGTCTCTTCCACTAGGAAACTTCATTACAGATAGCACCATAATGGATCGCACTGAATCATTTTTTAATGTTTTTGGCTGGTATGGAACACGTGTGTGGTCTGTAGAACCGATCCCTCATATTCTCTGTCATTTTGTGCATGAAACGTAATTGTTCCTCTAGAATTTCACTGCCCACTACAACACGTTCAAAAATATCACTCTGTCCGACCCAAGACGGGTCAATGGGGACCAATATGAAAACTAAGAAGAATTGTCGACGAATATTTAAGAGTGGTTGCCAATACATTCAGCTGATTTGTCTTTTCATTCCCATCCCATTATTTCATTATGTTCATGGAAATTCTGGAACGCCTTTGATAATGATATGGAAATGGCTACTGTTTGTGGTTCGTGATGAGCGTGGGTATGTCGAGCTTCTGTCGCAAGCAGGGACGTTTCCCATATTTGATAATGCAAACTACTTGTCAAATGGCTTTCACAGTCGATGGACGGTGGGGTTGCTTTGTTGCTTTGTTTTCCGATTTCTTTGTTCCTTGCTTTTGAATAAGCGCAAGGACTTTCTTCGGGAAATAGGAGTCGCGAGATCGCAAGTTGCTTTTGTTTAATGGTCCCGGAGATCAATCTATTGCTGCTGAGACCATGGCTGATGTAGGCAATGTTACTGGAGTACTTGCCTGTGGACAACGTCATCGTTCCAAATTATCTGTACACTTCGACAATTTCTTTTTATCAGGTCAAAACCCTAACGCACGCACGTTTCATTAGGTTTATTATCTTTTATTTATTGTGTATGAAGAGGAAAAACCGTAAGAAAAAAGACGGAAAGGAATAGTTTGCCATGCGAAGACAAAATGCAACGGGACGATGAATGAGAAGGACGCGAATGTTTTGCCCTTTATGCGAATAAAAATTATTGAGCTAATACAATCTTAAGTTATAAATTTTATTTTCGACCTTAAGTCTTAGTTTAATGAGAACTAGTTTTGTCCAATTGAAAAGAAAAGGACGTAAGGGAAGGGACAAACTTCAGGGCGTGGAAATCAACAATCTAGAAATGAAAAGAAAAAAGAAGAAAAAAAGAAGAAAAAGAAAAGGAGGATAAAGAGTAATTCCTGGTTGTGGAAAACCTGTCGCCATTTGCTTTAGTTGGAGATAGTCGTGCCTTTTTGGACAACCACAATTAATATTAACTCCAATTTAGCTTTGGCTCCATAACATCCATGTGAAAGTGAATCAATATAATGTAAATCAATATCATAATGAATGGATTTGTCCATTAATAACCGAAGGACGTCTTCCACTTATGTGGGGAAGTATAGCTCCAACATGACAAGGCAAAAATGATTTCAAAGAAAGCAAAAAAAGTGACTGACAGGTCGTGTTCAAGACAAACCCATTCCTCGGGTGGTGAAAAAAAGGACTGAACATTATGTGGGGTCCAAGTTAAGAGAGAAAACAAAAAGTAAGATGTCAAAAACATGCCTCAACTTTCACCAAACGACACACATATACTTTTACTTTTGAATGTATCAAACACAAATTGAAGCCTTAACTTTGGAGGTCGCTATTTACTTTCACGCCAATTATTCTGGTGTCTCTATTTTACGAAAATGTTCTTTTCTTAATAAAGATGTCCATCCCAAAATCCTAAATTCTCGCACCAACTACAAACAACTCGAACCCCATCCAAGATGCTATAATGAGTTTGCAAAGAGAGACAATTTGGTTTTTTTTTTAACATGGTGTTTAGTGTAGGGGAATGTAGGTGGCAGTTTTATAAATATATGTTACAAGTAGTCATTGATCAACCGTAAGATATCATAAGCCCTATAATTTTCATATGATGCTCATTTGAGGATTATAAAAATTAACGAGCCCCAATGTAAGAGACAAAGGGAATTTAGCAAGATCCTTAATTAATTAGTATAACATCGTGTCCGCTGTGGCGGGCTTTGCCCAAGTGATGTCGGGAAATATATTGCCTGAGTTACAGACAGAAACACCTCCATGTCGGCTGCAATGATGTGAATGTCGGCTCCAGTGATGTGAACGGGGCTATGCACAAGATTGTCTCAGGGCCATGTCAATCCCATCGCTTCGATGACTCTCGCCGAAGGGATCAAGGACTTGAGGTGAGAGGGAATGAGCTTGAGTGTGGGTTGAAATGCTGCCATATGCAGCAATCCAAGTCAAGGTAGAAGCACATGTGCAGGTGCAGAGCAGAAGTGGCAACCTTCTCGCCTTTATTTAGCAGTTGCTGACCCATTTTGGTTGTTTTCTACAGATCTGATCGGGGGTCGTCTTATGAAGTCTGGAATTAGATATTTCACGCGCGCCAACTGATCTTCTTTCCACAAGCCTATTTTCCTTGGTTTGGGACTCTATTCGTCCTTGTAACTAATGCTGCTACATGAAGAATTTTCATCCTTCTTAGTAAGGCCTGCATGTGTCTATTCATACTGCAGTTTGTACTGACTATAATATAAGAAGAATCTAATAAATTGGGTTTCTTAAGGGCGAATGACGCAGTGCAAATTTACACGAGATACTGATTTTCTCATAAACAGACTGCAAATTCAAAAGCATCAACAACTAGCATTCGCATTTCAAGACATGCGAATCCTATTATCAATGAGCAATTTGCACCAACGAAACGTGAAGTTTATCTCAAAAGTGCCAATTAATTAGCTATTCCTCCTATATTTTTCACAAGATAATAAGATTACTTTGTAGGACATAAATTTGAAATGGAATGGCTGTTTCTTACAAACCAAAGGTTCGATTTTCGTGCAAGGACATGTATTTTTAGGTAGTGTAATTTCACTCAATTAATCAAATAATCTAGTCCGACTCTTCCTGGTTGCAGCATAAAAAATGACTTTGCATATATTAACAGACATTATATCAATTACTTCCATCACCTTTCCCAATATGATCACTTGTACAGACGTCGACAGATGGCATCCAAGGTTGATGCTCAAAAGCAATTCGCCTTCTTCATAAACGGGACAGCATTAAGCCAATCGGCAATACACAAACAGAAAGCCAGATAAATATGACAGACATGCTAAATTAGGAAGAGCTAGGGCATTACTAGTGCTCACCAAGCAATTCACAAACCAATTTCATGAGATGCAGGATTATCAGTAAGAATCACAAGTCAGCTCTACAATTTACAATGTGTCCACTTTCCCCAGTTCTAGAGCGACGATAACCCGTGACCATGCATGTACCCATCAAAAGTTATGACCACATAACTCCCCCATCCCATATTACATTGCACACTCAATGCTAAGCCCCATCTGCCAGAGTCTGCTTTGAAGTGCTGATGTACAGAACTGCAATAAGTCATACCAATTAGGCATGGACCAAGTCAGCAAAGAATTGATTTAGCAAGCAGAGATTCTGAATACTTCATTACCATTATTTCCTCGAATAAAAGCATCATCATACTTGTTTTTCAGCTGCCCATTGATGTTATCTTCCGTCCGTTCCATTGCTATGTTCATATATCCATCCAGGCAGGTCAGAATACCTGCATAAATCTCCAAACCATCAGAACATCTGAGAATACCACACAACTTCAGACAACAAAAGATAGTGGTTCTAAACAAACATCATCATAGCCTACGCTTTTCAGGAACACTGCAGATCCATTAGTTTATAGTCATCCACATCAACTCTCCTCTAGGTCTTATGCCATAAGAACTAAGGTTTAGAAAATTACTAGAAGTTGACAAGGCTGGCTTGGTCATAGGCACATACCACACAGAAATTAGATTTTTCTATATTAGCATTTGCTACAAATAGTAAATTGAGAAGCCCACATAAGGGGTATTACCTAAAATCCTCACTTCCTGATAAGGCCATTGGAATGTATCAAATGGCTTTAGAGCAACTAACAATTCCATCTAAGTTTGTTAATTAATCATCAAATACCCAACTTCTCCCCTTCTCTCTCAAGACTTAAAAGAAAAGCCATGAGGTCTGGAAGCCAGGTTTTTTTTTTAAATATATTCTCATGCCATCAAAGACAGGTTTTTGGACCTTGTTATCGAAAAGCAGCATATATGTGCAAGATCATTGCTTTTACTGTTTTTCAAAAAATGTGCTCATGATTTGATCTGCCAAATATCCATAACAATAGCTGATTTCATGCAAAAAGCATTTTTCTTATGTTAGCTTCCCATCTAGTAATTGTTGATAGATGAGAAGATGAGTTTAACATCAAGGTCCCAATTTTACTATCGATCTCTCTTTAGCAGTGAATGCTAAAAATCTTGTTAGAAGAAGAGATGGTTATCATATTTCAAAGACTAGATCTAGTTTCCCTCGTGATGACGGAAAAAGAAATTGATTTGCAATGTACATCATGACCACAATGTACATGGCATGACCAACTTAACTGCTCATTCCTTGCAGCATGATGCAGGGTTGCCAATGCCTTTAATAGTTTATCACAAAAGCAATATTCTTCTTCATTTAAGCCAGTTTGATAGGCAAGGTTCATTTGGTTTATAATTCCAGTTAACTTGCTTGACATTTGAGGTGAGCAAGTCACTGCTTGCTGAGAATTGAACCCATAGACACCTGCCTAATTAAAGTTTGAGACAAGTAGTTAAAGGCCAATAGGATTTGGTACAATCAATAAATACAAGTATGGGAATAATCTCAAACTCAGCATTATTGAGAAAATCTTTGTTGAAGAATTCTCCTAACACACAGAGACCATTTTGAGAGAAGCACCTCGATAATCGACGCCAGAATTCAGTTTGACGACGACCGGTCTCCCGCGGATAGATTTCAGGAAATCAGCAGGGGTTTTCGTGCTGGTCGAGCCTTTCTCTCCTCCTCCGCTCATCCTCCTAATCCTCCACCGATGCTTCCTCTACCTGAAACAGGAAGATCGACAATGTAATTTAAGAAACAGGAAAAGAAACAAAATTGCCTGCTCATTTATAGGGGTGAGCGGTTTCAAGTTCGGCTTCACCCCTTATCTATTCTACCAGACAATTATAAGGAAAAGTCATTTTCTTCACAATTTTCTCTACCTCTCAAAATAGTCACTAAACGTAGCATAACGGAGGGGCTGAGTGTGGGCAACGAACAAGTGATACTGAGAGATGAATGGAGCAGGATTCGGAGAGATGACCACTGAAACTCACATAGACTTGGTTTGCGCATTTCGTCGAACACGTGGTGAGCAGCTTCATGAGGGTGTTCATATAATTGAAGCAAGCGAAAGATTCTAGACTGTCGCCCCACATGAGCTGAGCATCGGCGAAACAACATCAAAATCGATCGGACTTTGCTCAAACAGAAACGAGATCTTCAAGAATCTGTTCTTAATCAGAGGGAACGGAGACAACTTCGGGAAATTAGAAGAGAAAAGGGAAAATGGAGCTGAGGAACTCCGAAGAGCTCAGCTGAACTCACCTCAATAGAGTTGCTCGGCCCATGTACACAGAGAAACTGAGAAGCAGAAGCAGAAGCAGAAGCAGGAAGCCCTAGCTCGAGCTAAAGCATTGGCACTGAGTCTCGGATACCAGCTTTGTAATATTTCGTAGAAAATTTAATCGTCAGATAGGATTTAACAATATACATATTAAAAAATATTTTTTTTTCATTTACTTTTGTAGGTGGTATGAATTTTATACCTCAAAAAGTTGTAAACTTTTCTCCCTAAAACATCAGCAATCTATTTTTTTTCCCTTTTTCACCAATGCATGCAAAATTCCGTTCAATTAAGGTCAATAAAAATCTAAAATAGCAACGTTTGTGGATAAAATTGGATGGACCCTGTATCACAAATGACATATGCTGATATATTGATCAAGACTTCAACAAACATAGACACATAAATATCATGTTAGATTTCTCGGTGGATCTGTATTGATTTCCCCTTCATTGAAATTCACATGAATCACAACATTGCTGAAGGCATTGTTCATTCTAAGGGCCCTCTTTGTTTTTTATTTTATTTTATTTATGGTAAAGGTAAGTAGAAGGGCCCTTTTTGTTATTGTTTTTGTTTTTGTTTTTTGGTAGAAATAAGCAATATATAGATTTTCCATGTAAAACTAAACAAGAAGGGCCCTCTTTGTTGAGGAGTTGTAAAAAGCAAAAACTACATTTTTTTTAAAATTTCCCATCAATATGCGAAGTATCATTAAATTTCAAAAAAAAAAAAGAGAAAAAAAAGAAAATTTTTTAATCTACAAGCTAATTTATGTGTTTTGTGAAAATTCGCCGAGTTTGTTTATTTATGAACTCTTGCCGAGTAGATATTTCTTTCAGTAATTACGTTTTCCTACATATATTGACTTGAGGTATTTAGGCTTTAAATTGGTTTGGGAAAGTTGTGAGAACAATGATGCTGCTGCTCGACTACAAAAATATGAAAGGACCTTTTATTGACGGCATGGCATGAGGGCTACATTATGTGATATCCTTCATGAAAATTCGATTGCTATTTTTTTTTTCTTTTTTTCAAAGTTTCCTTCTTCTTTTTTTCTTAAACATAATTGAGATCGAATTAAGATTATTAATAGAAATTTTATTATTAGGACATGCATTCTATCTCTCAACTTAAAAAAGAACAAGAAAAAAAAAGAAAAAAGAAGAGAAGTGCCTTCCCTTCCTACACAATGTAAATGGTTCATCATAATTTAAGTGATGTAAGCGGCCTTAGGTCATCATAGTGTTCATCAGAGAGTAATTTTATGTTCTTCCTGCATGATTTATGCAGACAACTGGCTAGGAGATTCTTGAAAATGAGTGCAGAAGTCACGTGTATAATTGGGCATTGACTTTGAAATTAAACGAGGTTACTCTTTCTTTGCTTGTTGGGATTATGTTGAAGATTTCTTCCGGTTATTGACGGAAGAAGTCAACCACAGGGAAAGTCAAAACAGCTAGCTATAACCAAGTGGGTGTGATAATCTGGCAGATAATCATCAGAAGGGGATTATATAATGAAGGTAAACAGGAGCAGAACTTGATAATTCGAACTTTTAAATGACCAAGAACTTGCCAAAACATAGTTCCATTAGCTGGCTAGCATTCCTAACAGATTTCTTGCGCTCCCCAATCCATTCGCCCCAAATCTAAGCGCATATGAATGGGGAAGCCTTGAAGTCAAAAGCCCTTGGATGGAACAATTTCTCCACGCGTAGAAAGCATCGACTCTTTCACACCACTTTCTGGAAAAAAAAAAGGCTAATAAAATTCATTTGAAAAGGGATGTTTAATTATGGTTCCTGGTTGCAACAATCATTCAGAGTTTTGTCACAAAGAGCTCATTTCATGCGTTTATCTTGAATTCAACATAAATGCCATGCTTTTGGACTCGGCAAGGTGACCTTAATCTGATACATGAAACCAATCTAAGATGCATGCTACAAAATCAAAACATGAACAGAAAAGGCTGAACCCAATGTCGGATGATGAGATGTAGAACTTTTTCACATAAGATTTTTCGTGTAAGGGAGTCCAACCAAAATGGCATCCTTTTGAACAAACGAGAGACGATGAACTTAGTTTGGTGTGCAAAAATTAGCTTAAGATATGGACCACCTGATCATAGCCAAAAGAAAACCAAGTAATTCAGAATTAGAACTAAAAATTGATCATGCGTGGGTTTTGTGCGTACTATTTCGCGGGTGCGTCCTGGGGAAAAAGGTTGGTTTGGACTTGACCAACTAAAATGCGACAATCGAAATTGACTAAGAAAATTCCAGCAAAGTTTCCTTCGCATCTCGGTTGAGTCTCAGCACAGTACAAGGGGACCTTGTTCGGTTGGTCCTTCAACTCTCGCACTTGTTGAACGCATCTGTCAAGTCAACTCGTCGTGTAAGAAGGAGTGTGATTCCCATTCAGAGAATTCCCTAAACGCTTCCCTCCACGCCTCCGCCCCTTACATCAACTTCTTACTCGTAGATCAGGTACACCTAACAAGTAAGTTCCATTTACCAGCATCAGCTTCTACCGTGCAGTAGACCTCTAGGCCTCTGATGAGGTGTTCCCAATTTGTAAGGGTTGAAGTCAATAATTTTCACTACCAAATTTTCATTTGAAAGCTGGAATGCTCAGACATAGAAACGATGCTATAGAGGAAATTTATATTTGACTTTCTTAAACATAAATTAGTGGAAGATAGATCATGTTCTTATGGAAAACAGGTGGGGAGAAGCTAATCGAAATAAGGGGTAATAGACCTTAGCCTAGCTTATTTCGTTCAAGTAAAATAAGGAGAAGCATGGCGCACGATTAGTCATTTCAATAACCTCGACAGCAAGTTGTTCACATAAAATACATATGGGAAGAGCACCAGCACATTCATGATGAAAATAGCAGGTGCTTGATAAATGCATATCAATTTGTGCAGCATGTAATAACTAGATGGTATTGAATTCATCCTGTAAACCCCGTACTAATTTTCCTTTTGAAATGTAGAAAAGGAGAATTACTTAGCAAACAACCTTTGGATTCTCATAATTCTGACGAGATGAAGATCATGCTTGATTCTCCCACGAACTTTGGATTCTCATAGTTCTAATGGATTCTTGGCACATCATTTGCTACAAATTCGCAAGTGTAGTTCTCTGTTTGTATTTCAGGATTCTCAACTGCCCGAGGCAGTGGACTCTAATGGAATTACCCTGGTTCCAAAAATCGAAATGCTTCAAAGGTGATAGATTATAGGCCCATTTCTTGCTGCAATGAGGTCTAAAAGTCTACTACTAAGATTCTTGCTGATCCATTGAAAACTGTCATCCCTTCTTCTATGAGTTTAAATGAAGGAAGGAAAATTGTTTATCTCCCTCTCCCTCTCCCTCTTTCTGTCTCTCTCTGAAATAATGAGAACATTGCATCTCTTCCCCAGGTTTTCTCTCAGATAATTCTTCAGAAAGGTGCATTCATACTGGACATGGCATTTAATGACCAAGTCCTTGTTTTTTGGGTCCCCAATGGGAATGCTTCCTTACAAAATCCTTCACCATGCGAGAAGTCAAACCATGAATGGTGACAAGTCGTCATCCGACAACTCAATTTAGGGTACTCATGAAGCACACATACATACACGCTCGGTATAGTCTCTGCTGTTTTTTTTTTTTTAATAACCGAGGACTTTACCACGAGCTCTCTGTGCCTAGATAGCACCAAAGGGTTGGGCCCCTGTATTACGAGGGAAACTAGCACAAGACCTCAACACCATGGCCTTTAATACACTAGCAACTGTAGGTCTCTGCTGTATTCATCTTGCCCTAAAAGATCAATCATCTACTGCATTCAAAGTAGACGTTAATATTTGTAGAGTCCAACTCTTATGTTGAAATGGTCCAATATGTGACGACATCATTACTTGATGATGTCAACACCCCTAGATTAATTGGTATATGGGCAGACCAGAATATCCTTGCATTTCGAGTGAAAAAATACAGTGATTTCTGTAAACATGAAAATGGGGTCTTGAGGAGAAATTTCTTTTGTCCTCTTCTTCCAAGGCATGGTTTATCCATATTGGGGTTCCCTGACCGCGTGCGAGGGAACCCTGAGTTTTTGGTAATCGGCTGGCCATCTGAGTAATAGGCCACGTTTTCAAAGCTGTTGTGAAATTTGCTATCGAGTACGGCCCAACATGTGATGTAAATTGACAAACTAAATTGTGGGGTCTAAACTTTTTCAAGGTCTTATTCAGTGTTAGAGATTGCCTAAATGTATCATCTGCATATATGAAGTTTCAACTGCATGAACTGCGCATATCAGTAGCGAGTTTGTCCAATGCTATGTGGTAAAATTTAAGAGAGCAAGCATTGTGAATGAATGTACATTTTACTACCAAAATCAGTATTTTGTATACTTTGGCCCACTGTTTTGGAAGTTTTACCGTGTTAAGCTGGCTGTAATTCATTTAGCGAATAGATAGATGAACACGAGACAATTGTCTTTCCTTTTTCCATTGGATCTCTTGTACATACTGATCTTATATGATGGAAGAAACGTTTGCATTCTATATCTCCAAAATTTAACATTATGAAGATCTCGTAAGACCATCATTTGCAATACTACAAGGACTGCTTCGTTCCTCAGTTACATAAACTTAACTACCGCCACAACCTTGCAGAGATCCATACCTCCTCCACTTTATTAGGGCATGAACTAACATGCCGTGTGTTCAGACAAATACTAGATTTTCAAACATAAAAACCCGGCGTCATGTTAGTGGGAATGGATGGTCATCAATATTCCCACAGATTAACGGCAAAATCTTCTAAGGAAGCAGCAGAAGATGCTGTCTCCGACAGCCACCCAGGATACGATGTAGTAGTCATCGAGTCAATGAACAAAGCATTTAAATCTTGCACCGTATATGCATCTTCCACGGGAAAGTATTGTGCCCACAAATAACTTTGGAAGCCAGCATCCCCAGGTGATGAACACACATTATTCTCAAAGGAGTTATCCTTGTTCCCACAGATTCCGATGGCTTGATTAGCACTTGATGCGCCAAAATTATCTGGGCTTGATGTTGGATTTCTGGTAAAATCTCCGAGATTCGACGATTGTACTGCAGTTGAAATGGGAGTTAACCTACCCTCTTCCTCTTGAGACGAAATCTCGTGATTGGCGTCGATACTGTTACATCCCCTTGCAGCTTCGGAGTTTCTATGCTTTTGCATCTGTTTTCCCTTCAACCGCTTCTTCAAGCGGGTGTTCCAGTAATTCTTCACTTCATTGTCCGTCCTTCCAACGAGTTTTGCTGCAATTGCAGACCATCTGTAACAGAAGAGACGACATTAAGAGATGGAATTCATTGAAAATCGAGATAATGTATATACTTAATTCCACTGCATTTGTTATAATGAATCTGCTTACTTGTTTCCCAGAACTTCATGAAGCTTGATGATGGTTTCGACCTCCTCTTTTGTGAAATTTCCATGCCTAAGGTTGGGCCTCAGATAGTTCATCCACCGAAGTCGGCAACTTTTCCCACTTCTCCTCAGTCCTGAGTCAATCACAAATACACAAGTTTACTACAAAGATCTGATTGACTCAGCTTCCCGTAACCAGAGAGAAATTAGAATCATGGAGACTCAAAGATGGCGAGTGAAACATTTATCATGTCTAAGCGGAACTACCTGCTGCTTCAGCCATTCGGCTCCAATTCCAAATGCCATGTCTCTTGATATAAGCAGTGAGCTTTTCATCTTCCTCTCCGCTCCAAGCGCCCTTCTTCAACCTCCTTTTCTCATCCAACACAGCCCCAAGCTTGGCCATTTGATGATTGTCTCTGAGTATTCTTGACTTCTTGATTACACCCACATCCAATAACTCAATCCTCAGGACTCCAATTTATAGTAAGCCAAGATCTAACACGCGTTTCCTAATTCAGTAAAAGTTGTCCAGGTCAACACGAACCCTTGAAAAGGAATATAATAGCGAGTGGTCCTGTTCAGTGTCCATAAAAAAGGGGGATTTTGTTCGTCTCATTTCAAGGGAAAAGGATTCTCTGTCCGCGTGTCCGGGAATCCTTCTCACCATGACCCTCCTTAAAGCCTCAAGGGCATCCCATCCCCACCGTAGCGAACAAAACAGAACCCAAACCGGAGCTTAATTAAGCAAAATCAAGTTAATTAAATCCTAAACGGGGACTTTGGGGTTTCGCAGTTTCTATCTGAGGTAGGTGTTGCCACGGAGGATTCCGTAAAATGTTCTGTTCAATTAACAAGTCACAGAGCAACGGGTCCTCCTCAGGCCGTCGCCATCACAGTGGACGTAAGAGAGGGCATCAGCAATGATGTGTCCTGGACAGGTTAGGAAACAGTTTCTATGTCACGCGTGCATTCTGTCCACAGATTATCGGTCTTGCAGAGCGTTGTCTCGATTCTTGATGTGTACTGTCTTCAATCAATGCAGACCCATATGAATCTAGGAAAACTTTTCTCAACAGAAAATTAGTGTTTTGGCTTGTAAATTCGGGTAAATTAATGTACTGAAGATATATTGAAGGGGAGAAGGACCATTTAATTAATCTGTCATTGAGCATAACCCAGTGACGTTATTGTTTCAGCAAGTGAGAGACATCATAGAGGATGCAAGAAATAAAATAGGTTCGGAGTTCAGCAAGACAAAATTCGATAAGTAATCGTATTCAAAGATGGTGGTATCAATGTATAAATCTTAGTACATTCAATATGAAATAACTTCAATTCCTTTTCTTTTCCCCCCCTCAAGAACAGATTCAACAACCATAATGGTGTGATCTTAATCGAAACATTGTAAGCTTTGACTGTTCATGCGTTCATGATCCGAGGGGTTTAAAGGATCTCAGGCCGAATGACACCAATTCACTCTTGAGTATGGCTAGGGTCTTAATGTCTTGAACCCAACAGGGCTCCTGTTTCCAAACGACTCTAATCTACAATATGTGTTTCCAAAAGGTATTTTAGATTCTCTACTTGGAACCTTGTGTTTGAACGTATGCAGTCAATTTGGGTTGTCTATTGACACATTCAATTTAAAACAAATTACAAATCCATTTCAAAATTACGCACAACAGATGTTCATTTAACTTATGCAATTGTGGCTCGTCTCATTTAAAGTCCTAATCATCCAATTGGCAACTTAGACAACTTATGCCAAAAAAAAGTCATAAACCTTTAGCACTTATGCCGATTCAGTCATTAACCTTTTTTTTTAAAGCTAATTCAGTCCTCAAACTTTTTCACATTTGCCATTTAAGTCATTCCGGTGGATTTTGGCCGGAAAATACCTACGTGGACCTTGTCGGCGACAATCAGTAATGCCGGCGATGACATGGTGATGATGGAGCGACACGTGACAACAACTTTTTTTTTCTTCTTTTTTTATTTATTCTCTTTTCTTTTGCCATGGCTACTCCAAAAGGGCGGTGAAACCCTTGCCGTTATTGCCACGTCGTCGTCGGTGAGGTTCGGTCGTTGCCGGCGAGGTCCACATAGGTATTTTCCAGTCAAAATCCGTCGAAATGACTTAAATGGCAAATGTGAAAAATGTTTAGAACTGAATTGGCGAAAAAAAGTTAAAGACTGAATCGGCTAAAAAAAGGTTGAAGACTAAATCGGCATAAGTAGTAAAGGTTTAGGAATTTTTTGACAATTTTCCTGACAACTTATCTTATGTTTCATTGGACGGTTTTGCCAAGTTTGTATGGCACAAGACATCCTCAATATACGCCTAAACTATTGTTAATAATGTCAAAATCTTAGTGGCCCTTGAAAAGTAAAATAAATAAATAAATTTATTATCACATGATACACGTGATTCATGAATTCAGAACAATGAAGAGATGATAAGATTAGGGCAATCTCTATCGATAACTTATTTCAAGAAAAGACCTAAAAAAAGACCTAGAAAAGACCTCATTATCCGAAACTTCGTCCAGGTTGATAATGCTTTGACATAGACAAAGTTCCATATAAAATTGACCTCTTGATTAAAATTCATATAAGACGGTATAATGGTGGGCAACAATCTTTCTTAAGTTCAGATGAAATATGTATCTCAATATTAATATTATAGTAGACTACGTATGAATTTGGCAAACATGTTTTAGATATTATTCAAGCTAAAAATTGTCACATTAGGTGACGTGTCCAATGCATAATGAATTCCATGAACTTTTGAGGTCTCTTTCCTTCACTCTTTGAATTGCGGTCTCTTTCATAAGGAAACATCATGACAGATGGGATCATAAGTAACCCTACTTTATAATATTACCAGCTAATTCTAAATAGGTGGGTGGTCGGCAGAATCGATTCCTCGTCTTCTCTGTCTTTATGTGCATGAAATGGAGAAAATTGTCAAAAAAGTCATAAATCTTTACCATTTATGTCAATTCAATTGTCAATCTTTTTTCTAAATCGATTCAGTCATAAATATTTTTTACCTTTGCCATTTAAGTCATTCTAGTGGATTTTAGTCGAAAAATGCCTATGTGGAGACGACTAAATCTCGCGCGGCAAACGACGTGACAATAACGGGGCAACACATGGCGACACGTGGCGACAAATTTTTTTCTTCTCTTTTCTTCTGGCTGCCCTAAAGGGTGGTGAAGCCCTCACCGGCGACGGGGGAGGGTAGCAGAGGCTGGGGAGGCCGCCGCCGCCGTTGCCCTCGCCTAGATTTGGGCGGGGCAGTTCCCCAACCCCCATCGCCCTCACCTGTCGCCGGCGACAGCTATGCCACCCTTTAGAGCGGCCGGAAGAAAAGAAAAGAAAAAAGAAGAAAAAAAATTTATTGTTATGTGTTGTCCCGTTATCGCCACGTCGTCGCCGACGAGGTTTAGTCGTTCCCACGTAAGCATTTTCTGGTCAAAATTCACCGGAAAGACTTAAATGACAAATGTAAAAAATGTTTAGGATTGAATCGACTTAAAAAAAAAAGATTGATGACTGAATCGGCTTAAGTGGTAAAAGGTTTAGGACTTTTTTTAGCAATTTTCCCGCATGAAACGTGCTCCTTCCTCTAGAATTTCACCACACTCGACGACACACGTTCGCACGTATTCTTCTGTGCCACCCAAGGCTAGTCAATGTGGACAAATGTGAAGTCTAGGAAGAATTGTCGAACAAAATTTTGGTAGTCTTTCTAATAAATTCAGCTGAATTCGTTTCTCAAGCCCATCCCATTATCTAACCGTGTTTGTATGAATAATTCGACATCTCGAACGTCGATACACAATTGGGTATTGTTTATAGTTCGTGATAAACGTGGAGGTGTCACGTCTATTTTGATAATGTATAGTAATCAAATGGATTTCAAGCTCGATGTATGGGGGTGGGGCAGCTTTGTTGCACACTTTCTTTGTTTCTTCCTTTGAACAAAGGCAAGGACTTTCTTCGCTAAAATAGTAGTTTATGAAACCCAAGATTGCAAGTTGCTAATTATTATATGGTCTGATTAATTAATCTATTGCTGCCAGCACGAAGATGACGCAGCCTGTATTTGGATCATTTGCCTGTGGGCAACGTCATCATCCCAATATATTGCACACTTCGACAATTTATTTATCAGGTCAAAGCCCCAGTAGATGCACGTTTCATTAGGGTTTTATTTAATCGACATCACCAGGTTTTGTCCTAGTTTTTTATTTTGGGGCTGTCCATGGGCCGTCGAGGCGGGCTTTTGACCAAATCTTGGCCCGGCTCTAACATTTCGGCCTAGGACATCTCGGATGAAGCTCTAGCCCGAGCATCTAACCCAAGAATGATAGTTCTTGCTGCAAATATAAAATGCGCCACTCAAAATGAAAATATGTGAGATACTCTGTGCTCTCCGAGAAAGAAAATCTGGAGCCTCTCGACGTACCTCTTTCTGAATCCATCTTTTCTTTGTTCGTGATTTTTACAGATAATACGGTTGATGGCAGGACGTTCTTTGTCATGGTTATATGTCCTCGCTGGAAATAGAATATCTCAACAGACAAGGATTTTCGTTTTTCTTCATCTCAGCTCCATCTAACAAGGATCAATTGCACTTGAGGCACAAGACGATTCGCCAAATTGAACAACCCATTGGTTCTATCTTCTATCCACATACTTTGTGTTTCGAGACTAAGAGCAGATAATCAATCGAACGAATAGGCAGTTGCATATGGGGTTTCACATGTATGTATAGTTTCCATATGCTTAAGAAGATGATGACTAGTCAAATTTCACCGGCCTGTAATGGCTATAGCTTTATAATGTTAAGGGGGTGGACGTGTGAGAATATATGTATTTACGAAGCAATCAAAATATAGGTGAACCAAAAGTTAAAACTTTGAATGAAGGTAGTAGATTCAATCGATTATGTTTATAAACTAACTCGTGCTCCACCTCAATGATCTCTCCATTATATATGAGAATAAACGAAAGTAGTATTTCGATGAGTCTCTTACCATAAATTCTAAGATTGTTATCCGTGATTCTCCACCATCAATGGTAGGTTTTAGGGCTTCAACCACTCGCTCAATCACTTTGTCAGTCATGAGAGTAGTCATCCCTTCGATAACTCGATAAACCCTCGCTATTAACCGCTCAGCTTCTTGATCGACGTGATTAATGATTGCATTTTTTTTTTTGTTTCTTTTACCACATTGGCTGAATGCATATTCACATGGGCGGTGTGTTCGATTTGCTTAGCACTTTTGGTCCTGAAACTAGCATTCGAGTCGTTCGTCTAATTCTTTTTAAGGGATCATCCTCATTTTTTGAATGATCTAAGCAAATTGATCAAAAGGACCCTCTTGCATACTTTAGAGGAAAATTACCAAAATAGTCCTAAACCTATTATAATTATGATAATTTAGTTCTAAACTTTGTTTTTTTTTTTGACAAATCTATCTCTTCAATCAATTTTAGCTGATTAGAGCTAAATTGGCACCATCGACATAGCAGATGTAAGTGATGGCAGCAGCAATGACGCGTCTAATGAAAACCCTAATCATCCACCTTTTCTGAAAATGATTTGTTTGGAATAAATTCCGCGGACTTTGAGGTCTCTTTCATCCCTTCTTTAATTTGCAGTCTCTTTGATTAGGGAACTTCATTAGAGATCACACCGTAAGTTGCCGTCCTTAATTATTCTTATAATATTGCCAGCTAATTCAAAATACGTGTGCGGCATCAAGAATAGATCTGTCGGTATTTTTTTTCTTGTCGTTATGTGCATGAAATGTGCTTAGTCCTATAGAACTTCACACGCTAGGCTACATTAAATGTTCATAGATACTGCAATTCCTAGAATTATTTCTTAATATAATCTCTCCGACCCAAGACCAGTCAATGCCGACCAATGTGAAGCGAGGAAAAATTGCTCAACAAAACTTTAGCAGTCTTGCTTATAGAATTATACTAAATTTGTTTTTTCAAGCCCGTCCCATCATCTAATCATGTCTGTAAAAGTTGTCCTACATCTTAAATATTGATATGGAATTGGGTGTTGTTCGTGATTCGCGATGAACGTGGACACGAGGATGTTTCTCGTTGCGATAACTTAAACAATTGGTCAGATCGATTTCAAAGCTCCTCTTTGGTGGGTCTGCTTTGGTGCATAATTTCTTCGTTTCTCTCTTTTGAACAAAGGCAAAGACTTTCTTCGGGAAACGGCCATTTTTTCAAACCCGAGATTGCAAGTTGTTTGTATTATATGGTCCTAGTGATTAATCTATTGCTGCCACCGCATGGATGACGTAGGCAGTGCTTGGATTGCTTGCCTGTGGACTACGTCATCATTCGTCGAAACCCTCATACTCGCACGTTTCAATTAGTGGGGTTTCTTTAATTGATATCACTAGATTTTATCATAGTATTATATTGGCCCGGCCTAGGACATTTTGGACATTTTATCGTAATATTTGTTAATTTTTTTTTAAACCATGGGTAGAGATTCTTGATATACTAGTTTGTAGTTAATCTCCACTGGGGGCGGTAGTACCTGGACTGTTGTAAATCGGATGTATTATAACTTGATGAGATTAAATACATGGTCATGCTGAAGCTGCTAATAAGACACGTGATTGCATTGCTTGACGTAGCTTATTAGTAAATGTGGCCGGTGCGTGGTTCTCACAAGCTTCTTCGTAACACTTAAGACCACAATTAGTTCTTAATTTAGTGGTTGGTTGGTTCTCGTGTGAACTACCCTTTTTGATGTGTTGACCCAAAAAAATCATTACTTAATTTTTGGTGGAGCATTTCAACTCCTTCCCTCGAGAGCAAGAATAGTTCTTGTCGTGTTGTGGCTGGGATATAAAATGCCCCACGTGATGAAAATTTGGAGCCTTTAAACATGTCACTTCTAATGGAGGAGCTCAGCCTTTCAGCTCGTTATACTATAGTGAAAGAGTCCAAATACTACCTCTACTCGCGTATAATACGCACGTTTCTTGCATCCACTGTTTTTTTTTTTAATTAATGATTCCCATTATAATAAGGTTAATGGCCGGACGTTGTTTATCAGGATTGCATCAGTTCCCCAAGAACTGCACATCTGAACAGACTAACAATTTGGTTTTTCTTTGTCTCAGCTCCATCTGATTAGGATAGTAATATCTAATACACGAGACGATTCGTTAATTAAATTAACACGTTTTGTTCTCTTCAATAGAATATGGATGGAAAATAATGTCAGATAATCATCAAACAAAGCGGGGATTGCATATGGGGTTTCACTTATCTATATATTACCTATCCAAAGAAGAAGACTAGTCAAATTTCACTAGACAAATAATGGTTACAGCTATATAATGATAAGGGTGCACGAGTGAGGATATGGTGTTGGATTAAGGGATGCCTATGAAGCAATTAAAATATAACTCAGCAAAGGCTTAAATTTTTAAAGGCAAGGTGGAATTGAAGTGAATATATATGTTAATGAGCTCATTCGTGTTCCATCTTGATGATCTCCTCGTTATCTATAAAAGTAGATGAAAGCAAAGTTTTGATGTGCCTCCTGATCCTAACATTGCTTCTAAGATTGTTGTCGACGACTCTCTGCCTTTCAGATGTTGGCTCTTAAGGTTGAAACCACTCATTCAGCCACCTTGTTGATCATGTGGGCCGCCACCACTTCGACAGCTCGATAAACACTTGCTATTACCCTCTCAGCTTGTCGATCGACATGTGTAATGATTTGGCCTGTTGTATCTTTTACCGCATTGCCGCAGTGCAGATTCATTTGGGTAGCGTGTTCGACTTACTTAGCAGTTTCGGTCCTGACACTAGCATTCAAGGCCTCAGATCGTTCTTTTTAAGTGACCCAAGTGATTCGATGAAAAGAATCTTCTTGAACCCTTTAGTGGCAGACGGAGATGGTGGTCTCCATCCTCTGAACCCTCTCGAGCCTCAAAGGCTCTTGATCGGTAGAACTCCCGATTAGGGGACTCATTAATTTCGAAATCTTGAAATCGGACACGCTTCTGGCAATTATTTTCCTACTATGGTCGCCAAAAGACTTGTTATTTAGATTTTGGCAAAGTTATTGTCACTATAAAAAAGGCAGAAGGCTTACAGATTATGACTAGAATGATTGAACTGACTAGTATTTGTTTATTCAATAAACAAATACGAGTGCTGTATTTACACACCTAAATCTTATTCGAAATTCAGACTTAGCTAAAATCTGATGTAAATGACGTTAATTTTCTCATCTTCTAAGCCAAAATCTAATGTTTTCGTTGTGACTCTCTGTGTTTTAATTATTGGAGCATGATTGATGCCCAAATTGATTTTTCATGTGTCTTTAATTGGGCCATTCTAATTTTTGTTTCGATTTTCCTCCACGAGAATAAAAAGAAAAAAAAAACTGTTTTGACTTGTGCCCTACTCTATGGATCACTTACAACTGCTATACAATCCTATTCTATAATTACCAACTTATATTTAACTTTCTCATCAATAGCTTAAGTATAACAACTGTTCTATGAAAGTATCAACCTTTATTTGTTTAAATACTAACTTTTCTCGGATTAAATTATCAACTGTTTTTGGTTATCAACTCTCATTTGAGGTGGTCAACCACCTTTCTTGTTGGCTTGCCATTTTTAGTTTCATTGCCAGTCTATTTTTCATATTTACCAACTCTTTCTAGATATTACCAATCTCAATTAGAGTGGTTTATCGCCAACTTTTCTTCGACTAATTTACCAATAATTTGACATTACCAATTCTTATACCGTGTTTGTTTTCTTTAATTGTCGTCTTTATTTTATTTTTGACGAAAGAAAATCTCTCCAACTATCCTATAGAATTATCAACATTTTTTTGAGAGATTTACTGACTTTTTTCTAATTAAATTATCAACCGACTTTGTGTAACAAACTTCTGTTTCAACTGCTTATTAATTTTTTTCCAATTATGTTCCAAGCTAGTTTTGTTTGTAGTTCTATGTGGATAAATTCTCAAATGAGAGTTCGTGACCCAAAATTATTTGGTAATATAATAATTGAATTTTTTTAGAAATTCATTTGTCACTTCATAAAACAGTTTGTAAATTTGAATCCTTTGTACGATATGTAAATAAAATAAGTTATAAGCTTTCATAAGAAGTTAGAAATTTCATAGATTGTGGCAAGCTGACCCCCTTTAATGTGCTCAAATTACATATACGAAATCTTTCCTTATCCGCCTCTAGGGATATTAAAGTCCAGGCAAAACTACATATCTATGTATGACTTTATAAGGTCATAAATTCGAATGTGGCATCTTTCGACAAAACCTTTGAGATGGAGTACTCAGCGATTGCGTACATGGTTATAAGATTCCCATCTATTGGTATGTGTTCAAATACGGGGTCCCCACAAAGTCAAATTAGAGAACCATTGACCATAGGAAAAGACATGCACAAACATAAATTATGCCGTGGGGTCAGTGCGCAACATGACCCCTTATGATGGTGCCAAAGATGCATGAACAGATCCCGTTTCCTGGAAGAGCCAATGCCCCTTTCCTCGAAATCGTCGGACTTAGAAAATTTCGAACAACATTGAATATTATGGACTCCGTGTGCACGTGCGAGATATAGGAAAGTCATAGGAGGACCACCATGTATTTATAAGCACCTCAAAGAGCGAGCTTCATCATTCAGGCCAAGAAGAGACTCTGAAAACAGCATTTTACATCAGGTCTCTCTGAACTGATCAGTATCGATCAACGCAATGGCCAGGTATCCAAGGAACGATAAAAGCAACAGTAAGACAGTGGTCAAAAAGGGTGCTTGGAGTGCCGAAGAAGATCAAAAACTGGTGACTTATATAAAGAGATATGGCATCTGGAGCTGGGCTCACATGGCCAAACCTGCTGGTCTGTGATGCATTATTCATGTTCTCATGTGCTTCTCTTCATATGTGTCTGGTCTTTCTAATTTTTGTTGGGGTATGTTCGACTAACCCTGATCTTGAATCATATGTGTTAATTCCCAGGTTTGGCAAGAACTGGCAAAAGTTGCCGTCTCCGTTGGATGAACTATTTGAGGCCCAACATCAAGCATGGAAACATCACCAAAGAAGAGGAAGAGATAATCATTGCGTTGCACCGAGTTCTTGGAAATCGGTAATTAATTACACTTTAATTGAAAGTGAAGTTGTGACCTGAATTGAAAGCACTAGCTAATTAATTGCTTTTTACTGATGAAAACGTCTGTGATCTCTTGGTTTCAGTTGGGCCGCGATTGCAGCTAGGCTTCCAGGACGGACAGACAACGAAATAAAGAACTACTGGAATACCCGCTTGAAGAAACGGCTCTCTGAGGAGAAGTTTTGTTTGCAGAACACATGCCGTGATGTTAATGTCCACACCGATTACAAGGACATCTCATTCCATCCCTTCAATGATAGATCGAATACGACAAACCTTGGAGTTGAATATCAAATCCCGACAACAAATGCAGAATACTCTTGTCCTTCCATTGGAGTCTATGATGAGAAACCAGGGAGCTATAACAGGTGCTTAGCACAAGAATATGAAAATGGTGAAGGAGAAAGCTTGTGGAAGCGAGTTCTTGCAGTGGAAGATCTTTACATAGAAGAAGATTTCGAGTACATGTTTGCCAACGCTGGAACTAATAATGCCCCTTCTTATGGTTGCACGCAGCCGGAGCCTACATATTATGCTAGTTCCTATGATGATTTCATCCTAGATTTGTGGGGGGAATCATGATGATTGTAACTAAATTAATCATGATCTCGGAGATGGAAGGCAAAAATATGGCATCCGTTTGTGCAAAGTTTCTGAGTGTGATGTACATTAAGCAGCTACGAATAACCCAAGTTGTGAAATAGAATGTCTATCTGCCAGGTGAATGTTAATGGACGAATGAAGATGATTTAATAACAGATTCGGTGATGCACTTATGCTTCGTAGATATTCTGTCCTCTGTTGCTTATTTTGCCTTGGAGTACCTTTCCCGTGTATGGATCTCTATCTTGTGCATTGTTGAGCTGCAAGTCGTCTCACCTCTACTTCTCTTTTCGAATATGAACTTGACAAGATACTTGGTAAATCAATAATGTTTAGTAAAATCACTGTCTTTAGCATTTATCTCCCCCTCTCTCTCTCTCTCTCTCTCTCTCTCTCTCTCTCTCTCTCTCTCTCTCTCTCTCTCATGTTTAGGTTAGAGGGGCACTGGGGCAGAATAAATTAAAACCATCCAGTACTCGGCAACAGCCAACAGCACACGGTTCAAGCCATACTCAAAAGGAGTGCCTTCTTCTCGAAAAGAGAATGAATATGTAAACTTAAGAAATTGAGGAAGTTTTTAAAAGGAATATTTAAAAAGTGATTTTGTTGCCATAATAGAGAAAATTACTTGATTAGTGCTAAACATATTGTATGGGATACCAATGCAACCCTAGACTTTTTAATTTTGTCACTTTAGTCCTAAATTTTTGCATGCAATTCTATTAAAGTCATTCCGATCAATTTTTACTAAAAATCGTTGTCATGGTGATACACCATGCCGAAGGGTTGGCAATGATTAGATTGCCACGTCAAATGATTTTTAGTCAAAATTGAATGGAATGATTATGTCAGAATTTGTGCAAATGTTTAGGACTAAAATGATGAAATTGAAAATTTAATGCTGAATTGACATCCGGTATAATGTATTAATTTAAGACTAATTGAGTAATTTTTCCTCGTAATAGTATCATGTCACCATGCATTCACAAAAAACCTGAAATAAATAAATGGGTTTAGTTGGAATGCCAATGTAATATCAATAATAAATATACGGGGTCTCACTAAATTTATGCTAAGAAGATTTACCTGCCTTAATCCTATTCTTAGAAGAGTGAGACGGCCCTACTTCCATGTCCAGTCTCCATGTTTTTCCTTCGTCTTATGGAACCATTGGATGTGTGCCACGTGTCCATAAAACCCTGAGGATTGCGACGACACTAACAATGGAGTATTCCCCATTTTTTAATAGGATGGCAGAACTCCGTGGTTTCGAGCTTGTAAATCAATTGAGGATTGCAAACAGCAACTTGCTGCTGGTTATTTGTCTGGCAACCCCGTGACATATGAGAAAAATATGAGCACGTCAAAGCTATCGTCTGGACTGGATAATTCAACCTTACGTGAGATTTAATCAACCAAGAAGTACTTATTAATTAAAATCTGTCATTCAATTCTCAATTTATTACTTGTCAAAGTTGATGGGCTAGCAAAGAAATATTACGTGGTGGCAGGGGAAAAAGCTCAACAAGTCTCACAATAACAAAGAAAATAATCTATTGTTCCTTTTAAATACTAGACAGACAACCAAACTTGAGAATGTAAAGTCGAGAAAGTACGGTGATTGTACAAATAAAGAATGTCGATACTCCCTTATACCATCGGATTATATTAGTTTCTTGGGTACATATTCACCAATCAGGATTATTATGAAATATGGACGTGAATTAAGGAAATATTAAGAGAGGAGACATTAACAGATACAAAAGACAAATGACTATGTTATATGAGGTGCGACAATTTATGCTTTGTTTGGAAGGTTGAAGTGATGGAAAAATTCTAAACTGACCTCATCTCCTCCTAATTAAAACTTCAATGTTTACTTCATTTCGCAGATCTGTGTTCTTCATTTTTCACACCTTTCTCAAACAAGGCTTTCAAATTAGCTGCGGATGAATGGACTTTCCTTAAATTCCAATATAAGCAAGGCTAGTGGTACAAGACCATACAGTAGATATAACTAACATGCCAAAACCTAACGCATGGAAGCAGATCAGCTTTGCTTAGTACATAGATAAACAACCAGTAATCCTAGATAATCTGCACTTATCTGATGAGCGAGTCAAGACACGTGATTCGGGGAACATAGACCTAGGGCGAGAAACTGCTGCATTTCTTTGGCCCACCGGGATAAATAAATCAAAAGAAGACTATCAGGTTGGAAAGCTTTATGTCGAAGATAATCGATTCTTCAACCTATCTCTGTTGATATTTATATACAACAGTTTCGTCGGCTAGTTGACATTTTTAAGTACAACCCTAATTCTCCACACGAGCTTCTATTTCTTAGAAAAAAGCCATGGAATTTGACGTCTCTTTCGTACTTTTTCCCTCCTGTCTCCGTCTCCGTGCTTCTGAAACTCAATGAAGGGAATAGTAGCCGGCCAATCACTTCGATTCCCAACTGGTTTACTCTCCGTGTGCATGTACTTGTCATCTGCTCAAGAATTAGTTGATCCCCAATACTTATAATTGGACCAATTGGGACATTTGGGTATATTACTACATACATTTAACTGATAAACCTCAAAATTTTAGACAGACTTATTTTAGGTGGCATCTTGAACTCTGGCAAGACAACCACTCAATTCTTTTTCTTCCTCTCATTATTGACAGGCCAGGATTTTGTGCTCCGTTTCGCGTAGGCTACTCCTAGTTCATGGATAAGAACATTCGGGTCCCTAAGAAATGACTAGTGTTTGGATGTCTAGCTCCTCCAGTTGCCCCCGAAATCATATAAAATTTTGGAAATTCAATCCTTAAGCAGCATACCTTGACTTACAAGCTTAAGGTGTTAAACGGGCTTAACTAAGGTTTTAATTTTTCTTATAATCTTACTTACATATGTATAAATAGAGATAAACTAATATGAAATTGTTATTGGGCGTTATTTTTCGGTTGTTGCATTTAATTCTTGATAAGAATAGGCGGCTAAGTCTCCACATCTCAATCTCTGGATTATTCAAAAAGAAAAAAAGAAGAAGACAAAGTTCGTGATGTTGACAGTGACTTTCATGGTGCCATTGGTTTTCTTCATTGCATAAAAATTATAATTCTGTACAGTGATTTTCCCCCTTCTTCAAGAGATCCCTCACATTTGTCCACTATGTCACGCTTTTGTCAGTACCCATATTAAAATTTTCGTACACTTTCCAAACTGCGGCGAAAAAAAAAACAACTTTTGAATCGCTTTCATACTTGCGGGACGCTTCGTTGTCATTTTCCACTACAGCTTGGAAAACCAAGGCAGCAAGTTGCCTTTTCTTTTATTTCATATGGTCCTACTGATTGAATTCAACTTTGGCTGAAGACATGGGTGACGGGAGCAGATTTTTATTACTTACGTTCGGGTTGCGTCATCATAAAACAAATCAGCACTACAAGATCTTATCTTTAAATTATTTAATGAGGGGCGCAGCCCAATACTTTCATGTGTCATAATTGAAACTTAGGCGATTAGACAATTACAAGTCATTTGACCCACTTAATGGTATCATAAGTTTAAGATGTATGAAAGCCTGTTTTTGTTGTTTAAGAAATCGCCTCGTGTGAACTTTGCTTAAGATTAAGCTGCCATCTGAACCTGGTTTCATGATGTTGTTCCATGCAATGTGTGAATATTGTGAAGTTTTTTTTAGGACCACTGCTAACTGTCCTAAAAGCTTAAACCATTAAGTGAAGGCGTATACTAATATTTAAGTATTTTCACACTTCCTGTCACGCTTAGTCTGGTCGTTTTGTCTAGTATTAAGTGTGGAAATATTTGGAGAGACAAAATAGAAGCTTGGTAAGATTTGAACTCATGATCTTCCGCTTTAATACCATGTGAAGAATATATGATTACTACCAAATATCTTAAAGGCTTAAATCATTAAGTGAAGGCGTGAATTAATATTTAAGTACTTTCACAAATATGACCGACTCCTTTTTAGAGGAAAAAGAAGGCGGTCTTTTTGACCTAGTTAGTGGTTTATGGGCAGCTCAAGATTGAAAAATTAGTAACTAGGTACAAGAACATCGTGAACCAAACTAAAAGTGAATTTAACACAAGCAACACACAATGATCTAGGTGGCTCGGTATTTGACTTACTTTGTAGGTGAATGGGTACAAATTCGTTATGTCAGATTAAAAAGAGATGGACCCGGATTGTAGATCACATTTCTTGCGCTCACGGTGCTGCCCTTTCCACTCCCCACGAGGCTTATGCAAGGCCTCGCAGTGGCCCTCATCCCGCAGCGCAACGGCCTTCATCCATCTATTGGACAACACAAATTTCTGCCTTAAGAATACCTATATCTTTGGGAAACTAAAAAGAATATCCATGTATTCCTTATGAAGGTATGGTTCCAACAGTGATGATAGCGAGGAGAAATCTGAAAGGGAGACGCAGATCAGTGGTCCGATAGCCAGGTCTCACTTCGAAATGAAGAAGCACAGAGAGAGAGAGAGAGAGAGAGAGAGAGAGAGAGAGAGAGAGAGAGAGAGAGAGAGAGAGAGAGAGAAGTTGCGGAGGCGAGATGGCTACATGCCATGGCAGAGAATCTTTAAGGACGTCAAAGAGATCGGAGGAGGAGAGGTTAATCATAATGAGAATAGTGGGAATAAAAAGTCGAGTAAAATTTTTGCCTATCTTTCCTGAACCTCAACTATCATGCATAGGTTCCCCAACAGTCCCTCTATAGTGCTTAGGAAATCATTGGTTAGGGTATATGACCGATGAAAATAAGGAAAAAGATGGGCTGTGATTAAGACTTTCGACCTACCTCAATCATAATATATTGGATTGGGTTGAAAATTTTATGTCACATGATCTATGGTTTTTTAGGATATTTGCCCAAGTTTCTAGACAGGTGGATTTCAGATGGGTTCAGCCAACAAAGCCCTATCCATCTTCCACTAAACTCCAAAATGCTCCTCACGAATAATAATTGCAAGAAGTACGGTAAAAATGATCCATGACAAAATCTCCAAAAGTTTCTAGAAATGGATCATATGTCGTAAAAGTAGAAGTGCCGTTTCCCTTTTCAGCTGTCCGATTTATACAAAGTTTCCCATTGATTGTGGGGCAGATGCTCTGCACAGTCGTCTTGAGGTTTGCATAGGCCAGCTACTTGCATCTGTCGAGACTCATGAAACCATTGTGAAAAGAAGCTCCGCATTACATAGTTGAATTTACGGAAGTCATTGGGAAGCATGAAAGTCTTCGTCAAGCCCTAGAACAGACGTCTCTCTCCATGTTCTGGATTGATTCCATTGATGGTCATACGTGCGACCGAGATTTCTGAATACTTTCAACAATGGGATGGTCCACTGAACGTTTGTTTGTGTTGTGGAAATTAAACGCACGTGTTCAAAAAGTACAGCCTCCCCCTGGTGGTGTGGGGGGTTGTAATATAGTAATGTTTTTCTAGCTTTTCACATCCATTTGGTAAATGAGTGTGAACGATATGTTCCTTATTATTTCATTCCTCCAAAAAGGAAGCATGTATATCAAAGATGGGCAAGAGTATAAGCGTGTTGAAGGAGTTATATAGTCAATATTTCAGGATTGGAACCCTTCATCAGATGGGAAGTTTCCCATTGAATTTGGGGTGTTTTATGACTGGTCTAAGATATTGTATTAAACTCTACTGCTGACAAAGGTGCAACGTATCTAGGGTGTAAGACACTCTACAATAATAGTTTATTGCGAACCCTTGTTTTTATCCCTAGGTCTCTGATTAAATAAAAATCAGCTTTTGCAGTTGCATGTAGGTTTCACTTATCCGAGTGGGGTCTCTCTCTCTCTCTCTCTCTTGCGCGGGTGGAAGCACATATAAATGCAACAAGTGATAGGTCTTCCCGATATATGAACTAAGTGTAATAACAAGTCCATATCTGATCAATAATTAATGCATGCTGCAAAGCTGAATTATTTGAGGAGTAATTGCCGTTAAAAATTGGGCTTGAACTAAGCATATTTTGTTAATCAATACAAGCCACCATTTCAATACATACGATGTCCTTTGACCCTATAAGAAAGTGACTCCTTTTATAGATTCCACTAGAACAACGATAAAAAAAAATAGGTAATGCAACACTTGAATAACTTCAAAGCGCATAAGTTCATAGGTTTTATATGCTTCCCGCAGTCCAATCAACATACAAATGACTTGTACCACAACGCCATGACAATCTTTATTAGAGCCATGTTGATATTGTCTTGAATTCAATAAGATTTACGATCAATTTGAAATTCAAAATTAAAAATCGATCCAGAAATCTAGAAAGGTTTGAAGATTGTGGGAGATTTGTTTGCAAATATGATAATATCTTTAGGGTGGAATTCTTTTTCCTACTTGGATTAGGAATTGCTTTCCTACTAGGATTAGGAATTTCTTTCCAACGAGGATTAGGCTAGTGGGGTTCTAAAGATCTCTTTATTTTCAGCATTACCTTGTACTCGTGAGGAGGGGATATGCTTGAATAACAAATCGTTTTTCTCTCTCCCATAGACGTAGGCGAATTTTCACCGAATCACGTAAATATCTGCGTTCTTGATCATTCTTGTTTTCTTTCATCTAGTTAGGGTGTTCTTCCACACAACAAGCCAATCATATATTAAACATGACCACCTCAGATCCATATCTGGCAGCATTTACTTCAAAAGACTGGATAATGCAGTATTAAATAGGTAGAATACTAACATAAATGAATGATTAGTGCCTTTAGATAATAATGAAGTTTAAGGATATTGACATGAACATAAGTTATTCCAAAGTATGTTGATCAATAGATTAGTTACCCGATTACTTTCTTGCCTGACTCGTTCAATGTTGGAAAAAGTCGTGTAGCACTCTCAAGCAGGTATTATTTTGCACAATGTGCTATTGACTTCGCAGCTAGCTTTCCATTTAGTTCATTTAATTAATCTGTTTTTATCACAATTGTTGGCCTCCGCCACCGAAAAGTTCTTTGTCACCCTCGTCTAATTTCAAACTCGATTGATTGGTATGGGTCGCCATTTCTCGTCATTTTCAGAACCGTAGAAAAATAATATGTTAGTTTTGCGGAATTTAGTGGCATCCGCTGACCTGACCAATCAAATAGGCATGTTTACTTCACTTGCCAAAATCAACATATATCTGTTTTACAGGGGCCATATTCTCTTAAACATGGATTCACTCGAATAAACAATGCTTCACATTCAATGTATGCGCAAAAGATACATACGATATAATTTTTTTTGTTGATTTTTCTGAAATTATAATATTGATTTTCATTTTAAATTCTTGAAGGAAAAGTAAATGAAATAGGAAAAAGTATGTTCCATTAAGTTCGAGGAAACAGGGCTATTTTGTTCTGTTTAGCAACTTGTCTATTTTCTTTGTTTTTTTTTTGTTCTTTTGTTTCCGAGAACAACAAAAGAATATAAATCTATTTATGTACTCAGTTGATTTTTCTATTTCCTATAATAGAAAAAAGTGGTCAGGGAATAGATTTTGAATGAATTCAGAAGTAAAAATAAAATAAAATAAATTCTTATTATCTGAAAAATTTTCTTGGAATAACATTTTTTTTCTTCATTCTTCCTTTTTCTTCTTCTTTATATAACCAGTCACAGGACCTCGGCAAAAGTTGGCGAGCTTCATGGGCCCTTGATAACTAGCCAGAGGAGGAAGAAAGAAAAAGAAACAAGGAAAGATAGAAAGAAAATTAAAAAAATAGAAATATATCAGAAAATTACTTTTGTACTAAACGCAATTTTAATCTTTTTCTCTTATAGGAATAGTAATTACTAAGTGTGCTCTTTTGCAAAGAAACTTATCCAACGAATAGAAATATAAAAGAACTATTTTTGAAACGAAATTATTCCCGAGAACATAAGCGTTACTAAATGTGCCCTTTGTTGCTAGAGAGATTAAAATTGAATGGACAGATGTTCATGCTAAAACTTTTAAAGCATGAATTGTCCGATTTAAGTGAAGGGCTTTCCTGTAAATAATTGTAACTAGAGTATGTCTTCCATGGCAAGAGACATTTTATACTTAGATGTACAATAGTGGGGTCAGTCCACTCTTTAACATTGATGCTTAACGTGCTTAATCTATCGTGCTTCTAGGAAAAACAAATACCCGATTTCCCTTGGAATTATCTGCTCATCAATTGTCCATGAACGAGCAAGTTTTATTACGTTTTATTTTCATGCTAAATCACTCTTTTGATTAAAAGCATTCTGCTTCCCAACTAGCTGATTAGGATGATCCTCTTATGTTATTAATCAACATGAGACATTTGGATTAATTATAAGTAAAATTATGTTCTTCTTACTTTTTTAATGGAAGGAGGGGGGGGGGGGTCCTCTATATTTTTTTAGGGAAAATTATTATTTGAAACGATACTTATGACTCATCTATTGCTAAAAATGCTTGGTATCGGCCATAAAACCTGTCGGTCTTAGCCAGGAAGCAAAGAAGATTCAAGCCAGCTAAAATATTGAGCAACGAAAACCATTAGAAATAAAGGGTCATATAGTTGAAATCCTCCGGTGGGAACACAGACCATTTATCTTTTGAATATCAAATAAGAGTGGGGTCAACACCCATTTCTCCACGATAATAAATATGCCCCACATGCTATTTCCCGGAAGAACAAGTACCAAATTCGCCCTCGTGTTTATCTGCGTTTTATTATTTATCAAGAAAACCTAGCACATCAAACTTTGAAGACAAGCGCGAGGTAGCGGACGAGTATAAATTCAAGTGACCCTCTTGGAAAGGAATAACTTCATTCACAGCAAACTAGGGTGGAAAACTGCGCAATCTCTGGTGTCAATGGCCAGGTATCCCAGGGTTGACAAAACCAGCAACAGCAAGACCGTGAAGAAGGGTGCTTGGAGTGTTGAGGAAGACCGGAAACTGGTGGCTTATATCACGCGATATGGCATTTGGAACTGGACTCACATGGCCGAACCTGCTGGTGAGGCCGTGATATATCAAAATCTTTTGTTTTCTTGATCGAATTTTTATTTATTGAACGAGTTCTATGTGGATTTGGATGTTCCCGATTCAAGACTTTGTCATCTTGAAGAGTCGAGTAACTGAGTCGCCCATAAATGGATCCAAACCCCAGAGCGGTGCTGGATCAAGATTTAATTCCAAATTGCAACACTTAATCTCTAACCCTAGTCTTAAATCTGTTAATATCATCAGGCTTGGCAAGAACTGGAAAGAGTTGCCGACTTCGGTGGATGAACTATCTGAGGCCCAACATCAAGCATGGCAACATCACGAAAGAAGAGGAGCAAATCATTATCAACTTGCACCGAGTTCTTGGTAACCGGTTAGTGAATTTGGAGTATGCAATGATTCTCGGTTGACATTTTACGGCATGTATGGACGTTGGGCGAGTTGCACTTCAGAATATGTTTTATTCTCATGATTAAATCATTTTCCCCATTTTAATTGCAATTAATGTAATTGGCATGCGGCTTCGAACCATATGCTTTTCCTAACTTGTAAATAGCATAGATACAGCACATAAGCTGAGGAAACTACCTATGTTTCTGCTGGGGCATGACTTTGTATTGTCATGATACTACGACTCGAGGCACAAGTGGGGTAATCATCTTAATGAAGTTTTTAAAACCCTAATTTAGATTACTGGATAAATCCAGCATTTCTTATTGTACATATAACTCTTATTAGACTAACAAGAAAGAACATGTCGTCATTGCTATTCGAGACAAACTAGATTCCTAAATTGTAGTTTTTCTTGTTGTAGTTGGGCCAAAATTGCAAGTGGACTTCCAGGAAGGACGGACAATGAGATAAAAAACTATTGGAATACTCGCTTGAAGAAACGCTTCATTGAGGAAAACTTGGGAATGCCAATTGCATGTGATGTCAAACTTAACTCCAATCCAAGTAATAGTTTAACCCACCAAAATCCATCTATTGCCATTCTTCATCCTACAGGAGCAACAAATCTTGGAATTCCAACACTAAATGCAAGCTGCTTGTGCCCATCTTATGAAATTCATCATGATGACAACACCCTAGTGAATCACTGGCACTCACAAGGCAATGTAACCGAAGAAGATGCATACTTCTGCGAACAATTGCTTTCTCTGAAAGATTGGAGCGCTACAAAAGATTTGAATGGTATGGGCCTGAATCCAGGAAGTGCATCGCCTTCTTCTGAGTGCACGTACTACCATCATGTGCATTTTGGCGATTCCTATGACGACTTCATCATGGATTTATGGGGAAACTGATGGTAATATAATTGAAGATTGTCGCAGTCGTGGATCTCCTCAGTCATGTCAATTTTCCTTTGTTTTCAGAAGTCTAGTTTTTTCCCCCTATGTAGTGAACTTTGTTGTGCGTCTTCTAATAAAATTTCCGCAGGGTTGTGTATCCTAGCATCTCTATCAGTAAGAGTGAAAAGATGAAATAAATGTTGTACTATCCAAATCGATCTATGGTGATAATATTTTGTCTGGTTTAGAGATCAACTCTCCTATATTAATCATGTATGAATTTTTATAGTGGAGCTTCATGCTTTATCAGAAAGAAGTGAGACTATGTACTCTTTAACTTTTTTGTCTATTGCTCAAGTAGTATGTTTATACTTTTATTCCTTCTGGCATAATTTCTTTTAATATGGTGTTTGGGCTTTCATGCCCGCTGCTTGCGCTTTCTAGCGCTAATAGCACTTGCTCAACGTAATGGTGATGGCATAAGTATGATTGCAATCAACAAATCAAGATCAAGATAATTACGCTAAAGTACGTTCTTTGCAAGTAAATATAATCTCTCCCAAGTGCTGACGATAAATAAATTTGAATGAACTAAAGTGTTTTGCAGTACACACTATTTCTTGATATGCCAGGGCCTCATTTGGCTTTTAGGCTGCGTACTCTAACCTTTGATCATAACAAGTCTCTAACTCTGTAGCTATCTCCCAGAATATTTGCTTTGATCCTCAACTTCAATAATTTTTTTTATCCCCCAGTGATTTCGGAGGACCCAACTTGCATGAAGAGGTATGATTGCATATTGATTGACTGCTGTTCATCTCCTTCATTGTACCTCATTCCTTAGATAAGTTTGTCTCATTGGGGGAACTGCACGATTCAATAACTAAAATGAACCACTAATGGATGTATGTTCTGGATTTATGCAAGAAAAATTGGTTGCACAGATATTCGGTTGGTATATTTATAGCTTAGCTTCCCGAGCTAACTACTATCAAGAGTAAATATTGGTTAAACTCATTTTATTCAATCAAGCTATGGCATTTCGAGAGCCCTTGTAATGAAGTTAGAATCCACCAGAATAAGTTATCCTCAGTTCTCCTATCATGTAAAACTTGGTAATTGATATTAATATAACTGGCTATACACTTTATATGCCGACCGGGAAGACTACCGCTCTAGCCTATCTAGGAAGGCCACGCTGGCCGATCTTTTTGTGGCTCGAGGACGGGATCCTTCTATTTTGCATGAGTTGGGACCGCTTCCTGTTTTGTTTGACCGACATGATTATTTTCGGTGGTTGGGGGACTCTTCCGGCACTTTCTCTGTGGCATCAGCATGGAGTGTTATTCGTCCGACGGGTCCGAGAGTTCAATGGTCTTCATTTATTTGGAACAAAGCGATCATTCCGAGGCATCAGTTCCATCTGTGGATCATGATGAAAAACAGGCTACCCACCCAGGTATTCCTGTTATCTTCTGGTAGGATAGAGGATGGTTCGTGTGTTTTCTGCCATGCTAGGCCGGATTCCATAGATCATCTCTTTTTTGGATGTCGTGCCACTGTTGGGCTTGCATTCTTCTGGGCCCAGAATTGTCAGATTTCTTAGAGGCAGGGATCGTGGCAGGAGACTCTTCAGTGGGCTATCAGACATATATCTGGCAATCACTTCCATCAGAGTATTGCCAGATTCTCGCTGGGAGCCTTATGCCATATTATATGGAAGACACGAAATGCCGCATTATTCCGTAATTGCCGACTCTTTGTTCCAGCCATGAAGAAGAAGCTTATCATGATGGTCAGAGACAAAGTCAGATTGTTCCAGCCTGTTATTGACACTCCCCGCAATAGGCGGGTTCAGGAGAGGTGGCAGATTGACCCCTCCATTTTTTGTGATAGCTGATTCAATTAGTTTTCACTAGTTAGAGTTTGGCTTTTGTGGCTACTGTTTAGGCCTTCCATCGACTAGATGATATATTTAGGCGTCATTCTTTGGATGTACTTTTGCTTTCTTGGTACCCTTGCACTCACACATCTTTGTAGTGTTGAGAGCGAGTTTTGTGGTACCAAGACATACGCCTTGTGCAGCTTTGCATGGTAAAATCTATATAATACTTACATTTAAAAAAAACAAAAAAAATTGTTTCTAAAAAAAATACATGAGTACTTGGCCACCAAGCATGGGCACCGATTCAAGTATGTTTTTTGGGCTCAACCCTAATGCTTGGAATTTTCATGCTAGGCTCGATTGTTCAAGAAAAGGCTAAGGTTGAACTAATTGGTTTGCGCCAAGTTGAGTCAGGCCTAGCTTGAATGTTCCATTGTTTTAAAATTAAAAATGGATTAATTATTATATTTTCGATCTCAAAAATTACATTTTGACTAGTATGGACTGACACATTTGATTGATTAGCTTTCTCTAGTGTATGGTGAGTATGACAATTAGAATTCAAGGTTCTACGTAGGCAGCCACCAAAGTTGTACGTAATTAAGATTTTTAATTTTTGTTTAGCACATTACTGTTGGTTCAAGAATACTCAAGAGTATTGCATTTTGAATGGATTGTTTTGGATCATGCAAAGATGTAGCTCTTATATGAATAGGCATAGTATTTGAATGATGGACCCAACTCTTAAAAAAAGGGCACAACCCTGCTAATACATTTTGAAGGGTAAATTTCCCAATGATGGGAAAAAAAAAATACACTAACAGCATATTAAGCTCAATTACACCATCTTGTTTGACGGGTTCATGCAGCACAACCACTACAATCTTCCCTAAATGATGGCACCAGCAATGACGTGGACCTAAGAACCCTAAATTTCCAAACGTGCTTTCTAGCTCTTTGTAGACTCCATGGACTTTGACGTCTCTTTCGTTCTTTCTCTTCGCCGTGCCGTCTCCTTCATCGGAAACTTCGTGGATTTGACTAGTACTCGGTCGGTCGCTTTGATTTCCAACTAATCTTCCCGTCCGTAAGCATATCTATGTATAATAAAGCTACTTTACTGACGTACTTTCGAAACATCCTCCGTCATTTCTCACTAGTTACTCTTACCTTGAAGCTTCTTTCCAGTTCACTAAATCACCGAACAGCTTGAGTTCTGAACGAATGTCTCTGTCTGAGATTGACCATGACCATTGAATTATGTATTGACAATATGGGACGACGTTCTCCTACTGGCTAACCCGTGTTGCGCGTGGATGGGTTGAACGATTGGATACAGACTAGTGCCATCATTCTCCCGTTGAGATATTGTCTGGTCTTACTTATTTATGTTGCCCAACACCAAACCCTGTTTCAATACTTTAAAAGATCTAAGAATTCAATGACCAAAGATTAAAAAAAACTGCCAAATTTATGACGAGTAAAATCCATTTGAAAAGTGACTTATCACGAAATGGAAGATTGGATGTAAAAACGATAGGGCTCGAGAATATAAAGTAAACCTTAGTCTATTACTATATATCGATTTATAAAGAAAGTAAGGTATGATAGGCTCATCCCGTAAATGATATGTGGTAAAAATCAATCACAGGTTAAGAAACGCATGCAAACTTGTATTCTTTTTGTGGGATCCACGATGAACTTTTCTATATCTGAGATGCAATGTATCACACGACTAAGCGGAAGCTATTGATTTGAGTAAGAAATAAATTGTCGAAATAAACTGTAATACAAAGGGTTTACATGATTTGGCCGTGTGCCTACTACGTAGGAGAGATCGCCGAAACAGTTTCATTATAATCGATAATAACAAAATTAGAACTGCTCAATCACACTTATTGATAATTGCTTCTTCATCCTAGATTAAACCTGAACCCCTAAAAATCAATCATAGGAATGGAGTTTTCTTGAACTGTTACTCTCTTGGATAGTTGCTATAATGCTTTCTACATCTCCTGTAAGTTTACACATATGTTAAGCATACTTACTATGCACCCAAGACCAAACTCAACAGTATATATTATGAAATTTTTGTAGGATCACTATCAACTGTCCTAAAAATTTAAGTTGTTAAGTGAATGTGTTATTTAATATTTATATACTTTCGCATATATTTCTTTGCAAATAAAGTAGAAGTATTTCTCCAATGTGGACATAGAATTAATCTTCAATAGAAGAAAAGAAGTTCTTGTGGGAATTGATTTTTTGTTTTGCATCAACCACGAACTGGCTGGCTGGAAACAATTAGGATTAACTTCAAGCCTTAATCAGCTTAATCAGCAAATCTCCACTTTTGGAGAGAATTCCAGCTTCATCCTCATGACAGTCGTCTTGCCCAAGCCTCTCTAGGCTCGTCACCCACTGCAGACTCTAATCAAGTTGAACAGTAGTTGAACTTGGTCAATGGGATAGGCTTCGTCAAAATGTCTGTCGGATTATGTGAGTGTGCGCTTTCTCCAATAAATGCAGTGCCTTGTGATTCAATATTAATTATAAAACTATATCTGACATCATTGCATTTCATCCGCTCGTGATACACATGTTTTTTGGTCAAATGTATTGCACTTTGGTTTTTGCACTAAGTGACGATATTCTCCCACAACAAACGGGGCTGCCATGGGCGAGCGGGCGGTGGTGGCTCGAACCAACGGCGGAGAGAGGGTTATGCGTGGCGTGGGTTGTGCTGGAGGTGCTGTTTGGTGAGAGAGATAGGAGCAGGAGCAGAACTGGGAATGGTAAAAAGGGGAAAAAGCTAGGATTAAAAGGGAAAAAATAGAAAAAAATAGAGTACAACAAAATTGGAGAGATACATTTGCGTACCTCTATTTTTGAACATAAAGAAGAAACGCGTCCTCTTTTGACCATGCGCTCTGGGTCGAGTCGCTTTCAAACTTAGCCGTGCGCTTGGTTGCCTTCAATGCACGAACCGATGGGCCAACTGGGGATTATTTTAGTCTGCGCCAACCCACAGATGACTTGAGCAGTTTTGGATTTACTTGCCCTGTGGCGACCTCATCATGGAAGACGATGCAATGCATGCATCACTCCAGATCTTTCCCTAATCTTTTAATGGGGCCGCAGCCTTAATACATGCACGTTTCCCAATTGAATTTCGATTGATTATATCAGAAGTCATCTGACTCATGTCAGGCGTTATCTGCTATGAACCGGGCCATGTCCTGCCAAAACAATCCTTGTCGCAATCTAATCGACACGACCTTGGAGTTCTGGAAAAGAAAAGTCTCCCATACGTGACATCAAAGCAAACCATTGGCCTCCATACTCTTTACCTCCACGTTCAGCTCCTTCACAGCCACCCTGCTTGTTTAAAAAGAAAGGAATCTTGTGGGAAATTAATATCCTATTTCCATCCCCCGCGTTCTCATTGACAATAATCCAGTTTTGGACTTTCCTAACATATTACCAAGTATCCTTGCGCTTCAATTTTGGATTGGATTTCAGAATAATCAGGATTAACTTGGAGGCATGACCAACATATTTCCAGCTTGATGAGTGCGACTCCATTCTCACCGACCATTCTCTCGCCCATGCCCCTCCAGGCTCTTCACCCACTACAGACTTGGACCAAAGCTGAAAGTACCAGAACTTGGTCAATGTGATAGGATACATTAACGTGAATACCATATTGTCTGCCGTATTGCACTTCCTCGATGAATGTGTTTCCTCGTAACACAATATCACATATGAAATCCTAATTGACATCAATGTATTTTGTCTGCTCACCATATGTTTGGTTTTTTGCCAAACGCATTGCACCTTGATTGTTGTAGTTAATAACAATCTTCTACTACAAGAATCCTCGATGATTGAGAAAAGTAGATTCCTTCATTGCCTCAGCTGATGCTAAAAACTCTGTAATTGCTATTGCAGACAAGTGATAAGTGATACTTTTCACAAATTAGAGCAGCCAATGGCACATGTACTAAAGTGTTAACCTCTCAAGAAAATGAATATCAAGATTTAACTTTTTATCTCATAATATTAGAGAATCCTAATTTATGAATTTACTAACAATTCATATGTGTACATTTTTCTTTTAACACAAAGAATAATTGCTTCCTCTTTTGGCCATGCACTCTCTCTAAATGGATTGTGGACTAATGGTTTTCTTTCTTATATTTTTGTCTTTGGTAGGGCAAACGGGTTGGGTACGCTTTCAAACTTGCCGTACGCAAGGCAGAGATAGCCGCCTTTGAAGTATGAATATATGGTCCAACTAGGGATTAATTTACTCTCTGCTAAGCACATGGATGGCTAGAGCAAATTTGGATTACTTGCCCTGCGCCAAAGTCATCACGAAAATGATGCACGTTCCATAATTTGAATTTCAATTGATCATACGTGAAGTCGTTTGACTAATGTGTGAAATGGATTTGCCTCCACATCGTTGAAAATGATTTGCCTCCACTCAACTCCTCCCAAACATCTTAGCACACCAGTGTGTCGTCCTTATTTGTGATATATGCAGAGGTTCACGACACGCTGCTTTTCGGGTTTACATGTTTAAGTAATTGATTTAAAATGAATTATCGGAATTGTAAAACTTAAAGATAAGATGCATCTTCCGGCTCCTTTAATTATCTATGCGTCCTATAGGGAATTTTCTATGATTGATTGCTATTATAAATACCATCTGTTCAATCTTTTTTCTTAGTCCGGAGCTAATTCAAGATAGCAAGCCAACTATGAAGCTATGCTTTGGTTTTGTTAGGTGTAATCCGTATTTGCTTGTGCCAAAGAACCTTTCTTGTATGAGTTCTAATGCCACTCCATCATGCATTATCGACAGAAAAATCTTTGACAAAGTAACCCTCCATTGCACCGGATTAAGCTAACTTTGATTAGGATACACCACAAGTATCCAGCTTCCAAAGCAGCAACCGTATCAACTTTATAACAACAGTTTTACTCAACTAATATATTCGATTTAACTCCAATTTACCCTCCTTTGGCAACAAATATCCACTTCACCTTTGCACACTCAGTTCGCAAATTAACAACTTTAAAATTTCTCAAAATAGAGACGCTGTTATTTCTTTTTTTTTTTTTGGTAAATGTAAGTATTATATAGATTTTTACCATGCAAAGCTGTGCAAGGCGTATGTCTTGGTACTACAAAGACACTGTTATTTCTTGTAATTTCCCACCCATAAAAAACGTCTTTGGACATTAGACCTTAAAATATATTATTATTTTATATTATATTCTTTAGTTTATTTATACATCATAAAAGAACACTTACATAAAAGAAAGTACAAAAAGAAAAAGTTTCAAAACACTCCTAACCATCAAATCATGGAACAGTTTTGAGAGTATTAGTCCTTGAGGTACTATCTTTCTCTCTCCATGAATCAATACTTTACTCAACCTTCTAGATTTAACGTACTAGAAACCAAAAAGTGAAAATGAAAATTAAGGCTCCAGATTACCGAGCTGAATTAGGGAAGTGATTGGGGAAGTACAAAAGTGGTTGATATGCGAAAAAAACCACCTGTTCACTTACTTTTGTGAACTGTCCTATAAAAGTTTCAACGGTCCATTTCATTTGCAAGTATTAATACGGATCGCGGTCATTGTGGACTGTGTACCTTGACAAGTTGAACACATCTGTTGGGAGACTCTGAATATCATTGACTTTTAGATTCCTGCAGCTAGAAAGAATGTTTCTGTTGGCAATAATGCAATCGTGTTGAAGGCAAGTACGAGTCAATATTCCACAATTTGGACCTTTTTATTATCAGACGAGCTTTCCTTCCCCCCACCTTTTTCTCTGTCTCCATGTATCTTGTCCTCTTTATCTCTCGTTAAAAATAAATGAGTGAATGCATCTGGGTTTTACCTGTCTTACTGATGTGCTCTCCGTTGAGTGCATAAAAGTAAATTAGCTTTTTGGGAACTCTCTTAACCCAGTTCATATCTTAGAGAGCCGCTGATGCTGAGAAAAATCTAATGAACAACTTTGCCTCTTATTAGCAAGTTTGCGAAATGACAAGTTCTTATTTTCCCACATATTAACTTATCGGACTTTTCTCGCGGAAAACTGCAATCATTTACTTTTTTTTTGTTGTTGAAGAATTTTGTTTTTGGGTTTAAAGTTGTATTATGTGCATGTTTTATTAGATGAGGGCGGTGGTATGTCAAACATCCAACAATTGAAACATCAATCTATTAGTTATCGTAATAAGTGGGCCTACTAGTGATTAATTGATGAATTCATGGTCCAACTAGTAATTAGTTTAGCGTCGGCTGAAGTCATTGCTGACTTGTGCAGATTTGGATCACTTGCCTAGTGCGTGCACATTTCACAATTGAATTCCAATTGATTCTATGAGTAGTCGTTTGACTGATGCCATAAGGACTATATATTAGGAATACAGCCACGTCCTGCCAGAAAAATCCATCTTACTATCAACACGGCCTCGGAGTTCTCGAAAAGAAAAGTCTCACATACTTGATATTAAAGCAAATGTTTTTTTCTTCGCCTCACGTTCAATTCCTTCAAATCGACCTGCCTTGCTTTCACACTCCTTAATTGTGGGGCTTTGACTATTCAACCGGACAATACATAATAACCTCTTCACTCTATTTGCGTCCTAACAGAAATTTGCCCTAATTAGTTCCTATCTTATTTTGTTACCAGTGGTGCATGCATAGGTCCATGACGTGATACACACGCAACATCCGTGATTGGTTGCGTACTCATGCATGCGTAATTGCATATTTAAGTACTTTTTCTTGGAGATATAAGCTTTAATTCAATCAAGCCACGAAGATTCTACAAGCAGCAATCGTATTTGATAGTTATATTACACTTTTGTATTTGCTTTAAACCCAATTCACCCTCCTATTTTAGCAAAGACTAGGCGTATCAAATGGATAGGTTGGGTAGGATTTGGATTGGTCATAAATTGCCAAACTCAAATTGACCCATATAAAACATTAAGGATTCCATGCTTAACCCAACCCATACCTAACCTGATCTATCTTGCTAAAGCACTTTTATATTTAACAGTAATTAGGAAAACTTGTTTCTTACAAATTTTTTAAAAGTTATATTGCTAAAACATTGTAGACAAGTTTTATAATTTTTAAAAACAAATCAATGTTTTACTTTATTTTATTTTTATTTTTCCTTCTTTTCCTAGTCCCCAGCCACACCAACAGGCTGTGAGGCTCAAACTCGATGATCTGGTGAGGCTCAAGCTCATTGATCCGGTGAGATTGAGCCTCGTCATCTTTGGCAAGGCTCAAAGCTCGCAAGATTTTGACCACCTCAAGTCTCGCTAGCCTTGGTCGAGGCTTGTCTCTTGCCTATGGTTGGTTGTGGTTAGCGACTGGCTGAAAAAGAAAGAAAGAAAATAAAAAATAAAAAGGTAAAATTATTTAAAAAAAGAAAATGACCTATTTATTAGGATTCACTTAAGATAGTTTGGTAACTCATTTATGATCCATTTAAAATCTATTTAAGAATCATAAATTCTTAAGTAGCCATTTGTAACCCACTTAAACTTATTTTCAGAACTTAACACAATCCATTTTTTATCCACACCATTAAATGTGGGGTATAATGAGTTCTGGACCCATTTTGCCACCTATAGCAAAAGCGCATCTATCCACCTTGCCTTTGCACAGTTGGTGTTCATATTGGCATTCTTCAAATTTCTTGGAGTAGACAAAGTTTCTGTTTTGTTGGTGATCTACCATTAGACAGGGCCAAAAGGAAGCTTCCGTTGGATCTTAAGAGATACTTTTCTTTAAGTTTCTTTTATTTTCTATTTTTCCCTAATTGCTTCCTCTATATCATAAAAGGAGCAACTACATAAAAAATGTACAAAAAGAAAAAGAATTTCAATCTCACCTCACCGTTAAATCGGGAACCATTCGAGAGCAACAGTGCTTAAGGTACTTTCCCTCTCCATGAGTCAATAGTGTCGTCGCCCTTCTAGACCTGACGTACTAGACCCCGAAATTGAGGCTGCAGATTACGAAGCTGAATTACGGAAGTTAGTGGGGAAGTATGAAAGTGGTAAATAGCCAAGAGAAAACACCACTTCACTGACAGCTGTGGTCTCCTCATGAACTTTCCTCTCAAAGTTTCTGAGTTTCCAAGAATTACTGCGAAGGACTGAGGATGGCGGTCGTCTGTTACTGCTCCCAATCTTGAGTCTCCGCAGGAATAAACCACACTTTCTCAAAAGTAAACGCAAAAAATATGACTATATGTTTCTTTCTGCGTGACTTTGAATATTGACCGTCGGGAGACTGTGTAATCAACCTGGACTTTTCGGTTCCGTCCAAAGAGGAAGCACGTGTGTGAATGTTGGCGGGAGTGCAAACGTGTTGACGGCAAGTAAAAGTCAATGTTTCATAATTTGGACCTTTCATTATCATTAGAAGTTTCTCTCTTCTTTCTGTTTCAATCTTCTTGCCCTCTTTATCGCTCATTTATCATGAATGAGTGAACACGTCTGGGTTCTATTTATTTGAGTGACATGTCCTCGGTCGAGCAAGTAAGTAGATTAGCTTCTGCAAGCTTTCTTATCCCGGTTTATATCTTTGGGAACCGATGAAGCTGAGCAAAATGTGATGAACAACTTCGCTTCTCATTAACAGGTTTGCAAAATGCACCGAACAAGTTTATTGTGTCGAAGGTATTAACTTAGTGGAATTTTCTGGTAGAATGATCCAAAATTTATTGATTTAAAGAATTTTGTTTTGTGCTTGACATTGTATCACTTGTACGTCTTTACTAGATGCAAGTGATGGTAAGTCAAACTTAAACAATTAGAGCAAACCTACCAGGGATGGCCTCCACACGTAGAAAATATTTTTATTTAAAAATGCCACGTGGAATATATTTTAATTTTTTATTATTTTAAATACTGACTTGGCACTTTCAGTGAGCCACAAGAGTTGTCAAGTTGGATTTCCGGCAAATAATATCGGAGTTGACACTAAACTAATCATTCTTTTTAGTGAAAAAGTGGTACTGAAGTGATCCGAATAAAAGTTTTAACATTAAAATGAGCGTCATACATAAGTTATGTCACTTGTAGTGTTCTTATCCCTTTTGATGTATTGAATTTAAGGCAATGAAATTTTGTTGCATCCAAAGTACGAGAAATTCCCGCATAAAGTAACCAGAAGTGTTGCATTGACCAACATCAAGAAAATCTAAAGCTATTGCACAATGTGTCACAGCTGTCATGTGAAGGTAATACTTTGCACTATTGTGCTTTTGACTTTGCTGCTAGCTTTCCATCTACTTCATTTGTTTATGATCATTATTGGCCTCCACATGCCGAGAAAGTTGTGTCACAATATAAAGAAAAAGCAAGAACCTTCATCTAATTTCAAACTTGGTGAAGAAATGGTGGGTTGCCTTTCTCACCAGGTTTCAAGAACACAGAGAAAACTACGGTTATCTTAATCTGCTTCTAGAATTTCATTTTCTTCTCCTGATTTCACATGAGTATCATTCATCCTTTCGAATACCGTCTTCATGCATTCTACGCACAAATAAAAGGCTTCCCCCTTCTGCAAGTCACATATATACGGCGTTCACATTGGTAAGCCTTTGACATGGAACTCTTTCGCCAAAAAAAAATTAGTAATCACATATTGATCATCCTTTGGCTTCCATTGGACCTTTTGATCTGCTGGTAACGACTGAAAAGTGATGTGAACTTTCATCTGATGCAAACCGTCACTCCACATGTATGTCATCAATACCCCCAAAAATACACTTAAGGAAACTTAAACTGAATTAACTCTTTGATTGCATATATATCTAGAACTTATTATTGTGTTTCGATGGTGTAATATTCGAAATTGTTTCATAATCAACAGAAATTAAACTGGATTACCTCACCTTAACTACATGTTGATCCATAATTAGTTATTGGATGTTTGATTGCATAGTTGTATGAGTTTGGATACTTATGCATTGAACTACTTTTTCCTTCTTCAAAAAAAAAAAAATGCAACCATGGACAATGAAAAACAGCACTACCTTTTTTTTTTATTTTTTTTATAACCGAACCGGAGCATGACCAAAATTAGTCAGCTATATGGAGGAGAACTAGCATAATAACCTACCGACATTATTCCCCAGTTAAGTTCAAATTGTCTAGGACAACAATCGAACTTTCAACCATCAACTATTGAATCAAAAGCCTGGGAAAACTTTGCCATTTGGTTAATTTGTAAAAACCTAGTCTGACGAGGGCCAAGAGTGATCGCAGTGCGAGAGGGTTCAAATAACAATCTGTCTCGAGCAGATTCTTAGGATAGCAAATGAAGGCAAGAATGAACTGCATTTCAACACCCAATAGGCACATGTGACTTGCAAGATGCACTTTTGACAATGTCTAGTGTTGGAATTTCTATGTCAAGCAAGCTCAATCGAGAGTGCTACTAGGATGATAACGCCATGAGAAAATGTTTACTTGTACATAGAAAGACAAAGCTATAAGATGGATCAAAATAGATAATATATCGAGTAACTTAATTTAGAATGCACACTTTCAAGGGGAATAGCTTCTTTAGCTATGAATTTTTATTTACGTTTGTAAAAATTTATTAGCGCACATTTTCCTAAAGAATCCTATTGATTAAATGTGTGGAGGGGGATGAAATTGCTAGTGCATATACTTAATTAATTCAGAAATATAAATAATTAAGGTTTCAGGATAAAGAACAGAGTAAGAGAAAGAAAATTAAGCACAAGATGTATAGTGGTTCGGCTTAAGTCAACTCTACATCCACTCTCCCACGGTGATAGCATATTGGCTGGAGTCCATTATGAATCAAAAGAGTTACAATCTCAATTACTATATTTCTCAATCAAGAGTCTTCTCCTCTCTCGAAGTTAATATGAATATTTTCCTTTTGTGTACGATGTAAGCACTCGGTGAATGACGAGTGAAACAATCAGCTCAGACTTGGAATAAATCTCTCATGCATGCTCTCCCTTAGACGACTAGAGGCATCTTCATAATATACTTATTCATGCATTTATGACCGTTGGCACTTTCTAAAGTAATTCTTTCAATCTACTTGTTGGACAAAATCAATAAGGAGATCTTGAGCTATTTAAGGAATGTGATAAGAGTCCATCAATCCTGGTGGCCCATACAATCAAGATCGTCGGTTTTCATAAGTAAATACTTGCTCAAATAACTCGCCTTTTGGTTGATCGAATGTTTCCATAATCATAAAGATAATCGATCATATTTATCAAATTAATAAGCTGTCATAGATCAACATAAATCAAATTCATGAGAACACCATCTCACTCAATTTATCTTTTTCAGATCTACGTGGGATTCATTGTACATTACTGAAACTGGCTATCTTCAAAATCCATTCAGTAGAATTTCCTTATCCGTCTTCGAGTTTTATCATCTTCAAAATAATAGTATTATTTCCTCTAATAGGGGACACTCTCCTCAAACCAGAAATCAAAGAGGATATGTGCCCAAGAATAAACGTTAATACATAATTTATATAATTATAGTAGGGGCAAGTGAAGTGTGATTTGTTGCACGTTGCTTTGTAGGTTTAATGATCGATCACTTTTAATAGTCCTGTCACAATTAGACAGTAATGAACTTGTTGCATTATTTATACTCTTGTCATCATTGATGTCGCCTTTAGCATGTTAATCAATACGAGACAAGAGCTAATCGCAAGTAAATTACGATTTCCGCCCCCCCCCCCCCCCCCCCCCAAAAAAAAAAAAAAGTGGATCACGAAAGACGCTTATAATGTAACACATTCATTAAAAGAAGCTTGGTATCGGCAATAAAAAGGGAACCGATAATTTAGGTCTTCATAGTCACTTTTACTTTCAAACTTCCGTTATTTTCATATTTTAGAGCTTTTATAATTTGGCTTCCATATAATGGACATATATGATTTTTATCTTAAGTGGAAAATAACTCTCCAAAAGATTTTGAATCGGAAGAAATATTCATGCTAAAATTTTAGACAAGGACGGTCATCATAAACAAGAGCCGTCTAATAAATTTGTTGGGACAAGAGCATACTTATTACCATGGGGAGGGGATTTTATACACTGAATATCCTAATAGCATGGGGTCCGTCCATACTTTAAAATATTTGATGCTAATGATGTACAAAGACCCAATACCAAACGTTTTAGACTTTAATGCTGCTTCCACGAAGGGCAGCCCCATTTCCTTCTTGGAATCATCTGACTTGATTTTCCATGAAAATTCCCTTAACTTCATGTGGAACGTGCCGGACAAGTATAAATACACAAGTCACCTCCAGGAGCGCAACTTCATTCAAAGCCAAGAGAGCTGAAAAGGCACTAGCACTCTGACCCATAATCTCTAATATCAATGGCCAGGTTTCCAGGGATTGACAAGAGCAACAACAAAAAGACAGTGAAAAAGGGCACTTGGAGTGCGGAAGAGGACCAGAAACTGGTAGCTTATATCAAGAGATATGGCATCTGGAACTGGACTCACATGGCCGAACCTGCCGGTATGTTCTTTTATTATTCCAAGAAACAGGGTTTTATGTGAATTTGAATCTTCTCGATCTAAGGCCAATCATCTGGGAAAAAGGGATTGAGTATGTTGTATAAGGATCAAAACCCTAGGGTATTGGTGGATCAAGATTTCTTTTAAAAGCTTCACCGCATGGACCACTAACCTTAGTATTGGATGTGTGCTTGCTCAGGTTTGGCGAGAACAGGAAAGAGTTGCCGGCTTCGATGGATGAACTATCTGAGGCCCAACATCAAGCATGGAAACATCACCAAAGAAGAGGAAGAAATCATCATCAACTTGCATCGAGTTCTGGGTAACCGGTGAGTAAATCTACTTGTATAGCATGCTTTTTGGTTGATATTGATAACGCTCATGGGCTCTAGGCAAAGAAATTATAAGAAATAAGTGCACGGGTATTACTTTCGCTATATGATGGGGGAATAAAATTGGAAGAGAAAGACAATAATTTGAGCCATATGAGGGGTAATCCCCACAACCAAGAATCTGAAACTGTATCTTAACTATAGAGTGTATGATTCTACAAACAAGCGTGAACGTGTTGTCAATGCTATCTGTAAATAATTAGATATCTAAAACACAATTTCCTTCTTGTAGTTGGGCCATCATAGCAGGTAGACTTCCCGGAAGGACGGACAATGAGATAAAGAACTATTGGAATACTCGCTTGAAGAAACGTTTTCCCAAGGAAAATTTGCAGATGCTGACTGCATGCGATTTGAATGTTAATTCCAATCATAATGATCTTTTATCTTACCAAGGTTCATCAATCGCCCTCATTGATTCTACAAAAGCACAAAACCATGGGCTTCCTAGTGGAATTGATCAGGTTGACGAAACCCTAGCTATTGGCTTGATCTCACCAGGCAACAAAATTGACAAACAAGAAGAAAACATTTGGGAACAATTGGCTGCACTGAAAGATCTTTGCATATTAGAAGACTTTGGTGGTATGCACTCAAACTCGGGAACTGCATCTCCTGCTTTTGAGTGGATGCCCTCCGAGCCAATATATTTTGGGGAATCCTATGAGGACTTCGTCATAGATTTATGGGGAAATTGATAATGATAACGTTCTCAAAATTTTGTCCCAATATTTGATCCTTGTGGTTTTCCTTATGTAGTTAAGTTCGTTTGTGCAACTGCTCATAAAGTTTCACAGGGTTGTGACTTACAGCATGCGTATCAGTGATACAGGACAAATGTAATAAATATTATTGTACTATTTAGAATCATTTCTGTGTACTAAGATATTACCTCATGTCTTTGCAGCTGATGGTATGCCGGTTAAATTGATGAATTAATTTTCATGCTTCATTTAGAAGATCAGCAGTGCATTTAATCTAATTTCCCGCACTTTTAATAATACTGCACTCAAATACAGTCTAAGCAAAATCTTTTCTGGATTAGGAAGAAGAGTTTGGATGTTGCGACATCTTTAAGAAAAATATTTCCTGGTGTGTTTTTGTGCTTTGACTTATGTTATACCAGGAATTTTAAGTTGAACTATGTCGGGTTCCTATTAACCTCGCCCATAATTATTGGATGTTTAAGGTTCAGAGTTACTGCATGAAGAGCTGTGCAGAACACATTTTCGGACCATAGTAAGCATTTGTGTTATAATTGGGGCATTTTTTAGAAATAACCTGATAGTTGATGTATGATAGACTTGGAATGGGCTCGTCCTTCTTAATTGGTTGACGTGCAATACAATCTTAACAGCAGGAAAATCAAATAACTTGCCTCGCAGATTGCTTCTTAGTAGCTCAAGAGCTCCCCACCCCAGGCGGCAGGGGCAAGTTTGAAATTTGAGAAAAATTCAAACAACATGAGAAAGGCAGATGAAGGGGTGCAAGAGGCCAAAACAGCCTAGGTCTGAATAAGATGGTGGTGGTGGTGAGTTTTCTGTAGATGGTGGTGTTGATGGCAACTCTAATGGTGATGGCGATGCTAGTGAGTGGCTGATCAATTAGGGTTAGTTTTTGTTTGTTTTGACGTGAACGGTTGTAAAAGAAATGATAATGATTGAACGTATAATCTAAGACTACCATTACAACAGAACATTTGGCGTTATTTATTACGCAGTCTTATTCATGAATGCTTTCCCCCCTTCATCCTTGTGGATTGCATTCAGCTCTAATAAATTTGCCCATAAATCTGTAATGAAATGACCATGGCATTCAACAGAAAATACAAGCTCAGGCCGAATGCACCCAAAAGAATAGATAGGAGACCCAGACTCAATGCCCACACCATCACATCTCTCCTCAACGTCTAGATCTTTCAGAGCAAGAAACTGCTTGGATACACGTTATTCGCTTAAATTTTTTGTTGTTATCAACTGCAAAGGAAACCTGATAGTTATCTGAATTTGGTTATTGATAAGAATGTCCACAGCTTGTTGCTTTTTTGGCATTGATATATGGAATAATGGATGGACCATGGTGGGTAAGTAGTACGAACGGGGGTCAACTTTGATGTTCGGTGTCATCACAGTTGACCCTTGAGGAAGCCTTTCTTCAAGCAGGTGTTCCAACCGTTCTTGATTTCATTGTTCGTTCTTCTATGAAGTCTGTCTGTTATTGCTGCCCACCTGCAAAAGGAAAATTGTGAGGCAACTGAAAAATGTTCTTAAGATCAATTATCTGAAGGCCCGAACTTATCATACAAAATGAACACATTTCTTATCCTTTAGTTTGGCTGAGTTACTAGACAAGATCTGGTGATATCATGAACTGACTTCTTTTTATTTCAACGAGAACTAATTGAGAAAGCTCTAGCCTGACAATCAGTACCAGAAATGGAGTCCTTGACTAGGAGGCAACATGATAATTTTGTTGAAATTAACAAATCTCCGTGCCTTAGTCTTTCTTTCAAAATCAAAATACCCATAGGGTATGCCAAAATCATGTGAGAGCCAAACCATGGGGTAGAGAAAAATTGCTCTTGCAGCTATGAGTGTCAGTATGATTACAGATTTCCCAGAACTCGCTGTAAATTGATGATGATTTCCTCCTCTTCTTTCGTGATGTTCCCGTGCCTGATGTAGGGCCTCAAGGAGTTCATACAGCGAAGTTGGCAACTTTTCCCTGTACTTGCTAAAACTTTGAGTAAGTACAAATTCAAGACTCGGGTCAGTCGCATTAACATCTAAACGCAAAACAAACTAGGAGTAAACTTTCTCAAGGATTATTGATAAAATCTAACCAGCAGGTTTAGCCATCTGAGTCCAGTTCCAAATGCCATATCTCCTGATGTAAGCGATTAGCTTTTGGTCTTCTCCTGGACACCAAGTTCCCTTTTCAGTGAGTTATTGTTGTAGTCTGTCCCTGGATTTCTCTCCATTGAAATGATCAGTGACCAGAGATGAGCCGATTCTTCTTTTCTTTCCAAACTCTCTTGTCTTGAATCTCTCCAATTCATTTCACCTGAGGAACTCACTCCTAAAACGCGCTTTTAAATTTGAAAATTGATTTGGTCCCTTGGTAATTTCAGACTGCACGCAACATATATTTCAAATTCTTCTGTTAATTTTCGTTAAGCAGATAATTATACGATAAAGTCCTTCTAGGTTAAGACATCCGACAAGCAATATTCTATATGTTTAAAGAAATTGCCACTGAAAAAAGAAACTATCCCGCCAACTAAGGCGCTGCTCCGGTATCGCACGAGTTTTTATAATCTAGTCCTAATTTAGTCATGTGCAGTTTTAATTGCCACTTGCACGTAGTCTTAAGATATAATTTGGTTGCCACTTGCATGTAGAGCTAATTTGGCTAATTCGGCCACTTGTGATTATTAAGGTAACATATCAATCAAGGACTACGTGCAAAATTAGCTGGTATACTAATTTCTGTAAATACATCTTTCCAAATTTCTTTTGACGATTACCCTACTTTGCTCAAGGAAGGGGTGATCCAGTTTTCAACCGACTAATTCCCCCAGCATCTATCAACTTCGTCGCTGGTTCATGACCCGGTTAAGCCTTGAGCTCCGCCGGAGCAAGTGGGCCACAAGGAGTTGGTAGCACTTTGTGCATGGACGGGATTGAACTTGTGATGTGAAGTCACACACCCGAACCTCTTTATATCAATCGTACATTTTGAAGCTGGTATACTTGAAGTTAAGTCTATGTATTTGATGGAAGAAGGAATTTATCTCTCCTAAAATATAATTAAAAAAAATTCAGTTCTCAGCATTTTAAAATTTACACTCGCATTCAATTGATTTTATATGAACTTGGACCGAGCAAGGTTTAAGTATCAATCACTAGCAATTTTCATTATCATCTGAATCCCAAGTAACAATAAAACTAGATTATGTCAAAGACATTCATAAATATTAGAGTTGGACTTAAACGTGTAACCAAGGTAAGATTGGAGAAGATGATGTTGGGACAAGCTGATAAATATCATAAAAAAAAATTAATTGGTGTTGAAAACTTTTGTTAGACACATTTAAAGACAGATCAAGTATTGCGACATGCCGGTCCATTATCGACTATTATAAAAGTTGAAATTGATAAATGAAGTAATGTTTTAAGTTTAGTTATTCTAGAACTCCTCATCAATCATAGGTTAGGTTTTTGCCTCTGAGTAAAGCATAAATATATGTAAGATGAAAAGGAAGGGTCATAAAATATCTGAACTTCAAAAGCTAAAGTTATTAAGTAAAGATGTGGTTTAGTATATATATAATTCTTAACACATGCCACCTCTAACCTCAACTTGAATAAACTACCTTTTTAATTAGGTCAAAATGGGGATCTAGCCAGTCACATGAAAGCTGGCTTGAGATACCACCTTTTTTTTTTTTTTTGGTAAATTAAGCTTTGTATAGATTTACCGAAAGTGATGTACAATGCTAAGCAAATTCAAGGTACCACAAAACCTTCCACTCAAAGTGTTAGTAATATCAATGAGTGAAGGGGTACCCGGATTACATGAGGAGCATACAAAGGCCTAAACAATAGGCAGATGCTAGAATTAAACATCCAAAAAAATGATTGGGTCTATTCCCCAACTCCTTTGCAACCGTCTATTTCTATAGGAATCAGCCACTGGACGGAGTGAAATGGCTTTGTCTTTCACCATCATAGTCAATTTGTTCTTCATGGCTGGTATAACCAAAATCTTGTTTCTGAATAGCATTTCATTCCTTTCTTTCCAAATAATATAGCATAGAGCTCCAAGAGAGAACCGCGCTATAACATGATGAAAACAATTACCATAGAGGTTTGTCCTAGCCCAGTCAAGTGTGTGTATCCATGGGAGTGATTGCCAAGCAAGATTGCATTTAGCCGCCCAAAAATGTGCCAATCGGTTGGTAACGGGGCAACCAAAGAACAAATGATTTACCAAATCCGGCCTAGTAGCGCAAAAGGGACAACTTCCTTCTAAAATTCTATGATTGGATAATAGGAATACCTGGGTTTGTAACCTATTACGCGTCATAAGCCACAAATGAAACTGGTGTCTGGGTATTATCATTTTGTCCCATAAGAAAGAATACCAAGAAACTGTCTCTCGCCTGTGCCGAATGACGCTCCAGGCCGAGGCTGAAGTAAAGGAGCCAGAAGAATGGCCTAACCACATAAACCGGTCCAACTCCTCTGTGAGCCGAGGTAGTGGAGTGCCCCAAGCCTCAAGCCTATCCATCAATAATGATTGTCTATGATCAGCCGATACCAAATCCGCGACTGTAGCTTCACGGGAGAAACCAGAACTGTAAATCTCCCTGTCAGAAAACAGAGTATCAAGAGGTCCTCTAGGATGCCAGTTGTCAAACCACAATGAGACCGAAGTGCCATTTTTGATGTTCCATTTGAATAGGGTTCTAAATTCCCTACGCAGCTCTAGTATCTTCTTCCAAGCCCAAGAGCAAATAGAAGGCTTCCTAATTATCCAAAAACTCTTTTGTTTTAAGAAGTTTGTGTGGATCCATTTACACCACAAGGATTCTTTGTCAGAAAAAAGAATCCATATATGTTTAGCCATCGCCGCCTTATTACTCTCCTTTAGTCGTCGGATTCCAAGACCCCCTTCCTCCTTTGGTAAACAAACATCACTCCAAGAAACTTTAGCTCCACCCGAGCCCAACTCAGCACCTTTCCATAAAAATTGTCGAAGCACCCTTTCAATGCTTTCTATAACCGATATAGGTAATATGAATAAACCAGCCCAGTAGACTTGGATAGAGTGTAATACTGACCTGATTAACTGAAGGCGACCCGCAAAGGACAAAAAGCGGTGTGTCCATGATTGCACTCTTTTTGTAATTGTGTTAACCAATGTCACACAGTCTGCTTTTCCAAGCCGAGAAGATATAACTGGAACACCTAAGTATCTAAATGGCAGCTGACCAATACGGAAGCCAGTGAGGTCCAAAATGGCCGATCGAAGTTCCGGCGAGTCACCCGACAAAAAAACCTCACTTTTAGATAGGTTAGGTGCTAGTCCCGACCATTCTGTAAAGGTAGTAATTGCCATCTTCAATAGGGCAACAGTCTGCATGTTTGCTTCACAAAATAGCAGTACATCATCGGCAAAAAATAAGTGAGAAAGCTTTGTGGACTTACATCTCCAATGAAATCTGAATTCTGATGCCATGGTCTGTCTGGTTATGATACCAGTGAATACCTCCATAACAAGAGTAAATAAGTAAGGCGATAAAGGGTCCCCTTGGCGAAGTCCTCTAGAGCTTCCAAAAAAACCATGTAATTCTCCGTTGATGGAAATAGAGAATTTGGGAGTACGCACACATTCCATAATCAAATCTGTGAGCTTCTTAGGAAATCCAAAAGCCAACATAGTAAATTCCAGAAAATTCCATTCCACCGTATCATATGCCTTCCTAAAATCAACCTTCATGACACATTTTGGAAGATAAGGAACATGATGAAAACCACTGAATAATTCTTGTGCAATCAGAATATTGTCACTAATTCTGCGTCCCTTAACAAAAGCATTTTGAGGCTTACTAATGATAGAAGGTAGAACCAAGGCCAGACGATTCGCCAAAAGTTTGGTAATACACTTATAAACTGTGTTGCAACAGGCAATTGGCCGGTAGTCGTCAACAGATGACGCATTCTGAACTTTTGGAACCAATGCAATAATGGTGGTATTCAACTGGCGTAACATCTTACCAGAGCTGAAGAAATCTTAGATCGCTCGAGTGACTGAACTTCCCACTATCTCCCAAGAGCTTTTAAAGAAATCAACATTGAATCCATCGGGCCCTGGGGCTTTCCCTTTAGCTAAAGAGAACATGGTGTTTCTTATATCATCATCAGAAAAATGTTTGGCAAGAATGCTAACCTGGTCTGAAGGTAGCGTTTTCTGAAGGGATGCACGAATAATATCTGGAGAAGGAGAGGTCCTGCCATTTGAAGTAAAAAGCTGTTGAAAATGTACTAGAAAAAGATTCTTAACATCTTCCATGTTGTTAATCCGAGCTCTAGATTCATCCATTGCTGAGGCTATTCTATTTCGGATTTGCCTATTTTTCATCGACTGATGGAAGAACTTTGTGTTTAAATCTCCCTCATTTAGCCACCTAATTCGTGACTTTTGGCGATAGAATGACTCCTCTTGTGATCTAAGTCTTCTAAAGTCTTCCAAGCAAGCCGTTTCCCTCTGGGCAAGACTCGTGTTAAATGGGTTTGACTGTAAAGCAACCTGAGTAGCCTTTAGTTCCCTCCTAGCAGCTTCTGTACGAACAGAAATATCAGAATATGCATCTCTATTAAGTTGTTTCAGCCGCCCTTTCAAGATCTTCAATCTAGAGCAAAGTATAAACATGGCCGTTCCAGACATATTCATACCCCAAACTTGGTCAAGTAGCATCTCAAAATGAGGATGTGTGAGCCAAAAATTGAAGAATTTAAATGGTCTCCTAGTCATCATATCAGGTAGAACACGAATTATCATTGGAGAGTGGTCCGAGATACCTGAGTTTAGGAAGTTTGCTTCAGAATATGAGTAAACAGCATTCCATTTCATGTTCACCAGAACTCTATCAATCTTTCTTAATTTTCGGTTTTCACCCGAAGAAGTAGACCAAGTGAATCTGCATCCAACATATCTTAAATCATCTAATTCAGCATCAACTAAGCATTCATGTAAATCATTGTAACAAGACCGCCAAGTTTTAGATCTTCCCACCCTATCAGAGTCAAATCTTATTGCATTAAAATCACCCGCTAGGATCCAAGGGGTGTCTCTTAGCTCACAACTATGCTGAACAAGGTCTTCCCATAAAAGCTTCCTTAGGCCAAATCTATGAAGTCCATAAACCACCGAAAAAGCACAAGTAAAATCAGATTCCAGCCCTTTAAGAGTACCATGTATAACTTGGGTTGACTTAGAGGAGATCTCATAAGTAACCCTGAGAGGATCCCAACCAATCCAAATGCGACCACTACTAGCATGTTCATAGTTGGCTATCCATTTCCATCCTGGTAATATACTACTAGAAGAAGCATTGAAAAAGTCCTCCGTAGCTATTGTTTCCAAAATGCCAATACAACACAGATTGTGTTCTCTGACTAAATATCTCACTTCAGCTCGTCTATTTGGGTCAACTAGACCTCTTATGTTCCATACTCCTATGTACATATTATATATATGTAGAGATGATTACCGTTTTTTTGCCTTGTGGGCCTTCCTCTTCGGCATCGCTCTTGTTGGTTGAGCAACGGGCGAAGAGACAACCACCACTGGTGTGTCCGGCACTTGTGATTCATTCTGAGTATGTCTTGGTGTAGAAGCTTTGCCCCCCATGTCATCCGAACCCATACTGGATATGTCATCTGCATCTTCTGAAGCTGAAGAGGAATCTGCCACACCACAGTCCTTCTCTGGACTCATTTGAATGCACACTTCCAGAAGTGGAGCATCTTGTGTACTACTTGGTTGGTTGTGGTGCGTTGGTTCTGACAAGGCTGTAACCTTAGACGCTCTCCTTGCTTTAGGACGCACAACTTCCCATTGGCCCACCTCTGGGTGCAACTGTTTCTCAGTACTAGTTGAACGCTGTTGGGGAATGACAGCCCTGTCCAGCTCAATCTGCTCCTCCAGTGGAAGTGCTCTCTCTACTCCATGTGTTCCTGCCATATTGGCCATTGGGGCTTCCTTTGTTTGAGGAGCCGTTTCTATAGATGCACCAGAAGCCTCCCTACATCTATGACCAAACGTGCCACAAGACGTGCAAAGAATTGGCTTCCATTCATAATGTAGGCTAATGGTTCTTTTTTCCCCACGAATGAATAAGGATAACTCATCCTTTAGAACTCTTTTTGCATCTATTTCGACGCATACTCTAACAAAGGACAACATTTTCATGCGTTCCGTTTGTTGATCAACATAAAGTGGCTTACCAATTTTACTATCTAGAAAACTTATTCCAGATGCTGACCACATAGACAATGGTACATTTTTCATTCTTACCCATATAGGAACAGAGTTGTGTTGACCTTTCTTCAACTCCAGCGATGGATGCCATTGCTGAAGTATCAGGGGGATTTTAGCAACTGTGATAGGCCTGCCTTCCAGTATCTTCCTTCGGAAATCACCATCAGGGATATGAAAAAAATAGAATCCTTCGTCATTAGCTAAGACTTCCAAAAGTTGGCCTCCCCATGCATTCTTTAACGCAGCCTCCGTCATCTTAAAAGGGAGTTTCTTCCCTATGAAATACCCAACCAAGCATTCGTGCCACTTGGGGTCGCATGCCTCCAGAATGCACTCTGGGACTTCCACATTATCTTCCACAGCAGAAGGCATATACTGCAGATTATATCCATGAATGGCTGATTTAGCCACACTCGCCCAAGACCGAGTTGATAAGTTGCTCGTTCCCATCTGAATACCATTCGCAGGCCTACCTTCCTTAGGTTGTTCACCAGTCGCGGCTGGTCTGGAATTACTACGAACAGGTGGTCTACTTCCACCTTGCACATTTCTTCGAATAGGTGGTCGGCTACTTCCACCCCTTGCGTTTTGCTGAGCAGGTAAAATACCTCCTTTGGCAACATAAGGTTGATCATTCATGCTCACAGTAGATTTGCCTTTGCCTATGTGCATCCTAGGCATAGCATTATCTCCTTCCTTCGCATTACTTGATCTTTCCCGAATCACCAGAGCATTTCTGCTTAGTGTTCGCCCACGAGTGACAGTCCTTGAATCATCCATCACTACCTGGCCAGTCAAATCCCCAGCCTCCATAGACCGAAAACCTTCCTGCAACTCTTGCATTTCCATCGTATTGGAAATCGACAAGTTTTTGGCCATATCTTATCAAAACCTAACCCCCACTCATAACACCAGCCACCCAAAATCTATTGATATAAGAATTAACAAAAGAAAATTAAGTTGAGTAAATCAACTGTATGGAAGAAATTTTAGACATTTGATAATTTAAATAGTCAGAGCGATCTAACAAACATGTAAAATCACAACTGTAAGCGCTTCAATCAATCATGTTTATGTTATATTATTCAAAACAATTGAGGATAAGAGCGAATCAAAAAGGAATATTTACATATTTTATTTTGATATTATATTCGAGATGTAGCACTCGTTATGGGTGATTGAATTATATTGTTTCTTAGCTGTTGATCCTACGTATGAAAATGGAGTCAACAATAGTTTCTGTTCTTTTGGTGGGAAAGACATAAACAATATGCGCACATCTCCCATTAAAATTTGTCAACTTGCTATGATGGGACAAATAGATTATATTTCCATTGTAACACGTGTATACTTTCTATTTGTTTAGGTATGTTTGAATAGATCTGAGCACTCAAAACTATCACGACTTATAAATGCCGACATACATATTCACGGGCTCTAATCATGCATGGACTTGTGTGCATGAGAGCTGATTATTCGAACACGCTTATAATAACGAATGTAAAATGTGAGAAAATTTTAATATAACAACGAAATATGCCTTCCTAGTTTTCAATAAATCTGCTGCTCTTTTGTAATACTTAAGATTATCGGATGTTTAGCTTGTGCAAGATCACAGATTATTACGTTAATAGTTTATACATAATTAAGACAAATAAAATATAAACACGCGACCCACTGTCCATAAAAAGTTAGTGTGCATTCATTGAAATTCAATCAGTCGTACTTTCCTCCAAAATCAGCCGCCCACTGAACTTTTATTTACCAATATCCTAATATTTTCCATTTGGTCCTAAGTGGGAGAGAGCAACGAGAATAGCGAAACTTCAAGGACCTACAAGTATCTTAAATGGAATTTTTGTGGAAATTCTTGATACCTATGACTCGTTAATTTACTACCGACTGTTATGGCCCCCCAACAAATGATTCTTGGGTCATAACACAAAGCATAATGCATCCTTCAATGTGCTATTGACTGTTGGTAGCATAGTTTCTCATCATCTGAAGTAATATATGTGTTACCGATTCCCTATCCAAGTGGAAAAGTCCTTTATCACAATAGAAAGAAGAGCAAACTTTCCAAATTTCAAACTTGGTGTCATCTTAGGAGAAAATAAAGTAGATGTTTATTCAAATGTATAGGGACTTTATTAAACTATCGTTTGTTAAGAGCATTTGGCTGAACAAGGCCAATTAACATCACCGGCCAAAACCACTTTACGTAACTTTCCACATTGCAGATGCAAAACTGCGAATTGAATTCACAGGTGTAAATGCGGAAGATACAGGAGAAAAAGGATCTGCTCTTCTTATAGAACTTGACTCATCAAATACTTCAATTCAGATTAATTCAATCGAGTTTTGATCGGGTTCAAATAGCTTCAATATCAAATAAAGTTAATTGTCCTTCGTAGAAATTTATTCCAGTGGGTTTTAGTCCAATAAGGTAATTAATTTTATTATTTAAGATCAATTTAGGTTTGTCAAGTTAAAAAGCAAATAACCTTTTCGAGAGTGCGTTGCGGGCCTCCCAATATATTGATTGCCAGAAGGGATGTTCTTTAGATTAAACATTCTTTGAAAGAAAAGATAGGTTAACCAAGATCAAAATCTTGCACATACGATAAAGATTTGCTTCCAGATGTTGATAAAAAGACTTGCAGTTCAGCTCATGTGAGGAGGACTGCAACTAATTCTGTCCCAAGCATTTGTGCACCACAAAACAATGCTTCTTTAGAGGGGATCAATACATCTGGAAATGGGTTATTGGAGATGCGTGCGCTGTATCTTCTCAATAAAGCACGTGAGTTTATTCAACCAAGAGCTCCAGGACAGTGCATGTGATGATAAGGATTGAAACGGGCGGCTCCTTTACCCTAGAAGCATTTTATTGGACAAGGCCATTGATTTATAATAGTTTAATGAGGTTGTTCTTATCGACAATCAATGGATCTAATAGCACATGGTGAAGAATATAATTTTGCAGAAGACGCTGTATATTTTTGGCAACATCAGAAATGAACAAATACAACTTGCAAAGAAACAACCCATGACAGAGGATAAGGCTTTGAAATTAGACATGCAGAGAGAGAAATTATCATAATTTTATCGTCCACTGTCGTTAATCCAACAGAAAAAATTGCGGCCATGTACAGATCGTTACTCCTGACTACCTTTTGCGCACACCAGGCTACATTCAAAACTTCAACCGAACGGAGTAATAAATCCAGAATCATGATGTCGACCTCATTTGGAAACCCAGGTGCTCAAGGATCCAGGTGAATTTGGATGCACCAACACTCAGTCCAAGAAATAAAACAACCCCATACAAACTGCGGTTGTTGAAATTATCTGATGCGGGATGAAAACAACATTCACGGAGATACGTCTGGGAGGTCTTGTATATTCTAATTCATTAAAGAAATTTCTATAAGGGTTTTGGGATGTACCTTCTCTTTTAAACTGTGTTAGTGATCTCATGCAAGCATGCATGCATGCATACCATATAGGCCCACCTATATATGCATGTATATGTTGTGAATGAAATAGCAACATAGATAGCTAGGAAATTATGCAACTCCATAGTGGAAAAGGCCAGTTCTTCACCATTATGATTTGTGTCAAACAAATGAATATGGATCAAGGGTAATGCGGATTCATTGTGCATATTATTGCCTCCTTCAGTTCCATGACAATGAAACTTCAAATATTGGGTCTTCAACAAGAGAAGACCCAATGGGATGTCGGAGACGGGAAGTCTATTTTATTATGGTTTGACCACTAGCATGACAGTGGTCTACTCTATACCATCTATGCCAACCGGGACATCTACCATTCCGGTCTATCCAGGGAGGCCACGCTAGCCGATCTTTTTGAGGCTCGAGGTCGGGATCCTTCTATTTTGCATGGGCTAGGACTGCTGCCTATTTTGTCTGACCGTCATGACTATTTTCGATGGATGGGAGATTCTTCGGGCACCTTCTCCGTGGCATCTGCTTGGAGTATTGTTCGTCCGACGGATCCGAGAGTTCCATGGTCTTCATTTGTATGGAACAAGGTTATCATTCTGAGACATCAGTTCCACCTGTGGATTATGACGAGAAACAGACTACCCACCCAGGTATTCCTGATATCTTTTGGTCGGATAGTGGATGGTTCTTGCATTTTCTGTCATACTAGGCCAGATTCTATAGACCATCTATTTTTCAGATGTCGTGTCATTGCTGGACTAGCGTCTTTTTAGGCCCACAATTGTCACCTATCTTGGAAGCAGAGGTCGTGGCAGGGGACGCTTGAGTGGGCTATCAGACACATATCTGGCAATTACTTCCATCAGTATATTGCTAGATTCTCGCTGGGAGCCCTTTGCCATATCATATGGAGGACACGGAATGATGTCCTATTCCGTAATTGCGATGTCTTTGTCCCAGTTATGAAGACAAAGCTTATTATGATGGTCAGAGACAGAGCCAGATAGTTCCAGCCTGTTATCGACACCACCCGCAATAAGCGGGTCCAGGAGAGGTGGCAGATTGACCCCTCCATTTTTTGTGATAGCTAATTATACTTAGTGCTTCACTTGTTAGATCTTTCATGTAGTTAGCCATTTTGGCTTGTTGGCCATTGTTTAGGCATTTTCATCGATTAGATGATATATTTAGGCGTTCCCTTGGACATACTTTTGCTCTCTTGGTACCCTTGCACTCACACATCTATTGTAGTGTTGAGTGTGAGTTTTGTGGTACCAAGACAAACGCCTTGTACAGATTGGCATGGTAAAATCTATATAATACTTACATTTACAAAAAAAAAAAAAAACAAGAGAATACTTCTCATCGGTGGTAGTGAATGAAAACTGTTCCTGCAACTGGAGACCAGCACTTGCCGATAACTGCAAGGCTTATAAGAGCTACCCCACCTTGAACGATGGACGCTTCTCTTTCTTCACGGGGACTCCAATCCCTATTATGTAACAAAAGTTACAGGAGAGCAAACAATAGGTGAATGGTCAAATTACTAGATCACGTAAGTTCACTTTAATCCTTTAAGCAAAACTTAGGTTGAGCCTTTAAACCTAGACTGACATGTAAATTATCACTATAAAATTCGGAGTTCTGCTTGTAACTCCCATTAGGCATTATCGGGATAATCAATTTTCTTGGTGATGAGTATTTAGAATAGCAAATTTCGAGAATTTGGCTTCAATACATTATGTTGACAAGTTCATACTTTGGATTATCTTTTGTTGTTCATCAATAATGATTTTTAATTAGAAAAAAATATTAGAAAAATTTACTGACATAAGCAAAGAGGGATGATTCTCCTCCATCACGAGAATATATACTTCGTATAATTAAAAGATAAAAGGCCCAATATTTTCCAGAATACATGTGAGGGTGTGAAATGATTTGCCTTGAGGAAAATTTAATCCGGCTGGAACATAATATAAAGGTCTTAAACTAGTAGAACAACATTTAGAGTGAAATTTTGCTCGGTATAAACATAAATAGTGGATAGTTCTATAGTCATATAGCTCGTATCGTCCTATTGCTTCATGATTAATCATCCTTTTGCAAGATATATTTCCTTTACTGGTTGAGTGTTGCTTGTTTCTTAGATGAAGCACTAAGCACCATTAATCTTCAAATAAATTAGGGTTGCACATCTTTCACCAGAAATTATGGATCGACTATTATTTGTAAAAAGTAAATTTGGTGTCTATATCTTCTTCATCATTCCTAAAGGACAAAGACTTAGAAAAGTAATATGAATTCAGACAGTTTGATATCTAATTATTTATTTAGATAGATCGTCCGAATTAGATGAATGAAATATTAAATAAAACTACATTGAATCAGACAAAGATGACAGCTGATAAATAAAAATATGCTCAGTTAGCTTTACACCCAGTTAGATACATTGATCTTGATAGAGAATTGAGATATATCAATCACGAGACAAGCTTAGTTGATTAAAATGTCTGGATGCTAAAATTACGACAAAAGCTTATGCAAACGATGTAATTACAGCTGGCCACCATCCACTAAGGTGTATTTTTTGGTGGAAAAGAAACAACAGTGAATAAGTTGCACGCATCTCAATACATGTGGTCCTCTTACTTTGTTGCTTTCACGATAATGAGGTCATAATTTCATCCCGACAGCAAGTTGTTTTAGTCAACTTCTTGGTGAAAACATAGTTTATTTTGCATTTTAGAACAAATGCTTTATGTTAATTTATAGAAAACATCGGTTGGTGCATCATCATCGCATTAAAAAAATCAGATGCTTTGAATGTGGATCTTATCAATACGACAGTCTGTAATTTCATCATATTCTCTGAATATGAGTGAAAAGATATTATTATTTTTAATTGCGATAACGACGGGTTTTTATTTTTTATTTTTTTTAGTAATGGTAAGAGATTATATTGACTTTGCCAAAAGAGGATTACAATAAGAGTGACCTGACACCATAGAACTCGCACTCATGAGACAATATGTTATTATGAGTGAGAGGGAGATGTGGTTACGCGTAAAAGAAAAGGTAAATCAATAAGATAGCTATCTACTAGAGCCGAATACAATCAGTCTCAACTTCAAAAATGGCCGAATCAATGTAGAAGTTGGTCGGTCTCAGCAGATATCGACTGGGTTTGTTTGCTATAGAAGTTGAGAAATGTAGATTGACAATTAAGCAGGACAAGTCAAACGATGAAGAGGAAGCGCCAAACGATCTACAAAACCAATACACAGTTTTTAGCCTTTCTAGGGCTTCGTCACTGCAGCTGTGGACATAGTTTTGTTTGAAAGTTTGATGATTCTCCAAGTGCAGTATGTCTGGAATGGATGTTTCTTGTATAAAAAAGTTCTCCTAAAGGTTCCTCTAAACCGCCTTGTGTTGCGAAAGAAGGAAAAACAACGTCAAAGTATGAAAATAATTGTTGTGTGTTGATAAGTCAGTACGAAATATCGCTAAAAGGAGAGTACTCAGAGTTCCGTAACACTGTTGACACCTAAATTTTTGTGCCTTTTTTGCTTTATTTTATTTGTTTAATTTTTTGCATATAGTTAATAGGGAGATTAGGCTTATCTTGGGCATATATTGAGCAGAATGAATCTTGGTTCAAAATAAGAAATAGAGAAAAAAAGAAACATGATTTTGATATCTAAAGGAGGAAATTGAAGGAAAAGATGTGGCAATATCCAAGCAATATTCGGTCAATTGACCGAGGATTTGTTTCATTCCTCTCTAAAAGCATGAAGGAAGGAAGGGATTTCTTTTGGTCAGAGGAGAATTCGGTCAAAATCTTGTAAAAGATTTGACCGAATTTTGATCCATGATAAGTGGCTAGAAGAAGACAAAAGAGGGGGGACTCTTTTGAAAAAAAAAAAAAAAGAAGAGACGCAGAGGGGGTGTTTCGGAGGAAAAAAGAGAGAACACGAGAGAGAGAGAGAGAGAGAGAGAGGAGAACTTTGACTTTTATTTTCTTTCTTTGCAGAGGGGAGCTTTCTTTTTCCGGGAAAAAGTATTGCACGCACAGAAAGAAAGGAAAAAAACTTTGGCCGAGTGGAATTCGTTTTGGGGAAAAAATCGCACGTCCAGGGGAAGGAAGAGAGAGAAAAGAAACGGTGGTGACCCAAGGCTTTGGCCCCGTTTGGTTCAGCATTTCGAAAGCCCATTTGGCCTTAAAAGCACATTTGGCTAAATATTTGGTGTTTGGTTCAGCATTTGAGCCAGCTTTGTAGAAATGTGATTGTATCTTGAATGCTCTCTAAAGGCTTTCAGCCAAGGGAGCTCTGGAGCTGCCTTCCCAACTTGCATTCTCGGCATGCTGAACCAAGGGATTAATGAAATATGTTGTCCTTCCCATTTTACCCTCTTTTATTCAAGAAATTCCAATTTTTGCCCCTGTCACTTGAGAAGTCCTAATTTTTACTCTATTTTCCTTCTCCATCGCCTCCTTTTCTCCATCTTCTTCTCTCCAGCTCACGAACGACGCTTTTGCAGCGCTCCTGCTTTCCTCCTCCTTCCCCATCGCCTCCCGTCCAGCTCGCTCTCCGCCTCCTGCTCCCGCTCGCTCTCCGGCTCCCGCTCCCGCTCGGCTCGCGCTCCGCCTTCGCATCTGCCGCACGCCTCGGCCTCGGCCTCCTCTCGCCGGAGTCGGTGGTGTGGGTAGTCCAGCTCTCCGATCTCCATTTCAACGTCCACCATCCTCTCCGAGGTACCCACTTCAAGACCCTCGTCGCCCCTGCTCTCTCCCTCATCAATTCGTCTCTCGTCCTCATCACCGGCGACCTCACTGGCTCACCCCTGGCCGAGTCCAACTTCTGCCTTCTTCCTCCCTCATAAACCCTTCACAGGGTTTATCCAAGAAGCAACACCCCCACCGCATTTCTCCTGCGAAGCTACGTAATGGCGACGCTTAGATTCTTGATATCCAGGGCAACATCGAACGGCAACCACTATCTCCATCTTCGGCCACGCTATACTGCCCCTTCTTCTCCTGTGTCCCAATTCCTCCGAAGCCTCCACTCGCTCATTTCTCCGGAGGTCAATCCCGCAGGCCCTCGTCTTCGGGACGTCAGGAGCTTCGTCTCCGAGCCGGACTACAGGATTGAAGAAGCTGCGGCGACGGCCGCGCTCAATCTCGACGACCGGGTGCCCGCCACAGTGATCACCGGCTTCCTCGGCTCCGGAAAGGTTGGGACCTTATTTCTTTTTTGTTGATTTAACAAACTGTTGTGATTGACTTTGTGATGTGGTAGTAGTTCTAAGCTGAGATTATTTGTGGTGTAGACAACACTGCTCAACCATATTCTGACATGTCGCGACCTCCCCGAAGGTGCACCACCTAGGGTTCGGCTAATGGTTTGTTAAGTGTGACTTAACTTGAGTTCTCCCAAACTCGGACCAATTCACGACTTTGGTTTCACTTTCTTTAAACATGCAAGATATTCAATTTGGAGCCGCCACTAACCTATTTATGGTGGGTTGGTTAGAAACCCATGTAAGGCATCGGGAGTCACGCCTTACCCCTACGAACCAGAGATCTAGGACTCGGGGACTTGGTTACGCTAAATTGCTCTAACGCCCTTTCGGTACCTTTTCATTATTTTCAAAACTTCGCAGGCAGTTTGGATTCATTTTAATTCTATTCCTAACATGCAATGGTGGCTACTCATAAAATCAACATAAATAAAAATTCAAGAAAGGAAAGCAATAATAAAACAAATCAAATCATCTAAACAAAATCAAATAAAATAAAATCAAAATCAAATCGCATCTAATTAAATATCAAGCAGAATCAAAGCAAATCAAATCAAATCTAATCTAATCAAATCTAATAGAATCTAATCTAACAAAATCAAAATAAAAAATCTAACAAAATCAAATAAAATCTAATCTAATCTAGTATCAAATAAAATCTAATCTAGCAAAATTAAATAAAAATCTAACAAAATCAAATGAAATCTAAGTAAAATCAAATAAAATCAAATAAAATAAAATAAGATATGCATGAAAATTAACAAATCTAATGCAACATGTGAAGTGCAATTTTTTTGGAATTTTTATGATTTAATTAGCCTAATTATCCATAGTTAAATATTACCTAATCTAAATTAGGACACCAAATATGTCAATTCCTAATTTAAATCAAATCTTATCCAACCAAAGATAACGTCCTATAATGCAATCTAGCAAAAAATATCCTACCAAAAATACCTAATATGCAATCTAAACTAATTATGCCAATTTTACCTAATCATGCAATTAATCTAAACATGCAATTATTTAAATAAACGTGCAATTCTAAATCTAAAAATGCAATTTCCAATTTAAAAATGAAATTAACCTAAAGATGCAATTTTAAACCTAAACATGCCATTAATCTAATTATGCAACTAACCTAATATGTAATTAATCTATTATGCATGCAATGCAACAAAATTAATTTAAATATGCAAAATTAACTAAACATGCATAAAAAGCAAACAGAAAATAAACAACTAAGCACCCAAAAGTTAAATTCTAAAAAAATGATTTTTTATTATTTTTTATTTTTTAATTAAAAACGAAAAAACGAAAATTACAGAAAAATAAAATAAAAAGAAAACAAGTAAAACCGGGTCGGGGACCGAACCGGGTCGGTTCGGTCCCGACCCGTTCAGGGGGAGTCGGATCGGGCTGCGCCCGATCCGCTCGCTGGATCCAGCGAGGAAGCTGGGCTGGGCGCACAAAGGGCCCAGTCCAGCTTCCTTGACCTTTCTTTCACCTGCAGCAAATAGGCCCACACGAAAAAAACAAAAGAAAAACCAACCCAACAGAAGTCAGTCCAAAACAAATAAAGCCCGTCCCTTGCACAGAAGTCGTCCAGCCCGCGCAAAACAAAAAGAACTCGGCCCAAAGCTAATTTTAGTCCAAATTCAGCCCAGCCCGCGCATGGAGTCCACTTCTTCCTTTTTGCGCGCAGAAAGTCAGCCCAGCCCCTGCACTTCTTCTCCATGCGAACCATTACCCAAAACTTACAGAAAACTCACCGTGGATTGCTCCTCTTCAACGGCGACGCAACAAACGATGACGAGGGGAGTAAAAAAAATAACCAGACCTCCAATAACTCACCAACGTTAACAAGCCAAACAAGAACACAATAAAGAAACGAGCAAAGCAAAGGAAAACCACGACTGACTCGTGAGGTCAAAAATAGGATGGAATCATGGGCTTATTATGCCTCCAAAACGACCAGCATTAACTTAGGGGGGCAATAATGCATCATAAATGAATCAAACGCACTCCATCTCAACTTCACGGCAAAATCAAAACATGAAAGCCACGGAAAAAAATAAAGCCATCAAGCTCCCTACACGGCTCGGGGGAATGACGGGTCGGCGCGCTCGAGCGAACTCGAGCCAAACCGACACTCGTCCACAAAACTCCCCGGCCGTGATCCTCGGGACGGCTATCAATGACACAATTCAAAACCCACCTGTGAACGGAGAAAAGAAGATATTGTCGCGCCGTCGCAGGTCCACGCCGAAATCAACAAACTTCGGTCTCAACTTTTTTTCCTTAAACCCTCTATTTCTCGTCCCTTCCCCTCACTGTGCGTCCCCTCTGCCCCTTGCGTCTCTTTTTTCTTCTTTCTTTTTTTTCTCTCCTTCTCTCTCTCTCTCTCTCTTTCTCTGTGTGCGTGTGCCCCAAATTCCGAAAAGTGCTCCCCCTTCTGGCCGAGAACCCCCTTTCTTTTAATCCAATAAAATCAAATATTCGGTCCACAGTGGACCGAATATTGCTTTTTATTTTGTTTCCCTATTCTCTTTCAAACAAAATATTTCCTCTTTTGAACACCCAAAATTATATTTCCTTTTTTTGTTCTTTCCTCTTTTATCCAAATGCAATATATGTCCAAAATTATGCAAAATACCCTAATTAATTAAATGCAGAAATAAAAGAAAACAAAATTCCTATTTTGAATGAAATCAAAAATTTAGGTGTCAACATGACAGCTCAACATGGAAAGCGGATTGCCGTTATTGAAAATGAGGTAACCGGGTTCACATCATTCTTTGGCGTTCTAACTATGGAGTTAAGTCATTTGTGTCCTGCTTGTACTTCAGGTATTCGATGTCTATTTTTGCAGAATACTGAATTCGAGGGTTACAAATTTCATCATAGTTTTTGCGGTCTCTCATGGCTGTTGCGAGTTTGTTTAAAAAAGGCTCTTTCTCATATTGCTGATATGTGCTTGATGGAGATTGTGGCTGTGGTTCTCTGCTTGGGGCTTGCAATGCGGTTTAACTGCTATGGTTCAATGCATATATAATTGGAATTGATGGCACAGGTGCTCATTGGTTGTTGAATTGTCCGCCTTTTTCAGTTTGGTGAGGTGGATATTGATGGTTCGTTGGTTGCAAGTCATTCTTCTGCATCCGAGGAAATTATAATGGTCAACAACGGGTGCTTGTGCTGTACTGTACGTGGAGACTTGGTGAAGATGTTACTGGAGTTGGTTAAGAAGAAAAGGGACAAATTTGATCATATTGTGATCGAAACAACAGGCATGTCACAATTTGAAATAATATATATCATTTAATTGACTATTGTTGACCTTGCAGAGTTTTGTGTTTACTCTATCTCCTATTCTTTAATGGATCTCTTCTTCTTGAGTATCTTCCCATGTTAATTTTGTCCATCAACTCAATCATGAAAAGATCTAAATCCGAGTTAAATGAAATCGAGTGTTGTTTGTTCGGCTTATTTTGGACGATGACATGCCCTATTGGACACCGAGGTCAGCACATGTATGTAAGGCGGCCGTTGTGTACAACGTGGTCTAAGCAATAGCAGTCGGCATTCTCTGTCAGTTATGCCTCTGGAACATATCTTCATTGGATGTTGCTGGAAATTGATAGGGTGGCTGTTGTATAATGCCACGTCGTTGTTAAAAGAGCAAGACCTTCAGGTTCCCCTGAAGACTAATGTACAAAGGGAGGGAAGGAATTCATTTTTTCCTCTCCATGCGTCCCTATTATCACCAAATAAAGTACTATGAATCAAGTAAATCATGGGGTGATTATTCATGATCTGCTGTATTAAGACTTGCAAAGTAATCTTTGCGGGAACTATGCTTGATGATCTGATGAGGCTTGATAAATCTCATGAGTATAAGATACAGGAACATAGATAGCGCCCTTCAATGAGCTGTGACTCCGACCATAGAAAATGAAATGGATCTCTTCTTTAATTGAAAAGATATTATTTAATATGAATTTTTTTATTTATAAATTTGCTAATGTGCTTCTTTTACATTACTTTAGACGTGAAAATAAACATACTTTTTTTAAATTTCAAACAAATTAAAGCTAAATATTTAAAAAATTCGTTACAACAAACAACTTTACAAATATAAGTTTACCAAACAGCATTCCCTCAAAACTGCATTTCAAGGCACTTGTCAATTTCAATTTACCAAACAGTATTTGCATTTCCCCAATGGCTTTCAGGCTAAGACGTTTGCATTTTCTCAATGGCTTTTTCTAAATGTTGAACCAAACGGGCTCTGCCGTCGCTCCCGTTTAAAGCACCCATCTCCGGCGTTTGCTTCACCTACGACCCCTTCACCGGTGAGTTTTGGTCACGTTTTCTTCCGCTCGGCGTTTCCCGAGGGTCGTGGTCGGAAAAAGCCATAGTTGAGCATTGCTTTAACTTTGTTTGTGTGTGTTTATTCTTCGTGTTTCCCGAGCCACGTAGGGAAGTTCGTGGTTTTCTTTTGTTTTTCCGGTAGTCACTTTATCACTTAGCTTACTGTGATTTTTGGACATTGGATGGTTCATGGGTTGATTTGGCCGAATTTAAAACTTAAAGGTTGGATTTTTGGTCCCCTTTGTTGATCTCTGATGCATATGTGGCTTAAATCTAGTGCTACTTTGACCCTGTGAACAAGTTCTTTGTCTGCATGTCACGTGAATTGCCTCAGTGTTTTGTTTTGGAGTCACGCGGAAGCGAACTGGGCGAATTTGCTGTTGGGCTGGTTAATTTTTTCCACCCGCGAAGGAGAAGACTGGAGTTGGGTCAGATTTTGTCCACGGGCTGTTATTTTGTGCGAGCAGGTTGGAGAAGGGCTGGGTCTTGTTTCCTACTGGGCTTGGAGTCTCGCGCGCGCTGGACTGTTCTGGAGTTGCGTTGGTTTGCGCCGGGCATTTTATGTTGGGTCTTCTTGGTTGTGCGCGTGGCTTGGAATAAAGAGAGCTCGGACTGGGCTTTTGCCCCCAACCCACCTCCATCCGCCTACAAGCCTTTTGGCTTTTAACGAGCGGGTCGGGGACCGAACCGACCCGGTTCGGTTCCCGACCCGGTTTTTATTTATTTTATTTTTATTTTATTTGTGATTTTCGTTTTTTAAAAAAAAAATAAAAAAAATCATTTTTTAGAATTTAACTTTTGGGTGCTTGATTTCTTATTTTCTGTTTAATTGGCTTTTTGTGCATGTTTAGTTAATTTTGCATATTTGAATTAATTTTGTTGCATTGCATGCATAATAGATTTAAAATTGCATCTTTAGATTAATTTCATGTTTAAATTGAAAATTGCATGTTAGACTTAGAATGGCACGTTTATTTTAATAATCGCATGTTTAGATTAATTGCACAATTAGGTAAAATTGGCATAATTAGTGTAGATTGCATGTTAGATATTTTTGTTAGGATATTTTTTTAGCTAGATTGCATTATAGGACATTATCTTTGGTTAAGTAAGATTTAGTTTAAATTAGGAACTGATACATTTGGTTTCCTAATTTAGATTAGGTAATATTTAGCTATGGATAATTAGGTTAACTAAATCATAAAAATTCCAAAAAAATTGCATTTCATATATTGCATTAGATTTATTGATTTTCATGCATATCTTATTTTATTTTGTTAGATTTTATTTGATTTCGTTAGATTAGAAATTAGATTTTATTTGGATTTGATTTTGTTAGATTAGATTTTATCCAACTTTATTAGATTAGATTTTATTTGATTTTGTTAGATTAGATTTTATTCAACTTTATTAGATTAGATTTTATTTGATTTTGTTAGATTAGATTTTATTTGATTTTTTTTTAGATTAGATTTGATTAGATGTGATTTGATTTGATTTGATTTGATTTTGTTTAGATTTGATTTGATATGTTTTATTATTGCATTCCTTTCTTGAATTTTTATTCATGTTTGAGTTTATGAGTGGTCACCATTGCATGTTAGGAGTAGAATTAAAATGAATCCAAATTGCCTGCGATGTTTTGAAAATAATGAAAAGGTACCGAAAGGGCGTTAAAGTAATTTAGCGTAACCAAGTCCCCGAGTCCTAGATCTCTGGTTCGTAGGAGTAAGGCATGACTCCCGATGTCTTACATGGGTTTCTAACCGACCCACCATAAATAGGTTAGTGGCGGCTCCAAATTGAATGTTTTGCATGTTTAAAGAAAGTGAAACCAAAGTCGTGAATTGGTCCGAGTTTGGGAGAACTCAAGTTAAGTCATACTTAACAAACCATTAGCTGAACCCTAGGTGGTGCACCTTCGGGGAGGTCGCGACAAACACTAGGGTCTCTTAATTATACAAAGTGTTTTCTAAAGACTCTTATACGTAATTCTATGTATAAATTAATGAGTGGGGTCTAATAAAGTTATTAATTCAGAGACAACAAATTATTTTGACCTACATAGGATTTTGTATGGTTAATCTCTACATTCGAGCGTTGCTCAATTTTAGGAAAAAAAGTGTAAAACGGAAAAAGGCCAAAATTTTCTTTTTTAAATTTGTTTGTCGAGTTTTACAAAAAGCCCTTACAACAGCAAGCCTCCATTATTAATATTAGGTGACAAAAGATTTAGAAGTTGCAACGTTTTATTGTCTAAATTTCTTCGCTTTATAATCATATGAAAGCACACTTTAATTACCTTATGTGATCACTTTCTTGTCTCACTTAATGTCATTTTTTTTTAAATTTCGGTTTAACGTAGACTTCTCCAATTTACAACAATTATACCCAATTGATCTAATCCAATTTGTAAGTGCATGTACTAGGGCTATGCCATCGATTTAATAGGTGAAGAAGTCTAGGGTCTATTAAGTGGATTTGACAGCTACAGGGCACCAGAAAATTCTTCTCGAGGCATGAAAAATAATATTACAAATTTGAAAACGTGTCCCTCGAGTTTAATTGAGATTATGCAAATAAGAGTAGGACAATGACATAAAATTTGAAAATTTTCTTTCACAATTCTATTGATGTTGTCTATAATTTATTACGCAATGAGAATATGGCCACCCAATTTTTTCAGGAATCTTAATATTTAGCTTTTCGTTGTTGCCCTTAAAGTTATGAGGATAATAATAATTTTGAGAGAATAAATCAAAGCTTCACAAAAGTAGTAACCTGTATTGCTATAGGATTAGTGTATATATATATATATATATATATATATATATATATATATATATATGAGTTTTAAACTTATTTATTTCTTTACTTGCATGCATTTTAGAGATAAGTCGAGGTGAAGATTGAAATACATGTTATAGTTAAAACATGAATCCATTACACCAGTAATTAATGAGGGCACTTCTTGGTGCTTGTAGAAAAATTGCTTCATAGTTCTGACTTAACAAGCAGGTAAACACGATGAAAATTCAGAAAAGTTATGTACTTAGGAATTTCTCTGTAGATCAAGAAAAGAAGAGTTTGAAATTCGCATTATATTGATTATCAATTATTTGTCATAGTATATATTTGGAACATAGGTCAGTGGCACACAATTTCTGGTGGTCAAACAAAACTCAATATCATGATATTCAACAAATGTTCAAGTTGATCATAGTAAACTCGAAGTAGGCAAATATTCAATTGAACAACAGCCAGAAAAGACTAACCATAGTGGAGGTCGATAGAAGGTGTTGCTTTTCACGCGCATATCGAATTGACAATTATGGAGTACGATTTAGCAAGCCCTATCGAATTATGTGGCCCCTCTTTTTTCCGTATCAGACTAAAGAGAAGAGCATATGACTTCCTTTGAGTATAAGCACGCGTTCTATTTTATACTTCTCGTAATGCATTGGTAATTTGGGAAGCCTAGCGGCGGGATAGAAAAGCAAAGTGAATGGTCACTGATAAAATGAATTAGTATGACTATATGAGAGGAAGAAAGACGGTAAATCAGGTAATTTAAAAGTGAGACAAATGATAATTTAAGCCAGGTTCATATAGATAGTGGGTCTAACACTTGCTCATCAACTTTCAGAAAACATGTCAGGCATGCCCAAAACCAAAAAAGCGGGGCTATGCTAGCTCCACGTGATCAAATATGATTTTTCGAACCTCTAAAAAGTTGGTGTATTGTCATTTGTTGTAGTATTTATTAATTGCCCAAGAAGAACAGACGCCTGTAGAGGGTTGGATAACCCAAGCCACAACTTTTGATGCATTTTCACTTCTCGACAATGTCCTTAGATTTTTCCAGTAGATACAGTTTGTTGTTTCGAAGGGGAGAGAGAATTTTATCCGACCACTGCAGCGTCGAGGTGGGTACATAGAAGCCAACCGACCAAAATTCAAACCTCGAATTAATTCGTGGATGCACGACATAGTTCCATCCCCGCGGGCGTCAAAAGGACTTGAAACAGTATAGGACAGATTAGCCATGATCTAGCTTTCCAACTCTCGTCTATTCTTGTTCAGAGAAAGTTTGGAGTCATCTTCTTAGTCCGGGCAGCTGTGCATTTGAAGGATAATTCGTTTGTTAGGAAGCTTCTGAAGCTCGCCTATGAAGTCAATTTTCGCTACATGGGGACTCAAAAGTTTTTTAGATGCTTCATCTGTTGATAGTTTTGTTTAGCTCGTAACATTGTTGTTTTGTGAAGTACCAGCCCCGCTGCTAATCTGGGTTAACGCAGATTTGTATCGACCAGAACAGTTTGTGCTAATAAAGTTAAATAAGTAACGGAAAAAGTAAGTAGAATATATTGTGTGCTTTTATGCCTTGGATAACATGGAAGTTTGTAGTAGGGTTTCTTATATTCTGTATATTGTTTGGTAAAAGACCAGATGTCATTACGGGCTCGGTATCCACTACTGGAATAAGTTTTTCTTGTGAGTAAGATGCGATAGGCTTAAAAGTAGGCTGATAAAAACTGTTTGCACACAAACATCTCACAGCCATGTGACCAATGCCAAATGCCTAAGGATGGCTGCCACCTCCCGATCATCGTATACAGATCTAGGATCACACACACATTGAACATTGCATTAGAAAGGATATTACATAAACTTACTAAAAATTCAATGAAACCATAAGCGCACGCTAAGATGAATTATAGATCTCTATTAGAGACATAAAGTGTATTTTAATAGTATTAACGTAAAAGAAAAGGTTGTGCGATTTTTAGAAACCACAGGTACCCTCAACTTTTCTCTTTCTTCTGATTATGAATTCTGTTATTAAAGGTTAAAAAGTATATCGGTGGAATTATGCGTTCAAAGTTGATGGCCGGAAAAGCAAACCCTTCGTGCTCTCAAAGTTGACGCCCTGTTCGGTTGTCTTTCTCTTAGATTTCTATAAAACCCTAGCTAGGCTTGGAAGTCGCATTATTTTATTGTCTTGATTATATTATTCTCTGCTTCGCTCATTGATGACTTACGCATAGTCTTAATATCATGTCATCTGCATCGTCACTACACAACTTTTGCACACTTCGAGGTTTTTCTAATAATCAATTATTGATGCTGCAGTCCTGCTTTACGCACGTCTCATTCTCCACTATCCATATGATCATCATAGGACGAGATTAGCTTTCGCTGAATAACAAAATCCCTGAAATACCTCTGTGTTTTTAAAATTTTCTTTTCTTTGTTCCATAAAACATTATTCCATACGCTATGGTAAAGGTGTCTTGCCTGATGAGCTTCCTGCAGGAAGTTTATTTATTTGTTGATATTCTTCGGTTGATTCAAGAACAAACAATCATTCTGTATTTATACGACATGCTTTTGATGTTATTTTCTTAATTTAATCGGTTATCTGATGGGACGAGGGGTTCCTACAATTTTAATAATCACTTCCCACATTTTTGCCATAGGTACTCTTGATTTGATAAGAGATTTAAAGATATTTGGTATTGATGGAAAATTTTAATTTATAAAGATGTAATCTGTAGAAGTACCATGCACCGATATGTTGCTTTTACCTCTTTCTTCTCAACATATTTATCTTTCCTCTAGTTTAAACATATCTCAACAATTAAGAACTAAGTATTGGACAACTCAATGATTTAGGCTATCAACTCAACATGGCTGATATCAATTGACATTTACCGGATGATCTATCTACAGTAAGTCAACTTTAATATATAACTTATTACATAAAAGAAAAGCCAACTTGACTCCCATGTGCATAAATGTATATGTTCATATATGAACTTATTTCACGAAAAGAGAAATCAACTTTGATTGGCATGTACCGGTAGAATGACATTGTCTCATTTGGGACAAAGTGATCCTTTCTCGACATTAGTTTCTTCTATGGTTGATTACCTGTAAGAGATTGCCCACTCAGGTATTCTTACTTTCTTCTCGCAAAATAGTGGATACCAATTGTATTTTTTGTAACCTGTGCATAGACTCTATAGATCATTTATTTTTTGGGTATCCTCTTTCGGCACAATTGGCTATGTTTTGGGTGGCCAAGTGTAATGTGGCATGGTACAATAGCATGTGGTCTGATAACCTCAAGTGGGCAATTAAGTTGATCTCTGGGAAGGACTTCCACAATAGCCTAGCTCGGTTGAGCTTTAGTGCATTATGTCACAATATATGGATGAAGCGGAATAATGCTATATTTCGGGAACATCAATTCTTCTTGCCGGCCATAAAGAAACGTCTTGAGAAGTTCATTAAGGATAAGGCCAAGACATGCTTATCACATCCTAATAGCTACCACACTTCTTGCCACCAAGATGGTCTACCTGGAATAATGATTTTTAGAGCCTCTATATTTAACCTCCATCTTCTATTGAGGATCTGACTCATCTATTTAGACTTTCAAGGCCTGGGTATGTGCTTGGCTAGACCTACATCGGGGTCTTGTAAGTTTGAAAAGTGCATCTTGGTAACAGAGGTAATGAAACTGAATAATTCGAAAATCAACAATAGATGCATTCAATATTTTTCCTTAAATAATTGATGGATGCATGCATGAAAGAGATATACATAAACAAACTTCATTAAAAGCACTCTAATTTATTGAATCAAGTCGATATTTAACCTCCATCTGCGACTATGCTATACATACACACCATGGACACGTTTGAATAGACTATTTATGATAATATAGAGAAAATCTGATCTCTGAAGATCAGTAAATATCGTGGATATAGTAACCTACAAGATATTATCCATACTACTTGCTTACAATATACAGAAAATAACTTGACAAGACTTTATTTCTTTTCGACTTTGTGTTTAACTTAAAAGTCATGTTAGATACAATGTAAAAATGTTACATGCAAACCCACACATGAGCCCAACAAGTCTTGTGATTAGCATATCCATGAATATTGTCTCTAATCGAGGTTCAATAACCGCTACTATATATAAATAAAGCTAGGACTAACTTAAAAAAGCTGAAACATTTCCAAAAGTATTTCAATGAAGCACGACTAAGCCGTTATGGTGAATTTCTTCTGATGATCTCCAAGAAAGGAATAAAATCCTAATGTAAAAGTTAACAAGACAATATGAAGGTGATTTCTGAAGACATGTACAATTTCAAAATTGTATTTTTACAATTTTATAAATTGGAAATTCATGTTTCTAAAATAAATAATATCTTCTAACCTTTATCTTTTTCTTGAATTATTTAAAGTTTTTATCCTATTGCCCCCTCACGACATGCTTTCTATTTAATAAATGGATACACAAGAAAAGATCACATAGCTAGAATTGGAATAAACTTTCTCACTTTCTTAAGTGCACCCTATCAAATGGCCACGTTATAAGTTAAGCAAGACATGTGACGAGTTGTAGCTTTCGAAGAGACGTCACATGTCAAAATTTATGACAATTCGAAAATTGCAAGCCACCATAAACAGTACATCTTATATGCTTTGAGCTCTGAGAAAATTCTACCATTTCAAGAGAATATATTGATCCAGTATTCGATGGAGTGTGTTCAGTGTAATACATCGATTAGATTTCTCATTAAGAAGTCATCTTGACAAACCTGTAGCTGGCACATGGGTCAGCCATCAAATAACTTATATAGTGATTATTGCATAGAAATTTAATAAAGGTAGATACACCGTATTAGCCTAGCAATACCACTTCCTTCAAAATAAAGTAAGAGATATTAATATTGGGTAATAAAAATTTATCTACTAATGATGCGTGTCTGAAAGAATCCTTTTGGAGAATTAAAATGTGGTAAACTAATTCAATCCCCTCTTCTAGCTTGACACATTGCTTAATAAATCTATTTTGCAAGATAGTCTTATCTCTAGCACTACTATTTATTATGATCCATTCACAAAATCTTTTTTTTTTGGTAAATAATCACAAAATCTTTTTACTAGTTAGTAAATTGAAGATTCCTAACGGGCATTCAAATATGGTGCTAAAAGATTAAATATCCATATTTAATTTCACTCTGAATTTACTTTACCCATTTGTTTATCAATCTGGCATCCCTAAAGAAAGGCACTCTCTCTTATAGAGGGACCGCTTTATCTTGATAGAAGCATGAGAGAATGGCCAATCTTGTGCAATTTATTTTTTCTTTTGGTAAGGAAACTATTAATCTAACTCATTCTATTAAAACAAGCTGTATCACCTTTTACCATGATACCTATCAAGCATTTTAAAACTGACATAATTTTATGCAATACTTTTCTTGTGAATCTTTCAACCTTGACCAAAGTAAATACGTGTCATCCATGTCCTACGATAGTAATTATTAAGTATGGATTAATACATGTGAACCTTAATTCATTAGGACCTTTATCTTCTTTAGACATTTGTCTAGTTGTCCTTTTGGGACTTACTAAAAAACTAATAAACCTATGTTGTTTTTACTAATTCTGTGCTAAATCTTTTAATTGTGTCAATTGATTACTAATTTTTTTTTATATTTTGTCAATTAAGTCTATCCAGTCAATTTTAACTAGAAATCATTAATGTGGATGCCGACAACAAGTGAGGGTAGACAACCTCATTTGGTCTAGGTGAAGGCCTTTGTAAAAACTATTAAATTAATATTAGAAATTCTCTACGTTAGTGCCTATCGTGCCATGTAAGACAACTAGCATCCACGTTAGTGATTTTCGGCCAAAATTCATAACGTGGACTTAATTAGCAAATCATGAAAATGTTTAAGATTTAATTGGGATAATTTAAATTTTTTGAAAATATTAACAAATGTCCAATACAATTAGGATTTTTTTGGTAATTTTTCCATCTGATTTATCGTGTCCTTTGTTTGGACTTTGCATTGGCCAACATATAGGGTATTATACTTACCTATTTCTTGAAGCTTTCCCCTATTGACTTAACAAACAGCATTAAGCACCAACCATGGCTCGTGAAGCCAGATTTTATACGAAGTTGTGTAGTTGTTGAGCTTCTCTCCAAGTTTTGCCTTCGGTTCCTTCTTTTGTGGTAGAAAACTATTAGCGATTGTGTATTTATGAGAAGAATCGCTGGAGGGAGAAGAAAAAGAACAATTGAATAATACTTGCTGTGCGGTGACCAAAAGAATTAAGAAAGCGATTCTCGTTGTCGTGGGCGTGAAACCCTAAGAAGTTGTAGGCCTGAACCTCTCTTAATCATGTCCGTTCACGTTGTACGTGGACCAGCTAATAAAGTAAGTGGTAGGAGGAAAGACGCACGTTGCGAAAATGACTTAAAAAAATTAATGTTCTGTTTTTTATGGCAAATTGACCGGACTTACTGGGGGATTTGTGCGCTACCTCTTTCTCTTTTTTTTCCCCTCTTTGTTTCCACCAATGAAAGTCTGTGAGTTAGTTGATACTGAACAGCTTGAGTGTTGCCGGCAAGATGCGCTTTTGTCTTCACTTCGAGGTTTAGGCATTCCAGCAGATAAACTTTTCTCTCGATTTTTGTTTCAGTTTTTTTATCCCAAGCTTAAAAAAATTAATCTCTTTCTGGTCATTAGATGCAGAGTACCCGGTGAATAAGGCATTAAAAAATAATGTATTCTCCTCTGGCATAGCCATTTTCTTTGGTGGACTAAAATAATGATGTGCATTACATTGATTAAAGCGACAGGTTATCTTCATTAGTTTATGCCTCTCGTTTCACAATCACTGAGAATAACATCATTAGTTTATGCCTCTCATTTTTGTTAAGATCGGTGCACAATCATAGTAAAGTAAAATGAGTGAGAAAGAGAAAATTAAGAGACGATAATTTATCCCGATTCACCCTTAAACTAGGCTATATCTAGCAAAAGATTTTACTATATCACCACCTCCCAACTCTCATTACATCACTTAGTTAGAAGTGAAAAAGAGTATATATAGCAGTAGCTATTCATGAGCCCAAACACAAACTACTAATGAAAAATTACGGGCTTAAATCGTAGAAACCCTTTAGTGTACAACGGCACCCACATTCGCAGGGGAGTATGAACCACACCTCAATAATTTCAGAGTCGTTGAGGATAACAGACAAATGTGTCTATTTGTCCAATTATATAGCAACTTGTTCCTAGCAAGTCGTTCCCCTTGTGTTACCATATTTAATTCATATATATTCAAAAGATAAATCATTTATACCATTGTGGTTAGCTACTTGTTTATGAGTGAGCTAATAAAAGAGCAATATATCTCCAAGTATGACGAGAGATTGAAAGAGATAACAAACTTATAGGGAAGCTAGGCTAATAAACTATGCCATCAGAAGTGTCTCCCACATAATGTCTCTTTAGATAACCGTCATGCAAAGTCTAATTTCTAAGACCTTCAAATGTGCCCCGAGTATGTAAGGTGAAAAGACAGCCTTTAGAATTATATAGGGCCTATCTATGATGTCCTATAGAAACTATGCAATTCCATTCTTATGGAAGTCCAATTATTATCTTCAATGTATAGTTCATCAGAAACGTCACCAACCAAGTGTTTCATTAAGAGCGTGACGAGGTGGAAGAGTTCTTGAATCTGAGTGACTGAATCTCCGTCCAATTGGCTCTCGGCAGAGGGTATCCAAACTGATGATGCCAAAACATACACCAATCAATACTGCTCCAACTTGTGAAGATCGCAGCATGTTACTTTTCAATAAAAATACAACTTGCTTTAATAAAATACAATGCGATTGAAGTTGGTGGTCATGTGTACTTGGGACCAACCCCTAATATAAATCGAATCCAAGTCTTGGAGCTACCCAGAAGATCATTTTAAGCCTGAGAGTAAATCTCGCAGCCACACTACTTCTCTCCCTATGTCCTAAGTCAAAGCTAGCTCAAAGATGGTGAGAAATCCACTTAGACCCACCAAGAACAACAATACAAGAGTGAAGAAGGGCAGCTGGAGTGCAGAAGAAGATCAGAAGCTCATTGCTTATATTAGGAGATATGGCATTTGGAATTGGACTCACATGCCCAAACCTGCTGGTATGAAATATTCATGTACTGATCTTTTTTGTCGCTGATCTCTATATCTTATTTTTCTGGGTATAATATCAAGCTAGTCCTTAATATGCGTATGAATCACTCAGGCTTGGCAAGGACCGGGAAAAGTTGTAGACTTCGGTGGATGAACTATCTGAGGCCTAACATCAGGCATGGAAACATCACCAAAGAAGAGGAGGATGTCATCACTGAGTTGCAACAGCTTCTCGGAAATAAGTAAGTTTGCCTACACCACCTCAGTGAAAACCTGTAAAAGATTAAATTTAAAATCAAATCTGCAAATTTATTTAGCCTCGCAAAGCAGAGAAAGTAAGACATATTTGTCGCGGTTGCATAAAGCACTTCATTTCTTGTCACAAACGACTTTCATTTTCATAATCATAGACTGCAGGTATGTATGTAGTACAAGCACTAAACCAAAGTAAGTTTTTATTGATAGACAAATCATGGATTCTTGATTTAACTGCCCAACTGCAGATGGGCGGCAATAGCGGCTAGACTTCCAGGAAGGACTGATAATGAAATAAAAAATTACTGGAACACCCGTTTGAAGAAACGTGTCAGGAATGGGAACAAGCTGCAAATTTCAACTGCATGTGATATTAAAGTCAAGCCATCTCTTCTCACTATTGATACTCCGAAAAAAGAATCCGACATTGGGTCTCAAAGTGAAATTTCTACGAATGCAAGTAGCTTCTTCACCTCTTACAGAATTCAAGATGACGACAAAACCTCAGAGAATAGGTGGTATTCACCATCCGACATGATTGGAGAAGAAGAATGTTTGTGGGAGCAATTCCTTGCGCTGAAAGATTTTCAAATCGTAGAGGATTTCGGTGGCGCCTATGTGCTATCGGGAGCTAAGGCGCCTGTGCTTCTGTGCATGCAACAGGAGCTCGTGTACCACAGCGGTTCCTATGAAGATCTCATGATGGATTTATGGGGAAAATGATGATCGTTGAAGGTGCTTATAAGCAGAGAAGAGGTGCCATATGATTACTTATAGTTTCCTGCTAAGGGTCGGGGTTCATTGTAAGAATGTCTTTTGGTTGTTATAAACCTAGGATGCATTTTTAACTTCCAAAGAATGTGAAATTCATGTCATAAGCATTGTATTTTCTGCAGTCGACCATCAGTGTTGTCATTCCATCTCTTGCTTTGCTAGAACAAGTTTCAAGTTTAAGTCTGTAAAGGAAACCCGATCCGAGTATGTTTCCTATTTTAAGTGGCTTCTCAGTTCGATTATTCTTAAAATGGTTTTCTATCGTGTTTCCAACCTGGTCATAAATAAGGAGTCTTCTTCTTGAATTGTATCCAGAAAGCCTTTTATTATTATTATTATTATTATTTGCAAGTTACACTCTGAAGCTATCCACAATGATATTTTGGCCATGACAATAAATTGAGTTACATGCTCGTGAATTAAATATTTATTGTTTAAAGTCGTGAAAATCTTGTGTTAAAATTTTATGTTATTCCATTAAAGATTAAGTAATTGTTTCATGAGAAATAATGAAGAAGAAAAATTATGTGAGTTATTGAGTGTAATTGGAGATTGAAAAATATTGTGTGTGTTTCAATGACTCGAGCGTTATTGTAGTCTCCGTTGTATAGCTTTGACTTACAGTTGAAACATTTGTTGCTCATCCATGGATGTAATTCACACCAATTGAACCACATTATATGATACTCAAATTCTTTTTTTTATGTTTATTCTATTATTTAATCACTCATTTTTTTGTGACAATTTGTTATTAGATCCATACTTGGCTTTGTTGAAGCAAATCAACGGTATCAGATCCACGCTTGGCTTATTTTGTTGTTCGATTGCTCCCTCACTTGAATATGTTTCTATATAATTTAATGTGAGCTTACCTTTTGGACCGATTAATAAACTAACACTAATCGCTGTTAAGCAACTGATGTAGGGAAGCAATCCAGTATATATGAATTATCCATGCCCTCAACGACGATACTTTCCCATTAGCTGGCAGCAGGATCAATGGTTTTGACTTTGGATCAATATATTATGAGGGCAACATATCTCATAAACTTGGACCCAAGCACTAGCAGTCCTTAACATCATCCGGATCCCAAATATCTTGCAACTATCCAAAAATTACGCCTAATTACGATGTAAAGTACCACTTAAGATATTAGAAGCAAAAAAAATTATCTTGGCGTAGTGTCAAGCTGATACCCAATTGTTATTTACATAGCATGCTAAAACATTACATTAATGTACAAAACTTTTGTTATACACGTGAAAGGACAGGCCACCTGTTGCAGTCTTGCGGGACAATTGTGAGCTTTTCTAAAATTTCAAATTGTTAGATGTAGTTGTGATTTAACTTTTAATTACCCTAATACTTCTCATCACGTCTAAGCTAAAACCCTTCGCATAAGATTAAAGCAGAAAATTATTAAATATGAGAGACAAAGTGTTGAGGCCTAAAAAGATCTAAACCCATGATCTTTTGCTTTGATATCATGTAAATTTTGGCATGATTGTTGTCAATTGTTATAAAAACTTAAACTGCTACATAAATATGTGATTTAAACTGTTCTCATCCGTGCCACTTCTAATCTCAACCTAAACAACCTATTTTTCTGATTGGATCAAAATGGTGATATAATCAAATGCATGAATGCAATATCACCTTAAATGTATAGTAATGAGTCAATTTTAAGTATAAAATTCTAGATATTTGATTATCTAAAGAGATAGAATAACTTAAATATATGTGATATCATAGATGTAAGCATTTGATTTACTGTTGTCTATTTTATATTATTATAACTCATTAAAGATACGAATCAAAAAAAGAATATATGTATACTTCATTGAGATGTCTTATATTCTAAATGTATTCCTTGTCATTGGTAATGGAGCCTTATCGTTTCTTGGCTGTTCTACGGACCGAAATCGTGACAACGACATCTCGCCAAAAACATAAAATCTTTTTTATGATTTGCCAATATAATCTTTTTTATGATTAATTTGCCCAATTTAATCTTAAATCTTTTTTAAGATTTGCCAATATAATATTTCTAGCCAGTTTTGGTTAGCAATCACTGGTGAACTTTAGCCATCCTACATGGTATGACTAATGCTAGAATGGATAATTTTTTACAATCTTATATTTGTTGGATTTTAAAAACTGAAAAAATAAAAAATAAAAGAAATTTTAAAAGATTTATAAAATTATAAAAAATTAATAATGCAAAAAGTTGTCCGTGCTAGTATATCAACGTCTACGTTAGTAATTGTGAAGTTGGCCAGAAGGAATCCATTGGCTATTCATCAAAAGGTTTACAATTAAATTAGCCAAATTGAAAGGTTATAACTGAAATGCCATTCATGCAATAAATTAAAGACTTTCTTGGTAAATTTGCGTTGGAGGTCTTTGATTATGGATTCAGTTTTGTAGTTTGTACAATCAATTGGAAAGTGCAATTCCAATTGGTTGTTGACTTGTCAACAAGTGAAGCAAAGTTTATTGTGCTAACGATGGCAATTAAGGAGTTATTTGGCTGAGTAGTTTGCTCAATGATCTAAGATCGCAGTAAGAGAAGACTGTTGCAAGCAACAATCAGATTGCATTACGTTTAAGCAAAGTTAGATGTGTCACGAGTGAACTAAACACATTGAGATGCCACTTTATTCGTGAAAATTGTGTCGTTGAGAAATAGTAATTCAATGGACATGCTAACTCAGCCTGACGCATTGACCAAGTTGTAGTACTATCCAGACTTGGCTGGCATCTATAGCTGGAAAAGAGCCCAGAGGGGCCCGGGAGAGACAACGTTCAATGCGGATTAAATTGGACTTCTCGCCAAATTAGAGAATTATAAATTATGGCTCAAAGTAAATTCTATTATTTTTTTTGAAATCTGAAACGCAATTAATTGCAAGGAAACACGGCTCACAATAGGAAAGCCCGAATTGACTTTTCTCAATAGGATCGTGGGTGACGTAGACTTCTTTTCCTTACTGAATTTGAAGTCTATGGTAACATCAGCAAAGGGCTCATGCATGTAAAATCTTGTTGTTGAGTTTGGTCTCTAAATGCATGATGACTGTGCTAAATATGTGCAAAACATGCGAAAGATACAGAGAACATTAAGAGCCGTCATTCAAGAGAGTTGACAGTGTGAGATAACTCCCCTCTTGTGATTCTTGTGAGTTTGGGTTTTATTTTAAGATTGAGAAACATTGATGAGCAATTGTGATTGAGTGATTCTAATCTCATATTTGCCGATTATAGCAAAACCATCTCATTGATCTCTCATCTTGGAATAGGCACGCCGCCAAACTACCTAAATCTACTCTCTGCTGGTTTTAGTTCGACAATTGATTTGTTACTCGAGCCATTTTATTTATTCACGCTTACTTTGGTGATTCCTGCTTTCACGACTTCATCATAGATTCATGGGAAAACTTATGATCATACTGTTGAAGCGGTTTACCTTTCGAATCATTTCTCAGGAGACATTATTTGATTATGTTTTAATATGCATCCTCTTCTTCGACTTTTGTTGCCATCTACTTCATCATATGATCTTGGACTTTCACTGAACGAGAGTATATTCCAGAAACAAATAACCAAAGACTGTTGGAAAAAAAAAAATGCTTCTTTAGAGAGGATCAATGCACCTGGAAGTGGGTTGTTCGAGATGCGTACACTACGTTAATTTTCTATCAAGTACGTGAGTTTATTCAAACCCACGAGCTCCAGGACAATACATGTCATAAGGACTGAAAAGTTGGACAAAGCCATTTACTTTATAGCTAGTTTACATTATTGGGTTATCAATATAAACAATCAACGAATCTAGTAAGACATCTGGAAGGATAAGATTTTGCAAAAGATGCTGAATACTTTTCGCAACATTAGAAATTAACAAATGCAACTTGCAAATGAGCAACTCATATAATATGATGAGGCTTTGAAATTAGACATGCAGAGAGAGAAATTGTCATTTTTTTTTATTGTCTAGTTGTCGTTAACCCGACAAAAACTTGTGGTCATGTCCTGCCTTATAACCGTGACTCTTTACAATATTTTCTTTGGGGCACGCTAGGGTATATACAGAAACTCTATCAAATATAATAATAAACCCGGAATCATGATGTGGACCTTATAAGGAACCCTAGGTCATCGATGATCAAGGTGAATTTGGGTGCACCTGCATGCGGTCCATAAAATATAATGAACCATGCGAACTGGGCTGTTAAAATTAACCGATTTGGGATTGAAACGAATATCCCTGGATTATTTTGGGAAAAACAAATATCCCTGGATTATTCATGTTATTTTAGGGTTTTCTATTTGGGAAAAACAATCAAAGAAAGATTATTATTTCTTTGGCTGAAGCAACGAGAGATATAGGTTATTTTGACGTCTACATTCAAAGCTTCCTCGGGATAAATCCCAAATTAAAAAAAGAAAGATGTATATTTGAGTTATTAGAATAGATCTGATTCTTTATTTCATTTTTCTTTGAATGGATATGCTGGTTTCAATAACGAGTGCATTGGTGTATCTTATCTTGACCACTTACATATCTTCATCAATGAGCCACATTTTACCAAATCAGATCTTAAAGGGTAAATTAAAGAGACATTTTTTCTCATTGTATTTGAAGTTCACGTTGATGTTGGAGAAGGCGTCATGCTTTTCAGGTTATAAATAATCTGCTTTTGAGTTTGGTCTCTGGTGCATAGTGAGTATGCTTGATATGTGTGAAACCTGTGAGAGATCACAAAGCATTGAGAGTTGTCATCCAAAAGAGTTGATGGTGGGAGAAAAGTCATTTCTTGCAATCGATTTTTGTGGCTTCGGACTTGTAGGAGAGTATGATGAACCATTGAAACATCATCTTTATTAAATATGGTAGAACTGTCAATCTTTTTGCCCGTGAAGTAAGATATTGAAAATCAGAAGTTTCAATTAGATTTTGTGCCACAAAAGGAGCATGGAGCAAATATATATATTTATCAAGCTTCTGTCCCAAGTATCAGGGTATCGGAAATAATGCTTCTTTAGAGTGGATCGATAAATCTTGAAATGAGTTGTCGGAGATGCGTCCAAAATATCTTCAATTATGCACGTGAGTTTATTCAAACGCAAGAGCTCCAGGACAAATCATGTGATAAGAACTGAAAAGGACAGCTACTTTAACCTTAGGAGTATTTTATTGGACAGAGCCATTGATTTATAGATTGTTTACTTATATGGATCGTCAATATCAACAACCAATGAATCTAATCAGACATCTGAAAGGGCATAATTTTGGAAAAGATGCTGTCCATTTTTGGCGGCATTAGAAATTAACAAATGCAAGTTGCCAAGAAATAACACATTTAAGAAGACAAGGTGTCGAAATTAAGCATGTAGAGAGAGAAATTATCGTAATTTTATTGTCTAGTAGTCACTAATCCAACAGAAACTTGTACGTCATACAGACTTGACCGTGACTGCTACTTATAAAAACGCTTTCGAATAAAATAATAAATCTGGAATAATGAGCAGGAACTTATGAAGAACCCTAGTTTAACATTGAGGCCCCACTCGTCACCTTATGAGTGAAACCTTATCTAATCAAATGGACCTTATGGACCTCATCGTCTGGTCTACACCCAGCATGATGATAAGATTGGTTCATGCAATTTCTCAAATGGCGTCTGGACTAATCTAGATTAAAAGAGAAAGGGAGAGGATTTGGCGATCGATTGTCCCTCTTTGATGCCAATAGCTCCTCTTTGTCATTTGACTTGGAACGTTACGATTTTCTTGGTGATTACGCAATCGTTAACTATAAAGTCACGCTTTATCTTTGTGCATGTTAGGCTATAAAAAACTGTTGGTAACTTGATTTTGCTTCTTCTTCTTTTTTTTCTTTTTTGTTTTAGGAAGCCAATAAAGGAACCTAGATTGGGCCTTAATAGCTAGCCCAGTTAGGGTTCCCCGCCCTAGTGTTAGGGAGAGCATGGAAAATGAAAGGTAAGATGAAAGTTTCCCCCCATTTTATAGAAGGGAAAAGTTTTGATGGATGATTGGGAGGAAAATGATCCCCTAACGCTAAGATAGGGGATCCTTTTCCTAGCTAGCTTGACATCACTTCAAAATTCCAGGTTCCGCTACTTCTAACACAAATTGTTAAGTATGAGACTTCCCATAGCAATAATCCAACTTGGTGATGAATATTTAGGATAGCAAATTTTAATGGACTTGACTTAAAAATATTATGTATACAAGTTCAGACTTTGGACTTTCTAGTGTCGTTTAATTAAAAAAAAACAGAAATTGTACATATACTGGCTCAAATTGATAATCTAAGCAAAGAGGGACGATTCTTGATCCCGCGCATTTATACTTTTTGCATAATCTGAAAAAAAAGCAGTATTTCGGAATACATGTGAGGATGTGAGATAAGTTGTCCTTGAGACTCTGATCTTTTTCACTTATAGTATGGAATTATTGGATTCCCTTGTTTCTTCCACGAAATCCTATCAAGATGAAACATAAATAATAATGCATCCAGATAATATATAAATGAAATAGGAAAGAGAAAGGAAAAAAAAAACAAACTGGAATAGAAGAGTGAATTTAACTCTGTGTCAAGCATAAATAGTGAAAAAGGTTCCGTAGGCATATATACGAACATCCACCATTATTAGAGCAAAATAACTCGTATTAGTGTTACGAAACTTACAATTATTTATTAGAAAGGGTGCATTTCGCATGTTACATCTTTGACACTATCCTCATTCAAGTATATAGGCAGGAGAGAATTATTGAAAAGCATCGTGTGCTATGGGGTAAAGTTAAACAATCTTTAAACCCATCACTTATACAAAAGAGACAGATCCATCGATGGAAGGGATACGATGAATCCAAGACCATTAAAGCTTTTCAAAACCATCTAAAGGTCACTTTTTTATGAACTTTTAGACACAAAATCTTATTAATCTATCGACGTATAAGTCTATATATGGATTTATGACTATGGTATGTCCTATTATTTTTCACATACTCTTTTATTATACCTCTAATGAGTCTAAATTAATTTTGTAAATGATTATGGCTATTTTTGTAGCGAATGCTTCACACATTGTTATCATGTTAAACAATAAAATAATGAAGAGAGAACAAAAAAGGGTGAAATAATAAACAAATAGTGATTTGGTGTGGGAGAAAAGCTCTAGGAAAACATCCAAGAATAGAGTATCAGATCTAAGTGTCCATTTCTAATCATATTTTGGAATACGTTTTTCAATTTTGAAAAGAATGAATCATTTTCCTAAATTTAAGCGTGGGTTCTTCTTTGACTAGAAAAACATTTTCCATTGACTACTTTTGCCAAATGAACCAAATAACAGAAAATGAGGGTTTTTTTAAAAGTATTTTCTGTAAAATAAACGGAGCTTAATAATTATGGAGGAACTTGGAAAGTTACTGCTTACAGCTTTTTAAATTCCTATCAAATTGTAGCGAAGCTAATCCATCAAAGCTGCTATCAACTTTCCTTTTTTCTTCTGATCATGTATTCTATTATTTATTTGTTAATGGAATGTCTGTGGAATTATGCTTTCAGAGTTGACGGCCGAAAAGAAAAATCAAAATTAATCCACGTTTGGTTGTCTGTCCTGTAAATTTTTTATAAAACCCTAGCTAGGCTTACAAGTAGCATTATTTTGTTGTCTTACGATTAAAATATGCTCTGATGCTCTCATAGATGACCTATGCATGGTTTGGATTCCATGTCATTGGCAACGTCAATACACAACTTTTGCACGCTTCATCGTTTTTTTAATAATCAATTATTGATGCTGCGCTCCAGTTTCGCGCACCTTTCATTCTCCATTCTCCATTTGGTCGTATCACAAGATAGCTTTCACAGAATAATGCAATCCCAGCAAAACCTCTTTGCTTCTAGATTTTCCTTTATCTTCTGGAGATATTTGCCTTCTTGAACTTCTAAGTGTTTGATTTATCCGATCCTTTGTTTGGACTTTGCATCAGCCAACTAAATAGGGTAGAAAAGATGTCGTCAAACTTGTAGGTACACTTCCTATTTCTTGAAGCCTTCCCATTTTGACATAACAAAGAGTGATAAACATTAGCATGGAATGTAAAGTAAGATTTATAGTAAATTGTGGAGTACCCGAGCTTCTTTCCAAATTTTGCTTTTGAGTTCTTTTATGGCCGAATCTATTAGTAATTGTGTATTTATGAGAAGAATCGCTCTAAAAAGAAATAGATTGATATTTGTTGGTCTGTAAATAAAATAAAAAAGAAAAAGATTCTGATTAGGCCAACTCAATAATAAAGCCATGGCGTAAATAACAAGCACGTTGCGAAAAGGACTTAAAAAGAATTGATGTGCTGTTTCTCTCTGGCAATTGACCAGATCTATTGGGAGATGTGTGCAGACGTTGTCTTCTTTTCGTTTCCTCCAAAGAAACGCTTGTCAGTTAGTCTATAATGAACAGATTGATTGTTGTTGCCAAGATGCGCTTTTGTCATCATTGTAGGGCTTTTGACATTTCAACATACAAACTTTTCTCTCGATTTTTGGATTTCAGTATTTTATCCCAAGTCAGGTTCCGAGTAACCTCCAAGCCAAAAGGAAAAAGAAACGCTAATCGCAAGTAACAAAACAGGTGCCAGCTGAAGAAGTTTTACAAACGAACAGAGGACTCTGGTTTGAAGAACGAAGAAACAGAGTGCTCAAGAAGAAGACGTTTGTGTGATGATGAAGATGAGGTTGAAGATGTGAAGAGAATGAAGAGAACTTTCATAAATATTTCGAGAGAGCAAAAAGACAGAGATCATTATACATCTGAGAGCTTAGCTTCTTCAGTTCCTGCGCATCTCTTTATGTACAAGTTGTTTGTAACCAATTACACAAACCGACTAACTAATTGTAGTTTTACAAAACAGAGTATCTGTTCTTCAATGGAATTACGTTCACTATCTTGGTTTTGACTTTATCACTTCTCGTCGTGACCGAGTCCACAATATCGCCCTTTACTTCTTTGTGCCTTCTAGTTTCAGTCATCTTCAATCTTCGTGTCAAGCCATTTCCAGAATGCTTGACTACATGCATATTCACAGTGTTGTTCTTAACACCAGCAAGAGATAAATTCACGCATGAGCCAATTTACAGAAATTAGAGTTGTGAAATTTCTGTCCTTTTCAATATTAAACGATGAAGAGTACATAGCCTACTTAAAAGGCTTTACTGGATGATTATTTAAGGTAATATACCGATCAAGGAAATGAACAATCAAACAAAGATATATAAGCAATCCTAAGAAATACAAAAAATCAAGAGAAATATTGTAATTATCTTTGAACGAAGGTAATATCATAGAGAAATATATGAGTTTTCAAATCAAATTATAAATTGAGGATGGAAATTAATGTTCTTGGTATATTGACACTCAAAATGGGTGTGCATCCGTGTTACATGTAATTGAAAGATAAACTCGAAAGTAAAAGTTAATCTGAACCATAACGTGGCGAAGTGAGAGAAAATGTGAAATGATGAATATCATGTTCCCAACAATTCTTTCCAAATTTCTTTTGACGATTATCCTACTTTGTTCAAGGATCCAGTTTTCTACCTAATTCCCCGGCATCTATGAACTCGGTGGCTGGTTCATGACCTGGTTAAGCCGTGAGCTCCGCCGGAGCAATTGGACCACAAGGAATTGGTAGCACTTTGTGCATGGAAGGAATTGAACTTGCAATGCGAAGTCACACCCCCAAACCACTTTATATTAATCGTACGTTTTAAAGCTGGTATACTTGCAGTTAAGTTTATATGTTTGATGGAAGAAGAAATTTATCACTCCCAAAATATTAAAAAAAATCAATTCTCGGCATTTTAAAATTTACACTCACATTTAATTGATTTATATGAACTCGGACTGAGTAGGGTTTAAGTATCAATATAACTAGCAATCTTCATTATCATCTGAATCCCAAGTAACTAGAAAACTAGATTATGTCAAAGACATTCGTAAATATTAGAGTTGGACTTAAACGCGTAACCAAGGTAAGATTGGAGAAGATGATGTTCGGATGAGCCATCCTACCTAAGAAATTACAAGCAAATCAAATTATCTTGGGGCTGGGTCTAGCGGATAAGCAACTATTACTCACATACAACATAAATATCATGAAAAAAATTAATTGGTGTTTAAAACTTTTGTTAGACACATTTAAAGACAGATCAAGTGTTGCGACATGCCGGTCCATTGTCAACTATTATAAAAGTTGAAACTGATAAATGAATTCATGTTTTAAGTTCAGTAATTCTAGAACTCCACATCACTCATAGGTTAGATTTTTGCCTCCGTTTAAAGCATAAATATATGTAATATAGAAAGAAGGGTCATAAAAGATCTAAACTTTAAAAGCTAAAACTATTAAGTAAAGATGTGACTCAGTATATATATATATATATATATATATGTATATATAATTCTTAACACATGGCACCTCTAACCTCAACTTGAATAACTTACCTTTTTAATTAGGTCAAAATGGAGATCTAGCCAGTCACATGAAAGCTGGCACGAGATACCACTTTTAATGTATAAGAATTAACAAAAGAAAATTAAGTGTAAGAAATTTTTGGCATTTGATAATTTAAATAGTCAGAACGATCTAACAAACATGTGAAATCATAGCTGTAAGCGCTTCAATTGATTTTGTTTATGTTATATTATTTAAAACAGTTAAGGATATGAGCGAATCAAAAAATAATATTTATATATTTTATTCTAATATATTATATTCGGGATGTAGTGCTCGTTATGGGTGATTGAATCATATTGTTTCTTAGCTGTTGATCCTACGTATGAAAATGGAGTCAACAACAGTTTCTGTTCTTTTGGTGGGAAAGATATAAATAATATGCGCACATCTCCCATTAAAATTTGTCCACTTGCTACGATGGGACAAATAGATTATATTTCAATTGTAGCACGTGTATACTTTCTATTTGTTTAGATATGTTTGAATATATCTGAACACTCGAAACTATTACGACTTATATATAAATGCCGGCATACATATTCACGGGCTTTAATGATGCATATACTGGTGTATATGAGAGCTGATATTCGAACACGCTTAAAATAATTATTGTCAAACGCTAGAAAAGTTTAATATAACAAGGAAAAATGCCTTTCCAGTTTTCAAAAAATCGACTCTCTTTTGTAATACCTAACAATATCAGATGTTGAGCTCGTGCAAAATTATAGGTTACTACAGTAATCGTTTATGCATAATTAAGACAAATTAATGATAAACACATGACTCCGTGCACCGGTCAATGTGGACTTTTATTTTATTTCCTTTTGTTCGTAAATTTGCGACGCACACATTTAATTTTTTTTTCAGCATGAAACATTCAAAACCTTACTCAAGCTTGTAATTACTGATGTTAGGATTGTTTACTATATTATTATTTTTTAAAATTATAAGGGATTACTAATTTGAAGTTTTCGAGAAAAAGTGAAAGTAAAATTACAAACGATAACCACCCGCTGTGGTGGCATAGTTGGTTCGGACCTTGTGCTTCTCGCAAAAGGTGCAGATTTGAATCCCAACAACGTCACTAGGTGACTTAACTGCTGATATGAGTATAGTGGTTAACTTACATTGACCCGAGGTATAGGCACCCGGTTCTTTAGCGCTTGCCGAGCGCGAAGGGGCCCAGGTGAAATCCTCGGTCATCAAAAAAAAATTACAAACGATATCTTGAGCTTTCCTAAGCACCACATGTCCCTAGGGCCATGATAGTAGGTACAACTGCCTCCCCTTTTCGAGGGAGGGTGTATTGCTTGAGGATGATGGCCCTTAGAGATGGGCAATCGATAGTGTCTCTTCTCTTGCCATTTTTTAAGGCAAAAGTACAGATAATTCTCCAAAACCGGACAAAAAATCAGCCTTGACAAAAGCGAAGATGATGATTCTGCGATCGCGGGAGAAATTATTTTGCAGAGAGATTGGTACTCATTCAATGAGAAAAATCGGTCTTAAATTTTTTGTCGATTCTAAGTATTCATCCGTAATGAAATTACTACAAAGTGTAAACTTAAGACACAGCTGCAATCAGAGGACCATTCTTCAAGAAATCATCGGAAGTCTTGATGGAAGTACAACAGTCGAGTTCTCACTGATAACCCTAGGCAGGTCATCATAGTTAAGATAAGGTCTTACTATGATATAATATTGTGTTTGAATGACCAAAATGAAATGGAGCGGAAGGCTACATTCTGTATCTAATAAGATTATCATTCAACCATTGTCATATTAGTCCACAAAAATTTAGTGTGCATTCATTGAATTTCAGTCGGTCCTACTTTCCTCCAAAATCAGCCGCCCACTGAGTAGTCTGTTTTTGTTCTATATCAAACTAACAAAAGGACCATACAGATAAAGACATGAAAGGTGGGGTTCAAGCAATCGATAGAAAGAGTACAACAACGTTGCCTTCTAATATTGCTTGCTAAGAGAGGAAAATTGCTTCCGTATGCCCAAAACACAAACCCTAGACATCCCTCCCGCTGAAGCACAAGTAGTATGAAGAAACAAAGCTGCATTACTCGACAACCCTACGTTTTCTTCAAAAGGACGTGAATAAGACCAGAATGTGCAGGTTTATGAAATGTCTCTTCACACCGAGGTTTTGTTCATATTCGCCATTTGGTCCTAATTGGGAGAAAGCAACGAGAATAGCGAAACTTCAAGGCCCTGCGAGTATCATAAATGGCATATTTGTGGAAATTCTTGATACCTATGAGTCGTTAATTTACTATCGACTGTTATGGTCCCTCAACATATGATTATTGGGTGATAACACAAAGCATAATGCATCCTTCAATGTGCTGTTAACTGTTCGTAGCATATTATCTCATCATCTGAAGTAATATATGTGTTACCAATTCCCTATCCAATCGGAAAAGTCCTTTTATCACAATAGAAAGAAGAGCAAACTTTTCAAATTTCAAACTTGGTGTCAACTTGGGAGAAAATAAAGTAGATGTTTATTCAAATGTATAGGTCCTTTAAGTAAACTATCATTCCTAAGAGCATATCGCTGAACAAGGCCAGTTCACATCACCGGCCAAAACCACTTTATGTAAATTTTCACGATGCAGATGCACAACTGCAAATTAAATTCATCGGCGTAAATGTGGAAGATTCAGAAGAAAAAGGATCTGCTCTTCCTATATAATAACTAGGTTGATAATGAAAAAAAAAAAAAGTGAACCTACTAGAAGTTGACTGAACAACTACTTCAACATAGATTAATTGAATCGAGATTTGATCGGGTTCAAAAAGCTTCAATATCAAATGAAGTTAATTTTCAGTTCGTAGTAATTTATTCAGTTGGTTTTAGTCCAATTAGGTAATTAGTTTTATTATTTAAGATCAATTTAGGTTTGTCAAGCTAAATTCAAGGCAAATAACCTTTTCGAGAATGCGTTGTCGGCCTCTCAATATATTGACTGTCGTAAGGGATGTTCTTGCATTAAACATTTTTTGAAAGAAAAGATAGGTTAGCCAAGACCAAAATCTTGCGCATTCGGTAAAGATTTGCATCCAGATGTTGAATTGTTCGAAGAAATTGCAGAACAGATGTCCATCAATCCAAAAGGTTAAGATGAGGTGTAAATGCTGCTTATTATTGGGTCTCCGGTCTACTTTCAGAGGTAGAAGACTTGCAGTACAGTGCATGTGATGAGGACTGCAACTAATTATGTCCCAAGCATTAGTGCATCACAAGACAATGCATATTTAGAGGGGATCAATACATCTGGAAATGGGTTATTGAAGATGCACGCACTGTCTTATCAATCAAGCACGTGAGTTTATTCAAACAGTGCATATGATGATAAGGACTGTGAGGCGCGGCTACTTTACTGCAAATAACCCCTTTATCTTCCGGAGACATTTGCCTTCTTGACCTTCTAAGTGTTTGATTTATCCTATCCTTTGCTTGGACTTTGCATCAGCCAACTAAATAGGGTAGAAAAGACGTCGTCAAACTTGTAGGTACACTTCCTACTTCTTGAAGCTTTCCCATTTTGACATAACAAAGAGTAATAAACATTAGCCATGGGCCGTGAAGATTTTGTAGAAAGTTGAGGAGTACCTGAGCTTCCTTCCAAATTTTGCTTTTGGATTCCTTTCTTTTTTGGCCGAAATATGTTAGTAATTGTGCATTTATGAGAAGAGTCACTCAGAAAAGAAATAGATTGATACTCGTTGTTCTGTGAACAAAATAGAAAAGATAAAGATTATCATTGTCATATGAGTGAAACCCTAAGAAATTGCAGAACCTCGTCTGCCCATAGATTTGATTATGTGGAACCTCTTCTTAATCATGTCTCTTCGCGCTGTCCATTGGACCAACTAAATAATAAAGTCATTGCGGGAGTAACCCGCACGTTGCGATGACTTTAAAAGAACTTATGTGCTGTTTCTCTCTGGCAATTGACCAGATCTATTGGGAGGTGTGTGCACACGTTGTCTTCTTTTCGTTTCCACCAAAGAAAAGCTTGTCAGTTAGTTTATGATGAAAGCTTGATTGTTGTGCCAAGACGCGCTTTTGTCATCGTTTTAGGGTTTTGACATTTCAACAGACAAACTTTTCTCTCGATTTTTGGATTTCAGTATTTTATCCCAAGCCAAAGAGAATCGATCTCCATTTGGTCATGCAATGTAAAAGGGGAATAAGACATTAAAAATGAATCAAACATTTCTTGCGATAGCTACTATCATTGACGAACTAAAATACCATGCGCATTACATTGATTAAAGTAGCGAGCTATCTGGAGTTGTACTTATTAGAGCTGATTATTTCGTCTCTACAGATAATCCGATAAGAAAGCTTTCATTAATTAATGTTGCATATTTCATAGTTCTTGAGATTACAAGCAAATGTGTCTATTTCTTTTTTTATACAACTTACTCCCATCAAGTTGTTTCCTTGTTGCTACCCTATTAAATTCAGAAACATTTCAAAAGCAAGTCATTTGGGCAACGGTGGTTTGCTACTTGGATATGGGTGAACTAACAAGAGAACAATATATCTCCAAAAATGACATATGATTGAAAGGGATCACAAACTTATAGGAGAGGCTGATAACCTTGCCAATGGGGTTTCTCCATAAATCTTGAGAACATTGTGTGAACGGTGCTTCTAATGGCATGAGACTTACCCAGGATGAAAGCAAACTGAAATTGTTAGGCAAACATACTTGATGAGTATAATGCTGAAGTTGGTGATTTCATTGGCTAGTTTATTAGCCTCCTTACAGAAAAATAAAGTATACCACCCAGTAGCATCTGAGGAACCTGCACTTGTCCTTTAGACCAAGCGGGAACTTTGACCTATCCATTTATGTTGAGTTGCAATCCACATGGGCTGTGGAAGTATCCAAAATCATGAGCTTCTTCTCAAACTTAAAGCCTTGCCAGTAATATAAATTATAACCATCGTAGTGATACCACTTAAAGGACAGTCAATTGTGGATGTTTAATTATTGGAAAATAAATAATTAAATAACAATTGATGCTGCTTATTCTCTCTGTCTAATATTTTGAAGTCTTGCTCCCTGACATCAGTCGCATAATAGCGACCAACGTTAGTTAAGTTATCCGTCCAGAAGGTAAGCTAACTCTATATGAAGCTGATACATGTTACAAACATGTTCAAGTACGGGAGATGTCCCGGCAAATGAATATGCAAAAGGAGGTTTGCAAGAAGTGAAACACATATCTTCTCTTTGTGCCAAAACATATAAGAATATTGTTTGCAATTAAGTGAGATAATATACAATTATTTAGCCCTTAATGGGACTAGATATTTGATAATGTTAGTTGGTTGTGACTTCACATGTTAAATTCATTAAAGAATCACTGAATCTTATACAAATAGGGAATGTCTTTAAATTTATTAATACACTAGGTATCTAGACCTGGCCGGCACGACTAATCCCCATGAATACATGCAATGCAAATAATACGGTTTAATATTTTATTAACGAGTTGCTATAATCTACAAATTATATCATCAATTCCATGTCTGATAAAATATTATTTACGTCCTTAAGATTTTGGTACGTATTTTTCAGTTTTAACACACTTCATCACTATTGCCTCTACACTCCAAGACATATGGTGATTTTCAATTGAGCGTTTTCATAATGTCGTCACTGGCTTGGATTGAAACTTATGGACAATCCTTTATAACTCTTTGTCTTCATTTTAAGATCCTTATTCGTATAAAATATACAAACTAGTAGGCTATTCTTATACTAATTTTGCAAATAAATCTAAATGAACGATCTTAATTGATCAGAAATGTGCTGTTTGATTACCAATTACTTTGCCACTGTCCTTGTTGCTTAAGAGAAAGTATCTCGTGTGTCAATGGTACCATATGGTTGTAAATTACATGTTATAATCAAGTGATATTTTTGCATCCATGATAACCATTAATTATTTTAATTTTAAAAATTTTTAAGGCATGCTGACTTGGTAATTACCATGTTAAGTGAGTATTCCACCCACGTGCTATGTACTGGTATACTCTCTCACATCAATGTACCATACAAAAATTACGGATCAATATCAATTGTTACGATACAAATTACGTAGAATTTTTCTCAAATAATTACATGATGAGCGTTCGACATAAAAAAATAATTTGATAAAATCTGAAAGGTCTCACATCATAAGATCGATATTTTGAGGGAGCCGTGTTAAGCCAAAGCTAAGTTTTTAGTGAAATTAATACAAAACTTATTATAGCGAGGATAACAAAAAGTCGCAGAGATATATGCCCACACAAATGGAAAAGCTTTTAAGAAAGAGAGAGCAAGTGTAATTCTAATTATTTTAGGAAACCCAATAAAGTTATTGTACGATAGGAATCATAATATTAATTTAAAATCTATGAGAGACTTTTGAGAGAACATGATAGTCATATGGCTGTTTCAAATTTTTTGCATGACAGATCAGATGTTGTTCGGATCAGCTTTTTGCACTTCAACAAATCCAGTTCCCGAGGTGATGTTACAGGCATACTCCCCATGTCAATGAGGCGCATTCAGAATTTTAGTCTCAGAGTCTTCCCACGAGGCTTGAACTCAAGATCATAACGAAAGGAGGCCGACGCCTTGTTAAATCTTTTAAATTATCATCATTTTGCATTACATAGTGATTTATGTCTATTCATCTCGTCGCAAGCATGGATTTTCATAAAACATGAATGTTTCAATCAAGTTGATGGTTTCCTTTACAGTTTAATAAAGAGATCGGCCATACAGGCGGCCCACCAAGAGCAGTTTGAGTTCCTCATAAAGAAAAATAAATATAGGATATCAACAATATATATGGCTATATATCTAGAAGCCTAGGTAATAGATACATATGATGTATCGAATAAAGACCTTTATTAAACCTGTATAATGAATTATTTGGGCCACCTAATAATTCATCCCCATGACTTTATTGTATAGAAAGTCCAATGGTCATAAGAAGCGACCTTCGATATGAACCTTCAATGCTTCCTTACCATAGCGACCCGCTTTTCTCTCATTTTTATTACATATTTTATAAATGTCGTAAACTTATTTGCATTTAATGTTCACATTAAGAGGGAGGAAATTTCTTTGATTTTTCGTTTTAGCCTTACCCATGTGAAACACATTTTGTTGATGTGAATGCATTGATGTGTAAGTCGTTAGCAAATTGGATTAACTAGTATAATAACGAGAATATGATATGGTAGGATTTGAGCCCATGGTCCGGTTCCTCCCCGGAATTGAGGATTGATGCGACCAGTTCCTAGTCTCTAGGATTGTGGACTGGACCTTCTAAGTCTTGGACCAGATAGGACCGGACCCATCAGTCCCATCCCGTCCCATCCTGTCCAGCCCAATTCCTAGAAAATCTAATAGACCTGTTGGGAACCGAAAAAATTCTAAAAAAATTGAATTTCTTTACTTATTTTTAAGAAAAATATTATTTTGGTAAAGTTAGGTAAAGATTAAAAACTATAGAAATTTAAAATGAGTTGTTTTTACTTTTTTACATCTTTATTTTCAATAAAATATAAAAAAATTTAACCAGTCCGGTCCAGTCCGACTTTCCTTGAAATCGGGAACCGAATCATCTAGATACCGGTTCAACTTTTGGGAATCGGGAGCTGGACCGACATTTCCGGTCCAACCCGATTCCCCGCCGATCTAGGCTGTTTCTAGTTCAAGTGGTCCAAGTTGGTCATCTCTAATGTCAGGTGACTATTACACGGTCAAAAAGTTTTTTTTTTTTTTGTAAAGTAAGTAGTTGTATTGATCTTCTCCATGCAAAATGTACAAGGCATTAGTGCTCAGTACCTCAAAACTTACACTATCACTACAAAATAGGTGAAAGCATAAGGGTACCGAAGTTCTAGAATAAGAACCAGAAAAGGAAGCCTACAGTCAAAAAGTATTGCGTATATCAAAAACATACACCAATGGCATGGCATTGCTTCCAACCAATAAAAACATCATGTTATAAGTTTCTTGGAAATTCAGTTTGCTTTTTCAAAAAAAAAAAGAAAAAACTCAGTGTGAAGACCTTTGGAATTTGGTGAACTTTTGAAAACATGTGCATGTGGGACCAACTCCAATTGTCTATGGAAAGCAAGTCATGGAGTTCCTGAGAACATCATCAAAGCCAGAGAGAGGTCATAGCACAGCGACATCACTTCTCTCTCTTTCCGCACGAAGTCAAGAGCTAGGTCGAAAATGGTGAGACGCCCACTTAGACCGAACAAGGACAGCAGTACGGCAGTGAAGAAGGGCACCTGGAGTGCAGAAGAAGACCAGAAGCTCATTGCTTATATCAGGAGATATGGCATATGGAACTGGACTCACATGCCCAAAGCTGCTGGTATGAATATATCCATGTAGTGATCTTGTTTTTGTCTGATCTCTCTATCTGGTTTTATTGGGTATAATACCAATCTAAGTAGAGAATATGTGTGTGAGTGACTCAGGTTTGGCAAGAACAGGGAAAAGTTGTAGACTTCGGTGGATGAACTATCTGAGGCCTGGCATCAGGCATGGAAACATCACGAAAGAAGAGGAGGATCTGATTATCGAGCTGCACCAACTTCTCGGAAATAAGTAAGTTTGCACAATCATACCTCCGCAAAAACCTGATAAAAGATTAGAAAAAAAAATCACCTTTGCAAATTTACAGCATCCCGAAGCAGAGAAACTACAATCTTTAAATCACTGTAGCAAGTAAAACACTTCATTTTCTTTTGTCACAAACGACTTTTAATTCCACAACGATAGACTACAGGTATTTCTTGATTAATTATCGGTCTAGATTGTTGCTATTTCTTTTTTCTTTTTCTTTTCTTTTTGGGAAGAAAACCCTTATTCTCATATGATCCATGGCTCAAATGAATAGCATTGACTATGAGGACATATTTCCTAGGCAAGGTACTATTAGAAATGTATAGCATATGCATTTATACGCACAGAGAGAGGGCTAATGCTCTTCAAACAGCAAAGAAGTTATAACGTCTATGTATTCAAAGATTTCGGAGACAATTATTGCATAGCTTGATGTGAATTGACTAACTATATTATGCTACCTCTTCAAATTAATTGGTGAAGATATATAAGAAAGTAGCCACAGGAGATGAATACTATCAGAATGATTCAGCAAAATTTGAGCATGAGAGAGAGAGAGAGAGAGAGAGAGAGAGAGAGAGAGAGAGAGAGAGCATATATACAATTGGGACATGTCCATACATATTAGTACTTGTACTACATGAACATAAATTTTGTAATTGTAGACAAATATATGATTCTTGACTCAATTCCCCTCAAAGATGGGCAGCAATAGCAGCTAGACTTCCCGGACGGACTGATAATGAAATAAAGAATTATTGGAACACCCGCTTGAAGAAACAAGTCGGCAACAGGAAAAAGTCACAAATTCCGACCTCATATGATATTAAAGCTAAGACCGATCAGGATGACAGTGCATCCTATCCATATGCATCTCTTCCCACCACTGACACTCCCAAATTAGAACCCAACAGTGGATCCCAAAATGAAATTCCAACAATGTGTAGCAATAGCTTCTGCAACTCTTATAGAGTTCACCGTGATGACAAAACCTCGGAGAAAAGCCAGTATTCACCATGCAGCGTGATTGAAGAAGAAGAAAGCCTGTGGGAACAATTTCTTGCGCTGAGAGACCTTGAAATTGTGGAGAATTTCTGTAGCATGCATTCGGGAGCTATGGCCCCTGCCCTTGGCTACATGCAGCAGGAGCTCATGTACCACGGTGGTTCCTGTGAAGAATTCATCATGGATATATGGGGAAAATGATAATCGTTGAAGGCACTTGTACGCAGATGAAGAGGTGACAAATGTGTACTTGTAATTTCCAGTTAAGGGTTGTGGTTAATTTTAAGGATGGTGATGCATCTTTATCTTCCAAAAAATGTGAAATAATGTCATGGAGATTCTGTTTTCTGCAACTGTTTATCAATGTTCTCCTTTCTGTCTAGTGGATTTAATCGTGTTTTGTGGAGAAATGATTAACTTAATATTCACGATTCCATGCACGTTCTTTTTACAAAGATTGCATGCGGTGAGATGATCAATCTCCAATCTCGGTAGCCATTCACTATCTAGCTTTTGGAATGGCAGAAGTATCGCAATTGCAGAGGTTTGTTCGCCTTTGACTTCAAATTACATCTGGAGATTTCTTACCAGCATACAGTGCTTCGGCAAGCTCAATCGCATGTTCAATGCAGTTTTTTTATCTTTTGGTAACACTACCTCTTTACCTTTTCTCTGGACCAAACTCTTAGTACAGATGTGTATTTCATTCTATTTTGAATAGGTATTCAGAAAATAAATTTACCACAATGTCTTTCAAACATAGCTCTATCTTAGATGGAGGAGTTCATATGCTCTGTGCAGTTTTCAGAAAAGGCTTGGCGAATTTAACGTAAATCTGCTTAATTTTTTTTCCTCTCTCAACCACCTTCGCTTTCCTAGACCCAAGTCTTCAATAGTAATTTGTGAAGCTCTTGCAATTGATCACGTATATACGGTTTTGCACCAGTCAAACAGACTGCAGAAGGACCTTGTGAGCTGTGTGTTGCTTCCATTCTAAGTGCGATCGCCTTCTCGAGGTATAAGTGCAGTGCTGCATTTTGTACAAGAATGTTATATGTCAGCTATTTATGGAGGTTATTAAGGTGGTGATATAACAGGAGTCAACATCTCTAAGTAGTTTCGAAGGGAATGCCCAACAAGGTTTCTCATTCTTTACTTGTCGTATTACCTATTTCTTTTTTACTTTGGTATATTTATGGAAGAACTCCCATAAACACTGATTAGAAAATCATTTGAAATAAAACATCAATAAGTACAGCCAAATAAAGTTTCGAAAGCAATCATCTGTCATAAGAATATGACATACCACGTTTATAAGTCACTCGGTTTTTCTTTGCAAAATTACAAATAGAAAACAAACCATCAATTTTATAATTAACTGTATAAGACCATATAGAGTGAAGTAAAGAAAAGCAAAATGAGTGAGAAGTGTTGGGTCGATGCTACACAAGCCCAATATTTTTTATGGGGATCACCAAGAAGTAGTTGGAACTAATAATCATATCGAGTTAGATATAATTTCACTAAAAACCTTAAAATTAACGAATTAGGGGATCAAAATTAATTGCACCACATTCCAAAGGTAAGAGTTCTTTTGCCCGACACTGTCACACGTGCAACCTCGCAAATTTCCCTCTCACATATGAGCCTTTTGCGTTAGTTTAGCTTCTCCTCAATTCTAAGTATTCCTTCTGCACAAAGGTTATCCCAACTATAATTTCCACACTGACCTGGCCATTCCTCTCAACTTGAATTTCCAAATTGGCCTCACCATGTTTGGCAGGTGTTGGACAGAAGACAACATCCACCCTTCAAACTTTACTACAATCCAAGTTTGGTAGTGCACCGGGAGAAATGATCCACCACCTCAATTAGAAGGTCGCATCAGAGACTCATTTTATGGCATATTCACCCAAAAAAAAAAAAAAAACACTCCAATTTAAGATTTGCTTCGGCTCTGGCACAACTTGTCAAGAGACGCAACAAAAGTCAAAGTATCTTTAAAAAGGGATATGGCCAAGAATAGCCCGTCCGTCCATGTATCACATTTGATCTGCCATCACTCAAAAGCATAAGTTAATGTATTATAGGTCAATTATGATATATTTAATTGGTCCACTTTGTGAGACTTCTTTCACATTAGCACCTTTTGACCATGCACCACAACAAAACTCCCCCCCCCCCCCCCCCCCCCCCCCCCCCCCCCCGAGGTGCATTCTTGTTATATTAGGCCCGCTCCCTTTAATTTGGATATCCCTCCGCACCACCACCTTGGCCCGGCAAAGTTTGGCAACCTTGACTCTCCTCAATCGCCTTATCCCAGCCCAGCCTAACAAGAACACACCATCCAAGATTCATTTTTGAGAAATATTCACTACATGCATACCCATCCATATTGGGCCGAATCGTTCAAGTTGTCGACTCTGATATCACTTGTTCGGTCAAAGAAGTACGAGTTTATAACTCTAGCAAGAGATTTCATCAAGAACTTTTGCTCCAGTCACGTCAAAAGTAATTTACGAAATTCTATTTTCTCGTAATTTTATGCAAAGCAATTATCGTAATGTACATACATACATACATACAAATCCAATCCAACGCATCAGGGACATTTCACTAGGTATAAAATTCATTACAAAGCCCTCATTGCACATTCAAAGATCGGTCAAAATCCACTAGGATCTTGAAGAGACTCATTTAGATATTATTCCAACAGAAACTCTTGAGCAAACTAACGGTACCATATACAACATCCAAGGCTCGCAACTCTTGACCCGATGCAATTCCTTTAACAATTGTTAATCTTATTATATTTAAGAAAATAAATTAATGAACTAATTCAGAGGATCAAAGTTTATGATCAGTGCTATAGGGTTCAGAATTGATGCATGTCATCATAGCATTTTCCCCATTAAAACAGAAAACTTCAACCCCTTCAAAACCACTGCAAAAGTCCCCGCTCTCTATTGACAGAATATTCACCAAGGAGTCTTCTTTTTATAAGCCTACTCTGAAAAAAGTACTCAATGAAGCACTAACTGTAGATATCCACTTACATAACATTGCAGTCATTGTCAATATTCTCGTTTCAAAATCAAAAAACAAATTAGAACATAATGCACGTATAAAGGACATTTCTCAAAAATAAAATAACTGTTCAATAGAACGTTCACGATTCTAGTTATGACGAATGCCACTCACTCTTGAATTTATTAGAGCATTAGCATTTGGTATTATTGATAATCAATATCACTCACAATAATCGTGCAACATCAATTTATTATATATAATAAAAAAATTGATGTTAAAATATATGTTGGTTAAGGGCTTAGTTGGAGAAAGGGATGACACATTAAGTACACGTCATTAATGGACAAGACCCCTCTTTTGTATATCTATAATAAGATACGATATAGTTGAAGCAATTCTTGTTTTTTCAGGAACATTAATGTCAGAAAAAGTGATCAAAATAGTGCATCTGAAATCATGCAGAAGTTAATATGATGTATTAGTTATAGATAGATTTTAATTATCTTTTTACAATCAATTAGTAAATATATGACAGATTAATACATGCATATGAGCATATATAATTAATTACTAATTAATTACTAATCGTCTCTTTACATATTGCACGCATCCACTTTAACTTTTTCTAGAAATATCAATGTGGAAGAGTATAGGCTGTTTATCTAGTTAATGTAAAAGATAATAATTTCTAAGTAACTGGAGAGAGGCGAAAGGAAAATGGAGTTTTCAAGTAAACATGATCAAACACACAAATTCATTATGCTAAATTCGCATGTAAGAACGCACTAATTGCTATGCAACCGACCATAAGCGATCAATGAAACGCGAGCAGATTTTACAATACTTACTAGGCCTTCTCTTCGTTTATCCATACACTCTCTTCTACTTATAAGATATTGGACCAGACCGAGATACCGCAAATCTAGGCAGCGGACTCGGACCTCTTCTCTCCGAACTCGAACCCTCCGGAACTTTCACTTTTCTGCTTGAGCTATAACCCAAAGGGCCAGAGCGCCGCCCATTCCTGTGCATGCTTTCAGCACTATGGAGGCTCCCGCCCTCGGTATCCAAATGGTGGTCCTGGCTGTGAGATGAGGACCCTTTGAAGTAACCTGAGTCATTACCGCTGTACTGAGGAGTCGAGTCACCACGCAGCGGCCTTGATGCCGGAGAAGAATGTGCCAGTGAAACAGCAGGTGAATGGTGAGGTGACAAGCTTAGCAATGCCAGAGGGGTTGACGGTGTATTTCCATAGTATTGGCCATATATAGAATGAAGTATGGTGTAAGGAACATGGGCTTCCAGAGAACTCCTTGGAAGGAAAGGCGAGATCTCACAAAGTTGATCCAAGAAGATGAATTTAGCCACCAGATGAGATCTGCATAAAGTTCAAAATCCGATAAGATGCCCACAAATGCCATCCAAATAGAAGCTTAAGGACATCTTTCAGAGAAGTCTACGGTTGAAACTTCTACAATCTCTTTCCTTAGCTTCTTAATATAGAATTAGCCATCTGATCGTCATGTCAAAGGATTATCTCACCAACTCCTCAGCCAATGCAACCAAGAGTTGCATGAAAAGGCTTATGTAGAGAATGGAAAGTACAAAGTAGACAGGTTAATAGAAACCAGACATGCAGACCAATGAATGCATTCAGACTGTCTATTAATCCCATCAGAACATAGGTTATGGAAACACCTGCATCTACCTACCTACATAAATAGTGACAGTATTGCTGTGATGTGCACATGTGATTTTGCATGCTTGTTCCCACAATTGAGTTACTGTAAACGTTCTAGCATTGTGGTGAACTCAGTATGACTTTACAAATGAAGAACATATGGTACCTACCTGTTCATTTCATTCCAGGACTCTAATACAATTCCTGATGAGAACTTGACAAAAAGTTGCATTGAAGACCTTATGCTTGCTTCAGCAGAAAAGTGACTCTGTATGTCCGCATCTAATGCCTCACGAACATGGCCATTTGAATAAGACTGTCTTTGCTGGTGTTCGCGCTCCATCCTAACATACTCACTTCCTGCAATTACTGCATTAATACACCTGCCAGGGGGAATCCAGATCAACATTTTCATTGAATAAGCTGCCTAACCTCCACTAGGCACCATATTCATCACAAATTACAGATTCATGATTTGTCAAATCACAATAACTGCAGAAAAATCAGTCATACCAAGATAAAATAGAATAACAGTGGAAAGCACAGAACAAGAGTCAGTAGAAAAGATATCTTCTCTGGCACTGCGCAGTCCGTGGCTCCACCAGCTATGAGAATTAACCTCATGAGACACATCAAAGAACAAAATAATGTTTGATTCATATACAGTCCGGCCCAAGTATTAAATAAATTATTCTCTCAATTCTTCTGTACGACAGGTTTACTTTTCTCTTACAGGAAAAACTTTCAAACCAAAATGTATCATAGTTCAATTTGTCAGTTTGATTTCTAGATAACAATCCAGATGACAGCATGGAAGAGATTTTGGCTGAAATAACTATCATACTGACAGGGCCAAGTGCTCCTAACCTAAGACAATGCACAAACAAGTCTGGCGAAATAACTATCATATAGGGTATCAACAAGGGCCAAATGCTCCTAAGCTAAGACAATGCACAAACAAGTCTAGTGTTTATTAAGCATAACGCTAGTCCACTGAATTAACAGTAGTCTAGTTTTGTAAATGGAGAAAGCAACCTTGCCAAGCAATGAATGTTGTTGTTGAAGCCACCTGTCTCGATATTGAAGGCAGTCATACTCCAGACACTGGATGTCATGAAGCTGGCGAATAAGTATGGCAACAAGCTCCATGAACCATCATTTGCACCACCGACTTCTTCCATAGTGGACCTTATCCACTCAGAATCATGATCAGCACCAACACCCATGCTGTTTGCCACCCCTCTTACCCTTCTGATTTCTTTTTTTTCTGGTATTTCGTCAGGCATATGTTTAACTATCGCACCAAGTAATGAGTATATAAGCGGTGCACCTTCTTCAAGCACGGTTCCAGCTGCTTCAGCAAGTAGCCGATCAAAAGCTAGGGCTTGACCTGCCTGAACACAAAATCCAATCAAAGTGTCCATATCCACAATCTGCTTTAAACAGGCATCTCTTTCTATTCGATCACCGGAGTGCATGCTACCAGCAACAGCCTCCAAGATCTCACGGTTTGACCTCAATGACGTGTCAATGCAATTTAACAGTGCTGCAGTATGTTCCTTCATCATCCTGTCTAGGCGGTCAACACCATAGCCACCAAATATGCGAACAAATGCTCGTAACTCTCTTGGATCAGTGACTGACTCAGCAAAATATCCTCCAACAGGTCTAGTGCTCTTGAAGCAATTGTGAATTGGAGCAAACAGGATTCCAGCATCAGATATATCCTTAACTATATTCTCGATATACCAGTTGCAGACGGCCTCAGTTGCTGATCCTGTATGTTGCTCTGCTGGTTTCTCAAACAAGTGCAGAGAAGAAACAGGTCCAGCAAAGACTTCTGTAAGCAGAACTTCTCGAATACCCTGAGTGAGGTCCATACTTATGTGCTGCTCTGCTAGGTGGACTATGCTGATATGTCTTCGAAGCCGGGATTCCATGATGCTGGGACGATTCAGATCATTATCAGTTTTCAAAAGAGAAACTAGTCGCCTCCTGAAGTTTCCGAGGATGCATTCTCTCATGTACTGCACATGTAAGTAAATTTAGAGTAACAAAACCAGATTCCTATATGTGTGATTCGTATCTAAGGATGAAGTACTGCTACTTAGCTCATGGAAACAATATAACTATACATTTTCTACACACACTTTGACAAACCACAACAAATTTGCAGCAGTAATATTCAGGAGCACTCAGAATTCTTATCCAACTATACACAAGGCCCACTATTTAAGGGTTGAATTAACATGCAAAGGGTGTTACTAAGCATGTTCCCCATTATAATATAAGCCTGCTGTGCATGGCGAGATGCAGTCAAAACACACGAAAAACTTACCACATGGCAGCAACATAGCTTATAAATACAGTATTTGTGCATTTTATGATTGCAAACTATTATTCATAGGTCAACCATTGCATTTCCTAGATTTTTGTTGGAGTAAAAAGAGAAAGAAAGTCATCAAGGAGTATAAGGCGATTAAGAATAATTGCTCCTAAGGGAGGAAGTTGGTATGCCTCACCTCTCTTAGAACAAATACATGGTTTAGAACACAAATTGGTTCCATATCATTTAAAACTGAGCACAAATTGGTCAGCCTCTGCATTGCAGCTTCTAACCTGTAGATAAGACGAATCAGCACTCTCTTTTGAATGAGGAAAGAAATGCAAACAAAATAGAAAGGGGAAAACAGGCCAGTCTTATGCAGATTCCTTACATTTTAATTGAATTAGTGTTCTCTGGATAACTTTCATGCCCTGGCAAAAGAAAACCTAGAGGTCCTTTTGGAGATTTTGCAGAAGGGACTGCAACTCTTGTTGCATGATTCATATAAGAAGCAGCTTGCTCCGGAAGAAGCTGAGAATATTCGCCAGTTCAGTTATGAGATAATGAAATGCAGGAACGTTTCTAAATGTGCAGCATATGGTACCTGAGTCTCTAGAGCACCAAAGCCCCCTTCTGAATCAAGAATATTAATCAAACCCTCCAATCCTCCCATAATTGATTCTATGAGTGATTCAACGTAAAGAACTGCATCTCGACCAATTTTATTTACCTGTCAGAGAAGAGAGTAAAGTTGGAGTTATCCTTTTTCTTCATTTTTTTTTTTTTTTGCAAATTTTTCTCATTCAACTACTTTAAATTATGAGATACCAAATGAAGGTCATAGTTAAAGAGCAATAAAAACTAATCTTTGACTCATCATCCAAGAGAAAATAGTCAGATAACAAACAAAACGTACTAAAAATAGAGTAGATTCTTCCATACATAATTCTCCAAAATCAACATTCACCAACGATTCTATACTGCAAAATCATGCCTCTTTTATTCGAATTTGCAGGCTAACAAGAAAGAGATAAAAGACAGAAGTCAATTATAATCCCTGTGGCTAGGTCATGTCTAGGGTTACCTCTTCAGCGACAATTGGAGAAGCACATTCTGGGAAGCTGCTGGCAACTCCCAGCCATGCACAACAATGCTGAGGGCGTCCTTCTGGTCCAAACATAGTGTTTCTAAATACCTTTTCCAATAGTAACACAAGTTTAAATCACAACTGCATAAAATTTACAGTAATAAGGAGCCAAAGGTCAGAGAAAGCTGAACTCACCGCAGTAAGGTGCTGATGGTAGAAATAGAGCTTTTTAAGACTTCCATGCTTTGATAATTGAAGCTCTAGTTCATCAACACACCTAAATCATCAGTTTATAGCCATTAAGTCTCCAATTTAAGCATCAAAATAGGAATTCCACTTTTTTGCCCACTGAAATCTCGGAGTGAAGAGATTAACATAAACTTATGCTGAAGAAACTTAATGGTTGAGCCAGCAAATTGGAATTTTCCTTAAGATGAAACTGCAACAGCTTCTTCATATTTTATTATATTTTGGATGGGCGAAACTGCTACAAGTGGATTGCTTTGTTCTGCAAACCTCAGGAAGACTGACAGGTCCTTCACCAGCATGCACATGCAAATTCACATAATGGACATGCAAGTATAAAGTCTAGATGTACTATAAACTGCAGCAGTTTCACTGTAGTAAAAGAGGAATTGAAAATTGATATTTCATGTTGTAGTATATCTCAAGTTCCATACCAACCAAATTACTCTCCAGACAATTTGTCTTTCAAACTGAGTTCTATATGTTATTAATGCTGTAACTATATTCTTCTTGTACCATGCAATTTGAAATATAGTTTGATGTGGATCTCCAATATTATTTTGAAAATAATACCCCACATTACATTGCTAAAAAAAATTTATCTTCCGCAAAATGAACATCAAGTACAGTGGCAATCATAAATGTACCTAGACCAATTGTATGCTGCATTCCCTTCGGACAGTAAACCTTCCTTCCCAGTAGAAACAGTAGCTTTCTCCAAATGTCTGATGTTTATTGATGACCGTGAAGATGTGACAATCATCAATATTGACAGCCAATCCTTTCGGAAATCCTGATCAGTAATGATAGATCATTATTTTGTAAACAAGTAACGCATAAAATAGATGCAGTTATTAAGAAAAGGATCTGAAAGACTGAGAGACAATGAAACTCAAAATTGGATGGCAGTATCAACATAAGTTGGCAACATGCTGCAAAAACTATCAATGTGATGCTTGGCTTTCAGAAAGTTCTTATATCTTATATCTGACCATTGACAGTTGAAATAAAATGAGTTCTTACAGATAGGTCACACGTTATGGCAGAAATATTTTCACCCTGAGGTTTTGGTATATTTTCAAGGTGCTGAACAATCTGCTGAAACAGTCCTTTCAAGTTTGGACCCAGATCAAGAGCCACCATTCCTGGAGTACCTAGTAGGAACCGAATTCTACCAGCACATGAAGATAGATATGATAACGCATACCCTCGTATTGCTGCACAAACATTGTAAATTAATTTACACAGTGCTCATGTGACCAATAAAACGGAAAAGTTGGTGCACTGAGAAAGCAAAAAAAGTGAGATTTCTGTCACAAGATATCATTACTTATCTCAAAAGCCAGAAGTATGAACCATTGATTTAGAAACCATAATGTAAAATGTGCATAGAAAGGATCATTTTCCATGAGAAAAATTTTGGAACTTAGTCAATATGGAATATTAAACAGAGACAAATACTCTGTCCTTTATACAAAAGAAACAAACAGAGAATCCAACCTGCAATATACTTGCGCACTAAGCAGCACAAGCGGTCCATTCCATCTAATAAAAACCCAATAGTTGGATCACTTGGATCCTGCAACAACATTCATAACATATTAAAATTAAGCTAGCCTGGTAGAACCTGGGAAAGAAAGCTACTCTCGACTGATTCAACAAGGCATAGGCTAATATGAGTAAAGACAACTTACTATTTCTACTGGCGCCACACGAGTGCTTTTCGATTTTGAGGATACAATCCCTACATGCTGGAAGTACCAAAGAACCTCAGATTGAGCTAAAGCCAAGGCCGAAAACACCATCTGCGGGAAAGAACCAACAGACCAAGAAGGATAAGGCAAGCATCAATATCGGCCATATGATGAGAATCAGAGCTAACCTCATTCATTCTAGTACAATGGCAACAGCATCAAACAAACATAGAGTAAAGCATGGTTAATCATAAGCCATATGATGTTCTCACAAAAGGTAGATAACCCTTAGATCACATTGAAGATTACAATAACCCTCGGATTTGTTTGCTTGGAGGCAAAGCTTGTTTTTTTCTGAAAATTACCTAACACTTCTTTAATTCAATGTCCCATTGAAAAATATAATAATGCTGATGTTAGTTTACATCATCCTCTTCTTGGTCCTAGCGGGCTGAGATTGAGGATATATAGTCCATGTTGAACGATTATTCACCAATGAAAGGCCTAGACTAAATAAATGATCAATACCAATGAGGCCACTAGAAATGAAATCAATGATTTAGGCCATCTCAGAATTTTGAATTTAGTTGTCCAGCTGTGACTGACAAAGGGATGCCAAGGTCATTTCTCGTGATAAGAGGCCCAATGACATGATGTATCAAAGCAACCCAAAATTTTTACCTGTATGTTTGGCGCCAATAAACTAGGCTGATCAGTGAAAAACAGCACCATTCTTCCAATCTCTTGTTTTAACAATGTTCTTCTTTCACGGTGAATAGCATCACAAGAGAATAGTGCTTGCTCATGCACTTCACTGTGACAGTCAAAAATATAGAACCATCAGCTCAGATATCAGTGATGCACCAAAAATGAGATGGTAGCACTAAGAAGGTTAAAAACAGACGGTCCTTGACGATCCTGGCACTCTGAATTCTTGAGAAAGTAATCCGATTAACCTGTACTAATAAGGAACATCTGCCTACTAAATGTACATAGTCCCACAGTCTCACTCCACAATATTCACACTGAACATGAGTGTCCAAGGTTATGGTTGTCAGACAAAAGCACAACAATCAGCAGCTTGCTGCTGATTGTGCATGGTAAGCTAAGACATCAAAGCCCACCTGGCCCTTGCAAGGGTACTCAAAGTCTGTAAATAGTAAGCTATAAGATGAACCTTTGAGATATGGTAAACGTATCACTTTGTGATAAACATGGATCCTGCATCCGACTCTAGGGGATCAACAATATTGATCACTCCTCACCATTCTGAAAGGGTAAGAGTAGCTCGTAATTTTTTGAAGTTCATGTTTCAAGACATTGAGAATTAGCAAAGTACAATAAATTCACACATAAGAAGAAAATCAGACATGCAAAATGTATCTTTTCACGTTCCAAAAGCATAAGTTATGACCTGATAAGTCCCTTGAGTAGGTGCGTTTAATAAAATCTTCTTACGAATGAGTTTAAGCAGACAATAAGTATCATACTCAATCTAGGAAAATGTACAGCAAAACAGGCAAGGACCCAGGAGTAGCATGTTGACAGTGAACTTCTTGTGCGCTATTACATCAAAATTGAGAAAATCATTTATCAGTTATATGGCCTCCCTTGTTCCACATGTCATATTACAGCTAATTAGAGTAGTAGTTTAACCATACCTGATCATTTTCTCAACCTGCTTCGCAATGCTATACTCCAGATCTGCTTCTTTTTGCTTTGTACGACCAGATTTTGCCATCTTCTTTGATTCGAGTATCCTTGGTAAGACATACAATTGGTAATCCTCATGCAATAGCACATGCTGCAGATTTTAAGAGTAAGTCCGAAATCAAAAGAGATAAGACAAGAATCCATCTCCATAACAGCCAAGCAGACTCACCTCATCCCTGAATAGTGTGAGGATCAAATTTTCCTTCAGTACTACCTGAATCAAGTGTCAAAACAAGTAAGACACCAAGTAAGATGTATTTAGCAACAAAAATCTACCCAAAAATAAGTCATCCAAACGAGCATCAGTAAACCAGAAAATTCATCATCAGTGATCTTTTTTCTACTCATTCATGTAAGGCCCCCAAACAAATGGAAATTGGCAGTTGACAAAGTCAATGCTACAACTGCAACTCTCAGAAAAAAGCACTAAAATATTGAAAGTATGATATTATTCGAGGTTTTAAACATTAAAAGGGTTCAGTTTTACAACAAGTACTTTAAAAATAGCTTAAATTATTCAAAACTCTACATCAGAACATTATAAAAGGAACTTGTCTTTGCGTGTACAAAGCTGCATGTTGAAGCATTGCAACTGGAATAGTATCCCTCAAAAACACTACAGTCCAATGCTTAATATATAGCTATTACTAGAGCTTGACTCTTCGCTCCCCCTCCCCCCCAAAAAAAAAAATCAGGTTTGAGTAACTCAAGTAACAATTACGTCAAGCTCAAGCTTGAAATTAGTGGCAGAAAGCTTGCAAGCCTAATAGATCAATGGCACTTATTATGCAACCTACCAATGTTTATAAATTCGCATATTCAAGAAACATATTTATGTTACTATTGTTGTTGTCCTCAAAAAGTAAAATTTGCTTTCAAACTAAACTCAATCTTACATTGAAACTATCCTTTGACGATCATGTGGTCAATGTGGTTTTCTGAGCAACATGCATTAAAACGAAAATTCAGCACCACAAACTACACACAATTGTTCATATTAGACTAGGCAAGCAAAATCTTTAAGTCTGCTGTAATAGAGATGCAGACTTGCTTAAAAAATTAGTGCAGGGTTAAAACAGAACGATAAAAGTTTCATATTACCAGAGCAATATCAATGCTTGTAACACGAAGCAGCTCATCAGGACAAACAAGATAACCCAGCAATACCCACTCCCTATAGCAAGTAACATTTGCAAGATCTTGTGCTCTCTGCACGTAGGATTTGCATCAAGAGAGAAAAAATCAGGTCAGCTGAATTTAAAAAGGTTCATTCCAATTCGAAGTGAGACTAACCATTGGGTGAGCAGAATTGGTTAGTATATCTGGGTATCTCGGATGATATGGACTTAAGAATCCCTCATTCCTTAGTTTCCTTGTATCTGTAGAGAGAAAAATTATAGGACCTACAGCCTCCAAGACCTGAAAAAGGAAATTAAAGGTATAAATTGCAAAATATGTGTAAGAAACCTTAGAAACTAATAACAAGAGACAAGCCCACAAGATAACCACTAGCGACTTCAGGGCATCTGAGATTCCAGTATCAAGCTGCATGTTGCAACCACAAGTAATGCATTCCTTTCAAATTCAATGCTGGGGAATTAACAACAAACATTTTTCTGATGATTTGATAGGTAAAGAACTACGATGAAAGGATGACATCGGCTATTATGTTAAATATTATTATTCTGCATAGCAGATCAGCAACTGATACTAGTGCTATTATCTAAGATTCTAAATGACGGTTGCATCCATCAAAAGGGGGAGAAACCTGAAGTAAAGAGCTTCATCATGAGATCTCCATGGTCAGACAACAGGGGATAGATCTATGGTTTAAAATCATCTCCACAACTAGAAGGCCAACTTAGATGTGGCTGATATCACTAGGACAAAAAGTCCGATTGACATTTAAAAGCCAAAAAAATGTAACTGACCTCCCCAATGCGTGGGCTGACGAAATTTAGGTCCTCTTGCAGTCCTCTCAATGGTGGATCATAAGAGTCTATGAACTGCACCAACCTGTAGTTCAGATAAAGCATAGAAAGTATGAAGAATAGGTAGACTCGCCATGCAAAGATACTGATACAATCAAAATACTAGTGCTGGTAGTGCTCAAACTAAAGCTGAAAAAATTAGGATCCAACTTCTAAACAGATAAAACAATCATGAAACTTTCACGATAAACCCACATTTGTACAGAAAAAGTTACGGTTCTAATTTGAAGCCTGGGTCTTATGGGAGTCTATTCTCGTTATTCTGCTTCTGCTTCAATCATGAATTTAACCCTGTTTCGTTATAAGCGCAATGCACTCATTGAGTCTCAAATGAGAGATTAATCTTGACACAAATGGGAATGTCAAGATAGCCTCAGTCTCCTGCCCGGTCAGAGCTTCTTCTTTCAGGTCAACCTGGCTAAATTATGTGCACACATGATCATTATGTATGAAGAATTCTGGATTCCAAACATGCTTTATTTCTTAAATATTACATTCAATACGAGATGGAAAAAGCAAATTCTATTTCCATCAAAAAAAAAAAAGACAAAGCAAAATCTATGTATTTAACTTCCCCATAATTCAACAATAACATTCACTTACATATTACATTATAATTGAAGTAACATATAATAAAAGAGTAGTCGACAATAGCCTTAATAAAGCTCCAGATGAAGAAAGCATAAATAGACCCAGAAAAGTAGGCTAATCACTCATTAACTACATTCAAAGATGGGCATGGTCTCTGCTTCATCAAATCTTTCTGATGAATGTGTACTTTTCCTAGATACACTGCAGATAAAACATATAAATCCTGCACCGGCTTTCCCTCTGTTTTGTTTCCATCAGATACTGATGTCCTTTACGAAATCATCCTAAAGTCACATTGACCTTAAAGATTAGTCCATCAGACACATGCTGGAGAATTGTGGACCTCAAAGATTAAATTGAAGAAAATCTTTCGATATTGACCCTAACAAAGTGCACCCAAGTGCCTTATGCGAGCCCTCAGGACTCTACGAAAGTAAATAATAATAAATTTACACTTACCAAGTCCTGTACTAATTACTATTTACCTCCACACAATTAGGATTACTCTTCAGCCCTTTGTGAGAGTCAAGGAAACATAGTAACTTTTGCTAAGTGAGGAATCAGGCATGTATAAGAATCAAAGCAATCATGAATCCATGACAACTTTGGTTAAATTACATTCTATTGGAGTGAAAAGAAGAAAAAAGTTGGAGAACTAATAGTGAAGGTTCCAACCTATAGTAAAAGTCACAGTCTCGCTCATTTCTGGCCATTGAGTGTACAAGGTTGTAAGTTTGCAGCATCATTTTCCTGGGTAGCTGTAAAAAGATAAAAATAAGACTCATGTCAGAACAGACATTTCCAGGAAGAAATGCATATAAATATGCGATACTTGTCAAGTAAAGTAAATCAAGCAGGGAATACTGATAGGTAACACAAAACAAAACTTGCCTTCTCAGAGAAGAGATTGACACGGACAAACGAACAAAAGAGATCCATAAAAGCATGCAGAATAAGTGAATTCTGATGTGGCTGCAAAAGACTGTCTCAAGTTATCAGAGATTTCAGAGAAAAACAGAGAAACCAGACTTGGCTGCCCATCAGCCATCATTCTATTTTATAGAAATTGCCATATCTGAGAAATCAATAAGCCAAAAGACTCTGGATGAGCTTGCAAAGTTCACTATTGAACCAAACCTAAAATAGTTTTGAAACATGGAAGGAAAAACCAACTCAGCACCATACCAGGAGGGTAATGACTGTACTGCTGAGATCCAGGATAAGTCGCAGAGCTTGTTCTCGATATGCCATCAAGTCCAGAAGGAGCTGATCCACAAAAATCACCAGGTAAGCTGTCTACACGTCAATCTAATAACAAACTAACGCATCTTGCAAGAGTGTTTTAGCAGCAATTCCATAAGTACTAATAATAGAGCTTGAGCTCTTCATAAAACAATGCATAGTGGCAAGACCTTGCATCATGGTGTAGTGGAGAGATTAGGTAAACAGCTTAACCAACTCAGTGCAGAGAAGTGCTGATTTTTAGAAGTAACAGATGGATAAAGCATAAGGCATAGTGGGTACAAAAGCTATCTTACTTGCAATAAGAAAAACAACTTTATCTTCCCAAAATCAGCTGTTGAACCCAAATGTGATACGAAGTATAAAGATGTCTGACCTGAATCCATGGTTCCAAATTTTGTAGATGAACTTCGGCATCATCATGCAATGCATCCAAGGCAACTTTGTCAACCTGCATTCATGTTCTCCAATCATTCGCTAAACTTAATGGTTTGAGTGCACTGACCTTCAGCATTTCGAGGAAGTTAAAAAGAAAAGAATACCAGGTCTTACACGCTCAAGCTGTATTTTGCTGAAATGTTCTGGAAATTTCTTTGAGAGAAACAAACATATTCTCGGATGATTGGGGAACAAGCCCGCTTTCCAGAATGATTCTGTGTACAGATGATTAGCTGGATCTGGGTAGTCAAGAATCTGGTTTAGTCTATACATTTTGGCCATGAGGCCTTCTGCAACTTCATGAAGTTGAACTACCCACTGCATGTTCAGACCCTTCTGGGATCCACTTGTGCTCTGGACCTGTTCATCATGACCCACACTCCTAGAGGCCCTGGTTGTGGCAGGAGAAATCATATCAGAGCCAAGGTACTCAGTCCATCTCGAGGGGCCTTCCCATTCTCTTGACCTAGAGGAAGTGGATGACATGGATATATCTTGGCTAGGAAGATGTTGACGTGATTTCGCCATTAATAATTACACTAGACATCTGCAATCAAGCATTTGAATGAGCGGTAATTGTGGGAAATTCAGTCATCTTGCAAGGAAAAGGTAGCTAAAAAAATTATAGGTAAAAATTGTGCCAAATGCAAATAGGAGAAGGAGGAACTGAATTAGCAAGTAAAAGAGGAAAATCTTCCCGTGACTGTGGTCAAGAAGCTATGAAATAGAAACTGAGCATACTAGGCGCTGAAGCATGCAAGACACAGAACCACTATTCTTCCAGCACAGAGTCAGTACAACTGGAAAATTGCTCCCAAGAGGGTGCTCAAAACACATGTCGGTGCGCCCACGAAGAAAGAAAAGAAAGAAATGGACTCGAGTCCCCTCAAATTTTTGGAGAAATTGCTTCTAAGCTTGCGTCGTGGGAACGATAAAGCACAAACACTTGAAGTCAAAAGATTAAGATTCAACATTTCAGCCGTCCTTCCGTTCGTGCGTAATCCACAACAAAAGCATGATACCACAACAATTCGGAAAAGCGACATTTCCACGTTTTAGCCAAATTTAGTATCTCAGCTCCTTAATCAACCATAAGTAACGGAGTAAAGCCCGCACAGACAGGGGACAACGTGCCCAAATTCAACCACGAAACACAGTAAGCATCAACATCTGACCGCGCATTACCATAAGGAAAACATAAGCAAACGATGACGAGAAGCGACATTCTCCTCCTAAAATTAGTAGCTCCACTTCCTGATCAACCCGCAGCACAATGATTTCCAAGAGCAAGCCCTCTAGCAAATGCTCATTCCTTCTTAAAGAAGTCAAAAAGGAGACCGACCTCAGTTCAGAGATCCGCCGGAGAAGAAGAATCCGGAAGCCGGCGCGGAAACGACATTCGTCAAACGCGCGTTCAATCTCTCGACCCCGTCGCACTTTCCGGAGCAGGCAGACAGAGAAGGAACTTGGAGTAGAAGAGCTTTCGCTTCAGATCTGTGAGAGAGAGAGAGAGAGAGAGAGAGAGAGAGAGAGAGAGAGTTTTAAGGAGAGGAGAAGGAGTGGTTTACCGAAGTAGATATAGCAGAGAAGGTAACTCTAATTCCACGATGAAGAATAAGAAGAAGAAGAAGAAGAAGAGTGGAGACGCGAGTGAGTGAGACGCGGCGTAGCACATACACGCGCGCACGACAGAATGGCTCGGCAATTCGTGATTTCCTTTAATCGCATCCCAAATTCATTTTGATAAATCATAATCATGTCTGTAATTCGCATTACTTCCGTATTGATTTGCGTCAATACAAAAATCGAATGGGAGAATTACATAAATGGTTTCTGAATTTTTATCCAACATACAACATGTTTCATAAACTTTTAATTTATTTTAGCTCAATACGTAATACGATCCCCGAACTGTTAATACATGTTTAATGTAACTCTTCCATTAATTACATATTGAATATTTTCATATAGTATATGGAACCACATTACACAATTAATCAAAATTTATAGACAATTTATGCAACTTTCCCAAACTACAAGTATCGTGTCGCGTCGTATTCTTATTTTTTCGCATACGATTGTCATTTTATCCCGTTATCCAGCATTGACGACCACAGGTTCATACCATCTTTGGGTATTACAATACATTTTCCACACAACAAAAAAAAAATGGTGTGAAAGACTTACTATCTTCCCATGAGTAAATATCAAATCAATAAAATTTGCCCAAAATTTAATCTACTTTGGTAGATCTAATCATCGCTTTAGATTTTTCTAACAGTATCGGTATGATAAGCTCCATCGATATAATCATCGCTCTTTTGCCCACCAAAATCATGTAATCACCCGCTTTCCGTACACATTTTAGATAAAATCGTGAAAATCAATCAATGTTTTTTAGCTCATCGATGTGTTGAACAAGCTACGTGGTCCAACATAGATAGAAACATACAATCCATAGGCTTCAGAAGCACCTTCACCCTTCCCCAAGTCATTATTCGTGTTTTGGAAACAAGTCATGGGTCAGATAACTACACTAGACATTGAAGACCCTACTTGTAGCTCCATCCTTCATTATCTCGGCTTTTCATCTTCTCTCGTGAAAACATGGAGTTAACCTAACGACGGAGGAGTAGATTTTCCTATTCCAACTTACAGGGCGTCTCGCCTCAAGTAACCTTGTCGGCGGAGCGTCCCTCGATGAACGAGGACCGGACATCTTATATGCGACTCGCGAGCATCTGTCGGGATTATATATATATTGGTTACTACATAAGTAACAAAGTTGAAATGGATCGATCATAGCAAGAGCAAAAAATAAGCTAAGAAAAACCCCAAGGGAGTGGGATGCATGATCATCAAATCCCTTCTTGTTGTTGATCTACGAAACATGACGTGAAAAAGAAATATGTATATACTCTTGACAAGTCATTGACTTCTTTTTTTTAATGGAAGTGGAGTTTGATGGGATCAGTTCATTAGGACAGGAATGAGAAGGGGGGGAAAAAACATACTTAGCTTAGACATCAAGCCGACATGATTGCATTCTCACCGCGGCAAATGTGGCTGTATTCGCCTATAGAACATAGACACGTTGGCCCCTCGTAGCCATCCGTGCTCTTCTTAGAGTGAACTTCAAAGTAAAGTCATTTCTGTGGAGCACTAATATGCCAGAGAGAGCCTGTTTCATCTATCTTGAACCCCTTTTAAAATTCATCCGATGCAACTGATGACATGCTTGCTTACGTCAATTGCAAAATGGCATGACAACAACGTGGGTGAAAACAAACGTCTGCAACCGATGACACCACCTTACCAAGTTTTCACCTTCTTGAGATTGAAGTGAATGGGAAACCTTAAAGAGGGACCTTTTCCTGCCAGTCAACCCTTTGATGTTCTTCCTTGAGAAAAAGCAAAATGCCATCTCAAAACTGACTTTCTAACATCGACGACAACTACCCACCCTGTTCTCGCGCAATGTTTTAAAATAAAGAAGGTGAGAACCCCCAAATAAGTCCCGCAGGGCAGTCCTCTATGCTTGTGATGCTGCTAACTATCTTCAAAGTACAAGGCATTACACTCACTCAGCATTAAAAGAAAGTAGAAGTATTAAACATTGGAGAACATTAGATGAACAATGGTTTATTGAACGATATGTGTGTGAGAGAGAGATTTTGCCATGTTGCACAGATTATGGAAATGTGATTGTGCTTAATCAGAGAAACAATTCAGCTTTCGATATCCACCCTCGATCACTTCAATTATGACAGCACCAGATCTTGAAGATCAGCCAGACAAGTGAGGTTACCCCTCTCCAGTTTCCCCGACATATGTCGTGCCCTTCTTTGTTTTGAAAAGCACACATCGATGAAGCATAAATATCTTTCATCAAGGAGAGCTCTGACTCAGCATTTATCCTGAGCAATGGAGCATAAGCTCGTTCGTTTCACTTTAAGGTGTTATTCCAGGGACAAGGGGAATGGGTGGCTTGGGCTTCTTCATTTTCTCCACCAATATTGCTTGGGTAGTCAGGACAGTCCCTGCAATGGAGACTGCACTTTGTAGCGCGCACCTTGAAACCTTGCACGGGTCTATGACTCCAGCACTGAGAAGATCTTCATATTTGCCCGTCATTGCATTGTAACCGATTTCCCAACTGCATGTTCGGGTTTTCTCCACTACGGTATCGCCATCTGCTCCTGCATTAGTTGCAATGGCTTTTGCTGGAGCAAGGAGTGCCTGAATTGCAATCGATAATTGACCACCTATGAGAACAAAGAAACCTCCAGAACAAAAGCAAAATGCTAGAAACAATCCTCAACTCGATGCATTCCACTTAGGAAGCCCAAGAAATTTTAGAAGACATAGGGCAGGTTATCATTCAAAACAAAAAAAAAAAAAAACAGCAGAACAAAGTTTCCTCAAGCCCACCCAAGAGATTGTCATACAGCTGAGAAAAAGTTGACGTAAAGAATTCTAGATCAAAAAAGCATATCCACACCAGAACCATTGCACACAACCCCATATCAGGCAATGCCAGCTTCTGGCCTTGTCTATGTTGTCTCACATTTATTTATGGCAACAACTCCCGCCAATTTGAACTGTTCATTTGACATGCAACACCACCATTCCCCTCAAACTATTCATAAATAAAGTATAGACTAATCAATAAATCTGCCCAAGCATGTTCTATTACAAATATATAGGGCACAATCATTAATAACTTGCCCACGGTTCATCACTTTATATCATCAAAACCGCCATTATCACTGCACAACAAGATTGCCGATTTGCTAGACAACAAAGGCACCAGAGCATACTCATTGGACCAACCTAGGTATGCATGAATCAAGCACCAACCACCTCAGTTTCCATCAAACTACTTGCTGAAATTTAAATTACACACAAAATGATGCGCACAAAGAGACAAAGAAATTTAGTAGAAAGCATACTGCTGCTACGATGTCAGAACCAATCTGCTCCTCTTGATCTTCCATCTTGTTCTTTATCAAAGGAATATGCTCAGAAAGATGTACATAAGCAGCACCACCACCAGGTACTATTCCCTCATCCATTGCAGCAAAGGTAGCCTGCTTTGCATCCTCTATTCTAAGTTTCCGGTCTTCAAGTTCCACCTCAGTGTGTGCTCCTACCTAAATTGAATCCACATTGCTTAATATGAAAATTGAGACTACACTAAATTGCTTTCATAGAACTTTCTGATGGACTCATAGACAATACAGAATATGGAGTCTGATAAATACGTGCAATTATTTCCTCTCTGAGGTAGGATCTCCAATTCATGAGCTCTGTACATCTTTAGTTCCTCAAACAAGGTGCTTAATAGACTATATGTGAGTGGAAATTGTCTCCAAAAGAATGTAAGATCTTGCAAACCTTAATTACAGCAACTCCACTAATGAGTTTGGCAATTCTTTCTGCAAGTTTGCGCGAATGGTATGCACTGTTGGTTTCAGCTAAATCCTTCTTAATCTGTGAAATCCTTGCCTGGATTTCAGCTTTAGTAGAAGGATCGGCAACAATGATAGTTGAGTTACTACTGATGGTTACTACTCTAGCAATGCCAAGCTGATCGGACGTCACACCATGGAGAGTTAGACCCAAGTCTCCAGAGATAAAATCAGCACCTGATGTTATTACAAAGTTAATGGAACAAAAAAAAAAAAGGCAGAAAATGTGCTCTAGTGATGGAAATACTCATCATGCGGCTGAATAAAGAGTGCTTCTTGAAAGAACTTAAGACAGCTTACAAACAAAGGTTGCCACGCTTTACAAGTTCACCTGTCAATAAAGCAATGTCCTGCAAGACACCTTTCTTTCCTTCTCCAAATCCTGGACATTGTACGACAGCTACATTAAGCAAGCCTTGCATTTTGTTCACAACAAGTGTTTCCAATACTTGCCTTGAGATGTCCTCTGCAATGATTAGTAACGGAACACTTAATTGAGCTGCCTTCTCCAGCAAAGGAATGATTTCCTTGATATGTGAAATCTTCTGATCAGTTACAAGGACTTTGGCGTTCTCAAACTCCACGAGAGATCTATCCTGGTTCGTAATGAAATGAGGCGACATATAGCCCTTATCAATCTGGCAGAAAAAAAAATCCGACTTAAGTAAAGAAATCACATGAAGGGGGATTTATTATCGAAAGATGATGTGTTGATGCATCCAATTGGAAGAATTTATTACTTCAGAAGACAGAGTTTAGAAGATAAGAGCTCGTGAAAGAGCATTAGAAATGAATAAGTCTTTTCACATTTTGCAAGGAAACAATTATTCAACTCATTATTTTAAACCTAAAGCAAAATTCACCACCTTCATTCCTTCTTCAACAAGAACAAAGGTTTCAGAAGATGATGATGACTCAATAAATATTACTCCATCATGTCCAATCCTTTCTATAGCATCAGCAATGATCCTTCCAACAAAGTCATCATTTCCAGCAGAGATTGAAGCCACAGCTGCAAAATGGAGAAAAAATTTAGAATTCATCATAAATAGCTCATGTCTTGGACAAGTGCAAAATAAATAAGGATCAATCACTAACCTTTGATATGATCGCTCCCACTTACAGCAAAGCTCTTTTCCTTCAAAATAATGACTAATTCTTTTACAGTCTTATCCATTCCTTTTCTTATAGAGATTGGATTAGCCCCAAATGAAACTGCCAATAACCCAGATTTAATCATTGCTCGAGCCAAGATGATTGCGGTAGTTGTGCCATCACCAGCCAAGTCATTCATGCGGCCAGCTACCTGGAAACTTATACATTTGAGCACGGAGATAGAATTTTAAAAGTATAAGCATGAAAGCAAGATTCTGGAGAGAAGTAACTATCAACCATGAATGACCTCTTGGACTAACATTGCCCCAGCATTCTCTATTGCATCTGAAAGTTCTATTGCTCGGGCAATTGTGACACCATCATTTATTACTTTCAGAGATTCGGACTCTGAGAGGACAACATTGCGGCCTGCAGTAAAGAGAAATTAAATAAATCAATTAGACTGTAACGGTAGAATCAGTCAAATAATCTGATCATATGTGGGAAAAGAACATATATCTATACTGTGATTGGTTGAGGAATAACTGATCACACAAATTTATATTTGTTGCGAGGAATTTTCCTATAAAAGGACTTTCTCATAACAGTCTAAATATATCTATGTATATATCAATAACATAAAAAGAAAAACAAAAGTCATTAGAATAGTATCAATATTCTTGATAATTCTTTCCTAAGCATGTATAATTAACAAAGGAAAAAGAAAAGATAAATCATCTGGCTCCATCAGCTGAAATTCCAGTCCAACTGAGCATTTTAATGTAACCTTGGTTGTCCAACAGAAGACTAACATTAGACCTCTAGTTTTCAGCATCCGTTGTCTCTCTTACTTTTCAACTTTCTCCTCCTTTCCACAAAGTGCTTACGTTGTATGATGCGACATGGGGTTGGATTAGACAAAAGCATGTCAGTGACAAATGGTCAATATGCTGCTGATATAAACATGACAACTTTCACACATTTACATAATGACGTGTAACAAAATGATGCACATGGTAAAAAGTTCTACAAATTTATTTACAAGAACCTAATTATGAAAAACCGTCAGACATGTCATGTTACATTCTTGATAACAGGTCATCTTTGAGTTTTGAAGTTGCAATAGGATTATATATGGCATCATGCTATCATAGCATGAAAATGCGAGTTGCCAATTATTTTAATGAGCGCAAATGCAAAATACTGAAATATTTTACTATGAACTGTTTTACACGACATGCTATAGAATTAGTTAACAGAGCTTGTCCAATTAATAATGTTATTGGGTTGATGGACAGTAGGAATGAGTATATAGACCATGCCAAAAATTGAACCTAAATGCATGTTGGATATGCATTAGTTTGTAAGCATACTTCCAGAAAAGGATTAGACAAAAACTCGTCATGCCTCTAGATTAGCATAACCTAAACAGAATTCGCATATACCTTATATAAGGTACTGTAAAATATCCATATATTGAAGAAAATTCTATTTCTAATGAGGGGACTGTGCTGTGCCTATAATTATTTCCCATCGCAACCAAAACAACTCGACGGTGCGCATGTGGTGTCATATAACTATCCCCTCTAAATAGGATATATAACAATGCTCTGACTTCAAGATCATGGTGAAGGATAAGGACGAAGCAACAAATAGGGAATGAAGAAGAAAATAACAACGGAATCTAGAGAGCAAGACGGATCAGTCAGCTCGACGTAGGAAGTAATAGTTCAGAACATCTAGCATTGCCCCCTTGACAAAAGAAAAAGTTTTTACACTAAACCCAAGCTAGAAGAGCACAACTCTACGCATAAGCCTTCAATATAACTCTCAACTCCAATGTTGCACAAAACTAGACAACCCAGCTCGCTCGCAACTAATAAGCTAAAACCCAATATCTCTCACTCTATCCAAACGGCCACTACAGTAATACTAATTGCAGCTGGACAGCCACCGCGCCGCCCCCCCCCCCCCCCCTCTCTAAAAAAATAATAATAATCTGATGAACAAATAGTTCCAAGATTAAACTGACAGAATAAATGAATTTCAGAAGAAGAAATGGAAGAGTCCACATGCCTCTAGGTCCGATAGTAACAGAAACAGCATCAGCCAATTTATCAATCCCAGATTGAAGAGCCTCCCTGCATTCCTTGCCAAAAGATATCTTCTTTGGACCTGCTTTTACCACAAAGCTTCTAACTTTTTGGCCGTTGCTCCATCGACCCAATACCCTCCTATTTCCAATCAGATTCTGAAGAATGGACAGCGCCCGATTCTTCAATCTCTATCCGAAGAGTATAATTCGCAAAACGGGCACGAAGAAAATGAGGAAAAACGAGAGGAAAAAAGAGGAACTTGCCGGAAACAGCAGCTTCTGAGGGAGGATCGACGGTGCAGTGAAGGAGCCAGACATACTCAGGGAAGCTCTTTCTGGGTTTTCTGAGGGGTTTAACGATTATAAATAAACCGCCGGTTCAATTAAGATGGACCGCGGGGGAAGATTCGGGGGAGTCCTTTTGGGTCGGCTCAAATGGCCTTTCCTAGGGCAAATGACAAATTTTTTCTTCTAGTGTAACCTTGGTTCTTCCTGTTTTTTGTCCTCGGACGATATGATGCTGGTAACTGAAATCCAAGCAAAGACACAATCCAGATGCTCGAAAAGATGTAATGACTGATGAATAAGGTCGATGAGAATTAGAGTTTTAAAGATATTTAATTAAGAAGGTGGTGTATCAATAAGGATATATGTTCGGCTGAGATCTACTTTGCCAAAAAAGAAACAAAAAATCGATGGAAATATCATTCGCCAAATACCCAAGAGAGGGGCAGAAAGGAGAAAGTTGGATTGAGGTTTTAATATTGCGTTCGAGGAAAGATGGCGGCTTAACAGCGAAAAGCACGAGAAGAGTAGCCTCTTTACTTTCACGTAGGGCTTTAAAGAGGGCTCGAGTGTACGGCTTTGACTACATAGCGTCTTTGTTGTCTTTTAATCCGTCATGACCTTTCAAAGCTCATGATTGACTCTGCATCTTTTATCACTACCGTATTAGGTCGAATCATTATTGAGCGATTCAAATCCAGAATTGGCACGGGATCAGGCAGCGAGCTGACCTCGACTTTTTTCTCAAATGATCCTATACTTGCATTCCAGAACATCGACCATGATCGCAAGCTTGTCGACGGTCCAATAGGCAAGGCACTCCTCCTCCCGGGCTGCTCTCTTGTTGGTAAGTCCAGTGCTTATAGGCCATATCGAAACCCTTTGTCAATCAAGTGGGACTACACGTGATATAGCGAGTGCCCATGCCAACTCCTACGCCAATAACGGGGTCAGCATCTAGTTTTTCCATCATCTCTCATATAATCGACTCCACCTGCTTAACATTTAGTGCAGAGCGCCTATCTAAGCACAGAGTAGCACATGAAAAGGCAGGGTAATATCACTGCTTAGTTTACCAGCACCCCACTAGAGATATCCAGGGTAAAACGGGTCTAGCAACAACATCTGATCACTTGTAGTCGTGCATATGTAAACATTGGGAAACACTTAAAAGAGAGCAATTCATTTCGGATGACCAGCACCTTTGCATGCACATCCTAGAGGGCATGGTCTGATCCCATTCAGGAACTGGAAATATACATCGCAGTGCGCGCATTCTAGCTGTCCGCGAATGGTTCTCCTTGTCTTATTCGTCTTATGTGCTTAGTTATTCGTCTTAAGTGCTTAGTTAGGTCTGTTGTTCATAGTACTTGTGGGAGATTCTATAGAGATTTGTGAGGGAAAACATTTCAATCTTCAATTATGTATCTTTTATCTTACTTTGGGCTGTTTGTGATTCATGTAATGCTATTAATCTTCTCATGATCACTTTATTTGTCTCATACCCATTGCAGAAGTATTATATACGTGCCATGATTTGTTAACATACATTTTGCACACGTTTGATATACTATCTTTTTCGTGTTCTTTCCCTGCCAAATATGGAGCTATAGCAAACTTCTATATATCTGCTGTCAAACTATTCTTGCATAAGACCTTGCCAATCTTGTTGTCTGATTGTGTTTGACCTTAGTTTCTGTGCTCCCTTCTTTTATATGTATTTTTTCTTTCCAGGAAGTCTTGCTATTATCGGAGACCAAGAAGAAGATGCTGATGCTGATGATAGTGTGAGTGATTTCAATTACTCAGAAAGTCAAAATCTAAACCGAAAGACTGAAGAACGCATCTTGAGTTGGCACATGCGGTATGGACAAAATGAGGATGTGAGTGCTCCAAACTACGATAAGGAGGTTTCTCACAATCATATTCCTCGACTTACAAGTGGCCAAGAGGTACATTATTTGGGTTTGGGGTGCTGGTTTCCTATTTGGCATCATTTTAGAAGTAAACATGTCTTTGCATTGTTATTCATCACAATGTCTTCAAGTTTCTGGGGAGTTATCTGCTGCTTCACCTGAACGCCTCTCTGTGGCATCTCTTGATGTTGGTGCTGGGAAGCGCATTCATTCTCTCCCTTATGTAGCTGATGCTAATCAATCATGTACTTCCCTCTTGATATTCACAAACATTCTTGTCTCTACATGCTTGTAAAACCTAGGTATGGCGCATATTAATTATTTGGCACTCGCAATGCAGCTAACATCGGGGTTGTAGACCCAGTAAGGGAATTTGGTTCATCAGGACTGAGCAATGTTGCCTGGAAGGAGAGAGTTGACGGCTGGAAAATGAAGCAAGAGAAGAATGTGGCTCCAATGAGCACTGCCCAGGCTACTTCTGAAAGAGGAGGTGTTGATATTTGATGTCAGTACTGATGTGCTTGTGGACGACTCTTTTTTGTGAGTCTCTACCATATTAAGCTTCATTATTTTTTTTTATAGGATGTCTTAACAGTTGATTTTGGCACATGTTGGGCTAAAAGCGAGGTTGACCATCTCTACTAAATTTCTTTGTTGATGTTGCTCAAACGTGGTTGTCTCCGTCTTCAGCTAAAAAGGCTGTTAACAAATATCGAATTGCTAGATATTCTCAAAACTATTCCTGATTGATTGCTATTGCGTTGATACTTTGTAAGAAAAATATTTTTGTCACTATAATATTTTGATGTTATTTAGTACTTAAGAATTAATTCTAGAAATAAAATTTCCTGTTAATTAGATTTAATGTTGATATTGTCCCTAAATAATATTTGCTGTAGATTTTGTCGCTAAAAAATCACCGAAAATATGAGGCTAAATTTGTTTTGGAACAATGTCCGTAATAAAAGTCAAAATTTTTTGTGACAAATTAGCAACAAATTTCGATGCAAATTACATTCCAAAAAGACGAAAATTGAGGCAAATTAGCGACAAATTAATTGAATAATTGTTACCGAATGAATTATAATTAGCCACGCATTTTGCCACAAATAATTGTTAGCGACGACTTTTGTGACGGAAAAAAAGTTCGTAGCTAATTAGTGACGAATTTTGTTACGAAATTTAGTGACAAATTTTGCCACGAACAAAATATGTAGCTAATTAGCAATGTAATTTAGTGACGGAAAAAAAATATGTAGCAAAGTAATGACGAATTTTGCTATGGAACTAAATTCAGTGGCAAATCAGCGATGGATTTTGTGATGGAAATTTTGCGACGAAATTTGCTACGAAATATATCCGTAGCTAATTAGCGACGGAAAATGAAAATTTCCGTCACTAAATTTGCGACGCGTCAGTAGCGACGGAAAGTTGTTGTCACTAAATTCGTCCCTAAATGAATTTAGCAACAAATTTTGCCAAATTTTCTGTCACAAAGGTCGTAGCTAAATCCTTATTTTTTTGTAGTGCTCGTCGATACACCACATTCTTATTTTAAATTTTTCAAAACTCTAATTCTCGTCGACCTTATTCATCTATCATTACTTCTTTCCGGGTGTCTGAATTGTCCTTGCTTGGATTTCAGTTACCAGCATCATATCGTCGGAGGACCGAAAAAAAGAAGAAGAAGAAGAAGAACCAGAATTACACTGGTAGAAAAGATTTATCGCTTGCCCAACGAAAGGCCATTTGACCCGATCCAAAAGGACTCCCCTCACTCTTCCCCCCGCGGTCCATCTTAATTGAACCGGCGGTTTATGTATAATCGTTAAACCCCTCAGAAAACCCAGAAAGAGCTTCCCTGAGAATGTCTGGCTCCTTCACTGCACCGTCGATCCTCCCTCAGAAGCTGCCCTTTCCGGCAAGTTTTTCTTTTTTCATATTGGTTTCCCTCATTTTGTTCATGCCCTTTTTGCGAATTATACTCTTCGGATAGAGATTGAAGAATTGGGTGCTGTCCACTCTTCAGAATCTGATTGGAAATAGGAGGGTATTGGGTCGATGGAGCAACGGCCAAAAAGTTGGAAGCTTTGTGGTAGAAGCAGGTCCAAAGAAGATATCTTTTGGCAAGGAATGCAGGGAGGCTCTTCAATCTGGGATTGATAAATTGGCTGATGCTGTTTCTGTTACTATCGGACCTAGAGGCATGTGGACTCTTCCATTTCTTCTTCTGAAATTCATTTTTTTCTGTCAGTTTAATATTTTAAAGTATTTGTTCGTAATTATTTAATTGCATTTTTTTTGTGGGGTTGGGGGGAGTTGTTGTCGAGCTGCAAGTATTACTATAGTGGCCGTTTGGATAGGGTAAGAGATATTGGGTTTTAGCTTATTAGTTGCGAGGGAGCTGGGTTGTCTAATTTTGTGCAACATCGGAGTGGAGAGTTATCTTGAAGGCTTATGCGCAGAGTCGTGCTCTTCTAGCTTGGGTTTAGTGTAAAAGAAATTCCTTTTGTCAAGGGGGGCAATGCTAAATGTTCCGGACCATTAGTTCCTACATCAAGCTGACTGACCTGTCTTGCTTTCTAGATTCCATTGTCATTTTCTTCTTCATTCCCTTTTTTGTTGCTTCGGTCCTTATCCTTCACCATGATCTTGTGGTCAGAGCATTCCTATATATCCTATTCACAGGGTATAGTTGTATGACACCAGCACCATTGAGTTATTTTGGTTGCGATGGGAAATACTTAATAGGCAGAACACAGTCCCCTCACTAGAAAAAGAAAATACATGGATATTTTTCAGTGCTTTACATAATGTATATGCAAATTCTGTTTAGGTTATGCTAATCTAGTACGCTTGCAAACTCATGCATATTCAACATGCATTTAGGGTCAATTTGACATGGTCTATTTACTCATTTTACTCATTTCTACATTCCATGAACCCAATAACGTTTTAAATTGGACAAGCTCTATTAATTGATTCCATAGCATGTAGTGTAAAACAGTTCCTAGTAAAAATATTTCAGCATGTTCATGTTATAATAGCGTGATGCCATATATAATCCTATTGCAACTTCAAAACTCAAAGATGACTTGTTATTAAGCATGTAACATGACATGTCTGACGATTTTTTGAAATTAGGTTATTGTAAATAAATTTGTAGAAGTTTTTACCATATGCATCATTATGTTATGCATCATTATGTTACACATCATTATGTAAATGTGTGAAAGTTGTCATGCTGGTATCAGCAGCATATTGACCAATTTTCACTAACATGCTTTTGTCTAATCCACCCCCATTTCACATCATACATCGTAAGCACCTCGTGGAAATGAGGACAAAGTTGAAAAGTAAGAGAGACAATGGATGCTGAAAACTAGAGGTCTAATGTTAGTCTTCTGTAGGACAACCAAGGCTACATTATAGTTGTACTGGAATTTCAGCTTAAAATGTCATTTTTCTTTGAAAGAAGCGTTTGATGTTGATTTAACTTATGATATAGTCCATCTTTCACATTGGATTCTATCATTTAGACAGCTAATTTGAAATTTATTTTTATTTCATTTGTGATCCACATATCAAAAGATGAACCGAACACCCATCAAAGATTTCATCATTTGAACGTGAGCTGATTTTAGTTGATTCCAGCAGTGACCTCCATGGTGCTTCCACATGGAGCCTATGCTAATGGCAATGGTTCAACTACAAAGCACAGGACCGTCACAATAAGGGATTTCTCAAAAGCTGAGGACATACTCATTCATTTCCGCCTTGAGAAACAAAGTCAATCTTTTGGATTATTCTGTCTTCCTTTAGAGGAGAAGAATTCCAATCTCTAAATATCGCGTATATCATATGTCTGGTCATATTGCATCGAATAGGTTGTGGGGGAAGAAAATCCTTGGTTATGTTTTCATGTCCTGGTGAAGCTTCATATCACCAGGAGGCCCTTAGCCCAGCTGCATGGTTTTATAGATGAGCACTGTCCATTGAGATATGCACCAGAGACAGAAATATCACCACCTACTAGCAAACCATAGCTTAAATACAGAAAGGGAACTAATGGAAGCTATCCATTTTTCGCCAAAGCCAAATGCCAATCCTTTGATTTGATTCCTTGTGATGCCAAATATATATACTAACAATTCTCAGACAAGTATGAACTGTGAAATGCAATATAAGCTTCTCCTACATAAAAGGGAATATACACAAATATGATCTCATTACTCGAACACATATCGACATATGCCTCAATGAGGTTGAATCGATGAAATATGCAAGAAGAATAACGTTTGGTGCTGAATGATGGGAATTTGCACAGCCAGACGAAGCTGCATATTGGAGACATATTACCCGTTAGTCCGCCTGGTGGCATACCTAATCCAGAACCCAACTACGCGAATTCTTCAAGTTCAATAGTAATATGCCATATTATGTTATTCCTTCTTGTAAAGGATAGAAAGAAGGAACTGGATTTGTTTTTACTGAAATTCATTGAAGAGAAGAAACAAACAAGAACTTTCTTTTTTTCCAATTCCTTTGTAAATCCTAGTGGTTTGTTCTACTCTATCAGAGAACTAATAAGCAATCAAATATTCCTAATTGCATATTCCAAGAAAAAGCACGACCGCATTTCGGAGAAATTAATGGCAACAAACGCGTTCAACTTCCGTGACAAGTCGCATTAAGATCTGCATGCTTTGAACAGTAGATCTAATTGTTGCCTTATCCTACGAAAATGCCTTTCTCTACAACGTTAACTAGGTAGCAAATGGCTTATTTTTCCATGCGTGCATGATCAGATCTTAGTGTTAAGAACGACGAAAAAGCTGAGAAAACAGATATTCTCTTCCAATGACGGGGTACATTGTTGAGTATATCAAGCTATGCTGGGGCCAGTTGGAACTGTTTCACCATGTTCATTTCCTCATCTTGTTTCACGCCATAACGAATTGAGTTTTCGACGAGTTATGGCAAGGAAGATGTCCGGCACTTTATTAGAAGGCAACCGGATAGCAACTCCGTAGCAGATAGCAACTCCTGCATGGCCCCTTCAGACAACTAGTTAAGCTAACTGGGCTTTTATTGTTTGGATATATTCGTCTCCCCCTTCTTTCCCTTTTATTCCCTTCTGGTTTCCATGACCTCATTCACACTTCTTTCGGTAAATGGAACAAACTCGTGAAATTCCAACGTGAGATACCTGTCAACGGTGTCGAATTTGAATCCAAGAACAACATATTTATTAAATAGATTGCACAACATAATGTGGGTAATGACGTCTCTTTACCCTAAAAGAATTTATCGCCCGGTTCAGAAAATTAATGCAAGTGATGAACTATAAATTATGACACCTTGGATTTTTGACTCGTATATAGGAATAACATATGCTAAAAATAAGATGTTACGAACTCCATGATCGAGTCATTGTTCAGTGCATGTGGATAGGGCGATCGTGTGTTTGGGGATTCTTCAGCAACCCCAAAACCTTCTCGACGACCTGTTTCGCAAGTTCCCCTTCATGCCTGCCAATCGCCCAATAAAATTGACGTAAGCTCTGAGTAGTAAAGAAGTTTTCAGTAGTGGGATCAAACTAAGTATGCTATGAGCGGCATAAGTAAGTTTCCAGCAAATGAGTTTTAGTAGGAGTGACAGAAAGTAACCCGTCGGCTATTTTCTCCGATTCCCATCCTTTGGAGGACCCAACCTCCCTTAGAGCTTCCTTCCACCGCACATACGTACGAGTCTTGAATAGCCTCTTTTCCAATAGGTGTTCCACGTCCGAGGGCTTCACTTTGTAGAAGATGGGCAACATCTCTTGCCCCTTTGCTTTCTTGCAAACCATTTGAGCTAGCTGATCGAGGCACCAACTCGAGGAGGCAAAATTTTCAGAGAGAATCGGAATAAAAATCTTGCAGTTGTCGATGGCATTCCGAATCTCAACACTAACATCTTTACCTATTAGGGACGGATCATCGAAATTAAATACTCTGATTCTCTTGTGCACAAGTCTGCTGTACAGGTAAGCAGCAAAGCCGCATCCAGTATCAGGGCCATGGAAGGCCAAGAAAACTTCGCTCCTTCCCTTCTCTGTGAAGTAAAGATACACTGCGATGCCACAAGACGAACCAAAGCGCTGATGATAAGATGTAGCTGGTACGAATAATACGAAAATTCGAAAAAGTCCAGGGTGACTTCTGAAAGCCACAACATCAAGTCTTGGTCATTGACCGCGCAAACCTACTTGCCTTCTCTATATAGGAATCGAAGAGAGGCGGAAGCTCTCACATGATGAACACAGAGAGTATACTTGGGAATGGGAGGTGCTGGGCTAAAACGGAGTGGGAAGATACCTGATCTTATTTGGTAGTAAGACATCAACGTAGGAAAAAAGGGGAGCCGTTCGATCCATGCCGTCTTCAAAACACTCGAAACCTTTGCGACCACCATGTCCACCAGCTCTCCTTCATTCCTGCCCACATATGTGTAAAAACCAAGAATAAGCGTACAGTTTAGCACCTTTGCTCCCCTAATTCTGTCGATCCGGATATCAAGTGCACAGAGGTTCGGATTCTGATTTGTGGATTCGTAAGCACATGTATATACGTACCCATTAGCAATGGTCTCTGACGTCCATCCTTTAATCTTCGCTACAGAAGTCAGCGCAGACTTCCAATCTTGCACTTCTTTGACGCTGCAACGCTTTGCATGTTTCCGCAGAGCCTCTCCAAAATTACCGCGGTGCTCAAGTACATCAACGCCATTTACCTTATAAAATACAGGGAAGACTGATGTGCGTTGCTTTGCGTGGCAATTCATAATCTCATGGAGCTCTTGGAGGCACGATTTACTCTGCGCATACTGTTCAGAGATGATGGGGATCGCGATCCTACAATTCCTGATTGCTCGGAGAAGCTCAGGGCCTATTTCCTTGCCGAAGGAGAGGGCGTTGTCGTCCCTGAATACGTGGAACCCAGCATCTGCCAGGCTGATGTAGAGGAAGTCGGTGAATCTTTTGCGAGTGTCTTCGCCTTTGAAGCTCAAGAAAACGTCGTAGTTTTGGGACATGGCCGTTGTTTTCTTGACCAGGATTATGCAAGAGCACATGGACAGAAGAATTAGTAGAACGATTACTAAGGCGGACATCTTCCTCTGGACGACGATGCTTTAAAGACTTCACGATTGCTTTAGCCCTACAGATTAATGGATCCAGATCACCTAATCGCGTGTCAAGTGATCGGATATTTTTTAATCGGGAACCATCCGATCTTTTGATCGGACGGTCCCTTTTTAGTAGGAAACAAAGTTTTGAGGAAGCACTTTTTTCTAAATAAAAAATCAAGGCCGTCCGGAAGAAACACGTCATATGGCACGTGACAGTGATACAATGTGAAAACTTCTACTAATAAAAGTAGAAAAGGCTAATGCTCTCTCTCTCTCCCCCATCATTGTCGTTTCTACTGTTTTCCTTTTGCCCGAAGGGGAGTACCCTGGTGGAGGCCGAATCAATGGTAATCATTAATTAATCTTTGTTGACGTAGAAAAGACTTTGCATGCTCTGTCCGTGATTGCACCTTAAGACACCAAAATATGATACCGGACATATGTTCGCTTCAGTTTCGAAGAATATTCTAATTCTGACTAAACTCGTCCTTCCCACTTTCCTTGTTTCATGTTGACTAGATTCCAAGCACATTCTGGCATCCATTGTACACTTTTTTAAACTCCTATAACAAGCCAAATCTTTTCGCTCTAAATGGAGCTTGGCATATCAACCTCATTACGTCATTATCGGCCGGCCCTCGTTGGATCCAAAGGCTCCATGTCTTCTGTTAGTCTCCTTTCCCATCCCATTCCCTTCCAACATGAGTGTTCACATCTTGCTCGAATCTCCTCAATAAAGCATCCCGATATCTTCAGTTCAACGCGATCAAATTCTCGCGTCCGATATCTTTTGATGATTTCACGTTAAGGTAAATCGCAAGATACTGTCGTTACTGCATATTATATTCCAACATTACCCATTAGAAATGGTCTGTGATATCCATCCTTTATTCCTCGCTACAACATTACCCATTAGAAATGGTCTGTGATATCCATCCTTTATTCCTCGCTACAGAAGTCAGCGCTTGCCACCATATATGCACTTCTCCTAATCTGCACCGCATCGCCCGTTTTTCAAAAGCCTCTTGCCAAAGTTGCCACTTTGGTCGGTACATAAAAAATGTCCACCTTATGAAATAAAGGGAAGACCGATTTGCTATCTTCTCCATTGAAATCCACAATCCAACCAAGTTCGTGGAGGCACCATTCACTCTCATTGTCGTATCTTTTTTATTAGAATTGAGAATGCTTTAAATAAATGCTCATGACATTATCTCCCGTTCATAAAAAAAAAAAAAAAAAAGAAGAAAATTTTATACTCATTGACTTTGAGTATGACCCATCAGCCTGTGCATTAAATTTTACTATCCTAGAGCTATTCCAAACTGCGTTCTCTTCCATTGGGGGGTTTCATGTATGATAAATCAAAAGAGGAAACAGATACCTATCAAAGACTTCGTCATATGCAACCGTTCTAGTGAGGGAGAAAAATGCGATTCAATAGATATATAACGAGGTATCCCTCGTATTATGTCAGATTGCTCCCTATGGAAACCTATGATTATTGTCAATCGTTTATACCTTGACAAACAAAACCACTTGTGAAATATGATATGTTCCATATCTTGTCGAATGGGCTGTCGTTGTTGAAGAAGGAAAGGAAATCCATAAGCATGGTTTCATGCCTCGGTCCAGCTGCAGGGTTTGCTCCAAGAGAACCGTTTATCGAGACACGCACAAAAGACACAAATTTCACCTCCATTAGTGAACCAGAGCTTGGATCAGGATCAGGATCTAATCGAAAATGTCCATGTCGGGCCAGAGTCAAAGGTCGATCCTTTGATTTAGTTGATCATTAATAATGATGCCAAGAATTGATAACTCCCGCACCGGTATGAACTCTGAATATAAGCTTTCGCCTGCATAAAATGAAAGAGAACCAAACATACAGCGATTACTCAGACATCAGTCGGCATCCACTTGCTACCCCATTGAGCTACCAACGCCATTTTAGTAACTGTCACTCATTTTCTGCTTATTTCACCACTGACTGCAAGAAGTCAGTTTTGAGGCCGAAACGTGTTGAACAAATATATCCTCAAAGCTCAAAATTATTCATTGAATTCCTTAACACCCAGAAGAAGGGTCATAAAAGTATCACTATTCAGCAACAAGGGAAGAGCTGACAAAATTTTTATAGCTTATCTGGGTACCAAGAACGAAGGTAGAACCCCAGGATTACCTTGTAAAACAGGAATTACATATGCTAAAAATGAGTAGTTACTCCTATCACACCCCACACCCGAGCACGCAACAGTTTCCAAAGTCGTCATCAACCAAATAAATAATTCATATAAAAAGAAATGCGGCAGAATTTATTAACTAAAACCCCTGACAAACTCTGAGAAAATAAAACAAAAAACTTCCATTCCAATAAAACAAATCAATGTCTACTGATGGTTATCATATAAATGTCAAACCCACTTATTAACAAAAATCAAGTCTAATAAGAGTGAAACTCCTATACTTATTTAATCGAAATTGTCACATGAAAATAAATCAAAATAACTATCGATATCAACGTGTGACACTAACCTCATCTGCCCATTAGGGAGGGACTTCATGGCATGGACTTGTAAAAATTGGTTAAACAACAACAATTTTATTTCCTTAAAATAAAATCAAGTACAACTTTTCCCCAAGTTCAAATCCTTAAAGAATGGCTGTTACGATTCTCCCCCCCCCCCTCCTTAGGACATTTCGTCCTCGAAATTTGCATTACTAATCTCCTCGAACAAATAAGGGTATTGGTTCTTCATTGCCTCTTCGCTTTCCCAAGTTGCTCCTTCAATGTCATGATGCTGCCAAACTACCTTGACTAGGGAAATTAATTTATTCCTCAAGCGCTGCTCTCTGCGATTTTCGATCCTGATCGGTCTCTTCACATATGACACCCTATTGTCAACTTCAATTTCCTCGAAACTTAGTACATGTGACGGGTCAGGTTCATAATTCATCGACATCGACATTTCAGGATTGAGGCATGGGGATGCGGGATCATGTGTCCGGGGATTTTTCAACACGTTTCGAACCTCATCGACCACGATTTTCACAAGTTCCCCTTCATGCCTGCCAATTGCCAAATAAAGTCGAAGTAAGCTCTAGGTACCAGTATTGAGGATCGAACTTAAGGTTTTTGGGGGGATGATAAAAGTAAGTACCCATTAGCGGTTTTATGCGATTTCCATCCATTTAAGGACCCAGCTTCCTGGAGAGCCGCATTCCACCGATTATAAGTATCCACGCCACTTGGACTTTCACCAAGGTTCTCCTTATGCTGTAACATGTGGTCTTTATACCTACATGACACGTGTCGGACGTTTGAGGCTTTCACTTTATAGAAGATGGGCAATATAGATTGCCCCTTTTCTCTCTTGCATTCAACCATTTGAACTAGCTCCTTGAGGCGCCAGAGAGAGGAGGCATAATCTTGAGAGAAAATCGGAATGGATATTTTGCAGCAGTTGATCGCATTCTCCGTCTCGCGATTAACATCTTTACCTATGAGGGACGGATCATCAATGGTAAATACTCTGATTCCTGCAGCCACAAGGCTGATGCAGAGGAAAGCAGCAAAGCCGCAGCCAGTGTCAGGGCCATGAAAGTTCAAGAACACTTGCCATTCACTTCCTCTTCTTTTCTTCTCCCAAAAACGAACGTACGCTGCAATCAAGACAGTAAAGTGATTACGAGAAGATGCAGCCAATACAGATCATAGGGAAGTTCTAAACCAACGTCTCTATTAAAAGAAGTCGCGAAATCAGTCTAGATCGCGGATCATGCGAATGTCATCTGCCTTCTCTAAGTGGGAATTAAAGTGAGGCCAACGCTCTTACACGGTGAACAGACAGAATAATTGCAAAAGGTAGGCGCTTGGCCCGAACGGAGTTGGGAGATACCTGATCCTAACACGGGAAGCCGTTCGATCCACGTTGTCCTCAATTCACTCGAAACCCTTGCGACCACCATTTTCACCAGCTCTGCTTCATTCCTGCCCACGTATATATGTGCAGAAAATTAGGAGTAGATGTTAGATTCCTTCCTTCCCGTAATTCTGCAGTTATGGAAATGAACAATGGCGATGGAAATGAGGATAGAAAGAAAGAATAATCTGCGACAAGAACGGAGATCCTTCACATTTCTATGTTGTCATTTTGCCAATAAAAGGGCTTGTGGATATTCGAGAGCAGTTGTTTTGGGAGCATGTGCTGAAGTGATGTCCTGGAGCTCCCTCACCATTCAAACTCCAACATTTGTACTCCTCCATTTAAAAACTATGAAACTGTATTTCCATTCTCATAACCTACTATTTCTTAAAATACTCATGTATATACCTCGCCCCATGTTCATTCCTACATCAGCTATTCTTGCACATCACAAACCAAAAACTCTTGTCGTTATCAACAGCATGCTTCCGCGTGATTCCAAATCGGTAACAATCGTCATTCCACGCGATTGCACAGGTATTCAGATTCATATTTGCAATGGATATAGAATTTTTCAATCGTAAATACGTACTTACATACCCATTAGCAATGGTCTGTGATATCCATCCTTTAATGCCCGCCACGGAAGTCAGCGCTTTCTCCCAATCTGGCACTTTTGATAGGTAATCGCTCTTATGATTACGGAGATGGTCTTTGAACTTACCGCCGTGGAGAAGAACATGCATAATATCCACCTTATAGAATATAGGGAAGACTAAAATGGCATCCTTCTCGTGTCGATCCATAATCTCGATGAGCTCATCGAGGCACCAGTGACTCTGTGCATACTGTTCAGAGATGATGGGGATTGCGATCCTGCTACTCTTGATGGCCTGGAAAATTCCCCGGCCTATTTTCTTGCCAATCTCGAGCTCTTTGTCATCTCTGAACACAGAGAACCCGGCAGCTACTAGGCCGTAGTAGAGGAAGTCTGTGAAGCCTGTGCGAGTGTCCAGGCCTCTGAAGTTCAAGAACACGTCATAGGTCCGAGGGACCGGGCTTGCGGCATCCATTTTCTTATTTGTTCGTGATGAGGATATGTGTTCAAGGCAGAGTAGAGAAAGTTGGATTGAGATTTTGAGGTTGCAGGACCGGATCCTCTGATGTGGGTGGATCCCACGTCTAAGGATCCAGACCATTAATTCCCTTCTCCCTTGTACTAGGGGGAGGGAATTAATGGTGAGGATCAGATAACATGGACTTATCCTCATGAGGTTGTATTTGAGGAAAAATGGCGGCTTTACAGCGAAAAGCACAAACAGAGTATGGCTTGCCTCTATACTTTTAAGTATGGCTTCGAAGAGGGCACAAGCATGTGGCTTTGACTACATAACGCGGTTGTTGTCTTTTTATTCATCCGTATTGACCATTCAAAGCTCATGATGCGATGCAGCTCAGGAGAAGAGCAAAAAATGGTGGCAAGCGCTGATTTATGCAGCGAGGATCAGAGTGAAATAGATCCAGTGACGGATCCGTGAATTGAAACCGGACGAGTCCCCTTTATATATCACACCCAAATCACGGATTTCAAAGTTAGGAGATCCGGATTCGGATAAGAGAATAAATACCTTATTAAGCAGCGTGGTTTGGCTGAGTTTGTTCTTGAAGGATCTATTAGAGGAAGCTGGTCGGGATCTGTATAGTTTTGACCTCCAATATTTGCCACCCTAGTGTGAAGCGCTAATTAAAACAAAGTCAAGTCAAAGTCAACCACCAATGCTTCGAAATTTGAGATTCCAAATGTAGGCGCTCCTGTTGTGCACCGAAAGCTAAAAAAAAACTAAACTTAATCCGAATTAAGATACGACACACGCACGAAATAAGTCCATACCATAGTAACAGATATAGATCTTGCCATGCGCAAGACTCACACAAAAACTTTTATTATTATGTTAAGATGATGCGCTGATTTCAAAAGAAAAAGATGGCAGCGTATGCTTCGTTGGAACTAGGGGTGTAACTCAATTTTAAGAGATTTAAGGATATTTGGACCGACTCTCTCTCCTCCAGCTCTCGGTCTGACTTGCGGGCAGAGCGGGACATTTGCGTTGACGTTGACGTTGCAAAGGGAGAAGATAAGGTCCGGGCACCAAACTGATGGGCCCCGCGCGCTCTTTCACATATAAAGCTGGTGGGCCACCAGACAAGTGACACCTTTTTTACTGGTCTGAGACCATTGAGCCCAGGCCATCCAAAATTTTTCCTTACAAAGACGTTTGGCCTGACTATGACATCCTTCGATGCAATCTCAATTGCACCGTGATCGTCATAACTCCCTAGACTTATCTTAAAGGGGAACCAATCTATATCCTGAATAAAAACAAAATAAAATCTACACATATCGAATAAAAAATCTAAGACCCATTGTTATCAAGCTAAGTTTCACTTAGTGCGGATCTTCATGTGGTAATCAAGTATCACCGGAGACTCGTTGGAACAGTACTGTTGTCGCACCGAGCCGCGTTACGTCGCCCCGGGCCGTTCATGCCCTCATAATATGAGTTACGCGACATCGCGAGTTCACCACGAGTCGTTGTTATCGATTACATAGGACGCACGAACCAACAAGTGAGTGGCCAAGTGAGACATTGGCTAGGACTCGGTCACAAACCAATCGTCCGTGAGGTAAGGGCTAGTAGTTATGCGAGAGTGATGCGAGGCGCGATAGTTGAGTTGGAGAGCCACGAGAGTTGAGCAGGGAGAGCCCCATTGACTGAGCTGAATATTAGTTGGGTCGGAGAGCCAGTTAACGTAGCTTATACATATAAATAGTTTAAGTAGGTGTGGGTTTCCGAGAATATTAGTGCATTGAAAAAAAAATACGGATCGGGCCAGGTATGGATCATTATATTTACACTACATAAATATGGGTCAAATATGAGTCGACCCATATTTGACCCAACCCAACCCAAACCCGGCCTACCCATTTAACACCCCTAATTGGAACTACGCAACTAAAATCACAATTAAAGGACAATTAGACTTAAGGAAAGCCTAACTAGTAAACTCAATAATGCCTGTATAAAAGGTTTCAAACCACTCTTCAACTATAAATAGCCAATTCATATGGCTTTCCGTGACATAGGAGTTGCATGTTTGACGATCACTAATAACTAATTAGCAAAATTCGCGATGGCTTTCAACTATAATGTGCGCTTGCATGATCCTGCTCAAGAAAACGACAGCCATGCCCCAAAACTATGACGTTTTCTTGAGCTCCAGAGGCGCAAACACTCGCAAGAGATTCACTGACTTCCTCTACGTCAGCCTGGTAGATGCTGGGTTCCACGTATTCAGGGACAACAACGCCCTCTCCTACGGCAAGGAAATAGATCCTGAGCTTCTACGGGCAATCAGGAATTGTAGGATCGCGATCCCCATCATCTCCAAACAGTATGCACAGAGTAAATCGTGCATCCGTGAGCTCACTGAGATCATGGATTGCCGCGCAAAGCAATGCACATCAGTCTTCCCTGTACTTTATAAGGTAGATGTCGTTGATGTACGCGAGCACCGCGGTATTTTTGGAAAGGCTCTGCAGAAACATGAGGAGCATTGCAGCTCAAAAGAAGTGCAAAATTGGAAGTCTGCGCTGACTTCTGTAGCGAAGATTAAAGGATGGACGTCACGGACCATTGCTAATGGGTATGTATATACATCATGTATTTAAGAATCTACAAATCAGAATTAGAACCTCTGTGCACTTGCTATCCGCATCGACAGAATTAGGGGAGCAAAGGAGCTAAACTGTACGCTTATTCTTGGTTTTTACACACGTGGGCAGGAATGAAGGAGAGCTGGTGGACATGGCGGTCGCAAAGGTTTCAAGTACTTTGAAAACGGCATGGATCGAACAGCTCCCCTTTTTTCCTATATTGATGTCAAACTACCGAATAAGACCAGGTATCTTCCCACTCCGTTTGAGCCCAGCACCTCCTATTCCCAGGTATACTCTCTGTGTTCGTCATGTGAGAGCTTTGGCCTCTCTTCGATTCCTATATAGAGAAGACAATTAGGTTTGCCCGGTTAATGACCTTAGACCGATGTTTTCTTTCAGAAGTCACCTCGTCTTTTTCGAATTTTCTTATAATTCGTACCAGCTACATTTTATCATCAGCGCTTTGGTTTGTCTTGTGGGATCGCAGTGTATCTTAACTTCACAGAGAAGGGAAGGAGCGAAGTTTTCTTGGCTTTCCATGGCCCTGATACTGGATGTGGCTTTGCTGCTTTTCTCTACAGCAAACTTGTGCAAAAGAGAATCGGAGTGTTTAATTTCGATGATCCGTCCCTAATAGGTAAAGATGTTAGTGGTTAGATTCAGAATGCCATCGACTACTGCAAGATTTCCATTCCGATTCTCTCCGAAAATTTTGCTCTCAGGGATGTTGGGTCCTCCGCAGGATTGGAATCCGAGAAAATCGCTGACGGGTACTTACTTTTCTATCATCCCCACCAAAACTCATTTCCTGGAAACTTACTTATGCTACTCATAGCTCACTTAGTTCGATCCTACTACTGAGAACGTCTTTACTAGTCAGAGCTTACGTTAATTTTATTGGGCAATTAGCAGGCGTGGAGGGGAACTTGCGAAAAAGGTCATCGAGGAGGTTTTGTGGTTGCTGAAGAATCCCTAAACACACGATCGCCCCATGCACATCCACTGAACATTGACTCGATCATGGAGTTCGTAACATCTCATTTTTAGCATACGTTATTCCTACTTACAAGAGCATTTTCCTCCTCGACGATCCAAGGTAGCATCATCTATTGTTCATCACTTGCATTAATTTTCTGAACTGGGGGATGAATTCTTGTAGTGTTAAGAGGCATCATTACCCACACTTTCTTGTGCAATCTATTTAATAAATATGTTGTTTTTGGATTCAAATCCAACACGATTGACAAGCCTGTTCTGTTTACCGAAAGAATTGTGAATGAGGTCAGGGAACGCAAGGGAATGAAGGGGGGGGGGAGACGGATATGTCCAAACAATAAAAGCCCAGTTAGCTTAATTAGTTGTCTGACGGGGCCATGCAGGAGTTGCTGTCTGCTGCGGAGTTGATGTAAGATGTGATCTCTCCAAATTCAGATTGCCTTCCAATTAAGGGCCGGACATCTTCCATGCCAAAAATAGACGGAAACTCAATTATTTTATGGCGTGAAACAAGATGAGAAAATGAAAATGGTGTAACAATTCTAACTGGCCCCAGCATAGCTTGATATACTCAACAATGTACCCCATCACTGGGAGAGAATATCTGCTTTCTCATCCCTTTCGTCATTCTTAACACTAGGATCTGATCATGAACGCTTGGAAAAATAAGCCATTTGCCACCCAGTTAACGTTGTAGAGAGAGGCCTTTTCGTAGGATAAGGCAACAATTAGATTTACTGTTCAAACCATGCGGATCTTAATGCGACTCGTCACGGAAGCTCAACACGTTTGAAGCCATTAATTTCTCCGAAATGTGGTCGTGCTTTTTCTTGGAATATGCAATTATGAATATTTGATTGCTTGTTAATTCTCTAATAGAGTACAACAAACCACTAGGATTTACGAAGGGATTGGAAAAAAAAGAAAGTTCATGTTTGTTTCCTTTCTTCAATGAATTTCAGTAAGAAACAAATCCGGTTCCTTCTTTCTATCCTTTACAAGAAGGAATGACATCATATGGCATATTACTACTGAAGTTGAAGAATTCACGTAGTTGGGCTGACTAACAATCGAAGGCCCGGTAGGTGAGAAAAAAAAATGACCCTGAAGGTTAAGGTGGCAATGGTGGAAACAAAGGAAGCACAAGCTATGCATCTTCTATAACCATATTGTTCATATGCCGTATTTTATTTATTGCCGAATGAAATTACGATTTGATTGCACAGTTAGAACTTACTTTTCACGAAGAATGCTTTGAGTGGTCGCCGGCCCCGAGAGGCCAACGGAAGCAGCCGTACGCGCCTCACGCGCCGCGGAGGTGTCGAGATGAGGCCATTGACGGTTTTTCGAATTTTTCGAAAAACTTCATCAACACAATACGTTTTTAACTATTCCATCACGAAGGGCTCGTCGATACGAGCATTTTGATAGGTGGCTCGTCGCGATAAGAGGCCGGGAAGGCGGCGCGTGGTTCCCACGCGCCACTGGCGTTGGCGCGCGTGCCTTCACGCGCCGGCGGCAGCGGCGCGTGGGTCCCACGCGCCGCCTTCCCGGCCTCTTCTCGCGACGAGCCACCTATCAAAATGCTCGTATCGACGAGCCCTTCGTGATGGAATATTTACATACTTCGTATTTGGATCACATTTGTCGAAAAATACGAAAAACCGTCAATGGGCCTATCCCGACACCTCCTTGGCGCGTGAGGCGCGTGCGTCTTCTTCCATTGGACTCTCGGGGCCGGCGACCACTCAAAATGCTCTTCGTGAGGAGTAATTTCTAACTGTGCAATCAAATCATGATTGCATACAGCGAAAAAATAAAATATTGTCTATGAACAGTGAAGTCATTGAATATGAAACTGGACCCAAAAAACGGGCCTCGGGATAACGTTATGTGCCAGCAGCCCACGCCTACAATATATATTTTCGTATTTAGATTGATATTAAACCATTAATAATGTCATGTGCACCATAATTGTATTCTCACACCCTTGGCCATCTCACTTAATTCTGCACATGCCACACTCTATTGCACTCCCATGAACACACACATGGCCACTATCATGACCAAACTCGCTGAACACACGCGCAAATGGACTTTTCTTGGGCAAGCGACAAGATTTCCCTACTCCTCGTCTTTTCCTCTAGTCTCGCATGATACGGTGCTGGCTGATGAGATCCAAGCGGGAAAGAGACTCAGAATCTTGGAAAGGAACTGTGGAATCAACAGGTTTTCAGCTGAGTGGATCGAAGGAGACGAGATATATGATGAGCGATTCTGATATGGGCAAAAAGCTTACATCCCATCTCGGTAGGAACATGAAGTATCAAGTAGCGAATGTTTTCGATATCTCAAACGTATTTTGCCAAATAAAAAAGGGAAAGAACGGTGGAGATATCAGCTGTAGAGTTCAGAGAGGACGTGTGAAATGTGAAAGTGTGACCGGGGCTTTGAGCGACTATGGAATGCCACCATTTAATTAGCTTAAGGAGAAGTTTTTTGGTGGAGCGGGAAAAACAAATTTGACATCGACACCAGATGAGTGAATGAGTGTAGATGGAGGAGGAGATGAGAACATTCAATTTAATTTGTGTAAACGTGCAAAAAAAGAAACGAAAAATCCATCCTAGACATACAAGGTGCTACGCCGACCAAGTATAATGTGAGAGAATGTTGTTTTGAGGTGGGCTGATCGCGTTGAATTGAAGATATTGGGATGCTTTAGTGAGTAGATTCGAGCAAGATGTGTACACTCATGTTGGAAGATGGGAAAGGAGACTACCAATAGACATGGAGCCTTTCAGATCCAATGAGGGCCGGCCGATAATGACGTAATGAAGTTCATATACCAAGCTCCATTCAGTGCGACGAGATTTGGCTTGTTATAGGAGTTTTAAAAAGTGTACAATGCCAGAATGTGCTTGGAATCTAGTCAACATGAAACAAGGAAAGTGGGAAGGACGAGTTTAGTCAGAATTAGAATATTCTTGGAAACTGAAGCGAACATCTGTCCGGTGTCATATTTTGGTGTCTTAAGGTGCAATCACGAACAGAGCATGCAAAGTCTTTTCCACATCAACTAAGATTGATTAATGATTACCATTGATTCGGCCACCACTAGGGTACTCCCCTTCGGGCAAAAGGAAAACAGTAGAAATTAACGACAATGATGGGGGGAGAGAGAGAGAGCATTAGCCTTTTCTACTTTTATTAGTAGGAGTTTTCACATTGTGTCACTGTTACGTGCCAAGTGACGTGTTTCTTTCGGACGGCCTTGATTTTTTATTTAGAAAAAAACGCTTCCTCAAAACTTTGTTTCCTACTAAAAAGGGACCGTCCGATCAAAAGATGGGATGGTTCCCGATTAAAAAAGATCCGATCACTTGACACGCGATCAGGTGATCTGAATCCATTAATCTGTAGGGCTAAAAGCAATCGTGAAGTCTTTAAAGCATCGTCATCCAGAGGAAGATGTCCGCCTTAGTAATCGTTCTACTAATCCTTCTGTCCATGTGCTCTTGCATAATCCTGGTCAAGAAAACAACGGCCATGTCCCAAAACTACGACGTTTTCTTGAGCTTCAGAGGCGAAGACACTCGCAAAAGATTCACCGACTTCCTCTACATCAGCCTGGCAGATGCTGGGTTCCACGTATTCAGGGACGACAACGCCCTCTCCTTCGGCAAGGAAATAGGCCCTGAGCTTCTCCGAGCAATCAGGAATTGTAGGATCGCGATCCCCATCATCTCTGAACAGTATGCGCAAAGTAAATCGTGCCTCCAAGAGCTCAATGAGATTATGAATTGCCACGCAAAGCAACGCACATCAGTCTTCCCTGTATTTTATAAGGTAAATGTCCTTGATGTACTTGAGCACCGCGGTAATTTTGGAGAAGCTCTGCGGAAACATGCAAAGCGTTGCAGCGTCAAAGAAGTGCAAGATTGGAAGTCTGCGCTGACTTCTGTAGCGAAGATTAAAGGATGGACGTCAGAGACCATTGCTAATGGGTACGTATATACATGTGCTTACGAATCCACAAATCAGAATCCGAACCTCTGTGCACTTGATATCCGGATCGACAGAATTAGGGGAGCAAAGGTGCTAAACTGTACGCTTATTCTTGGTTTTTACACATATGTGGGCAGGAATGAAGGAGAGCTGGTGGACATGGTGGTCGCAAAGGTTTCGAGTGTTTTGAAGACGGCATGGATCGAACGGCTCCCCTTTTTTCCTACGTTGATGTCTTACTACCAAATAAGATCAGGTATCTTCCCACTCCGTTTTAGCCCAGCACCTCCCATTCCCAAGTATACTCTCTGTGTTCATCATGTGAGAGCTTCCGCCTCTCTTCGATTCCTATATAGAGAAGGCAAGTAGGTTTGCGCGGTCAATGACCAAGACTTGATGTTGTGGCTTTCAGAAGTCACCCTGGACTTTTTCGAATTTTCGTATTATTCGTACCAGCTACATCTTATCATCAGCGCTTTGGTTCGTCTTGTGGCATCGCAGTGTATCTTCACTTCACAGAGAAGGGAAGGAGCGAAGTTTTCTTGGCCTTCCATGGCGCTGATACTGGATGCGGCTTTGCTGCTTACCTGTACAGCAGACTTGTGCACAAGAGAATCAGAGTATTTAATTTCGATGATCCGTCCCTAATAGGTAAAGATGTTAGTGTTGAGATTCGGAATGCCATCGACAACTGCAAGATTTTTATTCCGATTCTCTCTGAAAATTTTGCCTCCTCGAGTTGGTGCCTCGATCAGCTAGCTCAAATGGTTTGCAAGAAAGCAAAGGGGCAAGAGATGTTGCCCATCTTCTACAAAGTGAAGCCCTCGGACGTGGAACACCTATTGCAATCTTTTGGAGACGACATGCGTCGACAAAAGAGGCTATTCAAGACTCGTACGTATGAGTGGTGGAAGGAAGCTCTCAGGGAGGTTGGGTCCTCCAAAGGATGGGAATCCGAGAAAATCGCTGACGGGTTACTTTCTGTCACTCCTACCAAAACTCATTTGCTGGAAACTTACTTATGCCGCTCATAGCATACTTAGTTTGATCCCACTACTGAAAACTTCTTTACTACTCAGAGCTTACGTCAATTTTATTGGGCGATTGGCAGGCATGAAGGGGAACTTGCGAAACAGGTCGTCGAGAAGGTTTTGGGGTTGCTGAAGAATCCTCAAACACATGATCGCCCCATCCACATGCACTGAACAATGACTCGATCATGGAGTTCGTAACATCTTATTTTTAGCATATGTTATTCCTATATACGAGTCAACGATGCAAGGAGTCATAATTTATTGTTCATCACTCGCATTAATTTTCTGAACCGGGCGATGAATATTCTTTTAGGGTAAAGAGACATCATTACCCACATTATGTTGTGCAATCTATTTAATAAATATGTTGTTTTTGGATTCAAATGCGACAAGGTTGACGGATATCTCACCTTCAAATTTCACGAGTTTGTTCTGTTTGCCGAAAGAAGTGTGAATGAGGTCATGGAAACCAACAGGGAATGAAAGGGAAAGTGGGGAAGGGGAGACGAATATGTCCAAACAATATAAGCTCAGTTAGCTTAACTAGTTGTTTGAAGGGACCATGCAGGAGTTGCCATCTGCTACGGAGTTGAAGTAAAATGTGATCTCCCCAATTTTAGATTGCCTTCTAATGAAGTGCCGGACATCTTCCTTGCCATAACTCGTTGGAAACTCGATTAGTTATGGCGTGAAACAAGATGAGAAAATGAAAATGGTGAAACAGTTCCAATTGGCCCCAGCGTAGCTTGACATACTCAACAATGTACCCCGTCACTGGAAGAGAATATCTGCTTTCTCAGCTTGTACATCGTTCTTAACACTAAGATCTGATCATGCACGCATGGCTTTTCGTAGGATAAGCCAACAATTAGATCTACTAGTTGTTTGAAGGGGCCATGCAGGAGTTGCTATCTGCTACGGAGTTGCTATCTGGTTGCCTTCTAATAAAGTGCCGGACATCTTCCTTGCCATAACTCGTCGGAAACTCAATTCGTTATGGCGTGAAACAAGATGAGGAAATGAACATGGTGAAACAGTTCCAACTGGCCCCAGCATAGCTTGATATACTCAACAATGTACCCCGTCATTGGAAGTGAATATCTGCTTTCTCAGCTTTGTCGTCGTTCTTAACACTAAGATCTGATCATGCATGCATGGAAAAATAAGCCATTTGAGGCCTTTTCGTAGGATAAGGCAACAATTAGATCTACTGTTCAAAGCATGCGGATCTTAATGCGACTTATCACGGAAGTTGAACATGTTTGTTGCCATTAATTTCTCTGAAATATGGTCGTGCTTTATCTTTGAATATGCAATTAGAAAAAAATTTGATTGCTTATTAGTTCTTTGATAGCGTAGAACAAACCACTAAGATTTACAAAGGAATGAACTACGACTGTAGTGTTCATGTGCCATATTTTATTTCTTGCCAAATGAAATCAAGATTTGATTGCATAGTTAGAATGTACTCTTCACCAAGAACGTTTTGAGTGGTCGCCGGCCCCGAGAGGCCAACTGAAGAGGCCGCACGCGCGTCACGCGCCGTGGAGGTGTCGGGATGGGGCCATTGACGGTTATTCGTATTTTTCGTCAAATTTGATCGAAACACGAAGTATTTAAATATTCCATCAGCAAGGTCTCGTCGATACAAGCATTTTGGTGGGTGGATCGTTGCGATCAGAGGCCGGTAAGGCGGCGCGTGGTTGGCACGCGCCGCTGCCGCTGGCGCGTGAAAATACGCGCGCTAACGCCGGTGGCGCGTGGGTACCACGTGCCATCTTCCCGTTATCCTCTCGCGACGATCTACCTATCAAAATCCTCGTATCGACGAGCCCTTTCCGATGGGATATTTAAATACGTCACATTTTGATCATATTTGTCTAAAAATACGAAAAACCGTCAATGGCCCCATCCCGACACCTCCACGGCACGTGAGGCGCGTGCCGCCTCTTCTATTGGCCTCTCGGGGCCGGCGACCGTTCAAAATGCTCTTCTTGAAGAGCACGTTCTTACTGTGTAATCAAATCTTGATTTCATTCAGCAAAAAAATAAAATACGATTTATGAACAGTATAGTCGTAGAACATGAAACCGGACCCTAATCTACATCTATTCTCGAAAAAACGAGCCTCAGGATGACGTCATGTGCCAGCAGCCCTCGCCTACACGAGGCATGGGCCAATATATATTTTAGCATTTAGCTTGATATTAAACCATGAATAATGTCTTGTGCACCACAATTACATATATTCTTACACCCTCGGCCATCTCACTTTAACTCTGCACGTGCCAAACTCTGTTGCACTCCCATGAACACACACATGGCCACTATCATGACCAAACTCGCTGAACACACGCACAATCTTAGCAGAGGGAAGCATTTTCACTGCATACATACTACATTCGCTCGTTTCATGCATGCCAACTCGCTGAGCGCACTGGGTACTCTCGCGCCCGCGGGACACCTAGCCGATCACTTCTCTTGAAACGGATACAACACGATATGGTACCCATATACACTGACAGAAGTGGGGAAGGGCTGGCAGCGACCGGAAGCTTGACCGGGCGATGGCAGTTGTGAACAGCAGGGCGATGGAGTGGTGGACAGAGGTGGACGACGGCGGTGCTGAGGATCTGAGTGTAAAAGAGGGGTTGTGGCGATGGTTCTGGTGGTCGCTGAAAGTAGTTACCACGACGACTGGAAGTTGCTGGTCACAGTGGGTTGTCGTGGAGTAGCAAGGAGACGTGGTGGAGATGAGGTCGCGCAATGGCCGATTGGGAGGTTGTGGAGGAGATAGCAAGGAATGAAGTGCGGTGAAGTGAACTTGCGGGTGACATCTTGCTGAAGACAGAGAACTTTATGATTGTGTGCTGCTTGTGCCAATGTCATCTCTTCCCCCTTTGTTTTCTTTTCTCTGTCACATGCTTCAATTTATTTCTTTTTCATATGAGCACATGCGATCTTCTTGTTCTTCTTCTTCTTTTTCTCTCCACAAGCTCGTCTATGCTTCTGCCCATGCCTCTTTATCTTTCTCCCTGTTGCAAAGATTGATCTTCAACTTTCGAGGGTCCCTTCATTTGATGCACTTGATAAGGGTCTCCAGCAATATGGGAAGTCCTTTTTATGCTCGAAGAAGTCTGGGGAAGGTACTTCATTTTATGTGAAGTATGGCCAGCATGATAAATCATACGAGCGCAACGAACAAAGAGTTAGAGAAAAGCAGAGGAAACAAGAGTCCTGCTTCTCTTTCATTCGCCATGTCATCTCATTATTTACGAGAACTTGTCTAGAAGAGAATGGTGCGTACAAGGGTGTAACCTACCTTTCGACTCTCCCAAACGGATTATTCTTCCACTGCCAATACTACGAAAAAGAGTATAAGTAATAGCTTCAACAAAGCTCCGTTCCTTTCTCTCTCTCTCTCATAATTATCGGTTTCTATTGGGAGCAAACATACACATGACAAGAATATATTATATTTGTATGCTTCCGGTAAATAGCATCGTCTCTTTGAAAGATACAATTTTCAGATGATGAAATCTTTGATGGGTGTTAGGTTCATCTTTTGATATATCATTCATGGATTACAAATGAACTAAAAGTGAAATTTCAAATTAACTGTCTAAATGATAGAATCCAATGTGAAATATGGATTATATCATAAATTAAATCAACATAAAACGCTTCTTTCAAAGAAAAATGACATTTTAATTATCTCTTTTAAAACATTTTAAGTATTCTTGAGAACACTTATTTTTAGAAATATTTTTTTTTTCTAGACAAGTTTCTTTATATAAAAAAATTAATAACTTTTATTCCTAAAATAGAAAAAAGATATTAACATGTTTAGTAAAAAACATCGGTTTTTCAATATATTTCTATTTTTTAAAATTGTCTTTTCTTTCTATTCCTTATTTCTTTTTTTTTTCTTTCCTCCTCTTGCCGATCACCAACTAAGACCGATCAGGGACTCAACATCATCAACCCCTAGTGACGACGAGGCTAGGCAAGGCTCAACCTTACCCAACCACCGTGAGGTCGTCGAGGCTAGGCGAGATCGAGTCTCATCGGGCCTCAAAGGCTTGATTTTGCTGCGTTTGGGTGAAGTTGACCTCATCACTAACCAAGGGCCGACGAGACTCAGTCGACCCTGTTTACTCCTGCCCTAGCTAGTCGATAGTATTCACCTAGGTATGGAGAAAGGGATGAGGTCAACTCCGCCCAAATGCAACGAGACTGAACTTTCGAGGGCTGACAAGGCTCACTCAATGCTGTCGACCCCGGTCCTAGCTAGTCACCAGTTTTCGCCAAAGTCTAGTGACCAATTAGAGGAAAAAGAAAATGAAAAGAAGGAACAATAGGAAAAAATTGTTTCAAAAATTGTTTTTACTTTTGACTTTCGTTTCAAATCTATTCCTGGTTACTTCTTCTAATATTTCCGAAAATAGAAGAATACAAAAATAGAGAGGCAGAAACATTACGGAATATATCCTTAAGCTGAAATAAGCTCTAATAGAAGAGAGAGATACGCCGTAGAAAGCTTGGAGGACCTTACCTCGCCCTTCATCAAGAGTTCAACACAATTAGTTTTTGTTCAATTTTCAACTCTTTTTTCCGATGTGATCACTTCAGATGTACACATTGCAGGATATGAACAAACAACTCGGAGCATAATGCTCACAGATTCAGCCAAGGAAAATAAAAGATAAAGAGGCTCCCAGACGATGCCTCAGATTTTCTTCAATCAACTAAAACAAGCAGTAGCAATAGCAAAATCACCATACGACCACTCTAACCTGCTGCATGTATTGCCAGAGCAACATTTGATGCATTATTCACAGTATTAGCTTACATTATTTGGATGCCTATATCAGGTGCGGCTGCATGATTATTTAAAATAAGTTCATTGTTGCTCTCTCGATGATCATCATAAAGCAACCAGACTAGAAAACTCGCATTGGTTGAATGCAAACCAAACAAACCCCAAAATTCATGTTTTCTATCTAATCGGCCGTATCACTTAGGCAGACTTTTCCTCGCTGGCTCCGATATCCTTGAGTTTCTCCTTCAGCTCTCCACTCTGGATGGAAATAAACAGCCACATCAGCAAAAATCATTGGAAGTAGGAAGTGCAGGAGTATCGAATGAACCCTCACCTGGTGCATATTCATAATAATATCAGAACCTCCAATGAACTCCCCCTTGATGAATATCTGGGGGAAGGTGGGCCAGTGGCTGCAAAAGAAACAACGGCTAAGAAAACAGGATCCTATGAAATCTTCTCAATATCTGTTAGCAAAACCTTTTCAGCACAAGTCAGCCAACAAGGGTTCATGTTGCAAGCTATTCTATGAAAAAATAAACCCATGAGATAAACGTCATACACATGTTCTTAAAATGTAGCTGAAAATGCAGAAGCATATACTTAAACCAGAGTGCATTGATATGATGAATGGAATTCTAGGCAAATACTAAAGGCTGAAGTAAGTTGTTCAACAAGAAATAAAAAAATCAATAGAAACCTATATTCGCTGCTATAACTTTGAGGTAGTTTAATCATCTTGGCATTATTAAGTATGCTATAGCAAAGGCTTCTGAAGCATTTTCTGTGTACAGGTAGAATGTGATATGAAAAACCAGCCAAATCATGCACTGTCAAAAGTGAGGTGAGACTCACCTGAAAGCTTTCACAGCACTTTTCAGCTCAGCATTTTCCAAAATATTCCTAGCACTTAATGGAACATCTGAAACAGTCGGTGGTAAGAAGGCATGAGTAGGTTCAATCGATAAAATCCAAAAATTTAACACAATCATGAAGGGACCACAATATGTGAGAAGAAACAGATACGAATGAAATTGCTGACATTTTCTTCCGTGCACAACATTCAATTGCATTTAGTGTGGTTTATGGATATTATATCTGTGTAGGACATCAAAAGAGGTGAATGAAATCATATTTTCATGGATTATGAAACCTCGCAATCGGCATATGATGAAATGTGATAGCTATGCACAAGCCCATCATACAGAAAGAGAAATTAATCCACCAGTACTAGCTGAAAAAAATGAATACAGCTTATTTGGGTTAGACTATTTTCAGGTTTAAAGCTTCTTGCCCACTGAACCTCTTTTAATAACTGAAATCTCAGGAAATTGAGTATTTGACAAAAACTCTCCGACCAGTTCACCTTCAGGATGCTCCCGCTAAGGCCCGAGAGGTGTAGGTACTATAGAGATTTCGGAACCATTTGTTCCTAAGAACAGCTGATTGAAAGTTGATGTTTGTAGTGATAACACATGCAAAAGGATGATCAGCATCAGTACTCAAATCTCATGCGCTACTCTAGTACCTAGGAATGTAGCAGCTACATACTCTCATATTCCCAGTGGTAATTATACTTGCAATTGTATATTCACGGTTTTCTCAATAGGTTCATTTGGAATGTGAGTATATTCCTCCAATAGCATCATCCAGAAAAGTCAAGATCAGATCTATGCTAATTCCTGTACCAATTAAAACAATATAGTTCAGTAATTTCCTTGCTAATCCTATCAAAATCAGCTCCACAAATCACATTTTACAAAGTTCTAGTACAAGCCTAAAACAAAGATCAGAAAATACATTCAGCAGACAAATTTTCCAATGCCACTACTCCATAGTCTTTCAAATTGAAAGCATCAATGCATAAGTCCACCCAAGACATGCTGAAAACACCATAAAAGACAAGATGATGTAAGAGGCAAGAGAACTTACTGTAATGTTTTAATACTCTTACAGCTAGAGAGCTGAACCCACACTAGAAATTCAGGGACCCCTTTCATGTATATCATCACAGGATTTTCCTTGACATCCTGAGACACAAAAAACGGAGTTAAACAAACAAAGAGAAAAGAAAAGATGAGCAAAGAAAGTAAGATGCAGAATTTAAAGAAGAAATTTATAACGGTGTCATGTCATGTCACAGAGCACCTACTTGCTCAACAACATCCTTTAAAGAAAAGGCAGAGTCCTGAAACTTATCCATCGATCTAAAGTCATCATGCGTCTCAGAGTCATTTGGTGCAGTTGTGGAGTATCTCATTCCTCTTTGAATAATTGAAGCAGATACCTGCTAATAACAGTCACAAAAGGGTTGTTAGCACACTATTACAGACTTGACTAATTTAGACATTATCAAAGACAAGGCTTGAGAGTTAGTGGGTCTAAAAACCTAACCAATAACCAAAGGCTTTTATCTCACTTGAGCACTGCCTCTGCTATCCTTTGAGAAAAAAGTTTTCGAATTTAATTATAAGTTGTTATATTGACCAAGAAAAGAAGCCAAAGTTCCAATGAGGAAGTCACTGCCAGTAATGGCCAGCAATAGCACAACTGTCATGCTGGAGTAGAAGCACTTGGGGTTGTTACGGTAATAACCTATGTAATTCCAATTAAAACCATTCAGAGTAAAGAAAGAAAGCAGTTTACAGTGTCTCCTCTGCTCAGGGCAACATCTGCGCTCCACACTTCTACTTCTGTTTTCTCTGCTAAACTAGCTTTTACTAAATATCTTGGGGCACACCTCAAAAGCCACCACAAATCCTCAGAACTCAATCCTATGCACCTCCATCCAGTAAACAATAAACAGTACAACCACATCTTACATTAGTTGATACAGGAACGAAAGCTCACCATTCTCTTAGAGCATTCTGCTGGGGACCCTGTTATGCCCTTGAGTAGTAGGTTCGACAAGGCTCTCGCCATGGTGCTTTGTGCAGTACAGCTCGAGGTTATATGTTCTATGCACTAAAGCACCACAGGACAGAATATTTCTACACAACAAAGATTTTGTGCAGAGTATCAGTTATAATTCATAAAACGAATCAAAAAAATATTATAGTATATAGTATTCGAACTAGTAACTCCTCCAAAGTCAGGATCAAGCTTGCAAACAATATCAACAGTCAACCCAAAGTGGATCAGACCTTTGCATCTGGAAGTGGTTTCTTAAACTCATGTCATCATTGATCTATCCATCAATAAATCAGAACTTTTGCAACTAAAAGTAATTAATTCAACTTAAATTTGCATCATCATCATCAATACCATATAAGCCATGCAGCCAAAACAAAGAGGGATGAGCATGGTCCGGACAGCCCGGCTCCCCTTCCAGGGCTGGAAGTGGGAACTAACTGGGGGGAATGTTCTAGAGAACCGGGAACAGAGAATTGAACCACCCCCTCTTCTCCTTCTTTGGTTTTGGCAATATCATGTTTTATTTCATACTAATAATTCTCAATCCAATAGCCCAAGCAAAAAAACATAAAATAAAATAAAAAATCAGAAACTAATTCAATCAATCCATATCTCAGGCCTCTCAACAACAGAAACTCTCCACAGAAAGACATGGGTGTAGGACACAGCGCAATGTGCTTGAGCAAGAGCGTTTCGAAGCTTGTGCCACCAAAATTTATCTAAATGCACCAAACCCCACCATCTATCAGGCCCCACTTAAAGAGAAAACATTCCTTAATTGCATCGGCGAGAAGCCTTAACACAAAAACCTTGATCACGGTCAGCCACACCACGATCAGATTGCTAGCAGGATGATCTAGAATATGAAAGTGAGGGAATTCAAAGTAGAGTTGCAGAGAAAAAAAGAGCAAAGAAAAACAAAAAGGGGGCGGTTAAGAAAAGGCAAGAGGAGAAAGATGAAGGAGGAAGGTTACTGGCGCCGGATGCCATTTGGAGATAATGAAAATCGCTACCTTACTATTCTCAACAGCCCAGTATACCCTGGGCCAAGCTGCTCGCCGAGAAGCTCGCGGTTGTCCTTGAACACAGTGAGTCCCGCAGCTAACAGCCCCATATAAAGGTGATTGGTGAAGCTATTGCGACTGTCTAAGCCCTGGAAACACAAGAACACGTCGTATTTCTGACGGACAGCACTTCTTTGCTCCTGTAGACATCAGCAAGCGAAGCCGACTACCACATATGCTGAGATTGCAATAGTTAGGGCTTGCGGGTCCATTTCCACGGAAAATTCTTCCCTAAGATCAGATCAAACTTCTCTTACAGTAGCAGTAGGAGTAGGAAGACATCAGCTTTTGTTTCTTATTTGGTAGCTCTAATTAGATAAAAATAAGATTCAAGTGAGAAAGGACATTTCCAGGAAGATATGCATAAAGAGCTGCAATGTGGTTGAAGTTTTCATGCAAGGGCCCTTGGGATGCGAAGATGGAAGAGAATCATTTCCTTGACATCTGAAATCTTCTGATCAATTACAAAGACTTAGGCATTCTCAAACTCAACGAGAGATCTAACCTAGTTTCTCATGAAACAGGCCTACAACAAAGGGAAATTTTTTATTGAAAGATGGGTATGCATTCAATAAGCTTAGGATATGAACATGCAGGCGTTTGTAAGACTTTATCCCTACAGGAGACAGAGTTTAGAAGATAAGAGAGCTTGCAAAGAGCAAAAGAAATGAACTGCAATCTTAAGAAACAAAAGTCGATGTCTTCCTACTCCTACTGCTACTGTAAGAGGAGTTCGATTTGATCTTAGGGAAGAATTTTCCACGGAAATAGACCTGCCAAGCCCTAACTATTGCAATCTCAGCATACGTGGTAGTCGGCTTCGCTTGCCAATGTCTGTAGGAGCAAAGAAGCACCATCCGTCGGAAATATGATGTGTTCTTGTGTTTCCAGGGCTTAGACACTCGCAATGGGTTCACCGATCACCTTTATATGGGGCTGTCAGCTGCGGGAATCGCTGTGTTCAAGGACAACCATGAGCTTCTCGGCAAGCAGCTTACCAGGCCATCGACAATAGTAAGGTCACAATTGTCATTATGTCCAAACGACATGCGGGGAGTAGATGGTGCCTCACCAAGCTCACCATGATTATTCAAGACAACCTGGGTTGACTGGGAGTGCTGCGATAAAAAGTTCGGAACATCTAGCATTGCCCTCTTGACATTAGGAAAAGTTCTTACGCAGAACCCAAGCCAAAAGAGCATAGCTCTGCCACACGCATTCAAGATACCTCTTGCCTCGCGCTGCACAAAACTAGACCAGTCAGCTCCCTCAAAACTTAGAAGTAAAAACACAATATCTCTCACTCTGTCCAAACGGCCACCACATCGATCACATTGCGGCTCAACCCGCCACAATAGATGAACAATCAAACAAACAGACGATTCGACAATCAAAACCACAGAAACACAAATTTTAAAACAAAGCAATCCACACAACTCGATGTCCTATAGAAACAGAAAACAGCAACAGTAATCCCAGATTGCAGAGCCCTCTCCTCATTCCTCGCCAAAAGATATCTTCTTCGGACCTGCTAATACCAAAAAGTTTCCAACTTTTCGACCGGAGGCCCAATACCCTTCTATTTCCCGTCGGATTCCGAACAGCAAACAGCGCCCAATTCTTCAATGTCAACCCAAAGAGCATATTCCGCAAAAGGGCATGAAGAAACTGAGGGAAAAGAAAAGAAAAGGAGGAAATTTACCGGAAAGAGCGGCTTCTGAGGGAGGTATGAAGGTTGCTGCGACGGAGGCAGACGCTCCCAGGGCAGTTCTTCCGGCGTTTATTGAAGGTTTTAAACATCAGTTTGTGTGAAAACCGCAGGTTGAATCAAGAAGGATCAGAAAAAGAAGAAAGACAAAAGGTAACGAAAATGAGAGGGTCCAGTGAGGGCAAGTGGAAGGGGAAGGCCGGAAATGTGAATTTGCAAAGAATGGGCGCCGAAAGGACAGATTGTCCAGAGTTTTCGCGCAAGATTACAGCGGGGCTTTATGATTCCACTCAAGATTGCAATGCATGATGACCCTAGCAATCGCGTGCAAGATGGACTAATCGAATTGAAAATCGTAGACCAGTCAGTTTAGTTCAATTTGGTTCAATTTTCGAAAGCATTCGTCTCACTCCCGAATTCTCAAAAGTAAAATTAATATGAAATTTTTCACTTTTTATTGAAGATAAGGATAAAAAAAACAGTTTAAATTTTTGACATTTCAATCATTACCCAATTTTATTAAAAAAATAAAAAAAATTGTTTTTGTTAAACTTTTCCCAAGATCAGCTCAAGAATCAACCCGGACCAACTATATCCGATTCCCAATTTGGGAAGTGAATCGGATCAATTGGGAAACCGTGCACTATAGTCAAATATTTTACTCTATAAATTAGGACGGAGCCAAGGCGGTGACCTTGATGTGGCTTTCGGTAAACATGATGAGATGAAGTGTGGCTTAGGAGAGGTGATGAAGTGGCGGAAAGCACCGGCTTCGGTAGCGAGGATTAAGGGATAAGAATCGAATAGCACCCGGTATGTATGTATGTATGTTTTCTAATTATGTATTGTATTCATTTACGAATCTAAGAATCTATACCTGTCCCAATTCCGGATCTGGACCTCTGGAAATTTGGAATTCCGGAGTCAGGGGAAAGCAAGGAATTGAATTGGACGTCCGACTTTGTTTTTACATACAGATATGTATATATACAGAGTGTTTAATTTCGATGATCCGTCCCTAATAGGTAAAGATGTTAGTGTTGAGATCCGGAATGCCATCGACAACTGCAAGACTTTTATTCCGATTCTCTCTGAAAATTTTGCCTCCTCGAGTTGGTGCCTCGATCAGCTAGCTCAAATGGTTTGCAAGAAAGCAAAGGGGCAAGAGATGTTGCCCATCTTCTACAAAGTGAAGCCCTCGGATGTGCAACACCTATTGCAATCTTTTGGAGACGACATGCGTCGACAAAAGAGGCTATTCAAGACTCGATACGTATGAGTGGTGGAAGGAAGCTCTCAGGGATGTTGGGTCCTCCGCAGGAATGGAATCTGAGAAAATCGCTGACGGATACTTACTTTTCTTTCATCCCCACCAAAACTCATTTCCTGGAAACTTACTTATGCTACTCATAGCTCACTTAGTTCGATCCTACTACTGAGAACGTCTTTACTAGTCAGAGCTTATGTTAATTTTATTGGGCAATTAGCAGGCGTGGAGGGGAACTTGCGAAAAAGGTCGTCGAGGAGGTTTTGTGGTTGCTGAAGAATCCCCAAACACACGATCGCCCCATGCACATCCACTGAACATTGACTCGATCATGGAGTTCGTAACATCTCATTTTTTTAGCATATGTTATTCCTTTATATGAGTCAACGATTCGAGGTGTCATAATTTATTGTTCATCACTTGCATTAATTTTCTGAACCGGGCGATGAATTCTGTTAGGGTAAAGAGACATCATTACCCACATTATGTTGTACAATCTATTAATAAATATGTTGTTTTTGGATTCAAATGCGACACCGTCGATGGACATCTCACGTTCGAATTTCACGAGTTTGTTCTGTTTACCGAAAAAAGTGTGAATGAGGTCATGGAAACCAAAAGGGAATGAAAGGGAAAGGAGGGGGAGACGAATATATCCAAACAATAAAAGCCCAGTTAGCTTAACTAGTGGTCTGAAGGGGCCATGCAGGAGTTGCTATCTGATTGCCTTCTAATAAAGTGCCGGACATCTTCCTTGCCATAACTCGTCGGAAACTCAATTCGTTATGGCGGGAAACAAGATGAGAAAATGAAAATGGTGAAACAGTTCCAACTGGCCCCAGCATAGCTCAATATCCTCAACAATGCACCCCATCACTGGAAGAGAATATCTGCTTTCTCAGCTTTTTTTTTCGTCGTTCTAAACACTAAGATCTGATCATGCATGCATGGAAAAAATAAGCCATTTGCTGCCTAGTTAACGTTAGAGAAAGGCCTTTTCGTAGGATAAGGCAATAATTAGATCTACTGTTCAAAGCATGCGGATCTTAATGCGACTTGTCACTGAAGTTGGAACACGTTTGTTGCCATTAATTTCTCCGAAATGTGGTTGTGCTTTTTCTTTGAATATGCAATTAAGAATATTTGATTGCTTATTAGTTCTCTTATAGAGTAGGACAAATCACTAGGATTTACGAAGGAATTGGAAAAAAAGAAAGTTCTTGTTTGTTTCTTTTCTTCAATGAATTTCGATAAGAAACAAATCCGGTTCCATCTTTCTATCCTTTAAAAGAAGGAATGACATAATATGTCATATTACTATTGAACTTGAAGAATTCACGTAGTTGGGTTTTGGATTAGGTATGCGACCAGGCGGACTAACAATCGAAGGCCCGGCAGGTGAGAAAAAAATGACCCTGAAAGTTAAGGTGGCAATGGTGGAAACAAAGGAAGCACAAGCAATGCATCTTCTACAACCATATTGTTCATATGCTGTATTTTATTTATTGCCGAATGAAATCACGATTTGATTACACAGTTAGAACTTACTCTTCACGAAGTATGTTTTGAGTGGTCGCCGGCCCCGAGAGGCCAACGGAAGCAGCCGCACGCGCCTCACGCGCCGCGGAGGTGTCGGGATGGGGTCATTGATGGTTTTTCGAATTTTTCGAAAAACTTCATCAACAAAATAAGTTTTTAACTATTCGATCACGAAGGGCTCGTCGATACGAGCATTTTGATAGGTGGCTCGTCGCGAGAAGATTCAGGGAAGGCGGCGCGTGGGGCCCACGCTCCACTGGCGTTGGAGCGCGTGGGTCCCACGCGCCAGCGGCAGCGGCGCGTGGGTCCCACGCGCCTCCTTCCCGGCCTCTTCTCGCGACGATCCACCTATCAAAATGCTCGTATCGACGAGAGCTTCGTGATGGAATATTTACATACTTCGTATTTTGATCACATTGGTCGAAAAATACGAAAAACCGTCAATAGCCCCATCCCGACACCTCCGCGGCGCGTGAGGCGTGTGCGGGTTCTTCCGTTGGCCTCTCGGGGCCGGCGACCACTCAAAATGCTCTTCTTGAAGAGTACTTTCTAACTGTATAATCAAATCATGATTTCATCTAGCGAAAAAATAAAATACGGTCTATAAACAGTAGAGTCGTAGAATATGAAACCGGACCCTAATTTACATCTATTCTTCTGAAAACAGGCCTCGGGATGACGTCATGGGCCAGCGGCCCACGCCTCGCATAGGCGTGGGCCAATATATCCATTAATAATGGCATGCACACCACAATTATATTCTTACACCCTCGGCCATCTCACTTAACTCTCCACATGCCACACTCTATTGCACTCCCATGAACACACACGTGGCCACTATCATGACCAAACTCGCTGAACACACGCAGAATCTTAGCAGGGGGAAGCATTTTCACTGCATACATACTACATTCGATCGTTTCATGCATGCCCACTCGCTGAGCGCAGTGGGTACTCTCGCGCGCGCGGGACACCTAGCCGATCACTTCTCTCGACACGGATACAACACGATATGGTACCCATACTCTCAGCGACTCACACGGACAGAAGTGGGGAAGGGCTGGCAGCGACCGGAAGCTTGACCGGGCAATGGCAGTTGTGAACAGCAGGGCGATGGAGTGGTGGTCAGAGGTGGGCGACGGCGGTGCTGATGATCTGAGTGTAAAAGAGGGGTTGTGGCGATGGTTCTGGTGGTCGCTGAAAGTAGTTACCACGACGACTGGAAGTTGCTGGTCACAGTGGGTTGTCGTGGAGTAGCAAGGAGACGTGGTGGTGATGAGGTCGCGCAATGGCCGATAGGAGGTTGTGGAGGAGATAGCAAGGAATGAAGTGCGGTGAAGTGAACTTGCGGGTGACATCTTGCTGCACATGCGATCTTCTTCTTCTTCTTCTCTCCACAATTACGCTCGTCTATGCTTCTGCCCATGCCACTTTATCTTTCTCCCTGTTGCAAAGATTGATCTTCAACTTTCGAGGGTCCCTTCATTTGATGCACTTGATAAGGGTCTCCAGCAATATGGGAAGTCCTTTTCATGCTCGAAGAAGTCTGGGGAAGGTACTTCATTTAATGTGAAGTATGGCCAGCATGATAAATCATACGCGCGCAACGAACAAAGGATGAAAAAAAAAGAAGAGCTCCACATATCCTAGCCGTGAAAGACCTAAGAAAAGAAATAAGCAACTCTCTTCTCTCTCTCTCTCTCTCTCTCTCTCTCTCTCTCTCTCTCTATTGCAAATCATAAATAATTGGAGTTGGCGGATAATTATGTTCTTGCGGGCTCAATTCAATTAAGTTCAGAGTCTCCATGCAATTTATGTGGGTTTATTACTATTGAAAGTCTCCTTATATATATATATGCAATTAACCGATAGTTTTGTTTAGGAGTATGGGCTGATCCCTAATAATTTTATACAATGAAATGTCTAAATGAACAACCGTGATCTTAATTGATATAAGTTAAACTAATATAATTTGAATTAAATATAAATCGCATCACCAAATCAAAGCCACCCACAATAATCACTCCACGAGCTATCAATATATAATTCACGTTCTAAGCAAGTTGTTGAGAGATCATGTGCGTCATGCAAATTTTATTATCTAGCCTCCATTGTTGAATTAAGCTAAGCAAATGTTATAGAATATGCATTTGAATTTCTGCACGAATCCAACTTGTTGCCCCGGATTGGTGGAAAGGAATTTTGTGGCCAACAGGTTAGCATAGCAGTGCCCAAAGTCAATGGTCTTTTGGGCAGAGACATGTATTCCATCTCCTTGATTTAGGCTAAAGTCAAACATATCTTCTATGAAAACATATGCAAGTTTCATGATGCCTTAAGCTCCGTTCGTTTCACGGAAAATAAAGCACTTTCGAAAAATATTTTTTAGGAAGTCATTTTCATGAAAAATGACAATATTTTCGGTGTTCTTTTGAAACTTAAAAATTTTCTGGAAAATATTTTTACAAATTTTTTCCATAAAATTTTTTGGTTGCCGAAAGTTCGGTGATTGGATTACTCAAAGACTCACGACACAAATGATAGAATCCAAATTAAAAGTGAAATCTCAAATTAGCTCTCTCTAAATGATAGAATCCAACATGAAAGATGGGCTATATCGTAAGTTAAATCAACATAAAATGCTTCTTTCAAAGAAAAATGACATTTTAATTTTCTCTTTAAAACATTTTATGTATTCCCGAGAACACTTACTTTAGGAAATAATTTTTTTTATTTTTATTTCCTAGACAAGTTTCTTTATAAAAAAATATTAATAATTGTTATTCCTAAAATAGAAAAAAGATATTAACATGTTTAGTAAAAAAATCGGTTTAATATATTTCTATTTTTAAAATTTGTCTTTTCTTTCTATTCCTAAATATATATATATATATATATATGTAATTGCAATTTGTTCTCTGATAGAGTAGAACAAAACACTAGGATTTACGAAGCAATTGGAAAAAATAAAGTTTTTTTTTATTTCTTTTCTTCAATAAATTTTAGTAAGAAACAACTGCGGTTCCTTCTTTCTATCCTTTACAAGAAGGAATAACATAATATGGCATATAACTATTGAACTTGAAGAATTCACGTATTTAAGTTCTGGAGTAGGTACGTCACTAGACGGACTAACGGGTAATATATCTCCAATATGCAGCTTCGTCTGGCTGTACAAATTCCTATCAATTAGCATCAAACGTTATTCTTCTCGCATATTTGCATCGATTCAACCTCTTTGAAGCATATGTCAATAGATGTTTGAGTAATTAGTTCATATTTGTGTATCGTTCCCTTTTATGCAGGAGAAGCTAATATTGCATTTCAGGGTTCATATACTTGTGTGGGAATTATTAGTATTTGGCATCACTAGTAACAAGGAATCAAATCAAAGGATTGGCATTTGGCTCTGACGAAAAATGGATAGCTTCCATTTGCTCCCATTCTGGATTTAAGATATGGTTTGCCAATAGGAGGTGAAATTTCTTTCTCAATTTTGGACAGTGCTCTTTTTAGAAAACCATGCAGCTGGACTGAGGGTCTCCTAGCGATATCAAGCTTCACAAGGACATGAAAACATAACTAAGGATTTCATTGCCCGACGATCCATTCATCACAATATGATCGGGCATGATAGACGCGATATTTAGAGATGGGAATTCTTCTCCCCGAATGGAAGACAGGAGAATCGAAACAATTGACTTTATTCCTAAAGATGGAAATGAATGAGCATGTCCTCAACTTTTGAGAAATCCTTTTTTTTTACGGTCCATGCTTAGTAGTCGAACCATTGCCATTGGCATAGGTTCCATGTCGAAGCACCATGGAGATCACTTCTGGAATCAACTGAAACCAGCTCAAGTTCTCCCTAAGTCCCTATGAAACTTAAGTATGAGATGACATTGGAAGACAGAGTTAGAGAAAAGCAGAGCAAACAAGAGTCCTGCTTCACTTTCATTCCCCATGTCATTATCTGCGAGAAATTGTCTTAAAGAGAATGATCTTCTCTCTCTCATAATTATTGATTTCTATTGGAAGCAAACAAAAACACAACAAGAATCTGTAATATTTGTATGCATTCGGTAAATAGCATCGTCTCTTTGAAAGATACAGTTGCAGATGATAAACCATTGATGGGTGTTAGGTTCATCTTTTGATATATCATTCACGGGATCACAAATGAAAGAAAAGTGAAATTTTATATTAGATGTTTGAACGGTAGAATCCAATATCGAATATGAGTTATATCGTATATCAAATCAGCATAGAACTCTTCTTCAAAGAAATGACATATTAAGTATGTTTAAAGCATTTTAAGAGTGATTTTAGTAACATTTCTATTTTCGAGAATAGTTTTTTTTTCAGAAATAATTCTTTCTATTTCTGTTTCCTAAATAAGGTTCTTTACAAAGAAAATAAATTTGATAAATGTTATTCCTAAAATAGAAAAAAAAATAAAAACATGTTTTATACAATACTAATTTTTCAATATATTTATAAATTTTTTTAAAATTTCTTATTCCTTTTCTTTTATTTCCTCTTCTTGCCTATCACCATATCGAGGATCGTACTTACTGACCCCTAACAACTCTGAGGCCAGGCAAGGCTTAACCTCACCCAACCACCATGGGGTTGTCGAGGCTAAGCAAAGTCAAGCCTCGTTGGCCCTTGGAGGCTTAGTCTCGCAACATTTGGGCAGAGTTAACCTCGTTGCTGCTCAAGGGCCAACGAGGCTCACTTGACCTTGTTGACCCTCATCCTAGCTAGTCGCCAATCTTCACCAAGGTCTAACTACCAATTAGACAAAGGATGAGGTCAAGTCCGCCCAATTGCAGTGAGATTGAGCCTCCAAGGGCCAACGATGCTCGCTCAACCCTGTCGACCCTAGTCCTAACTAGTCGCTAGTCATCATGAAGGTCTAGCAAACAATTAGAGGAAAAAAAAAAGAATGAAGGAGGGAAAACAATTGTTTCAAAAACTTATTCTAAAAAAAGAACGTTTATTTTTTACTTTTGATTTTCGTTTCATATTTATTCCCTGATAACTTTTCTATTTCGACTTTTAGAACAATCAACTGATGTACAAAAATAAATTTCTGTTCTTTTAATGTTTCCGAAAACAAAAGAATATAAAAAGAAAAAATCGGAAACATTACTGAACAGATCCTAAAGTTCTAATAGAAGAGAGAGATGTGACGGTGGAAGCTTGGAGGGCCTTCCCTCGCCCTTCATCGAGAGTTCAACAGAATTAGTTTTTGTTCAATTTTCGAATCTTTTTTCCGATGTGATCACTACACATTGCACAATATGAACAAACAACTCGGAGCATGGTGTTTGACAGATTCAGCCAAGAAAATATAAAGAGGATCACAGACGATGCCTCAGATTTCTTCACTCAACTAAAACAAGCAGTAGCAGTAGCAAAATTGGTAACGACCACTCTTAACCTGCCGCAAGTATTAGCCGGGCAACATTTGAAACATGAATCACAATATTAGCTACATTATTTGGATGCCTAAATCAGGTGCAGCTACATAATTATTTAAGGTAAGTTCATTGTTACACTCTCGATGATCATCGTAAAGCAAACAGACTAGAAAAATCGCATTGGTTAAATGCAAACCAAACAAACCCCAAAATTCCTGTTTTCTCTCTAATCGGCCATGTATTACTTAGGCAGACTTTTCCTGGTTGGCTGCGATACCCTTGAGTTTTTCCTTCAGCTCTCCACTCTGGATGGAGATAAACAGCGACATCAGCAAAAATAATTGGAAGTAGGAAGTGCAGAAGGAGTATCAATCGAACCCTCACCTGGTGCATATTCATTATAATGTCAGAACCTCCAATGAACTCCCCCTTGATGAATATCTGGGGGAAAGTAGGCCAATGGCTGCAAAAGAAAGAACAGCTAAGAAAACAGAATCCTATGAAAATTCTCATCTCTATTAGCAAAAACTTTTCAGCACAAATCAGCCAACAAGGGTTCATGTTGCATATTTATCTATTCTATGAAAAAATAAATCCATGACACAATGTCATACACGCATTCTTAAAATGTAGCTGAAAATGCAGAAGCATATACTTATACCAGAGTGCATTGATATGATGAATATAATTCTAGGCAACTGCTAAAGGCTGAAGTATTTTGTTCAACACGAAACAAAGAAATTCTAAAGAAACCTATATTGGTTGCTATAACTTTGCGGTAATCTTATCATCTTGGCATTGTTAAGTATGTTATAGCAAAGGCCTTTGAAGATTTTCTGTGTACAGGTAGAATGTGATATTAAAAACCAGCCAAAATCATGTCTGTCAAAAGGGAGGTGAGACTTACCTGAAAGCTTTCACAGCACTTTTCAGCTCTGCATTTTCCAAAATATTCCTAGCACTTAATGGAACATCTACAAGGGTCGGTGGTAAGAAGATCTCAGCAGGTTCAATCAATCAAATCCAAAAATTTAACACATCATGAAGGGACCACAATATGAGAGAAGAAACAGATACAAATGAAATCGCTGACATTTTCTTCCACGCACAACATTCAGTAGCATTTAGTGTGGTTTATGGACGTAAAAACTGTGTAGGACATAAAAAGAGGTCAATATTCCCATGGATGACGAACCCTTGCAATCGGCATATGAAGAAAGATAGCTATGCACAAGTCCATCATACAGAAAGATAAATTAATCTGCCATTACTAGCTGAAAAAAAAATGAATATAGCTTATTTGGGTTAGATTATTCTCAATTTTACAGCTTGCCCACTGAGGGTTGGGATCGCCTAACATGGGAAAACCCACGTTAGGCCTTCCCAACCCTCCATCCCCCCCCCCCCCCCCGCCCCCCCCCACGCCTAGTAAAGGGGGGGGGGGGGGGAATGGAGGGCCCGGATCCCCAGACGTGGGATCCCCCACGTCAGGGGATCCGGGTCCCCACTGAAGCTCTTTCAATAATTGAAATCTCAGGAAACTAAGTATTTGACGAAAACCCTCCACCCAGTTAAACTTCAGAATGCTCCTGCTAAGGCACAAGATGTGTAGGTAACTATAGAGATTTCGAACCATTTGTTCCTAAGAACAGCTGATTGAAAGTTGATGTTTGCAGTGATAACACATGCAAAAGGGTGATCAGCATCAGTACTCAAGTCTTATGTGCTACTCTAGTACCTAGGAATGCAGCAGCTACGTACTCTCACATTCCCAGTGGTAATTATACTTGCAATTGTATATTCACAGTTTTCTCAATAGTTTCATTTGGATTATGAGCATATTCCTCCAATAGCATCATCCAGAAAAGTCAAGATCAGCTCTATACTAATTCCTGTACCAATTAAAACAATATAGTCCAGTAATTTCCTTTCCAATCATATCAAAACCAGCTCTGTGAATCACATTTTGCAAGCTTCTAGTACAAGCCTAAAACAAAGTTCAAAAAATACATTCAGCAGCCAAATAAGTCAATGCCACTTCTCCATAGTCTTTCAAATGGAAAGCATTGATAGGTAAGTCCCAACCAAGACATGCTGAAAACGCCATAAAAGACAAGATGCTGTAAGAGGCAAGGGAACTTACTATAATGATTCAATACTCTTACAGCTAGAGAGCTAAACCCACACTGTGGAAACTCAGGGACCCCTTTCATGTATATCATCACAGGATTTTCCTTGACATCCTAAGATACAAACTAACGAAGTTAAACAAACGAAAAGGAAAGATGAGCAAAGAAAGTAGGATGCAGAATGAGAAATGTATAACCATGTCATGTCACATAGCACCTACTTGCTCAACAACATCCTTTAAAGAAGAGGCAGAGTCCTGAAACTTATCCATAGGTTTGAAGTCATCATGCGTCTCAGAGTCATTTGGTGCAGTTGTGGAGTATCTCATTCCTCTTTGAATAACTGAAGCAGATATCTGCTAATAATGGTCACAAAAGGGTTGTTAGCACACTATTGCAGACTTGGACATTATCAAAGATAAGGCTAGAGAAGGGTCTAAACACTTAACCAATAACCAAAGGCTTTTATCTCACTTGAGCACTGCCTCCACTATTCTTTGAAAAACAAGTTTGCAAATATAATTATGTCATATAGGCAATGACCAAGAAAAGAAGCCAAAGTTCGAACAAGGTAGTCACTGCCAGTAATGGCCAGCAATGCACTTCCACTTGGGTATCACATAAGCACAACTGTCATGCTGGAGAAGAAGCAACTTGGGGTTTTTACCTATGTAATTCCAATTATAACCATTCGGAGTAAAGAAGGAAAGCAGTTTACAGTGACTCCTCTGCTCAGGGCAACATCTGCCCTCCACGCTTCTACTTCTGTTTTCTCGTTTTCCCAGCTAAACTAGCTTCTACTGAATATCTCAGGGCACACCTCAAAAGCCATCTTGAAGCCTCAGAACCCAATTCTATGCACCTCCATCCAGTCAACAATAAACAGTACAACCACATCTTAGGCTAGTTGATACAGGAAATAAAGCTCACCATTCTATTGGAGCATTCTGCAGGGGACGCTGTAATGCCCTTCAGTAGTAGGTTCGACAAGGCTCTCGCCATGATCCTTTGTTCAGTACAGCTTGAGGTTATATGTTCTATGCACTAAAGCACTGTACAACAGAATATTTCTACACAAGAAAGATTTTGTGCAGAGTATCAGTTATAATCCATAAAACGAATAAAAAAATGATATAGTAGATAATGTTCGAACTAGTAACTCCACCATAGTCAGGATAGAGCTTGCAAACAATATCAACAATTAACCCAAAGCAATCAGACCTTTGCATCTCGAAGTGGTTTCTCAAGCTCATGTCATCATTCATCAATCCATTAATAAATCAGGAACTTTTGCAACTACAAGTAACTAATTCAACTTATATTTGCATCATCATTGCTGCAATTAAAGGTTCGGAACATCTAGCATTGCCCTCTTGACAATAGGAAAAGTTCATATGCAGAACCCAAGCCGAAAGAGCACAGCCCTGACACGCGCCTTCAAGATAACTCTTGGCTCCAGCGCTGCACAAAACTAGACCAGCTAGCTCCCTCAAAACTTAGAAGCAAAAGACACGACATCTCTACTCTGTCCAAACGGCCACCGCATTAATCACATTGCGGCTCAACCCGCCATAATAGATAAACAATCAAACAAACAAACGATTCCACAATCAAAACCACAAAAACACAAATTTTAGAACAAAGCAATCCACGCAAGTCGATGCCCTATAAAAACAGAAAACAGCATCAGCTAATAAATGAATCCCAGACTGAAGAGCCCTCTTTGCATTCCTCGCCAAAAGATATCTTCTTCGGACCTGCTGATACCAGAAAGCTTCCAACTTTTCGACCGGAGACCCAATACCCTCCTATTTCCCGTCGGATTCCGAACAGCGAACAGCGCCCAATTCTTCAATCTCAATCCAAAAGGGCATGAAGAAGCTGAGGGAAAACAAAAGAAAAGGAGGAAACTTACCGGAAAGAGCGGCTTCTGAGGGACGAATGAAGGTGCTGCGACGGAGGCAGACGCTCCCAGGGCGGTTCTTCCGGCGTTTATTGAGGGGTTTAAACTTCAGTGTATGTAAGCCGCAGGTTGAATCAAGAAGGATTCAGAAAACGAAGAAAGAAGAAAGGTAACGAAAATGAAAGGTTACAGGAAGGGCAAGTGGAACGGGAAAAATCTGCAATAGTCTCTATCAATTACTTCACCCATTATTAAAAAGGTTGATCAATAAAAGGCTATCGGTGAGCGCCGTTGATAAATGAAAATCTAACTATAAATGTAACTAATTTAATGCAATACTTGAAATGCAATTTTTTTTTGTATTTTTTATGAATTTAAAAATGAACCTAATTATCCATAACTAAATAACATATAATCTAAAGAAACAACATATATTAATTCTTAATTTAAATTAAAACCTTACTCAATTAAAAATAATATCCTAGAATGAAAAATCTAGCTAAAATTATTCTAACAATATGCAAACTAAATTAATTATGCAAATTAATCTAAATACGAAAATTAAACTAAACATGCAATTATCTAAATGTGTAATTTTAAATCTATACATGCAATTATTCTAAACATGCAAAAATAGGAAAAACACACCAAATCTATTCTAGCATGCAAATAACATAAAAAGTAATCAACACAAGCAAATTAAACAAAGAGAGCTACCAATGAAATAGCCAAATCAAATTAAGAAAAGGATTTTTTTATTTTTTATTTAAAAATAAAATGAAGGGAAAAGGGGTCGGGCACCGAACTGGGTCGGTTCGGAGCCCGACCCGCTCGCAAGGATCCAAGAACAAACAGTTGAGATTGGGCTGGGTCTGCAAGGGGCCCAGTCCAGCTTCCTTTATCTCCTTCCACGCACAGGCCCACTTGGCCAACACCAATCTCAGACGGCCCAATGCAAGCATTACAGCCCAGTTCGCTCAAATGCCAGCCTCGGCCCGCCTAATCTGCGGCCCAAAACCCACTTCGGCCCACCCTGCACGCGGGTCTTCTTCCTCGCATGGCCATCCCGCGAGCAACCTACTCGCGCGCGCCCTGCGCACTCTTACCTTGCGGTGGGGGTGTGGCAAACGGCGCCGGAGAAGCACTTGGAACGCGACCAGCTCACCAGCGACTCCCTGGCGTCAAAGCATCACGCAAACAAGCAAACAGAAACTCGCGAAGCAGACTTAAACCAAAGCAGAATCGTTCAGGCAATTTATCAAATAGGTGAGGTGCAATGGGAGTTTTCACTTGCAGGTTCAAAAAAGCACGAATCCAAGGCCTACTATGCATCAAGGATAACAACCAGAACGCAGGGACAAAAAGATTCGGTCAAATCTTGGGAAGATTTTACCGAAAATTATTTTTTTTTAAAAGGATCCATTTTCCTTTGGTCAACAGACTTCCCCTGCATGTATATCTCTTGGGCGCGTCTTGCTCGGAAGAAGGAATATTTGGTCAAATCTCTTAAGCGATTTCGCCGAATCTTTTTTCACATACACACGCTTCTCTTGCCAAAAGTGATAACGCCCATCATCAACCTATAATTCTAACAAGGAAAACATATATTCCCGATAAACAAATCAGCCGAAACAAAAGGCGCAACGCTATATAAATTAGGTCGGAGCGGAGCAAGGTAAAGAAGAAGAGAGCCAGGAAGAAGATGGATGCCCCAGAAACAAGCGCGTGCCATGAGCGAAGCTCCGATGTGCTATTGAGTTTCGGAGGTCCAGACACTCGCAGCGGCTTTGTCGATTGCCTCTATGAGGCAATGTTAAGTGCTCGGATTCGCGTGTTCAAGGACGATTGCGAGCCCTCGGTCGGCGAGGAGATGTCCTCAAAACTTCACCAGGCCGTCTTTGATAGTCGAATCGCAGTAGTCATCTTGTCCAAAAGGTATTTGAGTAGTCCATGGCGCCTCCGTGAGCTCTCCATGATTATGAATCGCCGCAGGTCGGATGCCAGATATGCCGTTCTCCCTATATTCTACGACGTCAATGTTGTTGATTTAGGTCGCCTAGGCGGCAACCTTGATGAGGCTTTCGGTAAACATGATGAGATGAAGCGCGGTTTAGGAGAGGGCATGTTCTGGCCCGAAGCGCTGGCTTCGGTAGCCAGGATTATGGGATGGGAATCGAGTGGCGCCCGGTATGTATGTTTTTCATTATATATGTATTTACTTGCGAATCTAAGAACGTATACATGTCCCAATTCAGGAACTACGGAGTTTAGGGAAAGGAAGGAATCAAGTTGGACGCCCAGCTCTGTTTTTACATATGTATGTGTGTGCAGGCATGACCGAGAGCTGGTGCAAATGGTGGTTACCAAGGTTTTGAGTGAATTGAAGATGATGTGGATTCAGCAGCTCCCGCTGTTCATAAGATCAGGTATTTCCCATCTCTTTGGCATTTTCGCAGTGGCTACATCTAAATCATCATCCCTATGTTTTGTGCTGCTGGAATCGCAGTGTATCTTTTCTTTTCGGAGAAGAAAAGAAGAGAAAGTCAATGCCAAGTGTTCTTGGCCTTTCATGGCCCCGATACTCGATACAACCTTGCTGCTTACCTTTACGTTAGCCTTGTGGCGTCGGGAATCGGAGTGTTTAATTACGATGATCCTTCCCTCATCGGTAAGGATTTTAGTAATGAGATTAGCAATGCCATCGACCACTGCAAAATATCCATCCTGATTCTCTCTCCCGCTTATTCCTCCTCCCATTGGTGCCTTCATGAGCTCGCTCTAATGGTTGACCGCATGCGGACGAAGGGGCAAATAATATTTCCCATTTTCTATAAAGTGAATCCCTCTCACGTGCGAGACCTATCGGATTGCTTTGGAGAGTGCTTGCTTCAACTCAAGGAGCTGGTCCACGAGAGTATTTATGATCGGTGGAAGCGTGCTCTCAGGGAGGTTGGTTCCCTTAGCGGATGGGAATCGGAGAAAGTCGCGGATGGGTACTTACTTTCCTCATTCCCACCTTTAAACTTAATTTGATTCTATCGCTGGAAACTGGTTACGCCACTCAAAGCTTACTTCGATTTTTGTTTGGCAATTGGCAGGCATGAAGAGGTACTTGTCAAGCAGGTCGTCGGGAGGGTTTCGAGCGTGTTGAATGATCCGCACACGCACGCTCCCCCAACCCTATCCACTGAGTAGCGTCTCAATCCTGGAGTTAGTAAACTGGCGTCTCAATCCTGGTGATAGTGAACTGCTTGTCTTTAGCATGTGTTATCCCTGTTCTGCGAGTTGAATTTTCCTCGACTGCCGTGTGTCTCCTCGGTTATAGTCCATCATTTGCATTTATCTTCTGAAATCTGGTGCCGGAAAGCCTTTTGAGTTAAGAGACTCGCTATTTCATGGAACCCGTTTAATAAAGTTACCGTTCTTGGATTCAGATGTGACAGGATCGACGGACCTTTCATGTTCCTATTTGACTAGTCTGATCTGTTACAGATAGAGAGAGGATAGGAAAGAAGCACGAAAGAGGGCTCAGAGAACCAACAGGATGAAAGGGGAGAAAATTGTACGGACAATAATAAGTCGAGTCAGCGTAATTAGTTGTCTGAAGGTGCTATGAAGGATTTGCTATTGAGTTTAAGTAAAGCGCGATCTCCTGAAATAGAATTGCCTTCTAGTTTCTCGAAGACTTGGCTCCTTCTGGCGTTAAACGAGATGAGCAAATGAAAATGGGATTACAGTTGCGATTTGCATTCACATAGCTTAAAAGATACTTCAATATGCTGGATCACTGGAAGGGAATTTCCCCATTCTTAGCCTTTTTCATTAGCTCTTTTTTTTTTTACCCTTGTGGGACTAAAATCTGATCATGCATTGTATGGAAGAATTAGCCATTTGATACCTAGCTAACGTTGATGAGTGGAGCTGTTTGATAGGAAGAGAGAAGGCAACCATTAGATCAGTTAAGGTTTTAGCAGGTCAATCTCGGTGCGACTCGGTGCAAAAGTATCACCCCTAGCAATCCTAATATCAGTATGCGGGGTATCCGGCGGCTTCGCTTGGCTATTTCTGTAGAAACAAAGAAATGCCATCTATCGGAACTACGATGTGTTCGTGAGTTTTTGGGGCTTAGACTGTAACAGCCGCGTTCCAACCCTCTCAAGGGATTATAAAATAATTAAGAAGGTCCGGACCATAGCCTTAGGGCCCCAAGAATTTTCCCTGGTAATTTATGTAATTTCTGATTTGACATGGAAATTAGTAAAAATTACCTTGGGTCTCTCTAAATTTTTATTTAAAAGCTCTATGGCCCAAAAATACATAGTTCTACATTTGGGAAGCTTTTCTGAATTTTTGGGATTTTTTAAGATTTATTTATTTATTTAAATAGTATTATTTAATTCTGACCGAGTCAACTTGAGGATTCGGCCTAGATGCTCGACAGCTCGATTCACGTAAGACAGGCCCAAGCTTGGGCCAACCCACGTGAGACCTGACCCCTTCCCTATCTCGCACTCTAGCAAAGGACCGAGCACGTCATGGGCACGTGCGAAGACGTCTCGTCGCCCAGCCTATGGCCGGCTAGCCATAAATGGAGGCTAGTAGGCCTTGCCCAATCCTGTCGGGAGCCGCTCGACCGTTGGATGGACGACGGTGATGCCCCTATGGCTCTCAAGCGTTGGATCACCCCTACCACCGAGATGACCCCCGAGGCTCCTACAACCGGCCAAATGTCCTCGCTCATTCGGCCGAACTTCTCTCTTGTGACGTCTACGAGCTCCCCTGAACTTCCTCTTCAAGCTCCGACTAGCCGTCACCGCTTCCCGCGCATGAGCCACCATTGGAAGCCCTCAAAAGGAGGCCCATGCGGCCAGCCATCCCCCTGTTTCACGGTAAGAGGCCGAGCCCTCCCTCTCTCAATTTCTCTCGATTTCTATATTTAGGGCTCGTGTCTTTGATGTTTTGGACTCCTGGGAGCTCTAGAGCAAATATATGGCCTTTGAATGGATTAATATAGACTTGAATCGTTAACTTTCGAGATCGAACTCGGTTTGCCCCAAACCGAACCCTACAAAACTAGATTTGGATCCGAGGGTACCCATTTGAAATCAAGGCCACTAATAGGTTGCTAGACACCCCTTTAACCTAGATCAAGCCTTGGTTTCCTCCGATTTAGTCTCAAGATCATAGATTGAAGGTCTAGAATTCTGCCCCTTTTCCGGATTTCTAGTTCGCCACCCGTCAGCTCCGTGGGGCGATTACTCCTAACTCTGGCCACCGTTGACGATGCCACGACCCTCAATCAAATCGTCTTGGAGCCCTCTTCAAAACCCAACTAGTCTCCAGCTCCGATTCGGGTCAAAGAGGGAGAACCAAACTCCCAAACCGACAAAGTTGTTCGTGACCCGAGAACCCGACTTGGGCTGTTTGTTGCTGAACTCCACGTGTTCCAAGACGATATCGAGCTTCTCCACGAGAATATAGAGAGAAGGCTTTGCCGAGCCATCAAGAAAAGTAAGATCGCGATCGTTGTTATCTACAAACGGCATGCGGAGAGTATATGGTGCCTCGATGAGCTCGCCATGATTATGAGTCGACATGTAGAGGAGGGCTTATTAGTCTTTCCTGTATTCTATGAATTGGATGTACTGGACGTGCTTCAGCAACCCGGTGAATTTGGGCAGGATTTTAGTGAACTAAAGAGAGACAGCGACCCAGAAAAAGTTCGAAATAGAAGGAAGCGTTGGGCTCTGTGGCGGATATTAAAGGATGGCCAGCAGATATTAAAGGATGGCCATCAAAGGAAGTTGATAATGGGTATGTGCATCTTGTTTACAATTTATGAATATGCATTTGTCATGAATCTGAATAGGAAACCCATTGCATTTGGATGGGAATGACCGATTTGCAATCACTAGTGTTAGGGAAACAAAGGGATTGAACTGTAACCTAATATTGTTTATGCACATAATATGAGCAGGCGACAAGAAGTACTAGTGCAAATGGTGGTTGCAAAGGTTTTGAGTGTATTGAGGACATCATGATTCGAAAGACTCATGTTCTGTAAGTGTTCTTTATGTTCATTATTAGGGCTCCGGCCTCCTCTCAATTCCCACACAGAGAGGGCATGTTATGGCTGCGTATTTTATGGCCTATTTTTGTGACTTTTCAAAGTTACCACATTCTTTTGAATTTTCGTTCAATAGCTGTTAGGTCATATCTTATCGTCATTGTATTGACTTGTTGAGCTACATCGTTGGGAGGAAAAGTAGAGAAAGTAACTGCCAAGTTTTCTTGTCCTCTGGCCTTGCTGCTGAATATGGCTTGGCTTCCCACTTCTTGCAGAGATTCAAACGTGAAGGAATTTGCATTTTCGACAAGGATGATCAGTCCCTCATTAGCAAAGTTTTTGCTCATGTGATTTTCAAGGCCATCAACCAATGCAAGACATTTCTTCTGATTATCTCTGAAGATTATGCCTCATCTAAATCCTGCCTCGACAACTTAGCTCGAATGGTTGTCTTCATTCAAGAAGACATGCAAAAGATTTTTCCCATCTTCTATAAGGTGGAACCCTGGCAAGTAAGAGCAGCATCGGAATTTTTTCAGAATGACATGAGTTGACATGAGATTCTGCAAGGCGAAAATACTTATAGCTGGTGGTTGGAATCTCTCCAAGAGGTTGGGTCTATTGGAGGAGGGGAGTCAAAGAACTTCCACAACGGGTGCTTACCTTCATCATTCCCACCGATACGATAATTCGAACTTTTCATACTTCTCAGAGCTTATTTTGATTTCTCCGGGCAATTGGTAGGAATGAAGAGAAACTTGTGGAACACGTCGTCGGAAAGGTTGTAGCTTTTTTGAAAGATCTCAATGCTTATTGACACTAGTTAGAGTAAGTTACAACTCGTTGTTAGCATATGCGGTTCCCTTTTTTAGAAGATGGGGTTTTCCAAGACAATCATACATGTTGTCGTTTACATTAGTTTTCTGACGACTGTCAACGAAATCTTTTATTAGAGTTAACAAACAAGTTAGCATGTTTAGTTGTGTGATCTATTTAAAAACCGTGTCGATTGTCGATTCGGATGCAACTAATTAACCGATGTCTCATTTTTGGATCTGATAATTCCTCATCTCTTACAGATAGAGAGTATATGAAAAGAAGCGTGAATGAAAATTGGGAGACAAAGCCAAACTAACGGAGGAGAGAAAATTATCCAAACAATTACAGGCCTTGTATTTTTGTGAATGTGCCATGGGAATAGGATTTCGTACCTACCGAACATTCCCTAATTTCCCCAGTTCGGACCTAGCTAACATTTCATAATCATTGCTGCATACACGTCACAGAAAAGCACTCATCACTTGCACCTGTTTAGTCATCGATTTGTTGAATATTATTAACTTTGGTAACTTTTAACCTCTAAAGGTTGGAACTCTATTGCACTGTAATCATAGCTGACAATGGCAACTGTATTTGTCTACTTTGTCATCTCCCAAATGTTTAATTTTTGCTCCATTTTGTATTAGAAACTAGCTATAACAGTTTAACTTGTCCTTTGTGAATGTAGAAACATTATTGATCATGTCTCATTTCTTGACAGATTGAAGTTGTAGGTCTTGGAGGACCACTAGATAGGCGTGGTGATGAACCGGGCTTCAAGATCCACAGGTGGAATAAAATCTAGGGAAGTGAATGGACAATTTTCTGTAGTGTATGGGATCCGGTGAAGACTTACTCGTTCTGTTTGTTTCATCTTCCTCTTATTTTAAAAGAACATTGCCAGATGAAGGTGTTTTGCCTGATGGAATATTGCCCTCTTTCTGGGTCTATTGCTGCAAGGAATCTAACGTAGAATTTTGACCTTTGAATATATGCTTGTTGAATATGTTTCAGCATTGGGATTTATTATTGCAATTAGAGATGACATGAGCAACAAATGAGTGACAGTTCAAAAGTGGTGTTGGTAACACAATGGTATCGTCTTTGACAAAAAAAAAAACACAAGGTTATCGTTGGTGTTTCCATTTTATGCAGGTGAAGCTTTTATTGCATTTTAGATTTCATGCTTGTGGGAGGATTATTGACATTTGGCATCACTGCTGATGATCACTTAAATCAAAGGAGTGGCCTTTAGTTTTGACCATAAGGATATTGTCGATTAGTTCCTGATCAAGATCTTAGCTTTGCTTTATTATGGGGATAAAGTTTCCGTCATTTGTGCGTATCTCAATAAGTAGCGTTTTTTTTAAGAAAACAATGCCGTCGGACTGAGGGTTCCACGGTGATATTAATCTTCACTTGGGCATGAAAACCATACTTACGGACTCCCTACCTAGGCAACCCATGAAACCCATTTCTTCTCTTTGAAACTGTTTTGTGGACTGGTCGTATTTTGATGTATTTGATGTGGCGTTGTATAAAGGATTATGTAAGTTTGAATGGTTCTTGATAGAATATCGATGATTATGTACAAACTCCTAAGAAGGGTTGTGTATCTGTGTAGTTCTCTCGCTTCCACAAATAACTACAATTATGATGTTTAAATAGATCATAGGGTTCTGTCACGTGTTCGCAGGAAAGGCAGGATAGGGCCCCGACATAGACACTCGCAATTACTTCACCAATCACCTTCTTCTGGGGCTATTTGTTGCTAGACTCCACGTGTTCCAAGACGATATCGAGCTTCTCCACGAGAATATAGAGAGAAGGCTTTGTCGGGCCATCAAGAAAAGTAAGATCGCGATCGTTGTTATCTCCAAACGGCATGCAGAGAGTATATGGTACCTCGATGAGCTCGCCATGATTATGAGTCGACATGTAGAGAAGGGCCTATTAGTCTTCCCTGTATTCTATGAATTGGATGTATAGGATGTGCTTCAGCAAACCGGTGAATTTGGGCAGGCTTTTAGTGAATTGGAGAGAGACAGCGACCCGGAAAAAGTTTGAAATGGAAGGAAGCGCTGGGCTCTGTGGCGAATATTAAAGGATGGCCATCAAAGGAAGTTGCTAATGGGTATGTGCATCTTATTTACAATTTATGAATATGCATTTGTCATGAATTTGAATAGGAAACCCAGTGCATTTGGATGGGAATGACCGATTTGCAATCACTAGTGCTAGGGAAACAAAGGGATTGAACTGTAACCTAATATTGTTTATGCACATAAGATGAGCAGGCAACGAGGAGTACTAGTGCAAATGGTGGTTGCAAAGGTTTTGAGTGTATTGAGACATTATGGTTCGAAAGACTCATGTTCTGTAAGTGTTCTCTATGTTCATCATTAGGGCTCCGGCCTCCTCTCAATTCTCGCACAGAGAGGGCATGTTATGGCTACGTATTTTATGGCCTATTTTTGTGGCTTTTCAAAGTTACCACGTTCTTTTGAATTTTCGTTCGATAGCTGTTAGGTCATATCTTATCGTCATTATATTAACTTGTTGAGCTAGATCATTGGGAGGAAAAGCAGAAAAAGTAACTGCCAAGTTTTCTTGTCCTCTGGCCTCGCTGCTGAATATGGCCTGGCTTCCCACTTCTTGCAGAGGTTTAAGTGTGAAGGAATTTGCATTTTCGACAAGGATGATCAATCCCTCATTGGCAAAGTTTTTGCTTAGTTGATTTTCAAGGCCATCGACCAATGCAAGACATTTCTTCTGATTATCTCTGAAGATTATGCCTCATAGCTCGAATGGTTGTCTTCATTCAAGAAGACATGCAAAAGAGTTTTCCCATCTTCTTTAAGGTGGAACCCTGGCAAGTAAGAGCAGCATCGGAATTTTTTCAGAATGACATGCGTCGACATGAGATTCCGCAAGGCGAAAATACTTATAGCTAGTGGTTGGAATCTCTCCAGGAGGTTGGGTCTATTGGAGGAGTGGAGTCAGAGAACTTCCACAACGGGTGCTTACCTTCATCATTCCCACCGATACGATAATTCAAACTTTTCATACTTCTCAGAGCTTATTTTGATTTCTCCGGGCAATTGGTAGGAATGAAGAGAAACTTGTGGAACACGTCGTCGGAAAGGTTATAGCTTTTTTGAAAGATCCCAATGCTTGGTCCACACCGCTGGATATTGACACTAGTTAGAGTAAGTTACAACTCGTTGTTAGCATATGCGGTTCCCTTTTTTAGAAGATGGGGTTTTCCAAGACAATCATACATGTTGTCGTTTACATTTTTTTTCTGACGACTGTCAACGAAATCTTTTTAGAGTTAACGAACATGTTAGCATGTTTAGTTGTGTGATCTATTTAAAAGCCGTGTCGATTGTCGATTCGGATGCAACTAATTAACCGATGTCTCATTTTTGGATCTGATAATTCCTCATCTCTTACATATAGAGAGTATATGAAAAGAAGGGTGAATGAAAATTGGGAGACAAAGCCAAACTAACGGAGGAGAGAAAATTATCCAAACAATTACATGCCTTGTATTTTTGTGAATGTGCCATGGGAATAGGATTTCGTACCTAGCGAACATTCCCTAATTTCCCCAGTTCGGACCTAGCTAACATTTCATAATCATTGCTGCATACACGTCACAGTGAAGCACTCATCACTTGCACCTGTTTAGTCATCGATTTGTTGAATATTATTAACTTTGGTAACTTCTAACCTCTAAAGGTTGGAACTCTATTGCACTGTAATCATAGCTGACAATGGCAACTGTATTTGTCTACTTTGTCATCTCCCAAATGTTTAATTTTTGCTCCATTTTGTATTAGAAACTAGCTATAACAGTTTAACTTGTCCTTTGTGAATGTAGAAATATTATTGATCAAGACTCATTTCTTGACAGATTGAAGTTGTGGGTCTTGGAGGACCACTAGATAGGCGTGGTGATGAACCGGGCTTCAAGATCCACAGGTGGAATAAAATCTAGGGAAGTGAATGGACAGTTTTCTGTAGTGTACGTGATCCGGTGAAGACTTACTCGTTCTGTTTGTTTCATCTTCCTCTTACTTTAAAAGAACATTGCCAGATGAATGTGTTTTGCCTGACGGAATATTGCCCTCTTTTTGAGTCTATTGCTGCAAGGAAACTAACGTAAAATTTTGACCTTTGAGTATATGCTTGTTGAATATGTTTCAGCACTGGCATTTAATATTGCAATTAGAGATGACATGAGCAACAAATGAGTGACAGTTCAAAAGTGGTGTTGGTAACACAAAGGTATCGTCTTTGACAAAAAAAAACACACACACACAAGTTTATTATCCGTGTTTCCATTTTGTGCAGGTGAAGCTTTTATTGCATTTTAGATTTCATGCTTGTGTGAGGATTATTGACATTTGGCATCACTGCTGATGATAACTTAAATCAAAGGAGTGGCCTTTGGTTTTGACCATAGGGATATTATTGATTAGTTCCTAATCAAGATTCTAGCTTTGCTTTACTATGAGGCTAAAGTTTCTGTCATTTGTGCGTATCTCAATAAGTAGCGTTTTTTTTAAGAAAACAATGCCGCTGGACTGAGGGTTTCACGGTGATATTAATCTTCATCTGGGCATGAAAACCATACTTACGGACTCCCTACCTGGGCAACCTGTTAAACCCATTTGTTCTCTTTGAAATTGTTTTGTGGACCGGTCATATTTTGATGTACTTGGTGTGGCGTTGTATAAAGGATTATGTAAGTTTAAATGGTTTTTTTTTATAGATTATTGATGATTATGTACAAACTGTTGCATTTTCTACACTTAGCATCAGGCCTCCTCCAACATCTAAAGGACTGATGATTAGTTCCTCCACAGTGTTGACAAGGAGGAAAGATAGCAGATCAAACACAATCAGAAAAACAACAGCAAGAGGTTGATGAAGCTGTTGATGAACTGGAAGATAGTATAGATGATTTTCCAGTAAAAGGCACAAGGTCACTTGCTGAAATTTATGAAAGATGCAATGTGGCAGTGCTAGAACCAGTCAGCTATATTGAAGCTAAAGAGGATAAGAGGTGGATTATAGCAATGCATGAGGAGCTTGCAATGATTCAGAAAAACCACACATGGGAGCTTGTTGATAGGCCTTGTGATAAGAATGTTATTGGGGTTAAGTGGGTGTTTAAAACAAAACTTAATCCTGATGGTTCGATAAATAAACACAAAGCCAGATTGGTTGTGAAAGGCTATGCTCAAATATGGGGAGTTGATTATTCTGAGACGTTTGCTCCAGTTGCGAGGCTTGATACAATTAGGTTGCTTATAGCTGTGGCAGCAGAAAAGGGGTGGCCTATATTCCAACTAGATGTCAAGTCTGCTTTTCTGAATGGAGAGCTCGAGGAGGAAATCTTTGTTGAACAACCTGAAGGCTTCAGCATCGAAGGGCAGGAAGAGAAGGTATATAGATTGAAGAAAGCCCTATATGGACTGAAGCAAGCTCCAAGAGCTTGGTATGGAAAGATAGATAAATATTTGCAAGACTTTGGCTTTGTTAGAAGTCTGAGTGAGTTTACTCTTTATGTCAAGAGGGTAAATCACAGTGTTGTGATTCTGTCACTTTATGTAGATGATTTATTAGTGACAGGGAATGATGAGGAATTGATAGAGAATGTAAAGCAAAGTCTGTTTTCAGTTTTTGAGATGTCAGACTTGGGAAAGATGGCTTATTTCTTGGGTCTGGAAGTCAAGCAAGCTTCACATGAGATTTTCATCTGCCAGAAGAAGTACACAAAAGAAATTCTGAAGAAGTTTCAGATGGAAGAGTGTAGAAGTGTAAGCACTCCTATGGCTGTTAAGGAGAAGCTAAGAAAGAATGATGAAGCAGATGCTGTAGACGCTTCTATGTATAGAAGCTTGATTGGATGCTTAATGTATCTTACAGCAACAAGGCCAGATATTCTATATGCTGTGAGTGTTCTTTCTAGGTTCATGAGTACTCCTAGTCAGCTACATTTGGTTGCAGCAAAGAGGGTCTTAAGATACCTCAAAGGAACTTTGCATTTTGGTGTGAAATTTAAGAAAAGTCAAAAGTTTATAATGCAAGGCTTTTCGGATAGTGATTGGGCTGGGTCGATTGATGATATGAAGAGTACATCTGGATATTGTTTTACTCTTGGTTCTGCTTGTTTTTCATGGTGTTCTAAGAAGCAAGAGATTGTTGCTCAGTCCACAGCAGAAGCTGAGTTCATAGCAGCTACTGCAGCTGCAAATCAAGCTTTGTGGTTGAAAAAAATAGTGAAGGATCTATGGTTGTATGTTGGTGACTGTTTTGAAGTAAATGTAGACAATCAAGCTACATTGGCAATATCACAGAATCTGGTTTTTCATGGCAAAACCAAGCATTTTCAAGTCAAGTTCTTCTTTCTGCGAGAAGTGCAACAAAGAGGTGAAGTTAAGTTGGTCTATTGCAAGTCTGAAGATCAGCTTGCGGACATATTCACAAAGCCACTTCAAGCTGGAAGGTTTGAGATGTTAAGAGAAAGACTTGGAGTATGCAGCAGCAACTAATCCAAGGAGGAGTTTGTTGGATTTGTCTTAGTGCTGAAGTGTTCTGTTTTTTGTTGTTTTTATTATTGTATTAGTCACATGTGTGTATTAGCAGCAGTTGTTGAAGTTGCTATTTTCTAGGAAGTGGAACTAGGCGGTTAGCACTTGTTGTAAGCAGTTCCAGAATGTTTTTAACCTCTTGTACTTGCAGTTTTTTGTATGAATGAAGTTTTATGTTCCAAAAAAAAAAAGTTCCTCTGCCTTTGAATGCATTTGTTCTACAATGCAAGACTTGTTTTAACACAAACTCCTAAGAAGGGTTGTGTTTATGTGTAGTTCTCTCGCTTCCGCAAATTGCTACAATTATGATGTTCAAATAGATCCTAGGGGCTTGTCACGTGTTCGCAGGAAAGGCATGATATGGCCCTGACATAGACACTCGCAATGGCTTCACCAATTACCTTCTTCTGGTGCTGTTTACTGCTGGACTCCACGTGTTGCAAGATGATATCGAGCTTCTCCGCGATAATATAGAGAGAAGGCTTTGCCGGGCCATCAAGAAAAGCAAGATCGCGATTGTTGTTATCTCCAAACGACATGCGGAGAGTATATGGTGCATCGATGAGCTCGCCATGATTATGAGTCTCCTCGTAGAGGAGGGCCTATTAGTCTTCCCTGTATTCTATGAAATTGATGTATTGGATGTGCTTTAGCAAACCGGTGAATTCGAGTGGGCTTTTAATGAACTGTAGAGAGACAGCGACTCAAAAAAAGTTCGAAATGGAAGGAAGCGTGGGGCTTTATGGCGAAGATTAAAGGATGGACATCAGAGGGAGTTACTAATGGGTATGTGCATCTTATTTACAATTTATGAATATGCATTTGTCATGAATCTGAATAGGAAACCCAGTGCATTTGGATGGCAATGACCGATTTGCAATCACTAGCGTTAGGGAAACAAAGGGATTAAGTAACCTATTATTGCTTATGGACATAATATGAGCAGGCGACAAGGAGTACTGGTGCAAATGGTGGTTGCAAAGGTTTTGAGTGTATTGAGGACATCATGGTTCGAAAGACTCATGTTCTGTAAGTGTTCTTTGTGTTCATCATTAGGGCTCTGGCCTCCTTTCAATTCCCGCACAGAGAAGTCATGTTATGGCTGCGTATTTTATGGCTTACTCTTTCTGTTTGTTTCATCTTCCTCTTACTTTAAAAGAACATTGCCAGATGAGGGTGTTTTGCCTGACAGAATATTGCCCTCTTTCTGGGTATATTGCTGCAAGGAATCTAACGTTGTATTTTGACCTTTGAGGATATTCTTGTTGAATATGTTTCAGCACTGGGATTTAGTATTGCAATTAGAGATAACATGAGCAACAAATGAGTGACAATTCAAAAGTGGTGTTGGTAACACAAGGGTATTGTCTTTGACAAAAAAAAAAACACAAGGTTATTTTTAGTGTTTCCATTTTATGCAGGTGAAGCTTTTATTGCATTTCAGATTTCATGCTTGTGTGAGGATTATTGACATTTGGCATCACTGCTGATGATCACTTAAATCAAAGGAGTGGCCTTTGGTTTTGACCATAGGGATATTATCAATTAGTTCTAATCAAGATCCTAGCTTTGCTTTACTATGTGGCTAAAGTTTCCGTCATTAGTGCGTATCTCAATAAGTTCTTTTTTTTTTCCCTTGTGGGACTAAAATCTGAGAATGCATTGTATGGAAGAATTGGCCATTTGATACCTAGCTAATGTTGATGAGTGGGGTTGTTTGATAGGAAGAGAGCAAGCAACCATTAGATCTGTTCAAGGTTTTAGCAGGTCAATCTCGGTGCGACTCGATGCAAAAGTTGTACATGTTCATCGCCATTAATATTCTATACTACTCGAGTGTATTTTCTCTTTGGATACGCAAATAGGAATATTGATTGCATATCAGTTCTATGATCATGTTGGACAAGCCGCTAGGATTCGCAAAGGATTTGGAAAAAGAAAACATTGTGTTATTTCTGTCCTTCTATTAATTTCCATTTTGAATTTACTATCCATTTGAAGCAGTAATGACACAACATTGCATGTGGAAATTTAATGTAAAAGCACAATATTGACGGCGTGATAAATCGGTTGTGATTTCTGTTTGGTGTTGTGTTTAAGTGATTATGCCCATGAGTTCATACTAGACTCGTACCTCACCACTATTTATTGAATTCAACGATGATCGGTATGCAACTATTTGAATACCTGCCATTCTTGCCTATTGCTAGGGATTGGATCTTTGAAAGTTTACTTACCTATTTGAATACCTGTCATTTTTCCAGTATCACGTTCAGAGTGGATGCTCGTCATTACAATTGTGTTTCTGCTCAAGTATGTGTCTTCTTCCAATGGACGATCATCGTCTTCTTTGTATATTCTTATGAGCAGATGCGTTGTGTTGGCATGATCTCCTTCTTCTTTGATCTCATGGAGAGAGTGATCACTAGTTAGGCGTCAATTGCAAAAGATCCAACTTTGACGTCTCAAGAAATGTATAGATGATTCACATTGAAACTTCACTTTACTGTCTAGCCTATTTCTAAGCTGATGCCTCCTACTCTATTGCAAGTTGTTCACTTGTCATGCACCCTTGCAATAATATTTTGAACTTCAAATGCCTTTCAGCAGCTGTCCTGTTAACCCTAGTCGCATTAAAGTGCAGCATGCTTCCATTGTTGCGACATTGACGTTAATTGATGCTGATCAGTTTATAAACGGTTCTTATTATCGAGAGGAAATGTATGAGATCAGTTTGCATCTCATATGATCTGCATTTGTTAGTCCACGCTTTGTTCTTGTGTGAAAATTTCTGATAGGTTATGTATATTCCTGTTTAGGCAAGTAAATCTTTTATGGCCTTAAAGATGTTCAATGAAATGAGAAGTTAAATGTGTAAGCCAAACATCTGCACATATATTGCTCTCATCAATGCTTTTGCAAGGGAGGGGCTATGCGAAAAAGCAGAAGAGATATTCACGCAGCTGTAGGAAGCTGGGCATGAGCCCGATGTTTATGCTTATAATGCACTCATGGAAGCTTGCAGGTGTTTATTTGATACAATTTCTTCTATTAAATTCTTTTTATGACAATATCATCAGCAAGCACTGGAAAAAGTATAGTGAAAATATCTAAAGATAAGAAGTTAGTGAGGCAATAATTAACCAAAGAACCACAACAAGAGAAATCTTGTAACCTGTGGTGCTTTAAGATTACAGTTTATTACTCGACACTGATTTTGTAAAATTTATGCTATGGGTATAGATCATCTAGCGACTTTTTTAACTCTAATTTATCTTATGTTACTAGCATGAATGCTAAGAAGGGTTAAATTGTACTTAAAAAAACTTCAGTAATTGATGAGTTGCAGGAGGACTTAGTTGCATAATCCTTCAAAGAAATTGTTGCAATATTTGGTTTTTGCCTTCTTGGATCTATGGCCGCAGTGCAAATCCGGTTTTTGATTGCCCATAAGTTAAAGCTGAAGGAGTTTATAGGGAGCATAGAATATTTGAAGTTTGCAGTTGAAACTACATTGGTCATGAGATTTGCAAAATTTCATTTCCCTCATCATTTCTGAAATTGATTTGGTCAAATTCTTTGGCAGTCGTGCTGGTTACCATTATGATGCAGCAAAAATCTTCTCACTCATGCAGCACATGGGCTGTGAACCTGATAGGGCTTCCATCAATATTATGGTAGATGCATACGGGAGATCAGGTTTATGTAAAGGTTAGTTGCAACTTGAGCTGATGATGCTGCACTAGATTATCTTCCAGTAGTCAAGTCCATTGGGACCTACAGTTAGCATGGTGTTGATTGGGTCTTTATGAAGATTAGCAATTTGAGCAGACAATGCTACCTATTGTTATTGTGGTGTTAATGAGATTTGAAAATGAAACACTACATATATAGGGTATATGTCTTTTTTTTTTCTCAATTATTAGAAGAGATTAGTCAATATAAAAATGAAATCTAGAATTTACTAATTTGAAGATCAAACAAATGCAATCTACCTAGAATGATGGCCATTAGCATTTTGTTCAGTGGGAGGGGAGATTGGGACGTCATAAATACTGGGAATACCAAAAATGCAAAATCTATGTAGAGTGCTTGCTCTGAGTAATTTTCTGTGTTTGGATTGATTAAACTTTGCATTTCACACTTTCTTAAAGGAGCTCTCAATAAATTTTAGAGTGTAAATAAGATAATATGATGCCAGATACTCATTGCTTTAACAAAATCAATGCTAATAGCTTGCCTCTTTCTTTATTTTGGGCGTCATATACTCTATTATTAATAGTAATAGTTATTTTAAGTTCGGCGATGAGGATTGAAAGTGATCCAGTGGTTGTCTGCAATGGCAGGCAATATGAAGAGAACTCACTAGACCAGGAGATTGGCTGAGCTCTTCATTGACTTCGACGACTTTCTCTGAAATGGGAGAGCATATATTACTAGTGGCCTTCACGCTCTCAACCGCACCAAAGCTGATGTCTGCACGACAGCAACTCCTACTTCTGGCAATTCCACATACACGACATCTCTCAAATGGTCTTGAGCGTGATCAGTCATGCCAACAGTTGCAGAAGCGAAGCACCGTCAAATTTCACCCACTCATGAGAATTAACATACTTGATATCCTTAAGAACTGCGATATTTCCAAGACAGGGATATGCAATATGAAGCAATTTCAGTAGCAACCAGCACACCGTGTATAAGAAAATGATCCGCAGATTTGAAACTGTTGGAATTTTAGAGTGATATAAGGGTGAATGAGAAATTGTTCTCAAGAAAGAAACTCTTAGTGGAATGTGGGTCACACATGTGAAGAGTAACCTTGTGAGTGGAAAGTGTAGAACCACTTGTTTCACATAGACTAAAAGGAAAGCTTTGGATGGCTTTATATGTGATTACACTCCTAAAGAGTGTTAACTTAAAATCACAAGTATTATGCCTCGTGCGCACGCGCAGGGGGGGTGCAAATCCAATTCCCGTCAAACATGAACTTGTGCGCGAGCGTGCGACCTGCGCACACGAATGCAACTCCGGAAAACTCCGAAAAGTTGGCTTAGAAATAAGTCACTTTTTGCCTTCTTTATATACTGTTATGTTTTGGTAATGGTGGGATTCGTTTGGGCCTAGAGAAGTCAGACTTTGTAAAGTCTGAAGGAGTGATCAGATTCTGAAGACGATTAGACTTTGTAAAGTCTGAAGATGTCAGACTCTGGAGACGATTAGACTTTGTAAAGTCTGAAGGTGCGATTAGACTTTGTACAGTCTGAAGAACACCAGACTTAACGGTAAAGTCTGTAATCGCCAGAATCGGATTAAATGATAGTTTTAATCTATTAATTCGTAACAATTGGTAACGGCTGAGTTAAAGCCGTGTTATTAAGGTTGTAACGTTCGTATTAATCAGCGTTAAAGCTTGTAACAGTTGATTAATAACGATGGTTAATTCATAAACGGTAAATTAATTACCGAACGGTCTCCTCACAATATTTTATTATCATCGATCATTATTTTTGCCCAGGCGTGCATACGTTTTAGCATCTCTTCAAAAAGCTCTGCATAGATTTCGTGTTCTTTGGAAGTGTTCAGTATTGTTCGTTGTTCAAGTTCGCCGAAAGCTTTGAAGAACTACTCTTCTTGGCTGTCGACCGTTGTATCCTGGGAAACAGACATCCACGTTGCCTCACGTGTGCTGGAGAGTTCCTCATTGTATACTGGAGGGGGGCGAATCTGTTTTAAGGAAAACTGTGATTAGCACAGGCCTCGATTTTTACTAGTTCTTGTGTTTGAGTTCATCTGTAATCACGTCGTTCTAGTGAAGTCCATTTGAATTTATTTTTTGCTCATTATATTCGAGCATTATTTCCAACAGAAACAAGCTGGTCACAGCGAGTATATTAGATAGTTAGAAACAGTCATCTGATTTTAATTCATGAATGAGCATAACAAGAGGGATAACTTTTACATTTAAAAAACAGACTCGATCTGGCTCATCAATTCCATTTGAGGTTTCAATTGGAGATGCCAGTGACTTAAATATGTCGGTTATTTTTTAGCAAATTGTCCTTTTTTGCGCTGATGTTCTGCAACTCCTTCAGGTCAATATGCGCGAGTTTTGGACTGAACACATTCGTTAAAGCATTATATAAACAACGCCACTTCGGCTCAAGCAACAGGGAACAAACGTTGTTGGCTCGACCCTACCGATCTTCACTCTACACAATAATCCTGCTTTCTCAATCCATTGATCGAAATCATATCTTTTCCTTCTACTTCTTTCCCCAACATAAGTCACAATATCATTCATTTTAGAAACCGTATAGGTGAGCTCTGCGTCTATGCAACAAATGTGTTCATCAACTCGTCATAACAGCCTAGGGAGACAATCTGAAAGCAAGATCCAAAGACAACGCCTTGAACAATAAGAAGAGGAGAAAGATAAAAAAACAGGGCCCTTTTTTCTTTCTCTCTTACCTGTGGAATATCCTCTTTGGAACACTGAGATCTTGAGGTATGAGGCTGCTCTTGACGCCCACAACAATCTTGAGGACGCCATTTCTGTATTCCAATCTGGGACTATTCCTCTTCAGTTGTCTGTGCACACTCCACTCTGCCCTCTCTCTCTCTCTCTCTCTCTCTCGTCCACAAAGACTTACATAGGATGTGGGATTTGGTGGATGTTCCTAAAAATAACTCTCTCTGTTGTTGTTGGGACTGTTTTTTTTTTTTTTTTTTTTGCATCACATTGAGTATTAAAAGTTTAATTTGATTGAAATTAACCCAAACTAACAAAAGAGATTATGGTGGGGAGTCATTTGTCTAAGCAAACTCCAATGAGCGAAAGTTGGTGGAATGCTGATTTATGTTTACCAATCTGAACATCCCGTGCTTGTTGGCTACGGCACAGAAATCTTTAGCAGCCCGATTTCCACTTATTAATCTCAATTCTCTCGTAGGTTGCGCCTCCATTGATGTCAACTAGTACCCACTAACACCTACAATAAAATCACTTCTTTCGGCAACTGGCCTGATCTTCCTGTTGAAACAACCTATAATATCCAATGCATCATCGTTCTCGTATTATGCATAATCAATATACTCAAAATCAAAATGTTTACTTATTAAGTATGCTTAATAAGTGACCAAGAAAAACTCACTAGACTTAATTCCAACATTAATTTGTAAGTGTAAAAAAATGCATGCAAAAAATTATTAGCAACTTTTTTTCCAGGTAACTTTGTGACAATTTACAATATTGTTATGAAAATATCAAAAATCTTATAGTTTGCAAATTAGCAATTGTTATACTAATTATTGACTTTTATTTACATCACTTATCAATATTTTGAATTTACCAACATATCAAATTATCAACCTAAATTAGAGTAGTGGACCAACTTTTGTGAAACTAAATTACCATCACACAAAAAATGTGTTGGCCATCCAGACTTCTGTCTCTCGGTACACCAATTTAGAGTTTAGTGTTCTTAAAGATATCTCTAAGCTACAGATGAAATCTCCAAATTGACTTATGGACGAAAATGCAAGCATGCTCAACCTAGCTCCTAGCACGATATTTGCACATTTGCACACTAGAGCTCTATTGTTTTGAAAAAATCTCAAATTGAAAGGATATTCACAATATCATGCTTGGACACATTCAAATGCTAGCCTTGGAACACAACAGCATAAGGGAAGAATCCCTTTCCAACGATAACTGTCCTTAATGTGGTTCGAGTACTCATGTTCAGCTTTCTTTGAGGAACAACCTGATTTTGGATTTGTTATGAGAAAGAAATGTCACCATCATGAGAAGAAGCGTATTACACAAAACAGACCGCAGCAATACTCGAGCTTTGCAACAAATTTCTATCAAACTAGGAACGTTCTTATGTTTAGCAATAACTATACAGCATCGAGTGACTACAAAAACCAAGAAATCATACCTTGCACAGCCATCTCATTTACAAGATATATTGTTCTCGCTCATCAAACCATAGAAAGCATGCTTCCTTTACACAGGCAAAGCAGTTCTCATGCTCTTGTGCATAGTTCTGATGACAGCCGTGACCTGCTCTCTCTGATCTTCGCTCGAACATGCTGAAAGCAGCACTTTGGCAGTCCCTGCATCCGGGAAACAACCAGAATCGATCATTTCCTCAAAAATGTCTAAACATCTTTTGTAAAGCTTCTTTCTTGAGTATGCTCCAAGGCGAGATGTCCACGTCACCACATCAGGCCGCAACCTTTTGATAGAAATCAGATTGAAAAGCTCCTCGACTTTTTCCAAATACCCTGCCCGTGCATATGCATTGATCAGTGTGTTATAGGTGGTTATATCAGCTTGATATGGTCCAGTTTCCATTGCATTCAATACACCTTCCATCTTTTCGAATTGCCCCAACCGACCATAGAGGTTCAACATGCTGTTGAGGACATGAGTATCTGGCTCAAGCCCAGATTGCTGCATCTGTCTTACGATGTCCTCACACTTAGCTACATTGCCACTTCTCGAGTAAGCACATAAAAGTAGCATGTGAGACTTCATTGTGGGAACGATCCCCAGTCGCTTCATATCTTCAAAAACAGATTCTGCATCTGAACCACAAACACCAAGAAGAGATATAAAGGATGGGGACAGCAGACAAGTGCCTACAAAATGAACCTAGTTCCGCAAGACATGCATTTATATTGTCCCACCCAGTGTCTTATGCTTTCCATAGATGAATGAGCTCCTGCCATTGCAGACAGCTGTTAAATCACTTTCAATCCTCATTGCCGAACTTAAAATAACTATTACTGTTAATCATAGAGTATATTACGCCCAAAAAAAATAAAATAAAAGAGGCAAGCTATTGGCATTTATTTTGTTAGAGCAATGAGTATCTTATTTACACTCTAAAATTTATTGCGAGCTCATTTAAGAAAGTTTGAAATGCAAAGTTTAATCAATCCAAACACAGAAAATTACTCAGAGCAAGCACTCTACATAGATTTTGCATTTTTTGCTATTCCCAGTATTGATGACTTCCCAATCTCCCCTCCCACTGGACAAAATGCTAATGGCCATCATTCTAGGTAGATTACATTTGTTTGATCTTCAAATAAGTAAATTCCAGTTTTCAATTTCATACTCACTAATCTCTTCTGATAATTGAGGAAAAAAAATGACCTATACCCTATATGTGTAGTGTTTTATATTCAAATCTCATTGACACCATAGCAACCATAGGTAGTATCATCTGCTCAAGTTGCTAACCTTCATAAAGACCCAATCAACACCATAGTAACTGTAGGTCCCAATGGACTTGACTATTGAATCTAGTGCAGCATCATCAGCTCAAGTTGCAACTAACCTTTATATAAACCTGATCTCCCATATGCATCTACCATTATATTGAACGAAGCCCTATCAGGTTCACAGCCCATGTGCTGCATGAGTGAGAAGATTTCTGCTGCACCATAAGGATAACCAGCACGGCTGCCAAAGAATTTGACCAAATCAATTTCAGAAATGATGAGGGAAAGGAATTCGCTAATCTCATGAACAATGCAGCTTCAACTGCAAACTTCAAATATTTATATGCTCCCTATGAACTCCTTCAGCTAACTTATGGGCAATCAAAAACTGGGTTTGCATTGTGGCCATAGATCTGAGAAGGCAAAGCCCAAATATTACAACAATTTCTTTGAAGGATTATGCAACTGAGTTCTTCTGCAACTCATCAATTACTGAAGTTGTTTTTAATACAATCTAACCCTTCTTAGCATTCATGCAAGTACCATAGGATAAATTAGAGTTTAGAAATGTTGCTAGATGATCTATACCCATTGTATAAATTTTACAAAATCAGTGTGGAATAATATATCGTAATCTTAAAGCACCAAAGATTACAAGATTTCTCTTGTTGTGATTCTTTGGTTAACTATTGCCTCACTACCTTCTTATCTTTAGATATTTTCACTGTATTTTTTTCAGTGCTTGCTGATGGTATTGTCATAAAAAAAATTAAGAGAAGAAACCGTATCAAATAAACACCTGTAAGCTTCCATGAGTGCATTATAAGCATAAACATCAGGCTCATGCCCAGCTTCCTGCAGCTGCTCGAATATCTCTTCTGCTTTTTCGCATAGCCCCTCCCTTGCAAATGCATTGATGAGAGCGGTATATGTGCAGATGTTTGGCTTACACCTTTGACTTCTCATTTCACTGAACATCTTTAGGGCCATATAGGATTTACTTGCCTGAACAGTAATATACATAACCTATCAGAAATTTCCACACAAGAACAAAGTGTGGACTAACAAATAAAGATCATATGAGACGCAAGCTGATCTCATACATTTCCTCTAGATAATAAGATTCGTTTAAAATGATCAGCATCAATGAACATCAGTGTCGCAACAATGGAAGCATGCTGCACTTTAACGTGACTATAGTTAGTAGGACTGCTACTGAAAGGCATGAGTACATTGTACAGTTGAAGTCACCTTTCCAAACAAGTTGATCATCAGGGTGTACGTCTCAGTTGTTGGTTGGCAAGACTCTCTCTTCATCCTATCAAAGATCTCAATTGCCTTTTCAGGCTTTCCTCCCTTCATTAGCCCATCAATGTATGCATTATACACAGCGGCACCTGCTCAAATGAGAGATTGTCCTGATCATGCCTGACTAAATATGTAAGTACTAAACATAAAATGGTGGAATGGAAGCTATACAATACAAAACTTCACTTGTGGCCATTAAGAGGACCCCATCAACTAAGTCGATGCACAGAGACCTATGACTCTCAAGCAAATATGACAGCATATCCAGCAGTAATTATGTGTTTGTCCTGATGGACAGAGGAGTTCTAGGCATTTTTAGAGTATCAAAGACTAGCAACTTCATTCCTAATAACTAAGAAAAACTAGGAGATAATATTTTTCATGTGGTTTATTTCACACCTCTCCATGCAGTGAACAGAGGAATTCAACTGTGTATAAGACACTCCTTTGAGTCACATAAGTGGGACAAGGCCTTCTGCATAATCAATGAAATGAATCTATCTTGAGTTCACCTGAATGCTTCTGCTTGTTTTTCAGTATGAAATGAAAGAAATATTGGCCCTTAATAAATCGTCCCATGAGATATTGTCACCTAAATAAGCTATCTTCCGTCTTCAACCAAAAGAAAGAAAGATCTTCTGTCCCTATGCAAAAGCTCTTTTCTGTTACAAATGCCACACAAGTTATGGATGAAAAAGATCAAAGGAAAACACACACACACACACACACACACACACACACATTGCTCCATTACAACATTACATTCAAAGCAAAAGAATGTCTTGCCTAACTTTTTTTTATTGTCAGCAAGACAAGAAATTCATGCCAATCAACAATGCACCTTTACACCTTTCCACCTATTATGCACAAGCGTATTCATTTGAAGTCCTCTTTAGATTTAAAACTCAGTTAGCCCATGATTCTACCATTATACGACTTGCTATATATTACCATAACGCACTTGGAGGAAGGCCATATTTTCTCATCTCTGCAAAGACAGCCTCGGCTTTCTCTAGCAAGCCACACGTACAATAGGCTTTCAGAAGAAGGGCATATGTATCCTCAGTAGGAACACACCGAGCTTCAATAAGTTGTAAATACGTGTTTTCTGCCTTCTGATACATTGACTTATGTCCATAAGCATCTATCATCAGATTGTAGCAGATAACATCTGGCTGGAAGGAGCTCCTATGCAGTAACCACTCACCTATCTGTGCAAGTCATCACAAATATTAGAAAATTTGGCCATTGCATGTAAACAACATCGTGCACATCCCATCTCCTTGAAGAAAAAGCATTACATCATACAGATATTAACATCTAATTGAAGGTTATCCGAACAGCTCTATAAACCAACTTTATTTCAAATTAACGAATCAAAGAACCATTGTAAGAACATGTAGACCATGGACGTGAGGTCGCTAGTGTCTAAAGCAGCAGAAGATAAAAGAAAAATCACATATCCAACCATAATCAGAAACAGCAAAAGGAAAACCATGTTGTTACAAACCAACTACTAAAAATCTTCAGAATTGAAATATCTGAACATCAGCTCAAATTGCTTCTGCAGATGATACATCAAAGGATCTTCTACTAAACAACACAGAAAATAATTCTCACCAGAATTATTGGATGCCATTTCTTATTCAAACGAAGTTGAACAGCTACAGTTATGACATCATCCCAAGTGGCATGGGTTGGAGGGAGGGTATCAAGACAGGCATTGACCCTGTTAGCATCATTTTCCTCCATAACGAAGCTCAGAATTTGCTGAGCACTAGGACTCAGAACTGGGAATATCCCATCCACAAACCCGGAGCCATACTTCCAACCTTGGCCTCTCAAAGACCCGCCTGCCAAAACTCGTCAAAATTAGTCAAATTTTGTGCCAAAAGAGAACAACAAAGAGAAAGACCGAATTTTTTTTTTTACAGGTTACCCTTTTTCCTGGAGACCTTCTTGTGATTGAATCTTCTCAATTTGCCACGCTTATCAATATAAAAGCTGTCCCTCTTAAAATTGTCAAGAGAACCGCCTCTTTCCGAGCTACTTGATAATCTCCATTTTAAGTCGTTGTTGTCAAGCCTCGGCCTCGCGGTTATGCATTTGAACAATGTGCAAGGAAGAATCCAACTTTCTGTCATGACTTGCTCTTTCTCTTCTATTGTTGCGTTTCTCATACCACTTCCGCACGAAGCCAACTGGGTAACACTGCACTCACCTGTTCATGTTCGGCTTCCATGGCTTTCTTGCTCCTGTCTGGTTCTTGATATATTCTTCCCTCGACAAGTACGGAAAATATCTTATCCTTGGATGTGGTGTTAAAAAAAGGGTGGACTGGAAAAAGAAGGTCTAACGCTTAAAAAACGAGCAAGTTGATTGAGGATGGTGAGGTCAATACACCGATGAAATTCGCTTTGGCCACGTTTTTTTATTTTTTCGGCTATAATTATTTCGCTGCGTGAATAAAAGATATTTTTGTGTTTGTGTAAAAATGCAGATTACTAGTGTGAATATTAGTTACTATAAATGTATCAGTAGTTGCTTTCTTGAGTAAAAGGTTATTATCAAAAGATAAATTTCTAACCTTATCAAATTCTCTAAATTTACACTAAATTTATGTATAACGGATAAGAGTGTTTGTATACCAATTGTGCTATCTTGACTATCACATTTCAATAATACGTAATTTAATATTCATCACCCAATAATTATAATCTAATATCGATATTTAGAATATTTAATTTTGATCACATAGGATGCGTCGGGTCGTTATAAATAATATTAGAATTGTAGGGGTTCATACTCGATAAGTTCATGTCGTTGCTCAAAATATTTCTCTTGAAAATTAAGTCCATACCTAATCTGACAGGGGACATTGTCTAATCGGTCATTTACTGTTTAACCTGCGTGAAGTGAGCTAGCTCCTTACATTGGAGGAATTAAACATTTCATATTCGTGGAAAATTACTTGTCTGTTAAGAAGCTATCGTCCATTTCTACCGTTTGTACTCTTTGATCATTTGTATCCAACCTAGAAAAACCGAAAAACCAAAACAAAGGAAAAATCAAGTTGGAGCTGCACCCGACAATACAAAAAAGATACAGATTTACTGGCGTTTGAATGCATTGATGCGTTATTGCATATGTATATATAGCATTGCCCCCAGCGGCCATGCAGAGAACAATCAACAGACTCCCGCTTTGATCGCCTCTCTCTCTCTCTCTCTCCCCCACCATGAGATGCCGAGACCGCTTTCTCGTACTCCGGCAACCATCCTAGCGAAAGAAACAAATACAGGGTCGACCATTGCTCGTCTGTAAATTGGTTCATGTTCTTCGTTTTACTCATATTCATAACATTGAGCCATCTAAGTTAGATTTCTATGGGAGAAAGGGACGGCGATGTGCGGGTCCAGACCGTCATCTGCCTCTTCTTTCTGTGCATCGTCGCCGGGGGCGTCTTCCTCAGCCTATACATGTTCCTTCCTGAGACGGAATCCAACAGCTGGTTTTACCTTGCCGGCCTAATCCTCGAGGCCATTCCATGGTGCTTTTGGCTTCTTGGTTATCTCTACTCTTGTCTCCGGCCTAGACCGGCGAGTAATCCGCCAAAAGGGCTCTCTGCTTGTGTAAATAACAATGCTGTGGCACCGTCACCGGCGAATAATCCGCAGTCACCAGCAAAAGATTCCCCTCACAGCGAGGACAACGATGATGACAAGCAAAGGCATGTCCATTTTGGTGCTGTGATTGTTATGGGTAATGAGGAGCAAAACGGACATCAATCAGGTGTTGAAGGGCATAAGAATGATCCTCTGGGAAATGCAGAAGTTGGAGGTGATCATTCTGATAGCAACACAAGGTCAACTTCAAGCGCATTGAATGATCACGATCTGTCGATTGGTTCAAGGGAAAGCGAGATGCCATTGACTCTTGGGGTTTCCTCCTGTAAATGAACCTCTGTGAAGGACCTTTCTGATGCATATGGTGCAAATAGCTGTTAATATTTGTTAGAGATCAAGATGAAACAATTGAGCCTGTGATTTAACAAAAGAAAGAACCCTTTTTTGGCTTCATAGTTCTAGCAATGAATCTGGTTCAAGCCAGTCGGTGAGATAGAAACCGAATGCAATCAGATTCTGCCTACATGTGACAGAAAATGTCCTAATACTTGTGTGCAAGGGCTGAGATATCTGAAACTGACATGGTCTTCATCTCATGTAAGTTGCTGTGATGATCTTCTGGGCCAAAGTGGGGAAAAGCGATAGAGTATGTATATTGTAAACTCCTCTGTTCTTTCAACTCCTTTACGAGTATTAAGAGAACCAGAAAGGAAGATGCTTATCATTATGTGCATTACTAATATTGATGCCTTTCTTGCTTGCAAGCTAGTTTGTTTCTTATTTCAATTCAAAGTGCATGACCAAAATATTTTGCCCGGATAAGCTTATTGCAAGTGAATCAGAAACTACTTTTAAATGGGATATGAAGCTTGGTATAGAGCAAACAAAGTTGGATATAACATCGATTCATGCTTATGTATTGATTATAACGAAGCATAACTACACTTTTCTATCTAATGATGGATAGCTGTGTTGGTTGAAAGCTTCTCCCTCATTACCGAGGTCGAGAGTTTAAAATCCGCAATTGCTAACATCTTAAGTGGGAAGGAGGTATGGAGGCTCGGCCTTTTGGTGCCGTCCAGGCACGGGGGCACTAGTGATTCCACGGTCATCCCAAAAAAAAAAACTGCACTTTTCTGACTATATTTGCAAGGCAAACTCGTTCAACTGGAAAAATTTGCAGAATGATTCATATTGAAAGCCTTGTCAATGGCACATTACCACAATGAGCTTCTGCCGGTGTTTGAGGATCCAGCCAATGAATCATCCACATGTCCAGAAAATATATCTAGGTAAAAGAGAGAATCTCAAACTAGTAATTATTCAATAGTGAAATTCTGCAAAAGATTAGCTGTCAAATGAAAATCTTGGTTAAGCTTAGTCAAATAGCCCTACCATTTCCTCCAAAGACTAGCTCTTTGAACCAGAGAATGCTACCGGGATCACAGTCAGTTGAATAGTAACTGAGCCTAGTTGAGGATGCAAAGAACTGCTGTATACATCGAAACTAAAGGAACATTTTTACCCCAAAAAGTGAAACATTAAAAAAAACCATTAGCCGTGCCTAGGATGCACCTTCTTCTTCTTCACGTGAGAGCTACAATCACGCATGTTGCTCATGCACCCAAGCTTCCTCTTTATATCTCCCCACATACTGACTTTCCCTCTCTTCTCCAACTTACAAATGCCGTCATTTGCGTTTGCCATCTCTTTCCTCATCATGCCACATTCTCTCTCAAGCTCTATCACCTTGTTGTTCATCCTCTCCATTTCGATCCTCAACTCTTCCTCGGAACGACTCAACTTCCCTTCATTTTCCACCACCTCATCTTCACCAACCTTTCCAAATTGTTCCTGGGTATTATGCACTATTACTTCCTGCACGACTGTGTCTCGTAGCTTCAACTGCTCAGTAAACAACACCTGCACGACCACCCTTAGCGGCAGCCTTTCGTTTCGCGCCGCGTGCTCACATGCTTCATGAGACATTTTCTGGAAGTCCAGTATCCGACACACCTCTTCTTTCTCCAACTCCGTCAAGAACCTATGCTTGTCCAGGTAAATATCGATGGCGCGGTATATTCCATCAGAATTTGTATAGTTTTCTAAGGATGCTGCGAGCGACATTTCGGCCAGGGCGAGAAATGAATTGACCTCTAAGTCCACATCGCTTGCTAATTCTGCCAACAACTCTTCGATGAGATCTGCTACTTTGATAAAACCTGACGCATCTGAACAAGTGTAGTTCATGTAGAAACTTTTCAGAATCCTTTTGACGCAACCGATGTCGTATTGTGTTTCTGTGGCATAGCCCTGAAAGGGTATTAGGAGGTCCATCACAGTTGCCTGGTCGAGTTGTCTCCCTATCCTCATCTCAAATCCATTTCTACAGTCAGCACTTGCTTCCAGTGAAATGGCGGAGTTCAACATCTGAAATAATAAAGTACATGGAAGGAGCCTTGGCTCACATGGCAGGAGTCTCTCCACCACTTCAATTACTTCCCTCTGAGAGTTCCTCTTGTACGTCGACATGGTTTCATCTCCTGTTGGGCTAGTACAAATCCATCTTTTCACGTATTGGCAAAGAGATGCAGCCACATATCCTGGCGGGACGCCTTGTAGGTTCATTGCTTTAATGAGCGGCTCGTAAAATTGCAGAGGAAGAGTCGTTAAATCCTCCGATTGCCAGTCAAGGTCAAAAAGCTTTCTCCTTGCATTGGGTCTACACTCCCCATCTTCCTCTCCCTCACTGCTCTCATCCAATTTGGGAGCCTTAATTGGCTTTCCGAGAAGGCGAGGGTCAACTTGTGCCTTTGCAACAAGTGAACTTAAACAGGCATCAATAAGGCCAAGATGCGCAGCTTGCTGAAGGAGTTTCTCAGAGAGTCGCAGGACCCTGATGGTCTCGTTCCAGCTGGGGAGGACTCTTTCTTCGAGAAAATCAATAGCCTTCTTCAAAAGATTGTTGGGGCTGTGAGTTTCAGTCATTTCCAGATGAAAAGCAAGGTAAATAAGGGGTACTGCATTTTCAGTCGAAAGCTGCACCTCAAACCCATGGCAGAACCTAGCCACAAGCTCAAAGGTGTTGGGATCAGCAGAGATATCTTGCAGGAAGTAGGATATCTTTTTGCAAGAGTCTTTTTTCTCAAACAAAGCAGCTAGTTTAGCTGATTTTGCCGCTAGAAGCTCCTGATGAAACAATTGGACATTTAAACCGCAATCAGTAATTCATAGGATCAAATTATAACCATCGGTGCAGTTTTCATATTAGGGTTAGGCCATAAGCATTGATCCAACAGAGAAAAGCAAAAATGAGTTTGTACGATCTAAGATTAGTCTTGTGACAAATTTCCTTACTTTACTCGATGTGAAGGGCTCGCCACAAACAAGAATCTGAAGTTCGGAGGGGGCACTTGATTTGGACGACCTGAAAAATGAGGGGACGAGTTAAGAATATCAAGATAGAACTGTGAATTGATGTCAAAAAGTAATGAGAGAGAGAGTAAAATCAGAGGATGAAGCGCTCACAAAGATGAGTCCAAGCTTTTTTTGTTGACCATCTTCTGCATTTTGGTCTCTCTGTTCTTCAGCTAAGAAGTCACTAGAGATACTATACGATCGGTTGCTGTACATACAAATGATAAAAGTGAATATGCCATGAAGTTCTAAAATATACTACATTTGCATATGCTTTCCAACTCGAGCAGATGAATAATATTGCGTTTCAAGCATCAAATAGTTTCAGATCATAGTCTCAGAATGCACTTAAATTTGATTTTTCTCAGCAAACCGAGAGCTATGTTATTACCCATTTGGTCGAACTTTTAGACATCATATAAGATTCATTAGAAGGGTCTAAAAGAAGAAAATGAGGCATGAGACTTTCAAAGGAGATGATCACAACTACAGCAACTAGGTTGAAAAGTGATCATCAATTGAAATCTTCCATTTGAACACTCACAACCAAGCGGTCGACAAATGAATCGAAGGAAAGAAGACGGGAGATGGAGACTTACCTATAGTATGAAAACTTTAGTTTAGAGGTAGAGAGAAAGGTTGAAGGAAGCAAGAAGTTCTGGTGTACGAGTGGTGGTCAAAATGGAAGAAGTAACGTGACCATGAACAAAATTGAGGAGGAAAAAGGAAGCGAGAGAGAGAGAGAGAGAGAGATGGGTTGTTGGGAAAGATAGCAAAGGATCAGGCGGAAGCTGATCTTCTGGCTAATGTGGCCGTTAGAAAGAGAAGATCCCGGTAAGTCAAATATCTTTTGGAACTTCTCATCTGCTACTTGCTTTGCTTCACAAATCAAAAAGAGAAGCAAAACATATGTAGTTTAAAAAAGAGATGAACGATTTTTCTTGTTTTATTAGGCAAACACGATGAGTGTGCAAAAGATAAATTTAGTCGAATACTTTCATAATAAACTTAACTGTTCTCTCATCTTCGAGGGAAGATTAGACAGAGAGGAGGGACTATGCGGGTGATTTAAATTTTTTAATTGTGAAGAAAATGTGGTGTGAGATAACTATATTATTAATGAGCGAGGTAACCACCTGTATAATTACCAACGTGTTCTTAAAATCAGATTACGTTAAATCAGATAACTATGGTATTTCATAGAATGCTATTAGGGATCTTGAATTCAGATTGTCCTGTTTTAACTTACAAACCAAGCTTTTAGAGTGCAAGTTCACGAGGAGGCTTCCTCTAGAGACCTCGACAGACCCTAAATAATTCCAATGGCACTGAGAATGTGTCTTCATTCTCACCAGAAGTTGGATCTTGCGTCACAGATTATGGATGTAATTTAACCCGGCAGCATTCCGGAAGAGGTTGATATCGGTGAAGTTGCCATAATTAATTTAGCGCAAGGAATGGCCAAAGTATATAATGCGTTTCTGATGAAGTACACAGCCAGAAACGTTAGAACGGCTTCCTAGACTGATTTTAATGTTCAACTTTCTTTACAGCTGACTCTCAGTTGTATTCCTTTCTTAGATGAAAGAGTTCTTTTTTTCCCGTTTCAAGTTCTCTCGACAAGCGCCCGATTGCCTCAAGATCAAGCAGATGCAATTATATCTTGTTGCCCATAGCTCTTCAAGTGACTCGTGAATTCTTCGAGAAACAGGTAGATCTCTTTAATTTTGGGGTGTGATTTCTCGCCTTTCCTAAACTCATGAACTCTGCCGTCAAGTTCAATGGAACTACAACCTGGAGTCTTCTTCACATGCTTTTCTTTCATGAACTTTCTCAATTTCAATGCATCTCGCCATCTATCTGCAGATGAATACATGTTTGACATCAATATATATGCACCATCTCGCTCTGGCTCAATTTCCACTAGTTTCTTCATTGCAAGTTCCCCAAGTTCAAATTTCCCATGTACTCTGCAGGCTCCTAATAAGGCCCCCCAAACAAAGGCATCTGGTTCAATCGGCATATTTTTTATGAACTCTTCCGCGTCACTGAACAATCCAGCACGACCTAAAAGGTCCACCATGCAGGCATAATGCTCTGTTTGAGGTTCTAAGCCATAGACTCTCGACATGTCCTCAAAATGTCTCCGTCCTTCGTCTGCGAGTCCTGCATGGCTACATGCTGAAAGCACACCGAGGAGAGTAACTTCATCTGGTCTAATGCCCACCAAAGACATATCAGAGAAGATTTCCAAAGCTTGTGCCGCTTCTCCATGCATCGCTAAACTAACGATGATGGCTGTATAAGAATAGACATCACGGCATTTCATCCCTTGAAAAACTCTAAGTGCTTGCCTTATGCTTCCACATTTTGCATACATATCAACCAGAGCATTCCCTATGAATCCATCGGCACTAATCTTATGTTTATTGATGTAAGCGTGAACCCACTTCCCGGACTCAAGCAATCCAAGATTAGCACAAGAATTCAAAACACCAACTAGAGTAACATTATCAGGCCTCATGCCTACAGTTTGCATTTCCTCGTATGCAACCAATGCTTCCTTGAAATTTCCTTGCTGAGCCAGTCCCAATATCATTGAATTCCAAGATACCACGTTTTTCACAGGCATTTCACTAAAAACCCAGCGAGCAAGATCTGCATCACCGCATTTCAGGAACATGTCCACCAATGCATTGTCAACAAAAACATCTCTCTTTACCCCATTTTCATGCATATACCTGTAAATCCTCTTCCCTAGACTCAAATCTCCCAACGCAGCGCATGCCGAGAGCACAATCACCAGTGTCATCTCGTCAGCTACAAAATTAGCCTCATGCATCCTAAAAAACACATCGATGGCTTTCCTTGGAGACCCAGTTTTCACATACCCTTGAATCAAAGTCGTCCACGAGACCAAGTCCCGTTGGGGACATTCATCGAACAGCTTCTGAGCAGCTCCAATAACCCCACAGACCGCATAAACCCTCATCAGAGTATTGCTCACGTAGACATTGGAACCCAACAGACCGGTCTTGATGGCGTGCACGTGAACTTCCTCGCCTTCCCTCAGAGCGAACTCCTGCGCACAAGCCTTGAGAAGGAAGGGGATGGTATAATCGTTGGGCACCAGTCCTTTCATAAGCATCTCTCTGTACAACAGAATTGCTTCCAGCGAGGAACCGCAACTGGTCCTGAAACTGGCGACCCCTCTAATGATGGCGTTGTACACGAACTGGGTCTGAAGAGGGCTCGATTTGGTGACGAGGGCATGAAACTGTTTGATCTCTCGAGCGGAATTGCAAGATTCGATCTTGCGAAGCACCGAGGATTGCCGGGAAACAGGGTCAGCCTCTGGAGTAGCAGGTGGGATGGTACTGGCGGCGAGAGCGGTGGAAATAGAGAGAGAAGGAGAGGGGAAGCTCATTCTGTGAAGAAGCGGAGAGCGGTTGAAGCAACATGACATGGAGCGAGGATGAGCAAACGCTCTCAACTGCATTAACGGTATTATCTACATTGAAGCTTGCTGGGTGTTTTCAGTGCATTTTTCTGATAGCTCTGCAAAAGGAAATCACATTAAATATTGATGAAGCATACATGAAGATTAGAGAATTCTGAAATTGACCGCAACATGAGAAGCCTAATTAGAGGATATTATCAACTCATCTTGAAAGATATCTAATTTATCGCAGATACGAAACAAGAGATTCCTATGCGCCGAGCATTTGCGTAATAAGTTATGAATTACTTCAATTCCTTCTATGTATTTTTTAAGTGGGGTTTCATAAAACTGAATTTGATTGATAGATATTATAATGGTAAGTAACACAATAATAAAATTAAGTCGAATTCACGTATTGAATCCACATGAACTATTATGAAATGAAATTGCTTGACTGAGTGTTTTTCGAATATTCAAATGCTCCGTTCTACAAGGGGGTTAATTTAATAATTTTATCGATTTCTTTTTTTTTTTTCCAAAAGTTCAAGCCAAAGCGTCGAATAAATAATAAAATTAAGAAGAATAAGAATCGTCTAGGGAAGAGCGCATGCATGAATAAAAGCCAAAGATAATGACGAAAAAGAATTAAAACCCAAAGACAACCGGCTTTTCCCGGTGAAAAAGTTTAGGATTAATCCCCTCAATAGACGTCCTCCTGCACCGTCGTCTCCTCCGTTTCTGGCCGTCGTCTCCTCTACCGGCGGCCGGCGACAGTCCCCCCGGGCACCATTAAGGTACCGGCAAAAGGATATTTTTACTTTTATGTCCTAAAAATGCGATTTTTCCTGTTGCCCACTATCTTATATTTCTCGTTGTTGTCTGGGTCCGTGGAAATTCAGACTGTATTGGCATGTCCTTTCCGTTTTGTTCTTCTCTCCAGCGTTTTCAATTTCGACTGTAATGTTTAGCTTGAATGCGACCTTCAAAGCCCTGACCTCGAATGTCATTTCTTCATGTGTGCTCGTGTCTGTATCTTCCTGAAGCGTAGCCAACTATGCTGAGAAGGATAAGATTGCAGATTTCTCACATAGAAAGGCTTAATTGCTGCCTCAATCAAAGCTACGCCTTTGCTTCTTCTTCTTCTGGAGGATTGAATGGAGGAGTGGGAGATGATGGTAGCGATGAGTTGTATTCGGATGTGCCGAGGCCTCCAAGGCGAAAAACTGAAAGAAAGCCATTTGCGACCCCCATGAAAGAGCTGATTCGTAGGGCGAAGGAAGAGAGAGAAGCTCTAAAGTTGCAGCCCTGTCGTGTGCTCGAGAACCCACCCGAGAACGGATTGCTCGTGCCTGAGCTCGTCGAGGTGGCTCACCGTGTCTATCGCGCTCAAGAGTCTCTACTCAAGGGTATATCGGAACTCATCAAGGTTGTTCCAGTACAACGCTGCAGGTATTGGGTTAACTTCTGATGCTTCCAGTCATGGCTTGTGTTGCTTAACCTATGTAGGCTGTATGTTTGATTAGATACTGAAGCATCTTCCTATAACATGTCAATGTGATCAATGATTGTCTAAGACAGGTTACTTTGGGATTCTGAGAATCTGTCAATTTTTCTTGCTAGTCACATGTCATCTGATGGAGCTACTTTTCAGTCTGATCGGCAAAGTTTATGTCTTCATACTTGCTCTCCTTTTCGCATCCCTTGTTAATGCTTTTGCTTTTTTCATTTTTTCAAATGTAGTATTGCTTGGATTTTTGCTTGCCTTTTTTAGTCGGATGCCATCTTCATTAGATAAGCAGAATTAAGAGATAACTTTGTAAACAGGTCGAGGGGTTAAACGCCACCAAGCTGTGATACTTGAGCATATTTGTGCTGATTTCTGTGATGTAGTTCTAGATGTGAACAATATGAGGATAGAAGAATTTATCCAAAGGGAAAAAACAGGAGTTGAGACCTTGATGGGCGGCAAAAACTGAGAGAGCAAGAGATATACAAAGAGAGTATGATGTAACAGACTAACAAACATGACTACAAGACTAATAACTCTTTTGGCATTTTCTTATTTTCTTGTCTTTTGCATTATAACGAAGTCCTACTTGAACAATGACCAATACTAATGGATCCATCGCTTGTTAGGTTCTGTTTTGAAGTTCATATTGGTCATGTTGGCCATGAGATCCGTACATGCACTGGTCCAAATAGTGGTCTTCGTAGCGCTACTCATGTATGGAGAAAGGGGGGTGTAAAAGATGTCATATTTTTCCCCAAGTGTTTCCATCTCTATGATCGTGTTGGGAAACCAAGAGTTGGGCATGACAAGAGGCACAGTGTCCCACGAATCCCTGCTGTTGTGGAGCTTTGTATACAAGCTGGTGTAGACCTTGAAAACTTTCCCTCAAAGAGAAGAACAAAACCCGTGTACTGTATCGAGGGAAGAATTGTAGACTTTGAGTCTGTAAGCGAAACACCCAAACTAGACAGAGACATGGTTGCTGACTCAGTGATTGAGACGGATGAAATGGGAAGAGATGTAGTTCCATCAAGAACCAGCCCTATCGAAGAAAGTAAATTTGACCTCTGGAGGAGTTCAACTGACGAAGTCAAAAACATAGAGCAATTGAGTGTGTGGACATTGGAGTCATGGTTTGAAATGATGGAAGGAGTGAAAAAGATAATGGAAAGTTATATCGTGTGGACCTGCGGGTACTGTCCCGGGGTTCAGGTGGGTCCCAAGGGCCATAAAGTTAGAATGTGCAGGTCATCAAAGCACCAATCTCGCAATGGTTTGCATGCTTGGCAGGAAGCAACGCTAGATGATATCGTAGGCCCCAATTATGTCTGGCATGTCCAAAATTTAAACCAGCCAGCTTTGGATAACAACTTGAAGAGGTACTATGGCAAAGCCCCTGCTGTGGTAGAGCTTTGTGTGCAGACTGGTGCCCCAATACCCAATTGCTACAGAAGTATGATGAGGGTAGATGTCATCCGTCCTGACCGCGATGAAGCTGATCTTGTTGCTTAAGAAGTCATCAGTAAGGCTGAAGTTTGATGCGAACTTCTGCATATTATGGTGGTCCTGAGCTATTATAGGGCAAATACATTCAGCATGCTGCTGGTGAAGAAAGTATTGACAAAAGTGAGATCTTCTTGATGGCTGAAGATGTGCCTGACTTGACGGTTGAAACAATATGAATTATGAGTTGCTGCCACATTATGCGGTAACCTTCTTGAACTTCAGTCTCAAAAGCATTAGATAGGTTGTTTCAACAGGTGTTGAAGCTCTCTGACTTGGGGTTTCAATCTGGGAGTTCGCATGGAATATGTGCAGCCTAAACCAGTCCATTTTCTTTTGGTAGATGGGTAGCACAAGAGTCAAATTTACTGAATATATTGGAGAGTTTCACCTGAGGTATTCTTAATGAGTACACACTGGGTTTCTTTCATGTATATATGCTTATTTGATGTTTCCATACTGTTTTATATGCTGGCCCCACTCCTATTGCTCTAGTCTCCAGCTTGCTACCTACCACAGGGGCCCTCCCTGTGAGGCCAGAGTCAGCTCTGCATCAGTCCCCATTCCAATTCCATTAGGGGCTCTGTCGCTTTTGCCAAGTTTAGAGAAATTATATGATGGATTATTATCTTTTTGTCTTCACTCTTGGCTTTTATTTTATTTTATTTCATTTTGCTATTATTCTTTCTTATTTCTCGACAACGATGAATTGTCTTTTGTTATGTGTTTTGATTAAACTGGCTAGTCTGACAGAAAACCAGTATGCTACCATCAGGCCCAAAAACAGTCAATAAAACTTCAGCACGTTTATGCTCAGAGTTAGTGCTGCGATGTGTGGCTATCTGATTTTGTCTCTTAATCTGCTTATTTGTTGTCTAGGCAACTGGCATTGCCTAATCCTGATCACATTGTTGTATAGATTAATGCGGGACTAGAACGTGGAAAAGGACTGAAGACTGCGACTGGGAGGAGTGAGATGTTGGTGCGGCCTTCACTACACCTTAGAAGAGATGAAATCTAGAAGAAGCGTCTGCTCGATGGCAGCTGCTTTGGATGAAGTAGGAGATCGTTAGAAGAGATGAAAACTAGAAGAAGCGTCTGCTTCGATGGCAGCTGCTTTGGATGAAGTAGGAAATTGTTGTGGCCTTGTAGTCAGGCACATGCACATTACTCTGCAACTTGTGGTACTTGATTTTGCAGAATATTACCAAGAGATTGCTCTTGCTCCACCCAAGGGATGTGATGAAAACTTTTCTTCTTTTTAGACTAGATAGGAAGGAAAGTCCGTCACTTTGTTCATCTGCAATTTTACTAAGTCGAGCTTCCATTGTTCGATTGACCAGCTCTGCAGCCAGACTAATAGAAGTCCATCCTCCATGTTGCTTTTCCTTTTCGCAGTACAATCGCTTTCTAGCTTGCTCTACAGAAGTTGAACAGATTTGCTATGGAGCAATTTGTCTGTTTTGATTCCCGGTTAAATCAAGAACAAAAGGTGGAAACTGAGTATGGATGCATCTCGTGCTTTGTCTTCTCCTACAGAGAATAAGAGACTCAAGAATATTCAATATTAGTTGCAGACTCTGATGGATGATCGAGTTGACGATTGTTTCTCCGAGTTTAAAATGGTTCAAGGGCGATCTACAACAAAACCGTTTTTAAGCCATGTTGCCCAGAACTGATTCAGGTAGGCTCTCATTTATCATATCTGCTGTGATCAGCTCCCGAGAGGACGGATAATTCACGGTGCCAAAATTCAAGATGTTGAGGAGAGAGGGGACTTCATTGTTCTTGATTTTCGATTTGGATTCCTGAATTTGTGAAGTAGGATAGTGAGTTAGCTGCAGGGGACGCCCATTTATAAGATTCTATGACTGACGAAGCTTTCCTGGAACTCATGAAGCCTTTTTGGCTTAGCCTACCAGTATACAATTTGCTGTTCTCCGTCCAACACACATTTCTTTTCTTGTATACCAAAATTGTGAGCGCGAGCTCACGTGCGCGTGTAACGAGTCAAGAGTAAGTTCTCAGCTACTCACTGCTCAGGATGGGCAACTTTCATAATCACTTTTATCATTTTATGATTTTCAGACCATGCAAGAACATCTTATTGTTGGGCGTGTTTGCTTTGATAGGAGCTTTTGGCTGTCATTCTCCTTTATCATGGTAAATGATGACTTCATAGTAGGCTATGTTTCTCTTAGATGTTACATTGACAACTTTCAGTTGAATTTGGTGCGACGGTGGAGCATATTTATCAGAATCCAACGGCGGAGACCATGCACATAAGAAAAATCCAATCTTGGGATCAATTTATGTTTGAATGAGTGCAGTTCATGTTGGGTAATGATTTGTTTGATGAGTTTGCATTTCTAAAGGCGAAACAATTGACGATTCAGTCAAGTAAGATATTTTCGTTTTGTATTGAAGATGGTTTTGGATCTGATGGTCCCCAAATTAACTCTAGGGAAAATTGCGTGGATTTACGCAAGTAATTCCATTCTCGAGATCAGCCCGCTAGAAATCCACGCCTAAGCTCGATCAATTTTTTTTGGTCCAAAGATAAAATCGTTTTTTAATCATCACGGGCAAACATGGACGATAATTTTAGGCTTGCGAGCTCAAATTGCATGTTCATTAGGTCAATTTGATGCGTCAATTACCTAGAATAATAGTAAACATTAAATATTTTCTTTTCTTCTTTGAAATAAAAGACAAATGAATAAGCGTTTTTCGTATATTTTAGTTTAACGAATAAGCTTATATTGCAAAGATAACAGGGATAACCAGTAAAACCTGAGAATAAAATAGTCACATTATTCTTTTAAATGTTTATCGATAATCGATTCATCATGAGTATCGAGAACTCGGTACCAACTTTGTTGTTTAGATTTGTGTACCAATCGACAAGATAATAAAGTAAAATAAAAACTTCGAGCGCCCGAAAATATTACAAGGCAATTTTCATAAATTAATCCTAGTAATATGTTTTATTCGGTACTCATCATCTATGGCACAGAAAACTGAAATGGTAAGTAATTGAGTAATTCAGGTCCACCTAACCTGCTTTTTGAAAGTTAGACCGTTGCAGCTTTTCTCGCAACGGCTAGTTTTCCTCCGTCTCTCTCTCTCTTCCCCGTCTCCATCTCTGTCCTCACTCTCCGTCGAGCTCCTCTTCTGCTTCCACCACCAGAGCACCATCGTCATCATCTCTGCCTTCAGGTTCGAAGAACCGCGACGAGTCAACGGCGAACAACAGCCAGCTTCTGCAACACTCAATTTCGAAAGGGCTCAATCAATTTCAGGAAGATTCGATTCGATTCGGGCATCGTCGTATTCCTGAATCCGGTTTCATTTTCCCGTATCTTCAAGGGGCCCCATCAAACTGGCTCCGGTTCCGGAGGAAGTATTCTGAATTAGTTTGGCCAGTTTGAAACCCATCGTGGGAGAGTAGATCCATGGCGGAAATCACTTCACCGATGCAGCAGCAGCAGGAAAGGGCCGCGGCGGTAGCAGCAGCTCCTCCTCCCCCGCCGCCGCCAACGCAGCGCCGTCCCCGGGTGCGGGAAGTCCGCTCGAGGTTCATGTCTCCGGTGGTCTCTTCTTCGTCTCCTTCCCCTGGCGATCTCTACCTCCCTGGCTCCAAGTCGCCAGTCGTGAGGCATGCGGCCGAATCTCGGCAACAGCAGCAGCAGCAGCGATCGGTGTCTGCACAGAGGCGGCGGCGACTGGACCTCGAGCCTTTGCCTCATGCTGACGAAAGTAGGTCGGAAGTTACTCGGAGCTTGGACACGCCTTTGCTCGGAGGTGGACCCCAGGGTAAAGGGTCCAAAGGTCCAAGCCGAGCTTCGAGGTCTGACACCCCAATCGTGAGTACTAGCATGGACAGAATCGTGTCGTCAAGGTTTAGACAGACGCCGCAGAATCTTCCACGAGCGATCAGTGCTGGAGCTTCTGCAGCTGCAAAATTGTTGCAGTCGAGTGGGATGTCACTTACTGGCGGTCACGCTTCTGGTTTGAAAACGGTGGTTGACGAGAACTCAAACGCACAAGCAGGTGCCGCTGGTGATTTCAATAGTGAGAACTCTGCACAATTATTGCGGTCTTCCATGCCAGAGGCAGATATGTTGCCCTCGGTCTCCAACCGGTTGTTAGTCGAGAGAAATGTAAATAGGACTGGTAATTTTGGCGGTTCTGAGGCTTCCAAGATCCCTTCCTCCCCACTCTCACGTTCACTTAGTTCGCCATTATCAAGTTGCGACGTGTTGAATTCCATGAAAGGCAGTGAAAAATCATCACACGGGTCATCGAAGCTGCATATGATGCCGATGAATGGTGGAAGAGTTTGTTTACCTCCAGTAGCACCGTGCACAAAGATGGGGATGGATGCAAAGAAGGGAAGGAAAGTTTCTGGCCATCAAGAAGAGGTACATTCTCTAAAGTTGCTCCACAACCATTATCTCCAGTGGAGGTTTGCCAATGCAAAAGCAGAGGCCACTATGCAAGCTCAGAAAAGGGAAGCCGAGGTTTGTCAAATTTACCCTTAGATCTATCTATTGAATGTGCATTTAGCAGTTGGTTGTTGCCGAAGCCATCCTTGGCTACCTTGTCATTGGCTTTTCTAGACCAAACTGGCGGACCTGCATAAATTAAATGGTCGACGATAAATCTGGATGAAGAGTAGTGCAAGGAAGCTCCATATGTATTCTTCTTAGAATGAAGGAAATAGAGAGTGTGGACAATTCAGACTTCAAAAGGGAACATTGGAGCAGGTGTAGTTCAAACCTCGAGTTGCATGAACTCCAAATTTATGTTAGCATTGTGTTAATTGTTGAAGACTACTTTTTAGGAGATCTACATAATGGAACTCTAATATCTTCAAAAGCCAGCCTTTTTAAACCAATTGGCTGCGTATATATTCAAACTTCATAGAGTAATAATCCATTGCAGTATTGAATCAATTATACAAAAAGGGGGAAACTCCTAATAATTGGATTGTTTGTACTAGGCTTGACTAATGAAGACTTCAATGTTTTGTAACACTTTGGAGAACTTTTCAACTTTCACTTTTCAGTATGCATCGCAACAGATGAAGATCAGTAAATCTTTTGTCGCCACCAACCTTAGTATACAAAGAAAAGGAGAATGCGGATTGCAATGCATATGAAAGGAGTGGCTTTTAGTTTCAGATAACCTTAGAAGCAAAGTGACCTGCTTGCAAGTAGCCATAAAGTGACATCCTGATATGGCCCAGTATGTTATGTAAATAAACTTCATATGTCGGGGAAATAGCATCACGTGAAGGGGTGGAAAGAATCCTTTTCCATTGTAGCCCTATGATCAGATGAATCCATAACTGATAAAATAGTGAAAGTAGCCATTTTCAATTACTGGCTACTTTTTAGGAGTTTACCTAAATTAGGAGCATTCAATCCTGCATCTTAGTTGAAAGTTCTCTGGAAGAGACGGGCTTTTTACATGTTAATTTATATTGAAGTGTACACTCTTCCTTCCCCTCTTTCTTTTCTCATTACTTTGGTGCTTTGGACATTGGGCAGTTTCTTTGGCCCAAAAAATAAAATAAACAAGGTAGGCAGTTTCAAATTAAAAAGTTTGACCAGATGTTATGCTTAAACACTCATGAGTGAGGAAAGAAATGATTGCATCAATGAGAAGAAAGGCTTCATTCTTGAAGCAACAATTTTCAATGGACTTATTGTGGTGAGTTTTAGTATCTACAATATGACTGCCCATCTTTTAACTCACCTTACACCATGCATAGAAGGAAATATCTCGCACAGCTTGGTGATAATTTGTTGATGGCCAATCTATAGTCCTCTTTCTATCATTGAACTCCATTTAACACTGGTTTAGCTAGAAGACTTACTCCCTGATTAATTCTGTACTCCATTTGTTCTAAGCACGTTCTAGTTAATTATCATCTGTCAATTTCCTTGCAGAAAATGCTGTTTTCTCTCGCTGTCAAGCTAGGTGATTTATACGATTCTGTGATGAGGAAACGTGCAGAACTTGGTATAGTGCAAAGAGCAAAAGCAGTATCAGCAATTCTCGAATCTCAAGTATGGCCATGAGCTTTGTGTGTAATTTTGATTATAAAGTTATTTATGGATTGGACCTGTCAATTCACTAATAGTTACCTATTATATATAAACTAATGTTAGCCTGTGCGGATCACTTTATTAAATTTGTCGTACTATTATCACTTCTTTTTATATGTATTTATGTGAATCTGGTTTTACTGTTCTTGCATCTAGATGCCACATCTTGACGAATGGTCTGCGTTTGAGGGTGATTATTTGGCATCATTTTCTGAAGTGGCCCAAGCTTTGTTGAATGCTTCCATTCAACTACCAATCAGTGGGAACGTCAGGGTATGGAATTAATCTCCCTCGTCTGATGTAAGTTGGCATATATGCTTTCTTGATGAACTTTTATGCACATTAAATTGCGTTCTTGACAGGCTGATGTTAGAGAGGTAGGGGAGGCTCTGAATTCATCCATGAAGATCATGGACGCAATTGCTTCCCATGTCGAACGCTTCATGCCCAAGGTGCAATGCATTCCATGCATGTTTTCTTATCATCATCCCTTCCTCTTGCCCTTCTCAAATATTAGAAGCCTGTTCGATGCAGGCTGAACGATTGGAAGTTTTCATTTCTGAACTAGCCAGAGTGCATGTTTTATTATCATCATCCCTTCCTCTTGCCTTTCTCTAACATTAGAAACTTGCTCGATGCAGGCTCAACAATTAGAAGTTTTCATTTCTGAACTAGCTAGAGTGGTCAGTGGTGAGAGAGTTGTCATTGAAGAAAGTGGTGATTTGTTGTCCAAGAGATACTTATCCCAGGTTAGCCTAATCGAATCTGCTTGAAAGGATTCAGTTCTCACATGCATATGATCAAGTGGGTAACTTAGGAGTTTGTCCTGTGATCTGCAGGTGGAGGAGTGTAGCCTGAGAGGCCAGATTATTCAATTTCACCGATACCATCAGTCAATTTCATGAAAGATAAGGCTTAATAAGCAGCATTGATACATTTGCTGCGCGGGATCTATGTGCCGTGACAATTGCTTGCGCTTTCACTTGGTGGTGGAAGTCGCTCGGTAGACTAAAGATTCAATATTTTGACACACATTCAGAATCCACAGCAGAGTAAGCCAGCGAGAAGATGCGAGTTCACCTTGATTCTTTCATTATTTCTGCAAGCATTGTATATACTTCGGCACAATAATGCTGATTTTTGGCTGTATCTTTTGTAATGAGTGTTACATCTTATAATCATAATTGATTCGATAATGATTATTGGCCATGCAGTAACATAACTATTCTTCATTTGGCAAAGTTGCTGCTTGAGGACTGGCAAGTATAATGAGTAATTTAAGCAAGAGTTTTAAAGTGTTGTCGTTGTCTAGTTTGGTTGAAACTATACGGACTAGTTACAGTGTTCTCTTAATTAATGAGTATAATGACATGGTTAATCTGATCTGCTCGGAAACAATTTGAAAGTGAGGAACATGGGATCCATCTTGCTCTCAGAGAGTTTAAAAATTCCGGATTTAAGAATTTTCTGCAAATTTAAGTACTCGAAGCTCAGGCATATAGTGAAAGAGAACAGTTTCCCATATAAATTTAGCTTTTAAATATGATAACCTAATTTAGTTAATACAGAGGAAGTAAAAGATTAAAAGACTAATATTCGAAATCAATCTTGAACTTGTAATAGGAAAAAGTATTATGCAGCTTTTTTCAACATTCACTGTAATTGACAAAGTCGATCATAATTGCAAAAGTGTGCAAAACATTAATGAGAACAATCGTCCTATTTATAATTAATACGAATTATTAATGTTATTTAGGATAATCAGTACAATGTGTTTGGATTTCCACAGTATTACAAACCCTTATCTTTTTTAATTAACGGGAATCCGAGCGTCGTTTCATTGAACTCAAAGGCATGTTAATCGTCCCATCATGCACGGCAAGTGAGATTGGACCATGAAAGTGTGAGCCGAACTCCTTAATTAATCTTGACCAACGAGCACTACCTTTCCTAACGGGCTCTTGTCAGATATTGTATGCAGTTGCCCATGTAAATATCTTCAGTATAATTACTCGGTGCCTCTCTGAATGATTTAATCTTGAATGTCTACCTTATTGTAAAGGGTCTTCATTTTCACGAGTTGGTTGATCTCTTGACTGTTGTTCGGGTCTGTGAACATTATCCACTTAACCACCTCGGACATACGAGGTAAAGGGTGGTGAGAGGAGAGGAAGAAACACTGCGGAAGCAAAGCAAGAACGAGGGAAAATCTCCATTGTTGAGCTCTCTCTCTCTCTCTCTCTCTCTCTCTCTCTCTCTTCCTTCATGAACAAGATCCTCACGCTCAGGAGGACCCAGACAAGCCTCGCTTTCGGCTTCGCTTCTCCGGGCCTTTGATTCGACCCAAAGAAAATGGTGAGCGCGACCCTTTGCTGTGCGCTGCCCAATCCCACCTCCTGCACATCACATCTTCCGCATCTCCTCCGATGGAGAAGAAACCCCGGTTCGCTGTTTCTCAGGCGCTCTCTGGTTATGGAGACGATCGAGGGCCGGGTCGTTTCGGCGGAGGGAGACGAAGCTCCGAGCTCGTCGGACTCGGTCGCCCCTCGCCGCCTCATTCTTCTTCGCCACGCCAAGAGCTCCTGGTCTGACCGTTCCGTTAGAGGTTCATTTTCTTTCCTGGAGAATAGGATGTCCAAATCGCATATTTGCATTCAACTGCTCTGGTCCAAAAATGTGATTTTTTCTTTTCCTTATCTAGATGTTTGAGGAGGATTGCTGCAGCGTTTGAGAGAATAAGATAGGCAATGTGAAAGCTTCCCTGAAGTCTCTTGAGTGTGTCTAGGCAATGATTGTTCCTATTAGTAGGGATGGGCATTGACTTTTGAGCTGGCTAATTTGGATGGGTTCTGATTCCTGCTCCCATTTAATTGATTTACCTTCATAATCAGTGTTCTCTTAATTTCTAGCCGCATCAAGTTCTTTGTGATTATGCATTTTCCTTTCAGATGCCCATAAAAAGAATGGACATGCTGTTGCTTGCTAAGCTTCTAAGTTTGAGCCCTTTCGTAAATCATTTCAACCAGATCATGATCGCCCACTCAGTAAGACCGGTCGAGATGATGCTATCAAAATAGCACACAAGCTTCACCAGTTGGGTTGGATCCCGGAACTTATTTTGTTAAGGTCAGTAAGTGTAACGAATTGCAAAACATAGATGAGTTTACAATCCTAATTTTGATGATCTATGCTTGGCTGGTTTTAATTTGAATTCCCTCTTTTGAGGTAGTGATGCAGTTCGAACGCGTGAGACACTGCGGATAATGCAGGAGCGAGTAGAAAGCTTTTTGGAAGCTGAGGTCCATTTCATTTCAAGTTTTTATTCAATTTCAGCAATGGATGGTCAGACAGCAGAGCACCTGCAAAAGGCTATCTGTCAATATTCTAGGGACGAGATACTGACCGTGATGTGAGCCCTGATTCTAGTCTTTTACCGGATGGAATTATGATTATTCTGGAATTGCACGAAGTGGTTCCTCTTCAAATTAATGCATTTCAATGCAAGATTCTCAGTTGATGCACTCATCACATGAGTTTCTTTAAAGAATGTATTCTGGTATTGTTTGTAGATCTAAGTCACTTTGTCGTGGTTTGGTTATTCTAGTTGCACCATTGCGGAGGGCAAGATTTGTGTCTTCTAGTGTTCATCAGGTAGTGTTGCTGAAGTTCGTTAACGAACTATAGGACAGAGAAATATGCCTGTTCCGGATGTTTCTTATTTCAGTCTGATGCATCTTACATGGATAAAAGGGTCCAATGTTGTTTGCATTTGTAATAGTTGTATTTTTTTCTGTAATGTTAGGCTCATAGGGTAAAGTACATTTCTGAAGCTACAAGGCAGTTGTTTCCTTTTTAAGAAAAAAGTGATACCAAAAATGCTCTGACCCGCAATTGCTAGCTTTTTAAGTGGGAGCCATGGTGTTGGAGTCGTGTGCTAGTCTCCCCTGAGGTATAGGGGCCTAGCACTTTGGTGCTGTCCGGGCACAAGGGGCCTATGGTGGAGTCCTTGATTACCAAAAAAAAAAAAATTGCTCTGACCCAAATCTTTCTGCTGTTAGCATGGATAGTGCCCGCTTTTGTACTTTAGTGCGACGTCGCTTTGGTGATTAGGTACTTTGAACGGTCCTATGAGGTGGTTCGGACTATATTGTTGGTTTTTGTATTGCAAAAATGCTTTCACAAATATATATTCCTTCTGTTCTATCTTGTTATGTTTAACAAAACAATGACCACCATTTTTCTAGTTATTCTGGTTTCATATTTTGAAACGTTATGGGCATTTTTCTCAAGCATATGAGTTATTGTGCAGGTGCATGGGGCATAATAGGGGATGGGAGGAGGCGGCTTCCATGTTTACTGGTGCATCCATTGAGCTCAAAACATGCAATGCTGCTTTGCTTGAAGCTACTGGAAGATCTTGGGAAGAGGTAGGCATCTATATTCTCTGCTTCCAAGGGAACTTTTCTTTTTTTACATTGCTACAAGCATTTGTATGGCCACGACATAAACATGAGCACAAGTTTTCGTAGAGACAGAAGTTTAGCCAGCCAATTGACAAAAAGACTGTACCTTAAAAGAGCAAAAGCAACTATCGGTTGTGCTATTCTTGGGCCTGTACTCCAAATGTTAAGACTTCAGAGTGTTGAAAGTCATAGATACCCTCAAAATCATGAGAATTTGAAGTAAACGATGATCCCACTGGAAAGTTGGTAACCATAGGAATCCTCAATGTTACTTTCAAATGGAGAATTATAATCTCACAAGAAAGTTATTGATGATAGGAGCCCTCAATATTACAAGCGCTTAAAAATAGCTACTATGTCACGAGTAAAAGTTATCAAGAAGAAGTACCCTCAGAGTTACAAGCACTAGAGGAAAATCAGAATCAGTGATATGAGCCCTCAAAGTTAGCACTTAAGGGTAATTACCATACTCTAAAAGTTACAAATATAATGACTTGAGGGAGATTGCAATATTTCTGAAGAGTCAGTAAATTATAGGTACCTGTGAGTTAGGATCGATTAAGTAAAATCAAGATCTCATGGAAAAATCGCTTATACTGAGTTAGCCTCAATTGCAAACACAAAAAGAAACAAGACTTCGAGAAATTCTGTTCAGGATGCATAAGAAATTAAAATTTCAAGCACTTAAGGGAAATTATGATATTATGAGAAAGTCACTAATGATGGGACCTGCTAGAAATTATGATCAATTAAGGAAAATTTTTATCCTGCAAGAAAAGTTACCAACTATGAGGAAACCTGAACCTACGACCACTTGAGTAAAGATTACAAACCTTCTACCATTGATTATTAGCGACTAAGACCAATTACGATGATCTAACAGGTAATTTCCTGCCTGATAGATACCCTCAATTAGGAATGCTGAAAGAACTTTCATCCTTAAGGAGAATTTGGAAACCTCAGAAAAGTATGAATTAGGTGAACTAGAATTCAGTAGCACTTAAAGAAAATCACAATCTATGCAGAAACTGACTTTGTAACCATTCTATTAACCTTAGATAAGGATAAAATCTAGGTAATTACCTAAATATCAAATCTAAACAATATTAGTCAAATGGTCGTTTCAGGTATTTTGAGCAAAAAGAGACTTCACAATGCCAAAATCATTTAGTAATATGGTAATGGCTAGTACATTGCAGATATGAAGATTGGTTTATAAAATCGGCTAACAAAGTACTGCGACATACTGTGAGTAGGTACTTTGAACAAGTGAGCCAATGTGACACACCCATACCTATTTTGCCACATCGCCTTTCTCTGTATGCTCAAGAACAGTACATTTCCTGTACTGTTCATAATATCTCTTATACTCAGCAAGTGCCCATGTAGATGGAGTTAAAACCCTTGATAGTAGGATCTTTTCCTGAACGGATGGTATTTCTCTTGAGAAGTTCCTTTTCCATATTGTGATGGTTAGTGTTAATAAATTTCCTATACATCTTATGAATTTTCATACAATATAATAATTCAATTATGCATTTGAACAGACCTTCTGATACCATATGTATAGGGTTGACACTCTTGTATGAAAAAAGGTATCTTTGAGTAGTTTTAACTTCTAGAGAACTTGCATCCTTTTTTCTTGGCAACAAGACCATAGACCATTCGCTTCTAACCGTTGCCCAATTCCTTCTTTTTGTGACATAAGTAATCAATATCATCTTATGGGATCTTTCTATCATTTGGTATATTCGTTTCTGCAGGCTTTTGCTTTGGCTGGACTTGGTGGGTGGAAGCTTCATGGCATAGTCAAACCCACTACATAGTTGAAGCATCCTTCATCACTGGCATACTGCCTACTCCAGAGGTGAATTTGAAGATGCTGAAGAAGCAATATGTTTTCCTGAGTCGATCAAAAATTCGTCACATTCTCATGGGCTGTTCAGCCTTCCAAACAGCTAGACAAATGGGTAGGTGGTCTCCAACTTGTTGCTCCAAACACTGGGACCATATACTGATATTACTGAGAGATTGTTGTTCCAATCTGGATACAATGTCCCAATGCCTAATATGTTAAGTTTCTAGGCATCTTTTCTTGCACCGAGGCCTGAGTAGCTCACCGGAGAACATCACATCATCTTGAAAAGAAATTTATCCTCTCCCGTGCCATAGAGAAGAATAATTGAACTAGCAATTTTGCTCCCCAATGTGTCATGATATTGCTAAAAGTGGTTATGTATTTTTTTGTCTAATTTGAGAAGAATTTTACTTGAGTTTTACTTGACTTCATGTTGGAGCAAATTGGACTGTATACAGCCAAGCAGCTTTGTGCTTATCCATGTTCCAGATCAAAAGAGGTCCTTATTCCCTTAAGTCTCACCAACAATGGCTTGCAGTTTCTACATGTAAGAGTCTTGACAGATTTTTTACATATTGTCATTGAAAAATAGTAATGTGCAAAGAATGCATCACTCTATGTTAAAGCTGGGTCATGATTTAAAAAACCCTTTTAGCATATTTCGTGCGTAGAAGCCCATTTGGTAAAACAGCAGTTAGCACTTAGCAAAAGCAAGGGGTGTAGTCTGTTGCGGGCATAAGTCCTTTCCAATGACTATTCCGTAGATTTGCAATGCCTGTGAATCCTCGTAGTAAATTCAAGCAAGTCCATTTCCCTGCGGAGCCTACCGTCAGAGTAATTGCTGACATTTTGACTGCTGACAAATGTGTACCAATGTTTTTCTGGGGCAATTGCACAGGATCATCATCTGTCTTTAAATAAAAATTAACTTACAGTGAGTGTTTCCGAAGCATGTGCTCCTCCAAATGTACGACTCGTAGCTTTCTCGATGCAACATTCAAATTAACCCTCTTAAGTTACTTATAGGTCCGCATTCAGCAAAAGAATTAAGTCTAGCCTGAGTGACGACTTATGAATTGGGACGTGCGTCTAGTGTTCATCAACACGTACTATAGAGAACTCATCTGCAACAAATACACGTACTATTCCCTCCTTCAATACCATCTGCTCAGACAATGTCATATCCTCACAAGTTTGAACTATGAGCATCAAAGGATGCATCAAAACATACAGTGACCCCTAAGCTACCTATATAATACTTAACAAGTTAAATAGTGCACTTTCTACTGACAAACTACACATGCAAGTTGAAACAAACTAGTCCACAAGTTGATACACAAAGCAGTACAAGATGTTACAGTATATCTGCCAAGGCTAATCACAGTATTGATCGTTCTAGTTTTATCTTCTTCTAGGCAATCAAACAGATCCCTGATCTGGTAGTTTGAATGAGGAGGTTGTATAGGAGCAACCCACGCTTGACTCAAATATGGGGTGTAGCACCATCTCGGGTTTAGCATGCAGAGCACCAGCAACTACCCGTGGTTTTTTAGTGGACCTCTCGCCATCAGCGCTATCAACAGGCGAACTGACATTGCAACTGGAATCGGGAGTCAATGGTTCGTGAGGATGAGATGAGAGTGATTCATCAAGTGAAAGACTCTTGCCTAGTGCACGGTCCTTAGACTTATCTTGGATGGGTGACTCCGAGATAGGAGCAGGGGTAGGTGGATCAGTCTTGCTGTCTTCTTGGCCCTTATCACCTGATTCAGGTGCTGATCCATCTGCGAGAACTCCACTAAGTCTCTGTTGCTCTTCGATTATCTTCTTCAAGTACTTGCCTTGCGCTTCTATCCGCAGCTGCAGCTGTCTCTGCACCTGCTGACATCAAATACTGAAATTAGCTTGAAGAGACTATTGTTTATTGGAGTCAGGATGCGATAATAACTCAGGCCTAATTTGGAGCTGAAATTATTTGCATATTTGCCATAGTAAGACGGCAGATATCTCACGAATGCCACATGAGCACCTAACCTCATATATTGCAGAATCATATACAGGACAGCTAAATAAAGTCATATGATATCACTTCTAGCGTTTCCACACTTGATTGCCTTGATGTTCTATCGATGCATAATCTCAAGAACGAAATCATATAGGGAAAAGTTTTGCACACTCCTTGAAACTTCTCAACGTTAAAGATATGGCGCATCATAAAAAATGATTGAGGATTCTTACATGAGATTTGCAATAAAGATCCGAATATTAGAATATTAATGCTAACCATGTTATATTAACACAATGGGAAAGCTAAAATACAAACAAAGAACTTGCCTCCAACTGTTCATGTAAGCGCTTTTGCACCTCCATTTGCAATTTGAGAGCTTCAGTTATCTGCATCCCACCTCTAGTAGACAGAAAGATCAAACAATGTCTTAAATAAAGTAAGAGCTTCAAATGTGGGCAATTAAAGAGAGATAAATATATACATACAACAATTTACCTGAAGATCAATATGAACAAAAGAATCAGATTGATACTAAAAACAGAAGAATCAGAAAAATAAATCCAAGAGAAATTACATCTATATAAAATGGTAATATCCGGCCAGATACTGTATTACTATCTTTCAAAAATAGCAGACAAGAAAAACTATTAGGGAGAATCAACAGTTCCAACAATTCTATATTAGAGTTACCACATCTCAGATCTGAAGCGAGCACAATTTTAAGAGGAAATGGCACTTACGAGGAACCATCCACGTCGGAGAGCACATCCGCCGATTCTTTTTTCTCGGCTTTTTTACCTACAGTCAGTAATTCAGGAAGGACCATAAGAATATAAGATGGAGATCCATTCTAAGGCATCTTAACAAATCATTTCGAGCGACCACAACAATCATCTTAGATTACAAGAACAACACGAAATCTGATTACCACTTATTAAATCATACCGTCAGAGGAGGAGTCAGGTAGATATTTTGCAAGTCGATATTTCTGCATGCATTACAAGTGTCCAGTCAACTTAAATGACACAGAAGATTTCTTTAAAAGAAAAGAATTACTATAGATTTAAAATAGATAAAAGAGAAGTTTGTCCTTTAAACCTGTAAATGACTTTTGACATGGTATATTGTTAGACCTTGCACGCCCATAACTCTAAGAACACCTTTAGGTGTAGCCCCTGAAAGAAAGCAATGAAGCATAGATCAGAAACATAAATATTTACACATGAATTAAACATTAAAAAACTCTTAAGGTGAATTTAGAAGTAGATCTAGCTTATTCTATTCGTTGCCGAGTTATTTTCTTAACTCTTGAAAGAACCTCATATTTACAAGCTGGAAAAAGAAACGAAGATGCACAAAATGATGGAAAAGATATTGTTTGCTCATTAAGATCATCATACAAGTATGAAACAACGGGGCCAATGCGATACAACTTTTGGGTGTCTTAAATTACTCATCATTTTTTCCATTCATCAGACAATGTTTTGGTTATTTTAATATCACATCCCTAATACCAAAAAAAAAATGAAGTGGAGGTTCTGCTCCCAATATGCTGAGTTTTACTAGAGTGCATGAGCGATTCCCCATGGTACAAATCAACTAGACCAAAAAGGTAAAATCGATTTAATTGGCAGCCACACTTCAAGATTGTTTCTTTGCATGTGCTTTTACATATATTTCCTTTTCCGCTTCTCTTTGAGGTATTCAAAAACTCAAAGAGGACGGATGTAACTAGCGCATAGTTTGAGTGCATAATGTAAACTGATTTTCTTGGTGAATTTCACTTATTTTGTCATGGAAATAGGCTACATCAGCCTAACAACATAAATTTTACATGTTCCATACTATTATTTTATTTTCGTTGTTTTTCACAATCTAAAGTCATCAACACAAAAAAATGTTCCGCAAAGTTTTATGTCATTATGGATCTTTTACAAAGGAGTACAAATAAAGAGTAGATGCCTCATTGTTTCTTCACTATATAGCTTTCTTTACAAATTGTAGCCACTATATCAAAGTTCAAGATGTACCAGATAAAAGCTGAATCAAGAGTATAAATAAAAAATCACAGATAACCAAAATAACACAAAAAAAAAAAAAAATAGCGATGACTTACTATCTGGACCACCAAGTTGTGCCACGGCATCAACAAAGCGATCATGAAGATCATTTGTCCAACGTAACCGCTGCTTGGATGCGAGATTGGGATTGTTACTGTGATTGCTCCCTCCACCAATGGAGTCCATTTTGTTGGCACCACTATCCAAATGCTGACCATGAACCATTGTGTTGCTGGGAACTAAACTTGAACTAGGGCCACTTTCTTGTTGATACATTCTTCATTGAACTGCAAAAACCAAAAGAGAAATTTTAAAAATCACATTATAAAGGATTTGAAGGGTCAAGAAGAAATGCTTTTCATTCTCTTAAAGCTACTAGAAAAGAGAAAATTATGAAATCTTGATAGTGCTTTTACCCAAATGAAAGCAATGTGACTGATCGCTACCTCCCACGGCTCAAAATATCTTTCATTTTATTTGAATTCCGTCTATGTCGTCTGTGACAAGTTTGGTCGATGTTTATGAAAAAAAAAAACAGTACACATAAAAAAGCTAATAATGAATTCAAAAGCATGACTCCTAAAATCTACAGCAGTTACCGATGCATTTCATCCTTATCCTGTATTTCCCCGCAGCTAACCACCAGCTGGCAACGTATAAAGTTCATATAATATAACCCCGTATGAAAACTCAACATCACAGGTCATATGAAATCTCAACATCACCATGTGGATGACCAATCGGGTCTTGAGGTACTGGTAGGCGCAACAACAATTACTTACTCGTCTTTATGAATATTAATTTGGCCCCCCAAAATCCATCTTCCGACATGCACGAACAAACTCAAGCTAGCCATCCACACATGGTATGGTTGCACGCATATGCAAGATGCGCCTGGGCGTGAGCATAGAATGTCAATATGTTCAGCATCAAAGGAACGCATCTGATTAAACTGTTACATGCTGCCACATACTTAATTGTCTACATGAATACAGGAAAGTTTTAGGTCTGCAACAAACAGCTGTCTGGACAGGCTAGAACTATGTAGACAATGAAATAAACAGCCGTAGACAAAATTATCACAGTCGCAACAGCTGAGTGTAGCTATTGGCTTCATTTCAAACGAGCAGAAAAATGAAGCAAATGAACCAAGCCGTATTGACTAACATCCACAACTCTACCGAGGAGAGCAAGGACAGTGAAAAGAAGAGAAATTCAAACTAAGTTGCATCAGAAAATTTAAGCTGAACCAGCAATTTTCCCTCTCTAAGTGAACAATAAACATAAGGAAAAAGCTAACAATGCCATGAATCTGCAACCACTCAGAATTGGATTGAAACAGAAGATGCAAAACTTTCAAACCTAGGGGAAACAGAAAGAAAACAACACAACAAAACCAACCTCCTCCCAGAAGAGAGCAAATTGACACAGAACCCTTAATGATAAAAATCAAATTCAAATGACGATCGACCAAGCATCGAGCTCTTTATTCTATGCAAAGACCTGCTCATCTACGGGGTAAGAAAGAGTGCGAGCTGAAATATTCGGGTCGTAAAGTTTCAATTTTTATTCATTCTTCAGCCGAGAAAAGAAGCAGGAATCTCCAATTAAACAACACAAGGCACGAAGAGAAACAGAAATGCAAAAGAAAAAGGAGGTTAAGGAGAAGGAAACATACCCAGAAGCAGATCTGCAGAATCCTGAATACCCGGAGCACACACCCAATAGTAGAACAGGAAGAAGCAGACGAACAAGACGAGGAGGACGACCCCGAAGTTGAAACCAATTGACAAGAGCGAAAACGGGGGCTGCTCTGTTCAGGCACAGGGAGGCCAAAAAGATACACAAAAAACAGGCTCTCTTTTATTTCTATTGGGTTCTCTGCCTGATGAGATCAGATTCCACTGCCCTCTTCCTCTCCTTTTTTTCTCTACTTCTTCTTTAAATATTATCTGCCCTTTATCTATCTTGCTGCTAAGCGTTCGCTGCAAATCGCAGGTGTACGTATAACTAATGAGAGAATTGACCATTTCTTCCGTCAAAAGAAAAGGTGAAAAGAAAAGGGAGAGAAGCCCGGCCACCAGGGACCGCGAGTGACGTCGGCTCTTTTGTCGTTTTCCCCATTACCAGAAAACTTTGGCCGAGAAAGTGTCGCCAGTTTCTGAAGGATACGGTCCGAACCTCGTTCTCTATGGAACGCAAGTTCTTTGGGACAAGCGAGATATTTCTCCCACAACGTAAAAACAAAAACAGGTTTTGTCCAATATAATATAATACGTAATTCACAGAATCCAAATATGAACACGGTATAATAATCTCCGGGTTTGTTAATTACAAGCTTAAGACGAAAGGGTCGTTCCTAATTTCGATATATTTGAAGGAAAATGGATCTTGCGTGCTTACATTTGTGCATTTCAATGATGATTTTTCATTACTTTTCAATGTTGAATATGATCAGGAAATTCAATCCTGAAAATAAAAAAAGTCAGCTCCTGTGGAGGGGCATGATTGCATGCGACGCGAGGTGGTTTTGACATTGCTTGGATTGCCGCCCAATGACCGTTGGAATGGTCGTCCAACGTTAAGATGCCATGCCCACGAATCGCACGGCGTTCCCTCGAATGGTCTTTGGAGTGGTTCTTTCTCCAATAGAAATGCCTCTCTTTTTTAAATTCCAACGTTAAACTTTCCTCCTCCTTTTTCTTAAAAAAAAAATTGGCTCGGTATTATTCTTCCTTTACTACTCATTTCTTATTTCCAACGACTTCTTGCTCTCGCATCTCCGACCACTTATGGCAAAAGCAAGCACGACTATAAGAACATCTCTGGGGCGGCCATGGATGCTCGAGCTCCAGCTCTAGGCTCATGGTTGCCGGAGCTTTTTGAGGCCATGGCCGTGATCGCTCAAGGTCCGTGGCCTCTTTGAGTCTTTCTTCTCACTCACGACGATGGCCATTCAATCTCTAGGCTCACGAGCGTGGCCACTCCCTTTCTCTTCGCACTTGTCATCGTGGCTACTCGAGCTTCGACGTCTTGTGACCATCAAGACTCGAGCCTGAGAGGTCGCATTATGAGATGGCGGCCGAAGGTGTCGTCATGATGAGGCTATGGTGTTGCATCTTCAATTATTCTATCTTCCTTTCATCGGTTCATGTTTGATACCAAGACCTACTGTCTCGGTCATCGTTGATGGGAGCCTCTCTTACCTGAACACGAGCGTGCAAAAGAGAGAAAGAGAGAAAGAGCTGGCCAGCAATTGTTGATGTGGTTGGACTTCTAGTTTGGAGTGGATGAGGGTGGCATTACCGGTGGCCAAGAGCAAGGAGGGCAAGATATGCCGCCGGCGGAAAAAGGAAAGAGAAAATACTAGAAAGAAACATTGAACGGTAGAAATAAGTTTCATGGTCACTCACGAAAGAGTCAACCCAAAGATATAATTACAATATTTTTTATGAGTAGTAATCTTAACCGTTTTGAAAACTTTGTACCTAGATTATTCTCTCGCTCAAAAATAGATAAGAGCTAACTGAAGGATATAATTACATTATTTTAAGCTGCTTATGATATTAATTTATACCCTTTTGAAAATCTTGTATCTTTGATTATGCATTACTCATAGTTTTAAGAATTCACATGGAATTGTCCTAATTTGAGAGGACCAAAAGAAAACTTCATATAACGAGGAAAAGAAAGATTAAGATTATGAATAATCAAGCCGGGCTTAAAATCGATCGATCTCTTGGCGTCCCGTGAAGGGTTTCGCTCGTTACAACCGGAGCAAGTAAGGACGGCTTTGATTCTCCCTCTCGCGAGCATTGAAAAAGAAGTTTGACTGTCAAGACAAGGATGAAGGAGAACCCAAAAAAGAAAAGAAGAAACAACAAAGAGAGAAAGAAAAACATCTGGAGATGATGTAGAGAACTGCCCGCGGGCAGACATTTGCAGCACCAAGGCCGAACTCAGCTGCCCGTCAAAACCTTGTTTCTTCAGGGCATTTCTTAAAGAGCACTTGATGACATGCTGACCGGCCTCTCCCAAGGAATCTTCTACGTAATATTCCGTCCCCAGATCGAAATTATTCCGGCAACCTTGATGGGGACGGCTTTGGACTTTCCCCACCGCCCGGGATTAACGACGCTCGGCTCGATTTGACAATACACGGCACGGCATACCAACAGTGAAAATCCGAGAGAAATCGAATGCGACTTGTTTCATCTCTAGAGCTGTAAGACGATACATGCTTGTAGATTAGTAATTTGCCACCATGTCGAATGGTTTTTTTCGTTGTGACTTTGACACTTTAGATGTGTATGGATTTGGGATCGGGACTCAACACACGGGTGATCGGAAAGCCAAGTGGTACAAGATCCCATGATACCGGCGACACGTCTTTGAGGCGGGACTTTCAACCACGGCGGCGTGTGATTCCCCCCTTCGATCTCGATTATTTCGGGGGGGTTGGCGTAACATTTTCGTTCGGCTTGTACCAATGAATACGGAGGAGGAATCGTGCGGGCATGGCCAAAAGTCGCCGTTGAATAATACACCGCTCGAGCGACGGGGTCCATCGACGGTGTAAGTAAACACGTCTTGCCGTACAAAAGCAAAGTAACTAACTTTGATTCGAAGATGAAGCAAAGGATGGAATATGTCCGACTTGGGTTGGGCTTTGTCTTTGCAATTGGGCTTCAGAAATTTCATGGGTTCTTCCTTTGACCCAACTGCAAGCCCACCCAACTAATGCCTCGTTTTCCCTCCCCTCTCGTTTCTTGCATGGATTTTTTTACATCTTTCCTAATATGCACCCTCAAATTTCCATTCTCCCCATTAATGTCCTTTTCTTCCCCCACCCCCACCCCCAAAAAAAAAAAAAAATTCCCTACATTGCTTGAATTGCGCGGGTCAGTAGACATTTTGTGGGGCTGAAAATTGAGGGCAGATCAAACTTTGAGGCGAGCAAAAAGAAAGGAAGAATTCTTCCTTCTTCTTCTTCTTCTTTTTTTTTTTTTTGGCTAGGTGAATAAAATGGTCCGGGAAGGAGGCAAAATGATATGATGAAAAGCAAAAAAAATTGCTCCCCATCCTTGAAATTTGGCCTGGTCGCCCAACACCTATCGACTTTCAAAAAGTTACGGATCATCTTTTGAAATTTAACATTTTCGACAGCGTTGTGTCACGGTCCCCATGCTATAAGATGTTGTAAATTTTTCCATCAAAAACTTTAAATTAGAATAAAGCCTTAATTTTTCTTATAAATAGCCGTTAGTTGACATTGACCTAAATATAGACTATTTCACCTTTTTTTATCGAAATATCCTTCATTAAAATTATCAACTTCATTTAACATGCATTATTCTCTATTTTCCTAATTTTGTTAATCGTGTAGCAGAGGTTACGGTATAAAAAAATGAGATAGTCCATTTGCGGGCAAACTCAACAACTGTACAGACGGAAAATTTAACAACACGGCCGTGGAAAAAAAATCAAAATCTGAAAAGGGACGAGAGAGGGAGGGAGGGATCGGGGCGGGGCTGTAATCTGTAACTTTTACAAAGTTCACGAGTTACTGTGAGATGCTTGCAGAAGTTTAGGGGACTAATCTAAGATTTTTCAAAAGTTCAGGGCTTTTGCAAGTTTTCCCAAAAAAGAATATGGCAGCTAAGGATGTGCATGATTCGCCCCTATTTCTCTTCCATAACGAGTTCTGAAACAAATGAATTTATTCTATAATAGTAATCTGCTTGATAGAAAATTATAGTTAGGATTATATTGTCGGAATGATGGGGAGAGTTATTAATAATAAATTAAAAAAGCGCATTAATTTAGGAATCAAATGCTTTTTCCCGTTGAGATCCAGCATGGATATGTTCTATCTTGTGATTGATTTCATCTAGTGGGATAATTATTGTATTCTTTTATCAGTTTAGGTTAGAGATCAACTTTATGCCTAACAAGATGCGTACTTCTTCTCTTGAATAGTCGTTGAATGGACATTGTTCCAATCAAAAAGAAGAAGAAAAACAGGATCCCTACACATTGATAAGGACAGGTGATCCATACCCAGTTAGTTAAAAAATAAGACACGTCTAAGCTTCAATGATAGGCATAGCTATTTATTTCGTAATGAATAAATAAATAAATTTTAAAAATAATCACACTGTTACTTATAAAATGAATAAACGATGAACATTCTAATCATAAAATTTGAGACACAAATAATGAAAATATATTTTATTTACAAATTATTTTTTAAGAAATACATAAAATTATTTTTAAGAAATTCATTTTTCAGATTATTCATGTTTTTTCCGGGCAAGCACATAAAATTTATAAAGTTTGCCCGCCATGAAAATTTTAGATATTCCCACATCATGATTCAAATTAAGAGTAAACAGTGTGATAAGTTTTGCTTCAACAATTATTATGGGCATCGATCCTTAAGAAAATAATTGTTCAACAACAGCTCAAAAATATGTAAGCTTCTTAAGATCCTTGTTGCTGTCGGTCGACGGTGATTTTGTCCCCTTGAAGGTCGATTTGCACTCGCCTACTTGGTCGCCCACCTTACTTGCCAAGTCGTTTAATTTAGAGGTGAGCAACGGTTCAGGATTGACCCTGAACTGATCTTAGACCGATCCAACCCGATCGGTTTTGGTCCAAATTATTGGGGGATTAGGTTGTTCCTTGATCCTGAAATTATTAACCATGTACTGTGTGGATCGGTCATTGTTCCTTAGACTTTGGTTAGCCCAACCCAAACCAACCTTATATGTATTATATATTGTATATATATAATACATCCTGTATTTTTGTTTACTTTAAATCGTAATTCATTTGCCCCTTTATTTTCTTATGTAAATTTGAAAATGAACATTCATTTAACTCAACCCCAATTTGACTAAGAAACTAGAAATTCTCTTTGCTCGCCTTGCTCTATGCTTGCCCAAGTCTTCCTTGTTGTTTGTCTCACAAGCGCAACTCAACTAGTGAAAATGCTCACCTTTTCCGGCATACTTCACAAATGTAGCTCACTTATATTATCTTTTCTTAGATTCATATGTGTTGATGTTCATAATCTAGTTGCTAAAATTAATATGGAATTTGAAAGAGCGTGTTTATTTCTCTAAGGAATATAAAAATGAGACAAAAAAAATAATCGATTGGTCTCGGGTTGACCTAGTCGGTCTAAAGTCCTCAGTTCCAAGCTCAACGGATCAGTCCACGCTCCCAAAAAATTGAGGATGAACACTATATAGAGTTGAGAACTGAACCGGCCCAACCCAAACCATGCTCATTCATAGTTTTATCTGTTGGAGGTCTCTGAGTCCAAGTAATTTAAAGCCTCTCAAATTTTCTCGAGAGCCGATATGTAATCCCCACGGCATTACTCGAGGTGCTGGCGCATTGGACCGGGCAAGTTACTTAGGAGTGAATACATCTGGAGTTCAGTGATTATAGCCTTACGCACTGCCGCGCTGAAGGCCACCTTGGCTAGGGTGGTTTCGTTGGTGCCCGACGTGCGCGGATCAACATAAAGGGCGTCGATGCAAATTTTTGTAACCGGATGTTTGCTTGCATACCTTTTGGATTAACCCAGAATCGGCATTAGCGTGCGAGGATTGAGCAATGATCGACGCAAGAAGGACGACGAATGCGAGATTGCAGGAGACATGAAGTGCATAGGATGTCGCCATTGTTCTTTTTCTCTCTAATTCGACTATGGGGAATGGTTGAATTGTGCTTCCAGGAGCACAATTAATCTCTCCTCATGGAGGAACAAGAGAAGTAAAATTTCCACGATAATTGCAGCTTTCTTCGGAACTAGACCTCCCTCTATTCCCCTTTTTCTCTTCCTCGCCGAAGCTCACCTCTCTTCCATCTGAACTGCTCTCTGTCTCCCTCTTTCTCTTCCGTCTCTCTTCTTTTCTTCCATCTAGTCAGGGTCGCTGTTGTCAGCGCCTGGGGCCAACGCCAAGTCAAGATCTTCTGCATGGAGCCAGAGATCCGTAACGGGGAGCGTGTCGCGCGCGAGAGGGAAAATTACTGGGAAAATCACTTAGAAAATTTACGAAGTTTGCCTGCCGAGTAGATTCAAAATATTCGCGAAATGATTCTTCAAATCAAGAGTAAAACGGGGCCGATAAGTTTGGCTTCAACGATTATTACGGGCATCGATCATTATGGCCATCGATCCTTAACCAAATAAATGTCCAACGCCCCTACAAATTCCTGAAAGACGAACGAGATCGAAGTTGTAGCTGGACAACGGCGAGTCGCCTCTGAAGGACTCTTCGCACTCGGCTGCTTGGCGCATCACGTCATACGCCAAGTCTACCAATCTGCCGAAGTTCCGGGAGGCCAAGTCATTCAGAGCCTGTCGGATTTTCTCCTGGACCGTGTCCAAATTCCCGCGGCATTCCTCGAGGTGCTGGTGCTCCGGACCGGTCGAGGTCTTCAGGAGCGAAGCTATCTCGCGTTCGGTGCTCAGGGCCTTGCGCTTTGTCGCGTCGAAGGCCACCTTGGCTAGCGTGATCTTGTCGGCGCCCGCCGTGCGCGGGTCAGAATTTAGAGTAGTTTTGCAAAATGAGTAATCTTCGATTATTCGCCTGCAGACCTTCTCGACTAGCTCGGAATCAGCATTAGCGTGCAAGGATTGGGCGATGATCGACGCAAGGAGGACGACGATTGCGAGATTGCAGGTGACACGAAGAGGGTAGGACGTTGCCATTGTCCTTTTTCTTTCTAATTTGACTACAGGGAATGGCTGAATTGTGCTTACAGAAACATGGTTAGTCTCTCCTTATGTAAGAACAAGAGAAGTAAAATTCTCACGATAATTGCAGCTTTATTTGGAACGTTATCCGAGGAGGATTTTTGGGACATTAAATTTGGAAATAAAGGATCTGCATACGTCCCCATTTTATTTTCTTCCGGAGATTCATTATGACGCATACTTAGTACCAAAAACGATTTTGGAACAAGAGAAGTAAAATTTCCACAATAATTGCAGCTTTCTTCGGAACGTTATCCCAAGAGGATTACGCGACATTAATTTGGAAATAAATGATTTACATAAATCCCCGTTGTGTATTATTCTAGAGATCCCGTGCGAATATTTATGATTTAGATTTTAGTACCAAAAATGATCAACAAATATGCTAGTTGCTACAGCTGTCCTATGTTCAACAGCCTCACCTGATTAAGGGAAAATTTCCAAAAAAGAATCCGAAATACAAAAAAGGACCGGAACTAAAAACATTTTCTCATGAAATGATTCAAAGTGAATATTGTTTTAAATAAAAGCTCGAAGTAACTATTTTAGTCATAAATGAGGACCAAACTTCACTACTGGCCAAGTTTTTTTTAATCTCTTGCTAGGGGCACTTTCGTCCAAATACAGTTTTTTCTTTATTTTTGCGTTTCTTTCTTCTTTCTCGCTTTCCTTTCTTCTTTTTTTATCATCTTCTTCACACTCCTTCCTCGCTATAGCCCCCCCCGACTTGCGAGCTTGTTGGGTGACCAAGACTAGGACTGGCTATTCATCCACATCTCCAGCTTCCACTTAGCCCTCCCTCCCCTCCCACCACCCCCCCCCCTCTACCATCTCATCGTATGACCACAACCAACTTTTCTTCGAGTGCAAACTATCACTGCACAGCCCAACTTGTTGCATTTTCTAAGTTACACTACTCGAAAATGGTTCATAAACTATTTCACAAAGCCAAAACCGTTGCGCTTGCAAAAATATGAACAACCCTTCTTTATCCATACATTCGTCGCAAGTTCGAGTATGAACCAATTGAGTTTCATCCCTTTCAAGATTAACGACACTCGTCTCGATTCGATAATACACGGCACGGCGTACCAAAAGTGAAAATCCGAGAGAATTTGAATAAGACTTGTTTCACCTGTCGTTGAGAGGATACGAGGTGCTTGATGATGCGAAGACCCAGCTCAAAACCGCATGTCCTGGCGTCGTTTCTCGTGTCGACATTCTCGCCCTGGCGGCGCGTGATTCCATTGCTCTGGTATGTTATTCATTCACTTCCTCGCTAAGTCTTGGCAGATTTGAGGTATGTGACTCATGAAATGATTCAATGCAGACGAATGGATCCAGCTGGGCCGTGCCAACGGGACGCAGAGACGGGCAGGATTCCTTCGCATCTGAGGTAGCAAATTTGCCAGCACCCACCGACCCAGTCCACGTGCAAAAGCAGAAGTTTGCTGACTTAGGACTGAGTACCCTGGACCTCTTCACTCTTGTCGGTGAGTATTACATCTCAATATGTTCATTACAAAGTAGGTGAATTTCGTTATTTTTTACCAATGCGTGATATAGGTGGGCACACGATAGGAACCGCAGCTTGTCAGCTCTTCCATCACTCACCCAACATATCCACCGCCACTGATCCCTCTCCTTGTCTAAATGGCACTGAGCGCCTAGCCTTGGACGCCAGCAACCCCAACCGTTTCGACACATCCTTCTTCGTGAACGTGAGGAGCGGAAGGGGTATTCTAGAGTCTGACCAGAGTCTGTGGAGTGATGCGTCCACAAGAGCTCTCGTGCGAGGCTTCCTAAGCGGTGGTGGCCCGACTCCCCTGGACATCAGCACCGAGTTTTCCAAGTCCATCGTCAAGATGAGCACTATTGAAGTGAAGTCGGGGAGCATTGGCAAAATTCGAAAAAGATGGTCAGCGGTCAATGCGTGAATGGATCAATCGTAATCTATTCACGCATTAATGGCGGAGCATTTTTTCTGAATTTCCCCGATGGTCTCCGACTTCACTCCAATATTACTCATCATCACCATAGATTTGGGAAACTCCATGTTGAAGTCCAGCGGAGTCAGGCCACCACCGCTTAGGCAGCCTTGCACGAGAGCTCTTGTGGAGGCGTCAGTCCATCGACTCTAATCGGACTCTAGAATTCCCCTTCCGCTCCTCACGTTCACGAAGAAGGATGCATCCAAACGGTTGGGGCTGCCAGTGTCCAAGGCTATGCACTCGATGCCATTCAGACAAGGAGAGGATCAGCTTCGTTCGAGACAGTGGCGGTGGAGTTGTTGAGTGTGTGATGGAAGAACCGGCAAGCTGCAGTTCCTATTCTGTGCACTTCTATATCACGTATTGGTCAAAAACAATGAAATTCACGCACTTTGTATGAACAAATTGAGATGTAATCATCGACAAGAGCAACAAGGTCGAGGGTGGTCAGTCCAAAGTCAGCAGAATTTTGCTCTTGCACGTGGACTGGGTCGGTGGGTGCTGGCAGATTTGCAACATCAGATGGGAAGGAATCCCACCCATCTCTGCGTCCCGTTGGCTCAGCCCAACTTGGTCCATTCTCTTCATTGAATCATTTTATGAATCACATCCCTCGAATCTTCCAAGATTTTGCGTGGAAGTGAATAAATAACATACCAGAGCAACGGAATCACGGGCCGCAGGAGCAAGAATATCGGCACAAGAAACGACGCCAGGACACACGACTTCGAGCTGGGTCTTTGCGTCATCAAGCACCTTGTATCCTTTCAACGACAGGTTTCGAAGCGAGTTTTTCTCAGCATCCGTCGCATTCCTAGACAAAGCAGTTGTGGAAATGTATCCTCAGCAACCCAGGCGCCACGGTGGGATCGTTTCTGTAATGAGCTTGAACGGTTTATCTACCGATGGCCTCAACACTTGGACAGGAACATGAGTAGAACCTGTCACGCCCCACACCAAGTCAGTCCTCACAAGTCGTTAAATTTCGAGACGTTCCCAATAGTCGCATAAAGAGAAATGCAGCGGAATTTCATTAATTGAAATCCCTAACAAACTCTGGAAACTTCAAAAACTTTTCCAATTCAAATAAACTAAAGCCAAGTATGCAGAAGGCTTACAAAGAATATCAAACCTACTTATTTAATTGAAAATCAAGTATAATATGAGTCAAGCTTAACTACTTATTTCATCAAACAACATCAAATGGAAAAAATATCAAACAACTATCTAAATTAACGAGTGCCTCCAGCCTCATTTGGCTCTCGAAGAGGGACTCTATGGCTTGGACTTATAAAAATGATTAAACAATTACAATGAGATTACTCTATGGAGAAGGGTACTTACTCCAGGGTCCCTATTCCCCTTACCAATCTAATTCTCACGTCCGTCACCAATTTCCTCATTAAGTCACTAGTTTACACTCTCCTCTACCCCCAATCCATCAAACCTAATTGGCACTATAACAATTAATCAGTAAAGATCAACCAATTAATAATCACATCAGCACCAACAATTAATAAGATAAACTCCGTCAGAAAATAGCCATAAATAAACCACGAATTATAAACCATCTCCAATCAATTTCTAAATACTCATAATCAAGTCCAATCAATTTTCATGATAATTCTCAAAATTGCCATGAATCAACCGCCTAAGCTCACCTATTAGAGATTTGCCTAAGTCCCTAAGTCGAATCCAGTTCATTCGACTCATCACCATTAGCTATCATTTGGCCGACCAAACAAATAGTAATTACATTGAAATGTTAATTTGTCAATCATTCATTATCAACATCATCTATCCCCATCATCTCCCAATTTTGCCCTTAAATACCAAAATTACTATCTTACCCCTTACTTCTCATAATTACAATTCTGCCCTTCATTAAACCAAATTAATAATTTTGTCCCTGTCTTAGTCAAATTTATCATTCTGCCCTTCACTTAGCAAAATTACAATTCTGCCCCTGACTATTCGAAATTTACCATTTTGCCCATGACCAATCCAAGTTTACCACTCTGCCCCCTGACCAATCCAAATTTACTATTCTGCCCCTAGCCAAATTACCATTATACCTCTAAATTTTCTAAAAGCCACAAATTAGGAGTTAGGAGTTAGGGCCAACTCACCCTCGATCCGCGTTCACCGGCGAGTTGCCGACGGAGCTCCGGCCAGACTCCGGTAGAGTTCCGGCGAGACTTCCGGCGAGCTAGATTTGGCCCCCGGCGAGATGACCGGGCGGTTGGACGGAACGGCAGGGGCGTCCAGGCGCTGGACTGGCTGGATTTAGGGACGAACGGAGCTGTTCGTGGCCGAGAGACGCGCTGGGGACTTCCGGCGAGCTAACTCCGACCCCGGCGAGTCAACCAAGCTGCTGAGCGAGACGATAGAGACGTCTGGTGGCTGCAGACCAAGCTGCTGCACGAACAGGGCGACCTTGGCCGGGATCGAGCAGTAGACGAGCAGGCCTTCAAGGTCTGTGGCTGCGGTTCCATGGCTTTGGTTGCAATTTCGTGATCCGGGGGAGGCGAGCTGGCGTCATGGCCGGACTGAACGAGGAGGCGAGCCGGAGAAGAGTTGGGCAACAACGAGATCTGACCGGGAGAGAGCTGGGTCGCTTCCGAGGTTTCCCGAGCGAAGGCGAGTCCTTTCGATCAAACGCGGGCGAGCCGAGGAAGAGCAGCGGCTCGGGTTTTCTTCTCGGGAAAGCTGTCGCGAGGAAGGCGGCTGAGTTTGTGAGGGAGAGGAGTCCCAGCCCCTCTCGGGTTGACTGGCGCGGCTCTTTTTCCGGATTGCGGGGCACGCAGCTAGGGTTTCGCAGAGAAGGGGGAGACGTGCGCGAGGAAGACGGAGCTGCAGGAGAGAGGGCCGACTGGAGCGTCCTGGGCCGCGCGCATCAAGTGCCTTAATGGGCCGTTACAGAACCCAACTCTCGTACCCTGTCCTCGTGTGATGCCCAAAATGAGGAGGAGTTTGAACAACGAGGTGGTTCTTTTGGATCCTTTCATTGTTGCGAATGGTGGAATGAAGTGAAAAGAACATATTATGAGTTTGGTGTGAGAGGCAATGGATGCGCGATGTGCATGTTTATATAGTGTGAAGGAGAGCTCAAAACGAACCTTCAGATCTTGGCCTCGTTTGGACAGCAGTGTGAAAACATTGTAAAGGAGAGTCGAAAGAAAATGGAGAAAAGAGGTCACGCGGTTTTTCCAATTCTTGCCTCGCCTCTCACGATCGTCTAATCCGCGTCGGAGCAGGCAAGCTCCAAGGGCAAACCAAAAATGGACCTTTAGCGATTCTTTCCGCGTTGCTTGATGGTAGCTAGCTCCAACGTATGCTTGATGAAGCGGGATCGGAGGTTCATGATGTCTTAATTAGTTTGTGGTCAAGTTGCCATTTGTGTGATGGTAGCTAGCTCCGAACGTATGCTTGATGACAACTCATCCTTTCATTATAGGTGGTTTCCATTCTTGCTAGGATGAGTCGATGCCAACGCGCTTCACTTGATGAGGTTTATCTTGACCTTACTGATGCAGCGGAAACTATGCAAAAGTGAGTTGGGGGTGAATTTTGATGTTGATCTGTTGCAATTTTCAGAGCAAAAGCTACAAGACTAGTATGGCATAGACACTGGGTAGGTAGCTGTCTGTTCGGCATTATTACAAATCTTGAGTTCCCTACTGCTTTGCTTGCTGAATAAAAAGCTGACCATGGTTTTATAAATTGTTTTTTTGTTCATTCAAATTTCAAATTTCTTGTAAGTAGACCGATAATATTTTTGTTTCCTTATTGGGAAGTTTCCCTCTTTCATGTATTTACTTTACATCAGCTACTTTATCATTTTGTCATATTCTTCTCTGAACATCTTAATCTGTCGCGCTGGTTCAGCGTTGGCATTTGTTTCTATTAGAGACTCTTGCTGTATTTATGGATCAGCTAGTTCTGATAGGCACTTCTTTTTATTTTTTATTTTTCTGTTTAAGAACCAACTTTAGCACCTGGCTGTGGAATATCGCAAGGGTAATTAGTGGCGAAGAAGTTGAATGGCACCTTCTTCCCAAGAGTCATGGCTCTGGGAAGACGTTTCCTGGTCCTCGGGCATTGAAGATGCTTCCTTCTGTAAGTACTCCTTTTTCATTTGGTTGGTGCTTCTTGGCATTGTTTTTGGAGGTTTGCCACCACAGCAAAGAAACCGCGTCCAACTAATGAGTCTTCTTTAGTATTGGAATATTTCCAATTTTGTTTTTTTACTTCTTTTAGTCTCCCTGTTTTCCTATGCTCTGTTATTCAGACCAGTTATTTTTATTAATGTGGCTTGGAAACGCCTCTCGGAAACCTGAAACTGTGCATGTCATCGTTCGTGGTGTCACTGCTATGTTTAGGGCTGGTTGCAGTGCAGGGTCTATTGGTGTCATTGCCAGCCTGTTGAACTTAGAAGCCACAGAGTAGATATATACCTTGATGGAATAATCTTCCGATCAATGATAAATAAGTTAATCTGACAAATTTTTGCTGCACATAGCGCTTTCAGTAAGGCCATATTATTTTATTCATGAGATTAAATTGTTCGAAGTGCTCATTAGCTCTGCAAAGGAAAAACATAAACGCGTGTCAATTGTGGAATTTGTCTGTGATATTTGGACGGCCCCAAAATTCCATCACCATGCCTACAAGCCACTGTCATATCATTAAAATATTACTGGTAAAACCAAGTAGTTCGATTATTGGCTTTTGTTTGGTAGCTTCCTTCAATTTTAGACATGAACTTGCTTGACTTTATGTTACTGTATTTAGTAAGATATTTATGCCTACCAGAAGTTCCATTTTATTTCTCCCTGCCACACATGTACTTGCTTATAATTTTGTGCAAATCCATTATAGGGATCCGCACGAAATGTGATAATGCCATGTTAGAAATATGGTGAAGTTGCTTTCCTTTGGGCAAAAAATAATTCACCAATCTGTCTGCTTTATTTTAGGTGCAACATTGGCATAATGAACTCAGTGCGGAGCTGAGTGAACGTCTTCACACTGACTTGAATCAGCATAGTCGGATTGCTCGCACACTGACTCTTCATCCTAGGGCATACCTGGCAGCTCCAAATCCGTGTTTCAATCAATTCTGTCATGCATTATTCTAAAAGACTAAAAGTTGTTTTTATGAGTACTTGATGCACCTAAATGTCATCCTTCAGTTTAGTGACTCTGGCTCATATAAGAAGTTTTCTTCTAAATCTTGTCCCTTGAGATACGGGACTGCCAAGATTCAAAAAGATGCAATGAACCTCTTTCAAGCTGGGGTATGTGAATATTTGGGTCGCTTCAAAGTGAAGACGCAAGGGAATCAAAAAAGTGCATGGGGAATCATTAGGACTTTCTGTATCAGCAAGCAAAATCTCTGATATACCATCAGTAAGTTGAGAAGTTTTTGGGCTATAAAGCTAATAAATTTTTGTCAAGCTAGTGTATATGCTTTTGATACCAGCAGATCTTGTAAGTTATATAGTACTCCTGTCCTGTAGAGGCAGCGCCAGTCTGCATTATTAGTTCAAGAGCAATTTTAGTTTAGGTTTACTTACTGTTCTGTTGGAGCCTAAGGTTACGTTTACTTGGTTTTCCCTTATTCACCAAGCAAATTAACACTGCTTTGCCTCTAGTTTGAGAAATTTGGCCCCACCACAGTCTGGCGAACCATTAACTATATTGACTACAGTAGTTCAGAAATTTCTGGCCTGCAATGAGATTTATGTGCTCTTTCACCATGAGTGACTTTGGTTGGTGCATCACACTCTCTTTCCATTTGAGAGGATGTTATCTTTAACTTGTCTGTGTAAGTAACTGTCTAATCTTTGAAAAAAAAAAAAATAGAGCATGGACCGTGCCACTGTGGTGTCTACTTCTGTATTTTTAGGTTTATGCTAGATACATCAATTTTCAGTTCTAAGGAAGTCGACTTAAAGCAATCTGAACGTGCCTTGGCTTTTTGTGCGGAGAATGAAAGCAATCTGACTTTGAATGTAATCGAACATATGGGACTACCAGAGAAGGAAGCCACTATCAGGAATAAATCCTCATATTTGGAGTCAATCAAACATAAAACAGTAGAAATTCACTAGCGGCATGCATAACCAAAGTCTTTTTTTCCTTTTCTTGTATGCCAATTCAGTGAATTTCCTTCCATTTATTAATTTAGACTTTTGGGTTGGACTTTTCAACAGTGTATCAAAGTAAAGTTCTGCCTAATTTATTCATATGCACGCACACCCTATGTATTACTATATGCTACCATAGAAGTGTGACATTTGGTAATCACAAATTTTGAAAAGGCTTCCTTTAAAATAGGACATTTCATTTAGATAGTAATATTGTGCCTATACTTTAGTTAAAAGAGACTCAACGTGCATAAGTATAAAGATTTAAAATTCCGCATGAAAAGAGTTACTAGCCTTTCCTAACTCATAATGATGCGGGGATTTATAAGGAAAAAATTCGGTTTAGCAACAAGTTTTGAAAATTCTCGGTATAATCACCCATAAGACATTGGAAATTTTGATATTGTGGCAATTTATGATTGGAACATACTAAAAGTTACATAAATTTATGTTGCATAAAGTTACATAATCACCAGTCACACACTAAATTTTTATTTCAGAAATAGATCTGAGGCAAGAATGGGAAATAAAAAATTTATGATTTATGATTTTGGATCACAATTGACAATCGTTTCTCTTTTTTTCCCTTGCACTAGCCTACGTTCTCTGCTCTCACCGAAGAAGGCCGCCTCTCCTCTTCTCCGACGACCGCGCCTCCTCCACCTCGTTCGCACGCCTCCGCCTCCCTACTTGTCTTCTGCCGGACGCGGAACCAGAGGGCTTCGTTGTTCCTCTCTCTCTCTTTCTCCTCCACCGCGGCGTCCGCGCGAGACAGCAATCGGTGTCGACCCTCCTCGCAAATTTGAGAGGGAATTGATTTCGCATGAATTTCTATGAAGAAGTTCCCACAACCTGGTTTTGTTAAGTCACCGACAAATAATTTGTTGGTAAATCTTTAATTTTCTCAGTCTACCAATGTGACAGTACCATGAGCATCCAACTTGTATTGTTTCAGTCCTCTATCTCATTCTTGGGCCACTGCAGAATCATTGCTACCTATTGATATTTTGTGCTGAAATCATGAGACATGTATGAGACTTTCGAGTAGTGGAGTTCTTGAGTACTCGTTGAGCACTAGTCCTATGGCATCACTTATTTGGTGATAATGGCATCACGCAGGGCACCACCGGCAGTTTTCCCTCGTGCTGATGAAATCAAGAAGATCACTCTCCCTGAGGATGTTTACATTAACGAGTTTTTCCAGAAATATCCAGACTCAAAACGTGAGAATGCGATCAAGTGATTCTCTTTCCTTAATTATGTGTTTTCTATAGCTCTTATTTTGCTTTCTGAACTCGCTGCTGATGTACTGTATTTCCTTTTCCTTCCCTATCTTTGTTATGTCGTGGGTGTGAAGAAAGTAGCATTGGTCGTGTCTAAGAAAGAGCCAATTGACTGAGTCCTTTAGGGCTGCTTTCATTAGCTTGGGAAATGGTAATATTGTGTGTCGAGCCTCGGTATGGTAAATGTGTTTCCTTTGTGATGGAGGTCCTTGCATTCTGCGATCATCCTTTTTGGCTTCCATGTGCTATTCTTGTGCATACATGTTTTTACATAGATAGTGCTGAGAGGGCATTTTCGGTTGTATTGATGTAGGTAAAGTTGCTGAATGATTTTGAGGAATGGAACTAGTTGCTTTAGTGTTCGCTTAAATTTGCTTCTTTTTTAATGTTGTCTTGACATAGAAGATGCATCAGCATCGGAGCATCTATGTAGCAGAGTCCACTCAGTGGGATAGGGTTTGAATGATATATCTGCTATGGTTGTGAGACCTTATCGTGGCTGTAATCTGACTAAGACTACTTAGTTCTTCTTGTTAATGCTTTAAGATTTTGAGTTCTATTTGCACTTTATCAACTTGAGCGATAGCTCACATATACCAGCTACAGCACATGCTGCCTGTTATTGAGCTAACCGAACACCACGGCTTCGTGTTGTGCTACTGAGTTTGAGGAGCCTTTTTCATGATTTGTTCCATGTAATTTACTCCACGGCTAGCGTGGTTAGATGGATAAATTGTGCATTCATCACGATATAGATAAAAAATGTTTGGTTAGAATGTCTACTATTGCTGTGTGACCTCTGTAATGGACTTGGACTACTTTGTTCATCTTGTTAATGATTTAAAATTATGGGTTCTGATAACAACAACTTATCTGATAGCTCACATATATCCAGCTACAAGGGAACAAATTGCCTGTCATTGAGTTAACCCGATATCCCGCCTTCATGTTGTGCCACTAAGCTTGAGGAGCCTTGTTCATGACTTTGTCCGTGTAAAAGAGCGGGGACGAAGATGGACCCTTCTCCTTCCTCGACTGTGTTGCAGACTGCAGAGATGGTGGAAGAAGAAGCAAGTGTGACCATCAGCGCTGCTCAAGAAGAATATTGCAGCGTCTCCATTCCCCGAGGCGGACCCCTCTTCGTCCCCAATTTCATTGGCCCCCTCACTCGCGTCCCCGAGTTCGAAACTTCTCTGCTTTGTGAGCTCGAGGTAACCCGGATTCAGCTGCCCTTCTCTCTCTATCCATCATAGCGACCAATTGTGTTTTGGGTGGTTACCCCATTTTTTGTTTCGTTTCCCGAGTGTGCGTTGTGATGGTGAAGTCTGGGTTCTTTGCAGAAGCTGAAGGCAGAGGTTTCTTGTGGTTCGCAGGAAGAGTTTGATGAGGATTTATCGTAAGTGAATCGCGTCTATGGTAGATTTATGCATCCGGCGAAGCTTGTTTTTGGAGGGTTTTCTTGAAAGTTCTGTTCTTTTTGGTCGAAAGGCTTGTTCTCATTGAGGGAGTGGTTTGACTTGGTGCTTGTGCAGTGTGGACGAGCTCAAAGTGTTCAGTGATGAAGAATTGGTAGACATGGCTATGAAGGAGGCGTTTCAAGTATGCTGCTCCAATTTCAATTTAATTTCTTTTTTCTGATAAGTCAATCGCTTGTATGCATTACGTGCACATATGGGGTTGTTTGCAGGATCAGCAACTTCTCGACTGTTCCGACCACCACCCAGAATGCCAATCAAATGCTGGGTAAATTATATCTGCTGGGTCCACATATGGGCATTTTAAGCGGGCTGTTGCGAGATAATCTTTGGCTGTGCTTGTCTGTAATCCTATGCATTACAAGTTTATGTAGTTTTGGTTATTTTGTTTGCCAATGTTATTGTTTTCTCTGGATCTGCCGATTAAAAACACTCACTTTGTTGTGTGAGTCCCTATATGGATATGATATTCAGTAAAAGTTGTTGCTTGGATATAATTATTCCATGATATTCAAATTCAATGCTTGCACTTGTGATCGGAATGAAAGCCAGCCTACTAGTCCTGTACCACATAGGGACCCACATTTGCTTCCATGCCTTTTCTGAGGGTTGTGGCAATATCCTGGTTAATGCCTACATCTTCTGACCTGGACTCTAGGGACAATACTTCGGTTATAAAAGGATACCCTTCTTCCATAGGATTGCCTTCTGTTGGCCTTTTTTTTTTGTGAAGTGCCTATCTTGAACTGTCTTGACCTTGGGTTTAGTTACATTCAGGCATGAAGATGACTGCAGAGCAACAAGCCAAGAGCATCCAAATTTAGAGAACTCAGCAAGCCAAGAAGAAGCCTCAAATGCATTAGAGTGCATTAATGGCTCTCATTCTCAAAAAAGAGCTAGAACTTCAAGCACAAAGAACTCCAAGAAAAGAACAAGAAATGAGGAAAACAGTCAAGCTTTTGAAGTATGTCAATTATTTGGCTGTTAACTTGCTTAACTACCAGTAACTTTTTGTGAGTGTATGTGTGTTTCCTTACCTTTGGTTGCTCTGTATATTGGTTGCTTGCACTTTGTTTTTGAAACCTTTTCACTGAAGAATTGGTTTTTATTGGCCCAAAGTAGCTCAAAATAGTTAGATTTAACGAGTAAAAGAAATGCAGCTTCCATGTTCTTGTTAAAACTAATTAATGGGTTTGGCTCAAAGATCTTTGGGAATTGTAAGTGTTCTCACATCATATTTTTTTGACATTATAACTCCTAGATTAGGCATTTGGGTTTAAAAGATGGTTAAAAGTGCGACACTGTGAGGTGAAAATTCTTTTAATAAGAACTCACTCAGTCACTCATGTATCATGCACTATTTGTTCGACTTTGATGGATTTCAGTTATCTGAATGAAAGTTATTCAAGTATCCACTTGTTCTTGGGTGCTTTTTCTCCTTTTAAATTGTACTGTCCTTCTAGGTATTTTATCTTCTATTTTGTCAGTGCCATAACAATCTGCTACCAGAGTTTGAATTAATATATCGTCGTTACCTTTTCAGATTAGTTGCATGGGAAAAGTGGATGAAATTGTGAAGATCAAACAAAAGCAGGATGAAGACAAGGAAGCAGCAAGGCTGCATTCATTCAAGTTTGTGACCCTACCTGGAAAATATTTCTGGTTATATGTATATCGTGAGTTGTACCTACTATGGAACCTTATCGGTACTTACTATAGAACCTCATCTGTCCAGTGCCATCTGTAAGATTGATGAAGGTGCAGTTCCATCTACCGAGAGAGTTGAGAGGTTGAAAACCTTGAGGCTGACCAACTCAGAAGTGAAGGTTTGCTCACAACTTGACAATTCCGTTTGCATTTGTAGTTCATTTGCTAAAGGCAACAGGCATCATGGGCCTCTATTTATTTATCTTATACTTACGTGCCACTTGTTCCTTCACTTGCGGTATTGACTAAACTTGCTTTATCCATGCTGTAGTTCCCTCCTTCCATTTAAAATCTTTTGGAGCTAATTAAGCTGTGTCACCCTTCTAATTGCTCATTATGAATCTAAAAAATGTGAACTGTAAAGCATCAAACTGGAGCTGCCTAGAATTTATCCAAAGGATAAATTATACTAAGAAGCTTATACTTGGGTTGCTGTTTCATAATGATGCATAATAAATCTCAGAACATGATGTTTAAGGCTAGCGAAAGCTTGACACCGACAAAATTTTATAGCTCTGACCGTTCTTGTCTCCTGGGTTCATTTCTCTTCTGACGTGAGCAGGTGAAATCATCAGATCTTCAGGAGAACATGCCTGTGTTGCATCAAGAAATTGTTCTTTGTGTGGAGGTTTACCATAACGTGAGGAGATGGATCAAGGTATTATATCTGTTTATATATTTTGTTGGAGGGGAAAGGATCGTGTTCCCTGACTTTCTATGGGATGTTGCGAGATTGGATTGGTTGTTTTATCTGGCTTTCGATAATCTGATGTGCAAAGATGAAGTTCGTACTTAGTGTAATTAATCTAGCGCAAGGTAAGTAACAAAAAATTGCAATATGCAAGTGTGGTAAAGAATGGTCAACTGTTTGTCGAGGGCCTTCAGCCTGGGTTGCTTTTGATAGTTTAGCTTGTTAGAGCTTTTTTAGAGGAACGTCTTTGGTGAATTCTTGGTTATATTTACTTTATCTCATTCTTATCTGAAAAGCTTTTAGAGTAACTATATGCTTTCATGGCATCATCTCTGAAAAAAGATTTTAAGAGGGCACGTGCTGTGATGGTCATTTGACTGGGCTTCAGCTGAAAAAGGAGATTGTAACTCTATTAATTTTCATTCTATTGTTTGGCATCTGAAGTTTCCTTGAAATTGTCTGTAGACACAAGAGTTCTTGCTTCTTGGAAGACAATTATTAACGGACTTAAGGGACAAGATATATTGCACAACGGACCATATAATGCAGAAAGCTGGAAAGCACGATTCTTCAGGATATTTCCTCATAGAAGTAATAAGCTCTTTCACCTATCTAGCTGTCAAAATGCAATATATAGTTTATGGCTACATGGTGAAGATTGTCTGTGTTGTACAGGATTTCTTTTGCAATGATTTGAGGGACCCTGCTGCTATAGACTACAGCGAACCAATCCTTGAGTGGCTTAGGAATTCAAAGGATGAAGCTCTCAAAAAATGGGAGTGCATCCAAGCTGGTGAGTTGGGGCAGAAGCAGAAGGATGTTGTAGGTGACTCAGCAATCTCTCAACTGCCTCGATTCAAAGCCGTGGAGATGCAGAGGACACGATTTTGTGATTTGAAGTTTCAACTAGGTGCTGGGTATCTTTATTGTCATCAGGTGTGGCAATTGTTTTCCTCATATTCATGTCTCCCTGCTATAAAATTTTATTGATGATGCCCTCTCATCTTTCTTTTGTAAGCAACCTCTCATTATTTGTTTGTTCTGACCGTGGGATACTGATGCTCTCTCTGGAAAATTACATGGTACAGGGAGATTGCAAGCACACAATTGTGGTTAGAGATATGAGGATGATTCATCCAGAGGATGTACATAACCGAGCGGCTTATCCTATTGTCACGTTCCAGCAAAAAACACGTGCACAGAAATGCTGCGTCTGTAAGATCTACAGAGCTACAAAGGTAACACTGGATGATAAATGGGCGAAGGAGAACCCTTGCTATTTTTGTGATAATTGCTATTTCTTGCTTCATTACTCCAAAGACAGCACTCTGTTGTATAGTGACTTCTCTGTGTTTGATTATCACCATGATTAATAGCACTTACATTTGAAAATCCCTGTTGATATTTAGTTCCAATTCCATTACATGGATGCAGAAACTGTATATGTATTGAAGATTCTTCTTTTTAATTACAAATCAGTTATCCTTTAGGGCTTGGAACCCGCCACATTTCACACATCTTATGTTATTCGGCTTTCTGACACAAACAATTTTTGTTGCTCGGCCCTTTTATGAAAAGATGATGAGAAACTTTGACAAAGAATTGCTTCTCCAAGTAAATAGACGCAACTTTTTCTTCTCAAAGGGCTTCTCGATTTCTTGGTGATTGGCAAAAATTTCTTCATACATGCCACATTACCGAATGTACAAGATTTGGCAGTCCCACCAACGATCGTTTCTGCTAAGTTTTCCGAGGCTTTGCACCAGGAGCTTGCTATTTGAAACTATCCTACATGTCGCAAAGTCATGTTGTCAGGGCATACTAGCTGGAAATCGATCAATATAAAGTCAAATTGTTGTTCTTTTCACTTAATACAATATTAAATGGTAGTTAATTCACATTCTATAACCGTGCAAATGTTTGGCCCATCTTCTAGCCATGAAAGGGTCATGGTAGTCCCAACTCTCAACACTACTGTTCCTCCCACCAATGCTCATATCTCTCCCTGCACTATCCGTACTATCTCTTCTCTCTCCCTTGTCCTCAAGGCTAACCATAGTCTCTCCCGTCCTAACACACTCATCAGCCCCACCCTCGGCATAGCTATATTCCACGTACACTTGTTCTTCCTCGCACAACTCCAACAAGACCCTTTTCTCTTCGCCGCTTCGCATCTCTCCGAGCCTTATGATCCTGCCATCCTCTCTGATCCGCAGTTGGAGCTCTCTGATGACACCACCCGACAACCTTCCCAAGAACTCCTCGAATTCGTGCATGGCGAACCCGTTTGACGTGCCGAACCCGTACCCCATGTGAAACCGGTGTATGGGTATTGACATTTCTATGTTAACAGAGTGGTAGGACCTCATTGGACAGTCGGACAGATGCAATATAGATGATTGCGGGTTCTTGTGGACTCGATCTTCGAGTATCTTCATTCCTTTCTTGAGCCCTTCCATCGGATCAGCCTGTCCCATGTAGAAAAGGCGATCGATGACTTGTAATGCTGTTCGCTTTCCATAAGAAGTCATTCGCCTCAGCGGAAAAACTCTGGCTGCTGCAGATGAATAGGTGACAATGGCTAAGCGGTCGATCGGTCTGAGAGAGAACACCACCAATGCCATCGACTGCTTAAGGAGCCTAAGGTGCGGGCCGTTGGGACTTGCCACAAGGACCAAATCCATTGCTGGTTGGTGCGTTAGCTTCACGGAGAGGTACGCTCTACGCGTATGCGAAGTGCACATGTATGGTGTCTGATCTGGGGATGTGAAATGTTTCGGTATTGGTAATTGATGCAGAAACAAGGATGAGCCGCTCAGGCGATGTGAGGACGTGATTCCACGAGGATGGTGTGATCTTTGTTCATTAACTTGTTGAAATGGGTGCATGCAGGGACGGAAGCTTGGGTGTGAGGGTGGGACAAGCATAAGAGAGAACTCTACGTGGGGATAACTGGATGTATGGTCAGGCTCCACCGGGTCGTCGTCATCATAGCGAGCAGAGCGCAAGAAAGAGCGTCTGTGGACGCGAAAGGTGGCGATGGAGTCATCTAGGATTCGGAGGATGGGGTCCGTTTGGTTGCAAGAAATGGAAAAGGGCGGGTTGAGATTGCGGGGAAGCTGAGTCCAGTGGGCACGGCAAATGGGGCAAGTGACGCTGCCATGCCGGACATTCGAGGAGATGCAGGTGAAGTGGAATGCATGAGAGCACTGGGCGGTGAAAATGGCCTGTCCTGGGCTGCCACTTGTGCTGTAACTCAAAGGGTCCAAGCATATTGCACACAGGTTCTGCCACATGAGAAGCGTAAAACTTAAAAGAGTCAGCTTCTGGAAAAACAGTCTCAAGACGTAAAAAATGGTTGATTCGTATCAACAGAAAGCTGAAAAAATAGTAGTCATAATTCAAGCAAAACTTCCATCAGGTTGTCACTCGACTCATGATGTCAAATTTACCCCTATGGGAGAATGATTATCTTCAACTTATTCACGGCAAACGTTAAATTTCTACTTCTGGTGGTTTGATCCCTTTTGCTGCTATTGCTTAAACTACTTTAAATCGTAAACTTGACACGGATCTGCCGTTTCATCTTTTGCGGCGGAGCAGTTGCAGCAAGAAATATTCTGTTCAGATGCTGCAAATGCAAGCAAGGATTCCCGAGGACTAGTGAGCAATGCATCCACTTTCCCCGAAACTAAAGACGTCGCTCAAATTTAAGATTCTAATGTTTCAATAAACCAAAGTACTTTTGTCACTGAAAAATATCACAATGCATGATGACTGTGGTCTCTCCCCAGGAACAAAGCAATCACCATATAATTGCTCAGAGTGATGTGATTATGCTATTGGGGTCCAAATCAATCGATTACATTCTTGGGTTGGTTGTGTGGAGGGGTTGGGGGGGCATTCGATCGTGGGGATTGTAGTGCAATCCAAACCCCACCAAGTTTCATCCCATTTGGCAAAAGAAAGGCATGTTTCGAGGCTTTTTTGGCGTACATCGATCTTGCTCAAGAACATACTTGACAGCATGACCCACCCAAAACATGGCAGAGTTTTGTCATTTCTAGAATTATCACATGACATGTCAATTGTGGGTGAGAGTGGTTAGAAAAAGTGAGGGACAGCATTCAAAATCGAATCAGTGTTCAAAATCTTATGAAGCATTACTGGTGATCCATGTGGGGGACACTGCCGGTGGGTCCTGAGTCATGCATGATTTTGATTGCAGCCTCTCTTTTAGCTTGAAACTGACCAACTCTCTCCGGCTGGTAGGTGAGAGGGAAGATTGCAAGGCAGCATCTTTTTTTTTTCCCTCATTTTCCGAGATTTTTCAAAGACTAGAGGGAATGATAAAGCATAAAGATTGCATTTTAGCTTCTGCTAGGCTACACTTAGCACTCCCCCTGCACTTTATTTTTTGGTTGCTTTAAAAGGCAATGGTTTTATCGGTCAAACCCTCTCTAAATTGTAAGGTTGCAATGCTTTTATAAATAAGACGGATTAACAAAATACACTTCAAGATTATTAAATTTCAGGCAATATTTAAAGAGTGATGAGTTGTAGCCTCCAGGCACTTGCCCTCAAATAGAACTAGAAGATGTGAGAATTTGGGAAGATAAGAAATTAAAACACGGTAAAGGTTGCAAAAATTATTCATGTTTCCTAATTTATAATTCGTGGGAGCTCTCGGAGTGGAAATAAAAATGATTGAAATTGTACCAAATTTGAAAGGGAAAGGTAAAAGCAGGCAATATGAAAATGTGAGAGAGTGGTCAAAACCGAGGGCCATCGGATTCCAAAAGCGAAAATTTAGCGTGTGATCGCTTTTTGGTGTGAAGTTATTGAACGGTTGGGATCTGATGCACATCAATCCGACGACGAAAGATTTTGATGGTACAGTGCCCACGGGGTACAATAGGGCGCAGGCCACTTTTAAACGACTTTCGTAGCAGTAGATAGACCATACAGAATGAGCCAGAAGCTTCACATAGACTCAACACTTGTTGAAAATCAAAAGGTTTTTTCTTTCCTTTGTGTCCCCTCAAGCATGCTCCTCTTTCGTTTTTCCTTTTCCTATTCTTCAAGAAATTATGGGAGGAATTCAAGAATGAATCTTTGATACTTGGAATGAGGGCAATGTGGAAGTAGCTGTTACCTTGGAAGTGACGTTGTTGGCAGATTCTGTTTCCTCCACGTTTTCTGAAAAATTCTCTAGTTTTCTCAGAGACATCACTGATGAATTCGAGATCTGTTTCGTTATATAACATCAACAGAAACAGATATCAAAATCAAGTGCAGTCACAAGTAGCAAAAAGCAAAAGAAAGGCACAAACTTTAATGGAATGAAGAACTACAAGAACAATTAAGACCCAGAGAAATCAAACACAGACAGGGGAAAGATAGAGAGCAAATGCAGCAAATGTGGGGAGGAATATTTTTCAAGAGACAGATGGGTTTTATCTGGTAAATCTGACACGAGCTTTGAGAACCAAACCGCTAGAGAATTCCAAACGAAGAGAATCCCTCTTCTAAATTGTTGTGGAGGGAACTCTCTAGCCTCTGCTAAAAACAAAATTTGCATACGCATCCATCATTTTGCAAATTAAGTAGACGTGCCAAAAAAAAAAATCCTTTTGTTGATGACAGGAGAGAAAAGAAGTGGAAATATTCAGTACGAACTATAGAGAAACCGAGAGGCAGACAGAGACAGAGACATACATTGTTGCCAAGAACAGGAGGATCAACAAGAGCTTGTTTACGTGAGAAGGAGGCACAAGCTGCAACCACCATCTTCCTCGCAGCTTTTCTCAGCATTGAGGTTGCTCCTTCTCCAACCACCATTTCTTCTTTCTTCAAATTTGGACTCTTCTCTTCTCTTTAATCTTCCTCTGCTCCAAATTGCTAAGCAAGTTGCAAAAAGTGTTGTTTCAGAAACAAAAGCAGAGAAGAGAAGAAGATGATGATGATGATTATGACGATGATATGAGGTACGAAACGAAAAATGGGGGACTTGGGTTTGTAATTGTGTTGGTAGGGAAGTGAGAAAAATGGCAGGGGGAGGAGACAAATCTCTGCCGAATGCCTGCAAAAATTGGTCAGCTTCTGTTGCTTTTTTCTATTATTGTCTTCCATCTACACGCCCTTCCTCCCTCATTATTATATTGCACATCATTGTTGCTTTATTTATGAAAAAGGAATAAGCTAAACACATCCTTTTCTTTTTCTTTTTCTTTCAAGACAACTTGCTTGCTTAGTTTACTGTGGGAAAAACAAAATCCGGCTCCACTTTTCAAAACTATTTCTCATCCTGTCACTTTCCTGTTTGCAATGGAGTGTTGCAATCCATTTCCTTACATCTGCAGTAAAACAATTCCCTAGAAGCATTTGAGTTCCTTCCTGGTGTCATTTCAAAATTCTCCAAGTAACTCTTTTTATTGTGCGTCTGAAATTTACCCTTTAATAGTCCACTTGGACAATGAGTTTCATTTCGCTACCCTGCCTCAGAAAAAAATACAAGCTGTCCATTTAAGTATTTGGCAGCTGCAAAATAGAAAGATTAGAGTGAAAAAAGATTGAATGAGTAGATGGCAGAGATTTCTTGGGGCTACATGTAAGTCAAAGAGAAAAAGACAGTATATTGTACTGAGCATTAGATTTTACATAGAAGCAGCATATATAAATCAAGGAAAATATTGTTATTCACCAAAGATACAGAATTACCATTTTTTATATGTCGCCCTCTTCTGATAATGTTGCTAATATTCACCGTGCTAATACTACTGGACATTAGAGATGCGACCTCAAGGGAGTCAAGACCCCTGCGCACGTGATGTTACATGCAATTCCTTTGTATTTTGTTATGTCTACATAGAACTCGCAAGTTCAGGACTGGGTAGAGGATATTCCACGGTCATATGTTGATTTTGTTAACAGAAGAAGAAGAAAGAGAGAATGATATGTAAAGTTTTGAATTTGAAGACCTTGACATTAATTGAAATTTGCACATAGAAATCAACATTGCTCGGTAAATGCAATCAATACATTGTTGCAGGACAAGGGGGGCCCGGAAAAGGAAACGGTCCCAAGTGACATCATCATACGTTCAGAGAGAAAATGAGATTTGAGGCGATTTGGCGTGGTGCATGAAGTGGATGGTCTGTACGCATTTACTAGTCTTTTTCTGGGCTTGCAACGTTCTGGGGGGGATGTTGCATATATTCTTGAATTGACAAGATTGCTTCCCCAATAACAGCTAATATGTATGTGCATTTGTAGTTGTTAAGTGGGGATCTTTGGTTCACATTCATTGAATATCAAACTTAGCACACCCACCATCCTTAATGATCCCAACTTGCTTCAGTGTCTGCTCTCTTTTTATTTTTTATTTTTTCAAATTTTCTCTAGATAGAGATGTTCTGCAAATAGTGGATTAATATCAGTCTCAAATATTCACTTCAGTTTTGTTGTCAGTGGAAAATTGTAATCTATAGTTTATATTTGCGTGAATATGTTGTTTAGTTTAAATTAATATATGTGATTTACCGATAAGGAGAATCGAGTTTTCAGACTATTATTTCTTTGTTGCCATCCTAATAATCCATACAGGTGCTTTTTGGCTATTAAATTGGATCGAAAGATAATGTGAGACGGAGTGACAAAAAAGTTAAAGGTAAAGGAACAATGGAGACAAAGACCGTTGCATTTGAATTTCAAGTCTGATCTGAACAGCAAGAAGATGAGACATTCTGGTTCTTTTATGGCTTTCAGCCGTTTACAATGATGCCATATAAAAAGCAACAAGTGGCTTTGCGCCAAGTTCACTTTTCTTCGGGCCGTTGTATCATGCTTAAACACTGGAGCGGCATTGGCCTCTTGCAATTGAAGCAACAGAAGTACATTGTATAGGCTTGTTTTATTATCGGCATGCATCGTATGCAAATCAATCACGTTAAGTGACATATAATGGTTCAATCCATTAGAATGACATGACCAATTATTTTCTGTGGATATGTTCATCAGCAGACTCAGCAAAATGCTTCGGCTGATCTTTACCTGTGTGGGCCAGAATGAGAAGCTGGAAAAGGCCTGCACAGACACGTATTCTGTTCTTGACGGTGAGTGTGAAAGATGGACATGTGAATCAGCCTGATGAATGTGAGCCTCAAGTTGTTTGTCTCAGTACAACACGGCATTATATGGATCAGATCATCTGATTTAGACTTGCAAGTTGTGCTGCATCCACTGAAATTCTGCTCGTGTTGTTGTCCCAATTAACTTCACATGGAGCATGTCAATAGTAGTTGCATGGTCTATTATGTTAAAATTTTGGGGCCAGAATGAGTTTGATTTTAGTTTGATGCACACTGATCAGAGTTGAGCCAAGTCTTGATAGCTGATCTGACTCCACATGACAGAGTTGAGTTTGTGTTTGGTGCAACTAGCTAGCTCGTATCTACCAATTGAGATGCCAAACATGCGCTCAATTATTTTTTTAGAGAGATAAGAGTCATTCACTCAAGGACAAACGACAATGATGATGAAAAATCCCATCAAACTGTTAAACTTTTCTTTTTCAGTTAACAGAGGATTTCCTTCTAATCAACCTGATTAAACAACACTAATCATTACTTTTGAGTAGTTGAGCCATCATCTATCCCCTCTACATTGAATCTGGGGGAGATAATTCAAATTAAGGCACCATATGAATTTCAAACCTGCTGAATCATGCAGGACCCTTTCGCTAAATTAAATTAAACTTCTTCTTCCTCTCTTTTTTCTCACTGGAAGATTCTGGGAGCAAAATCCATTCCAGAAAGATTATTGCTCGTGAATATTAGAGTGGTCTCACCAAATGATTAGAACAGGACAAGTAATTACGGAAAAGTTGCCTAGAAAATAGAGTAGGACCAATGGAGATAAAGTCTAAAGGGTACTGTTAACAGTATGTGGAATTTGGGGAATCCTGCTCTTCTCCTTTTGACCGACGCATGCGAGAGATTTTAAAGATCCTTGCTTGCGCATGAAAAGAAGCAAAAGGTGAAAGACTGGTTTGTATCTTTGCATCGTCCTGCCATTTGCCAATCTACAAGGGGAAATTTCGTCTGATTTGCTTACATAAGATGGTACTTTTCTTTAGTTGACCAAGTCAAATCCCACTTAAAGCGGACAAATTTGTAACCTTTCTCGATCATTAGCACATTAAAAAAGACATAATCAAATCATGCTCTTTTGCCCTTTGGTTGTCTTCCCATCCTGCAAGATCCCCCTTCTTAAGAGCATTCATTAGGGTTTTAGGAAATCAGGGACCTAGGAAACGAAGTATCAAGATTTCTCTGATCAGCAGTGGAGAAATCTTCTCTACCTCATACTATGATTCACAAATCTTTTCCAAGATTGACGGCATTAGATGATGGGCAAGTGTCCACTTTTTGTGAATACACGGCCGTAGTCTCCGGAATGAATATATCGTCAACTGCACCGACGAAATTGGACCCCATCACTCACGTTCTGTCCTTCAGAGAGCAAGATGTGCAGAGAATTTCCGTCATGGGATTTCTTGTGTCTCCCATTAAGTATCAACGACCCCCGTCGGCTTCTCTTATCCAAAACATTCTTTTCTCCTCCTCCTCCTCCTAGCTAGTATTTTTATCAAGAATGACTATGGACGGACGTCGTCGTCGGAGTTATGATCATACAAGCTACTTTTGAATATGTAAATATCTAATTTTATCGGGTTTTGTTTTCTCTAGATCTGTAAAGTTTGGCATTTTTCTCTTATAAAACATCTTGGAAATTTTTCGATGTTTTCCATGAATCTATTACCACACCGAATGGACTTGAATTAAAAATCCGCGGTCTTTCCAAGTTGGGTAGTCTTTTGGTTGTAGTAATAAGTACAACTCGAACTGACCCGAAATACATTACTAAAATTGTATCCTAACCAAAATGACACAAATGCAAAAATAAACAATTTATAACCTGCCTGAACCGTTCTTGGATTTATTTTATGCGGATCAGGTCACAAGAAATGCGTACCCTTCATGTCTGGGTTGGGTCAAGGGGCAGTAGGGACCCGAGCCAAACCGGCCCGTTGACACTCCAATTGTCAAGGTACCATCAATTTACATTTCTTTGCTGGCAGGCAATATCAAGAATTGGGCCAATGCAGGGTTTATTATCTGTAAAATATAATTGGACATCTACATCCAATCTCCCCTTTTCTCTGCAAGAACCAGAAGGTCTCATAAGACAATCTTTCATCTAAATAAGAAAAAAAAAGTTGAATCCCTCCGTTGAAGTCTAAGATAGCTCACACAATTACACTTCAATCCAACAAATAGTTCTGGTCATTTAGCTTGATATCAGTTTATGGTTGGATCAGGTATGTTGCGTAAGTTAGCCATTTATTCTAAACCGGGGACAGTGTTCATCTCCTACACTTCAAGCAGACCTATCAGAAAAGAATAGTGAACATTTGAACATCCCAACACAGGTCTTCAATTCACGATTCTCGGGGTATTGATGTCGAATTTGATCGTGCAGTCCATGGCTTTAATCTCTCGATCCAGTTAGAAATCAGTATATTTTTTGTTGCAGCTCTTGAGGTCGACACAACTCGTCAACATTTGATGCACACAGGGCAGCAAAGTACGTGCAGACATGCATGTGGACCGAGTGTGTATGTGCAGGCTGCTAGACTCCTGAGATGGCACTCAATGCTCCAAATTGATTGACTGGAGAGTAATACCAGCATGAAAAAAAAAAAAAAAAGAGGATGAGTGAGGGTCGTGAGAATTCAAATTTTCGAAATTAATAAGCCCCACTGAATAATGGCCCAATCCTCAGGTCAGTGGCCCAAGAGATGATTGCTCTATCAAACTTTACTTTGTAATTCTGGTCCCAAGTCTAGCTGACATGGCAACAAGCTGCTTGTGCCCAAAAACTTGGGACAGTAGATTCCCTCCCACTTTTTCTATGAAAACCTGGAGGATGGAGATGGGGATGAATCATTTCTGTTCTTTGATTAAATTGCAAGTAAATTTTTGATGGGGGAGTTCAAATTATTCCGAATCATTTTACCACATTGGGGGATTTTATGAAGTTGAAAGTGCGTGTTATTTCTGGCTAAGCACCCCCACGGTGGATAAAGCTGTGATATATGGTGACGAATGTTAAGAACTTGGATAGAGTTGAGCCTACCCCACCTACGCGCATTTGCAGGGGCCTTTCTACCAAGTAATACTCACTTAAAATATTGTCTAATCTCGAGCTATAACAGTAAACCACACGCATTTTTCTACCATATACGAACTCATCCTCTAATTCTCACTTTGTCTTTCCCATAGACTAGCTGCCGTTGCCGCCTGATAGAGCCGCCATAGCTGCCACCGTCGGCATCAACGTTGGCGGTGCCCTTCCCAACTCTCTCTTTCTCTCTCTCTCTTCTCATGAGGCGGCGCAGTTAAGAGGGAGGGGAGGTGATGTTTCAGTTGGGCTTCACCTGTCAAAGATGGTCATCGATGGCGGCGTTGTCTCAGGATTTCATGTCAAGATCTGGAGGGGTTAATGCTGCTAGTGACAGCAACGAGACGGGTGCACACGCGCGAGGAAATTTCAAAGGACTTTCTATACAGAGTCTGACGGGATGTAGCTAAACCTTGACCAGGTTTAGAGTTATTGAGAATGATGTCCTAAAGTTGTTCAACCTGTCGTTTAAGCTCCTGAATGCGATCATGCAAAGTCAAAATAAAATCACTACATTTTTATGATAATTTTATCAACAAGTGCCTTGACTAGACAACTAACGAGCGAAAATTTGCAACTGTCTCTCATCTCATGTACAATAAAGTACTTATAAATTAAACTGTCCTCATATTTGTTACTAAGTGTCTTGATGACACTGAATGTGATTTAAACATCTCATTCAAATAGGGAAACTGTTGAGATGATCGCAGTTTTTGGAATGAAGAAGAAGCTCGGTCTGGTAATGATCAACAAATGGAGGGGGGGGGGGGGGGGGGGTGGTCAGGTCGGGTCTGGTCTGGTCATGTCCTGAGGAGATTTGCATTAAAATCCCTGCCACTCCAACTTGCTACATCACTGTTCTATCCTTGGTCCAACTACAACCTGACGACTTCAACGCTTTCCCTTATCAGGCTGGTCCCCAATCTCCGGAGAATGAGAGATCTTCCATATTTGCTGGCAGTGGGTCACTCCCCAGGAGATGGCCATGCCTTGAATCTCAAGCTGGGTGTCCAGCTTTGTCTATTGGGGAGCTGTCCGACACAGCTTGTTCCATTCCAAGATTCTCTACCCTATGCTCACTCGATCTTTCTTGTGCTTAGACTTAAAAAATTGAGGTCGTCTCACGCTTATTGAAAAATGCATTAATGGGCGATTTATAAGTGTAAATGAAAACCTTATCCTTTGAGCTAGCTTTTGAAACGAGAGAAGTTCAATACCACCCAATACTGGTATCAAAATCTAGGTTGCAAATAAGTATAGGCTCAATAACTATACGGGAGAGTTATCTCCGACCCAGGCTCAATTTATGAGGGGGAGATTGTTGAGATTGTCTTACATCGGTTGAAAAATGTGTAGATAGCTAATTTATAAATGTAAGCAAAAACCTCATCCTTTGAGTTGGTTTTTAAGATTAGAGACACCAGCACCACCTAATAAGGCTTTTGTTGAAGCTATCATAGCTATCGCAATGGCTCGTTATGCATCTATAAACGATACAGGGCGAGATCTCGCCTCTATTCAGGACATGTAATTTCGAAAGAAATCACCACAAAATCGACTGTTTTTTTTTTTTTTTGTTAGTAAGCGATGGATCGACGGGGAACCCGAACTTACTGAGCTGGGTCTCTCGTTGACAGCCGTTGAAACCAAAAGCAAACCGAAAGAGAAGTTGCTTTATTTCTTTTCTTTATGTTTGTGCATTAAGAAATCACTTGGTAATGGTAACGGGCTATATGTTTCATAACGTGCTAAACGGATCGACCATTTATACGAAATTTAATGCGACGAACACCGAACAAAAGCTTCATACATTTTTTCTCATGAACGACATCCACTGGGCCCCAGCAATTCACATGCATGCAGAGAACACTCAAGAATTCTTCGTCTTTTCCACGGCACAGACAAAAATTTGCAACAGGAGATATCCTCAAGTCACGTGACGCCGACGGCCACTGGTTTGCGACATGGGCAAGCACCACCGAGAACACAGAGATCAACTACTAACACGGATGGAGGCCGCCGAACGAGCAAGCCCCATCAAGTGAAGAGATTCGACACGACGGTGCATATCTCGCAGAGCCGCCTCAGGTCGCGGTTCCTCCCCGCCACCAACGGCGCGTATCCGCTGCCCCCGAAGGCCCTGTCGCAGTCCCCCGCCGCTGCCGCGCTGGCGCTGGAGTACCCCGCGAGGTCGAAGAAGGTCTCCGAGTTGAGGTCGTTGTAGGCCGACTCGAGCTTGGCGACGGCGGTGGCGTAGTCGCGGTGGCAGGATCGGAGGCTTTTCGCGAGCCCGGGGCTGCGGTCGTCGAGGGTTGGGCTGCGGAGAAGGCCCGAGATGTGGTCGCGGGTGTTGGTGGCGTTGAGGTAGGCGAGGCCGAAGGAGATGTAGGCGAGGAAGTAGGCGTCGGCGTTGGGGGTGCGGGGGTCGGAGTAGAGGGCGGCGACGCAGTAGTGGTAGTCGCTGGTCTTGTCGCAGACCCGCCGCACGAGCTCCGTCGCTGCGGCGGAAGGGTCGACGGAGAGGACGGTGAACAGGAAGCAGAGGAGCGCGAGGCGGGGAGATGGAAACGACGTCATTTTTTTGGGCGCGATAGGGAGCAAGCGAGGAAGAGGTGGAATGTCTCTTCTGAGGGGAAGAGGAAGAGGGATGGCTAGAAAGGAAACTCTCGCCGGGTTGATTTATAAACAGAAGCTCCAAGCTTAGGGAAGGCCACGTCATTCGCTAAACTTCAAAATTTTAATGCCACGTAGGTCTCGTTTGGTTCCTATAGCAAGGAATACTTGAATTGATTCCCATTCCGAATAAAATGAGAAATTCCTTTTCAATTATTCAGATTTCAAAATATTCGACTGCAAATGGAAATGGGCGATCGGCGGCCGATAGCGAACTTCGATGGCCCAGAACCCATGCGAGGCCGGTGAACTATGGCGGCGGCAATTGGTGGTGGAATGGCGTTTTTGGTAGTCTTGTGGTTATCAAATTGTTAAATGGGATTCCGATACTAAATATAGCCTAGATAGCCTGATTCGGCATTTTTTTTGAGGAATTCTATTTCATTTGGAATTGCTGTACTCTAATTTTTCTCAAAGTATGGAAATGGTAAGACATCAAACTCTTATATCTCGAGGAATTCGACTGTAGATTGAATTAGACAAGGCTCATTACATCTCTAAGGAGTTAGGTGATCCCACATCTAAGGTGACCTGGGGTCGAGGACGCCCATCTTGAGCACCGGTGGTGACCCTTGCCGATCGCAAACACTCACCAAGGGTGCCACGGTGGAAGTGGCAAGAGACGGAGCGCTGTTTGCGGAGGCGGAGGCAAACGCTACGACGAGGAGAGGAAGAAACGGGAGAGAAAAGAGGAGGAGGGGTGCGGTTGGTGTTAGATTTTGGCCTTTTTTCTTCGAATGCGTTTGATCAGAGTAGATCTGTATTTAGGTTACATGTTTCTAATTCGAACCATAGTCAAGGTGCTATAGTCTTTAGGTGCGTTTCCTTTTTCTAATGAAGAAATTTGAGTTTCGCAGATGACAACTCAATCACAAGAATGCGCGAGGCACCCGGTTTCCGTTCCAACATTTTTCTTATAAGATTTCCTTACTTCTTTGCTTGGCCGAGTTTGCATATGCTTTGGAGAAATCTACCTTGACAAGTTATTCTTAGGAGAGAGGGATGTAAATGCTGTCTCGTCCTAGTTTCAATCTGGTTATTAATCCACGACAACGCCCATTGAGAAAGTACAAGAAAAGGAATATTTCAGCTTTGGTCCTTTTGAAGTACTGATCGACAGTAGACTAGTGAATCATGACATGCTTAGACATTCAACGAGAGGCCATCAAATGCATTATGGCCAGTCTCCATCGTTTGTCTCCTGCCCAAAGTATCCACCCGCTTTGTAGCAAGTATGGTGGGGAAGGTAACAATAGGCTTCCATTTGGTGCGCCGATGATTCTAGCACGCGAGTATCGAAGTAGGGTTGAATCAATTCCTGATCAAATATCGTAGGATCGAATAAGTCGATTATGAAATCGTTAGTATTCTCAGTTCTACCGAGGATAATTGACCAATTTGGGCTAAATACTTACGATGACATATAAAAATTGTGCAATCTCACAAAAAAAAAAGATTATTATTCAATCAAGTTGTTATGTCCTCATTTTCATGATGGTCATGACTTGAATTTTTTTGAGTGTAGGGTTTTTTTTTCTTTCTAACAAAAGAGACTTCAAAACCGGTTCCGAACACATAATCGAATTGGTCCCAAGTTCATTTAAGATTCCCGGAATTGGGAAACTGAATCAAATTCTCCCTACAACCGACATTGAACCGATCGGTCTAAACAGATTCGATCCGGTTCTCGGGACTGAACCCAAGGCAAACAACTTTCGCTTCTGTTCTCATATTATCTCTGTGTCTCACTTTAATTCTGTCGATAAGCTTCACATTGAATGGGTAAGGATCTACCCGATCTCATGTGCAGTATATCTAATGTCTGAGCAGATCATGTCGCTATCGCTCATTGAGAACTGATTTATTTCTTGTCTGCGAATATCAGATATGAAAATTCAACTGGTGTTGATGAGGCCTTCTCCTGTCAAACATCATTGAATTTGAAGGGTTGTCTTGCTGGCTCTCTGTCTCTCTGGCTCGAGCAGTAAGTGCCGGCAACCCACTTGGTTCGGCCATTTATTGTGGTATGACTTCGGATCAGTGGGGATGATTTTCTTTCTTTCTTTCGTTTTTTAGTCCAATTTGCCTGCTACTCGGAATTTATTTTTAATTTAGACTCGAATTTGTCCACGCTCTTGAAAATCACCACCAATTTCTTCAAGATTGTTAACATCGTGGCTAGGTTATCACAACTCGCACTTTTTCACCGATATTGTTAATTTTGAAAAAATAAAAATTAAAGTTTGATTTGGATTTGTAGTTAATATGGAATTAAAATAAAAGTTGGTACATTTCTGTAGAATTGAAATTGGCCCTAAATCTGAAAGTTTTTTTTTCTTCAAGGAATTAGGCCTATTTAATTATAAATCACTCATTATGGAATGCCAGTAAACTTTGCTTAATTGTAGCCGCTCATTGTAAATGGAAATAAGGATCAGGAAAATAATTATATCTCACCATGGGAATAAAGAGAGAAGGGGAAAGAAAATAACAGGAGTTGGAGTCCTATAATTTAGAGATCTCGCATGCGTTACCCTTTCTATATGGTATATGATTTCCTTTTGTCTAAATTAAGCCTAATCCTCCAATGTCCATCGAAGGTAGGAAATGAGATGGAAATCAATCGAAACAAGGAAAGAAGATCATCGCATGACCCTTCATAAATACATATCATGATTCAAGAACCATACACAATTTTTCATCGAGATCCAACATCGATATGTTCTATCTTATGATTGATTTATATTGGGATGATTATTGTGTTCTTTTGCCGGTTTAGGTTTAAGATCGACTGTGTGTTTAACATGAGACGTTCTTCCCTTGAATAGGTGTTGAATGGACACTGTCCCAATCATCAAAAAGAAGAAGAAGAAAGGGGTCCCTACACATTGACAACGACAAGTGATCCATACCCAGCTAGTCAAAAAATAAAAGACATCTACGCTTTAAAATCAAAGCAAGATGGGCCCTAACTATTTAATTTGTGAAAATTGAATATTTTATATTTTTCAAATAATCACTTTGTTACTTATAAAAATGAATGGACGATGAACCTTTTGGTCCTAAAAATATTAGACATAAGTTGATATTGATGAGGAAAATACATTTTATTTGCGAATTATTTGATTATTTTGAATAAATTTTTGTCACATTATTCCAAGATATTCCCGCAACATGGTTCTAATTAAGAGTAAACAGGCTGATAAGTTCGCTTCAACGATTATTACAGGCATCGATCGTTAAGAAAACAAATGTGCAACAGCAACACAAATCTCTGAAAGCTTCTGAAGATCCTTGTTGCTGTCGGTCAACGGCGATTTTGTCCCCTTGAAGGCCGATTCGCAGTCGCCTGCTTGGCTGCCCGCCTTACTCGCCAAGTCATCCAATCCGTCGTAGGTCTCTGAGTCCAAGTCAGCTAAAGCCTCCAGAATTTTGGCGTCGGCCGTCGCGTAATCCCCATGGCATTGCTCGAGATGCTGGTGCACTGGACCGGTCGAGTTGCTTAGCAGCGAAGTTATCTGGCTTTGGGTGCTCGAAGTCTTACGATACGCCAAGCCGAAGGCCACGTAGGCTAGTGTGATATCGTCGGCGCCCGGGGTGCGCGGATCGGAGTAAAGAGCGTCGATGCAAAATTTGTAATCGGATGTTTGGTTGCAGACCTTTTCAACTACCCCGGAGTCGGCATTGATGTGCGAGGATTGAGCGATGATCGACGCAAGAAGGACGACGAATACAAGATTGCAGGAGACATAAAGAGCATTGGATGTTGCCATTGTTCTTTTCTTTCAAAATCGACTATGCAGGATGGTTGAATTCTGCTCACAGGAGCATAGTTAATCTCTGCTTATGTAGGAACGAGAGAAGTAAAGTTTCCACGATTATCAATATTGTGTCAACGAATTATTCCAAGGAGGATCCCGCAACATTAATTTGGATATAAATGATTTGAATAAATCCATTGTATATAATCCCAGAGATTCCATGTATGGTCCAGATTCTCAGTACAAAAATGACCTAGGTATGCGCCAGTTGCTACACCTGTCCTATGTTTATCAGCATCACTTCATTCATGTAATCAGCCAAGGAATGAAGATTTAGGTGCATATCAGCTATTCTTTGGTCATCAAAATCCATCTACATTGGGACCACGGTCGGTTGTTACCTAAGCACATTCACATGATAAAGCCAATTCATCAATTGAAGGACCTCGACTTGATTTCGCTTCGACGAAGAGCGCTGACCATAAGTTACTGGTTTAATTCCACCATGCGCGGGTTCAATTCCCGTTATCATCGTCCCATGCACTTAGAATGATGGAATGACAGTGAATAATCTTGTGTAGCAAGGACTTTAGTGACTGCAACGCATGTTTTCGAGAGGCCTCTAAGATCCCTATTATTATTAGCGGATGATGGTGAAGGCGGTCTCCTGAAGGCCCGTTTGCAATCGCCCGTGCCCTTACTAGCAATCATCGCCAAGTCGGCCGATCCAAAGAGGCTCTTCGAGTCCAAGTCAGCAAGTGCCTCTTCAAGTTTCCATAGGACCGTGTGTGCTGTTGGATAGACAGATCCTTGCCCGGACCGGTCATGTTAGTGAGCTGCGAGGTTGGGCAATCTTGGGTGCTAGAAGCTTTACGATAAACCAAGCCAAAGACTATGCAGGCCGGTGTGCAGTCATTGGCATCAGGCGCCCGTGGATCAGAATACAGACATGTGGAGCAAAATGTGTGCTTGGTCGCTTGCTTGCAGATCTTGTTGGCTAGTTCAACATGGTCGTGACACGAGCAGACTGAAGGATATTGACAAGCGTGAAGAAGACAGAATATGACATGAACAAGATGCTGTCGCTGTCCTATGTTGCTTTTGAATTATGAGGATGACATGAACAAATATGAGCAGAATCGCTTCTGCTAGAACTATGGAAACTCAGAAACGAAGTTCACAGTGCTAACACTTTGCAATGAATCATTTGAAGCTAGATTGCGCAAGGATTTTGGTATTATGTTCTCAATCAATTGGTACTTTAGAAAATCATAACACTAGTTTTCTAGTGTCTTTATCATACAATGGAGTCATGAGTACTAGATATCGCCAAACGTAGGCTCAAATTTACCACATTCGATCAATTCCAGCAACCTCTTTTTGTGCCCAGCAATGTAATTCATACAAGGGGCAAACATACCGTAACCATCTCTCTATCTTCTCTGTCTTTCGCTCTTCAAGTTCTATAGCATAAATTACCACGTCGTAACTCATTACAAACTCATTGTCGAATTAAGTAACAACTATGAACCCACCGGAAAGGATTAATACAGTGATCATCCAATGCGGGGAAAACAATCAAGAAGATACCACTCTGGAAATGGAAATCTAAGCTGGCAAAAAGAGGTGGACAGGATCGTGAGTGAAATGTAAGATTAAGTGTGGTCCACATGACATTATAATATGGTTTAATATCAATTTTAATGCTAAATTAAATAATGGCTATGAGAAGACGCGACTCTTTGTGAAGTGCTATGATGGAAGGCACCCATTGAAAGACACCCACTGAATTATAAGAAAAGAGTCTGGTCCTCTCTCTACCCGTGTGTAAGAACAAAAGCGATTTCTCTCCATCAGAAAATTGCATAAAAGAAAATAAGGGTTAAGTGAGAGAAATCAGATTTCTTCGATTCGTCCGTACGCATCAAACACAAAGGAAGAAGTCATTGCGTCATGGACAAGGGTATGTTTTCAACCATCCTATTGTTTGTGAAAGTCATGAAGATCTATGATCCGTAGATAATCATTTCCGCATTATAGTTTTGATTACCGCTATCAGTTGGTATCAGAGCAATGGTTTTTGATCTCTTGATTTTCCGTTTATTGTAATATGGATGGTTTAAGGGTCTTATTATCACTGATCAATTACTTTTTGAATACTGTTGATAATTTACGTGAGTTTTTTGAATGAATTTAATTCGGATGGTTTTCGGGCATTTTGGGGCTGAATGAGGAATGGCCGATTCCGACCAAATTCCGGCGACCCATCGGCCAGCGTCCGGCTAGTAAGGTCGTACCGACATGGGCAACAAAAGCCCTAACTTGATTCGGCATTATGGTGATTGTCGGTGGCCAATCGAAGGGCAAAAGTCTCGGGCATTAAGATTAGGGTTCATAGAAAGATTGCTTGATTTCGGCCAATTTCTTGGTCGTTTTCACAATTACTTGAACCTTTGAAGTCGTATAAGTGTATTCTACAAATCCCATGATTTAATTTGATCGGAAGTGGGCTTTGGGAGACGAATTGGGTGGTGGAACGGGCGGCGGAAGGAAGAAATTCACGAACCGGCGAAGAGAGAAGGGGGCGCGTGCAGGCACGCGCCCCGCGCGTGGTCCTCACGCGCCAGACGCCCTGGCGCGTGTCTGGCACGCGCCGCGCGTGGTCCGCACGCGCCAGCATGTGCGCGCGCGTGGGACCACGCGCCTGACACACCCCAGCGCCGAATTTTACGATTTTGCCCCTCTTCCGCCGTGTCCTTCCAATTTTGCCCTTGGCTTCACAAATTACAGTCTTGCCCTTGTCCGATCAGGGAATTACGTTTTTGCCCCCTGATTCGCGAAATTACAGATTTGCCCTTGGGTTCAAAATTTACTGTTTTGCCCTTGCCATGTGAATTTCCTCTTATGCCCTTGATAGTTTAATTTATGTTTTTGCCCTTGATTAATGTGATTTCACGTAAATTATTATTTAGGCATTATGATGTATAATTTGATTATTATATCTTTATGATATTTTTGATTATGAATGTTTAAGATAATCAAATCATGAATAATAGTTATTGTACTTTATAATTTTAAAAATTCAATTAAGAAAGGTTTGTTAGTCACCAAAGTGACCAAACCTTAATGTGTGAATTTTTGGAACTGTAATGTTTTATTCAATTATCCATGAATATTTGATGCTATGAATGAAATGATATATTGTATATCATTATTAATGTCATGGGTACATTGAAGTTCTTTTATTATAAGAATTTAGGGATTTACCCAAAGGTTAATCAATTTCTTATAATTCAAGAACATAATAGTTGGTAATTAATATGTCTCATTTAATTTGTTTGTATATCCAAAGATAGCAAATAAATTTTAATGTGGTACATTTATTTTTGCCAAATAAAAGTTATTAGCATCATTATAATTTAACGTACGTATATCATAGGATCACCCAAAGGAGAACTATGATTTGCATATTATGTATGATTTGAATCTGATTATGTGATATCCTCAAAGCATTAAATTGTGAGTATCTTCTTGTAAACTTGCAGTTTTTGCACCCGTGTCTCTGCATTCACATGCTTCGTCTGTTCCATTATTCAATGGAATGAATTTCTCTGATTGGTGTGAACAAGTCCAATTTCACTTAGGTGTCCTGGATCTTGACTTAGCACTTCAAGTTGAGAAACCCGCTGCTATTACTGATGAAAGTAGCGATAATGAAATATCATTCCATAAAGCTTGGGAAAGGTCAAACAGACTGAGCTTGATGTTCATGCGGATGACAGTTGCAAATAACTTAAAGACTACTCTTCCCAAAACTGAAAGTGCTAAGGAATTTATGAAATTTGTGGAGGAGCGCTCTCAAACTGCTGATAAGTCACTTGCTGGTACATTGATGAGTACTTTGACCACCATGAAATATGATGGTTCACGTACCATGCATGAGCATGTGCTTGAAATGACAAACTTAGCAGCAAAATTAAGGACTTTGGGAATGAACGTGGACGAGTACTTTTTAGTACAATTTATTCTTAATTCCTTACCTCATGAACAATATGGGCCATTTCAAATGAATTACAACACTATGAAGGATAAGTGGAATGTGAATGAATTGGCCAGTATGCTTGTTCAAGAGGAAACGAGGATTAAGAATCAAAAGCCTCATTCTGTCCATTTCTCAAGTCATCAAGAAGCTGGAAAGAGTTCTAAAAGGAAAGGTGGAAAAGGCAAGAAGAAAGGGCTACATAACCTGAATGATTCTTCTAAAACAATCCACAAGAAGGAACACGGTCTTATTAAGTGTCACTTTTGTAATAAAGTTGGACACATGAAGAAGGATTGTCTGAAGCGTAAAGCTTGGTTTGAAAAGAAAGGTAAGCCTTGTGCTTTAGTATGTTTTGAATCAAACTTTACTGAAGTTCCTCATAATACTTGGTGGGTTGATTCTGGAGCCACCACTCATGTTTCCAATACAATGCAGGGATTTCTTACGATCCAAGCCATAAAGCCAAATGAGAGTTATGTGTTCACGGGGAATAGAAACAAAGCTCCAGTTGAAGGCATTGGCACTTATAGATTGATCCTAGATACTGGGCATTATTTGGATTTGTTTCGAACCCTTTATGTACTTACGTTTTCCCGCAACTTAGTGTCTTTGCCAAAACTTGACGTAGCGAGATATTCTTTTAAGTTTGGTTGTTGATTTTTTAGTTTCTTTAAGAATAATATTCTTATTGGAGCTGGAAATTTATGTGATGGTCTCTACAAGTTAAAACTTGATAGTGTTTTTGTTGAGACTTTAATGACCTTGCATCATAATGTTGGCACTAAACGTGGTTTAGTTGATGAGAATTCTGCTTACTTGTGGCATAAACGTTTAGGTCATATATCCAAAGAAAGAATGCAAAGATTAGTGAAGAATGAAATTCTTCCAAATTTGGATTTTACCGACCTTGGAGTGTGTATTGATTGTATTAAAGGCAAACAAACGAAACACACTAAGAAAGGTGCCACAAGAAGTACAAAGCTTCTTGAAATTGTACACACTGATATATGTGGTCCTTTTGACGTTTCATCTTTTGGTGGAGAAAGTTATTTCATCACTTTTATTGATGATTTTTCACGTTATGGTTATGTTTATCTATTGCATGATAAATCTCAATCTGTTGATGCACTTGAGGTGTATATTAAAGAAGTTGAGAGGCAATTAGATAAAAAGGTGAAAATCATAAGATCGGATAGAGGTGGTGAATATTATGGAAAGTATAATGAATCGGGACAATGTCCAGGTCCATTTGCTAAATTCCTTAAAAGACATGGTATTTGTGCTCAATACACAATGCCAGGTACACCATAACAAAATGGTGTGGCAGAAAGGCGTAATCGTACATTAATGGAAATGGTTAGGAGTATGATGAGTTATTCATCTTTACCCTTATCATTGTGGATGTATGCATTAAAGACTTCTATGTACCTATTAAATAGGGTTCCGAGTAAGGCAGTTTCAAAGACTCCCTTTGAACTGTGGACGGGAAGGAAACCTAGTTTAAGACACCTTCATGTTTGGGGTTGTCCGGCAGAAGTAAGAATTTACAATCCACATGAAAAGAAATTGGATTTTAAAACAACCAGTGGCTATTTCATTGGTTATCCTGAAAAATCCAAAGGGTATAGATTTTACTGTCCTAATCATAGTACAAGAATTGTTGAATCTGGAAATGCTAGGTTCATTGAGAATGGTGACATTAGTGGGAGTGAAGGAATGCGAGATGTTTGCATTCAAGAAGTTGGGGTGGAATTTTCCATACCTAAAACTTCTAAAATTGTTGTTTCTGATGTTATAGTTCAACCGAACAATAATCAAGAACAACAAATAACTGATCAAACACTCCATAATGAAAATGTCAATAATGAACCTAACGTAGTTGAGCCACCAGAAATGGAATTAAGAAGATCTCAAAGAGAAAAGAGATCAGCCATTTCTGATGATTATATGGTTTATCTACAAGAGTCTGAAATTGACTTAGGAATTGGTAATGATCCAGATTCATTTTTGCAAGCCATGAAACGTGATGATTCTATTGAATGGTTCAATGCCATGAAAGATGAGTTAAAATCTATGGATGAAAATAAAGTCTGGGACCTTATGGAATTACCTAAAGGTTGTAAAAGGGTCGGGTGTAAATGGGTCTTTAAGACCAAGCGCGACTCAAAAGGTAATCTTGAACGATATAAGGCCAGACTTGTTGCTAAAGGTTTTACTCAAAAGGAAGGCATTGATTATAAGGAGACCTTTTCACCGGTTTCCAAGAAAGACTCACTTAGGATCATTATGGCTTTAGTAGCTCATTATGATTTAGAGTTGCATCAAATGGACGTTAAAACCGCCTTTCTTAATGGGAATTTAGAGGAAGAAGTTTATATGGACCAACCCGAAGGCTTTTCAGTTAAAAGAAAGGAACACATGGTGTGCAAATTGAAGAAATCAATATATGGACTTAAACAAGCTTCCCGACAATGGTATCTTAAGTTCAATGATACCATAACCTCTTTTGGATTTAAGGAAAACATCGTTGATCGGTGTATATATATGAAGGTTAGTGGGAGCAAGTTTATTTTCTTAGTTCTATATGTTGATGACATTTTGCTTGCTACCAATGATCTTGGTTTGTTACATGAAACCAAGAATTTTCTCTCTAAGAATTTTGAAATGAAGGATATGGGAGAGGCAACATATGTGATAGGAATAGAAATATTCCGTGATCGATCACAAGGACTGTTAGGGTTGTCTCAAAAGGCCTATATTAATAAAGTTCTAGAGAGGTTTAACATGAGTAAATGTTCAGTCGAAATTGTTCCAATTCAGAAAGGGGATCGTTTTGGACTAATGCAATGTCCAAGGAATGAATTGGAACGAGAGCAAATGAAAAGTATTCCTTATGCATCTGCTGTTGGGAGCTTAATGTATGCCCAAACTTGCACCAGACCAGACATTAGTTTTGCTGTCGGAATGCTGGGCCGGTATCAAAGTAATCCAGGGTTAGATCACTGGAAAGCCGTAAAGAAAGTCCTTAGATATTTGCAAGGAACGAAGAATTACGCACTCACATATAAAAGGACTGATCATCTTGAAGTAATTGGATATTCAGATTCAGACTGGGGTGGATGTATCGATACAAGGAAATCAACGTCAGGTTATCTATTCCTTTTGGCTGGAGGTGCAATTTCTTGGAAAAGTGCCAAGCAGTCAGATATTGCTACATCCACTATGGAGGCTGAGTTTGTGGCATGCTTTGAGACCACTATTCATGGATTATGGCTGCGAAATTTTATTTCAGGGCTTGAGATTGTCGACAGTATTGCCAGGCCGCTGAAAATTTATTGTGATAATTCAGCAGCAGTTTTCTTCTCTAAGAACGACAAGTATTCAAAGGGTGCTAAACATATGGAAATCAAATACTTGTCTGTGAAAGAAGAAATTCAGAAACGGAAAGTGTCAATTGAGCACATTAGCACCAACGTCATGATTGCAGATCCCTTAACAAAAGGATTGCCGCCCAAAACATTTAGTGAACATGTTGAAAGGATGGGCATTATTGGACGTCATTGAGGATATTGTATTATGATTACATTATGTTTATTCATTTGACACTTGGAGCTCATTTATGTGTTTCTGACATATCTTGTTTTTCTATTTAGTATACATTATGTAAAATAGATTAATGTTTAACAAGATAGTCCTAAAAAGGACATTATTGTTGGACCTTTATTATACTTCTCATTTATGGATCATGTTGAGTAAGGAACTATAGTTGTAGTACATGGAAGGGACTATGTCAATTAAGTGATGTACAACCGCCATGACTCGCGTTAGTCTTCTTTGCTTAATGGTGATTGTTATGATGATAGACAATTAAAGAAAATGTTTAGCATTAAATTTTGCGCGCATTATGGTCTTTATTGAACCATGAAAAGAATGTCACATGGACCAAGTGGGAGAATGTAAGATTAAGTGTGGTCCACATGACATTATAATATGGTTTAATATCAATTTTAATGCTAAATTAAATAATGGCTATGAGAAGACGCGACTCTTTGTGAAGTGCTATGATGGAAGGCACCCATTGAAAGACACCCACTGAATTATAAGAAAAGAGTCTGGTCCTCTCTCTACCCGTGTGTAAGAACAAAAGCGATTTCTCTCCATCAGAAAATTGCATAAAAGAAAATAAGGGTTAAGTGAGAGAAATCAGATTTCTTCGATTCGTCCGTACGCATCAAACACAAAGGAAGAAGTCATTGCGTCATGGACAAGGGTATGTTTTCAACCATCCTATTGTTTGTGAAAGTCATGAAGATCTATGATCCGTAGATAATCATTTCCGCATTATAGTTTTGATTATCGCTATCATGAAATTCATGTGGACTTGGAATGATCCGATGTGTAATCAAGTGCAACGGGCAAGTATGCCGTCGGGATTTGCTTTTATTTAGGATTTACATTGTTAAGTGGATAAGCATAGGGGATTAAGAAAGGGGCTCTAAGTTGATCAACCTGAAAAACTAGAAGATGTCAGCGTTTTGATTCCAAAATGAACTACTTCTAGCAAATGGCACCCGAAGCGTCGGTTTACTAGATTTGATACCCCGCAGATAGACGGAACTGCCATTCCTCGACAAAAGAGACGGAATCTCCAAGATTGTATTTCTTTTCCTGAAATATATTGGAGGGCTCTATATATGTTTTAAAATTTCCAAACTACTAAAACTTGGCATGTTTTGTTAATCTATGTATCTTCTGTTATCACCATTGGATTATAAAATAGGTGATGGACCAGCATAATCTCCGTGACAGGACATATGAAGCTTTGGACAAAAAGCCGCAGCGGGAAAAATTTCACATGGGACCTATCTTTGTCAAGGCCCCAGTTCACTCCGTAACGCAGCAACCCCATCAACATCATGCAATAATTCTCTTCGCTCGCAAAGATGGTCATGAAGTCACATAGTCCACTTCTTCGTGATTCGTTCTAAGCCTGGACCGATGCAAGCTATGGCGAAATCATTCAAAAAGCCGGAGGTTTGTGTTAGGGTTAAATCAAACATGCATGCGAGTATAGAGATTATGTCCCCGTCATGACGTCACTATCTTTTGATGACATAGACTATGGAAAACATTTAATTGTCAATGTACGCGACAACAGCCTATCGCAAGAAGGAGCATGACGTTATTTAAACAATGCCCGAGTCTACATCAACATAGACGAGGTGCCACGATCGACATGCACGAGAGCTTTGAAGCTGATCCGATCGCCCTGAGTCCGAAGTAAACGAACCATGGAAATGCAGAGGGAATGAGGAAACATTCCCCATGTGTAAGATGGAAGAAATCAAAGACCATTCACAAACTACAGAGCCCATTGCTGCGATCCTTTGCAACTCACTGAACGTCAAGGAAACCTAATGCTGCGGACAATCGTCGTGGGCCGTGCGACTACCTAATCACATCGAGCTTGTTCCGGTCATCTATATCCCGGTTTGCGTATATTCAATTCCTCCTTGCCACTCAAATTTCGAGCCTGCCTTAATGCGCAACATAGCGTGAGCACTCAGATTAATATAAGCTCACTTTCACCTTTTGGTCGGAAAATAAGTTTCACTTTAATAGCAGACGTGGCCCTTTGTCGTCTTTCCATTAACTAATGACGCTGTTAGTGGATTAGGTCACTTGAAATCGTGGCGATTCCATTCAACGCATTGATTTCAAATCAAAAGACGTAAATTATAATCTATGACGTGATTGAAATCGAAATTCAATGTCTATCGAAGGTAGGAAACGAGATGGAAATCAATCGAAATGAGGAAAGAAGATCATCGCATGATTCTTCATACATACATTATCGTGGATTATGATTATGTTGACGGAATGATGAAGAGAGTTATTGACAATACATTTAAAAAAACACAGAATTCAGGAACCAAACACATTTTTTCCATTGAGATCCAGCATCTATATGTTCTATCTTGTGATTGATTTCATCTACAGGGATTGTGCTCTTTTACCGGTTTAGGTTAAGATCAACTTTGTGCCTAACAAGATACGTCCTTCTTCTCTTGAATAGTCGTTGGATGAACCACTGTCCCGATCAAAAAGAAGAATAACAACGGGGTCCCTACGCATTGACAAGGATGGTGATCCATACCCAGCTAGTCGAAAAGTAAAACGCGTCTATGATTCAAAATCAAAGCAATACGAGCCATAACTAATTATTTCATGAAAAATAAAGACAGAATTTTTTAATAAAATAATCACTTTGTTTTTTATAAAATGAATAAACGATGGACATGTTAATTATAAAAATTTTAGAAATAAGTTCTTTTCAATAATGAAAAAAAATATTTTATTTACAAATTATATTTAAGTGATACCCACGATTATTTGTAAGAATATTTTTTTCTCCGATCATTTCACGTTGTGCCGGGCGAATAGAGGCTAGAAAATTCACGAAGTTTGCCTGTCGGGAAAATTCAAAATAATCCCGCAACAATTTTCAAATCAAGAGTAAACGGGCTGATAAGTTTGGCTTCAGCGATTATCACGGGCATCGATCATTATGGCCATCGATCCTTAATCAAACAAATGTCCAATGGCAACGCAAACATCTGAAATATTTGAAAGATAGAAGCTGCTGTCCGTCAATGGCGATTCGCCCTCCTTGAAGGACGATTCGCACATGCCTGATTGGCCCATCACGTCATACCCCAAGTTGACCAATCTGCCATAGATCTCGGAGTCCAAGTCATCCAAAGCCTGTCGAATTTTCTCCAGGGCCGTCATGTAATTCCCACGGCATTTCTCGAGGAGCTGGTGCACTGGACCGGTCGAGTTACTTAGGAGCGAAGCTATCTGGTGTTCGGTGCTCACGGCCTTACGCTCTGCCGCGTCGAAGGCCACCTTGGCTAGCGTGATCTTGTCGGCGCCCGGCGTGCGCGGATCAGAATTTAGAGCGACGATGCAGAAATAGGAATGGTATACTTGGTGACAGACCTTTTCGACTAGCCCAGAATCGGCATCAGCGTGCGAGGATTGAGCGATGATCGACGCAAGAAGGACGATGAATGCAAGATTGCAGGAGACATGAAGAGCGTAGGATGTTGCCATTGTTCTTTTCTCTCTAATTCGACTATGGGGAATGGTTGAATTGTGCTTACAGGAGCACGGTTAATCTCTCCTTAAGTAGGAACAAGAGAAGTAAACTTTCCACGATAATTGCAGCTTTCTTCGGAATGTTATCCCAAGAGGATTATGCGAAATTAATTTGGAAATAAAAGGATTTGCGTTGTATATTATCCCAGAGATCCCGTGCGAAAAATTATGATCCAGATTTTATAACCAAAAATGACCTACGAACGTGTCAGTTGTTACAGTTGTACTATGTTCAACAGCATCACCTAATTAAGGAAAAGTTTCAAAAAATGACCCGAATTACAAAAAAGGACTGGAACTACAAACATTTTCTCATGTAAGGATTCAAAGTAAACGTTATCTCAAATAAACACCTGAAGTAACTATTTTAGTCTCAAATAAGGACCCAACTTCACCGCTGACCAAGTCTTTTATCTCCGGCCAGGGGCACTTTCGTCTAAATACAGTTTTTTCTTTTATTTTTGTGTTTATTTCTTCTCTGTCTTTCCTTTCTTCTTTTTGTCTCGTCTTCTTCCCACTCCTTCCTCGCTATAGCTCCCTGACATGCAAGCTTGTTGGGTGGCCAGGACTGGCTGTTCGTTTACATCTCCAGTTTCCACACAGGCCAGGACTGGCTGTTCGTTTACATCTCCAGTTTCCACACAATCCACTTCTTTTCGTATGACCAGGACCAACTTTTGTTTAGTGCAAGCTATCACTGCACAGCCTAGCCCATTGCATTTTCTAAGTTACAATCCTCAAAAATGGTTCATAAACTATTCCACAAAGCCAAAAACATTGAGCTTGCAAAAATATGAACCCTTTATCCGGACATTCGTTGCGAGTTTGAGTATGATTTGAGTGTCTTCTTTTGAGGCACACCACGGGCCTCAAAAATTCCATCAAAGAATAGATTTGTTATATTTTAACAATGGATAATTATAAATTTCTTCCTTTTTGATGTGAAGGTACGAGTTGTCTAGGGTTTCAATATATCAAATCGCTCGATGTTGAAAAGGCGTTGACCAAATTACGCCCTTGCTAAGCTGAAAGGAGTTGCAGAACAAGAAGTTTGAGCAAGAAGCTCAGTCTCAAATAGTTTTACTTCAAAAGAAAATTTTATATGAAATGCACTGCGGAAACAAGAAGATGACTTACACTTGACTTGATGATCATGGTATTCCTTACATTGTTACTTGGATAAGCATCTCTTGGTTGATCGGGGATTAAGAAAGATATTAAAGCAAGCACGTTTCATCTTTATGCTCTTTTAGAATCAACGTGCTAGAATGCATCGTTGGACCATTTAGTGGATCAAGAAAGAAGTAAAATATTGCTAGGCAGGCACTAATGCCGATCAGTCAGGTAGATATCTCCCATGCTCTTAGGCATCCAACATCACATCACAATGATTCCAAAGATGGATTGCAAAGGTGGCCCTAAGTCGATCAATCTAGAAAACCAAAAGATGTATGTGTTTTGATTTCAAAATGGACTACTTCTGTTAAAGGGAACCGCAAGCCCAACTTTTACTAGATCTGGTATCTAAAAAAAAAATTGATGGAATCGTCATTTCTCGACAAAAGAGATAAAATCTCCCTAGTTGTAATTCTTTCTCACAAGTTTGTTGAATAGATTGGAGGGCTCAAAATGTGTTGTAAAATTTCCAAACTACTTAGACTTGGCATGTTTTCTTAATCTGTATCTTATGTTATCACCGTTGGATTATGAAATAGGTGATGGACGAGCATAATCTCCGTGACAAGACACATGAAGCTTTGGACAAAAAGCCACAGCGGGAAATATATCTACACGTTCCTCATGGTACCTGTCTTTGTCAAGGCCCTAGTTCACTCCGTAACGCAGCAACTACATCAACATCGTGCGATAAGTCTCTTTGCTCGCAAAGATGGTCATGAAGTCACAAAGTCCACTTCTTTGTGATTCTTTCCATGTCTGGACCAATGCAAGCTATGGCGAAATCATTCAAAAAGTCCAAGGTTTGAGTCGGGGTTAAATTAAATATGCATGTGAGCATAGAGAATATGTCCCTATCATGGAGCCACTATCGTTCCACAAACATTAATTATGGCAAACATTAAACTGTCAATGCATGCAACAACAACCTGTGACAAGAAGGAGGACTAGGTTATTTTGACAATGCCCGAGTCTACATCCACATTGACATAGATGAAATGCCACAATCGAGATGCGCAAGAGCTTTGAAGCTGATTCAATCGTCCTGAATCTGAAGCAAACCAGCCGTGCAAATGCAGAGCTAATGAAGAAGCATCCCCATGTGTACCACGGAAGATATCAAGACCATTCACAAACGTCAGAACCAAATCTGCCATCCTTTGCAACTCATCGGACGCCAAGGAGATCTAATTGTCATGACGAGAAATGCTAATGCTTCGAACAATCGTCATGGGCGGCGCAACTACCTAATCACATCCCGCTTGTGCTGGCCATCTATATCCTAGTTGCGAAAATTTAATTCCTCCTTGCCACTGAGAATTCAAGCCTGAGTTAATGCGCAACATAGCGTCGAGTACTCCGATTAATATAAGCTCACTCTTACCTTTTGGTCCGGTAGATAAGTCACTTTACATAGTAGACGTGGCCCTTTGTCATCTTTCCATTAACTAATGACGCAGTTAGTAGATTAGGTCGCTTGAAATAGTGGCGATTCCATTCAACGCATTCATTTCAAAACAGAAGCAAATTATAATCTATAAACGCGATTGTAATCGAAATTCACTAAAAGTTCAGCAGCAAAATTCTTTAAAGATTCAGGGATCCAGGATGGCAAAGTGCAGGTCTCATGAGTGAGGGACCCACGACTTCCCCCAACTCCCGTGAACCCTAAGCTGGCCACAAGATGATAGACACCTGTACACTTCCCTCCACCAAACCAACGGCCCAGATCAGTACCACAATCGCCCAAAGAACGCATCGATTCAATTAGTTTTCCCCTTCTCTACAGAAGACAAGAACACAAGTCCAGAGGACAGAAGTATGTGGGCCAGCACCCACCATGAGAAATGGCCGAAAGGTGTGGGAAGACCCAAATGATTGCTTGACAAACCCCACCACCCTCCCTCACTCATCTTCATCTCGAGCCGTAATTGAAGGGCAAATGACTCCCAAATTGATATGAATATGTACCAAACTTGCAATTTCTTTCAACTGTTTGCATGTGATGAGCCCCAACCAATTAATAGTTCCAGTTCAGACTCAACCAACCACATGTGGGGTTGTGCACTTGTCTCCCCCAGATTTTAGTCTTGAGTACCACCACTGCCCCACACTAAGACAGCTATTTCCCTTCCCAACTTCACAGAAAAGCTCACGCCATTCATTATCATCCTTACCTAACAATATATTTACTCATATACGAAAGAGCAAAAGAAAGTAACGACAACAAAGTCCCAAACAAAACCTACTTTGGAATTAATACTTGCTATATTTCACAACTGTCGGCAGTGTGCAGATAAGGACAAATGATGTGTGCTGGCTTTACTTTGGTTGCACAATGTATAGATTCAAACTCCTCTTTCTTTGTCCTTTTAAAAGAAGCAAGATGTCTGAGAGTAAGCTCACTGTTTAGAACATTCATTAGGAAAAACCCAGAAAGGGCACTAGAAGAGCCCTTTGCCTGTAGATGAACGGCCCCAAATCGTCAGGAACTCAATTAGAAAACCCTACACGTTCTGGCAATAAGTTCATTGGCTTGAGCAAACGAGTTGAGTGTTGAGGAGAGGAGAATCACGCTCTTGAGAAGATAAACACATTGATTCTAAGGATACACAGTGAAAAGAAATACTAGCTTCATTCATTTACAAAATTCACCTGCAATTTTTTGCCATATGGAACAGAGCATTGCATAACATGTTCTTGAACCAAATCTACTAGCCCAAAAATGAACCAAGAAAAAAGAAAAGAGAGGGGAAAACTGAAATGTGTACAGAAAGAATCAGAGAGCGTTAATACCTGAAAAAGAAAAACACCTACATGGAGAGTGATGCCGACCTGTAAGAATAGGTATCCTGATGCTCGGGTAACGCCACTGATGGGTGAATCCAGAGTTGGTTATGGATTGATGTTGCACTCCCGCAGATAGATGTGATCATAATCGACATACTTTGTCCAATAGTTCCGGTACTTGGCCATGCCTATCTCAAGCCATGGTTTCATGTTGCCGTTGTAGTGAATGACGGCAGCCCGCTCTATTTCCCTCTGGTTGACGTTAGGGTTATAACCTAGTCCCAGCACATGCCATGACCGATCAAGTGGATAAGTACGATTCCAGAATGTAATAAGGCCAGGAGGCAGGGTCCCCAACTTCCACAATTGTCTGTCGATATTCTGCAAAAAGTTTGTTTCAGCAATTTAAGAGAGAAGCAATTGAGGCCCAGCTGTTATGAATTACATTCTGATCGGACAATGAAATTTTCTGCTCAAGGCTATTGCTTTAAAAATAGTATCCTGAGATAAGCGCACTAATTGAGTTAAAAAAGAGTGGGCAACTGATACTCTAATTCCAAATCCCTTCACCATGGTAGGTACATATGTAAGTTTGGCATTCTATTCATGCTTTAAAACAAGTAGCTTCACTCGTACTAAAATAGACCATGTGACCAAACAATGAAAGACGTGTCAAACTGAATATAAGCATGTCCCAGTGATTACTCACAAGTTTCTGCCAATTGTGGTACACTTCCGTGATGTTTTGCTTCTTCCATTCCTTCAAGTCAAAGACGTTCATGCCATATGCCCAGCCGCAAGCACGGGGATTGAAATTCTTTGAGATGAGAGGATTAGAGAAATTGAGATAGCGATCAAAGCGATGGAAGCTTTCTCCACAAGTCTCCACTGCACCATTGACCTTTCCCTTCATATTGAGGGACCACAGACCAGTGAGGTCCTTTTGTACTACTATGTCATCATCTAAAAACAGCACCTTATCCAGCTTGGGAAAGATCTCCGGTAGGTAAAATCGAAGGTGGTTCAAAATAGATAAGTACTTAGGGTTCCTGTACTTCAGATTTGGATCAGAATTCGCGCGATGAGTCCTGAAGTAATAATCAATCATGGAAGCAGAACCTAATTGTTTGAGCACTGGACTGTAACTTGAATTTAACCAGGTAAATTCTTCTATATTCTGGACTTGAATAGTGGCTTTCCCTGGAGGATTTACTAAGAACCACATCCTCATTGCTGCATAGTTGAGCCGGTCTGTAACAATGTGGAAGACATGCTTTGAGGGTTCCTGTCCATGATCCCAAAAGAAATAAACAAGAAGTCAAGCCAAAAAGAAAAGTAGAAGCATCACAACATTACCATTTTCCCTAGTCGATAAGTTTTCTACCATTCACTTTCTTCTTGGAAGCCAATCTCAACCACAGTTAATCTTTACAGAAAAACAAAAATACCTTCGCATGGGTGATAGTCGAGTTCACAACAACAGCTGCTGCCAACACATTATCAGAGAACAGTGCATAATGGAACAGCTGGGGGTCCTCCAATCTCTCTTGGCCTGGGAAATGCTGTTGGGTTGAATTCAAGGCATAGTACTCACTAGTAAGGCGTAAAGGAAGACAATGAAGACCCTTGGGAAGGGTTTTTGCTGTCAACTGTGTCAAGAACAGCGTCTGCTTCTTGTGCACTCGAAGCTGCTCTTCCGTTGAATGGAGCATAGCCCTAAGTTTCCGTACAATAGCAGAGCAGTCATCTTGAATTTGCTTGCCTTTGGTTAATGTTTGCTCCATAGCTTTCAACCGGTCATAGGAGCTGCACATTTCATGGCACTGTCTGTCAGCTCTCGTAGCTAAACAAGATGAGAAAATGAATTACATTTAAAATGACAAATCCATATGCGCCAATCAAGAAATAACATAGACTGGCATACATATGAAAGTATGCAACAGGTGATCTTAGCAGTAAAGACCCATCAACTTACTTCCTTGGCAGATCGGAATCTTTAGCTGCTGCCCCAAGCACTCGTTGAACTTCTTTGATCCGCTGTCGAAGCTCTCTAGTAAAATGAGGATTGTTCTTAGTGGCCGGTAGAGATAAGTAAATTTTGGCCCTGATCAACTGATCTTTAAGCTGCCGGACGCGAGCATCAGGCATTGCCATTTGGTCATTCTGTCCCTCTCCAGGTTTTGAAGTCTCTGGTTTTCCAGGAATGACAGGAGTCTTAGGAGACTGGTCTTCGGCTTGCCCTTCCTGAACAAGAATTGTGAAATCTTACTCATACGTAGTCAAATTACACTGTGTGAGACCTAAAAGTTTGTCCATTTCTTAGTGGATTTTCAAATTCAATTGAAACATTCAAGAAATCAACCAAAAAACCATGACAAAACCATGAACCAGAGTTGATGGCCTCAACAACAAAACTAATGGTTAAAATCAGTTAATCAACTGTGTTCTCTACCTTGACAAATAAGAAAGGAAGCAATGAAGATTCTCATAATCAATTAAGTCTGATTGTCAAAATCTGAGGTCACTATCAGTGCCCAACCCAATATGCATCATGAAAATACTCAGACCATCGTAAGAAATCACTAACCCAAAAGTTACAGCAACTAAAAGAACTTTTTAACTGAAAGCATCAATTTCAACAGAGGCCTGCCTGCAAGTTGTACTAATTAAGGACCAAGACCAAAAGCACAAAACAGGCCTTTACTACGAGATTTGACAAGCCAACCTGCCACAAAAAAATTAGTGAAGGTAGAGATGAATTTACCACTTTCTGTGCAACATTATTTGATGATGGCCGCCTGGGAACTTTAGCTTTTCCGTCCTTGTCCTTGGGAATTTTCCCTTCTCTCCTGACTTCATTTTCACCAGCGACGGTAGACTTTCCCAAAATTCCACTCTGCATTTCTTGATTTTTCCCATCAACTACCTGTCTGATGGGGTTCTCCTTTTGAGCTTGACCATCATCAATCGTCGCCGACAATACTCTGGCAGATTTATGCTCTATTCCCTCTTGTTTTTGCAAATCTAATTTTACAATATCGACAAATTAAAAAATTTTAAAAATAAAAAAAGAACTTAATGAAAATTTTCCACTGACTGACGAAATTTTTCTGGGACAAGATTCACAACTTATATCATTCAGTTTGATGTGGAGTGGAAACAGCGAAACAAATGCAAATCCAAATCAAAATTGATCTAAAAAGAGTACCTTTAGTTGTATTATCTGTGTACACTAATCCAATCGGTTCTTTAAGAGTTCCTGATGATTCCTGCATACAAAGCAAAAGGGGTGAGAGCCAGATCTCAGTCATTAAAAGCACAAACAATCACAGAAAAGGACAGGGAAAAAAAAAAAGAAAGCACCAGAAGAAACAATTAAAACACCAAGACTGATATACCTGTCGAAGTACATTCAAACGCCCTGCATCACCACTAAACGTCTGCGCATCAACACCAAGCGAAATCACCAAAGATCAGTAATTAATCATTTTGGGTGCTCGTGAAATAGACCTATAGTTGCAAGTGGAAAATAGAAAAAAAAAACTTACAAAGGATGTGACTTCATCTATGAATTCATTCCTAGCTGCAAGATATAGACAAAGGGGCAGAAAACCACTAGACGTGAGACTCAGAGAGAGAGAGAGAGAGAGAGAGGAACCAATCAATCTGAAATCTCGGGGTCAGATTCATTTCTTGAAAGAACTTGGGGGAAAATCACAAAAAGCCGAAAAGGAAACTTACAATAAGCAGATTTGAAAGTGCCGATTCTATCAGTGTAGAGAACAATCGGAGCAATAACCGTCACCAGCAGCATCAACACCACCACATTCCTCACCGACATCATCCCCTCTAGTAACTCAAGAATTCCCAGCCCCAAAATCGCAAACAAAAAAAAGAAGGGAAAGAAAACTCCGAAAAGCTCCTTCCTTGAGGCCTAAGACAAAGACCCAGATGACGGCTTATGGAAGCAAAGCTCTCGAGAACTCGAATCTGAAGTCACATTGAAGAAACGCCGTGAAAGAAGCACCACCGGCCGCCGTTGGGAATCTAGGATTCTCCCGAGAGAGCGGGGGACTGTAGCTGGGAAAGTAAAGCGAGGCGTTGATAGTGGGTAGAGAGAGAGAGAGAGAGAGAGAGAGGGATTATGGTCTGTAGGTTTTGCAATATTCCACCATTTGCATCGACTTTCGTGTTGTTGATATCATCGCCTCTTCGATGAACCCCCGAAAAGGTAAAGAAAGCCCGGGGGATAAACAAAACGCAATTTTGGGAAAGAAAAGGAGATATTACGCGGCAAAGACGCGATAAGGCTTTACCAGTGACAGAAGCACACGCGTGAATGCAGAAACACGTCACCTCGTTAAACTTAGAAAAAAAGCAGAGTCTTTAATTCAGCACCAAATATATATATAATGTGGATAACAGTATTGACTCATAGGGATATTACAGAGGTCGAGAATTATAAATCCGTAGTTACTAACGTGCCATGTTATTGAGATATTTTATTTTCCCTCGAGGTATAGGGACCATGATGGATTTCTTAGTCATAAAAAATATAGCACAAAAAAAATTAGTGAAAAGAAGGTGTGACATGTTTTACTTCACTTTTTCTTTTGATTGAATTGAATATCAATTTCCCTTAAGAGTTTTTGTCGTATTGTAGTTTACCTATTATGCAGGAATTTTTGCTAGACATATATTAGTAAGGGATTTTCTTTTACAAGACCAAAATTGATTCGGAATAAATTTATTGTGAAGTATCGGTTTGAAATTTCTCATAAGACGGACACTAATTTTGAAAAAAAAAAATGTGTCGTAAGGTATCAATTCGACTTTTTTTTGATGATATTGAGCCTAGTAATTATCATCGGCATTATTGTTATTTTTCGTTTTTCCGCCTCGTCGCTAATGCGAAGTAATGTGGCGTGTTTGGAGCTTTTTTCTTATTTTTGGAAGCGGTCTACTTCATTTGGGTCTTTTTCTAGAATATCAGCAGCAGAACTTCTCTTTCCAGGTTCATTTACAAGTTTCTTTTTTTTTAATATAGCTAAAGTGGAATTGCTTAACAGCTATCAACTTAATAAATAGCTTGCCCTAACAAAGATCAAAAGGGAGTGATCGGGTAGTTAATGCCTATTTTGTCAACGGGGTGGCAGGAATTTAATCTGAAGTTTTCTGATAAAAAAACATAAAGAGAAAATCCATACCCAAAATCATAGTCACTATGATATATTTATCTTAATTTTTTATGATACCAAAACTCCTAATTTGGTCAACAAAAATTATGTGAAAAACGTTCCGTGAAAAATCTAGATAACGGTGAAAAGCAAATGCTATTGACATGTAACTTAGGTGACTTAAGTGAAAACAAAATAACATCATTTTAACTAGAATATTATTTGAAGGAGTCTTGATGAAAGGTACATATTACAGTAGGTAATTTTTGAAATTTTTTGACATCTTAAGAAGACAAGGGTTAAAAGTGTCCTAATGGATATAATCTTGAATTTTGTGTGTGGCTATTTCCCAAAAATAATGATACATTTTATAAAATTTGTTACCATCTTGCAACATGCCGAGAATTTGCGTAATATAATTAACTTGAATGTACCGAGACATCATGTTTTGGGTCGAGTTAAAAAAATGGTTACTCTTCCATGCGTATTAAAAATTCGCATCATTTTAGCACAATTTAATTAATAAACTTCTCGACCAAATATTTGACTCCTAAAACTTTTTACTAAAGCATTGTCACGATCGCCATATACCATAGAATTGGAGGTGTCGTAACTCCAATCTCGAAGTCGTTTTACCTGATTTAATTCATCCGACATAACCAATCGTGGGTTCTATCCAGACTCGAAAAATGATGCTGTCTTTGTAACATTCTCTGTCGTCTTGGAATTCGGCGAAGATGTGAGATCAATCCACTAAGCTTAGGGCATCTGAACTAAGTCCTTAAATGATGTATCCCCACATGCCCCCAACAGCCAAATTCGTTGAAACTTAGGAACATAGGCAAAGCTGAGACTAGCACTCTACACCAAAGAAGAAGAAGAGGAAGAAAATCAACTTATCATAAAATATAATATTGGTGGAGTCCATAGCAACTGAGATTGGACTAATGCATCGTGCATTCCCTCAACCAACCCCTAGGCATCTGGAAGCCAACGCGACATTAGGAAAAACGATCAGTCGTTATAAGACAAGACCCCATGTTTTTATAGACTCCCTCTTTTAGCAAAAGATCAAATCAAATAAAGTCAAAATTCCAAATAAAAGTTTGAGGAATATAATAATTGTTTGACAAGAAAGAGTGAATGGCGATAACGAGGAGCGTTGGGGACCGAAAGTGTCGGCACAACGGCTCTGTGTGGCTGAGGCTGTCTCTGCTCGTGCAGTGCTGCTGTTGGGGTCCCCCCATTTCCTATCCAACATCAAATCACATCTTCGTTCTTCGTCAGCTTTGTTTGTATCTGTATTTTTCTATTTAAGAACAGAATAAAAGCATGTTTTGTTTCGATTTGTCATTTTTAAATCTCCAATGGCCTTTCAAGAAGTGAATTTTTGGATTTTATTTGTAATTTAAATGGATACTGATAGTTGCCACATGCTTCCCCTTTTCTTTTTTTCGTGTTGGGGATGCTGGAATTGACCGGATCTTTCCCTTTCTGTCTCGCTGTGTTCAAGCAGTCAGCAGTGTCGTGGCTCGCCACTCAGCCTCTTTATCATCTCCATTAAGTAATGAAATCTTGAATTTCTCAAAGTTGCTGATGTTCTGCTACTCAGGAAGAGCTGTTCTTTATCCAGCTCTGCGTCCCTTTTCTTCCTTTATTTCGCCCCATTTGCAAAATCATGTTAGCGTCCCTGCTAACTGAGTCTTGAAATCGTATCCGACGCTTGATGAGAATTTGTGGCGTTACTTAGAAAGCAGAATGGTGTCTGCAGATGCAACTTTTAACATGCGGGCGGGGGTCTATGGCATGCTGAACTGGGCTTCCTTTCTGGGAATTGTCACGGTCATCTTTATCATCATTGACTATTTAGGGAAGAGGGAGATGATTGGTTGCTTTGGAGTCTTTTGCAGAGAAACGCCGTGGGGTTGGGGATCTAAACATGAACCTAGAGACTGGCAAGTTCCTTTAGTTTGAGAAGTTTTAGGCCCGGCCCAAATTTAGTGGTTCCAAAGCTTCGGAGCCCAGCCTGGACTCGGCCCGGATTATGAATAATCGTTCGGTCTAGTTTGATTCGGATTCATTTTTAAGATGGGAAAGTTCATTTTTTTAAAGTTAGTTCTACATCAGATTCTTAGATTAAAACCTGGAAATCCCAATCCTATGCCCATCTAATTAACATGACAGTGCTTAAACTTCTAGAAATGTCAATAACATTCCCAAATAGCATTTGAAATAAAAACCAAAACGTGGGTATAACTGAAAAATAGATTCTTATAGTAGGTAAGGTTGGGCTTTTTAGCTCGGAGGCTGATATCATGCCCAGAAATTGAAAAGGAGGCCAGAAATCTTGAACGGGTCTTCTTTAAATCAGGCTAACTTCAAGCTCTCGCGGGTGCATTTGGGAGAGTTTTGAGTCTTTGAAACTCATATCAATCCATTACTTGCTTCTTTCTTTGGTGAGATTCACATCATTAATGTGTTGGCCATTGTAAGATTGAGAGACTGTCAACTGGACTCATCTCAAAACTGATTTTAATGTATTTAACTCACTCGGCATACCTGAGAGTTGTCAGATTTTTCCTTCAAGAACTAATGATATGTTCAGTCGTTGACTATGCAAATGCATTAAATCCCATTGATATAAACAAAAACAAGCAGACCAATCCTCCTCCTTTAAGAGGCTGTTAAGGATTGCAAAAAGAAGTAATAATAACTATATGAAAAGAGAAGATGGGTGATATCTGTTAAGGATTGCAATGTGGAGATGATTTAGAACCCCCCTCCTTCAAGAGGCTGATTGAGCACGGAGCTCCAAATGCAATCCAGCCCCTCCAGATCATCACCGCCTTGCGCCAACGACTGTTGTTGGTCTGGCGAAGATATGGCATGATCGTCGCCCGGTGAATCTAGTAACAATGCCGAGTTCTGGCACGATAACGGCTCGCACAACTCCATGCCATGGTCAGCCGTGAACGACAGCGAGAACGAGAACACGTCCTCGACATTGCTCTCGCCGTCCTCCGACCCAAAGATCATGCCATCGCCTTCCCTCAGCCATGGGAAATCAAACACTCCCAAGGAGGACATGCAATAGTCCCACTCATCCAATAATTCATCGTTGCAATTACTCTTGTCCTCTAATTTTTTCTCTTTGTGATCCTCATGATTTTTGCTGTGCTCATAACTAACACCGCCTAATTGCTTCTTTGAGGTGTTGTCTGAGGTGTCAATCGTGTTGTCTTCCGTTTCTCCTTCCCTTCCTCTTTTCCTGCTCTGGGGCTCCATCATTCACTTAGCTTTCTGTCAAGAAAATAATTATTAGCTCACAATCAAGACCCATGCAAGATGATACATAATCACAAGAACACTGATCTGCTATTGATCTGCACAAAATGAGTAGGCAGTGAAATTTATGAAGGCAGAGAGCAAGTTATTGCAGGCCAAAACATGATTCTGCCCAACTATGAATGGCAAAAGGAAAAAAAAAATCATACAACTTTAAACCAGTAAATAACATAGTCAAGTGGGCAGAAAAAAAGATAGATGAACAAACAAGACCCAGAATCCAGATGAACATGATTCAGGCTTTTTTGTGTTAAACCTGTTAATGCAGTTGCTCTTCCTTTGTCACCAGTTCCAACTTGAATTGTTTTCTCAACAGAGAGACATACAGATACAGCTAAAACACGTACCTTTATATAACCTCTCTCTCTCTCTCTCTCTCTCTCTTTTCCCTTTTTTTTGGGTAATATTGGTGCAGCAAGGAAGGATGAAGGAGAATGTGAAGGTGGTTGCTTTTTTTGCGGGGGGATTTGAAACGCCTGAAGCTGATTAAATATTTTCTTTTTGTTGGTGGTGTTTTTTGTGAGGGCGGACTAAAATTAGTGAAGGCGAAGACACCACCATGCAAGAGCGTTTCTCGTTCCCATGGTTGCCTCACAGTCCACCAAGGCACACCTTCTGCTCTTTTCTTGCCACGCACTTGCCAAGAGTCACCTCCTTCTTATCTCTCTCCCTTTCTCTCTCTCCCTCCCTCCCTCCCACACCCACGCACGCACAACCTCACCTGAAACTTCTTTTTATATTTCTCATATATTTTTCATCATCAACAATAACCCTTCATTTCCCAAGGATGAATGTGCATCTGTACATTGCAGTGCAAGATTCAATAACCCTTTCTTCGAGCATGCCATGTGATGCAACTACACGTTTTCACATCCTTGGAACGGTCAAGAAATTCCCTCACTATGTTGTTACTCATATTTTTGGGCTAAAAAGAGCTGGAGGATTAACTTGTCTAGGTAAATCCTTGTAACTATTTTCGAGAAGCCCTAGTTTAGAGCTCTATCTTTTGTCCTGAATCTCCCTGTTAATCCATGGCCGGATGACGAGGTTTTTTGGGGTGCGAAACCGCCTTGTCCGTTTGTTTTTTTCCTCACCTGGTAAGAGGAAGGAAGGGGAAAAAACGCTGGTATACCAACAAACCCTGTATCTGGCATTTTTCATGCAACAGCAAAGCATGAAGCATACTACGACGTGGCGCGTTTTATTTGTCATGAAAATGTCTGGCATTGGGCAACCATACGGACAATATCCATGACCATAAAAAATGACACCAGTAAAAGACAGAGAAAGATGTGAATCAAGAAGTGGATGATGTGAATTTTCTCTCTATTATTTCGTCCTCATTTTGCCGCTCTTTGACCCTTGATATCGAGCCTATGTACATGAAACGATGGCTAAACACAGGGAAGCTATGCTTAAATGAAGAGATCAGGGAGGGAGGGAGAATACGAAATTGCTAATAATTGCTTCTAGGATTATACACTGCTGAACAATGAAGTGGATCAAAAATATAAATCGAACGAGATACAAGATCCAGCACCCACCGTCTCCCATGGTGCAGAAGACGCATTTCCTTAAGGGCACCCCAATTTGACTAGGGAAATCTAGTACCGTTTCAACCTTGAACCTTGAAACGGCTTGAAGCTTGCGTGAACACTGTCCATGTGACATGGGAAAGGAAAAAAAAAGAAAGAGCGCTCTTTATCCTTGTGTCAACTACAGGGGCATACGTCTCGCCAACCTCAAAAGATTGCTCTTGCTTCCTTGTTCTCCGCTTTTAACAAGACCTTCGCTTACGATTTCCTTTTGATTGATTCACGCCTTTTGATAGAAAAAACCATGCTTTTCCAGCGGAAGAATCATCTGATGCTTACCAAGCTTCATCACTTGATAAACTCGTCTGTGTGAACAAAAATTAACCAAGGAATAAGTTCTCACTAGAGATTCCTGTCTATCCAGATTTACAAAATCAAACTCTGGTATGAGCAAGCACAAGCTATAAATCTTGTGTCTGCAATAAGCATGCATTCCATCAATCAGGATGCCATCCTAATGGTTGCCCATTATCGCTTGATCCAAAATGACAACTAACATACCACGCAACCAGGCCAATAATCCCTTTCTTTGCCGCCATACAACAAAGCTCAAGAAAGATTTCGTGGGCTGATTACCACACTGGCAAAAACTTTACTATCTGGCTTTCGAAGATTCATCATAGCCTGAGTCCTTCAAAAATCCAGCATTACCCCATGCCAATCTGCTTTTCCGCAGCTGCCTAAAGGGACTCTCTTAATCCAACAACTCTGCCAGACCCTTCATTACTACAGTTGCAGGGCACAAAACCTGCTTTGGTGCGCGCCGAGCAGGCAACGCCATTGATTCGAATTGATGGTCAATGAAAGCAGCAGACAAGTAAGCAATAGAATCACTAATCAACAGACCTCAGCTTCACATGGTTATCATTTTAACTTGCATTATTGATTACCAATAGTCCCCGCAAGAACAGGAGCCATCATGGAAATGATGGAATCTATTAGTATCTCTCAGGATGATTTCTCTATCCAGGACCTTAGATGCAAACTTAAATGCTGAGTGACAATCACCACAAACTCTGATGTTCTTCTTGATCCGGATGGTAGATCCAGAAGGTGTATTTAGAAGTGCAAATGCCAGAGCTAGCTTCTCACTATGGTGTTGCAATCTTGATTCCCTCTCTTGTTCGTCCGCAAAGAATAGCACATGGCTAGTGTCTGGAACATAACCTATCTCCTTGATCTTTGCACTGACTTCTTCCCACATCTTTCGGATTTCTTTTCCATGTGGATGAGAATCATCATTGGCCACAAACATGTGCACCTTGTTCTCGATATCTACCCAACTACATGCGGGCTCCTTTTTCACCCCACTCTTCTGCATCATTTTTCTCACTTTAATCACATCACCCCATCTACCAGCTGAAGCATATATGTTAGACAACAATACGTGGGGCCCCGAATCATTGGGATTGAGCTCAAAAACCCGCTCCGCTGCATATGCACCCAACTTCATGTCTTTATGCATCCTACAAGCGCCAAGCAACGCTCCCCAGATTTCTGCAGTAAATTCAATAGGCATCTCCTCTATGAACCTTTTTGCTCGCTCCAAAAGACCCGCTCGACCCAAAAGATCAACAATAGTCACGTGATGCACAACACGTGCCTCAACATTGTACTTCTTCATCAAATGAAAATAGTACTGCCCTTCATCCAAAAGTCCAGCATGACTACAAGCATTCAGAACAGAGAGGAAGGTTATGTCATTTGGTTGAATTCCTATTCTCAGCATTTCTTCAAATTTGCTCACACATTCCCTCCCATGCCCATGTTTGGCATATCCAGTGAGCAGTGAATTCCAAGAAACTAAATCCCGTCTCAGCAACCTATAGAAAACTCTTTTGGCATCCTCGATACTACCAGACTTTGCATACATGTCAAGAAGAGCATTTCCCACAAACTCAATAAGCTGACCCCCTGATTTGATCATATGTGCGTGAACCCATTTGCCCTGCTCCAAAGAACCTGCAGCCGATAAGGCACCAAACATGCTGGAGTATGTGAAATGAGTGGGTTTGAAACCAGCCCTCAGCATCTCCTGGAGCATACCAAGAGCACGCTCGCCCTCGCCTTTCCTAGCATATCCAGCAATCAAAGCATTCCACGAGACCTCGTTCTTGTTCCCAAGCAGACAGAGTATCGACTGTGCTTCGTCAACTCGGTCATGCCTAGCATACATGTCAACCAAAGCACTACCTACATAAAGATTCGAACAATATCCGTATTTCAAACAATAGGCATGAAGCTGCCTCCCACACTGATCACTAGGACAGAACCCGAGAGCCTTGAGAAGGCTTGACAGCGTAAACTCATTTGGCTGCAAACCCATCCGAAGCATCTGTGGAAACAAAGCAACCGCCCCATCAGACTGGTTGTTCTGGGAATACCCAGTTATCATCGTAGTCCAAGTAACCATATCTCTCACGGGCATTTCATCGAACAACTTCCGAGCTTCATCCATGAGGCCGCACTTGGCATACATGTTGAGCATTGTATTATGGATAAGCCTATCATGCTTGAATATCGACTTGAGAACGTGGGCGCTAACCAACTTCCCCTCATTTATCTTCTTCAACTGGGTACATCTCCTCAGCATGCTGTTGTACAGAGCTCGATCAGGTTGCAGCAAACCACGATCGAGTAAGTCGAGGACGTGAAGCCCAGTCCCAGGACCTGGGCTTCTGCGGAGAAGGTCCTTCGATTGTATAATACAAAGTTCACTCGAGCTCTCAGCTTCCGACGCATCTGGGTCCGAGAATGCGGCATGAGTCGCAGAGGAGGTAATGGGTCTTGAGACGACTGATCCAGCAATCCCGTACTTGCGACAAGAGAAAGAAACAGTTGCGCGACACCCAGTTTGTACCTTCATCTCCAGATGGCAAAGAACGCACCGGAGGAATATGGAGTTGGATGCGACCGTCTCTCAACCCGCCATTGCTTTTGCCCTGTCCCTTCCTGCGCAGTGTCTGTTTGATCGCGCTGGCTGCAAGAATTATATCGCCATGACGTTGACATTCACGAGTCAACCAATGCCGGAGGCTTTCCAATTTCCTAAAATTAATGCAAACTGAAGAAATCTAATTACATGAATTCTTTTAAGCCATCATTTTTAACTAATTGCTCAAGGCCTTGCAATTTCTCTGATTGGTTATCTAGAAGAATTAGGTCCTGTACTAATCAGGGAGGAACACATAATGACTAAAGTTACATTAGAAAACGACCACTACTTTTTAAATCTGTGCAACTTCGACTTTCGAGCATCTACAAACTTAAAGGAAGGTTAAGAGTAGATCAGCGATGTGATTATAATTAATCAAAATGTAAAATTCAATTGAAACGAGAAAAAAAAACATAAAAAGATCGATTCTTCTTCTAAAAGAGCTCTGCGAAAAGCTGTTTTTAGTCTTATTGTATGCATATTAATAATCTAAAAACCCAATGCGATATGATTTATGGAGAGTAGCCACATAATTCGTTACGTTAATTCTAATGTACGGCTTATGATTTATAACTTTAAAAAGTTCTCATACAAATTCTTAAACTAAACATCTTTTGACACATCTTAATAGGAATGATCGGTTCTCAGTCCAATTCTACCCAAGATTTGGGAATTGGACTGAAGGGATCGATTCTTAATCTTCGAAAGCAGGTATTGGACCGGACCCCAATGAAACCAGCCGATCGTCATCAAACCAGGAAAGGATCAACGGAAATGCAATAAGGGTTTTGACCTCACATGATGGCGAGAGCACGTGAACTTTGGATTCCCCTGCATTTCCATTCTCCAAGCATCTACACCCCCTAAAAAAAATGAGAACGGAAGTTCAAAAATTTACCAACAACAGGCACTAGAAAAATGAAAAGAAAAAGAAAAAAGGCAAAGGCCATAGAATCAGTCACCTGCTACTTTCCAGTCCGGACAATTCTCGATTTAATTAGACCCGTACCTCCGACTAGTTCGATCCGGTCCAAATGATTCTCGATTTCATCACTTCAACTTGTTCACTCCCGTGCTCTTTCCCAAACTTTTCTTTGGCGCCTACATTTCTTTGGGCTGTCAGCGCTCCAAAAAAGGGGCCGGGTTTCTCGGATCCGAAAGGACGTGCGGAGACACAAGACAAAGTCAAACATGTTGCCCCAAATTCCAATCCATCTGTCCGAATGTATTTGGTCAGCGACAGTGTGTACCAGAAGAGACAAACGGGGTCATCACTGTCACTGTCCCCGGCTCTCCACGAAGCGATGAGCAGGGAAATCCAAACCGCAGTTCACGAGTCCACAGAAATCTAGCTCTTCCGACTGGCCTTCCGCAGTTTCCGTATCGTCCATGATACCACCGTCCGTCACCAGGGTCGCTTCAAGGGGGCATCATCATCACGTGACGATCCTCCTTTTCTGAGTTCCGCAGGTCGTTTTCCTGTAATACAAACTGCGGCCGTCTCTCCCCCCCTCTCTCTCGAGCCCACCGCGAGGGCAGGACGTGAACCGCTGGCTGATGATGCTCTCCCGTTGAAGCAAGAGACACTTTCGTTGAGCTGTGTGCAAAACAAGCCAAGAACAGAAAAACTACCAAAACATCCGAGAAAATTGTTGGCGCCCACTGTATCCCTCCCTCCCACCTCTCCTGCAACTCATTTAACACCCACCCGAAGACCCTCAAACCTCCACACATGCTCCTCTCATCCCACAAATTCAATCATCACAAGGGATAAGCTCTTTGCCCTTCTTCTCTTGACTTACCTTGAGTTCTCTCTCTTCTGAACCATGTCGAAGCTTTTGTCTCTTCAGCTCCCACATCTTCCTTCCAGTTCATGCCCCCCAGACAATTTCGGAAAATCACATTCCAAGAAGTTCAACGCGGTCTCTGCAGCCGCCACCGTGACTGTCGAGCCAGTCTCGACAGTCAAAGACTCCACGCTGTACCAAGTCCTCCGCGTCAAGCCTACTGCTTCACAGGCGGAGATCAAGGCCGCTTACCGCAGCTTGGCAAAGCTCTACCACCCGGACTCGGCTGCAACTAACGGCGACGAGGGCAAATTCATCGATATTAGTAATGCATATGCCATATTATCCAATCCGGCAACCAGAGCTCGTTACGATCTGTCTATACGTGCGCATTGTAGTCCTAGATACTCAATCTCGGCGCTGCGGCCAAACAGAAGATGGGAAACAGATCAATGCTGGTAGCTACGACAGGAGGGACATTGAAAGCATGTCTTTGCAATAGCAGTTTTGGCTTATCATTGTTTTGTAGGAGGCTGTCCAATCTGATTTTCCAATTTTCAGAGCAGGGCAGCGGTTTTAACCAGAAATGAGACCTCGATCTTCAGCAGCAGTTGAATGTAACGGTCACATCGTCCAAAATGATATCAATGTTGATTGCACAAGAATAGAAAGATTATCTACCCCAGATAATTTACTATTGACGAAAGTCTTGTTACATACAGGTCCGACTGAAACACCCGCCAGGAAATACATTGCTTAATATACAAGAGGATAGCATGGAAGTACTTTAAAGCTCAATAGACAATTGTTGCCCAATAGCACGACTAAACAGTACTACAGGGAAACTCTAATACAACTCACAATCAGTTGAAAAAGTTAAGAGAGTAGTAGTAGTTTAATCCCCGAAGATCCAAAGTACAACATTGGACTAGACCATCAAAAGAATAACATTTCCCAGTTGCTTAGATTGCCCATAATATGATATTGCGTGTCTACATAGAATAACGAGATACAATGAACTTATACATAGCTGAACCATCTTGAACTGGCCCAAGTCAATACAGAGACAGAATGGGAGTATAGAAAAAGTCATAGAACAAACAAAAAGAATGGGCCCTTTTCCTTGTATTCCAACTTGTGACTGTTCCCAGACCACTTACAGATGAAACCGAATACGCTGCTTGCTTTACAATCAAGATCACCAAAAGAAACTCAGGCGTGTCAAATGTAAAGGTTTTACTTACAAATAACAAGTCACAACTCAAATTGCAAATAAGAGATAAAGCAAAGTCAAAGTATCTTAAGGGAAGTGAAGATCCAATTCAGGTCTAGCCGCAACATCCTCCAGATTGAGAAGCACCACCATCTCTGCCTCCTGATGGACCAGGAATTCCACCGTATCCCACCTTTATTCCATAAGACTGCAATGGACGACCCGAACATACTTTAAAACATTGTAAACAATGCTAACCACATTCTAGTATGTAAACCTCGACCCCATTTTGGTCAATGATACGAATACATGATACGACCATCTGCTAATATGGACTCAACAAATACAATGGTCATCCTATTAATAAGGGCAAGCTATGCGAATGGACATTTCTATACAAATCAAATGAACTGATTATTTGTCCTCTATTCCCACTTTAAAACATGAGCCTTGGAAAAAGCACATTCTTGTAGCAAAAATGACTGTCTTTGGAGTTTAATCTCCTTATAGAAATTTTATCAAAATGACCATAATTGCATAACTAAGCAGTGCCATGCAAGACTAAAAAGAAGTCATTAATTGAATTGCATTGATAAGGAACAGCCACATCTGTATTATTCGACAATTTTCTTTTTGGGGGGCAGGGGAGTAGGTTGATCGCATGCTTTGAAGATTCTAAGCAATTAAAAGTGCTGACGTTAAATTACGAAGTACATATTCAGCAGAAAGGAAAAGCAAAATAATAAATAGCTTGTCTCTTCTCTTTTACTAATCGTATCTTATAGAATAACTTGGTTCTAAGGGTAACTGCAGAAGACATGACACCTACAACAAAAGACCACATGCAAAATCAGAACTAATCTAACATTATTAAAAGCAAATTGAAATAAAAGGATTTAAGCGTAACAATAGAGTATCTTCGTACCATTCGCTGATCCCAAACACCTAACATGCATAATTTTATCCTATATCTGAAGAAAATAAATATCACGGAATGACAAAATCCAGAACTGACCTCATTCGACACATCAAATACGCCATCCTGAATTTTCTTGTATATAGTCGCAGCTGTCTTGATAAATGCCTGTCAGGAAAGCTTCTTCCATCAGATAAGGTAAATCCAACGAAACTATGAGGGCCAAGAAGTAATTGCATTAGAAGAAATCTTCATTTTAAGTCATAGATTTGTCACCTCTTCCACATTCTGAGCAGTCTTTGCCGAAGCCTCCATGAAGATTAAACCATGCTCCTTTGCAAACTGCTCCCCTTCCTCTGTGCTTACAGCCCTTCTATGAGCAAGATCACACTTATTGCCAATGAGCATAATAGTCATGTTTGCGTTTGCATGCTGCCTTGCATCCTCTAGCCAGCTAGCCAGATGATTAAAAGTTTCTCTCCTAGAAAAAGGAACAGCCAACCATGTAAAATCTGAATTGAACAGTTGTGAAACGTTGAGGGATCACATGCTAACTTTTGACAAGCTTAATTTATTTGGTTGATTATTCAAATATTCTAATACTTCTTCCCATGTGCAGACGGAAAATAAGGGCAAACAGGGGTCCGGAAAGATTTGAGCTCAAAATTCCTGCTTTGTACCATGTTAAATTTTGTGAGACAATTGTTAATTGTTCTAAAATGTTAAACTGCTTTGTGAAATCGTGGTTTAATACTCAAATATTCTAAGAAACACCATATCTCCACAGCAAAACATCAAGACCAGACTTGTCTATGTAGCAACTTTAAGGTGCAACAACAGCAACAATAGCAACAAGTGAATACTGTTCTGTCCACTCCAGACTGATATATGGAGACATCTGATTGGACGACATCAGCTACTTGGTTTGAGGATTAAAAAGGAGCCTCTGAATCCAAAAGCAAACTGCCTCACAATAGAAACAACATGTACAACCGCAGGGAAAAATGTACCTTGTAATATCATAAACAAGCAATGCACCAGCAGCCCCTCTGTAGTAAGACCTGGTGATGGATCTAAAGGATTCTTGACCAGCCTGGCTTAAACAACACAAACTTCAGCTTCAAAAAGGTGTCGCAAGGAACAAGAGAATTGTTATATTTAAACTACTACATGCCAGTGCTCCTGCAAATTCCAACCAGTTCCCTAATATACTAAGAAAAGACTCATGAAGCTAAGGATGTCCAATGTCCATAGGGCTGTCTGTAAAACAAGTTTGAGGAGAGAACACAAACCGTGTCCCATATCTGAAGCTTAATTGGCTTGTTGTCAATGGTTATCATCCTTGCCCCGAATTCAACACCAATCGTCAAGTCATGCACTGGCTGGAACCTCTTGTCAGTAAATTGGAGAAGGAGACACGATTTTCCAACTCCTACAGAGGAAGAGCAGCGGAGCTCACATCACTCTCGTTACATCCAATTCAGAAAACACTGCCAATAGCTCATCCCAAGGCCACAATAACAGTACTAATTTCAATAAAACCCGAAGCTAAAAATCCATAATTTAGAACTGGGGCAACTCGTTTTCAGGATTGATGCATCCGAGGCGCCACTAGAAAGCTCGCTCAAGCCTCGCAAGCGACAGACACATCGAAAAAGCAAGTTCGGATAATGAAATTCCAATAACGAATCACACAGGTCGAACTATAAACTCCTCGAAAAGATCTATCTACCGAATCGACAAACCAAGGACCGTGATCAACAACTATTTCCCAACACAACTCGCCCCGCGATCCAAAAGGGTATCGGAAACGAAGTTGCCCAATAGCGAAAATCAATTGGGGAATTCAGGAAGAGTACCCGTATCGCCGATGATGATGTACTTGAAGAGGTAAGCGTACGACATCCTGCGATCCAACTGAACACCAAGGAGCAGATCTTCGATTCGATTCGGCCCGACCCGACCCAAATGAAGAACTGCCTAAGAGACTGGAGAGAAACCGGTGGAAATCACAAAAGAGAGAGAGAGAGAGTGCTCTGTCTTCACAATGGAAAGAAGGGGAAAAGAGTCAAAGGAGTGTCCTTTGCATTCATCTCATCTCTCCGTGGGATCCAGCAGGGAAGAGGAAGGGCACATCACGCAGCTCTTCGTGTACATGCGCAGGGTACAAGTGGGTCGTGCAGGGGTCTTGAAGATCCATAAAAAAGGCCATGTCGTGACCAGACAACGTGATCTGGTTCTTGGCTGTCGATTTTGCCTTTTGACCCCCTCGTGCCTAAATCAAGCATTCCTGAACCTTCGTGCTCCGACACCAGTCAAATGTCAGAAAAGCTTCGTGCGTTTAATGGCCAAAGTGCCATAACAACCTCATTCTATGATCCATGCTTTCACCTTTGACTCCTTTACCTTGGTCGTATGTAGGAGTCTACAAATTTCCAAATAAAGAAGAAGAGAGAACAGAGTATGGTTGGAGGAGACAATTTTAATTTGCTAAATTCGAAATCATCCTATCGATGTTGATTCTTTTGTCGGATCCCTATCGCTTAATGCCTCATGCATATAGAAATTCTTGAGCGCTTTCGAAAGATGACTTTTAATTGGTCATATTTATTAGTGATGTGCAAAGTGATGCGGAAAGATTTTTTTTTTTATTTTTCATTTTTGTGTCACTCCTCCTACATCGGCCATTAATGTCGTCATCTTTTTATCCAAGTTAAAATGAAAGTTCACTTTAAATCCTGATATCTAGTTGAGAAAATATGAGGAATAAGAGAAAGATGATGGGAATTTTCGAGCTTGGGGTAATTGATCTTCAGATTCTCTACCTCTCGGCACATTTATAACGTCTCAAATAATAAATCTTTCGAATTTAACCCATGCGTTGTAATTAAATATAAAAAAATATCAACAAACGCATAAATTTATTTTACAAGCTTGGGTGATTCCACCATTATTAACCGTGAAAGAATCGCAAAAAAAAAGAAAAAGAAAAGAAAAGAAAAGTTTCGGTGGACTAAGGTTAGCGTGAAGGTTCTTCATCTCGGTGCTCCCAAACATGGCCCACATCGGACACGTGTCGTCTTCCACAGGCCCTCCTCTGCCTGACCTCGTTGGTCGTCGACGTATCGAACTCCGAAAGCTCTCGAAACAGCCACGATCCTCTGCAACTCCTCGCTCCGTCCCTTCCCGGGAAAGTTCTCGCTCGGAAGCCCACCTCGCCGTCGTCTTCGTCGCCGAAAATGGCGGCCCCATGCCCAGAAGCCACCAACCTCACTACTTCTTCCTACACACAGTCACCGAGTGAACAGCAGCGACCAGATCAATCGCCCGACACCTTCTCATTCGCCCCGGTGAGCCTCCAGAGACTTCCCCACCTGGCCGACTACCTCCCGAACCTCCAGACTCTGCCCAACCCACTGGATAGGAACCGCTTCTTTCATCCGGTCGACGGCTTCTACATCTCCCCCGGTGACGTCATCCTCCGTCAGATCGTCTATGATCTCTCTGGTACTCCTTAAGTCTTCATCATGTGTAGACGTTCTCTCTTTTTTGCATGTGGGCAGTGCGTGACTACTGGTTTCTTGAATTCTGGTCATGGACAAGTTGGTGATTCGTTTGAAATTCAGCTCAAGTTTAGCAGTCTTATACTGCTAATCTAGTATTGTGTTACTTACTTTCTTCGTTGGTAAGTTGATATTTTGAGCTCGTGGAATGGATCTTTTGATGGGTGCCTTCGAAATTTGTGAAATATTGACACTGTCTATGGGCGGCTTGTCTTTTGGGACAGGTATATTCCCTCCGCCGGCGCCACACCTGGCCTACCACAGGGCAGGCCCGCGCGAGCGCGTGTTCTTCGAGCCGTCTGAAGTACGGGCGGCGATCGTCACGTGCGGAGGGCTGTGCCCGGGGCTGAACACGGTGATCAGAGAGCTTGTGGTGGGGCTGTGGGAGTTGTATGACGTCCGCGAGATATACGGGATTACGGCAGGGTACAGAGGGTTTTACTCGAGAGAGCCGGTGAAGATGAGTCCCAAGATGGTGCACGGGTGGCACAAGAGGGGCGGCACAGCACTCGAGACATCAAGGGGTGGCTTTGATCTCGAAAAGATTGTCAATGCTATTGAAGAGAAGGGGTTTAATCAGGTTTGTATCTTAGGGATTCTCTTCTGTTGTAGCGTTGGGGATTAGAGTGTGTGCGTGACGCTAATTTTCTTGTTTTCTAGTAAGTCGGTGGTGAACCAGATATAGTGCAATCTTTGGTCTCTTTTACACGGGCTGCACTAGTCTGCCTTATCCTCCAATTAGTAGTGTAGTTCTGACCGGATCAGACTTAATATTAGTGGATTTCTGACTGGACCTGTTTTGATATTAATTATACCTTAACTTTGCAGCTGTGAAATGTCAATGGAGTCTGATATACAACTGACTGTCCTCGTATTATTTTTTTTGGTTCAAGTAACTCTCTATTGGATGAGGTGGTGCTGATCTTTGCCTATGATTTCATATGGAGTCTTACTCAAGCTGGTCATTTTATGGTACACTCAGAGTTATCTATTTTGGGGCTGTCCCCTCCATGCAATTTGTTCCAATGAAATCATGCATGGACTCTAGGTTTAACCCTATCAACATGGGACATACTACTCAACAACACTTTATGTTGGAGAAATTTGGTTTGCAGAGTTGGTTTTAAAGATAACTTCTGCTAATAGACAATTTCCTTGCAGTTCATTTTTACGAAAAACCAGTGTTGCTTGATTAACTTTTAACTTTTCTTAATAGAACCTGAGCTCAAAGGAGGAGTCTCTTCCTGTTTCTGAATTCAGTAAGCCCAAAAGACGTCATTTAATGCCTGATTTCTTAGCATACTTGTAGATATTTATCGACTCAAAAAATTTCTCGCGAGTCCTGCATTTTTCTTTCCTGCTGCATCAAATGAATTTTCAGTTTTCTCTGGATAGCTTAACTTATCATGCTCATCTGAAGTTTGTGCTATATTATCAAATTGGCATTCAGTAAACTATCTCTAGAAAACCACATTCTGAAGCACTCAGCAAGTATGCGTGTGCTTTTTTCACTGTTATGATTTTGAGTTTTTGACTAGCCAAAGAAGATTGAAGTGATATTTGTCATACAGCACAGGGACAAGAGTGTTGAGTATCCTTCATTTTTTTAGGGAGTTTTCATTTGCAATTGTCAAGCTTGAAACTGTGGTCTTGTCTGGACTTGCTTTAGGTTTGAGGTGAACAGCTGAATGTAATTATGGGAAAAAATGACCTTAATTCTCGAGACTTGCTTGAGGAGCAAAGGGAGCACAATTATGGGGGTAACTGTACTCATCAGCACACCTTTATTAACATATTGTGAGCAGGTTGATTCCAAAACTTTTGGAGCTGATAAGCTCAGGTAAGATGTGCAAAAAGGAGAACTTGTATGAAGCGGCTGGGAGAGAGAGAGAGAGAGAGGAGAAGGTTATTGGTTTTCAAGAACTTGACCATTCACGTTCAATATTAAGTACCATGGACTAAGGCCATAGATTTAAAAAGTAATTATTATAATGTGCAAATTTTTGTTGGGTCCATTTCTGCCATCACTATTCTAGTTCTAAGATTGCTGCTAATTGTATACTGTTTGTTCAATGGCTAATTTTGATAAATTGCAGGTGTACATTATTGGTGGGGACGGCTCTATGAGGGGTGCAGTAAAGATATTTGAAGAATTACGTCGCCGGAAATCAAAAATTGCAGTAGTTGGAATTCCCAAAACTGTTGACAATGACATTGGCATTATTGATAGATCATTTGGCTTCCAGACGGCAGTTGAAATGGCGCAGCAAGCAATCAATGCTGGGCATGTGGAGGCTGAAAGTGCCGTTAATGGAATTGGGCTGGTGAAACTGATGGGCCGAAGAACGGGCCACATTGCTCTTCATGCAACGCTCAGCAATCGTGATGTCGACTGCTGCTTGATTCCTGAAGTCGAGTTCTTCTTGGAAGGGAAAGGAGGACTGCTTGAGTTTCTTGACGGAAGACTGAAAGAGAATGGACATGTGGTGCTGGTGGTTGCCGAGGGCGCAGGACAGGACCTTATCCCGCGAACTGCATCACAGAAGGAAGAGCGGGACGAATCAGGAAACCCCGTTTTCTTGGACGTTGGTGGCTGGTTGAAGTCGGAGCTGAAGAAATGGTGGGACCGGGATCACCCGAACGAGCTGTTCACTGTCAAGTACATCGATCCTACTTATATGATCCGGGCAGTCCCGGCGAACGCCACCGACAATCTATACTGCACTCTTTTGGCACACTCAGCTATTCACGGAGTTATGGCAGGTTATACCGGCTTTGTCTGTGGTCCTATAAATGGCAACTACGCATATATACCTCTCGACGAGGTGGCCAAGGCCAAGAACGAGGTCAACACGCGGGACCATAAGTGGGCATGGTTCAGGTCGGTAACTAATCAGCCGGATTTCTTGAGGGGCTAGCTGTGTAATGCCAAAATTTGCGGCGCGTTTTATATGAGCATCCTGTGTTCACATCGGCTTTACATTCCGAGTATTTGGAATGCTGTAGTCGCCTGATGGTAGTAAATAAAGCCCTGATGTTAATGAGCTTTTGGATCAATGGAGGTGCAAATGTTCTTTACTAGGACAAAAACTCAGAGACATACGTTAGCTGATGTATATTTCATGGTATTCAAGCTTGTCTTGCCTTTGATGGTTCGTGAAATCTATGTCGGTCATTGATTTGTCATGAAATTTATGTCGGTCATTGATTTAGCCTTTCTTTACGCTCTTTGTTGTTTGACAAAGTTTTGGTGCAATTATTCGTGGATAATCATGTCTTTGTCCTCTGGTCTTTTGCTTTGGAATGCGAGAATGGAACATGGGGCCATGTGTCTCATCTGGGCCGTGTGAATCTTTGCAAAACCGCAAAGTGAAAGACGCATGACTAAGCACTGAAGATGTGATGGGCACATGTGCCATCTTCGGATATTTTTGTTTAAGCAAAAGCCCTTGACAGGGCACCGGTGAATCTTTTGCTTCCTGCACTTCGAAAATGGCATGAAAAATCAGAAGGTTCCAGACAAGACTATTTTGGGGTCGGTACATAGCCAACTTATCTTTGTTTTGGAAGAGAATTGGCCATGATTTTGTGGCTCTCTTTGCAAAAGTAAAAGACGAGAATGAGAATTGCAACTTTTCTGAATGCCTTTCCCGAAAGCTACAAAACCTTATCGGCATTTAAAGAAAGGTCTCCAAGGGAACAGCGGTGCAAAGATGGATTAAAGAAAAGGCAAAAGCTCGTGAAGCGAGCTCATGGAATCACAAGGAGGCGGACTTTTTGCGAATTTGGTGCTAAACCAGCTTCCCCCAATGTTACCATTGAAAAAGAAGAGCTTGGGAATATTACAATTGTCTTAGTCTGCTTCGTTACAAGTGAATATTGTCGATTGCTGTCACTTCAGTTGAGCATCTGTTCTCAAAAAAAATTCTTGTCGGCTTTCATCTGATGTTTGCAATGGGAAAAAGTCTCATTCATTGTCCAATGGATGGAGCTCGGATGGAGCTCACTCTCTGGGGAGTTTTTTTTTTTAATCACTCGGTAGATTCCAAGCAAGGTATAGTGGCATGGTTTAATTAATTCGAGGTTTTGACCTGGTGTGCCAAGCTGATTTATGATTGCTTCATATGAAGAATTATCATGATAAATCTTTCTTGTTGTTAAGTCTTTACTCCATAGCAACCGATTAGCTGATTGAAAAGAGATCTGAATTTGTATTTGGAACAAATTGGAAATTTTGTCTATATGATGATTTTCAGGATAATGACATTATTAGTACCTATGATTTTGTTTGTATGAAAACTTTTTTGACTCTTTTTTTTTGTTCAAATTAGTCATTTTGTTAATAAACTTGGGGTATCTTATAAGTGGTGATATGATGCCGATGTGATATTCTACATTGATTTTTACAATTTTTTTAGAATAATATAGGATAAATAATGAATATATTCAACAATAATTTTTTTTAAAAAATAGACCATCCACCCAGTAAGCACTGATGCCACTTTCTGCGGCCGACGGCTATAATTTGGTGACGGCTAGGGCCGGACGACCGCAGTGAAGGCTTGTCAAGGCTGCCAACAAAAAAAAAGAAGCGTCGATGTTTTTTGTTTGCATTTTTTTTTATATGAGACTAACTTGAACAAAAACAAAGTGTGATCCAATGGTCATGTTGCCTCTAAAGATTGAGCAAATGGAAAACTTATAGAGAATTTTTGGTTGGTCGAAAATTCTTTTATGGAGATTAGCAGTGTCATTTCTCCTCAATCTTGTTCATCATGTCCATAATGAGACATGTCCTGGTTCATGTGCACGAAAGTTTGTATTTTTCTAGGGGTAAGCTGTCGAGAGATCAACGGCAGAATCTGAGGCATACAGTACTTTTCCCCCCTTTCCTATTAGAATAGACATATTGAGAAGAGATGGGTCGGACAGAAAGATCTCATCTTCACGTGAAAGTCGGTTGAGATGTTAAGAGGGCTCAAATGAGGACAACTCCAGGGCTTCTGACCAAATTTAGTTTTTATCCGGCGTCATTCGTTGTGGTCTGTAGCCACACATGACCTTTGCAAGGGCTTGATAAGTTGTCCCGGACGCTTCAGGGAAACCATTAATCTCTCTTATTAATGTTTTCGATCGGTTCATTTTCCGACACTCCTGGCTAAGGTTTTCTGCAGATAGCTGGTAACAAAGCTTCGTGTGGAATAAACTCACAAATGCTCCAGATAGGACATGATTATGGTGTTAAAGGTCAAGTGAAACGCGTATAGGTTCCATGAGCTTGTAGACATTCTAGTTCCATTCTACAGGGATTTTAGTTGCTCGGTCACATCATTGGCAGAAAGAGCCCCATGACCTCCATCCTCCAAATAAAGACAGAAGAAATGGGTCATCTTTTTTTCATTTTTCATTGTTTATGTCAAAAAGATCGTGGATTTCTTTCTTCTTGAAAGTGGGCAAGAAAGAAGAGGGCCCCAGAAAGATTACCGAGCGACTGATAATCTCCACTTGCCACGCACTATTAAGCAGCTTTAAAGAATGCAAGAAATGAACAAAAAAGATGTCCGTCACCCGTAGGTTCTTCAAAATTTTTTTGTTGCTTGGTTGGGCCTTCCTTTTTATAGACGGTTACACACTCTGCTGCTCCTTGGCAGGTTCAATCTAATGGAAATGTCCCAGCACCGCCTTGCCCCTGCGGAGCACTAAAAGTCACTCCTTTACCCCATCAAGACTCCCCTCTCTCACCTGAATGACCAATCTTGCAACCCGAAAATGTTGCAACCCAGAACCAAAGTTGCAATGTTTTCGCTCTTCTTGCTGCTCTCGTCCTCGCTACCGCTCACAGAATCCGCCATCGGAGTGAACTGGGGCACCGTCTCCTTCCACAGGCTGAGGCCATCCACGGTGGTGGATCTCTTGCAGCAGAACAAGATACAGAAGGTGAAGCTGTTCGATGCAGACCCAGGTGCGCTCAGGGCTCTTGAAGGGAGTGGGATTGAGGTGATGGTGGGTATACCCAATGAGATGCTGGCCGTGTTGAGCTCTTCGACTGTTGCCTCTGATCTCTGGGTTCGCCAGAATGTGTCTACTTTTGTTGGTAAAGGAGGTGTTGCCATCAGGTATGATGCAACAAGTTCTCGTTTTTACCTTTTTTCTTTGTTTGGGGTTTGGTTTGCGTTGGATTGATTGATTGTTTAATTGAGAGATGAGGACTGGATGAGTTCAATACCGTAGAGCTAGGTATGTCTTTCTCATTATATGATGATCTTGGGTCGTTAGGTGAAACTAAAGCGAGCTGGTGAGGTCATGCTCTTTTTAGAAGTGGAAGAGTGGAGATACAGCTCTTTCCTGGCATTCCCTCCCCCACAACTATTTTGAAGAAGTGAGATTAGCTTAATTGCGGCACCTAGCTTCGGCAATTTTCTATTAAATCGTCCCACATTGCGTTGCTATTGTTTTGTTGGTTCCTTGCTGGTTGAATTTTCTAGGTCCGGATTCTTCAGGTCTCTTCTTATGTCATTTCAAAATTGCATCTGCGTTTAGGTCATTGGTTGAGATGGTGGGAGGTGGCTGTATGGACGATTTTTATCCATAGCGGTAGATCTATGCTCATCTCAATATTGAGGGTGAGAGCAAAGTTTGTGGCTTGCTTAAACCTTTCTGTAGAGTCAAATAAAAAAAATTAGTCTGGTCTCGATGTTGCTTTAGCATATGTAGCAAGCGAAGATATTTGTTTTAGTGTTAACTCTTAAGTCCCTACCACTGTCCTTTCCTGCTCAAATGTTGTTATGCCTGCTTCACAAGAACTTTGTCCATCATGCATCTGTGGATTATGATATGGCAAAGCAATTAACATGTTGAGGCGTGAAATATATTTTCTTGACTATTCACATAAATTGAAATGACAAAATGACAGGTATGTTGCGGTAGGCAATGAGCCCTTCCTCTCAAGCTACGCGGGTCAGTTTCAGAATTATGTTATGCCTGCCCTCCTCAATCTACAGCAGTCGTTGGCCAAAGCGAATCTTGCTGGCTATGTGAAGCTAGTGGTCCCTTGCAATGCTGATGCATATGAAGCGGACCTTCCTTCTCAAGGGGCATTTCGTCCTGAACTCACACAAATCATGACGCAACTCGTCTCTTTCCTGAATACAAATGGTTCCCCTTTCATAGTGAACATCTATCCATTCCTAAGCCTGTATGGGAGCTCGGATTTTCCTCAAGATTATGCATTTTTTGACGGAACTACTCATGCTGTGACAGATGGGGCTAATGTATACACTAATGCATTCGATGGGAATTTCGACACTCTAGTTGCAGCACTTACTAAACTAGGTTATGGTCAGATGCCCATAGTTATTGGGGAGGTTGGCTGGCCAACAGATGGAGCTCTGAGTGCAAATGTTACGGCTGCTCGGGCATTTAATCAAGGCCTTATTAATCATGTTCTTAGCAACAGAGGAACTCCATTGAGACCTGGAGTAGCCCCAATGGACGTGTATCTTTTCAGTCTACTTGATGAAGGCGCCAAGAGCGTACTTCCTGGCACCTTTGAGAGGCACTGGGGAATTTTCTCTTTCGATGGCCAGGCTAAATATGCCTTGAACCTTGGTATGGGCAACAGGTTGCTAAAGAATGCAAGGAATGTGCAGTATCTCCCCTCTAGGTGGTGTGTGGCAGACCCATCAAAGGATCTCTCTGCTGTCACAAATCACATGAAGCTTGCCTGTAGTGTTGCGGATTGCACCACGCTCAACTACGGTGGTTCATGCAATGGTATCGGAGCAAAGGGAAATATCTCGTATGCATTCAACAGTTACTATCAATTGCAGATGCAGAATTCACAGAGCTGTGATTTTGATGGGCTTGGGATGGTTACTTTCTTGGATCCTTCTGTTGGTGAATGTAGGTTTCTGGTCGGTGTGACTGATACTACTTCTGCTGCCATCAGGACATATTGGAGAGGGATCATTGTTTGGGTTTTGGTTTTGTGGGGGTGTCTGGGCGTTTGACGTGTGAAATTTCTTACATGGGGTTTTTGTTGCTCCCTCTTCTGAAAGTGAAACCGATAGTCATAGAAGTCTGGTCACTATACCTAGACATACACAGGATTACCCTGGTATATGTAGGCTCTTTGTAATTGTCACAGAGAGTGAAGTTATCTAGTGAGATGAGAACCACTGGTTATTAAATCAACATTGGGATAGTATATCTTATAATTATGGCCTAAAAATCTCTGCACGAGAAATTTGAACATTGTGCTTTCAATAACAAGAATGTCTCCATGCGCATAATTGTGGATTGAATGCACAATGCAGTAAGGTTCAAAAAAAAAAAATTATGGAGTGATTGCATACAACCTTTTCATGCCAAAAAGAACCCGCAATCAAGTAAATGATGTTGTAGAATGTTGGAGCATGATATAAACGAGTTAGAAGAGAGGTAGAATTTACATCTTTGCTGAAAGCAAAACAAAGAGCAAAGAACTGGAAATAGGACCAGTTGCAACAAACGCTAAAAGTCAACTACATGTGTGCAAAGGTTCAGAAACTCGAAAAAGAACAGTACCGGCGCTAAAAGAATCCACAACTAAATTGGCGGGCCTCATCTATTGCTTTATACATCCACTTGGTTTCCATGCTCAGTCATAAAGTTTTATCCTGGTGGTTATGAATGTGCGACAGATTGGGCACAGGGTCAGGTCCCTTCCGCATTCATGGCATGTCTGCAAAAGTCGCACAGAGATATTACGGATCCTGTAAGGAGTAACGGCAAATGAATCTGGTGTTCTCTGAGTTTACCTGATGCCCACATCCAAATGCAAGATCCTTCTTACTCCACAAGCACACGGGACAATTCTGAGAAAACAGAAACAAAAGAACCATCGAGGTTTGCAGGTGATCCAAGAGTTGTGTCAGCCTCTAAATGAACGGGACATCATATAAAGTGAATAAGCTATTGGACATTCATTTCTGTATTGGTCCTGACATTTCCTTGAGTTGAGCTCCGCATTTGAGGAAAAGAAGTTACCTTGTGAGAAGGACCTTCAGTAAGAGGAGTAGAAGTGTAAGAAAAACCACTTCTGTGTTCATGAGTGCTTAAAGGCATGTGCTTCGGGTAAGATTTTGCGGAACGGATCTGCTTTGGTGGCGGGAGAGGGAACCTTCCCGAAGTTCCTCTTCTACATCTGAAATTGCAAATAGAACTCATACAGTTATAAATTGCTAATTTAAACTACACTTTAAAGTGGATACTCTATCGTTACCCAAGAAGTTGAAGATCGAGGGTAGCTTTGTATTGTGTTGGTATTTCCATCAATGCTGCAAGGGCAAACTCTGCCTCCTTCTTGGCTGTGGGCATGTACTTCAACATGATGTCGGTGAAATTTACAAACTACAAGACAGAAAATAGTCAGGTTCCACTGAGTCAAAATTTTGTAAGACCAAGTTCTATAATCATGGTAGCTTGGTCTGTTAACCTGAAAGTTATCGAAAGCTCGGTAAGGAATGTTATCGTCAAACTTGTGCATCATATCCCATGGTCCATCCCCGACTCCAACCAACACGATGGACAATGGATACTTGCTGAAAAATAAGCAATGTACGTTCAGGATCGATTTGTACATTAGATGCATCAGATCTAGTAAAATGGAAGGTCATGCAATATCACTACCTTGCTTTCACAATAGCATCTATTGTATTCTGTTCTTGGGGGCTCAAATGGCCATGACCCGTGTCAACGCTTCTTGTAACCTTGCAGATGAAGTTAAACCGGATAATTTAGGTGGAGAAGTTCATCATATGTGAATGGCACGAAAAGAGGGCTGCAGTTACTGCATAAACAATAGCTCTCTATAAACTGACCTGTCCATCAGCGATGATCAAAAGGACATGATACTGTCCGCCACTGCTGTCAACGATTTCAATGGCGGTGTCAATAATGGGAGCAAATGATGTCGGTCCTGTTAAACAGAGGTACTTTGTCATTTCAATAGTTTCATAAACAAAAATTTGCTACATATAAAGGCAACATGTTTAAAACTAACCAGACAAGTTTACATTCGGAACTAGATCTCTGTAACGGGAAAGAACTTCCTCAAAGCCCTCACACGGTCTATTGTCTGAATAAAAGCTAAAAACTTCCTGATCATGCGTTGTAGCTGCAAACCAATGAGATTCCAAAAATCCAATAATTAGCAACTCTATGAGGTCATGTTACCTCTGAGAACAAAATCCACAAGTACTGACCATCGCCAAAGCCAAAACAAGGAATGAGATTGTCTTCATCAAAACTCGAGAGTGTCCTCCCAATTATAGATATTGCCTGTTCATACGGATTAGGGGTATCACCAAGGTGGTGTAGGCTCTTGCGGTTGAAAGATCGTGCACCTGTCCATTCATTGCTTTTTGTGAAATCAATGCCCACTATAAGATTGGAAGACTCGAGGCCAGCTTGAGCAAGAGCATATGTGACCTGCATTTCCACATGTACTTGGTGAATGAAGCTTGAACCTAGTGCTTGATATTTTAGGAATAGCTCAGACTAAAATGCAAGGCATTTCCGCCTTTATTCACTGAATTAAGACTACGTGTTTTTGTTTTTTTTGGGCTTGCAAATTGTAAATAAGTTTGAAAAGTAGAACAAAGCATTGAGGACCTGATCTAGTGAGTTGTAATCATCGCCGATTCTGGAGTATTTTGACTGCATCTTGCCTTTTCTGTCATGATCATAGTAGTTCTCGGAAAATGAAGAGCAATTAGATGAGCTTCGAAATGATTGGGAGCCATAACTGCGGGAATCATAGTAGTAGCCGCTGTTACTTCTTGATTCTTTATTCCCCATATTCACGCCCCGCCTTTCTCAGTTGCCAATGGCCTTGTTTCAAAAATTTCGCTCCTCACACCACCAATTTGCTACCAGAAAGTGTTCTGTAACCAACAATACCATCAAAATTATAAGCACCTCAAGTACACAGCCCAATAGTTTGTGGATTCACTCATCTTTCATGATATAAACATCTGAGAATAATTAGATAAAACATTGTCGCAACATGTAGTTCTGTGAACTTATTGGCTTGACAAACCATATAGGTAATAAATAGAAATAACTATTAGGCAAGGCGTTTCATTGCACAGTTTCCTAAGCACACGGCTTTCAAAAATTACAGTGGATTATGAATAAATTGAAGGTATGTGAGCTGCGAAATGCTTTCATCCATTTCTATCAGAAGCACAGCAACACGAGAAACATGCAAATACCTGAGGAAACAAATGCTAAATTCAACAAAATTCTGCGACTGTTCTGCACGAAAACTGTGACTCTTTCTCAGAAAGAACGCAGAGAATCCACGATTGGATTCCGGATTCCAGCCACTTCAATAATAGATGTTAACCGAGAGAGACAAACTAAAACCAGAGAAGTTATCATAATTCTTCGGCCATAATAGAGAATAGAAATAGATTTGTACCTCTATGGCGGTGATAACAAAAGAAAACAAAGAAAGGCAGTCACGATCACAAGGTCTCAGAACAGATGCTCTGCAGGAAAGAAGCGGTATTCATCCAAAGTATATAGGGATGTAGGAGCGTTGAACTCTTGATTAAAATATAATGTCAACGCCCTGCGTCAAGAGAGAGAATTAAGGCAAAACGAACGGGTTGCAGCTTCAAAACCGACGCGGAGCGCCACTTGAGCCGATCAGTTCTTCACGGAAATTACGGGTGACAACAACGCTCCACCTAAAAGCTGTGCTCGTATTATTATTGACCCAGTTCTTGAGAAAAGCCTGGTGGAGTCACCCCGTAAAAGTCAAAGACTCGACCTCTTAAAAGCTCGGAACTTCACAAGCAACTTCCCTGTGAACTTCCCAGGAAACAACAAGATTGAGAAAGACTGCAAAACCCCCTCGGCGGACAATCATTAGATGTTGTATTAGCTGAACAAAAGATTGACGGGAAATAGAAAAGAAGAAAATTTCAAAGGTTGAATTCAATCCACATCAAAACATGGTGAGCCTCAATTGCACAATAGGAGGCGGCGGACGGTAATTAAAAATCTAACCTTTATTATCTAAGCACGCGGAGGATCACCTCCGGCAGGTTCTTCTTCAGAGTCGCCGTTTTACGATGAGGAATACAGATTCAAAGCATAGCCTTCTCTCTGCAGACAAGGTGAAGGGATTTCATTGATGAGTCTATGTTTGCTTTGTTTTAAGATTCCACACAAAGGTTTTTCTTTGTTTTCTTCTTCAACTCTCTCACCCTCTATCATACGCAACAATCTTGACGTAATCATATAAAAAATGGCTCTGCAGAAAGAAAAAACAAAGGAAAATGCAAGTAAAGACGCCGCTGTTCTCGTTTCTCGTGACTCCGCCGGCGACGGTCAATATAACAAAATCCCTTCTCAGTCGGCGAACCAATACGATAAGCTGGAAAGGCAAGACCAGTTCCGACTCCCACATGAGATATTGCCACGTAGAAAATGTCTTTCTTTCTTTTTTTTTGGGGACTTCTCCGATCTTTTTCAGACGAAGCTTCGCAGGGTCAGTCGTCGCCATGACGATGGAGGCAGCACGTCATTGCATTCATCATTCAGAGTCTTTTGACAAAACATGCTGTCGATAAGAAGACCGGGTCACAACAGGAGGGGTGGCTAAGAACAATAAAAGAAAAGGCCAAACCATCTACAAACTGTGCCAGGGTCATTCATACTCTGGATAGACATAGAGAATGATGTTAAGGGTACATTTATTTCTTGAAAAATGAATAATTGAACAATATTTATTTAAATATAAATTGGATACTGCAATTAATTCAATGATCCCACTAGCCGTATACAATAATTTGAGAAGAATGCATGAAAACAAAGAAGATATGAAGTCTTTTTTTTTTCAATTGCAAGAATTCTAGTTAGATCCGTCCAAACGTTATGCCGAAAGCATCAACAGAGCAAAGGCCAGTAGGTGGGCTTCATTTAATGATGGCAAATGAACAAGTGGTTTTGCTTGCTAGGCATATCATTTCATATGCTCCAATTTGGTACGGGGCAGCTTATTTAATCACATTGTGTACTCTGCTTGGAGAATTACAGACATAATGTGTTCTGTTAGGTCACTATATGGTTGTAAATTAATGTCGAAATCTATCTCAAAATCTATCAAAGGTTGTTATTAATTTTTAAATAATTGATTCGAACGTTGTAAATGCACGGTAATTATACTATAAAGATTCTAGCCATTCTTACTCTGTGTAGAAGTATATGTCAACACCTAAGAAACTTGAAATAAAGTACAACATGGTTTCATTTGTCAGATTCGCCCATAGCTCGGGAATAATAACAAACTTTTATTTAAATGAATGTCCTTGACCTTATTTAAAAGCCCAAGAATCGAGATACGTTTTTCAAAAGGCAAGTGTCTAACAGCACAAGGAAGCAATCAACCGGGCGTTAGGATCGTTTACCTTATACTACTTGCCGTGTTAAGGTAGTCTTATAGCATAGACTAATGTTGGTATTCTAGAAACATATGTTATGAAACTACTAAGCAATCAACCAGATATTGCTCGCTATTTCTTATCGCTACTCTGTTAAGTAGTATGTGCTAGTTGCAACCATGTTCGTTTCTTATGCTTTTGTCAAAGCACGTAGCTGTCCTTTTCAGGAATACAGAAAATCAAAAGATTTCTCTCCAGGCCATTCCTGCAGGCATTGCATCGGTTGACAGTAGAACCGGGAAGATCATGATGTCCTTGTCGGAAACTGCCTCATTTGACAATGATCGGGCGCCCAAGCTTGGACGTCAATTCAGTGGGATGCGGCAGACTATGGACGGCTACTGCAAATTGACATGGTGCTTTAGGGCTGGAGAGAAACCAGGAAGGGGATAAGACAAAGAAGTGGCCCCGCTGGCCACCGTTCGATGAACCTATTCCGGTGGTCCAAAGATATGGGACACCCTCTGTATCTGGAGATTACCGCCAAGAGTTGTGACCATTATACCTTTTCAAGAGCCGTAGGATTCTGAGCTTGTGGAAAGATTTTGGGTTCCGTTATTTTGTGAAAAAATGAATGATTTTAAAAATAATTTTCAAAAAAATGATTGTTAAGATTACTTATAAAATCGATGAATGGAACTTTCAGATATAAATTATTATCGAGAATGGAAGTATTTTCAATTAACTAATTATTTCAAGTAATATAAGTAATCATTTTTGAGAAAAAAATATTCTCCCAATCATTTATTTTCTCTTAATGCAAATGGAGCCTTAGGGTATAAGCACGTTGTCCGTCACAATGGAGATGATTTTGGAGAAAAGCCCCACTCATGTTGATCTGAATTTAAATACGGATGTGACTTCGGCAGAGAAATTTAAAGGGATAGAAAATCGAAAGAATTACGACCATCTAAAATCTATTTCGTCTATATACCAGAAAATTTACATAAGCAATTGATGAATTGTTGTTTTTGGGTGGGTTCTTTTCTTAGAGCAAGAATATTTTGATTGATTTTGCAGTTGTATTCCGGATTCCAAGATAATTTTACAGGGAGAATGAAGTGGGGTACTCAAATTTGCATTTACGTCTTTTATTTGTTAAATTTAGGATTTTGAAATTTGATATTTCCTTCATCGAGAAAATTTAGGGCATTCACCTGGTATAAAATATTTCAATTTACTGATCCTAATAGCGCGACTAATTAAATACGTTAAGATATCTTATTTAGGTTTTTGTTATAATCCCAGTATTTTTTTCTTCTTAAGTTGTAATTTCTAAAACAAAAAGTGTTGCGCCCTTGCTTATTTGTTGCGTTCTATCGGATTAGGCGGTTCCCTTCTTTCTAGAAATTTAGGAAAACAAGAGATTTTGCTCCTTGGCTTTGCGCATATACGTTTCAGTCGGGCTTTCGTCTTTTTTTTTGGGTAGAAAATACGATTACTATTGAATTATTTAGGCAAGTTGGAAGGAAATACATCAACAGCATCGGCACATAATAAATCAAAAAGTGCGGACAGGGGATTAGCTATCCAATTTCTCGGAAGACAATTAGATCTTTGGGCTTTCGCAAGCCAATCTGCTGGTCTATTTGTTTCCCTGTTGCAATGGGCCAAGGATAGGCCGGGAAAGTCAGGCTTTCGTCTTGGCGAGCTGCAACTCATTGCCTTACGTATCCACAGCGCCATGTTTACAAAGTTAAATTAGGGGGAAAAAAGCTAACCGGAGTCCCGAATTCAAGCAAGACTAAAGGTCTTCGGCGACGAAGGAATTAATAGATGAGTCGATTACATCCGACTAGTAGAACGAGCCTTGTTTCTTACAAACCTTAAGACGATGAACATAAACTACATTCACAAGCATTGTTAAAGCAAATAATACCCGCGAACTGCTTTCAATCCTTCGATCCTGGGAAGCGGCGACGCGATCTCCCTGTGCCATCGGGTCGCACTGCTCTGTGCTTTGCCCTCATGAATTCCAAGAGAACCATTCCGAAAAGCACGAGCTCATAAAGTGTCCATAGACAAATTCATGCCACTGTATTGGGTTTCTAAATTACGATCGTAAAGGAGATGAAGAGAGCAGCGCAGAGAAGGGGCATGGTTTAAACCATGATGGAAGTGCTGGTGACGCAGAGGAAGTAACACTTTGGAAGAATTGCAAATCAAGGAGTGCTTCTTACAATAACTTGGGCTCCTATTATAAAGAGAATAACAAAATAAAAGGAAAGACATTGATAAAAGGGAAAGCAATCAAAATACAGCTGAAAATCTGCAAAACACGACTAAAATCTGTGATATCTCGGAAATTAAATATCACGCAATCAACTTTAATTTGTGGGATCGCCGGCTCTTATCATGATCCGATGTTTTGGCCTCTAGTGTAAAAGTGATGATGGCCAAGATCGGGGTAGTCGAGGCGAAAAACGCCATGCTATTGAAGATCACGTACCAAAAATGTCTCCAACCGTCCAGTATAAGGTCTCCGGCATGATGTGGGATTTCAGGAGCCACGCTGCCGGAGTTGGCGGTGACGACAGTGGAGTTGGCCGCGGGACTTGAAGAGGAGTCCGGCCAGTATGCTCCCGGCGGAGTAAGAGCTGCTTGGTAAGTGGCAGACGCAATTAAGGTAGACAATACGAGGATTATGTCGCGAACGGATTCGTCTTGGACTCTGAAAAAGTTTGCACATTTGTCAAAGGCTGTTAGTTCCCCGCTGAAAAACTCTGATAGAGAGAGGGTATGAGTAAAATATTTTCGCCACTGGGCTTCCCTTTGAAGATGTCCAGAGCTGTGCTCTTATCGAAATTCTTCACGTTCACATTCGAATACCCAATCAATAGATTGATGATCTGGAAGAGTTGCAAAGAGAACAAAATGAAGTATGGTTCCCTTCAATTTCATTCACTTCTTTGTCAAAGCTCTACAATTGTGCACAAAATGAGGTCATGCCATATAAATTTGAATGATGGTGGTGATGCAATGACCAATGCAAAATATGGGCTTTTTTTTATAAGATAATCTTAAATGCTGAAAATAGAAATAAAAGATCCTTTGCGAATACATTATTGAATATGACTAATTTCTTACCAAATACAACTTCGATTACTATTGATAGGTCAATAACAATTAAGTGGGGGGGGGGGGATTTCGATTACTATCAATTGTATTGCTTACCATTATGAATAGAAAATCAGAATTAAAGTTATACCTAGATTATGTTCACACTCAAAGTATTTGTAAATAACACAACCGATTTAAGTATAAAGTCATGGCAAAAATAATGATATTTGAGCCCCCAATTTTGCCTTATAGTGCCAGGCATATATTTCTCCTTCTTTTCACCGCAATAGAAGATCTTTCTCTTGAATTTCCCTGTGCTTATCCAATCCACGTTAGATTAATAGCAATCCAAGGTTGCAACTATTCTTATTTGTCGTGTCTCATCAGGTCACTCAGATTGCCTCTTTGCAGAAATACAGAAATCAAGCAATTTCTATCGGTGCCTTTGATGCGTGTGCATGACTCGGTGCTTTACATTTCCACCGTCTTACTATATAAAGTTGGATTAGGAAAAAGGTCATTCTAAGTCCCGAATTCAAGTAGGAATAAATGTCTACAACGATGAAGAAATTGATAGACCAATCCATTACAAGCAACTAATACAAAGAGTCTGTCTCTTGCAAACCCTTAAAATTACTAAACTATACAATTATTCCAATTGCAGTAAAAATTATTACAAAAAATAGTACTTGCAAAGCCCATTGAATCTTTCGATTTTCGAGTGTTGCGACATTTCTCCTTGTGGCATCGATTCTTCGTTGAACTCGTATGTGCTTAATTTGCATGTACACGGGCAGACCCAACACGGCCAGGCAATAGACCGTAACAAATAGATATAGGTAAAGTGATGCTGCCAAATCGGTTAGCGAAATTTGGAATGAGAAAATGTAAGCAGCGCAAAGAATAGGTATAAGGATGTAAAACAAAGGGTTGGCCTCTACAGTAAAAGTGGTGACCCAGATTGTGGTAATAGAGGCGAAAAAAGCCATGGAATTGCAGATCTCATAGGAGTATAGGTTCGCACCGCTCATGATAATGTCTCCGGCTTTATGTGATTTTGCAAGACTGTTGGAATTGGCGGTGGGATTTGGAGAGTCGTCCTGCCAGTATCCTCCCGGAGGAGCGAGAGCAGCTTGGTAAGTGGCAGCCGCAATTAAGGTGGACACTAAGAGGATTATGTTGCGAGCGGATTCATCTTGGACACCTAAAAAATTTGCACACTTCTCAAAGGCAGTTAGATCCTTGCTAAAATACTGGGATAGAGACAGGGTGCAATTAAAATGTCTAACTTGGCGTCCCATACGGTGTAGCCTCTTCGCTAAATCTTGATCGCCGCTAGGGCTGGATTGGAAGATATCTAGAGCTGTCACACCCTGGCAGTTCTTTGCATTAGCAGTCGTGTACCCAATTAACAGCTTCATGATCTGGAAGGAATGCAAAGGGAACAAAAATGAAGTAGGATTCTCTTCGATTTTCATTCCCCGTTGTATCAGAATATCTTTACTGTTGTGCATAGAGTGAGCTCATGCCATACAACTTTATAAGTTTGATGATGCCAGTGGCAAGGATTGATGCACAAAGGTAAAAGTTTATTTAACCTTACTAAATGCAATCGATGTAATGATGTCCAGAGTCTTTTTAAAAAGTTTGATTTAGTCCTTTCACTTAGATATTATTTACATGATTGTTGGGAATTGCCCATGTGACTTGTAATGTAGGTGCATCTACACAAATGTCGACCCGAGTGACCATATTTTTTTTAATAAAATTTTAGGACTTAAGCACCTCAACTTAAAGCATTAAGATTTAGTTACATGTTGTATCTCCTATATATATTGTTAATAATATCCAACTGATGAAGGAGTAATTCTCCCATCCACGAAAGTGATCATTTTATGGTTTTGCCAAATTGTGCCTTTCAGCATTTATTTTACTAGCTTCTATCTTGTACAATATATCCGGATAAACTGATTTCAAAAGAAGGGGATTGATTTCTAATCAATAAGAAAGATGGAACAATGGAAAAGTATAAATTAAGTTATTGCTGTGTTATGGAGAGAAATTATTTATCCAAAATCATCCAACTTAGAAGTTTTAGAGCTTACTAAAAACTGAGTTTTATGGGGGTTCGAGGGGAATAATTTTAATCATGACTTTTCTCTCCACTTGCTAAACTGTGAGCAAGGTGATCTCTTTGTATCATTCATTTTCTTTCCTTCATTTTTATCAATATCCTCCAAACGAAAAATTGTTAAGCCAATTAAGATGAACACAAAGTGTAAACATCACGAGCTTAACACAGTTTTCCTACTTTTGAAGTGAAACTATGGGCTTTTTTTCACTGAAAAGTAAGCGCTGGTGTCGATATTCTTAAGCAATGAAATATAGAAATAAATTCGTTTTATCGATAGTTAATCTAGGAAAATAGGCGCATGACATGAAGAGTGAGGTTATATGTTATAAGCTTTCGGTTGTACATCAGTGACTATAATTAGATTCTTTCCAAAAATCGAAGTAGTACTATTGATAGGTTGTAACACTATTAGTGAAAAGATTCTCATTCTGTCTGTTATTTCAATTACCAGATTAGGCAAATATTTTGATTGAATTGAGTCTTTTAAGTCAAGAATTGAATTATCTAAATTTTTTTAACTTTGAACATTTAAATTTAAATTCAAACAAGTGTAAAAAGGAAACAATTAAAAACATCTAATAATACTCATGTAATCACTATCTTAATATGAGTATCTGACCATTCCTTACTATGAAAAAAACACTACTTGTTGACCCGATATTTAACCTTTTGAAGGGCATCAACAGTCTGTTTATGTTTGGATGGAGCGTGATTTGGAGAGAAATGAAATGATTAGAATAATCACTATGGAAGCAAATGAAGATAAAAAAAATGGACCCACGTGTAAAAACTGCATTCAGTGCCAGGGTAGAGCCTAAACCCCTGTGACCAAGTGCACGGAGGAAATTTGTCACAGAGAGAGAGAGTTGGAAGTAGAAGATTGGGAGGGAAAGAGAGATATCCATCGCTCCTAGTTCCTTTTCTTCTCTCCCACGAAAGAAGTTTCAGTTCAAATCTCCTCGCTCTGAATATTTTCTAAAACCGTTTACTTATTCCCGTTGTGTTTGTTTCTGGAGAAGGTCATGTCAAATTGAAGGATCTAATAATAAAAGCACAAATAATCAAAACCGATCAACTATACCTCGGGCTGCCTTTCAGATGCAGCAACGTGTAAGACAGTGTCGCCATATTGGTCTTTCCAATTCAAGATTTGTGTCAGATGGACTCGCTTGAGCCATCCAAACAAAACCTTAAATGCTTCAATGTTGCCCAACCTTACAGCAATGTGGACTGCAGTCTCACTTTGGCTTGTCAAGTCTTCAATGGAGGATTTGCAAGTAGATAGGAATTCAGCCAGCAGTTCCAGGAGCTCCGCGTTCTCCTGCTCACTCTTCCCTTTTTCCCCGGCTACAAAATGCAAAGGAGTGATCCCTCCTCGTCCTCGGACTCGCACGATCTCGGGGTCAAGGGTCACCAGTGCCCTCGCAATGTGATAATGCTTCTTTTGTAAAGCCAAGTGCATGGGGCTGTGACCCCTTCGATTCAGCTTTCGAGCGAACGATGGCTTCAAGATGGCTATTTCCATGGCCACTTTAGCTTTCCCCTGGTCCGCAGCATCATGTAGTGGAGTGTTTGGGAAGGGACCCTCGCATCCATGATCTAAGAGATCTTCATCCTGCTCAATTAAGCGATATAGCTCGTCAACATTATCAGCTGCTATTGCTTCTTGAAGGCTCATTGTTTAACCAGATTTAGGAGCAGAGGGGGTTTGGTCGTTGATGAAAAAATGGGAATAGGAGTAGCGAACTTGCAAAATCATATACAGTGCGAAGCGAACTTGCACGATATAAACAGCGGCTAGTCAACGAGAACTGATTTAGGTGAGTCAAGGTTTATGATAATTGGTGGTATAAAGTTGCGCGAGAGTAGCAGCCAAGGCTGTACCGACGAGTCAAACTGCCTCCAACGTAGTACGAAACGATGATGACCACTCAAACCGTGCAGAGTGAAAAATTTCATTAATTGAATTCTATATACAGCGAGCACAACATCCAGTGAGAGTCTTTATTAATCTATTTATTAGTTTTTAAGTCTTCAAGTGGTAAAAACAAAACCTTAGACCCTCAATCGACCAACTCTTTAAACCTTTTAAGTCCTGTTTCGATACTAATCCCCACAACTGTCAAGAAGATTACATCGATATCCATGCACTAGTAGGTCATGGGTGGGTTCTTCATCACTTGTTCAGTGGTGCAGAAAAATTGTGGGAAAAAAGATGAGAGCCACGAGCATGAGACAAAATTCAACTACCTTTCCTCGCAGCCAATTCCCCCCACGCTAGAAAATTCGCATTGTCTTGCGTCCGCTGATTTGACTCAGAGAAAACACCGTTGAGTCCTTGCACCATCAAATGGGGGTTCGTGATTCTTGTGGTTGGTGGTCCGTCAGAATTTGAAAACTCTACTAAAGAAATATCGCGAATTAGGTACAGACTTTCATTAATTTGGTTATTACGTCATTCATGAGATTTCGATTTTTGTTTGATCTTTCGTGATATTAACATCCGTGGGATTTTGAACAGCCTCCATATTAGAATAATTCGTAACCTCACATCAATTTTTATTCCATCTATAAAGCTTTAGATGTAATAATTAATTGTGCGAGAATTTTTAAAATTGATATTTTAATCTTTAAGACTTAAGATTAATTTATCGATTTTATTCGCGAAAATTTGTGAATTTAGATGTTATTTTCATGTTTGAGTTGATTTGATGAGTTTGATTGATTTGGTGTGTTTTCTTTTCTTATTTAAAAAATGTAAAAAAGATTGCATGTTTAGATCATATTGTATGATTAGATTAGGTTGCATGATTAGATTAGGCATTTATTTAATTTCTAATTTCCATTAATAAAAGTGAAAAATCCCAAAAAAAAGATCATTTGACTTGCTATGTTAGTTCATCTTTGTTGCTTTGTTTCATTAAGCATTTACATAAACATTTGCGCACCCGTGTGGTCACTTCACATGTTAGGAAGTCAATTAAAATCAATCCAAGCTGCCTGCAAAATATTCATTTGAAAAAATATATGAAAAGGCACCGAAATGGCGTTAGAGTAATTTAATATAATCAAGTCCCGGTACCTATAGTCTTTGGTTTGTAATGGTAAGGTACAACTCTCGGTACTTTATATGAGTTTCTAATCAACCCACGATCAATAGATTAGTGGTGACTCCAGTTGAAAATGATTTATTTATTAAGAACTGAAATCTAAATAACAGATTGATATGAGTTTGGAAGAGTTCGAGCTAAGTTAGGCTTAACAATTCATTAGTCGAATCCTAGCTGGTATACCTTTGGAGAGGTCGTGACACATCCAAAGAACCGAACAAGGTGATCCCGCATTCTTCATCATCATGACATTAATTTATCTTGATATTGGATTATGTCGGTTCAAGGATCGGATAATTGAAGCACAAGCAACCATATAAATCGATGAACTATATACCTTGGGCTGCGTATGGATGCAGCAACATGTCAAATAGTGTTACCGTATCGGGCTTTCCAATCTAGGATTGGTGTCAAATTGACTCTTTTAAGCCATCCAAAGAGTGGCTTGAATGCTTGGAGGTTGCGATTCTTGATGGCAATATAAGCCGCAGTCTCACATCGGCTTATTCAGTCTTCGCTGGACAGTTTCCAAGCAGATAGGAACTCGGCCAGGAGCTCCAGTTCAATATCTATTTCTCTCGGCGACATACTGCAAAGGGGTGAACTTGTGTCTTTCTCAGACTCCGATCGACTTTGGGTCGAGGGTCTTGAGTGCCCTCACGTTGTGAAAATGGTTGTTTTGCAAAGCCAAGTGCACGCGGCTTCAGCTTTCGAGCGAACCAGGGCAACCCAAGTGGCCGCGGCGGCGGCTTGTCGTGGAGTATCCGGGAAGGGGGCCCCTAGATGCAAGAGTCGGCTCATCCTTTATTAACCCATTGTAGCTCATCACCATATCATGTTCCATTACTTGTTGAAGCCGCGGCGGCGGCTTGTTCGATGGATGATTTGCAAGCAGATAGGAATTCAGCCAGCAGTTCCAGGAGCTCCGCGTTCTCCTGCTCACTGTCCCCTTTTTCCCCGGCTACAAAATGCAAAGGAGTGATCCCTCCACGTCCTCGGATTCGTACCATCTCGGGGTCAAGGGTCACCAGTGCCCTCGCAATGTGATAATGCTTCTTTTGTAAAGCCAAGTGCATGGGGCTGTGACCCCCTCGATTCAGCTTTCGAGTGAACAATGGCTTCAAGATGGCTATCTCCATGACCACTTTAGCTTTCCCCTGGTCCGCGGCATCGTGCAGTGGAGTGTTTGGGAAGGGACCCTCGCATCCATGATCTAAGAGATCTTCATCCTGCTCAATTAAGCGATATAGCTCGTCAACATCATCAGCTGCTATTGCTTCTTGAAGGCTCATTGTTTAAACAGGTGAATATAGGAGCAGAGGGGGTTTGGTCGTTGATGAAAAAATGGGAATAGGAGTAGCGAACTTGCAAAATCATGTACAGTACGAAGCGAACTTGCAGGATATAAACAGCGGCTAGCCAACAAGAACTGATTTAGGTGAGTCAAGGTTTATGATAATTTGTGGTCTAAAGTTGCGCGAAAGTAGCAGCCGAGGCTGTCCCGACGAGTCAAACTGCCTCCAACGTGGTACGAAACGATGATGACCACTCAAACAGTGCAGGGTAATAAAAATTTCATTAATTGAATTCTATATACAGCGAGCTCAACATCCAGTGAGAGTTTTTATTAATCTATTTATTAGTTTTTAAGTCTTCAAGTGGTAAAAACAAAACCTTAGACCCTCAATCGACCAACTCTTTAAACCTTTTAAGTCCTGTTTCGATACTAATCCCCACAACTGTCAAGAAGATTACATCGATATCCATACACTAGTAGGTCATGGGTGGGTTCTTCATCACTTGTTCAGTGGTGCAGAAAAATTGTGGGAAAAAAGATGAGAGCCACGAGCATGAGACAAAATTCAACTGCCTTTCCTCGCAGTCAATTCCCCCCACGCTAGATGTATGTTTCACCATTGGTCAAGCTTGTGGTTGTGGATTCAACCGCCTTTCCTCGCAGCCAATTCCCCCCACGCTAGATTAGATGTATGTTTCACCATTAGTCAAGCTTGTGGTTGTGGATTCAACCGCCTTTCCTCGCAGCCAATCCCCCCACGCTAGATGTATGTTTCACCATTAGTCAAGCTTGTGGTTGTGGGTCTTCGCTTCGACGCCACTCATTTCGCATGGTCGCTGTTCACGCTCGGAAGTTCCAACGCCGCTGTCCCTGGTGCCGAAGTTGACTTGCGAAACATCAAACCTTGCTAGTTGATGTTCATTGCTACCTCTTTTATTCGTGGAAATTGCTGATCACATCACTGATCAAGCAGCAGCAACGCTTCCTGTTCCATACAACTGAGACCGATCTTGCAAAGTTTTTCTTTTTATTGTTTATTCTTTTTCTGGAGGCTTTTGGCGTGATCTTGCATTTATCTCATGCTTTCATCGCTCTTCTCTTGCAGAAAACGCCACTTTTTATTTCCTTTGAGACATGGCAGTGGTCAAAGTTCTCGGTGGAAGCTCAGACGCATAGACTCACGAAGGGATTTTAATACTGAAAATTCGCATTGTCTTGCGTCCGCCGATTTGATTCAGAGAAAACACCATTGAGTCCTTGCACCGTCCAATGGCAGTTCGTGATTCCTGTGGTTGGTCGTCTGTCAGAATTTGGAAACTCTACTCAAGAAATATTGTGAATTAAGTACAGACTTTCATTAATTTGGTATTTGCATCATTTATGAGATCTCGATTTTTGTTTGATATCCGTGGGATTTTGAGCAGCCTCCATATTGGAATTCACGTACCAATTCGTAACCTCACATCAATTTTTATTCCATTTATAAAGTTTTAGATGGAATAATTAATTGTGTGAAAATTTTTAAAATTGATATTTTGATCTTTAAGACTTAAGATCAATTTATCGATTTTATTCGCGAAAATCTGTGAATTTAGATGTTATTTCCATGTTTGAGTTGATTTGATGAGTTTGATTGATTTGGTATGCTTTCTTTTCTTATTTAAAAAATATATAAAAAGATTGCATGTTTAGATCATATTCTATGATTAGATTAGGCATTTATTTAATTTCGAATTTCCATTAATAAAAGTGAAAATCCCAAAAAAAGATCATTTGACTTGCTATGTTTGCTCATCTTTGTTGCTTCGTTTCATTAAGCATTTACATAAACATTTGTGCATCTGCGTGGTCACTTCACATGTTAGAAAGTCAATTAAAATCAATTCAAGCTGCCTGCAAAATATTCTTTTGAAAATATATGAAAAGGCACCAAAAGGACGTTAGAGTAATTTAACGTAATCAAGTCCCGATACCCATAATCTTTGGTTTGTAATGGTAAGGTATAACTCCAAGTACTTTACATGAGTTTCTAATCAACTCACTATCAATAGATTAGTGATGATTTCAGTTGAAAACGATTTGCTTGTTAAGAACTGAAACCTAAATAACAGATTGATATGAGCTTGGGAGAGTTCGAGCTAAGTTAGATTTTGCAATTCATTAGCCGAACCCTAGCTGGTGTACTTTCAAAGAGGTCTCGACACATCCAAAGAACCAAACAAGGTGATCCCGCATTCTTCATCATCGTGACATTAATTTATCTTGATATTGGATTATGTCGGTTCAAGGATCGGATAATTGAAGCACAAACAACCACATAGATCGATGAACTATATACCTTGGGCTGCCGATGGATGCAGCAACATGTCAAATGGTGTTACCGTATCGGGCTTTCCAATCTAGGATTGGTGTCAAATTGACTCTTTTAAGCCATCCAAACAGTGGCTTAAATGCTTGGAGGTTGCGATTCTTGATGGCAATATAAGCCGCAGTCTCAAGTCGGCTCATCAAGTCTTCGATGGACAGTTTCCAAGCAGATAGGAACTCGGCCAGGAGCTCCAGTTAAATGTCTATTTCTCTCGGCGACATACTGCAAAGGGGTGAACTCGTGTCTTTCTCGGACTCCGATCGACTTTGGGTCGAGGGTCATGAGTGCCCTCACAGTGTGAAAATGGTTGTTTTGCAAAGCCAAGTGCACGCGGCTTCAGCTTTCGAGCGAACCAGGGCAACCCAAGTGGCTGCGGCGGCGGCTTGTCGTGGAGTATCCGGGAAGGCGGCCCCCAGATGCAAGAGTCGGCTCATCCTTCATTAACCCATTGTAGCTCATCACCGTATCATGTTCCATTACTTGTTGAAACCGATGTCTGCCCACTGACTGAGTAGCAGCTGATACCCTTGATAAATCACAACTAGGCCGACCCCGGTACTCAGATACTGGTAATTACTTAAACTTTCTAGAATATAAGAATTCCAATGCTTGATTTCTACCAATTTTATTTTTTAAAAACTTTTTAAATTTATTTTGAAGTCCTCAAGTGGCCAAAACAAGACGTTAAATCGTCAAATTGATCAACTGCTCAAATCTTAAATCCTCTTTTTATGCCCGTCCTTACTTCTGGGAATAAGGTTAGATCAATGCCCATAACTGGTGAGTCATTGGCAATTGAGTTTTCCATAATCGTGTATCATACGGCTGCTATAATAGTTCGACCGCTTTTAATCTCCAAGCTTTTAATCCTAAGGTTTCAGGAATACTATGTGAATATTGATGTAGAAAAAACATAAAACAAAGCCGTGATGCAAACTTGGATAACATAGCAACCAGCTAATTTTGGGGATGGTGTACATTTAAATTTACATATCTCATATGACTATTAAAACTCGACCTGCAAAATGATGTGAAAGGATAGACTTTTTCGTTCAGCTGGAGAGACAGAGAGAGAGCTAAAGATAGGAAATGAACTGCACAGAAACCTCACTTAGTGAAGTCTTCCATCGAGACGACAGTTTGAGTACGATGAATGAAATGCTCATGGCACCAAATTCACCGGCTCAAAACAACAAGACGAGGCGAGTACATGAGATGATGGTCATGCATATGCATATCAACAAATTTGGACAGTATACTTCAAAATATCAGCAACACTTTCCTCGAGGATACACCCAACATCTCTAAATTCAAGGGAATTGCTGAATCTGACAAGTGACAAAATGATGCAGGAAAGTCCCGAGGATACTGCTTGTTCTGATAGCTGAAGCTATACAATCTAACCCACTAATCTACTCTACCTTGAGTCCGAGAGCAGCACATGCAGTTAACGCTATAAACAAAAAAAACCTGCAATCAACATTGAAGACCAGGCGGTAATCAGGATCAAGAACAAGCAAGAACGGAGAGGAAGCCATGTCAGTCAATCAGCAACTGTGGCATCTTACTGCAGATCTCTGCTGGGATGTCACGTTGCCTTTTTTAGCTTGACTAGTTCAGCCAGAACAGCTTTGAGAGGCTCAGCAAGCTTGCTTTTCTTAGCCTGCACAAAACTTGGGATTAAAACTTGTCTAAGACAAGGTACCAGCAATGATGACAGGAGGCATCTAGAACAATAATACAAACAGAATTGGTTCCAAATGGTAGAGCAGTTGTCCAGACAAGCTTCATTTTCTAAACACTTAAATAAGGAATCAATGAGTAGACAAAAATGGCTTGCAAAGCAGAATAGAAAACATCACCAACGAGGAGACAGAATGACATATGAAGAGACTTTTATGATGGCTCCAGTTTTTAGCATGCAGGAATATTTATACACATGTTACCCCTATATCAATTGGAAAATTCAGTACCTCTTGGTGGATAACATCTAAAGTTCTTTTAATTGGCAACTCCAAATCAAAAGCTCTTTCATGAAAAGAACCTATGAATCCACAGCATGAAATGACTTGAAACTTGGAACTTGCATTCAATTCTTCCTTTCAAAATGATATTGGCATGATTTTCCATGCTTGATTGGCACAATTATCCAGCACAAAATAAATTTTCCACTAATGGTGCATACAAAAGAAAAGCCTTTCAGGGGATGAAAGCAGCTTTGAACAGAGGTGCTCAAATTATCTCCCCTGACGTACGTCACCAGCCATCGAAAATTGTCCACGGCAAGCTAAACATCTTAAAGCATGGTCAAAAAGTACCTTCAAGGATGGAACGAGAGCAAAAACTTCATCTGCAGTTTCAGGACAGACATTCCCAATTACACATATCTGCACCAAATCTAAAATTAATGGCATTGCATCTCAAGAAATGGTACCCATAAAGTTGAGATTAGTACCTCCCCCTCAGTGACGCCATATTGCATAAGAGGCCTTTAAGTTGAGTTAATGGTTAACAACTTTTTTACATTGCATGGGACCTCAAGCGGAGAATAGTAATCACATAATTAAAGCACACTAAAGAGACAAAAAACAAGGATACTCTAGGGCTCCTCTCACTGATGCTGGATCTGCATAGTGAATTCCATTTTTGGCATATTGAAATCCACGGTCAAAGGATCTGAAACAGCAGTTGACTCAGGTATGTTGAAAGAGGAGGATCAAAAGAACACCCATAAGAATATACTCCTTACACGGGAATTTTAATCGTTGGATCCTCAGACAATATGACCATTTGCTCCTGGATTCCTTGTAAGATTTCAGCAGCTTCACAGTCCATCAGACATTTAGCATGTTTTGGAAGTTCTATAAATTCAATAGATAACAATCAGGGAGCATATCAAGCAAGGTAACTAGTCTAAACCAAACCCAAAAATTGACGAAAAGGTAAAGTATTATTCACATGTAGCGTCATCACCAATGTGTTCAATAGATTGAAGAACTCAATACAACTCTGCTCTTTGACCAGAAGAGGAAAAACCATGACTCCAGAGTCTAATATGAACTTTTTTTTTTATATAGTCTAAAATGAACTTGCTTAATTCCAATGTGACCTAGCAAGTCAGGAACAGGACAATCACACAGGTTGCCAACATGCAGACATAAGCCTACAATCATGAGCCAATGATTGGCTATGTTCATTAACTCATAGAGGTAGAGGTAATATGTAAGGCATCTGTCTCTCAATTCATATTAACTAGAATGCCTCTTTGCGAGGCCCACCTCACTTGAACCCAAGTAAAAAAAATTTAGGTCCATTATCTATCTCATTTCATTGTTGGTTTCATACCTAAAACAAACCAATCCAAGCGAAACTCCACACATGTAGCTATACATAACAGTCAGAGGTCAAAGTAACCCACAAGTAAGAAATTCAATCCGCGCCACTTAAAAAAAAAAAGAAGAAAAAAGAACAGGAGCGGTATGGCTAAACATTTACCTTGCTCAACCCTAAGCTCTAGAGGAAGCGGTTCTTTGGGAGTGGAACTTTTTGCAGCATTGCCAGTCTTATCTCCTTTCCCCCCCTTGCCCAAATTCACTAGGAAAATACACAGATTGCCAGGCCAAAACAATCAGCATGCAGTAAGTAGCAAATAACACGTCGCAAACAACTGAAACATCATGGCACTGCCAAACAATAATCCACTGAAATAGCCTGAAATTGAAAATTTGAAGCCAGACATTTATTCAACAAACTGTCCGCTTTGCCACTGCCTGAAAAGCCAAAAATTCCATCCCCCAGACCTACACAAATAGCACCACAAAGAAACATCATTGCAAGAAAATGGACCAAATCACGGAAAGTCACAGAAGCCACATCTCCAACCACATACAAATAACAGTTATGATAAAGAATTAAACGCCCAAAAGCTAAACGAATTAAAAAGACGCAAACCTTCGGAATCAAACTGAACCTTCCGCCCCTTCTTGGATTTCCCAGCGCTATCGTCCTTGCCTTTCGCAGATGCTACACGTTAAAGACACACAATCATGGAACCCTTAGCATAAACTAAGAACAGCAAGAGGCTGATCGCTACAGAAACAAAACGCCATTGAAAACGAAGTAACAACGAGAGAATCAGAAGGAAGCGAAAATGAAATCGGGCAAGAATGGGTCACATTACTTTTACCTCCGTTGGGAATGGCGGATTTGAGTGAGGACTTGACCGATTTACTGGGCACCGAAGACCCTTTTCCTCCCTTCTCCGCCATAACCAGCCTCTGCAACTCCCAACCCAAGAAATCAACGGAACTTATAGCACAATCACGTTGAATCTTGTAATGGGTGAATCGGAATTAGTAGACTGAAGGAGTGAAGGAACAGTGCACGAGCCGAATTCTTCTTTGCTCTGCTGGGTTTTACAAAATTTCGAATCTAGAAAGTGAAAAGCAAAAGCTTTTTTGAGGCGTCCGAAGCATTTTATATATCATCGTTGGGCGGGGCTTTGGAAATAAGATACCGCCTGCTAAATATTTTCTCTATTTTTTTTTTTTTGGTTTCCATTGGAAATAAGATACCAATTGTTATAATTTTTAAGTGATAAGAAGTTTATAATTTATGGAATTCTGAGTTCATTTATTGTGAAAAGCATGAGTACGAAAGTTAATTCAATTTTTGATAACGAACTATTTACAATTTATAATTGAATTGATTTACGAGATATTATGTATTGATTTTGTTTGATAGGTAAATTTACGAGATCGAACTTTTATTTTTGGCAAAAAAAAACTCATTCCACGCTCCAGCAGCTTATTTTTTCACTTTTCAACTCCATTTTTTCTCATCTCGGTTTGCTCCCTCTGGATCCTCATCATACATGACCCGTAAGAAGTCAGGACAAAAAGAAACTTGTGATTAGAGGAAAAGGAGTACAAGCGGGACACGTCGCAGTCTATGTTGGCTGGTGTGTTGGTAATGAATGGTTCAGGACTAGTTTCTGAAGGATTTCTTCTTTGGTTTATGGAGTTTCTCATCTTATAGAAGCTATGTCTGCTCACAAACGGTAGATTACACTGTAAATAATGACTCAGAACCAAACTAATTGATGGGCATAGGGAAAGTGACAGATTCTGAAGTGTAATACACGCTACTAGCTGATATATGTGACTATCAACCAATTCGCTATCTCTCTCGCTCTTTATTATGGCCACGATCCGATTTACCGGTTCTTTTCCTGATCTTATGGGGGTCCATCCTGCTCCTTTGCAATCTTCCGTCTGTGGCAACATCCTTTGCCTTCTCTGATGACTCTGCTCCTTCCTCTATCTCCCTCATCACCAGCTTCCTCTCCAATTCTTGCGGTAGCTTCTTGTCCTGTTGGATAATCCTAGGATGATCCGTTGTGCTGGTTTCGGCTGTGGATATTGCCAGATCATCTTCTCTCGGAAATGGCACGTCTGGGATTACCTTTTGCTTGCCTTGATCTTCTCTTGCAGCGAGTGTCTCCTTTCCCCAAGTTGTGGGGTCATGTGAAGCCAAGGTATAAGGCGTTGTCGCTCCCCTAGCGGTCTTCTCTTGGTCGAAGAAGAGGACTTGAACCACGGTCCGTAAGGGCAGGCGCTCGTTCTTCACAGCATGCGCTCGTACCTCCGGAGACAGCTTCTGGCAATCTAAAATCCGACAGAGGAACTTCTTGTCGGCTTTGGACAAATCAGGATGCTCCTGCTAGCACATGAAATAGCATGTGAGCCACTTGCTAAGCCATCAATAAACAGACAACAACTTGGAAGTCAAGATAAGAACATCTACTCGATCTATTTTGCCGATGTTTCCCTGTGGCAATGCTTCAAATATATTACCTTCAGATAGATGTTAATAGCTTTGTAGAGGTCATCATGCAGTGGCCTGGCAATGTCAGGCAAGCATTCTGCAAGAGATACTACTTTGGATATGGGCATGTTGACGTCCTTGGAAATCACTTGAAGATAAGAATCAATGAGCTTCCCAACCTTCCTTACTGATCTCATAGACTCTCCCTTCTGTGAAGATCCGGGAGGTTGTCTTCTCCAATGTACCCAAAAACTTTCCAACACGGACCGTACCAATTCCACATCATGAAAGTGTTGGTCTGATGTGGAATAAGAAGGAAACAGCAGATCGTTCACTGTTGCCTCGTCCAACTGTTGACTGGACCTCCGGACAAGTTCAGTTCTAGTTAATGGAGATGATCCTAGATAGTTTGCAAGACTCAGTAGCCTTAGCAGGAAATTAATTGAAAGAGAACCCCGTTCTGCTGGGATCATGCCTACGATAGCCTCTAGGATTTGCCGGTTCTTCACTGTGATTTCTTCTGTTTGCGATGCCTCACTTCCAACAGTCTTAGTCCTAGTTGTGTCTGGTAGCCAGCGAGAGGCATAAACATGCAAAGCTTCACCAACAAGTTGTGAAGGAAGCATATTTGTCGATCGGACAGCAACGATAATATATCGGAACAAGTCTAGGTCTAGATCAGAAATATCTTCCGTCCACCAATCACGAGGTACGGATTGGCGATGTTTCTTGTCATATCCTGGTCTTGTATAAGTATAAGACCATGTGACCTGCATGTAAAACGTTTGTTATAATCTTTCCACTGAAGATTCGTATAAATGAAGCAAAAGTAGGAAAACGAGAAATTCCTTGACCTTTGGCAGAGGGGTGAGAATTTTCTCCACAATTGAGTCGATGCACCTCCTAGCAATTCCGAGAGTTTCAGACCATTCAGGTAACTTAATTGTAGTCTGAAGTGTGATGATGGAGTCCTTCCAGCCCTCGAGAATGCACGAATGGAAGAAAGCCTCAAGCTTCTGCACAAAGTTTCCCTTTTCCACTGCTTCGGTCATCCGGAGGAACTTAGCAGCGCAAAATGCTGGTAGAAAGTTATAAGCACTGAAGTCGATGGTAATTCCATAGCAATATTTGGCACACAACTCGAAAGCCTCTTCACCTCCTGGAATGTCATGGAGATCTATGGTGATTTCACCATCATCCATTGGGCAACGCTGTTGTAAGAGACCACACTTCGGAAGCAGAGCAAACTGCAACTAAAAGCTCTCTGTTAACTGAGCTGAAATAATGTAAACAATTCAAGTAACATAAAACGTTCTGTACACTTATGAGTTTTCAGTGCATTCCTTTTTCTATCTGAAGATGAAATTGCGTTTAAGAATTTCCAGAAGCTTCATCATCTGCTATTTGATTTATGCACATGTAGATTTATTTCCACTCCATACTTCAAAATAATATCAGCAGCATTGAGTTGTCCTAATATTTACATTGAATAGGGCTTTCTGAACCTGTACCTTATGGAGAAGATAATTGATATTATTGATTTGTAAAATTAGGTCTGTTGGTGTATCTGAAGTCACCGTTCTGCAATTGTTTGTCCAAAACAAAGATGTCAATCACAAGTATCATCAATTTTTGCTAAAAATGGGTTTCCATCTTTGTTAACTCTCCGTACCTTGTTGCTTCTTCTGTGTAAAATGTGTCTGGCCTTGTCCCAAGCTTCATAAACTTCATCTTTGAAATTCGGTTTTCTTTTTATCCAAATTCCAGGGCTCATGACCAGATTCCGAGTCTTGATACCCTCACCTTTCGGCAACCACGGTTCGAACTACCATGAATTCAGACAACTATGGTCTGTCCATTTTAAGATGATCAATCGAGAAACCTTGGAAGAGCTTCCGAGAAAAGTGTAGCTAATAATGGATCCACAACAAACAGTAGCTTCCTGCACAAACGTAAGAAGATAGTCGTTAAAAGCAAAGCAATCGCTTGATTCTGTATGCTGTTCATGCCCAAAAGAAAAAGAAAAATAACATAGTAAAAGGATGATTTGAGAAACACAAATTCTACTCCTCATAAAGGCAATGCATCAATTAGTTGAACCAAAAATTTCAATCAGGACCAGCAGATTCCTATGAAGAAACTGACTGCAAATCTAAACACAAATTGAGGATCACCAGCAATTTCAAATTCTTATTGGAAGATAGACATCAATAGAGATACTGCTGTCGATCAGGTCAAAACCGAAAAGCAAATGGCAGAAAAAGGACAGCCAAGATAGTTGAACCAAAAAATTGGAAGAGAACCACCTAAACCCAAAAACTATCTGCTAATGAACCATTGAGGAACAAATTGAAAAAGAAAACGGAAGAGAAAGAGAGGGCCAGATAACAAATCCCTATCCAGAAAAATGGGAAAATTCAAATTTGATCGAGAACTCAGAAAGGAGGAAAGCAAGAAAACAAAAGAAAGAACGGATTACCAAGCAGCTCCACCTTTTCATTAATGCTTCCAACAGAAATCATTAGAATAAATACCCTATAGACATGAACTCCACAAACGCTTTCCTGAAGAAATACCCAGAAACGAAATATGCTGCTCCAACTCTTAGGACAACACCCTGCCTAAAGTCGTGCAGATTTGTCTCTGTTGTTCATGGTAAGTGACAAAAACTTTAATAACGCCAATGGTCTATTGAAGTATGACAATGGGAAATCGGAGTCAATTCAAAAAAAAAGTTTGGGATTTTGTACCCTTTTTGCCAAATCCTGACAGTTGTAGCAAAAGAACACTTACCAATGGTGAGACATCTGGTTTTGAAAAAGATGAGGTCCGCGCTTACGTGTATAGACTGAATAGCTATCTCGCTCTTGACCATATAAATACCACCTTTATTGCATCATTTATTGTTCATTTCATAAACGCGACATGGAAGTAATACATCACAGCATTGGCATGGACCAACATTTTACTCGTGAACAAAATTAGCACCTCAATTACTGTGGAAACATGGGAAATCTGATTATGGAAATGATAGAATCTGACATTCCAGAGAAGATAATACTGCTTTTGGGAAGATAATACTCCAGAAGAGTAATTATATTATTTAGGAAATAACGTGTAATGGGTCATGTTTCATCTAGTTTTTGCGGCACCAGATTTAATTTCCTTATTGGCTGAAAAATGTCTAAAATGTTTTGAATCTCAGCGTAATTTGCATTGCAATTTGGTTCCCAAAGAGCCTAAGCTAATAAATTTCTATTTCTGAAAAAGCTAAGGTAATACTAAAACAAGCTGATACATAATTTATTTTATGAATGTAAACTTGTCCAGTTCTCCACTTTCATATGCAGGCTAAGTATGGGAATCGGATTCGGATACTTCTTTAATAATATGTCTTGCTTGAAAGAAAGCCCATTAATTCAGGTTTTAACCAAACCCTGCCGAGAGGAGTTATGACAAGTGCACAGACGTTCCAGCATAATTTAGCATTCGTTTCCTTCTTTGTAAACAAGATCAGTGTGTACCACCAGTAAACTTTTGAGTTAGTGAAGCAGATACAGTTTAGCTCTCTCGTGTAACGTTGCTGAATCTTGATATATAGATTTGTTTTTTTCAAAAATTGAGAAATACTGAGCACCTGACCCATCCAAAATGTTCTCTACTTTGATATATGAGGCACTAATTTTTTGGGGCCTGTCATAATAGAAGTTTAATTTAAGAATTCTGGGTAAGTAGTTTTGCAATTTCTAGCCACTTATATGTAATGCACATGCATACAATAAAAGCCACTGGTGTACCTTTTGACAATCACCCTTTGAAATTTCTTTCTGCGGAATCTTGATATTGGATTCCGACATCAGATGGCTTCTCGTAACCAAGACCCTCTTTCTCAACGATTATTTTATGTACTCTCAGCAAGCTGTACATGACATGGTTGATGAGTGTGAGACCTGCAATTGCATGATAACATGTTGCTCAAGCCTCTGTCAGGACACGGACATTTCCTTCAATTCCTTGAAAAAGTAAATAAGAATTGCCACTATTTCCAACTATGTGTGGTGTGCTAGTGGTCCTATTGTACAATTACATTGTGGGGATTGTCCTTATCACCAATGATCTTCTAAAATCTTGGTGCTAGGGCCAATTTTTTTTTCCTTTTTTCTTTTCTCATGAAAAGAGAGTAATGGAGAGCAAAGAAAGCAGCAGATTGGCAATGCACATGTAGGATAGGCTCATTCACAGCAAGTACCTGCCATGTGACACAAAACTAAAAAGAAAAAATTCCCTTAAGGTTCTTCTTTCATTTGGTTAAACCAGTAAAGGCATAGAAAATTGCAGAAACCTCAGAACCCGCCTTTCAGAAAGTTAGCTTTATACTTCACCCTCAGCCTCAGGTCAGGTCCAATACTTATTGTGAAGAATCAGAAAAATTGCGTCTTTGCTTCAGTCACCTTTTTAGGTGCGAAAATTGCAGAATCTTAGACTCTTATTTCTGGGAAAATGGGTTCTCCTCTATGTGTCATCTCGCCTCTTGAGTTGTATTCTCTTTTTAAAGTTTGGAAAGACACTGCTGTACTATACCCCCCAGAAAAAGTTTTATTTGTTGCATAATGTCATTGAGAAAAAGTCTTTTCTCTTGCCCACATCATGTTTGAATTTTCCTCATTAACAAACCCACAGGAGATTTTCTCCAAACATCTATATCTTTCATAGACTATGCGTATTTTGCAAAATAATGTTCATGTGGAATACACTAATTACCGAATGAACAAAATCAGCATATAAGCTTTCGGCGTGATTCATGAGAATTACCAGAAAGAGGTAAGAAAAAACATACCTGGGTATTCCTTTGATCCCCCGAGATCACAAAGGACTAACTAGACAGCTGTAAAACTTCAACAGATTAAGCTTTCAACCTTGGAGACTGACTCCAGAAGATTGACGTCTGCAGGTTGTTCAGTGGCCTCCAGTTTGGACACGAATCCGAGAAACATCAAGAAACCTACGTCAGCAGCGAAGCAGAAGAGATGATTTTTGCGCTTCTTCATGCAAGCTAGTCAACTCTGGAAGAGCCGAACTGTTATGCGAGAACAAAGACACAAGTTTTAAGGATATGGAGCATTTGGCTGAGAAAAAGAAAGATGGGTGTTTCGGTTGATGTTTCACCAAGAAAATTGCTAGAAGGTTTATTTTTATAAAAAAGAAGGGGAAAAGAAAAGGAGAAGAGGTGGTTGGTTAGGATTAGTCAACATATATCAATGCATAAAAGGATCCGGCCATAAGACCGAGACTGAACCAAGAATAGAGAGAGAGAGAGAGAGAGAGAGAGAGAGAGAGAGAGAGAGAGAGAGAGAGAGAGACCATATGCAATAATTAAACAAGTAGCAAGGAAAGCAAAAAGGCAACCCCTCTTTCTTTGATCTCTCTCCCCCACATTGTGAGAAAAACTGGGGCTCTATGATTGAATTCGCCAAAAAGCATGCAATCGCAAGTGGACTGACCTCTCTTGCTTAAGTGCTTCTCGTGAAACCGCGGGCTCCAAACGGGACCCATCAGCAGAAACATTGTGAAACTACGCGAAGGTTTCATAGAAAATTGGTTCACAAAGCAATGTTTCGGTTCGTTTACGTGTTTCATCGTCACTCCCTTAGACAAGTATATTAACTCACTTTGTAAGCCGATTTCGTGCGCCAATCCTAGCATTGATCCCTGTACTAAGTCAAATGCTTCTGTTCTTCCATCTTCGTGGTCATCATCATGCTTCTCCCCACTATCTTTGAGTATATTCTTCTTCTCAGAGGCCCCATTTGGGGAAGGGGTTTTATTCTTTGATTTGCATGTCGGCCACGTGTCGCATGTGTTCCGTCGGTTCAGCTGTCTGAGAAGGTATCATCTCTCAACTTGATGGAACGATGGTCCTGTCTCGCTTCCTCTTTCTTCTCTTGGGGCCTTCTTCTCTTGGATTGTAATGGAATCCCTTACTTTGTTGGTGGTTTCGGAGGCCGAACACAGACAAAGGGTCTTGCCGGTGTCATCGTGTGCTTGTTTGTAGCATCGGAGCAGCTTGTAATGTGCCCGTGCGTGCGCAAGTCTTCATGGAGCATCATTGCTTTGGTGATTTGATGCGATCGTCTCGGGATCCACATGTGATAATGTGTCCATGGTAGGGATGGCCATTGGAGATTCCATAATTCAAGGGAGGCATGGACTGACAATTTGTGTTTTGTCGTTAAGATGAATTGACCGAGCGTGATAAGACAAGGATGGTGTCCTCCTCCGCAGAGAGAGAGAGAGAGAGAGAGAGAGAGAGAGAGAGAGAAGGGAAGGGGTTAGTTCAATATATGATTGCATATATTTTAGACTCTACATCCGATCAACCAACATAATCTATGGGTAAATGTTTTAGTTCATGTACCATTGCATATATTTAGTTGTATTATAAATTTAGTCACTTAAAAGTACATCCGGCAAAAATGTGACAGTTAGGTTACATCATTAAAGAGTAAATTATTGTCCCAATTAATATCTTGGGTGGATTCAAGAAAGCTTTGAGGAGGGAAATTATAAAAAAAAAAACTGAACATATTGTATTATGTCAATTTAGTCTTAAATTTTTTCTACCATTGAGGCTTAAACTTTTTTGCATTTGTACGAATTCTGTACCTTTGTCCAGTTTGGTTGGTTGATGCTAATGTGAAAAAATTTTAATAATATTTTTTTCCGGATTTTTTACTTTTCCTTTTATATCTTTTTTTTTTTTTAACAAATCTGGCCAGCAAGTGGGAGCCAAAGACCCTTGCTTGGGTTGGGCGAGAGCATCACAATCCTTGCCATCCATGGGAGAGGGCGTCAAGCCCTTGCCTAAATCCAGACGAGGATTGATACCTCCCCACTTGGATGGTGAGGGCCAATGCCTCACCTCTATGGGTGACAACAATTGACCAAGTCGTTGGCCAAAATTGTAAAAAAAAAAGGAAGGAAAAATTCAAAAACTAAAAATATAAGAATCATATTAAAATATTATTAAAACCTATCCATATTGGCCGGTCAAAATTAGCCAGATGGACTCAATTGACAAAAAAAAAACGAGTTCATGATTGAGTTAATATAATTACAATAGGTTTAAAAAGATTTTGATAAATTTTTTTATGCTTTCAAGAGCAGAACCTAGTTCTATTACAATGTGTATAATATTGCAAACAGCCAAAAGCATAAGATAATCTCAAACTATGTTAATACTAACATGAGTGATTACAATTTATCCTCTATTGATCAAAATCCTATCCAATTATTTTCATCTTCATTCAGACATATGAGGTAATGAAAAGCATGTCCCCCCTCCTCTTCCTTCCCTTTCCCCTCCTCCTCGACACAATGTGGGTTTCTCTGACCATCAACACCACTTGTGCCACCTCTATTGTCCCGTCACCTCCGTCGACCCTCTGCTCAAACTTATCTCCCCCTATCTCTCTCTCTCTCTCTCTCTCTCTCTCTCTCTCTCTCGTATGAAGATGAAAATTTCGGTGGTAAATGCATCCACAAAATCGATAGAAGCAAGATCCAGATGCCAATTGTTGATTAATTTCCCGGTATTTTAATAGTCTTATCAACACATAATTTCCCTTTACTTAACACTTAATAGTTTCAGATAGACTTTTTAATTAACCAAAGCCAAGTTTCGCATCCTTTAGCCTTAGGTTGGTCTAACGTGTTTTTCCTGACACTTCAATTCTACATAACGTTCGCTAAATGATTCCCATCTAGTTTACAAGTGAGATCATTCGTTAAATGTCATTTTAACATAAGGTTTCAGTTGGCTTAATGTTATTTTTTCCAGGCCTAATAATGTATACAAATGGATAGTATTATCCCATCTAAAAGTTAATATATTTGGAAGGGATTTGTCTCTCTACTTCCTCAACATAACGGAACTTATAGACGTGGATATTGTCTCAAAATTGATTTTAATGATGTGATACATATACACATAAGATCTACATCTTTGGATATTTCGACACTTTGATGAGCTTAGGAATTTGTATGATGTCTAGTAGATGTAACTGCTCATTTTAGCCATTTCTGGGATTTATTGTGCAAATTTTTGGATTTAGTTAGTGGGCCATCGGTCCTAAAAGTTCCCAAGAGTAAACTGTGAAATTTTATATTGGGCGGTCCTCAAACTTTTAAAAATTGCAACTCGGTCTCTCAACTTTTGGATATTTGCATTTGGACCCTAGAAATTTGAATTCTAGGCATTTTGGTAAATACGTGCCCCCTTTGTTAACCAAGTCAACGCTGACCGGGTCATCTCTCTCTCTCTCTCTCTCTCTCTCTCTCTCTCTCTCTCTCTCTCTCTTCTCTCTCTCAGAGGTAATTTCCTGAATAGGTGGTGCGCACGCGACCATGCCGGTGTCCCATTCGGCGACAGGCCGCTCTGCCGACCTGCCCCGCCAATTGGCCATCCCATCCCCAGTTTCCCGGCCACCAGTCCCCGCCAGCTATCTCGTTTTCTCTCTCTTCCTGGCGGACGTCTCTTTTCCCCTGCTTTTCCTCCGCATTAGGTTACGCCTTCGTCGTCCATTTTTCTGCCTCCACCATCATTGCCGCTCCTTCGTCTGACCTCCCCACCGTTGTCCCAGCCCTGTCGAAGCCGTGGCTACCACCGTCGTTGCTGTCGAAGCTGCCCGGAGACGCGCAATGTATCCTCCCTTGTTCTACCCTTGATGTCATTATTGCACGATGCTCGCCACGCGACACGTCTCCCAGCCACTACCATTGCCACCGCTTGCCTGATGCCACCACACATCGTCCCTCACCTCACCGACACCATTCCCAACTACAAGCACGTCGTTTTCTGCCTCTGTTGTCGCTAACGCTGCTCAATCCCCTGTTTCGCCACTACGTTGGTCTCCTGTGCATGCTTCGCCTCACGCCGTCGCCGCTTGCCAGCAACTGAGGTGAGCTCTCGCCGTCAACCCACGCTGCCAGACGCCACCCTAAGTCGTCCGGCCACCGTCCCAGCACCGAAGTCGCCTTGTCCAGCTGGTACAACCATTGTTCTGGGCTTTCAGTACATCCGTGCCCCTCACTGCTGCCATAATCCGTAGTCGAATCGTCGCCAAAGCCTCGTCAGAGCTTCGCCGTAACTGTGCCATCGATGCACCGTGCCGAGGCCGTTTGTGCTCTCTTTGCTCAAGTTTCGCGATGTCACGCGCCACCACAAGTCGTCATCATCGATGCCGCCGAGGTCGCACAAACCAACAAGTAAGTTTACATCCTAAATTTCAGATTATGACTATTTACTGCTTAATTTAGTAGAAATAATAATCTAATTGTGCTATTGGATCGGTGATAGTTAGGGCCAAGTAGGGTTGGAAATAGTTTAAATTGGATATTGTGTGCAACTTAGATTAATTATGTGGCCAATGGGTTATGATTGGCCAAATGGGTCAATTGCGCATAATAAGATATCGACCGGTGAATTATTGCCTAGGTAAATTTACTGATTGGTTAGCCTGAGTTGTTAATGGCATCGACTCGTTTTAAATGGATTGTAGTGTGTTAGTTGGTTGAATCGATTGAATTAGACTGGTCGTGGAGCGTCTTTTTATTTGATTGGGGTGTGCCTATAAATTGTGTGATTGGTGCATGTATGCAACCAATGCAACAGATGACATGGGTTGGGGCTAAGTCTTGGTCGTAAATCAATTGACTGCTAGATAGTCGCTTGTGGAGAAAGTCGAGCCGGGTGCGTGTATTGGTATCATAAGGTTAGTCATGCTTACTGGCTAGGAATGACTTTGGAATGTTAAACAATCTAATGAATTGGTTAGTCACATTAATTAGTAGCCACACAACGTAAGGGGTGCCTACTGGTCCCACATAAGAGCCAAACAACGTGATATGTTAGCCAGTGGTGATTAGGGTCGGATCTCATAAGAAGTTGGACGATTGGTTAGGGACCATAAGGTAATTCCCTTCCTAGTATAGGTTTAGAATGTACATTCTCACTAAGATTTTATCTCATTTATTATTTTAATCCACTTTTCAGGTCCCGAGCATGGATCCGATGAATAAAAATTGGCTTAGGTTGAAGAAACCCATATACATTGGGTGGTTGATTGACACCGTTGTGACAAGTTATGGTACATTTTTTAGAGACATTACAGAACTCTTTGGGAGTTTGACTACAACTTATGGTGTTGGGTATTACACTAGTACTGGGTGAGATACTCCCGTGAGAAGGGAGGTCCTCTGGTGTGGGAGCAGGACCACCACGAAGACCCTTGAGGAAGGTATGAGTTGTGGAACCTCGACTTGTAGAGGGAAGATCCTCCTAGTGCTAGTGTTGTAGACCCCTAGGATACCTCTTTTAAGACTTGTGCCTTTAGGGACTGGTCATACTATGGTATAGTGAGGCTAGCTAGATCCTCCTAATCCACCATTTTGGTCTGTATTCGTGGTTATATATATTAAACACTGGTTTGATATATGTTATGTACAGTTCCTATGTATCTTGGTGTTATTAGGAGTGTTTTATTATTCACTATGCATATGTCTCTGATTAAGTTAAAGATTGTCAATAAATATTGACACGTTGTATTTATCAACCGATAAAGGAAGTTATCGAAATCTGCCGCAGACTCGAGAGCGGGGCATGATAGTAGATGCTCGTGTTTTCATGTTTTGTCCGTCGCTCATTAATATCTCATTCGTAAAGACGAACCTATTTCCATTTTTTTTTTGTTAAAGAAAGAATAGAGTGATTCTATATCATGCAAAAAAATTTCTGTTAGGCTCTTTCAAGGTCAACTATATATAAATATATATACATTGCTCGTAGACTTTATTCCCCACTGAAAATTTGTATCGTCTCTGTTTCTCTTTTCTGTTTTTTTTTTTGTTCTTTTTTTTTTCAATTTGGCCCCATATCGGATAAAGTGATGTGATTAGGAGGATGATGATGACTATCATTATGAATTGCACTGATCAACGTCATGCCCCACCTTTTAATGCAAATGGACCTTTAAACCTTATAAATTGCATGCTAACATTTTCATATGTCGGGCGGATGCTGGCCATGTGCCTTAGAAAAGTTTCGCGAGCTGCCACTTCATGCATTTATTGCATATCATGTATACTCATTGTTGCAAGGTGACCCTTAGCGAAAGGAAACAGCCCATAGAACATGTCGATTGCTAGTAATAATAACAATAGCATCCTAACTGGAAAATCGAAGTCGAGAAGAGACTGGTCAAAATTGGATACTAAGAATTTGCGCTTCAAGAAGTTGTAAATTATTAGTCTAAGGTTTTGCTTATCCGCCAGACCTCATTACAACACGAATTCCCTAATTTTGAATTAATGTGACTCCCTTACTTTGGTAAAACATGAGAGATGCGCTTCATAAACATAGATAGACATTGAATACCGCTTAATCGCACCTTGAAAGTAAGTTGGATGCATAGAAATGTCATGTCTCTTCGCGCTTTCGTGTCGACTCTCACTCATTATTATGACATTAGGGTTTACAAGTTCAAACGACCAAGCTATATTTTGCTGGCTGGGAGATACTAAAAAATGCAACATATGTACCTATATATATATATATATATATATATATATTCCATGGTCCAACACCGACCATCCGATCAAGCAGATGATGCAAACTATATATAATGTAATGGCCCCCAAATGGACCAGTTTAATAAACATAGCATCGCCTGATCTCTTCGTTCGCATGCTGCGTGAGATTCCTAGTCAACGTTGGATTTTGCGTCCGAGACATGACCAATGAGTACTCCCTGATCACCCCGAATTATGCAGTACCCATAAATTTTTTATTCATCTGATCAAACAATTGGCGCAGTTCTGGGAAATCGCATTGTGGTTGTTGCATGTGCATATTAAATAAATGTGCCGATGTCGATATATTAAAAGGGATAGTCGGTTAACAGTTGCGACATTCCGTGTACGTAAACATTCATTTTTTATCAACTAACTTTTGTATATAGTTATTTATAGGGGAAAAGGGAGGCATCATGTGGGTTGGATAACGCCGCGGCGCTAAAGATTGATGCCATAGTTACATTTGTAAAAGAGTTGAACGGATGCTTTATTCATTGCGGAAGGATTTTGTGGAATTAGCATCGAAGGATCAAAGGATTTGATTTCTTAAGTGAACTTGTAACATTTGTTCAATGACCTTCTACAATTTCATCGGAATGATAGAGTCACAATTGTCAAGAGCGTTACCGATCTTGTCGCTCTTGGCTTCTGCCTCTTCCAAAGGGCAGGATCCTTTAGACCCTAGCTCCTTCTCTTCTTTTCTTGGTTCTGATTGATTTGGCACCATTTGCTCACTAGTGGGCATGATCGAAGCTAAAGCAAGTTAGGGCTCTAAATAGACCACAACACACTTCGATGGGAGCGTGGAGTCCTCAAACAGCAGCTACAACTAGATACCGTGTCGTGTAGACTTCTGGTTAGAAAGGGAAGGAAAAGAAAAAGGCATATCGCAGCTATAGAGACATTGAGGAGATGTTTCATGGAAGTAATTATAGCGTGCCAACATGGGGGCATGGCTGCAAGGCAAGATAAAGTTATTGGCATATACGAGAAAGGAGCGGCACTAAAACAGGGAAATCGGGACCTTCTTAACAGCATAAAGAAAGAATGGTCCGTATCACTCCCCATCCCCACCCTCCCTTCTCTCTCCCTAAGCGCGCGCGAGCATGCACGTGGTAGCTCATGGGCATGTGTGTCATGAGCATCGCCGATCGACAGCTGCCACCCTTAATCAGTGATAGTCTTCATCTAGATCAAGGGAGCTAGTTGAGTTGGGCGGTGCGTGGTCCATCGACAGCGATGGGGTTGACACCGCCATGACGAAGCTTGAAGTTGGCTTTGGCCAAGTAGCTGAGGAGGTGATGCTATGGTTGGTTGGAGAGAGCGAGAGCGAGAGAGAAGATGTTTTGTTAGGGTATTGTTTATGGGACTATCAACGGGAATTTACCTGCACATATGGCATATTACACGATTCCAGAAAATCATTCATGAAAGTAACCCTAGCCTTTTCAATTGCGCATAGTCAATCTCTACTCCATGGAATGGGCCTACTGATCTAAAATAGTCCAAAAGAGAAGCTGTTGTTCCCTTTATGGGCAATCAGGTTCAGTTGGTGCCACCGCAGTGGTCAGTCTCAGTACCCAGTTTGTTCCCCAGTCCATTCGGAAGCAGACTGAATGGATCCCAGATCATGTCTATGCATATAAAAGCAAAATATTCTTTCTCCTGTACATTGTTCATCCACTTTCCACGGAATCTTTGGACAAAATGGAAACTTTCGCTTCCAATGGAAATCATCACTTCCTTCACTTATGCGTTAAGTTTTCAACCTCACACTTGCCATATCACAGATACAGGAATTGGTATTCCCATAAACACCCATAATGGTGTTGCGCTATGTTATACTCTATGGTTGTATATAAATTGAGAGTTATGTGGACCATGAACTACCAGAAGAATCACACCCTTTTAATCAAGGGGCGACGATTTTTCTATGAAATAATCAGATTTACAGCCCAAATCGAGTTCCAATGGTGCAAGTATGATCAAGTTGAGTCTACTCTTAGCGATACTTTTAACTCAACGTGGCTTGATTATACATAACCTGAGGGCTCAATAGATCTTAATTTGTCAAGCTATTAAGTGTGATTTGACTTGTTTTTTCTGGTTAATTAGCTCAAGTTGAGCTTAGACTGACTCGGAGTTTGAAAATATAGTACAATCAAATCAAGCACACTACTTTTTTTTTAAATATTCCAATGAAAGTGTTCGCTAATCACGATATATATTAAAAGTTTCTTGTAATTGTTTTCACATAAGCCACTACATACGTTGAAAACAAGTTGATATTGAAATAGGAATGAAGTACTCAACTTTTTTAATTATATGCTTTGCTTGTTTAAGAATTATATGTTTTGGGTTTGGAGTAGGGATATCAATTTGATCCACCTAATCGGATGCCTGCACTACCTTGCCCCAAATGGAGTAAATAAAACCAACAAGTAATGTTTTCTTTTTTCATTTTTTGGTGGGAATGAGGCAAATTTTCCTACACCACGTGGGGCAAGACGTGAATGGGATATGGTCGGCCTCGCCCTCATTCCATCCTATGTCCGAAATGTGGAGATTTCTAATATCAACCCAGCTCTTTATACAAAGTGTATTACTCTGGTAATATAAAGTATCTTATTTTCAGCATACTTTACAATGTCCAAAAAATACTTCCCACAATTTATTCCCTTTTGTCATCAATTTATCATCAAAATTTTCCAAACTAAATTCTATGCTAATAGATCTAGGAATTCCAAATTCAAAACTCCTTTTTGTGCATAGATGATTCATTCAACTTGCAATTTGGTCTAAAGACTATTACATGAATAGAAGAACTTCTATTGAGGAAATTAACCTGAAATTGTGAAGCGTGAAATTATTGTAGAGGGCAAGTTACCCACTAGAGTTTGGGATGGTATACATAAATATGCCCTGAGCAAGGCGTCCCTAATGATAGTTGGGGCAGAGATGGGGACATAATCCCGCACACGCCTTGTCCCATTGCCATTCTTAGTTTGAAAAGAATAGTGATCAAGGACATGTTAATGTATGTGTTGGTGTCTTGATGGCAAACTTAGCGTGACTGCCCGGGAATGATTCTCTTTGTTCCACGAAGAAGTCAGAATGATATTTTTACTTAATATCGAAAACCCTATAGCACCCCCAGACAAAAAGAAAAGATGCTCTGAAAGACTGGTACGATTATTCTCCATGCCTTTTCTTTGTTGGCTCAGCATTCTTCATAAGCAATGCGCCTGATGCATGAAATAAGTGTGACAGCGTATAGTGGGATCCAACAGATCTTTTCATCCTTCTTCGGTATTGAGCAGTAAGTGAAACTCGGTTATAAGAAATTTACGAGTATTTTGGCCTTAATGAAGCAAAAATGGATCCACTAAACTATATCGGAGCAAAAGACCCTTCGGAGCAGATCTCGCTTTTACGTGAATTCGAGCCTTTCGAGAGCCACTACTTGGGCTCGTACTATCCCGCTGTTGATCATAATCCTCCGGATGACATTAATGCCTGTATTGAATATGACCTCTTCATGCAAATCCTTGGGGAACACAATGAACCTGAATGTGCAAAGAAAGATGTCACGGGAAGGCGCAAGGGTTCTCTGGAATGTGCTCATCAGCGCGAGCCAAACAAAATGAAGAATGGAATAGCTGTAGATAGCGCTATCGAGAAATGGAAGGTAATAACTCTGGTTTCAACCCTCCGATAAATCGTTTCAAATAAACTTGCAGCAAACAGAATTTTCACCGTAAGCTAGATTTTGAGTCAAAATGATCTTTCCAACATGAGCCATTATGTGTGAAAAATTTTCCTTAAGGTACAAAAAAAGGAGTCCTGGCTTTTGATATTTGTAAATTACAATAAACCTTGAAGATAATTGAGCAAGATGCGCATTTTGTTTGAATTGTACAAATTGTTTGCATTACTACTTGCTCTCAAGTTGAAGGGTCGAGTTTGAAATACCTTGACACGCTTTGGCGAGATTGAATTTGGACAGGGTCTTCCGTTTTAAACACATCGCTAGTACCTGTTTGATAAAAAGAGAATACAGTTTCGAAAGTAGTTTCTTCATATATTTCTCCTTTATTGTTCAAGAAAATGGTTTTCATTGTTCATGTTTTCTTTACTCCTTTGAAAGTAACTAGTCCACAGAGAATTGAAGGATATGGTGATCAAAGGACCATTTCATACATATGTTCGTGTCTTGAAAGGCAAACTTTGCGTGTTATGCCCGAGAGATTTTCTCGCCTAGTAGCAGTTGAACTTATCTGCTTACTTTGTAGTACAATTATTCCTCATGCATTTGTTTTGTTTTTTTTTTTTTTGTTGATTTAGCAGTCTTCATTAGTAACTGATTTCCATAATACGTGACATAGGGATCACACTGAATTTGACCGATCTGTGCAGATTCTTCAGGAAGATGCAACAGAAGGAGATCACAAATGGCCCAAAAGGAAGAGGTTCGAAAAGGGCTCTTTAGAATATGCTCAAAGGCAAGAGCTCAATAAAATTAAGAACAGAATTGCTGCTGCTCGTTCTATTGAGAAAGTCCAGGTAAAAGTTTTCTATACGTACAGTCAATTTAGTCATACAACAATCGCCTTCATCTCAGTTGACGAGTTTGGATCACAAGTCCTAGCTCCAAATTTCGTGTTGCAAACTAGGATTTTGTTCAAAATACTTCTCGTAATGAGGTTCTGAATGTGTTGATGGACCAGAATCACATCCTCGAACTGGAGCGGAAGGCCGTGAGGTTGCGCAGGCAAAATGATAATTGCAGAAAGCTATTAGTGGTGATCATGTTTAAACTCTCTCTCTCTCTCTCTCTCTCTCTCTCTCTCTCTCTCTCTCTCTCTCTCATTGTTTTCCAGAATCCGATCCAAACTTTCTTAATATAAAGAACTAATTAGGAATCATGTTTGCACCCTTTCTTCCGAAGCTATGCTAGATTTTCAAAACTATTAAGTACTTATCGTTGGTGTTGGAGAGAATTTGTACATAATGCTGGATCAATAACAAATCAACAAATCTGCAATTTTAAAAAACTAAGATAAGGTCATTAATGGAACCACATACTTATCATTTATGCAGCACTCGTCAGCATTTCTTCCTCCAAGATTATAAGCAATTGAAATGCCCATTTTCATTGGCCTGATACGGAGTTAAAGTTCCAAGTTTAGAACCACGGAGGCGGAAGCAAGGCATTCAAAGTAATGAGCCCGAGTCATTATCAAATCCAAGAAGCATGCCTTCTACACATGATTTGCCTCCCTTGTAGCTCAACCCGATCATCACAGGGCGGATTTGGATGGATTTAAGTTTGGCCTGTCTTTTAAATGCGGCTAGCATAGTCGGATGGGGATTTCGGGCCAGTACCGAGAACAGAAACCCTTGACCATAAAGAGATTCTTGAGACTCTTTCAGCTAGAAGAATGAGAAGAAACAGACAGAACGTAGAAATTAATATGCAAGAACTCATTCTTTCAATCATCGGATACTTCATACATTCTGGATCATGGCGTGTAATTTTGTTAGCTCATATTCTTTCTCTCCACAGCGCCATCACGCATATGAGAACTGATTATAGCCTGTTCATCTTATTTTTCCCACAGCATTGGGCAGGACCAAATGCAGCTGGGGGCTTTAGACCCTTGAGAAGGACTTCTTCGGGACCACTTTAATTCTGGGCCTGCATATTTTCAGATGCCATCTATTTCCCCCTAAGCCCTTTGATCAATGTCGGAAGTTTACGATGAACATTAAACTCATAGCTGTTATTTCCTAAGTAATCTTTTCCGAGATGCAAGCGTTAGATATAATCGAAGTACTTTTGGGTTCGACTAATGCTTGTGTGAGTGATATGCATCGTCAATCAATCGGATCATGCTTGCACCATATTTAGTGCACTTCAATATATATATATCGCCATAATGTTCAGGGAGCAATCACATTATGCATTGTTGAGGAGCCTCTCGAATCAAGATGTTCTTCAATCAAATAAGTCCACTAGCTACCTTTTTGTAATCCTAATTCATAAATAATTAATAATATGTACAAGTTTAATTTCATGACACCATCATCACTAGAGATGGCAAAGTGGACCAAAGATCTATATTTTAACTCATATTTGATTTCAACAAAAAAAAAATCATATTTGATAATATTGATCATAAATGAATAAACTTAAAATGTTAGATGAGTCTTAAAATGGATCACTTAAAAATCTAATGGGTCATAAATGGGTTACATAATAAACTTAAATTTTATTAATAAATAATTTTAAATATTATTAACAAGCCATTTTTAGACTTTAAAAATTATGCTATTCTAATTTTTTAAAAATTTTTAAAAATAAAAATTTGATTATTTTTTCCCTTTTTTTTCCCCTTATTTCTCATTTTTCCTTTCTTTATAAGTTGGTTGCTGGCCAAAAGACGAGGGACAAGCTCACTAGCCTCCAACGACCGGAAGAGAAAAAAGAAAAATTAAAGTATATGTTTTTTAAAATAAAAATGATTAACATTTTGATAAAAAATAAAAAATAGAAAAATAAAATTATTTTAACAATACATATTTTTTAAAAAATACTTGGTTAAATATAGAGGTGTTTTAACAAAATGGGTTGGACCGGATATTGGTCGCTAAAATTGCATGGTATGAAAATGGGTCAATATGGGTTGGACTATTTTTTACTCGATCCGACCCACCCATTTGATGCCTCCAGTCAATAACTTCAGTTTGTCAAAAGCACGAGCAGCAGCAATTCTGTTCTTAATATTCGTTAGCTACCGCCTTTCCACCTCTTCAAGAAAACCGTTTTGGTATCGTTTTCCTGTGACCCAAGGCTTAACGTTAGGACCAGTTACGATCCCACCGCATAATGAGGTGCCACCTACGGCAGAGCTGCCATCTCCCAAAAAATTCTACTCTTTCTTTCCCTTCCCCTCGCTGTCATTAATTTTCTTAACATCATCCCTGATCGGTTTCACATTCGCAGCATTATTGAATACATCTTCTGCCTCCATTCGCCGTCCTCTGTCCATTAGTTTTTCCTTGTCTACCAAATCTTGCTGAAGCATTTCCATAAAGTAGTTCCAGTCGGTGAATTTAAGGGCAATTGGTGGATCCACAGTAGATGGAGGCAAGGATTGGATTTCCAGTTGTTCAAAATCTTGTTGAACCCTTGTCTGCTCTGAGGCCTCACTTCAATATAGTTCAGTTGGTCTCTTTTTATTGCAAGACAGTTTTTGCTTGTATATGTTTAAAAGCTGGACATGACCTTCCCTTTTCTTTCAGATGAATATTGTAATTTTTATCTCTAGAGAACAACTTCACAAAAGAATAGTCTCCAACCACTATCACACCTATCACATGCAGTAAGCACATAAAGGACATTTGCAGGCCAACGAAGAAAACTGCTTGAAGTTTAGTTGTCCTTATAGTCCTGGACAGCAGTTTAGTTGCCAAATGATGTACTCCTTTACCAACTGAAATGCCGATTCTCTCTTTTCGGTGTCAATAATTCATTTTCAGGTATCTGTTAAAACAAGTCTTGCATTGTAGAACAAATGCATTCAAAGGCAGAGGAACTTTTTAAGATGAACAAAGGAACATAAAACTTCATTCATACAAAAAAACTGCAAGTACAAGAGGTTAAAAACATTCTGGAACTGCTTACAACAAGTGCTAACCGCCTAGTTCCACTTCCTAGAAAATAGCAACTTCAACAACTGCTGCTAATACACACATGTGACTAATACAATAATAAAAAACAACAAAAAACAGAACACTTCAGCACTAAGACAAATCCAACAAACTCCTCCTTGGATTAGTTGCTGCTGCATACTCCAAGTCTTTCTCTTAACATCTCAAACCTTCCAGCTTGAAGTGGCTTTGTGAATATGTCCGCAAGCTGATCTTCAGACTTGCAATAGACCAACTTAACTTCACCTCTTTGTTGCACTTCTCGCAGAAAGAAGAACTTGACTTGAAAATGCTTGGTTTTGCCATGAAAAACCGGATTCTGTGATATTGCCAATGTAGCTTGATTGTCTACATTTACTTCAAAACAGTCACCAACATACAACCATAGATCCTTCACTATTTTTTTCAACCACAAAGCTTGATTTGCAGCTGCAGTAGCTGCTATGAACTCAGCTTCTGCTGTGGACTGAGCAACAATCTCTTGCTTCTTAGAACACCATGAAAAACAAGCAGAACCAAGAGTAAAACAATATCCAGATGTACTCTTCATATCATCAATCGACCCAGCCCAATCACTATCCGAATAACCTTGCATTATAAACTTTTGACTTTTCTTAAATTTCACACCAAAATGCAAAGTTCCTTTGAGGTATCTTAAGACCCTCTTTGCTGCAACCAAATGTAGCTGACTAGGAGTACTCATGAACCTAGAAAGAACACTCACAGCATATAGAATATCTGGCCTTGTTGCTGTAAGATACATTAAGCATCCAATCAAGCTTCTATACATAGAAGCGTCTACAGCATCTGCTTCATCATTCTTTCTTAGCTTCTCCTTAACAGCCATAGGAGTGCTTACACTTCTACACTCTTCCATCTGAAACTTCTTCAGAATTTCTTTTGTGTACTTCTTCTGGCAGATGAAAATCTCATGTGAAGCTTGCTTGACTTCCAGACCCAAGAAATAAGCCATCTTTCCCAAGTCTGACATCTCAAAAACTGAAAACAGACTTTGCTTTACATTCTCTATCAATTCCTCATCATTCCCTGTCACTAATAAATCATCTACATAAAGTGACAGAATCACAACACTGTGATTTACCCTCTTGACATAAAGAGTAAACTCACTCAGACTTCTAACAAAGCCAAAGTCTTGCAAATATTGATCTATCTTTCCATACCAAGCTCTTGGAGCTTGCTTCAGTCCATATAGGGCTTTCTTCAATCTATATACCTTCTCTTCCTGCCCTTCGATGCTGAAGCCTTCAGGTTGTTCAACAAAGATTTCCTCCTCGAGCTCTCCATTCAGAAAAGCAGACTTGACATCTAGTTGGAATATAGGCCACCCCTTTTCTGCTGCCATAGCTATAAGCAACCTAATTGTATCAAGCCTCGCAACTGGAGCAAACGTCTCAGAATAATCAACTCCCCATATTTGAGCATAGCCTTTCACAACCAATCTGGCTTTGTGTTTATTTATCGAACCATCAGGATTAAGTTTTGTTTTAAACACCCACTTAACCCCAATAACATTCTTATCACAAGGCCTATCAACAAGCTCCCATGTGTGGTTTTTCTGAATCATTGCAAGCTCCTCCTGCATTGCTATAATCCACCTCTTATCCTCTTTAGCTTCAATATAGCTGACTGGTTCTAGCACTGCCACATTGCATCTTTCATAAATTTCAGCAAGTGACCTTGTGCCTTTTACTGGAAAATCATCTATACTATCTTCCAGTTCATCAACAGCTTCATCAACCTCTTGCTGTTGTTTTTCTGATTGTGTTTGATCTGCTATCTTTCCTTCCACCCAATTCCACTCATCTTCCTCTAAGAAGACAACATCTCTATTTACAACAACCTTTCCAGTCATAGGCTGAAAAATTCTGTAAGCTTTTGAATGAAGACTATACCCTATGAAGATTCCAACCTCCGCTCTTTGATCTAATTTGCCCCTCTTGACATGAGGAACATGTGTATAACACAAGCACCCAAAAACCTTCAAACTTTTCACAGAAGGTCTAACACCATACCATGCTTCATAAGGTGTTGACTTCTCTAAGGCTTTTGTGGGCAATCTGTTCAACAAGAAAACTGCAGTGCTAGCTGCCTCAGCCCAAAACTTCTTGGGTAAACTCTTCTCTTGCATCAAACATCTAGCCATCTCCATAATACTTCGATTTTTTCTCTCACTAACCCCGTTCTGTTGAGGAGAATAGGGAGCTGTAAATTGCTGTACAATGCCTGCTTGCTCACAGATTAACTTAAACTTGTAAGCCGTATACTCAGAACCATTATCAGACCTGAGCATTTTAATTGTCTTCCCACTTTGATTCTCAACTAAGGCTTTAAATCTCACAAACACATTAGCAACTTCAGACTTGGCTTGCATAAAATAAATCCAGCTTAGCCTAGACATGTCATCTGTGAAAGTAATAAAAAACCTGCTGCCATTGAGAGAAGACTCTGACATAGGTCCACATAAGTCTGTGTGAACTAATTGCAGCTTCTCACGTGCTCTCCAGCTTCCTCCTTTGAAAGGAAATCTGACTTGCTTGCCAAGAAGACAAGTTTTGCACTGTGAAAACTCTTCCTCCAAACTTGGCAAGTCATCTGCCAAATTATTTCTTTGCATAAACAGCATGTTCTTTTTGTGGACGTGCCCAAGCCTTCTATGCCATAACTCAGCATTTTCTTCTTTACATTTTAAAGCTGTTTGTTGCATCTCCTGCGGCTTGAACATAAAGCTTTTATCCCTCATAGGCATTCTCAGAACTTCTTTGCAATCAGCATCATCAATAAGACATTCATTTCCTTCAAACTTCACTCTATAGCCCTTCTCAACTAGTTGACCAACACTCAATAGATTTTGGTCGACTTCAGGCACAAAGAGAACATCACTGATCAGCTTCACCTCTTGACTTCCTTCAATAGCTATTGTACCTTTCCCTTGCACTTCAATATATTGTCCATTGCCAATCCTTACTTTGGACTTGACCGACCTGTCTAGACTTCTAAACAGCTTCAGATTGCCAGTCATATGATTTGTACAGCCGCTATCCACCAGCCACGCATCATCCTCAACATAAGAGCCAGAACCAGAAGCCACAAATAAGTGTTCTTCCTCGATTTCATTTACTGCTATCTGTGCTTCTCCTGCTTGCTGATGGTTGTTTTCTTTGCAAATAGCTTCCATGTGACCAAGCTTGTTGCATTTTCTACACTTAGCATCAGGCCTCCTCCAACATCTAAAGGACTGATGATTAGTTCCTCCACAGTGTTGACACGGCTTCTTGTTTTTCTTCCATTTGCCCGTTCCACTAGAACTTCCTTCTTTTGCAGCATGCTTGAAGTCACCTGCGCTTCCTTTGAACTGATTCCATTTCTTTCCTTTGCCTCCATCATTGTGCTTCACTTTCGCTTGTAGAGCACCCTCTACATTCACTTCTTTTCTCATCAATCTTCTTTGCTCCTGAGCCTGCAAGGAAGTTAATAATTCTGCAAGCTTTATATCACTTAGGTCTTTTGTATTTTCCAGAGAAGCTATGGTGGCTTCAAATTTCTCTGGAAGAGACACTAAGATCTTCTGAACCAGCCTTTCATCACTCAAGTCAGTTCCTAATACTCTGATCTTCTCGGCTACATCAATCAGCCTATCAGAATACTCCTTCACTGACTCTGAATCTTTCATCTGCTGTCTCTCAAATTCCCTCAAGAGATTCAGCACCTTCATGTTCCTTATCTTCTCATCTCCCTCATATTCCTTCTTCAGAAAGTCCCATATAGCCTTTGCAGACTCACATCTCATGATCCTTGTGAAGATAGAAGGCGAAACAGCAGCATACATGCATGACTTTGCCTTGGCCTTCCTAGTGATTCTCTCTTTATGAAATTTTATTTGATTCAAAGTCGGATTGTTTGGGAGTGGAGTAACTTCATAATCATCCTCCACAGCCTCCCATAGATCATGACCCTCTAAAAACGCTGTCATCTTAACAGCCCAAGCCTGATAATTTTCCCCAGTAAAGACTGGAGCAGCCATAGAAGAGAAACCACTCGAACTTGCTTCCATCACATAAAAGAAACTTCACTTACCTTCACCTTCACAGTCCCTTAAGATCCTTCAACAGCTCTGATACCAATTGTTAAAACAAGTCTTGCATTGTAGAACAAATGCATTCAAAGGCAGAGGAACTTTTTAAGATGAACAAAGGAACATAAAACTTCATTCATACAAAAAAACTGCAAGTACAAGAGGTTAAAAACATTCTGGAACTGCTTACAACAAGTTCTAACCGCCTAGTTCCACTTCCTAGAAAATAGCAACTTCAACAACTGCTGCTAATACACACATGTGACTAATACAATAATAAAAAACAACAAAAAACAGAACACTTCAGCACTAAGACAAATCCAACAGTATCCAGCACAAAGTTAGCCTCTGAACGCCAACTTATGCATGATACCTACCCGGGATGATGTTCTTTTCTGTTCGGGAAAAATTGCCACTTGGGCTAAAGTGGGCTAAAGTATAATACCAAGTTTTTGCTGAGAAATGAGTCAACGAAAATGCAGAACATTACAAATTACCAGCCAAAATTACTTGGCACGATGTAAAGGTTCTATCATGTAGCTCACTAATATTAAAATAATGTCAGCAGAAGCATGTGTCCTAGATTTTTGTTCAATTTCTAAGCTCTCATTTTTCTTCACCAAGGTCATAAACTTATGTTGCTGATTGTTCATCAAATTAATGGTTGTAGCAAAACTTATGGCAAAAGCACTACTTACGCCAGAAGTTCTACTTCGTTTTCTTCTTTTCCACTTAAAAATTTGACAATATGTCTATCCCTACGAAGTGAGCATGTAGTGAGTAGCACAGATCTTTTTTTCTTTGACGTTGCATATCTGTGAAGAACTGAGGGTGTCCTTCAATCAATGAAAAACTGGGCAATCTCCAACCTTAATGCCCGGAACTGTCGGACAACTAGCAAGAGGGCAGTGATCATCCAAATCCAGGCCCCACCACCTCATCCCGTTAATGTCTCTTATCTGCAATGTGGAATAGCAAAGTATGGCCATGAAGGCAACGCCAGCATCGAGCCCAGCAGACAAAATGTAGTTGTGCCTTGCCCACCAGCTTTTGTACCTCCTATACACATATATGTTGAAGAAAATTCCGACGGTTATCCAACATATGTTGTTCACTGCCGTTGCCGGTGGCATAGATGGTGGGCCACTTATGATGACAGGCACGTTGATGAGCCTTATCCATTTCTTCTCGGGAAACATCTGAGAGAGCATCCAAACTGGGACCGGAGCGAGAATTCCTATGAGAAAGAAATAGTTCATCTTGGCATATACCCCAAGGCGGCCGAACATCCGCAGTGGTCCGGCCACGCCCCAAATAATGGAGGCATTATAAAATACGTCGTCCCCAGGGCACGTCCACGGGCTTCCCACAGGCAATTTGGATGGATCGCAGATGTTATCCACAGATGTGAGGAGCCACCAAGCAGTGCCAAAGTAGACCGAAGATGCAACTACCGTCCCCACCAGCTTCAATCACGAGGAATAAGTCAATTCTAGTTCCTACCATTTGAATGTGTATAATTATCTGACAAAAGCACTAAACATAAGATGAGACACGGTAATGGTAAATACTGGAGCTCTACCTGAACAATGAACATGGACTTTGGTGGGATTTTCATGTAATGGCCCAACTTAAAGTCTGAGAGAAAAGTTATCGCTTGCACCATGCTTACATAACCATATGTCTTGAATACCACATTTGCCAGAGGCTTTCCAGGATACATGTAACCAATTATCAGCTCCGAGATGACATTTAATCCGGGTTGCTGAACATGAAAGGCGACGTCCCATCAATAGCAAGAGGACATTTTCATAGAAAATTGAAAACGAGTTATATTGACTATACCTGGTTTGTGGTGGCCGTGATTACTCCAATGGGCAACATGAAGAATAGAACTACACCAATTGCCAGCAGGACTCCCCAGTACGGGAGTTGAAGCTGTCTGCCAAATCCTTCACAAGCAACCATGGCGAGTCCGATCATTATCAGCAACAGCGAGTAGAACCACCATTGTGGGACAGCATCATAATTCTTCTTCATCAGTCTAGTATGCACATCATCAAACCTATCTCGAAAAGCTGCCTGTGTTTGTTGCCAAATAGTCCTGTAATTGTAATTTTAGAATCTGTTTTTGAGATGATTCATCCTCACAGCTCCACAACTTTGTGCGACCAGCTTCGTGAAATAACACAATTTCTTATCATTCAATTACTGAATGCAATTCTGTTCTACTAGAAAAGTTGTGTTCGATTTCTTGATATATTCTGCAGGTGATTAAAAGAAAGAACAGAGGAAGTTCTTTATCTCAATGGTGATACTCAGTGATAAGTACAAAGAGTAAAAAGCATTTACCTGCCATGGAAGAGAGCGACATGAGTTACCGTAGCTGCCAAGGTTGCAAAGCTCAAACCGTAAGTAAAAGCAAAGTAGATACTCAGGTGGATTTTACTATAATCATCATATCCTTGCTGATTAAATTGGAAGTTTGTCTCGTTCAGGATTAATCCGATGTTGTATTTGCCTCCATTAGCATCAAACACGTGAGACGAGAAAATGGGGAACCGCTTGGCTTCGAATGCGTTGGTCCAATAGGCAATTGGGATTAACACGTAGAGCATGAGAAAGAAGCCAGCACATATGTTTATAATTGCAAATCCTGGGGTGGCTAAAGGAGATCCAGTGAAGGAAGCAACAGTAGCCCAATCTAGGGCAAAGGAACCAATACCAAGACCACGACGTCCGGACCCGATTTGTTGCGCTGTGACTGAGTCCTTCCATATCCAGCATACAAAGGATAGGGCAGTTATGGATGGAAACAGATAGTTTGGAACAACATAGTAGGCAAAACTTGATATGAGGACAATGAGGAAGAACTGTAGCCTTGTCAATCCTTCTTTGGGCCTGACCTCCTCCTCATGCAGTGCCCTGAAAGTTCAAAGAAAGTGGACTTGTGACAACGAAAATAAGTAACCGAAAGAAAGGAGCATATAATAAGGTGGTCTCAGAGGCATACCTGAAGAGAGAGACCTGAACCAGGTTTGCTGGCCACCACATGTATGGCGAATCAACAAGGAACTTCCGGAAAGTCCCTGCCCATCCATATCCAAGCATCTGCCAATTTTCATACATCTCGTTCCATTAGCGAAGGCCGATAATCATAGTCAAGTGTAGACCAGGGAAGAAAACATGCAGACTAATGATTGTCAAACCCCAGGCCTATAGTGGTTAGTGATTGACTATACCTGTGTAGTTAGTGTTAGCAGCATAGCTGCTAGAGGATGAACATGACGGTGATAAAAGGCCATAACTATAGTGATGATATTCATGGCATACACGTTGCTCGAGCCTGTGTTGGCAAATATGGTTATTAGGACATGTTCCTTCAAGTTGAAGGGTCCTGGATTCAATGAGAACGACCATTTTGTTCTTGGGATGCAAACAACTTTCTTTGGTAGAATTGCCGCCATAAATTTTCCCAGGGGAAGTACCACGATCTGAGCAGAAACCGATGTCAAAGAGAGTGCATTTTGGCGGTAGCCGAAAAACTGATTTAAAAAAGCCAGAGTTGCGCATGCAGTGATTCCCAGAACCCATGTTCGAAATGTTAAGCAGGGCAAGGTCGGATCATCCCGAATTGGAACAGTCAATCTCACTTCCTCGATTGGAGAGTCGTTCACTTCATCTGCAGATAATTCATCATCCACTAGTGAATGATTGTTGAAAGCAGCTCGGCAATAGCATATAAAAGTTCCAATGAAAGAAGGGTTGCCTATAATTGCTCAGGCAATTAATCAAACAGAACGAGAACGACCCCCATCACCTTTGAGACTGCTTGTCACAAGCGGTTCTGAGACGTGCGTTTGCTCAAAGGCCACCATGTTAATGCGCGCACTGACTCAGAGACTTGGTCATGTTTCAACAGAATAAAAAGCAAATGGTAAGTTTTGAGTTCTAAGCAAGACACTTCCTCCGAAATATTAAAACTACCATGGCTGACTCGCGCTATCGAATTGCGCTTCTATTTCATTCGTTGTTGAGGTTGAAACTTTACTGGGGTGTCCATATATAGACCAGAAACCTTAATCAGCAGAATGCAAAGAAAAATGCAGGAACATGATTCGGAGCCAACATCATACAATGAAAAGAAATTGCTTTATCACAAAACTGGACATCAAAAGTTCCCTAAAGAAAGATTCATTCACCGGCACTGTCGAAATTGTGACAATCAGGTTCAAGCTTCTTGGGCTGATGAGAGAGCGAAACTCCATGGTCGTCATCCGGTTGCTCCATTCTCAATTAGTTAAAGACTTCGTTTCTCACTTTCTAAAGAAAAAGGGCTTAACACGCCATAAAGATTATAGTCTCTTATAGCATCTGCTGGCGAGAAGAATATTGGCCAAAGCGCTGTTAAGTTTGTCATCTACACATGGATTCAATCGATTTGTCAGGTTGCGTAGTGCTTTAATTTTTGGACGCACCGGCTGCTCATGATGGATCACTCTCGGACTCAGAGCACCAGACAGAGGAACAGTCCAAGGAAAAGGCCGGTGACCTGATCCTTTTGGGAACCCTCTCGAGTTGCTGTTGAATGGAAATGGGAAGGATCTGCAATGAATATACCTTGGAGTGAACAAGTCACGTGGAGACAAAAAGATAAAAAAAGCCACATCTAAACGACCATATCCCTGAGTCATGACGGGGTCCTTCGACCCTGTGAAATCTTGCATCAACAAGCTTTGTCTTCTTCCATCCGGTCATTGATTTCCGCAACCTTATCCTTCCCTTCCACGAGGATATTCACATGTTTTCTGTAGTCTGTACTCTGGAGAGAGACAGAGAGAGAGAGGGAGAGAGAGAATGGGGGAGTGGCCCAAATGGGTTGGCGTCAAATTACTGTATCATGCTAATCTCTAAGATGGACTATACATTTTACTGCATGAAGATCGCGCGAGGTTGAACAATATGATGCGCTCACGTGCTTCTGCCCATTGAGTTATCATTGGATTTTAAGCACTCACCGAACATTATTTGTTGCGTCCTATCTTGCATCACGGTGCTTTTAGAAGCAAATTGAAACACATGTTGTAAACATATAGTCATGTATGAGAATCAGACTATAATCTCTTGCTCTAAGTTACTATTGTGAGAATCTTCTAATTCCTATCTCTTGATCTAAGTCATCATTTTATTGATTTATATATAATAACCAAAAGTATATCAACTATGCTTCAAGATGAATACAAACCGAGTTTGTTAAGCATAGTTTACAGGTTTTCAATTAGAAATTCGGTTTTATTCATACATGGTACTTGTTTAACTCAGAAGAGGATCATGAAGAAAAAAAACAAGACTTCACATTTTGTTATGACAACTACACAGAAACAGGACAATTAAATATCCAACAAATCTTTAGTATTATCACGAAATAATAAACACTCATTGGAGAAAGTGACGACAATAAAAAAACAGTTATCTGCACATCTTCATCCTTCAAAGTGCTGCCCCCTCAAGTAAGGGGGAAATCCCCACCCCTCTCTCCCTCCAGATTCCTCTGATCGATTCGGATCCTACTTAGTTGCGGCCATGGCCACCATATCTCCAACTCTCCGAGCACTCAGCCATGACCATGGCCACTAGAGCTCTTAGCTCCACCGTGGCTGCCGGAGCTCCGAGTTATTTGCCATGGCCGCTCTTGGCCGCTCTAGCTTCTTGCTCGCAACCATGGCCGCCAGATCTCCGAGCTCCAAGCCAACGGTCGCTTTAGCTTCGGGCCCACGGATACGGTAGCTCCCCTCCCCTCCTCAGTAGCGGATCTCTAGCTCCTCTCACTCACAGCCGTCTAACTCCTCTCACTCATGGCCAAAGATCGAGCGAAGCGACTGAGCCAAACCCCAACACGGTGGCCATGGAAGTGCCCCTGCCGCAAGTAACCACAGATCAAATGGCCGTGCGAGGCTAGCGTCTTGAGGTCGCAACCTTCATGGGAGTCATCGGTTGGGTTTGAGTAGCTTCCTCTTGTAACCAAGGACCGAACCGAAAATCACAAATTCCTATTTTATGTAATCGGAAACCTGACAAACACCCCAAGAAATCATCTAGAATCGGCTGGTCCAATCCGGCCTGGATGATTCCCAGTCCATTTAATCCATGTTATTCACCCCAAATTTATAGGTCGGTTCATCAAATTAATGGTAGTAGTGAAAAGTTATGGCAAAAGATCTATCCACAATACCATATTTTATTCCATTTACTTCTGTTCCACATGAAGATTTGGCAGTATAAGTACGCCTAGAAAGGAAGCATGTTGCGATTAGTACATATTTTATTCCCATTGACATTGAATACGAGCAAAGAACTCAGGATGTCCTCCGATCAGTGAAAAACGGGGCAACCCTCAACCTGAATGCCCGGAGCGGTCGGACAAGTAGCGAGAGGGCAGTGATCATCCAATTCCAGCCCCCACCAATTCACCCCATTAATGTCTTTAGCCTGCAATGCAAAATAGCAAAGTATGGCCATGAAGGCGACGCCGGCATCGAGCCCCGCAGACAAAATGTAGTTGTGCCTTGCCCACCAACTCTTGTACCTCCTGTACACATATATGTTGAAGAAAACTCCGACGGCAATCCAACATGTGTAGTTCACGGACGATGCTGGTAGTAGATTCCCCGCGCCGCCTATGATGATAGGCATGTTGATAAGCCTTATCCATTTCTTCTCAGGAAACATTCGAGAGAGGATCCAGACCGGGACCGGAGCGAGAACTCCGAAGAGAAAGAAATAGTTCATCTTGGCATATAGCCCAAGGCGGCCGAACATCCTGAGTGGTCCGACCACGCCCCAAATGACGGAGGCCGAGTAAAATACGTCGTACCCGGGGCACGTCCACGGGCTTCCCACTGGCAGTTCGGACACGACGCACATGTGATCGACAGATTTGAGGAGCCACCACGTCGTGCCAAAGGAGACTAAAGTTGAAACCAGCGTTCCCATCACCTTTAGGAAAATAAGTAATTGTTCGTCTTAATTATCGTGCATAATTATCCGAATAATCGGTCATAAGCATAACATGAGACGTGGTAATGGCAAATTCCGAAACTCAAACATTACCTGAACTATGAACATCGCCTTCGGTGGGATTTTCATGTAGTGGCCCAACTTAAGGTCTGAGAGAAAATATAACGCCTGTGCCATGGAGATATAACCATATGTCTTGAATGCCATGTTTGCCACAGGCCTTCCAGGATAAATGTAACCAATTATCAGCTCCGTGATGATATTCAAGCCGGGTTGCTGAGCATGAAAGTCAATGTCTCATCAATAACACGAGGAGATTTGTAGTAGTAAATCCGAAACGATTTGTATTGACTATACCTGGTTTGTGGTGGCTGTGATTACTCCAATTGGCAACAGGAAGAATAGAGCTAAACTGATTGCTAGGATGATTCCCCAGTACGGTAGTTGAAGTTGTCCACCAAATCCTTCACAAGCAAAAATGGCCAGTCCAGTCATTATAAGCATCAGCGAGTAGAACCACCATTGAGGGACAGCATCATAGTTCTTCTTCATCAGTCTAGTATGCACGTCATCAAACTGATCTTGAAATGCTGCCATTGTCTGTTGCCAAATAGTCCTGTAAATAAAATGTTATAATTCGTTTTTCAGCCGATCATCCTCAAGGCTCCACATCTTTGTGCGCCACCAACTTTGTATACCACTTGGTTTTTATCCTTCGACTACTGTATGCTATTCTGTTTTACTGCACAACCTTTTTTAGGATTTCTCTATATATTTTACAGGTGACAAGAAGAAAAATTAGATATAGCTTTCCAGCCATCTGATGAATTCAGACATCAGCACAAATAGTAAAAGCATTCACCTGCCATGGAAGAGAACGACATGAGATATCGCAGCTGCCAAGGTCGCAAAGCCCAATCCATAGGTAAAAGCAAAGAAGATGCTCAGGTTAAGTTTACTGTAATCATCATATCCCTGCTGGTTGAACTCGAAGTTCTTCTCATTCAGGGCTAAACTGACGTTGTATAGTTGTCCGTAAGCATCAAATGTATCCGACGAGATAATAGGGAACCGCTTCGCTCCGAATGCGTTGGTCCAGTAGGTAATCGGGGTTAACACATACAATGTGAGGATGTAACCGACTGTTATGTTTATAATTGCATAGCCTGGGGTGGCCAAAGGAGATCCATTGAAGGCGGCAACAGTAGCCCAATCTAGGGCAAATGAGCCAATACCAAGGCCATTTGTTCCGGACCCGATTTGTTGTGCTGTGACTGAGTCCTTCCATATCCAACATACAAAGGATAGGGCAGTTATGGATGGGAACAGATAGTTCGGAACAACATAGTACGCGAAACTTGATGTGAGGACTATAAGGAAGAACTGCAGCCTCGTCAATCCTCTTTTGGGTCTGACCTCCTCCTCATGCAATGCCCTAAAAGTGCAACGAAAGAGGGCCCGTTCACAACAATAAGAAGTGACAGTAAAGAAAGAAGCAAATAAAGAAGTGGTCTTAGAGGCACACCTGAAGAGAGAGACCTGAACCAGGTTTGCTGGCCACCACATGTATGGCGAATCAACAAGGAACTTTCGAAAAATCCCTGCCCATCCATATCCAAGCATCTGCAATTTTTTTTTTCATTTTGTTTTATCATGGAAGTCGTATAATCACGATAGCATGTAGACAAAGCAAGAAAACATCAATGCTAATCAAGTTCGAACTACAGGCTAAAAGTGATTCCTAACGAATATACCTGTGTAGTAATTGTCAGCAATATAGCTGAAACAAGATTAATACGATGGCGATAAAAGGCTATGATAACGGTGACGATGTTGAGAGCGTATGGGGTGCCTGCGCCCGCGTCCGCAAGTATGGTTATCAAGACATGTTCCTTCAAGTTGAAGGGTCCCGGATTCAGTGATAGTGACCAATTTGTTCTAGGGAAGCGGACTGCTTTCTTTGGCAAAACCGCGGCCATAAATTTTCCCAGAGGAAGTACTGCAATCTGAGCTAGAATCGATGACAAAGAGAGTGCATTTTGGCGATAGCCAAAGAACTGATTCACAAAGGCCAGAATTGCACATGAACTGATTCCCAAAAACCATGTTCGAAATGTCAAGCAGGGCAAGGTTGGATCGTCCTTAATTGAAACAGTCAATCTCACTTGCTCAATTGGACAATCGTTCACTTCATCTGCAGATAATTCGTCATCCACTAGTAAGTAGTTGTTCAAAATGACTCGGCAATAGTTTATAGAAGTTCCTATGAAAGATGAGTTAGATGAATTGCTTATGCCATTGATCAAACAGAATGAATGAACCCAGTCACCTTCAAAACTGCCAATTACAACTGGCTTTGAGACCAGCTTTTGCTCAGCTATCAAAAGGCCATTATGTTAACACACACACTGACTCAAGTGGCTCGGTCATGTTTCAACCGATTGAGAAGCAATAAGTAAGTTGAGTTCTAGAAAGGGCATTTCCTCCAAAATATGAACTCCTATACCTGACTGGCAGCGAAATTATAACAAATAACCTAGTCCACAGTCAAATTGCACATCCATTTCAGTCGGTGTCGCAATAAAATCTCCGAGGTATTCTTCAAATACAGATCAGACGCCTTTTATTCAGCAACGTGCCATGAAAAATCCTAAAGCATAATTCGGAAGGAACATCATACAACGAAAGAAGTTGCTTTTATCTCGAAACCCCAAGAACAAAGGTTCGCTCAAGAAAGATTCATTCACCATTTTCGAGGTCGTGGCTACCAGGTTCAAGCTTCTTGGCCTGATGAGAGAGTGGAACTCCAAAGTCATCATCCGGTGGCTCCATTCTTGATCGGCGACAATTTTGTGTTCCGCTTGTTAAAGAATAAAGGATTGACAAGCCATGGAAATCCTAGTCTCTTATAGCATCTGCCAGCAAGAGAAATATGGATTAAGGTACGTTAAAATTTGTCAAATTCGCCAGGATTTAATAAATATGTCAGTTTGAGTAATGCTATCATTTTCAGTAGTCTAATATACAGCTGGTCACGATTTCCTTCCAGGGAGAGAATCTCGGTGATCTAAATCTTTTGGGAACTCTAGTGTTGTTGTTGAATTCAAATTGAGCAGAATCTGCAAATTCCTCTTTCGGAAGTCAACAATTCATTAAAACATAGAAGACGAAAAAATTGAACGACCTTAAGCCCTAGTTTTGATACAACAAATCTGACTCGCCTTCCCAATGGGTTTCGTAGGGTTACTTGATGCGGGTGCGTCAAAAGAATCTGAATCCGATGCTTCCTATTTCAAGTTGGTCATTGATTTCCATTAGTTTTTCTAATTTGGCTAAATTTTCGATATTAATGTTTCCTAATCTAAGTTTGCCTAATTTTATGTTTTCTAATTTAGTATTTCCTAATCTAAGGTTTCCTATTTGATAATTTCTAGTTTGGTGTCATTGCCGCTCTTAAAAAACACTAAACTCTCAATTATATGGAGGAGATTTTTGAGCCAATAGTATGTAAGTTTTTCTCTAAATTGGGTGATTGGTGAGGCTGGAATTCTTTTGTTCTTATCCTATTCGGTCCCTTTTCCTCTTTTCAGCCCGTTTCTCTTCCTTCTCCTAGCCGGCCCATTCATGAAGCCAAGCCCAGCCAGCCGTGTCTCCTTCTCACAGCAGAGCAAAGGAGGGACCGGCGACGATGGGAAGGACCGCCAATGAAGGGAAAGAACCGGTCAGCACTCAAGGGACCAAAGGGAGAAAGATTTGGCAAGTCCAATGTCTGATTTTTGGGGCTCAAGATGGGGAGTAAAAGAAAATGAAGGGGAGCAGGTTTGGAGGGAGGGAGGGAGGAGGAAGGCAGAGAGGAAAGCCAGAGAGAGAAATCTAGCCACTAAGAGAGTGAGATTTTCAGTGCAGTAGTCCTCTGGTAGCTCGGACACGCCCAACCCCGTTTAACGACTCCTTGTTTCCCCATGCCAAAAACTCCAGTTAAGTTTTGGTTTTCTCCCGTTCCATTTTCCTCAAGTTGTGTCAATTTCCCGAGGACCTTGGCTCAAATGCGTGTGAGGCGACCGGACATAGTTCGATCTATAAAACTCATCCTCATTCATAGCCGTCGAGTCAGGCAGGGGCTCTGCCAACGACCGCCCCTCTCTTTCCCTGTTTCGAGCTCGTCGGACTAGGACTCATCGTTCTCTGGTTCGTGTGAGTCCCCATGTCGCTGGCTGATTTCCGTGCATTGGGATAAGAAATCGATCCCCATCGGGCCGGAATCTCCTGCTCAGCTTGTGATTGCCATATGTTTGATACAATGTCCAAACCCTTTCATGCGGGGTTTCTCTAGTTTTTGGTTTGTGCCGAAGGGATCGCCGCTACTGGAAGTCGGGAGATCTTAGTAGAGCTCAGAGGAGGCCGAACTGAGTCTCGGCCGACGGCAGTGGTTTGCAAGAACTCGTTCCATCTCTCATAAAAGCATCATCATATCAGTTTTGCATCACAAGCCTTGACTTCTTCCATGGTTTCATTGATATCCCCATCCCTATCCTTTCCCTCAAGACACACATTCCCATGTAATCTCTAGTTTGTACTTTGAAGAGGAGTAGCCCTAGTGGATTGCTGTCAAATTATCGTATCTTAAATAGTACAAACTGAATGCTTAAGCTGGAAACCCATTGGATGTGTTCAATATTTTGCAATCTCAATTGTGAATAGTGTCATATTCTATGTTTCATATTTCAATACCTAGTAATATTTCCTTTCGTCAATTAAGCCTTCTTTGATTTTTTTTTTGGGGCCCTTCTATTTTCATGATATAGTGAAGTTGATGTGAATTATTTATTAAAGGGAAATTTTGTCCAAAATTGTGAGTAATCAGTCCTAAACCTAACAATAAACCCAACAATTGTATCAATGTAATCCACAACCTATTGATAACTAAGTTAATGTGAATTGTTTTGTGAAGGGAAATTGTCTAAGAAGTCTCAAACCTATTATATACTAGTCAATTTAATTCCAAATCATTCAATTATACTGATACAGTCCTAAAACTATTAAAAATTAAGTTAATGTGAATCTTTTTATTAAGGAAAAATTGTCTAAAAAGTCATGAACCTATTGCATAGCGACCAGTGTACTTATAAACCTTTTAGTTGTACTAATATAGTATCAATTATAGTTCTAAAATTTTTAGTTGTACCAATTTAATTAACTTGATGATTTATTCATTTCGGTCAATTGGCTGAATATGATATAGTAGTCTAGTCAGCGCAAACGGCCAGTGCTGATTTTGACATTTTTTGTAATTCTTTTTTATTTTATGAATTCTTTTCTATTCTTATTTTTCTGCTTTTCTGGTCTTTTTCCTTTTTTTTTTTTTACTTTGCTAGCGTTATGCAAAAAATACATTTATTAATAGTTAGACGCGTCGATGTACATTTAAATACATTTCTATGCTTTAAAAATGTCAATGTACATCTTTTTTTTTTTATGATAGAGGATTCTCGCTTTCGGCCAGTCTTTCGAACCTACGTATTCAGATCTTCGATCAATATATGTCTATTCATTCCTAGTAGATTCAATAATAGTTAAAGCCTAGGCATATCATCTTTAGCAAAGTTTCTAGACTTTTTCCCAGGATTTGCAGAGGAAAATTAATGATCATTGATCTAACTTCGAATTTGCACATGAAACATTGGATTCCACCATTTACCAAGCCATGTATATCAATAAGGATGCCACAAACTACGGCTCACTTCTTATGAACAGGGCCGAATGGGCTTTACTCGTCTTCTTGGTTGATGCTTTGTATGGATGTGTCATAAGCTTACTCCGTTCTATCTGGCCAAAAAAATTGCCTTAGAATGCACGGATACATGTCTATAAAAATCTATAAAAAAAAAAATTATAGTTTGATCTATGTCATATATGGTATTTGTTTGTCTTGACATGGTGATGGCGGTTATATAGTGTATGTATAGAGTGTATACCACCACCGTGTAGGCATCAAGAGACTTCTCTCTTGGCCCTTCATGCATATATGCTTGGGGCATGCGTTTGTGCGATTTTGCAACTTACGCTTTTTCATGTCCACTGCATCAGTTGATATTCAAATATGGAAGACTGTGGGGACGCGATGTCTGGTAACAGCGAGAATTGCCTCATTGATAAAAAATCTCCTCGGCAAAGATCGGGAGGGGATCTTGCTTTGATGGCGAGCATCTCAGCAGAACCTGGAGCGACCACTCGAGATGATGCAGCCGACTACGGACACGATTGCAAACTGACTTGGCGTCCTGGGCTAGAGAAGAACCTAAGTGAGGGCAACGAAGTGCATGCGGTAAGAAAACCCATTCAATGAACTTATTTCGCTGGTCCAAAAAGATGGGATGGGTTATTTATCCGAAGACTTCAGATTCGAGCGAAAAGGATTTTGAGGAGCGAGGGGGGGGGGGGGGGGGGGGGGGGGGGCGCGAAATCAGTATGGTTGGGAGCTTCATCAACTAATTGGAAGAAGACGGACAGTAGTATATATGATTCTGAATAGGTTTGTGGAGAAAAGGAAATCTATGGGTTAAAGCAAGCTCTACGAATTTGATTTGAAAGCCTAAACAGAAATCTACTTTGTAATGGTCACAGTTGATGCAAGTCAGCCAACTAACTATGGTCTTTAATATAAATGGTCGTGACATGAACTGTGAGCATCGCCGTTATCTCGGAGAGTTCCATAAATTTCCTGCAAGGAATCCCTATTTCAATCGATATTTTAACCTGAAAGATCTTGCTGCAGATGAATAATCACTTTGTCCATTGGATGAGCATATCCCAATATCGACAAGCAAATCTATAAGCCTGGGGATTGGAGGGTCATGCCTCTTCTTTTGTGGAATTAACAGCACGTTGAGCGGAAAAGAGCAGGTGGTAGAACGCCACTTAGAGCATAGCATGAAATGCAAAATCTATTGAGGCAGCGATTTCCATGGATATGATCCAGATGATGTGCAAATGAACTAGTTTCATGTTATCCTTGATAACAAGAACAAAACTATCAATAAGCTAACAGACCGTAGCATGAAGACCCCATAGGATCTACTTGCTGATGCTTATAATGACTGGACTTGCCATTTCTTTACAGTCACTTCTATCGTTGGCAACGAGCCCTCTTTCGTTGCACTTTCAAGGCATTGCATGAGGAGGTTGCAGTTCTTCCTTATAGTCCTCACATTGAGTTTCGCGTACTATGTTGTTCCGAACTATCTGTTTCCATCCATAACTACCCTATCCTTTGTATGTTGGATGTGGAAGGACTCAATCACAGCACAACAAATCAGGTCTGGAAAAGATGGCCTTGGTATTGGCTCATTTGCCCTAGATTGGGCTACTATTGCTGCCTTCAATGGATCTCCTCTGGCCACCCCAGGGCACGCAATTATAAACATAACAGTCGGTTACATCCTCACATTATACGTGTTAACCCCGATTACCTAAATGGCCAGTCCAATCATTATAAGCATCAATGAGTAGAACCACCATTGTGGGACAGCATCATAGTTCTTTTTCATCAATCTAGTATGCACATCGTCAAATTGATCTTAAAAGTGATTACCTAAATGGCTAGTCCGGTCATTATAAGCATCAGCGAGTAGAACCACCATTGTGGGACAGCATCATAGTTCTTCATCAGCATCATGGTGGTTCTACTCGCTAATGCTTATAATGACTGGACTGACCATTTAGGTAATTACTTTCAATATCAGTTTGACAACGTGCATACTAGACTGATGAAGAACTATGATGCTGTCCTACAATGGTGGTTCTACTCGCTGATGCTTATAATGACTGGACTGACCATTTAGGTAATTGGGATTAACACGTACAACGTGAGGATGTAACCGACTATTAGGCTTGTAATTGCGTAGCGTGGGTGCTAGAGGAGATCCATTGAAGACAGCAATAGTAGCCCAATCTAGGGCAAATAAGCCAATACCAAGGCCATTTTTTTCGGACCTGATTTTTTGTGCAGTGACTGAGTCCTTCCACATCCAACATACAAAGAGATAGGGCAGTTATGAATGGAAACAGATAGTTCGGAACAACATAGTACGCGAAACTTGATGTGAGGGCTATAAGGAAGAACTGAAGCCTCATCAATCCTCTTTTGGGCCTGACCTCCTCATGCAATGCCCCGTAAGTGCAACGAAAGAGGGCCCGTTCACAACAATAAGAAGTGACTGTAAACAAAGAAGCAAATACAGAAGTGGTCTTAGAGGCACACCTGCAGAGAGAGACCTGAACCAGGTTTGCTCACCACCACGTGTATGGCAAATCAACAAGGAACTTCCGAAAAATCCCTGCCCATCCGTATCTAAGCATCTGCAATTTTTTATGCATTCTGTTTTATCATGGAAGTCGTATAATCACGATAGCGTGTAGACAAAGCAAGAAAACATCAATGCTAATCATTGTGGAACTACAGGCTGAAAGTGATTCCTAACGAATATACCTTTGAAGTAATTATCACTACCTACCCGAAATTTCCCACTAGGCGAGAACGTTTCTAGGCAAATTTAGAGATACCGTTCGTAAAGAGTTCCGAATCGACATTCCTAAAAGATAGCTTAAAAGCAACATTTAATCGGTGATCCGACTCGTTTCGATCCTCACGAGCACGGACTATCCCAAGTCCACACCTCGCGTGACATTTAGGCGTTTTCATTTTAAAATAATTTAACAGCCTAAAAATTTCTAGGAGCCGCCACTAGCCTATTGGGGTCGGCTAGAAATCGATCGAGACGCGGAAGCGTCGTCTCAATCCCTACATAACTAAAGATTCTATGTTTCGGGGACTTGTTTACACTAATATTTCTACTAACGCTCTTTCAATACCTAACTAGTTAATTATTTAATCTAAAGTTGTCATACACTTGTACTCTGTCTTTTAAAACCCTAAAAGGCCATTAAAAGTCGCTACGTGTCCGTGCACTTGTTTTTAAGGAGATATTTTCATGCAACTCTAAGCTAAGACTAACTTAATTTAGAAAAGGAACATAAAATTTATTAAACAACAATGCGAGGATATAAAAACTCTAAGATATTTAAATGCGTTGCATTAAATAAACACTCAAAATATTGAATAGATAAACACCAAAATAATTAAATGCAATTATCTAATGACAAAAAAAGTAAAGCCCACAACTCGTTGGGTAATTAATTTACAAGGGCTTTTTATAAATGTTTACAAGATAGGACCGAAATGGACATTGGTCTAAACACCACCAACTCCATGCACGCCATATTTGCGATCGCCATTGTCACTATAACTAAACATGAATCAATCTTGATATCCTAATATTCATCTAAACAACCCATGATATATTTCGAATGACATCAACCTAATCATGCATCTACACATTCACATGCAAGATTAAATAAGGCACGCAATTAAGCTAACAAGCATTGAGAATCGCAAGGCAAAGTTGATAAGACATGCAATCAAACTTAAAAAAAAAAAATTGAAAGCCTAAGTCACTTTCTTAGATTTGCACTTAAAGGTGTTAATTAATTAGAGCAAGCCCAACCTAATGCTAAAATGTGATTTTTCAAGCAAGACTAGCTCCCCTGAACCAAACTTCAATTTTTTGAATTTCGGAATTTTTAAATAAAAATATCATTTTTTATTTTTTTATTTTAGTTTTTTAATATTAAAATAATATTATACTATATACCCAGGTCGGGCTCCAAAACGGGTTGGGTTCGGCCGACCCGAGATCCCCATTAGTCGCGGGCCCCCTGTGGAAGGGATCTGGGCTCACAGGGAGCCCAGTCCGAGTCTCTTTTTTTTTTTAATTCAGAATGGCCCAAAAAGAGCAGGGGCCCACCCCTTTTAAGAAAAACCGCCGGGCCCAAAAAGAAGAACAAAGCCCAGGCCCATGTCCTGGGCATCCTGGCGCGAGAGAGGCAGCAAACGTGCTGCCCCTCAGGCACCGTCACGCCCCTGCTCGCCGGCAATAGTTGTTCAAAATGACTCGGCAATAGTTTACAGAAGTTCCTAGGAAAGATGAGTTAGCCGATATGGCTTATGCCATTGATCAAACAGAATGAACGAACCCGGTCACCTTCAAAACTGCTTGTTACAACTGGCTTCGAGACCAGCTTTTGCTCAGCTATCGAAAGGCCATTATGTTAACACGCACACTGACTCAAGAGGCTCGGTCATGTTTCAACAGATTGAAAAGCAAAAAGTAAGTTGAGTTCTTCCTCCAAAATCTGAACTCCTATACCTGACTGGCAACAAACTTACAACAAATAACCTAGTCCACAGTCAAATTGCACATCCACTTCAGTTGGTGTTGCAGTGAAATCTCCCTGAGATATTAATATACAGATGAGACGCCTTTTATTCAGCAAAGTGCAATGAAAAGTCCAAAAGCATAATTCGGAACAAACATCATACAACGAAAGAAGTTGCTTCATCTCGAAACCCCAAGAACAAAGGTTCACTCAAGAAAGATTCAGTCACCATTTTTGAGGTCGTGGCTACCAGGTTCAAGCTTCTTGGCCTGATGAGAGACTGGAACTCCAACCATCATCCGGTAGCTCCATTCTTGATCGGCGACAATTTTGTGTTCTGCTTGTTAAAGAATAAGGGATTGGCACTCCACGGAAATCCTATTATCTTATAGCATCTGCCTGCAAGAGAAATATGAATTAAGGTACATTTAAGTCTGTCAACTTCGCGAGCATTCAATGGATATGTCAGTTTGAGTAATGCTTTCTTTTTCAGCAGTCTAATATACAGCTGGTCATGATATCTTTTGGGAACTCTAGTGGTGTTGTTGAATTCGATAAATCTGAACGGCCTTAAACCCTAGTTTTGATGGCTTTATTTAATGCAAGAGCATCAGAGCCTGAAAAAGGAAAAGATGACTCTCAGACTTAGTGCTGGAAGAGAGTATGCATTTCCTTTTTTTGGACGTCAACGAGCCACGAGAAGATAAAAAGACAACAAATCTGACTGGCCTTACCAATAGGTTTCGTAGGGTTAATTGATGTGGGTGCATCAAAAGAATCAGAATCCGATGCTTCCTAATTTTATGTTTTTTAATTTACTATCTCCTAATTTAAGGTTTCCGATTTGATAATTTCTAGTTTGGTGTCATGGCCGCTCTTAAAAAACACTAAACTCTCAATTATATGAAGGAGATTTTTTGGCCAATAGTATAAAGTTTTTCTCTAAATGGGGTGATTCTTTTGTTCTTATCCAATTCGTTGATGGTGAGGCTGGAATTCTTTAGCTTTGGCTCGTGGTATAATCCTTTATGTCTTCGTGATGAACTTTCAAATTCTTTATCGTTGGCCGATGGTTTGTGGTGTAATCATTAAGCATTAGTGGTGGAACTTCAAATTTTTATTATCGACACATAAATTATGACTGCCCACTTAAATTGAATCGCATAGAAAATTAGGAGGTTAAACTTTAGCCCCTAAACAAAAATGTTGTAAGTAAATCGCCAGCATATAGACATTGGGAAGATTAACATTAATAGTAATATATTTTAATTTTAAAAATTGAAACATTAATTAATTTATTTAAGAAAAGGGCGAGGCCGGGGGCATGGAGCTGGGCCGGGCTAAGGCTGGGCCTGCCTGGCCCAGCCCCTTCTCCTTTTTCTTCTTCCCTCTCCTCAGCCTGGCCGGCCCCTGTTTCCTCTCTTCGGCTCGCTCCATCCACCACGCCCTTTTGCTTTTTTCAGCCCGTCTTTCTTCCTTCTCCTAGCCGGCCCATATATGAAGCCAAGCCCAGCAAGCCGTGTCTCCTTCTCCCTGACACGCTCACTTGCTCACGGCAAAGCAGAGGAGGGACCGGCGACGATGGGGGAGGACCGCCAATGAAGGGAAAGAACTGGTCAGCACTCAAGGGACCAAAGGGAGAAATATTTCAGCCGCTTTGAGTCGAAGAAAATGAAGGGAAGCAGGTTTGGAGGGAGGAGGAAGACAGAGGAAAGCCAGAGAGAGCGAGATTGTCAGTGAAGTAGTCCTCCGGTAGCTCGGACACGCCCAACCCCGTTTAACGACTCCCTGTTTCCCTATGCCTAAACCTCCAGTTAAGTTTTGGTTTTCTCCTGTTCCATTTTCCTCAAGTTGTGTCAATTTCCCGAGGACCTTGGCTCGAAAGCGTGTGAGGCGACTGGACATTGTTCGATCTATAAAACTCGTCCTCATTCATCGCCGTTCTCTATCCTTGTTTCGAGCTCGTCAGACCATGACTCTTCGTTCTCTCGTTCGCGTGAGTCCCCATCTCATCAGTGTTGTATTCTGACCTTTTGTAATGTCGCTGGCTAATTTCCGTGCTTTGGGATGAGAAATCGATCCCAATCGGGCTGGAGTCTCCCACTCGGCTTGTGATTGCCATGTGTTCGATATAATGTCCAAGCCCTTTCATGCATGCTTTCTCTGGTTTTTGGTTTGTGCCGAAGGGATCGCTACTCCTGGATGTCAGGGTTTCTCGGTGATATATTGTTCTATTCCAAACTTCTTTCTTTGCAAACACATCAAACACTATTCTCTCCTGTCAACCTCTTTGCAAGACGACTCATTCCATCTCTCCTAAAAGCCTCATCATTTCAATTTTGCATCACAAGCCTTGACTTCTTCCATGGTTTCATTAATATCCCCATCCCTATCCTTCTCCCCAAGACACACGTTCACACGTAATCTCTTGTTTGTACTTTGAAGAGGTGTAGCCCTCGTGGATTGCTGTCAAATTATCGTATCTTAAATAGTATAAACCGAATGCTTAAGCTGGAAACCCATTTGATATGTTCAATATTTTGCAATCTCAATAATGAATAGTGTCATATTCTATGTTTCGTATTTCAATGCCTAGTAATATTTCCTTTCGTCAATTAAGCCTTCTTTGATTTTTTGGGGCCCTTCTGATTTTCACGATATAGTTAAGTGAATGTGAATAATTTATTAAAGGGAAATTTTGTCCAAAAATGTGAGTAATCAGTCCTGAACCTAACAATTGTATCAATGAAATCCACAAACTATTGATAACTATGTTAATGTGAATTGTTTTGTGAAGAAAAATTGTCTAAAAAGTCTCAAACCTATTATATATTGGTCTATTTAGTGCCAAATCATTCAATTATACCAATGTAGTCCAAAAACTATTAACAATTAAGTTAATGTGAATCTTTTTACCAAGGGAAAAACTGTCCAAAAAGTCATGAACCTATTGCATGGCGACCAATGCAATTATAAATCTTTCGGTTGTACTAATATAGTATCAATTAAAGTTCTAAACTTTTTAATTGTCCCAATTTAATTCTAAATCTTTTAATAACTCGATGATTTATTCATTTCGGTCAATTGGTTGAATATCACTGATATAGTAATCTAGACAGTGCAAGATATCCTAAGTGACACGGTCAGTGTTGATGTTGACATTTTTTGTAATTTTTTTATTTTATGAATTCTTTTCTATGCTTATTTTTCTCCTTTTCTTATCATTTTATATTTTCTTTTTCCTTTTTTTTCACTTTGCTAGCCTTAGGAAAAAAAATACATTTCTTAATATTTAAACGCGTCGATGTGCATTTAAATACATTTCTATGCTTTAAAAACGCCAATATACGTCTAGCCGTTCCTAGTAGGTTTAATAATAGTTAAAGCCTAAGCATATAATCTTTATTAACGTTTCTAAAAATTTTCCCAGGATTTGCGGTGAAAAATTAATGATCATTGATTTCACTTTGAATTTGCACACGAAGCTTTGGATCCGACCATTTACAAAGCCATGTATATCAATAAGGGTCCTGCAAAATGACGGCTTACTTCTTCTTATGTACGGGGCCCAATGGACCTTACTCTTATGTTCTCGATTGATGCTTACTATAGATGTGTCATAAGCTTACTACATTGTATCTCGCGAAAATTATTATCTTAGAATACACAAATACATTTCTATAAAATCTTTAGTTTGATCTATGTTATATACAGTGTTTGTTTGTCTTGATATGGTGACGGCGCTTGTATAGTGTACATATAGTGTGTATACCACCACAGTGTAGGCATCAAGATACTTCTCTCTAGGCCCTTCATGCGTATATGCTTGGGGCATGCATTTGTGCGATTTTGCGACTTCTGCTTTTTCATGTCTACTGCATTGGGTGATATTCGAATATGGAATACTGTGGGGATGCGATGTCTGGTAAAAGCGGAAATTGCCTCATTGATAAATCTCTTCTCCACAAAGATCGGGGGCCCATGCATTGATGGCGAGCATCTCAACAGACGATCCGGATCGTCTGTCCAGGGGTACGGCCCAGGGGAGATCTAATCTGCAGCTCACGGTCGTTCGATCACGATCGGACGGTTGTGTTTTTTTTTAAATAAAGCAAAAAGTGGGCCTAATAAAACAAAAAGGTGGGACCCACACCCATTAAAGGTGGAGCCCCACCACCTGCAAGCTTGCAGCCGTCCGATCAACGATCGGACGGCCGTAAGGGGCAGATCAGATCTGCCCTGGGCAGACGATCCATTTCCCTCAACCGAACCTGGAGCAACCACTTAGGATGATGCAGCCCACTCCGGACGCGATTGCAAACTGACTTGGCGTCCTGGGGCTGGAGAAGAACCTGAATGAGGGCAACGAAATGCATGCGGTGAGAAAACCCATTCAATGAACTTCTTTCGCTGGTCCAAAGAGATGGGATGGGTTGTTTATCTGAAGACTTCATATTCAAGCGAAAAGGATTTTGAGGAGCTTGAGGGGGGGCGAAATCACTATGGTTGGGAGAATTATCAACTTATTGGATGAAGACGTACAGGAATATATATGAAGCAAACACCAAGATACCATGCATTAGATGATTCTGAATAGGTTTATGGAGAAAAAGAAATCTATGGGTTAAAGCAAGCTCCACGAATTTGATTTGAAAGCCTACTTTCTAATGGTCACAGTAGATGCAAATCAGACAACTAACTATGTTCATCAATATAAATAGTCTTGACATGAATTGTGACCATCGCCATTGTCTAGGAGAGTTCCATAAATTTGTTACAAGGAATCCCTGTTTCAATTGATATTTTAACCTGAAAGATCTTGCTGCAGATGTAGGATCACTTTGTCAATTGGATGAGCATATCCCAATATCGACAAGCAAATTTATGAGCTTGTGGATTGGAGGGAGATGCCTCTTCTTTTGTGGAATTAACAGCACGTTGAGCGGAAAAGAGCAGGTGGTAGAATGCCGCTTAGAGCATAGCATAAAATGCAAAATCTATTGAGGCAGCGATTTCCATGGATATGATCGAGATGATGTGCAAACGAACCAGTTTGACGTTATCCTCAATAACAAAAACAAAACTATCAATAAGCTATCAGAGCGAAGTATGGAGACCCCATAGGATCTACTACTTCTTTTTTAATGGTTTAGACACATAGATTACGTGCATACACGACCAAAATAGCTAAAACATTGAACAATGGCGAATTACTTTCGACCTTTCCACCCTAAGGGGATGTTAACGCATCTACCTGTGGCATCGATTCGGTTGACAATTTGGATGTGCTTTCTCCACACAACCCAGGGAACCACCAACCCGAAGACCAACAACGCCACATAAAATCCCCCTAATAGATCACCTGGGACTTCCTCAGTATGAGGGAACTGGGAAACGAGGCTGTAAGAGAAGGCAATGCCGAGAATGAACATAGCAATGCAAACCATGTTCGTGCGAGGCAATAGCGGGATGGCGGTGGCCCAGATTGTGCCGATGGAGGCGAAGAAGGCCATGCTGTTGACGACCGAGAAGAAATATAGACTAGCGCCACTCATGATAATGTCTCCGGCTCGATGTGGTTCCGAAATATCGGAGCTGCTGGAATTGGCAGCGGTTGCCACGGAAGAATTGGCCGAGGAATTTGGGAGGGGGGAGGAATCCCGCCAGTATCCTCCAGGAGGACTGAGAGCGGCCTGGTAAGTGGCAGTCGCAATCAAGGTTGACACCAAAAGGATTATGTCGCGAGCCGTTTCGTCTCCCAAGCCAAAGAAAAATTCGTACTTCTCTAGGCCAGTTAGTTCCATGCCTAAAAACTCCGATAGAGAGAAGGTAGGAGTAAGACGTCTTTGACGGCGTAAACTCCTCTTGACATCTTCATCGCCACAAGGATTCTCTTCAAAGATGTCCAGAGCTGTCTTACCCTCAGAGTTCTTCGAATTCACATCCGTATATTTTATCAACAGCTTGATGATCTGGAAGACATGTAAAGGCAACAAAGTGAAGTAAGGATTCTTTCAATTTGAATCATTGTTTTGTCATAAGCTTTTACCATCGTGCACAAAGTGAGATCATGCCATAAGTTTGAATGATGCTGGTGTTGCATCAGTTTACGTACAAAGGAAAATATTTAACTGGACCTTATTTATCAAACACACTCATTTCAACCAATATAAAAAAGTCCTAAATCATTTCAAAAAGCGTACCTTAGTACTTTCAACTGAAATTATTCACATGATAGCTAGGAGTAGCCCATATGAAGTATAACATAGGTGAATCTACAAAGGCCACAACTTGAATGACTACTATTATTTATAAAAGTTTTGGACTTAATCACATGAATTGAAAAGGTCGAGGATTTAAATTGCATTTGTGTGTGTTGCTATGAAGAGGAAGACTACCTTAGAAAAGTATATTGTTAGCCTGCATACAGAACATTCAACTGATCAGGCACTAATTTTCCAGTCCATAAAGTGATTATTGTATGGTTGTATCGGATTTGTCTTTATTAGCTTTCATTTCACTAGTTTTTATATCGTGCAATACATTCGGATTGAGTGATTTCAAAAGATGGAGTTAGATTTTGCTAACCAATAGTTAAAATATAGATAGATATGATTAATTAAGTTATTAGGTACAACTTCGAGATTTAGAGCTCACGAAAAACTAAGTTTTACAGGGGTTCGAAGGGAAACAATGTTAAATGGACCTTTACTCTCCACTAAATAAACTATAGACAAGGTGATCTCTACATCACTCGTTTATCCTCCAACCAAAAACTGCTAGGCCTATTAAGAAGAGCTCAAATTAGAAGCATCATGAGCATAAGATATTTTTACCACTAGCAGATTTTGAATTGAAACTATGGGCTCGTTTTGATAATATTAAAAAATAATTACTAGTAGTGATAATCTTAATTAAGCGCTGAAAGTAAAAATAAAGATTATTATCCAAAAACACCTCCGGATACAATTAATTTCTTACCAAACATGGAACTGTAATTATTATATGTAGTTTTTAACAATATAATTGGAGAGATTCTAATTACTCTCCACTGTACTGTTTCCTAGATTAAGTGAATGGCTTGACTGAGTTTGTCAAGTCAAATACCAGTAAGGATTATCATACAAGTTTAACCTAATTTTCCAAAACTCAATTGAATTTTCAAATAAGCCCTTATGTATCTAATGAATATTGAAACAAAGACAATAATCTACATACTCATATCATCACTACAATAATATGAGTATTTAACTTTTCTCTAGGTATAAAAAAAAAAAAACTCTGCTTGTTCACCTTATTTTTCACAACCCATCCGAATGGCATATTAAAGTCCGTCATATTTGGATGGACTGATTCGGAGAGAAATGAAATAATTAGAGTAATCGCTAAGAAAACAAGTTAACAAAAAAGATTGGATCAACCTGTAAAGAGAGTATTGAATATAAGGGTCAAGCCTACCCTCCAGTGATCTTATGCATGAGAATTGTCAAAAAGAGATGAGGAAGTATAAGATTGGGAGCGATGGAGAAAACAAACAAGTTGATACCCTTTAGATCTCTTCTCTCCTAATGTTTTTCAAAACCATGTACTATTCGACACCTTGTTTCATTATCATAAACACAGTTATATGATTTAGTTTATGTCAAATTCCAGGATCAAACAGTAAAAGCATAAAGAACAAAATCATTTAATTGCACTAGCATGAACTATACCTCGGGCTGCTTTTCGGACATAGCAATATGTAAGACGGTGTTACCATCTTGATCTTTCCATTTCAAGATATCCATCAGATTGACTCGTTTAAGTCATCCAAACAAAATCTTGAATGCTTCGAGATTATGATTCTTGACGGCGACATGAACTGCAGTCTCGCATCGGCTAGTTAAGTCTTTGATGGATGAACTGCAATCGAATAGGAATTCGGCCAAGAGCTCCAGCTCATTTGCATCTTCTTTCTCAGCGATGTAATGCAAAGGGGTAATACCAAATCGTCCTCTAACTCGGATCAACTTAGGGTCGAAGGCCTTAAGTGCCCTCACGATGTGATAATGCTGGTTTTGCAAGGCCAAGTGCATGGGGCTGTAACCCTCTGGATTCAGCTTTCGAGCACACGACGGCTTCAAAATGGCCATCTCAACCGCCACGCCGATTTTCCCGGCGGCAGCAGAAATATGAAGGGGAGTGTTTGGGAAGGGGTCCCTAGATAGACGATCTAGGAGTTGTCGCTCCTCCACAATTAAGTTGTGGAGCTCATCAACGTCATCATTTGCTATTGCTAGATGAAGCAGAGCCTCCCTAGCCTTTTCTTCTTCTTTTTTGGCCAGACTCTTGCTACTCATTGTTTGAGGAAGGAAATGGGGGCAGCAGAGGGGCTTTGCTCGTTGATGATCGATGGAAGCTAAAGCAGCGAACTTGCAAAATCATATATAGTGCCAAGGTCAATGTAAATTTTAATCAGGGCCCAGGGGAGTCAACGAGTGTACAGGCGCTTTTCTCTCTAGTCTCTACCCCGTCAATTCCCCTTTTTCCCTCTTTCTATTTCTCCCCGTGAAGTGGAGAGCGAATAAAGCTGAAAGCAGAATAAATAAAGGAAAGAAAACCAATAAAAGTAAAAGGTACCGCTTCCCATCGACCCATCAAATCCTGTCACGCCTTGTTATTGCTGTTCCCAAACTAAAGAAGAGAATTTGCATAATTGTTTTTTGGTTCATAAGATAATTTGCAAAATTTAATAGGAAAATTGTCACTTTGCCATCCCGTGTAAAACGTTTGCACTACCATGTCCTTATTCCATTCCCTATCCAGAAGGAGAAAAAGGAGAATTTTTGGAGACATAAAAGCACTTCGCATACATGTCTAGTTAATAGCATCTTCAGTTTTGATCACCGGCAATATAAAGGCTTTATTGCTGACGACTAACAAAAAGACAACATAAAGGCCATCGGCAAAGATATCATATGATATAGTTTTTGTATGATCATGCATTTAATAGTGTTGGGCTCCAGCCTCATTAAAAGTGCTTCTTTGTTTCTTATGATGAAGTTAGCACGGGGCAAGTAATCCACATCTGCTCAGCTCATCCATGGTGTTAAGCATAGACTAAATTAATCACTAGTTGGACCGTCAATTCATATATTAAAGGTTCAACCTGTTGTCTACCTTTCATTTCATGGACTTCTTTTGGTTCTTTCCCTCAGCTGCACCCGACAAGTCCGTGGGCATATTAAATAAAGAAGCATGATGGTGACTTTTACCCATGTCAGAAATTAATAAGGGCTCATCTCGTGGGTAAGGAAAAAATGATATAAATGATTTTTAAATTTTAACTTAATATATAATATAGTCCATAAATTTTTAATTTATTCAATATAATTTATAAACTTTACTCAATATAGCCTCTAGACTTTTAATTTGTTCAATATGACTTACCAACTTTTAATATATGTTTATACTAGTTCTTGAACTATATTGAAATATTGAAAATTATTATTTCATTATTTTAAGTTTGTAAACTGTACTGAACATTTTCATGTAGTTTAGGGATTAGTGCAAATTGAGCTAAAATTCAGGGATTGTTTGAAAAAAAAAATCTAACATTATCCCGTATAAATAGATAGAGAGCTCATTTGTCAGCTCTTGACAAGCTAAGTGAGAGGACGAAGAAGAAGATCAATAGGTGCTGGGAACACCTTGTTTTTTGTGCGTAATATTTTAATCCATTTCCGATTGTTTTAAGTTAGATTAAACATTGTGGATTTCAAGTATAAATTATAGGAGCGAAAAACATTTGAGCATGAACTATTGCAACTCTGTAATTACCCAATTTTGTAGATTATGTACTAATTCTCCTCTTGAGCGCATTTCAATATTGGACCGGTCCACATAAATCTCTCATGTCTCCATATAATCTCAAAGACAAGATAATTGTCCAAAAAGGCTTAAATCTATTATACTTTTGCTAATTCAATCATAAACCTTTTTATTTGGCCAGTTCTGCCGTAAACATTTTAAAAATTTATCATTTCAACCCTTCCGGGCACTTTGTCTCAAAAAATGCCTATATAGAGGTCCAGCCACATAAGATAGATGGTACTAACTAGACATCCATGTAGGCATTTTCCCAGACAAAGTCATCGGAAGAATTGAAATGGAAAATTCCTAAAAGGTTAACAGCTGAATTGACCAAATATAAAGGTTGAGGACTGAAATGGCAAAAATGCAATAGGTTTATGATTTTTTAGACAATTACTCCTTGCAAAGATCCGGTCCATTTTTTACCAAATAGAAACTAAAACAACGGCATACTAACGATGTTAGTAAAAAAAAAATCGATTGCATAAATGTGCCTATTAAGGAACTTCATTGAATATAATAAAATAAAAGCTACAAAACTGAGCTCAACAAACAACGTTATTTTGGGGGTAAACGTGCCCAGGAGGAGCTCCATTTTGTCCAGGACATGAAAATGTCAACACAACTAAATATATTGTTGGCGACCCACCCTTTCAATCCATTTTTGACATACTTAGACTCGTTTAGTTAAATAGGTTAATATATTGCTCGTGTTGACACAACTTTAAATATATTTAAACAAGTCAATATATATTTGAACATTTCAATGCATTAGACATGTGAACATATGTTCAATTCCTAGTAGAGTCAATAATAGTTGGACTCTAAGCAAATGTTAAACCTATCTTATTAGAGTCAATATCTTTTGCATTGCATGTATATTTCCAAACATCAACAAGCAGATATCCCATTCTTATTTTTGTGGGATCAACTGCAGATTGAGAGGAAACGAGCAGGTAAAGTGCCAGTTAGAATGTGGTACAATATGGGAAATTTGTTAAGGTGACGATTTTGGTGGATTGATGATCGATCTGAACAAGCAAGTTTCATGTTATCCTTGCTACAACAACCCAAAAACTATCGACGCTTCTCTAATTGTGTTGAATAAGATTGTTGTTGAGCCTCAAGAGCAATAAGTGGAAGTTTTTGAATTCCCTCTTCAAGAATCGGAGGATTTGGAGGATTTTGAGTTTGAGGAAGAATCTCGGGGTGAGCATGTCTTCCATGACCAAGGAGAGATGCTTTTAGACAAAAGCCCCTCCCATGTTGATCTGAATCTAAATACAAATGAGGTTTGGGCGGGGGAAATTTGAAGCAATAGAAAATGGAAATATACATAGGAGAACCGAAATTAATTTCATTATGCTAGGACATTATAAAAAATCTATTGATGGATCGATCTTGCAGTTCGTTTGGGATCTTTTCTTAGAGCAAGAAACTTTCATTATTCTGCAGATATGGTCCCAAAACCCAAGAAGATTTTAGCGCATACTCTTTCCTAGATAACCTGGCATTTCAAAAACTTGAGGTCAACCTTTTTTTTTTCTAGAAAAGGGGAAACGATTCGGGATGCCTTAAGTTTGGATTTACGTATTTTATTTCATGAATTTAGGATAATGAAATCTGATATTTCCTTCTTTACTTAAATTGGGTTGGGAATTCACATGGTATCTAATATTTGAGTTCACTTTTTCGATTAGTAACAACTTTTTTAAATGTGGCGATATATTATTATTTATTGAAATATACCATAGGATCGAGTCTTTTTTTTAAGGTTTAGCTAGGCTTTTATTATATTTTCATTATTTCTTTTTTGGTTACTTTATTGGTAATAAATTTTTAGCGAAAGGGTTGCAAAAAATATTAACTTGTTATGTTTCATAGGATCATGCAGTTCGCCTCTTTCTAGAAGTAAAAAACTATAGGAGATTTTGATATATGCATGTACACTCCGGGCATTCATGTGGGCAAATTGACTTCATCGCAGTTAAGTTAAGATTTAAATTTAAAAAAAAAAGCTATTTGAAGTCTCGATTTCAAGCAGTTTCTGGATCAAGTAATTAATAGAACAAGTAATAAGAAGAATCCAGTCCTTACAAACCTCAACACAATAAACATAGATTATACTGAATGCTTCAAAGTGAATGATACTGGCAAACTATTCCTGATCATTCGATTAAAGGATACCGCCGATGACGCTTCTCCATCTGCGATATATTCGGTACCGTCTGATGATGTGGAAAAGCCGCGCTGTCATGGGGAAAAGCCCCACGCACGTCAGCAAGATAACATAACCTGACCCTAGCAACCTCGCTCCGAGCTCATCGGGATTCGGGAATCCAGTTGTAAGTATCATAAAATACGCATAACCAGCAAGCAACGTTAACACGTTAATTATGAAAGTGTGAGGAAATAGGGTCATAGCGCTCATCCCAATTGTCAGGATGGAGGCCAAGAAAACCGCACTGTTGAGGGCCATGAACTGGTATAGTTTGGAGCCGCTCATGATAAGCTTTCCAGCTATACGCCCTTTTTCAACAGCAGTGCCGCTGGAATTGGCAGTAACTGCAGTGGAGTTGGCTAGGGTATCTGGAGAGTCGTCTTGCCAGTATCCTCCCGGAGGAGTGAGCACGGCTTGGTATGTGGCACTCGCAATTAAGGCAGCCACTAAAAGTATCATGTCGCGAGCGGATTTATTTCGGTTGCCGAAAAAAAATGCCCACTTGTCCATCAAAGTTCGTTCCTTGCGTAAATACTGATCTATAGAGAAGTTGTAAGTAGAAAATTGTGACTCCTCCGCAAGATGTTCATCGCCATCAGGATTCACTTGGGAGATTTCCCGAGCCGTCTTATCCAGCAAGTTCTTTGTCTTCATTTTGCCGCACTCCTTCAACAGCATGACGATCTGCAAGAAAAGTAAAGAGAACAAAGCGAAGTATGTGTCCCTTCAGTTTCAGTCATTCCTTTCTTACTAACTTTGTCATTGTGCACAAAGTGAGCTCATAACATTTAAGTTTGAGTGATACTAGTGATGCAATGACCAATGTACCCTGGTAACAAGTTTACTAAATCTTAGGAATCCAATGCAATTATTTCAGCCTATGTGATTAAGTCCCAAACGTTTCATTATTCCTTGATGAAAAAATGCTTAAGTATTCTCGCGGGTCACAAATTGCAAAATTGTGTGACCGCTTTTGATTTATTTGGACCAAACTCTATTTTAAAAGGACAAAATTTATTTTAGGGCATTTCAATAATTTTTAGTAATGTTAAATGCCCCAAAAAGTCCTCATTTTATTGTTGTTTCGTCCCTATCGTTAATATATTATCCTACATCACTTGGTAAAGAGTCTTATGTGTTTTTTTATATTCATGAGGCCTTTTTTTATCTAATAGATTAAACTTATGGATTTAACATTTTAACATAGTACTAGAGCCGGTACTATCATATGAGCTCACTCCCTATCCCCCCATCTCCAACCCCCCCCCCCCCCCCCAATATGCTTGCTAATATCCAACTCAAAAACTTAAAATTGATAAATGAAGGGAAACCACATATGTGGAGGAATATTTCAGGTGCAAGCCACAAGCGGCACTTGAAATATACACCATAACATGTCATATAACTTGAAAAATCAATTTGATTGATTTTTTTTTTTTGTATTTCAAATGGATCACTTCATGCACGCAAATATGTGGATGCTTCTACAACAACTTCAAAAGTTAATAGTCAAATAGACACGTATCAACTAGTGTTAACCATTCAATGATAGTAATAGGATACACTGCTGCACAAAAAATTTCAAATCTCCTTTCTTCGAGCGTTTCCAATCCATGTATTTTCAACCCCTCATATTTCATTATCATAATAGTTTCTCCTAGATTAGATTGTGTCAAATTCAAGCATTGAATAATAAAAGCACAAACGACCATTAAATCAATGAATCATACCTTGATTTGCCCTTTAGACTCAGCAATATCTAAAACAGTGTTACCATCTTCATCTTTCCAGTCCAAAATTTCTGTTAGATAGATTTGCTCAAGCCATTCGAACAAAACCTTGAATGCTTTGAGATTGTTTTTCTTGACGGCGATGTGAACTGCAGTTTCACATCGACTTGTCAAGTCTTTGATAGATGATTTGCAAGCACATATGAATTCGACCAAGAGTTCCAGCTCATTGTCTCCTTCTTTCTTAGCAACATAATGCAAGGGGGTGATCCCACATCGTCCTCGGACTCGGATTAAATTGGTGTCAATGGTCATAAGTGCCCTCACAGTGTGATAATTCTCATGTTGCAAAGCCAAGTGCATGGGGCTATAACCCTCCACATTCAGCTTTCGAGCAAACGACGGCCTCAAGATGGCTATCTCCATGGCCACTTGGGTTTTTCCAGCGGCCGCCGCGACATGTAGCGGAGTATGTGGGAAGGGGTGCTTAGATACACGATCTAAGAGTTCTCGCTCCTCTGCAATTAACTCATGCACCTTGGCAACGTCATCATCAGCTATTGCTTGTTGAAGCCGAGACTGCCTAGCCTCTCTTTCTTCCCTTTTGGCCAGATTCTTGCCCATTATTTGAAGAGGGAAATGTTGGAGCAGAGGGGCTTTTCTCGATGATGATCGATGGAACTAGTAGTAGAATTGCGGAACCATAAATAGTGCCAACAGTCAACGAAAATCAAATTTGGCGAGCCATTGCTAATAATTGATCAACAAAAATCTAGTTAGGTGAGTCATGTTTCAGGATTTATTCCGTGAGAACTACTAAAAAAATCTAGTTCGGTGAGTCAAATTTGGCGACTACGAGGTGGCCACTTGGTGAGTGGGGCCTGGCCAGCGCACCACTACAAATTTTTCTTCCTCTCTCTTCCCACTAGGCTTGTCCTTTTCTCCTCTCTCCAAGCCCTCTCTCTACCCCTGGCCCTCTCTTGTCCCATCCATCACCACTAGGCTTGTTTGATTAGAGCCTTTTTAAAGATTTAAGTCCCAAGGTTGCCAGAGCGAAACCTTCTGGAGTTTTCAGTCGACCAACTGTCCAAACTAAAGTCCACCGGAATCTTCCGTAATTGCTATAAAAATTATTATTTAATTTTAATTTAAATAATATATTATTTAACCCTCCTTTTTATTTTTTCTTTTTTTTTCTCTCTCTCAATATGTGCCTTGGTGAAAGATGTGTCTAGCCTTTAAAATATGAAGTGCAACAGTGATAGCATGTGGAACTCGCAGCTCCATGCACCGATCTGGGTGCGGACACAAGTTGAATTTTTGGAAAATAGGACTCGGCGTATCTACCTTTCACCGTAGTGTAAAAACTCAAGATCTAAAGAGTTTTTGGATATTGTCGACACCTAATTTTTGTTAATTCGAAAAGTTTTTTTTAGTTTAATTTTTGACATAATTATTAATTATTGATTAGAAATTTCTTTTATTTTGCTTAAAAAAATCAAATTAAAATTTTAAAAGGGGAAAATAAAAGAAGAATAAAGGTGGTTGGCTAAAGACTTGGCGGGGGTGTTGGGGGGAGGGCTACAAAATATGTGTATTAAATTAAAAATATAAAAGATAAGAAAAATGATGAAAAGCCTGGCCGAGGGGAACCGATGGAAGTGACGGGAGCAGGTGAGAAAAGAATAGGCCTCGGGCAGAAGAAATTTTAATTAAAAGGAAGAGAGAGGGGGAAGGGGAGACGCAAGGAGAGGAAGGAGGGAAGAGAAAGAAGGCAAGGGAAGGGAAGAACAGATAAGGAGGAGGAGGAGGAGGAGGAGGAAGGTTTCAGCGTTTTTCTTGAAACCACGCCGGCGACTTTGCGGGGACCGCCTCCATCGTGTCGTTCAACGAGCCCCCTCGTGCAACTCCTCTTCTCGATTCTCGGCACTTTCGGCGAGTTCCTCGCCCCGAGGATCTCGGGGTTCGGGCGACAAAGGCCTTGGTTCAACTTGCCTCGAACCTGCCATGGAGCTGCCACTTCCAACCGAGTAGGGCCCCTAGGCAAACTCATTACCCGTAGGTCTATATGCTGATTCGTGTCCAACCAGACCAAGCTTTGTTTGTTATTTGTTTGCAGCTGGCATACGGAAGTTCTGGCCCTTAAGTGTGTGAACGGTAATATTTCTATTCCGATTCGACTTGCCTCGAACCTGCCATGGAGCTGCCACTTGCAACCGAGTAGGGCCCCCGAGGCAAACTCATTACCCGTCATCCCCTGTTTTTGGCCGGATGTTAGACGTGGTAAGCTCTTAGGTGCTGTTTGGTAACCATTCTCGTCCCAGGTTTCTCGTCCCCGGACAAGTTTGGGACGAGAAACCTGTTTGGTAAATATCGTTGAAATTTTTGTTCCCGGGATGAAAAAGGGGCTAGGAATGAGCTCGGGACGAGAAATTTGGTTCTCAAGTTCTCGGACGTATTTGTACAGTACCACCCAAAGAAAAGAGCCCATTTCTCTGCCAAAGGAGTTTCCACGATCTGCACTTCCACACGCGCACAGGTCCGACCTCCTCCTCCTCCGCCGTCGCCGGTAGGGTTCCGCCACCCACGACCGCAGCCTCCTCCTCCTTCTCCGCCTTCTCTCCTTGTCGGCCTCCTTCTCTCCACCAAAGGAGTTTCGCCCACGATCTGCACCTTCAAGCTCGCACCAGTCCGACCTCCTCCTCCTTCGCCGTCGCCGGTAGGTTTTCGCCACCCACGACCGCGGCCTCGTCCTCCACCTCCACCTTCTCTCCTTGTCGGTAATCCAGAGAACTTCTTCTTGTTGCTCTATTTTCGCTTTTATGAGTGCGTGCTGTGATTGCTGCTTCATCTTCCACCTGTGGTTGTTGCTCAATTTGAGTCATTGGTTTTTTTTTTTATTTTAACCCCCAAGCGACTTTTGGAGCTTTTTTTAGTCCAAAAATTGTAATGGGTTTTGCTTGCTGAATCATGAGGTATGGTGGAGCTCTTGGTTTCTCTTTAATATTTTAAGTGGGTTGATGCCTCCTCAGTGTTTGACAGAATTCCTACTTGACAATCGTCCTTCTTCATTTCAAGTTGGTCGTGCATTTCAAGTGGGTCCTTTGTTTGTCATGATTGAATTGTTTTCTTTTGTTTTATTGCTACATTAATACATGTTAAGTTGTAGATTCCCATTAAGTTTTACTATAAAAATTGTTTGTAGTTACCAAACGCATTTCTGTTCTTTTTCTATTCCAGGGATAAAAATTTTGTACATTTACCAAACGCGTTTCTCTTCCCAAAAACTCATCCGAGGACCATTTCTCAAAAAAATCGGTTCTCAAAAAAACCTATTTCTAGGACGAGAATGGTTACCAAACGCGCCCTTAGTCTGTGTGCTGATTCGTGTCCAACCAGACCAAGCTTTGTTCTTTATTTGTTTTCAGCTGGCAAACGGTAGTTCCGGCCCTTAAAAGGTGGGAACGGTAATATTTTTATTTTGAGAAATAATTTCTTTTGAGAAGTAGTTCTTTTTTTATATCTACTTTCCGCAATAATTTTTTTTAATAAAATATGGACGACGGTGGCTGGCGCCGTCAGACGGCAATTGGAGGTGGCCACGGCAAGAGCGAGGAACAAAAGAAAAAAAAATTAGGAATTGTTCTCAAGTATAAGAAACTACTTTTTTTTTCTTGTTTCTGTTCCAAATATATTCCCCGACTACTTTTCTAATTCAGGAAGTAAAAAAATAAATTAGCGTCATCAAACGGATTTCTGTTTTTTTTTTCAGAGAACAAAATAAAAAAAAATCAAGGAACACATACGTTCACATGCAGTGCCTAAATCGCTGGATTTTCATCCTTCGCCCCCATGTATACAACGTGTTTGTTCAAATGCTTGAGCATAATCCGTTCGGGTTTTTCTCTAGTCACTCGCTCAACCGAGCCGTCGCTACATGGGTGTGGTGTTTAGTGGATGGAGGGAGGTCGTTCCTTTTAGGGGTGATCGGTTCCCGGTTCCTAGGGGAATAGGGAACCGGACCAATGGAACTGGTTCCCTATTATTTGGAACTGGGAATCGGACTGGATAGAATTGGGCAGTCCGGTTCTCGGGTGGGTAATTATAAAGAAAGAAAGACAACGAAATGAAAGAGATGATGCTGTTAGCGAAATGAAGACATATCATCCAAGGCCAGGGTCCTCTTTTTCCTCTGGCTTTGACAACGAAATTATAATATTCAGGTCTGGGGGGTTTGGGACTGAGGGGTTTGATTTAAATTAGGGCTTATATTCAGGTCTCCTTGGGTTGGTCTTTTAGTTGTTGGACTGGGTCGGCACGTCAAGCCTAGTTTGTTTGGGAGAGATGGACCCTTGAAAAACGAGGGAAACAAGAGACCGGGCCACAAGCCCAGTTCATTGAGTTGGGCCGGAGGCCCCTCTCCACGAGCCCACATGGAGGGGGATCCGGTCCCTTTATACGGGACAGGCCCGAACATGACCCGATTCGAAGCCCGACCCGAGTTTTTCCAAAATTATAATATAATATTTTATAAATAAATACTTTATATTTAAAAAATCTAAAAAATAAATAAATAATAATTCTTTTAGAGAACCCAGCGGAGGAACCGGGCCAATTTGGAGCCCGACCCGGTCCTTTTTCAATTATTAAAGTATCGTAATATTTTATTAATAAATAATAAAACTAATAAATAACCTATTTTTTTTAATTAAAAGTTCGAAAAAAAATTAAATTTTTCTTTAGGAAAGTCAGCCTTGCTTTTAAAATCAAATTCTAGGTTTAGAATAGGCTTTAAATTAATTAACACATTTTCTTTTTGGAAAATCAAAGAAATTGTCATTGGTGGACAAATTAAGCGTTTTTGGTTCCCAATGCTTGCTAGCATGATTGCATTCATACTTAACTTCGCATATGGATGCTTAGATGCATGATTAGGCTTTGGTGCAATTTGATGCATATATTGGATGGTTTAGATGAATGTTAGATTATTGAGATTGATGTATGATGATTCATAGCGTGACAATGTTGGTCGTGAATCTGGCGTGTATAACGGGTGACGATAGATCAATACCCATTCCTAGTCCTTTTTTTTTTTTTTTGCAAAGGCTTATCCTAAGTTCATTAGGATTATACTAATTTAGACATATCTTGATCAATCAACTTGTGCCTTGTCTAATAAAATTCATCTAGACATAGCATCACTTCTTTTAGTAAATGATTATTGTAGTCTAGTTTAGATTTCACTTGAATTAATCTATTAAGTTTAGGCTCACTTTTTTTTTCAATAGTAAACTTTTGAGAGATCAAGTCATGAGGCTTATAATGAAGTCATGTATTATTAATTACATCTGGTAGTCGCACTTAATTATCTGAGTTTTTATTACCGCATCGTATTTCAAGTTAGTTTAGGTAGTATAGCATATTTGAATATTTTCTTTATTCTTTTAATATTCTAAATGGGTTAAGATATCTACGTTTGATTGGAAGATGACATTGGATGTAGTTGTTTTTTAAGGTTTAGCTACCCTTTTCATATTCTCGACATTTCTTTTTTGGTCACTTTATTGACTTGTAATATCTAGAAAAAGGGTCGTGCCCATACTTATTTGTTGCTTTCTTTTATCGCAATTTACCTTGTTTCAAGAATATTAAAATAAATAATTTTCCTCCGTTCGTTTTGTGCATGTACACTTTGAGCATTCGGACCTGCTCATTGCGACTCAATGCTTGTCGCTTCCAATGCATCATTTTATGAAGATGAATTGAGAAAGACACTATTCAGAATCTCGAATCTTAATCAAGATTACAGGCCAGCATAGATTAAGTAATTAATAGATAAGTCCATTACATGCGACTAATAAGAAGAATCTAGTTCTGGCAAACCTCAAGACTAAAAACATAGATTATAGTTGCATACGTGAGAAGAATACTTAGAACTAAATTATACTCATAGCAAGCTATTTCTGATCCTTCAATCCTAGGACGTTTCCTACGCGTCTTCCTGTGGCATCAATCCCGCGTCGGAATCTGTCGTAGTTAACCCACAAGAGCATGGGGAGCACCAACACGACACCTAGCAAGTACAAATTAACTGCCATTATGGACACGCCTGCCAAGGCATCGGGTTGGGGAAATTCTATCATAACAGTGGCGAAGTAGGCAAGTCCGATGAAAGTCATCAAGATGTAGACCTTCATGGTGTGGGGAAACAGGGGAATAGCGGTGATCCAGATTGTGGCGACAGAGGCCACGAAAACCGTGCTGTTGAGGGCCGTGAACGCGTATAGTTTCCAGCCGTTGAGGATAATGTTTCCAGCATGATGTGGGCTTTCAACAGCAATGCCGCTGGAATTGCCAGTAACGATAGCGGAATCAGCTGGGGGACGTAGAGAGCTTTCCTGCCAGTATCCTCCCGGGGGAGTGAGCGCGGCTTGATAAGTGGCGGTCGTAATTAACGCAGCCACTAAAAGGATTATGTTGCGAGCGGATTTATCTCGGAGTCCGAACCAAAATGTGAAAATCTCAAAGCCAGTTAGTTCCATGCTTAAAAACCCTGCTAGAGAATGGTTGACAGCTAGAAGTCTTTCTACAAGTCCTCTAAGGCGCAACTTCAACAAAACTTTTCGGTTGCCACTAGGATTCCCTTGGAAGAGTTCCAGAGCCACCTCATCCTGGAAGTTCTTTGCATTTACTTTGGTGTACCACATCAACAGCTCGATGATCTGGAAAAAGTACGAAGGGGAATTAAATGATGTATGTACCCTTCAATTTCATTCACTGCTTCATCACTAGCTTTACTATTATGCACTAAGTAAAGCTAATGCCACATATCTTTGGATGATGCCAGTGATGCAACGATCAATGTTCCAAGGGAGCAAAACTTTATTTATCAAATGCTATCATTTCAATCCATGTAATCGAGTCCCAATTTTTTTTTTAAAAAGTGGGATTTCATCATTTCACACAAAATTATTTATGTGATAGCTAGGAATTTCCCATGTAATAGTAACGTAGATGAATTCATAAAAGTGACGACCCTAATGACTATGACTTTTTACCAAAGTGTAGGACTTAATCAAGGCAACCGACAATGTTTAGGATTCAATTATATCTTGTATATAATACATTAAAGATATGAAAGCACACAATTGATTTATAAAAGGGTGTGTCGGATTTTTATTTATTTTTTACTGTGGAGGTCTCAATGTGATCTTATTATTACACTATTCACCTAAGCTATATCACATTACTTGACAAATCAATTTTTTTATATCTTTCTTTTAATTCCTGTGGATCAATCAAAGCAAGAAATCACGAACACTTCTACAATACACGACACCACATAATATGACAAACGTCAATAGTCAGATAGACACTAATTGATACGTAATAACTATTAGATGATATGATGATAATTATGATGATGCATCATACAAAGTCACAAAAGAATATTGTTCAAATCTCTCTCTCTCTCTAACCCAGGTATTTTACGATAGCAACATCTGTTCCTGAATTAGATTATGTCAATTCAGAAGAAAAGCAAGAACAACAATGAAATCAATGAACCATACCTCGTGTTGCTTTTGGAATATAGCAATATGTAAAACGGTGTTACCATCTTCATCTTTCCAATTCAAAATTTCTGTCAAATGGACTCGCTTAAGCCATCCAAATAAAACTTTGAATGCTTCCAAGTTGTGGTTCTTGATGGCAACGTGAACCGCAGTCTCGCACTGGCACGTCAAGTCTTCAATGGATGATTTGCAAGCACATAAGAATTCGGCCATGAGCTCCAGGAGCACCTGGACCTCCTTCTCATTTTCTCCTTTTTTCCCAGCGACATAATGCAAAGGCGTGATCCCGCCTCGACCTCGTACTCGGATCAGCTTGGGTTCAAGGGTCACCAGTGCCCTAGCAATGTCGTAATGATTATTTCGTAAAGCCAAGTGCATGGGGCTATAACCCTCTTGATTCAGCTTTGTAGTGAACGACCGCTTCAAGATGGCCATCTCCATGGCCACTCGAGTTTTCCCCCATTTCGCAGCTTCGTGCAGTGGAGTATTTGGGAAGGGGTCCTCAGGTGCACAATCTAAGAGCTTTCCGTCCGGCTCAATTAAGCTATATAGCTGATCAACATCGTCATTTTCTATCGCTTGTTGAAGCCGAGGGTCCATTGTTTGACGACGGAAATGAAAGAGAAGGGGGGCTTTGTTCGTTGATGATGGATGGAGGTACGAGTGGCGAACTTGCAGCGTCATTAAAAGTGCCACAGTCAACCAAAAGATAATTAGCTGAGTCATTGTTTATGATTTATCCTGTATAAATAATTCTAAAGATTCGTTCGTTCAGCGAAAAAAATTCTTTCGGAAAATATTTTTTGGAAATTGTGATGTTCAAAGGCAGAAAATATTTTACCATGGAAAATGTTTTCTAATCAATGAGAAGATTCTTTCTAAAACTAAAGAAGAAAACATTTTACAGAAGCCAACCGATCTACCAAATTACTAATAAATTCACCGCTGGCCACCGGACTACCAGCGGCGGTTGGGCGACGGTGGCGGGGGTAGTCGAGCATTCATGAATAGGAAAAAAATAATAAAAAATTTGTGAAAAAATTTTCTGGAAAATTTAAGTTTCCAACCAATACCGGAAAATATTGTCATTTTCCGGATAAGCTTTATTTTTCGCCACGAAGGGCCCTAAGTAAGTGGCCGGATCCCTAAATGTAAAATCTTAATGGTTCGATTGAGAATAAAAAAATTCAAAAAATCGTTCTTTTTTTTTTCCTGACCGTCGGACTGGGATTCAAATCAGACAGCTAGAATGACAATGTCAACCCTCGCTAGGATCCATTTCCATCTTTCTCCCCCTCCTGGTACGCAATGGTGGTAACCACTTAAAACTGTGTGGAGTATCAAGGATTCAAACTCTTGAATTCCACAAACGGCTAACTCGATATCTGATTTACGGAAGACTTGCTAAAAATTTATGCCCACCTCGGCTCAGCCGGCCGAGGCCGACGACGCCTACTCTTTCGGCCGAGAACCGACCAAAACAAAAAGGGCCGTGGTGAAATGACGCCATGAGTTGCCCCGAAATACCGACGAAGGCCGAGTCATGACCAAAACTAAGGTAGAACAAAAAGAGGAGGGTCGGTCAGCGCTCCCTACCCAGCTCAGCGGCAACAAATGGCAGGCGAACTCAATAGATCGGACTACGTCCAATCGCCTAGCCAGGATTATTAGGAAATCGACTCGACCCGCAAAGAACATAATAATAAAAGGAAAAGGATGCGTGACCTACCAGAGAAGCGTGACCGGACGGCTGGATCCTTCTCCCCCTCAAGTTCTCTCCTTCTTCCCCGAACTCCCCCTATCACTCCTTTTCTTTTCTCTCTCGTCTTCTTCTTCTTTCTAAAGCGTGACCGGCGGCTGTTTTGAGGTGGGGAGTGGTGGAGGGGAGAGGGGTGGAAGAGGAGACGCAAGGAGAGGAAGGATTGAAGAAAAAAGAAGGCAAAGGAAGAACAGAAGAGGAGGAAGGAAGGTTTCAGCGTCTTTTCCTGGAACCACGCCGGCGACTTTGCGAAGACCGCCTCCATCGAGTCGTTCAATATGTGGATGCTTATAGAACAACATCAAATGTTAATAGTCGGATGGACATGCATCAGCTAGTGTGAACTGTTCAATGATAACAATAGGTGATGCACTGTTGCGCAAAATATAATTCAAATCTCCTTACTTCGAGTATTTTCTACATTCATGTATTTTCAATCCCTTGTATTTCATTATCATAATAGTTTCTCCTAAATTAGATTGTGTCAAATCCGAGCATTGAATAAGAAAAGCACAAATAACCACAAAAGCAATGAACCATGCCTTGCTTTGTGCTTCAAACTCAGCAATGTGTAAGACAGTGGTACCATCTTCATCCTTCCAATCCATGATTAACTCATTTAAGCCCTCGCCGGCTTCGCCGCCCTTGGAGTGGCTGGAACAAAAGAAAAGAGAAGAAAAAAAAATTATCGTCACGTAGTCGCCGACAAATTTCGGTCATCGTCACGTAAGCATTTTCCGGCCAAAATTTATCGGAAGGACTTAAATGACAAATGTAGAAAATATTTAAGATTGAATCGGCTTAAAAAAAAAAAGGTCAATAACTGAATCTATATAAGTGATAAATGTTTAAGACTTTTTTGATAATTTTCCCAACGATAGTCACTACTCAATTTACACTATAAAAATTGCCATGTCCTCAAATGACCAAAACTACCGAAATTGTCAAAATATTATTCCGTGTATCTTGATAATGGGTCTTGATACTCTTAAGATTCATGTGATCTTTTTTTTACTTAATAATTTAATTTTTTGAATTGGAGTTTCTATTATAGTAGTAGCTCCCCTCACGACGGGAGGGGCGGGGGATAATCATGGCCAAGAATGACCATCGTGAAGATGAAAATGACGGGGGTCGCTAATCGTGGCCAAGAACGTGATAATGATCTTCCCTTTTAAAGGTCTCTTTCAGCCCATGTTTTGTTGTGCTCCACGTTCTTGTCCCTCTCCACCGAAAGCTCCTCCTCCTTTTCCTTCTTTCCCACTCATTTTCTGTCCTTCGCCTGACTTTTCTTCCTCCGATCGGGGTTAATTTAATGAGGGGAGTCATTGTTTATGATTTTTCCCCTTGGAACTACTCAACTGGTTGGGTGGCGTTTCTTCTCAGCTTCCTGAAGTTGTGGAGTGCGGTGAGGCTGTCTGGATACATCACGTTGCACCCTCGTACACCATAGGGGTGGGCAAAAATAAAATAGGTAGGTTTCAGACTTGGATCTTGTTCCCGACTCTATTAAACCGGTTTCACTTTTTTTGACCATGTACACTACCATGTTTGCATTAAACCCTATACCCTACCAATCTTGTTTTTCCGATCCGGGAACAGGATCTATCCTATTTATATTATAACATATTATGCCCATCATATACGACTTCGAATTTCATATTAATACACGAGAAAAATAATATAATTTATCTAATTTATATTGAAACATTAAGCACTTGTAATTAATAAATAAGTAAAGTCTTTGATTAAACAAAAAAACTAAGGATTTACAAGGCAAATTATCATAAACAAAATAATAAGATAGAACATAAATCCTAACATATATATTGGTAAAAAATAATTTGGCAATTAACTCACGCACCTTGGCAACGTCATCATCTGCTATTGCTCATTGAAGCCGAGACTACCTAGCCTCTCTTTCTTCCTTTTTGGCCAGATCCTTGCCCCATTATTTGAAGAGGGAAATGTTGGAGCAAAGGGGCTTTTCTCGATGATGATCGATGGAACTAGTAGTAGAATTGCAGAACCATAAATAGTGCCAATAGTCAAAGAAAATCAAATTTAGCGAGCCATTGCTAATAATTGATCAACAAAAATCTAGTTAGGTGAGTCATTTTTTAGGGTTTATTCCGTGGAAACTACTCCAAAAATCTAGTTGGGTCAGTCAAATTTGGCCACTAGGAGGTGGTCACTTGGTGAATGGGGCCTGCCCAGCGCACCACTACAGATTTTTCCTCCTGTCTCTACCCTCTGGCCCTTTCTTGTCCTATCCATCACCACCTTGTCCTTTTCTCCTCTCTCCAAGCCCTCTCTCTACCCCCGTCCCTCTCTTGTCTAATCCGGCATCCATCACCACTAGGCTTGTTTTTTTTTTTTTCTCCTTTTCTCTTCTCTCCTTCTTTCTCCAAGCCCTCTCTTGTCCCATTCATCACCACTAGGCTGCATATGATTCAGGGCAACCTGGCTCCTTGCAAAATTAGAAATTAGAAACGATAAAATTAGTCCACGATCTTTAGGACAGTGGATCATACCGCATTACCGATTCGATTACTAAAAAATCTAATGAACTAGTTATGAGCCAAAAAAATTCTAAAAAATTGAATTTATTTAAAAAAATTAAGAAAAAATATTTTGATAAAGTTTGGTAAATATTAAAACTTTAGAGACTTAAATTGATTTCTTTTTACTTTTTATAACATATTTATTTTTAATAAATTACAAAAAAAAATAACTAGTTCAATATGGTCTTCCTAAGAACTGGAAACCAAATTGCTCAAACTTTTAGGAAAAGGAAATCGAATGAACACTTCTGATCCAGTCTAGTTCCCTGCTAGGCGGTTCTCGGTTCGGGCGATCTATGTTGCTCACCCCCCAATCACCACTCTCCATCTTTTGTTATTTTCGCTTCTTTTCTTTCTTTCTTCTTCTCTTATTTTCTTTCATCTTCTTTACCTTTCCATAAGCCCCATTTTCCCTTTTCTTTTTCAAAATTGTAATTATCTTTTAATTTTTAATTAAATTCACTTTTTAGTTTTTCATCAATCATAATAACTTTCTTAAAAATAACTTACCGGATCGGAAAAATTAGAAATCAACAAAATGCACTCCATATACTTCAAGCTAATATTAGCATGATTGAGTTGTCTCGATGCTTATATTGTCCAGTGTTTTTTGAACGACATGTGCCGTATGAAACTGATAATGGATGTTATTGATTTGTAGAATGAGGTATGCTAGTATTTATCGAGTCTCCCTTCTACAAATGTTTATAAAAAATTAACATTTTAACCAACAATATCTTACGTATTTTCCAAAAAAGTTATTATTTAATTTTAATAATATACTGGTTAACCCTGTTTTTTCTTCTTTTTTTCTCTCTCCATCTATATGTGCCTTGTTGCTGCTTCTGTGAAAGATGTGCCTCGCCTTTAAAATACGAAGTGAAATAGAGATAGCATGTGGAGTTCGCAGCTCCATGCACGGATCCGGGTGCAAATACAATTTGAATTTTCGAACAACAGTATTCGGACATATCTATCTTTTGCGTTCGTATAAGAACTCAAACATCTAAAGAGTCATTGACTATGGAGTGCAATAGAGGTAGTATGCGGACCTCCCATCTCTATGCATGGAGAGTGTCTCTGTATACGACTTTGCTTAAGTGGAAGCGTGGTTGGCTCATAACCCTCGGGTTGGAGGGTCGAAACTTGGCTACGACACAAAACAGAAAACAGATATTAAATAGATAATTTAATAAATCAACTTATTCAGATTTTGGTTCTGAATAAGAAATGGACACCACCATAATCTGAGAAAGAATTTTCGGACATAATATCTATAAAAGATAATTCAAAGTCTAACCATTTTGCGGCAATAGATATTTATATTATTAAAGATATTATATGAAAACTTATTAGATATGCAATTAAATTGTAGAAAGGAAAGGAACCTGTTATTTCAAACAGAAAAACATTTGCTGGAAATGCAGCAGGTCAGCAAAGAAAACCAGTCTCTCAGAAAGGAAATGGCGAAGCTGTCTAAGGAACAGGAAGAAAGGTTGGAGTTGTCTGATTAACAGAAGAACCGGCGCAAGCTTGAATCTGAGCTTCGACGAAAGATCAAGGAAATTGATGAGGGCATAGATCTCCAGAACAAGTTACTCCAGTTAGTTCAATCGAATGCTTCTGCATTAGCTATCAAAGGCAAAGAAACAAAAGAGCAAGAAGAAAAGACAAGAGGGGTAATAAAGGCCAAAAACAAAGGAGAGAGGAAACAGAGAGAGAGACCACGAGAGTGTCGTCGGCGTAATCGGGCATGAACTCCTTAAGCTTGAGCTTGACGGTGTCCCAGAGCAGGGCAGCACCCTCGCCACTGAAGTTGATGTTGAAAGTGCGACCATCAAGTCGATCTATGCTTCCCGCAGCCATATCCGGCGATCAAACCCTAGAACAAAGAGAAACGGAGGGAGACGGGGAAGAGAGGGAGCAGTTAGACACAAGGAATCAAGCGGTAGAGGGGGAAACCCTGGGAGGGGAGGAAGGGGGAAGAAGGAAGCGAAGAGACGAAGGCTGCGGCTGCGGCGGTGGCGGCATCTATGGAGTCCCGCCCCAGCCCGGTGAGGGAGATTTTGTGCCGTTGAAGATAGCGACGAACCCAACCGAGAAATCGAAAAAGCCTCGATTAGGAAAATAGAAAAAACACCACGCTTTGCTCATTATCATCGTGCCTTGCCTCGCCATGCCCTTGCCTTGCAGAATGCAGCAACGCGAGAAAAGCAGATGTGCGGTCTAATGGAGAGAGAAGGGAGACCCAACAAATACCAAGCCCAGAAAGAGATTGGGCTGGAGAGTATGGGCCCACCGCGCTAGTCTCGTGTTCTGCTCGGCCCATTCACCATTTCATCTTCTCGCGAACGCGAACGAGCGAGCTCACTGAACCTTACTGGGGAAGACTTTTGAATTTTAATACTCACTAATCAAAGCATATTGATTAATGGCTAGAAAAGGGAAAAAAACCTCATAACACTAAACAAAGTATAGCCTTATCACAATCAATACCCCCAAGTATATGAAAGATGTTAATTAAGAAATTTATGCATGGCCCAAACATGATTTCTAAATACAATGACAATTAATTTGTAATATCCCTAGGTGAACTCACTAAGGTATTGCCCGATTCAACCCGTGTTTTACTAAGCCTCACAGGTTTGTTTTTTAACATGCAAGTGGGCACCTTCCTATGAGGTCATCTCACTTGATAGCACTCTTACATAAGCTCACTTAACTTTGAAATTGCAAAACTTTGTTGTGTTAAAAGGTACATTCGTGAGTTAATACTAATTTTCACACACACACACACACACACACACACACACACACACACATATATATATATATATGCATATTAGAGTCACTCTCCCCCTATTTTGGTGTGCATTTTGATTCATTTCCACCCCCTTCGCCATTCAAAAGGTTACTATGAGCCCGTCCTTGTGTAGGACCTACAGCCTTGATGGCCCCTCCCTTCCCTAGTCAAACCGGGTTATTACAAACCCATTAATATCCACATGACTCAATCTAAACCATACATTAATTGAAGAGGGTCCCACTTTGATATCATATAGTGATATTCTTGAATTATATATATTGTCTAGTTTAACCCGTCACATATCAAGTTTCATGATTTTGTCTTTTAATGTACAAGTGAGCACTTAATAGATCATCAAACCCGGTAGTGCCTCACCCAGGAATGCTTAGCTTTTGCGTTCTAAAGTTGAGTACTGTTGTTAAGTCAAAAAGTACCTTGGTAAATTAATTCTAGTTTTCACAAACTCTTTTGGGTTTTTTTTTTTCCCTTTTCAATGGATGTATTTAAATCTAAGTTATATCTATATGCATTCTAACTTAGACTAACGACACGTGGTATGAACATAAGTGCAATATATATGTGACCTAATTCTAATGATGGGCAAGAGAATTATGAACCAATCTAACATGACAAGCAATTTGATTTATGTGAGCCTAAGCATACATTCGCTAAGTAACATGGGAATTATGATGTGTAAATTATGACATGGCTATTACGTAACTAATGCTATATATAATATGAATATTATATTTTCTTTTTAAGGCTATGATATAGGAAACCAGCTACAGTGTATGATGGCCTTATTTAAATCAGGAAACAAAATTATATTAAATCCTAATGTAAATTAGGTCATTTCCTAAATTACTATATAATTCCTAAAATAGGCAATTCTAGATTAGGAGAGTTAGGCAAATGCGATATATCAGTGTAATGCAACCTTTTGTATTTTAAATAATAGGAGAGTTAGATGAGTTTCTGCGCCCAGAACAATGAAACCATTCTGCGGACCACCTGCAGGTCGGGCCCTGAGTCCGGAAAGTAAAGCACATTGCCCAAGTCTCACAACCAGTTGAAATTGGTTGGGTTGGGCAAATTGAAAAGTTGCAAAAACCACTCAAGGGGTGAGCGAATGAGGATTTGAAATAGAAACAATGTCAATTGAAGTCATAGCCAACACTCTGCTTCTCCTTTTCTTTGAAAAAAAGTTGTCTACCTTAAAAAAATATGCGTTATCCATCAGACGATGTATTGACAATTGAGCTGAACAAGCCAGCTTCATGTGATTTTCGATAACAATAACCAAACATCCAATCCTTTTATAATTGCCGTCGGTAAAGTTGTTGTTGAGACTTAGGAGCAAGAAGTGGAATTTTGTGAATTCCCTTTCCAAGGACTGGTGGAGTTGGAGGATTTGAACTTGATTTTGGAGAAAAGCCCTCCTCATGCTGATCCAAATTTAGACGCAGATGAGATTCCGACAGAGAAATTTGGAGCAATAGAAAGTAAAAAGGACAATTTAGATCCAAAATTGATTTTGTCATACCATGATATGTGAAGAACCAGTTGGAGGAGTGATCTTGACAGATTGGTTGGGTCTTCTCTTAAAGCAAAAAAGTTTGATCGATATTGCACCGTGCTTCCAAAAACTCAAGGTCAAGCTTTTTCTGACTACGGAAGAATGATGCGGCACAAATCTACCCCTAAAAAAAAAAATTGCTTTTACGTTTTTTATTTGATGACTTTAGGATCTTGAAATTTGATATTTTCTTATTTAATTGAGTTAGCTTATGATATTTGCTTCGCATCACATCTTTGAACGTATTTTCTTTATTATTTTATTTTTCTAAATGCAATAAGATATATATTTTTGATAGACAGACACCATTGGTCAAATTATTTTTAAAAAGTTTAGCCAGCCTTTTGTTATGTTCTCGAAATTCCTTCTTCTTTTTTTTCTTTCGTTACTTCATTAAATTGTAATTTCTAGGGAAAGAGTTGCGGTTGTGTTTATTTGTTGCTATTGTGACCGTGCTTATTTGTTGCTGAACGGTGTAATCTCTTCGCAAGATCTTGACCGCCACTAGGATTCGCTTGGAAGATTTCCAAAGCAGACTTATCCTGGAAGTTCTTCGCATTTACTTTGACATGCCCGATCAACAGCTTGATGATCTAGAAGAAATGCAAACGCCACCAAAATGAAATATGTATCCCTTCAACTGTACTACCTCTAAGCTTTACTATTGTGCAAGAAGTGAGCTCATGGCATATAAGTTTAAGTGACACTAGTGAGGCAACGACCAATTTACGATGGGAACAAGCTTATTAAACCTTTGTTATCAAATGCAATCATTCCAACATATGCAATGATGTCCCAATTGTTTTTGTTTCCAAAAAGTGCAATTTATTTGTCTCATGCAAAATCATATAAATGATAGCTAGGAATTACCTATGTGAGTTGTAACACTGGTGAATTCTCAAAAGTGCCAGCCCGAGTGATTTTGATTTTTCATAAAATTTTAAAACTTGAATAAGACAATAATTTGTTTAGGATTTCAAATTATAAATTGTTTGGTTTTGAAGAGAAAGACTACCTTAGACAAGTTTGTAGGTGTGAAGGATTGACGGAAAGTGGAGATTATCGGTCATTAAAAAAAAACAAAAGACTTCCTTAGACAAGTGTGCTTATATCCTTTATACGTAAGGTTCAACCAGTCGGAGAGCAATTTTCCTGTTCAAACAACGATTATTTTAAGGTTTTGCCGGATGGTTTTTGTTAGCTTCCATCCTGTACAATATGTTTGGACCATGGACTGATTTCGAAGGAGGAAGGAAATGTTGCTAATCGATAAGAAGGACAAACTAAGTTACTGTTGTGTTAGGTAGGAGGGCATTATGATGGAAAGAGTTGGAAGAAAATTATTCTTCCAAAACCATCCAAGATACATGTAGCTTCCTTAAAACTGAGTTACGTAGGGATTCGAAGGGAAACACGTCATATCTTTTTTCTCTCCATAAATAAACTGTAAATAGGGTGATCTCCATATCCCTCCTTTGTTTCCTTCCTTTCTCCCTACGTCCTCCAACCAAAGCATTGTTAAGGAAGATTAAAATCAACTCAAATTAAAAGCATCACAAGCTTAAAACAGTTTCCCTACTAGCAATTTTTAAAATGAAACTGTGGACTTTTCGGCACTGGAAAAAGAACTAAAAAAATATTTGTCAATAATTGGAAATACATTAGCTAATATGATTATCATATATTATGAGAACTACTTTGATCGGTAACCCAAACTTCTCGAACTACATCTTGCTTACTATTCTACTTTTTTGCTTCATTCGCTTTTATTATTTCTTGACGGAAAAACGACTTAAGTATTCACGTAGGTCATTAATTGCAAATAGTGCGATCACTTCTGATTTCCAAACCCTATTCTTTTAAATAAAAAATTAATTTTTGGGCTGATTAATTTTATTCACTCATTTCCATATTTCTCACGTAATATGCATATGAGAGACTAGAGTCGTGGCGATAGATAAATCAACTCTTATGTTTTTTAGTTAAATCGAACTCTATCATTATAAATGGGGAGAGACAGAGAGTCAACTTTTCTTTATAAGAATTCAACAGTTGACAAATTTCTTTCTTAATAAATACTAATATGATAACGCACTTTTTTTACATGATAATGGACCTAACATAAGGGTTTTTCACTAAGTTTATTGATAAAAGATTGAGGTTGAAATCTCTTATAAATTTATTATCTAATATAGAGATATCTGAAGTTAAAAAAGATTGTGAGAATATAGTTTACTTAGCACAATTGAGTTAAATTTCAATACTCAAATAGACAATTATCGGCAAATGTTAACTCTCAAATTAATTCTCCATATGATGCTATGGCACAAAAATTGTTAAACCTCCTATCTCTACTTCTTTTAATCTATGTACTTTCTATCCCTAATATCATACCATTTGTTCTTCCATTAGATAATGTCAAATTTAAAGATAAATAAATAAAGCAAGAAATCATAATATTGATGGACCATACCTCGGGCTGCTTTTCAGACACAGCAATATGTAAGACGGTATTACAATTGTTGTCTTTCCAGTTCAAGATTGCTATCAGATTGGCTCGCCTAAGCCATCCCAGCAAAACCTTGAATGCATTGAGATTATGATTTTTTACGGCAACATGAACTGTGGTCTCGCATTGGTTGGTCAAGTCTTCAATAGACGATTGGCAAGTGTGTAGGAATTCAGCTAGGAGCTCCAACTTGATGTCTCCTTCTTTTCCAGCAACATAATGCAAGGGGGTCATCCCGCATCGTCCTCGGATTCGGATTAAGTTGGTGTTGATGGTCATAAGTGTCCTCACAATGTGATAATTCTCGTGTTGCAAAGCCAAGTGCATAGGGCTATAACCGTCCACATTCAGCTTCCGAGCAAACGACGGCCTCAAGATGGCCATCTCCATGGCCACTTGGGTTTTTCCAGCGGCTGCGGCGAGATGTAGTGGAGTATCTGGGAAGGGGTGCTTAGATACACGATCTAAGAGTCCTGGCTCCTCCTTAATCAACTCATGTAGCCCATCAACATTATCACGTGCTATTGCTTGCTGAAGCCGAGTCTCCCTAGCCTGTTGTTCTTCTTTTTTCGCCTGACTCTGGCCCATTTCTTTTTCTTTTTCTTTGAGGAGGAAAATTTAGGAGAGAAGCTTTGCTCGGTGATGATCGGTGATGATCGATGGAAGTAGCGAACTTGCAAAATCATATATAGATAGTGCCACGGTCAACGAATATTTTATCAGTGAAGTCAACTAGTGTACAGGTGGGGCCAATGCCAGGGTAGGGGCGAGTGGGGCCCAACACATCTCGTGACACGATCTAAAAGTTCTCGCTCCTCCGCAATTAACTTATGCACCTTTGCAACATCATCATTTGCTATTGCTTCTTGAAGCCGAGATTGCCTAGCCTCTTTCTTGCTTTTTGGCCAGATCCTTGCCCATTGTTTGAGGAGGGAAATGTTGGAGCCGAGGGGCTTTTCTCGATGATGATCGATGGAAGTAGTAGTAAAATTGCAAAGCCATAGATAGTGCCATAGTCAACGAAAATTAAATTGGGGGTGTCATTACTAATGATTTATCAACAAATATCTACTATGATTTATTCCTTGCGAACTACCCACCTCGACGGTGGTCTTTCTTCCCAAGTACTTGAAGTTATGGGGTGCAGTAAATGATGCACCCACGCAGGTACACACTGATGGCGACTATTCTGTGTACAGTATTCATATTGCGGTGGTTGAATTCCGCTCCCAATGAGCAGGACATATGATTGGAGCTTTTTCAAACTTCTGAGTCCTCAAATGATCAAAACAAAACCGTCGAAGTTCTTGCATGGCCAAAAGTACCACAGCTGTGAAAATATTGCTCCACATATATTGATAATAGGTCTTATTTCTCTTAATATTCATGCGATCTCCCTTCACCTGATAATTTCAATTTTTGAGTTGGACTTTCTAATGTGGTATTGGAACCAATCCAATCCCTTCTAGATATATACGTCCAACCGATATTAGTCAAATTCTAAATACTCTCTAAAGGTTATTCAAATTTTGTCTCCTATCCCTTTAAAACTAGCTATAGAGAAACAGCTAATATATGCTTTTAACAGTCATATGTAATATTGATTTAAAAATTTGGTATGGTTTGAAAAATCATCCTTATTTTAGTCATTAAGATTAAATCAATATCCATGTAGTTGGCGGCTCCTTCGTCACTTGTTCCTCTTTAATGTAATTGGCAATCGAGTTTTTCATAAACAAACCTCTAAGTCCTGTTTCTATCGTATTGCTCTCATGAGCTGTAACTACTATTGCAAAATCGTAACTTAAAATCAATCTACATAGCTAATAGCTAATTTTTTTTGGTTTGAGTGTTTTTTTTTTTTTGGTGGGGGAGGATTTACATGTCAACTTAAAAACGTCATACCTTATGCCTGTAAAAGGTCGACACTTAGTCATAAAATACCCGCGATAGCAAAATGATAGTGAAAGGATGGACTTTAGTTGTTATGTTCAGCTGCAAAGTCACGGAAAGAGCTGAAGGACGGGATTGAACTGCATAAAAACCTCACTTGCTGAACTTTTCCAGTGAGATGGCCTTTCAAACCCTGAATGAAATGCTCCTGGCACCAACTTCCTTGGCTCAAAACAACGACGCAAGTACATGAGACAATTGTTAATACGGAATGTTTGCTAAAAATTTGCGAATGTTTTTCTAATATTTAGTGTATCTCTTAGTATTAATTAGCATTTATTTTTGGGCTTTAGTCAGCATAATATCTAGTATATCTTTTTCCCATAGTTAGAGATATTTAGTAGATTTTTTTATATTAGCAATTTGTTATATAAATACTTCTGCTATATGTTAAACAATACGAGCAAATTACGATTCATTTCATGGTATCACAACATGAGAGCTTCAACATATCAGACAATTCGACTCACATTGTTTGTAATATGGGTGCAAAAGTATCTATAAAGAAGATGATTGACCCCTCCTCACTTTGTTATCTCCGTTAACTTTCCCATCAATGTCTCCATCAACCGATGTGGGATAACCTCAATAATCTCTCCCTCACACATCGGGCCTGGATCGGACCGGTAACAACCTGTAACTCTCCCGTGTGACTGTTGGGTTACGACTTGTTGACAACTTAGGCTTTGATACCAGTGTTTGGGCTCTCTCATCCCAAAAGCTAGCTCAAAGGATGAAATTTTTCCTCACACTTTTTAACTCGCCCATCAATGTCTCCACCAATCGATGTGGGACGACCTCAGTAATCTTAACAATGCCAACAATTTGGGAAGTTTACTTGTTACGTTCTGACCCGAGATAACTATGCAACATGGTTGCAGGCGACAAGACACGCATTGCAGGTGAAAAAAGGAATTGGTTTTATTGATGAAAAGCTAGAGAAACTGGATAAAACTGCACCTGAATTTAATTAGGTGACTCACTTCTAATATTTTTCAACAAAAATCTAATTAGATGAGTCATTATATAGGATTTATTCCATGGGATTCGGTGGTGGTCTTTCTTCCCAACTACTGGAAGTTATGCGGTGAAGTAATGATACACCCACCCCGGTACATAATGATGGTGACTGCTCTGTGTACAGTATGAACATTGCAATGGTTGAATTCCGCTCCCGATGAATTGAACAAATGATTGGAGCTTTTTAAAACTTTTGAGTCCTTAAATGATCAAGCAAAACCGTGGAAGTTCTTACATGGCCAAAACTACCTCAAACTGTGAAAATATTGCTCCTCATATCTTAAAAAAATAAGGTCCTATTTCTCTTGATATTCATAAGATCTCCCTTCACCTCATAATTTCAATTAGAAAGCATTGGACTTTCTAATATGCTATTGGAACCAATCCAATCCCTTTCGAATATGTACGTCCAACCGGTATTAATCAAATTCTAAATGCTGCTGCTATTCCAGGAAAGTTATTGAAATTTCATCTCATATCCCTTAAAACTAGGGCTGGAACACATCTTATATGTGCATTTAACATTCACGTGGAATATTGATTTAAATCTTTAGTGTTGTTTAAAAATTATCCTTATTTTAGTCATTGAGATTAAATCAATATCCATGTAATTGGAGGCTTCTTCATCACTTGTTCCTCTTTGATGTAATTGGCAATTTCCGACCAAAATCATATGTAATCCACAATCGAGTTTTTCATAAACAAACCTTTAAGTCCTGTTTCTATCTTACTGCTATCGGTGAATTGTAACTACTACTGCAAAATCAATCTACACGGCTAATAGCTAATTTTGGGGAGGGGTTACAGTATTAACTTAAAAACCTCATACCTTGTGTCTGTAAAAAGTCGACACTGACTTGGGTTTATTTATTATAGTTAGAGAAACTGGGCACAACTGCTCCTGAATTTAATGCGTAGGACATTAATCATTTTCTGATAAATTTTCTTTGATTTCTCAAGTCCCGCGACAAGAGTGTACAGGGAAGTGTGGCATACGCAGAAGTAAAGGTAGTATGGAACGAATTATAAAAGAAATTCGCTCGAGGTAACAGATCTTGCTTCATGAGATCAAAATCGAGATTGGGCTTCTACAGCGAGGAGGACTCTCGGTGGTAGAATACTACACCAAATTGAAGATCTTGTGAGATGAACTCGATTACTATGATGATGTCCCAAAATGCACCAGTGCTGCGGGCACTAAGTACGTGATGAAAAAAGAGTCGGAGAAGATCCAGCAATTTCTTGTGGGCCATGATCGATGCTAGGAACTATGGGATGTTCGTTCACAAATTCTCAACTTTAAGCCACTGCCATTCCTTGTCAATGTTTATTCTGTGATCACGCAAGAGCAGAGCCAACGAGCAATTGCTCAAGGGAGGGAAGAGAAGATCAAGGGCGCTACAAGCCCAAGGAAAGTAACGCTCGAGAAACCTTAATTTAACCACCGTGGGAATATTGGGCACAAGAAGAGTCACGATCAAGAGTTGATTGAATGTCCTCCGTCCACCTTTAATTTAATATGAGATTTTGCAGTATCATTTCAGCGTTAACATTGCCTGTGTGTGCAAATAACTAAGAATTAAAGTCTTTCTAGGATAATTTGTGACGGTATTATCATTCTGTTGTTGATTCTGGACCAAAAAAAGAAAGAAAGAAATATTTGACTCTATAGCTATGTCCATTATTCGCAGTGCCTATGTTTGATAAAATGTATTTAAAGCACCCTGGTGAAATAGGCCTCAATATGAATTAATCTACGATGTATATTCATGTATTGATGTTTATTTCCCATAATCAGAAAAAAAAAAATCATATTCTCTTCATTTTTGTGTTTCGCTGCATTACGTGATATGCTCCGGTGGTTGGTGGTGGTGCGCACCGATGAGAAATGGCTGGAGACGGATTACCCGTGTCCCAATGTCTGGCGATGCATGGGGGAGGTTGTGGCTGTTCATTGATGTCGGCGTTCTAGTGACAGGCGGTGGTTGACAAGGATGATCGTAACCAATGGGTCACTGGTGGCGATGGCCGAAAGTAGTTAATAGTAAAGTTTATCCATCCATGGCCCGAAGTTCTAGTATGTTGATCTAAAACAGACATTTTGAAATCCATGAAGTTGATGAGGGTAAATGGGCGAGTTCTCAGTCCTTGAGAATGAAGACGACGGACTCACGGTAGCAAGTAACAAATAATAAAAGAATAGACAGAAAAAGGAGATGATTCAATGGGATGAGTCTGATCAATAGGAGATGAACTTAAGTTGAGTGTTATTCAACTTGGGCTCGTTATTGTTCTAGATGAGTTTCTGTGCTCAGATCAACGAGACTAGCGCGCGGGCCCGTCAGGCCGAGCCCTGAGACATAAAAGAAAAGTTGCCCAAGTCTCACAACCGGCAGAAATTGTTTGGATTGGGCACATTGAAAAGTGGCAAAATCATTCAACATCACATATTAAGGGGGAAAAAGAGAAGAAAATGAGGATTTGAAAAAACAATGTCATCGTTGCTGACGCTCCACTTCTCATTTTCTCTGGAAAAAAAATTGTCTACCTTAAAAAATTTGTCTTATCCATTAGACATTGGATCGACAATCGAGCTGAACAAGCCAATGTTATCCTTAGGAGCAAGAAGTGGAATTTTGTTAGTTCCCTTTTCAAGAATTGACAAAGCTAGAGGATTTTGAACTTGATGGAGAATCTCAAGGTGAGCACGTCTCCCTTGACAATGTAGAGACATATTTGGGAGAAAAGCGCCGCTCATGTTGATCTGAATTTAGATGCGGATGAGATTCCGACGGAGAAATTTGGAGGATAGAAAGTAGAAAGAACAATATTAGATCCAAAATTCCTTTCATCGTACTATGAAATTTAAAGAACCAATTGATGGAGCAATCTTGACAGTTTTGTTGGGATCTTCCCTTAAAGCAAGAAAATTTGTTCAATATTGCACAATGGTTCCAAAAACTTGAGGTCAAGCTTTTTTTCTGATTATGGAAGAATGATGCGGGGCAAATCTACCCCTCGACTTCGGTTTTACGGTTTTATTTGATGAATTTAGGATCTTGAAATTTGATTCTTTAATAGAGTTAGCTTATGATATTTACTTAGTATCACATATTTGAATGTATTTTCTTTATTATTTTACTTCTCTAAATTTATTAACATATCTATTTTTATAGAAAGACACCATTGGATCTAGTTACTCTTAAAAGGTTGAGCTGGCCTTTTGTTATGCTCTTGAAATTCCTTTTTTTTCTTTTGTTACTTCATTGAATTGTAATTTCTGGGGAAAGAGTTGTGACTGCACTTATTTGTTGCTTTCTTTTATAAGATCACATAGTTTGCATCTATTTAGAAATTAAGGAAAAAATTTGAGAAAATTTGCTCCGTGTGCTTTGTGCATGTACACTTTTGAGCATTCATACCTGCTAATTGTGATGCGCTTTCGGCTTTCAGCGGAACATTTTATGAAGTTAAATTGGGAAAAAAAAAAAAGCTATTTGAAAGATCGAATATCAAGCAGACTAAAGGTGGATAGAGATGAAGTAATTATAGATGAGTCCATTACATGTAACTAAGAAGGAGAGTCTAGTTCTTGCAAACCTCAAGACTAGAAACACAGATTATATTGCATACGTGAGAAGAATCCTTAAATGAGTAAATGATACCTGCAAACTATTTCCGATCCTTCATTCCTTGGAAGTTGCGACGCGTGTCCTTGGGGCATCTATTCGGCGTTGGCCTCGATAGTAGATGAGCATTGAATATACGGGCGCTACTAACACGACCAACAGCAAGCCCCAATAAATTTCCGATATGATTTCTCCTGCGTGCACGTCGGATTTCGGGAATTGGGCCACAAGGGTGACAAAGTAGGCACCACCGACTAATACCATTAACAGGTAAACCGTCAAAGTGCGGGGCAATAGGGGAATAGCGGCGAACCAGATTATGATGATGGAGGCCAAAAAGACCGTAGTGTTGAGGACCGTGAACTCGTATAGGCTCCGGCCATTCAAGATAACTTCTCCGGCTTTATGTGGTTTTTCAACAGCAATGCCGCTGGAATTGGCGGCGACGACGGTGGAATTGACTGGGGGATTTGAATAATTATCCTGCCAATATCCTCCTGGAGGAGTGAGCATGGCTTGGTAAGTGGCGGTGGCAATTAGGGTAGCCACTGCAATGGTAATGTTCCTAGCCGATTCATCTCGGAAGCTGAATCAAATTTTGAACTTCTCGAAGCAGGTTAGTTCCATGCTTAAAAATTGGGATCGAGAGAGGGTGGAGGTAAAACGTCTCGCTGCAAACCTCTTTGCAAGATCTTGATCGCCACAAGGATTCGCTTGGAAAATTTCCACAGCAGTCTTGTCCTGGGAGTTCTTCGCATTCACTTTGACATGCCCAATCAACAACTTGATGATCTGGAAGAAGTGCAAAGCCACAAAATAAAATATGTACCCCTTCAACTTGATTCCCTGTCTCGCCTCTAGCTTTACTATTATGCACAAGGTGAGCTCATGTCATCTAAGTTTGAGTGATACTAGGGGCACAACGACTGAGTTACAATCAGAATAAGCTTACTAAACCTTTGTTATCAAATGCAATTATTTCGATGAATGCAACGAAGTCCCAATTGTTTTCAAGAACTGCCATTTAGTCGTCTCACGTGAAATTATGTAAGTCGTCACTAAGAATTGCCTGTGTGAGTTGTAACATTGGTGAATTCACAAAAGTGCCGACCCATGTGATTTTGATTTTTCATAAGAGCTTAGTACTTTAGCAAATCAACTAAAAAGTTTAGTATTCAATTATAATTTCTTTGGTTTTGAAGATGATGGTTTCTTGTTAGCTTCCATCCTGTACGATATGTTTAGATGAAGGATTGATTTCGAAGGAGGAAGGAGATTTTGCTTATCGATAGGAAAGACAAAGTACTAGAAAAAGGACAAATTAAGTTACTGTTGTGTTGGGTAGGAAGGTATCATGATGGAAAGAGTTGGAAGAAAATTATTCTTCCAAAACCATCCAAGAGACGTATAGCTTCCTTAAAACTGAGTTACGTAGGGGTTCGAACGGAAACAATTTTTATCATATCTTTTTCTCTCCACTAAATAAACTGCAAATAAGTTGATCTCTATATCCCTCCTTTGCTTCCTTCCTTTCTCCCTATGTCCTCCAACGAAAGCATCGTTAAGGACGATTAAAATCAACTCAAATTAGAAGCATCGCAAGCTTAAAACAGTTTCCCTACTAGCAATTTTTAAGGTGAAACTGCGGACTTTCCAGATAAAACTGAAAAATAAGTGCCAACATCAATATTCTTAGCACTGAAAAAGAACTAAAAAATTATTTGGAAATAATTAGAAGTACATTGCCTAATATGATTATCATATATTATCAGAACTAATTTGATTGGTTGGTATCCCAAACCTCTCGAACTACATTTTGCATACTAATCTAGTTTTTTACTTCATTAGCTTTTATTATATAATGATAGAAAACAAGACTTAAGTATTCACGCAAGTCATTAATTGCAAATTGTGCGATCACTTCTGATTTATTTGAACCAAACCCTATTCTTTTAAAGACAAAATTAAATTTTGGGCTAGTGAGTCGAACTCTATCATTATAATCGGGGAGAGAGAGAGAGAGAGAGAGAGAGAGAGAGAGAGAGAGAGAGAGAGAGAGAGAGAGAGAGTCAACTCTATATAATAAATCAACAGTTAACAATTTTCGTCCTCAATAAATATTAATATGATAATACACTTTTTTTACATGATAATGCACTTAAGATAAGGGTTTTTTCACTAAGTTTATTGGTAAAAGATTGAGGTTGAAATCTCTAATAAATTTATTATTTAATATAGAGTTATCTAAAGGTGAAAATTATTGTGATAATATATATTAGTCATCAAGATCGAGTTAAATGTCAACAGTGAGATAGACAATTATTAACAAATGTCAACCCTCAAATTAATTCTCCATGATATACTATATAGCACAAAAAGTTGTTAAACCTCCTCTCTTCGCATGTTTTTTTTTTATCCATGTACTTTCTATTCCTGCTATTTCATTTTCATAACATTTGTAACGTCAAATTTAAGGATAGAACAAAAAAAGCAAGTAATCACAATATCAATGGATTGTACCTCGGGCTGCTTTTCAGACACCGCAATATGTAAGACGGTATTACCATTTTTGTCTTTCCAGTTCAAGATTTCTGCTAGACAGGCTCGCTTAAGCCATCCGTGCAAAACCTTGAACGCTTCAAGGTTATGGTTTTTTACGGCAACATGAACTGGAGTCTCGCATTGATTGGTCAAGTCTTCGATGGACGATTGGCAAGTGCATAGGAATTCAGCCAAGAGCTCCAACTCAATGTCTCCTTCTTTCGCAGCAACATAATGTAATGGAGTGATCCCGCATCGTCCTCGGACTCGAATCAAATTGGGGTCGATGGTCATTAGTGTCCTCGCGGTGCAATAATGCTCATATTCCAAAGCCAGATGCATGGGGCTGTAACCCTTTGGATTCAACTTTCGAGCGAATGATGGCTTCAAAGTGGCTATCTCCATGGCCACGTTGGTTTTCCCGGCAGCCGCAGCAATGTGTAGCGGAGTATTTGGAAAGGGGTGCTTAGATAGACGATCCAAGAGTCCTCGCTCCTCCTCAATTAACGTATGCAGCTCATCAACATCATCATTTGCTATTGCTAGTCGAAGCCGAGACTCCCTAGCATTTTCTTCTTCTATTTGGGCGAGACTTTTGCCCATTGCGTGACCAAGGAAATGCAGGAGAAGAGGGGCTCTGCTTGTCGATGATCTATGGAAGTAGGAGTTGCGAACTTGTAGCGTTATAAAAAGTCCCACAGTCAACGAAAAGATAATTAGCTGATTCATTGTTTATGACTTATCCCGTATAAACAACTCTAAATCAGTGGCCGGATCCCTAATGTAAAATCTCAATGATTTGATTGAGCATAAAAAAATTCAAAAAATCATTCTTTTTTGTTTTTTTCCTGACCGTTGGAGTTGGATTCAAATCGGACAACTGGGATGATAATATCACCCTTGACTTGGATCCAATTCCGTCTTTCTCCCCCTCTTGGTACGCAATGGTGGTAACCACTTAAAACTGTGTGGAGTATCAAGAATTCAAACTCTTTGAATTCCACAAACGGCTAACTCGATATCTAATTTACGGAAGATTTGCTAAAAATTTATGCCCACCTCGGCTCAGCCGGCCGAGGCCGACGAGGCCTACTCTTTCGGCCGAGAACCGACCAAAACAAAAAGGGCCGTGGTGAAATGACGCCATGAGTTGCCCCGAAATACCGACGAAGGCCGAGTCATGACCAAAACTAAGGCAGAACAAAAAGCGGAGGGTCGGTCAGCGCTCCCTACCCAGCTCAGCAGCAACAAATGGCAGGCGAACTCAATAGATCGGACTACGTCCAATCGCCTAGCCAGGATTATTAGGAAATCGACTAGACCCGCAAAGAAAATAATAATAAAAGGAAAAGGATGCGTGACCTACCAGAGAAGCGTGACCGGACGGCTGGATCCTTCTCCCCCTCAAGTTCTCTCCTTCTTCCCCGAACTCCCCCTATCACTCCTTTTCTTTTCTCTCTCGTCTTCTTCTCTCTCGGCTGGAGTTTCTATTATAGTAGTAGCTCCCCTCACGACGGGAAGGGCGGGGGATAATCATGGCCAAGAATGACCATCGTGAAGATGAAAATGATGGGGGTCGCTAATCGTGGCCAAGAACGTGATAATGATCTTCCCTTTTAAAGTTCTCTTTCAGCCCATGTTTTGTTGTGCTCCACGTTCTTGTCCCTTTCCAACGAAAGCTCCTCCTCCTTTTCCTTCTTTCCCACTCATTTTCTGTCCTTTGCCTGACTTTTCTTCCTCCGATCGGGGTTAATTTAATGAGGGGAGTCATTGTTTATGATTTTTCTCGTTGGAACTACTCAACTGGTTGGGTGGCGTTTCTTCTCAGCTTCCTGAAGTTGTGGAGTGCGGTGAGGCTGTCTGGATACATCACGTTGCACCCACCCTGGTACGCCTTAGGAGTGGGCAAAAATAAAATGGGTAGGTTTCAAATTTGGATCTTGTTCCCAACTCTATTATAACCGGTTTCACTTTTTTGGACCATGTACACTACCCTATTTGCATTGGACCCTATACCCTACCCATCTTGTTTTTCCGATCCGAGAACAGGGTCTATCCTATTTATATTAGAACATGTTTTGCCCATCATATACGACTTCGAATTTCATATTAATACATGAGAAAAATAATATAATTCATCTAATTTATATTGAAACATTAAGCACTTGTAATTAATAAATAAGTAAAGTCTTTGGTTAAATAAAAAACTAAGGATTTACAAGGTAAATTACCATAAACAAAATAATAAGATAGAACAAAAATCCTAAATGGTAAAAAATAATTTGGCAATTAACTCACGCACCTTGGCAACGTCATCATCTGCTATTGCTTGTTGAAGCCGAGACTGCCTAGCCTCTCTTTCTTCCTTTTTGGCCAGATTCTTGCCCATTATTTGAAGAGGGAAATGTTGGAGCAGAGGGGCTTTTATCGATGATGATCGACGGAACTAGTAGTAGAATTGCGGAACCATAAATAGTGCCAACAGTCAACGAAAAATCAAATTTGGCGAGCCATTGCTAATAATTGATCAACAAAAATCTAGTTAAGTGAGTCATGTTTCAGGATTTATTCCGTGAGAACTACTAAAAAAATCTAGTTCGATGAGTCAAATTTGGCTACTAGGAGGTGGTCACTTGGTGAATAGGGCCTGCCCAGCGCACCACCACAGATTTTTCCTCCTGTCTCTACCCTCTGGCCCTCTCTTGTCCCATCCATCACCACTAGGCTTGTTTTTTTTTCTCCTTTTCTCTTCTCTCCTTCTTTGTCCAAGCCCTCTCTTGTCCCATTCATCACCACTAGGCTGCGTATGATTCACGGCAACCTGGCTCCTTGCAAAATTAGAAATTAGAAACGATAAAATTAGTCCACAATCTTTAGGACAGTGGATCAAACTGCATTACCGATTCGATTACTAAAAAATCTAATGAACTAGTTATGAGCCAAAAAAATTCTAAAAATTGAATTTATTTAAAAAATTAAGAAAAAATATTTTGATAAAGTTTGGTAAATATTAAAACTTTAGAGACTTAAATTGATTTCTTTTTACTTTTTATAACATATTTATTTTTAATAAATTACAAAAAAAAATAACTAGTTCAATATGGTCTTCCTAAGAACCGGAAACCAGATTGCTCAAACTTTTAGGAAAAGGGGATCGAACGAACACTTCTGATCCAGTCTAGTTCCCTACTAGGCGGTTCTCGGTTCAGGCGATCTATGTTGCTCACTCCCAATTGCCACTCTCCATCTTTTGTTACTTTCGCTTCTTTTCTTTCTTTCTTCTCTTATTTTCTTTCATCTTTTTTACCTTTCCATAAGCCCCATTTTTCCTTTTCTTTTTCAAAATTTTAATTAACTTTTAATTTTTAATTAAATTCACTTTTTAGTTTTTCATCAATCATAATAACTTTCTTAAAAATAACTTACCGGATCGGAAAAATTAGAAATCAACAAAATGCACTCCATATACTTCAAGCTAATATTAGCATGATCGAGTTGTCCCGATGCTTATATTGTGCAGGGTTTTTTGAACGACATGTGCCGTATGAAACTGATAATGGATGTTATTGATTTGTGGAATGAGGTATGCTGGTATTTATCGAGTCTCCGTTCTACAAATGTTTATAAAAAATTAACATTTTAACCAGCAATGTCTTACGTATTTTCCAAAAAGTTATTATTTAATTTAATAATATACTAGTTAACCCTGTTTTTTCTTCTTTTTTTCTCTCTCCATCTATATGTGCCTTGTTGCTTCTTCTGTGAAAGATGTGCCTGGCCTTTAAAATACGAAGTGAAATAGAGATAGCATGTGGAGTTCGCAGCTCCATGCACGGATCCGGGTGCAAATACAATTTGAATTTTCGAACAATAGTATTCGGACATATCTATCTTTTGCCTCCGCATAAAAACTCAAACATCTAAAGAGTCATTGACTATGGAGTGCAATAGAGGTAGTATGTGGACCTCCCATCTCTATGCATGGAGAGTGTCTCTGTATACGACTTTGCTTAAGCGGAAGCGTGGTGGGCCCATAACCCTCGGGTTGGAGGGTCGAAACTTGGCTACGACACAAAACAGAAAACAGATATTAAATAGGTAATTTGATAAATCAACTTATTCAGATTCTGGTTCTGAATAAGAAATGGACACCACCATAATCTGAGCAAGAATTTTCGGACATGATATCTATAAAAGATAATTCAAAGCCTAACCATTTTGCGGCAATAGATATTTATATTAAGATACTATATGAAAACTTATTCGATATGCAATTAAATTGTAGAAAGGAAAGGAACCTGTTACTTCAAACAGAAAACCATTTGCTGGAAATGCAGCAGGTCAGCAAAGAAAACCAGTCTCTCAGAAAGGAAATGGCGAAGCTGTCTAAGGAACAGGAAGAAAGGTTGAAGGAGTTGTCTGATGAACAGAAGAACCGGCGCAAGCTTGAATCTGAGCTTCGACGAAAGATCAAGGAAATTGATGAGGGCATAGATCACCAGAACAAGTTACTCCAGTTAGTTCAATCGAATGCTTCTGCATTAGCTATCAAAGGCAAAGAAACAAAAGAGCAGGAAGAAAAGACGAGGGGTAATAAAGGCCAAAAACAAAGGAGAGAGCAAACAGAGAGAGAGACCACGAGAATGTCGTCGGCGTAATCGGAATGAACTCCTTAAGCTTGAGCTTGACGGTGTCCCAGAGCAGGTCAGCACCCTCGCCACTGAAGTTGATGTTGAAAGTGCGACCATCAAGTCGATCTATGCTTCCCGCAGCCATATCCGGCGATCAAACCCTAGAACAAAGGGACGCAAGAGAAACGGAGGGAGACGGGGAAGAGAGGGAGCAGTTAGACACAAGGAATCAAGCGGTAGAGGGGTAAACCCTGGGAGGGGAGGAAGGGGGAAGAAAGAAGCGAAGAGACGAAGGCTGCGGCTGCGGCGGTGGCGGCATCTATGGAGTCCTGCCCCAGCCCGGTGAGGGAGATTTTGTGCCGTCGAAGATAGCGACGAACCCAACCGAGAAATCGAAAAAGCCTCGATTAGGAAAATAGAAAAAACACCGCGCTTTGCTCATTATCATCGTGCCTCGCCTCGCCATTCCCTTGCCTTGCAGAATGCAGCAACGCGAGAAAAGCAGATGTACGGTCTAATGGAGAGAGAAGGGAGACCCAACAAATACCAAGCCCAGAAAGAGATTGGGCTGGAGAGTATGGGCCCACCGCGCTCGTCTCGTGTTCTGCTCGGCCCATTCACCATTTCATCTTCTCGCGAACGCAAACGAGCGAGCTCACTGAACCTTACTGGGGAAGACTTTTGAATTTTATTACTCACTAATCAAAGCATATTGATTAATGGCTAGAAAAGGGAAAAAAACCTCATAACACTAAACAAAGTATAGCCTTATCACAATCAATACCCCCAAGTATATGAAAGATGTTAATTAAGAAATTTATGCATGGCCCAAACATGATTTCTAAATACAATGACAATTAATTTGTGATATCCCTAGGTGAACTCACTAAGGTATTGCCTGATTCAACCCGTGTTTTACTAAGCCTCACAGGTTTGTTTTTTAACATGCAAGTGGGCACCTTCCTATGAGGTCATCTCACTTGATAGCACTCTTACATAAGCATACTTAACTTTGAAATTGCAAAACTTTGTTGTGTTAAAAGGTACATTCGTGAGTTAATACTAATTTTCACACACACACACACACACACACACACACATATATATATATATATATATATGCATATTAGAGTCACTCTCCCCCTATTTTGGTGTGCATTTTGATTCATTTCCACCCCCTTCGCCATTCAAAAGGTTACTATGAGCCCGTCCTTGTGTAGGACCTACAGCCTTGATGGCCCCTCCCTTCCCTAGTCAAACCGGGTTATTACAAACCCATTAATATCCACATGACTCAATCTAAACCATACATTAATTGAAGAGGGTCCCACTTTGATATCATATAGTGATATTCTTGAATTACATATATTGTCTAGTTTAACCCGTCACATATCAAGTTTCATGATTTTGTCTTTTAATGTACAAGTGAGCACTTAATAGATCATCAAACCCGGTAGTGCCTCACCCAGGAATGCTTAGCTTTTGCGTTCTAAAGTTGAGTACTGTTGTTAAGTCAAAAAGTACCTTGGTAAATTAATTCTAGTTTTCACAAACTCTTTTGGGGTTTTTTTTTCCCTTTTCAATGGATGTATTTAAATCTAAGTTATATCTATATGCATTCTAACTTAGACTAACGACACGTGGTATAAACATAAGTGCAATATATATGTGACCTAATTCTAATGACGGGCAAGAGAATTATGAACCAATCTAACATGACAAGCAATTTGATTTATGTGAGCCTAAGCATACATTCGCTAAGTAACATGGGAATTATGATGTGTAAATTATGACATGGCTATTACGTAACTAATGCTATATATAATATGAATATTATATTTTCTTTCTAAGGCTATGATATAGGAAACCAGCTACAGTGTATGATGGCCTTATTTAAATCAGAAAATAAATTATATTAAATCCTAATATAAATTAGGTCATTTCCTAAATTACTATATAATTCCTAAAATAGGCAATTCTAGATTAGGAGAGTTAGGCAAATGCGATATATCATTGTAATGCAACCTTTTGTATTTTAAATAATAGGAGAGTTAGATGAGTTTCTGCGCCCAGAACAATGAAACCATTCTGCGGGCCACCTGCAGGTCGGGCCTTGAGTCCGGAAAGTAAAGCACATTGCCCAAGTCTCACAACCAGTTGAAATTGGTTGGGTTGGGCAAATTGAAAAGTTGCAAAAACCACTCAAGGGGTGAGCGAATGAGGATTTGAAATAGAAACAATGTCAATTGAAGTCATAGCCAACACTCTGCTTCTCCTTTTCTTTGAAAAAAAGTTGTCTACCTTAAAAAAAAATATGCGTTTATCCATCAGACGATGTATCGACGATTGAGCTGAACAAGCCAGCTTCATGTGATTTTCTATAACAATAACCAAACAACATCCAATCCTTTTATAATTGCCGTCGGTAAAGTTGTTGTTGAGACTTAGGAGCAAGAAGTGGAATTTTGTGAATTCCCTTTCCAAGGACTGGTGGAGTTGGAGGATTTGAACTTGATTTTGGAGAAAAGCCCTCCTCATGCTGATCCGAATTTAGACGCAGATGAGATTCCGACGGAGAAATTTGGAGCAATAGAAAGTTAAAAGGACAATTAAGATCCAAAATTGATTTCGTCATACCATGATATGTGAAGAACCAGTTGGAGGAGTGATCTTGACAGATTGGTTGGGTCTTCTCTTAAAGCAAAAAAGTTTGATCGATATTGCACGGTGCTTCCAAAAACTCGAGGTCAAGCTTTTTTTGACTACGGAAGAATGATGCGGCACAAATCTACCCCTAAAAAAAATTGCTTTTTCGTTTTTTATTTGATGACTTTAGGATCTTGAAATTTGATATTTTCTTATTTAATTGAGTTAGCTTATGATGTTTGCTTCGTATCACATCTTTGAACGTATTTTCTTTATTATTTTATTTTTCTAAATGCAATAAGATATATATTTTTGATAGACAGACACCATTGGATCAAATTATTTTTAAAAAGTTTAGCCAGCCTTTTGTCATGTTCTCGAAATTCCTTCTTCCTTTTTTCTTTTGTTACTTCATTGAATTGTAATTTCTAGGGAAAGAGTTGCGGTCGTATTTATTTGTTGCTATTGTGACGGTGCTTATTTGCTGCTTTCTTTTATATGATCACGCAATTTGCGTAGAAATGATGAAAAAAAAGTTGACAAACTTTGCTCCGTGTGCTTTGTGCATGTACACTTTTGAGCATTCATACTTGCTAACTGCGAATCCATGCTTTCGGCTTCCAGCGGATCGTTTTATGAAGTTAAATTGAGAAAAAAGCTATTTGAAATATCAAATATCAAACAGACTAAAGGTGGATAGGGATTTAAGTAATTGTAGATGAGTCCATTACGTGCAACTGAAAAGGAGGGTCTACTTCTTGCAAACCTCAAGACTAGAACCACAGAATTTACTGTATACATGAAAAGAATACTTAAAGAGTAAATTATACTTGCAAACTATTTATGATCCTTCATTCCTTGGAAGTTGCGACGCGTCTCCTTGGGACATCTATTCGCCGTTGGAGTAGCATGTACTCTGCCGCCCAGCCCGTGGGCACCATCAACACGACGCTCAGCGAGATCAAAAAAATTGCCGGAGTGCGGGATGTGGGGATTTCGGTCAAAAGGGTAGAAAAATAGGCCCAACTGACTAATAACATTGACATGTAGACCGTCGAAGTGCGGGACAGTAGGGGAATAGAGGTGAACCAGATTATGATGATGGAGACCAAAAAGACCATAGCGTTGAGGAACGTGAACGAGCTTAGTGTCGAGCCGCTCAGGATAATTTCTCCGGCTTTATGTGGTTTTTCAACAGCAATACCGCTGGAATTGGTGGCAACGGCGGTGGAATTGACTGGGGGATTTGAAGAGTTATCCTGCCAAAATCCTCCTGGAGGAGTGAGCATGGCTTGGTAAGTGGCAGTCGCAACTAGGGTAGCCACTGTGATGGTTCTGTTACTAACCGATTCATCCCGGAAGCCTAACCGAGATATGAACATCTCGAAGATGGTTAGTTCCATGCTAAAAAATTGTGAGAGGTTGAGAGTAGAAGTTCCTCCTAAATGTCCTACACGCTGTAACCATCTTGAACGGTGTAATCTCTTCGCAAGATCTTGACCGCCACTAGGATTCACTTGGAAGATTTCCAAAGCAGACTTATCCTGGAAGTTCTTCGCATTTACTTTGACATGCCCGATCAACAGCTTGATGATCTAGAAGAAATGCAAACGCCACCAAAATGAAATATGTATCCCTTCAACTGTACTACCTCTAAGCTTTACTATTATGCAAGAAGTGAGCTCATGGCATATAAGTTTAAGTGACACTAGTGAGGCAACGACCAATTTACGATGGGAACAAGCTTATTAAACCTTTGTTATCAAATGCAATCATTCCAACATATGCAATGATGTCCCAATTGTTTTTGTTTCCAAAAAGTGCAATTTATTCGTCTCATGCAAAATTATATAAATGATAGCTAGGAATTACCTATGTGAGTTGTAACATTAGTGAATTCTCAAAAGTGCCAGCCTGAGTGATTGTGATTTTTCATAAAATTTTAAAACTTGAATAAGATAATAATTTGTTTAGGATTTCAAATTATAAATTATTTGGTTTTGAAGAGAAAGACTACCTTAGACAAGTTTGTAGGTGTGAAGGATTGACGGAAAGTGGAGATCATCAGTCATTAAAAAAAAAAAGAAAGACTTCCTTAGACAAGTGTGCTTATATCCTTTATACGTAAGGTTCAACCAGTCGGAGAGCAATTTTCCTGTTCAAACAATGATAATTTTAAGGTTTTGCCGGATGGTTTTTGTTAGCTTCCATCCTGTACAATATGTTTGGATCATGGACTGATTTCAAAGGAGGAAGGAGATGTTGCTAATCGATAAGAAAGACAAAATACTAGAAAAAGGACAAATTAAGTAACTGTTGTGTTAGGTAGGAGGGCATTATGATGGAAAGAGTTGGAAGAAATCATTCTTCCAAAACCATCCAAGATACATGTAGCTTCCTTAAAACTGAGTTAGGTAGGGATTCGAAGGGAAACACATCATATCTTTTTTCTCTCCATAAATAAACTGTAAATAGGGTGATCTCCATATCCCTCCTTTGTTTCCTTCCTTTCTCCCTACGTCCTCCAACCAAAGCATTGTTAAGGAAGATTAAAATCAACTCAAATTAAAAGCATCACAAGCTTAAAACAGTTTCCCTACTAGCAATTTTTAAAATGAAACTGTGGACTTTTCGGCACTGGAAAAAGAACTAAAAAATTATTTGTCAATAATTGGAAATACATTACCTAATATGATTATCATATATTATGAGAACTACTTTGATCGGTAACCCAAACTTCTCGAACTACATCTTGCTTACTATTCTACTTTTTTGCTTCATTCGCTTTTATTATTTCTTGACGGAAAAACGACTTAAGTATTCACGTAGGTCATTAATTGCAAATAGTGCGATCACTTCTGATTTCCAAACCCTATTCTTTTAAAGAAAAAATTATTTTTTGGGCTGATTAATTTTATTCACTCGTTTCCATATTTCTCACGTAATATGCATATGAGAGACTAGAGTCGTGGCGATAGATAAATCAACTCTTATGTCTTTTAGTTAAATCGAACTCTATCATTATAAATGGGGAGAGACAGAGAGTCAACTTTTCTTTATAAGAATTCAACAGTTGACAAATTTCTTTCTTAATAAATACTAATATGATAACGCACTTTTTTTACATGATAATGGACCTAACATAAGGGTTTTTCACTAAGTTTATTGATAAAAGATTGAGGTTGAAAACTCCTATAAATTTATTATCTAATATAGAGTTATCTGAAGTTAAAAAAGATTGTGAGAATATAGTTTACGTAGCACAATTGAGGTAAATTTCAATACTCAAATAGACAATTATCGACAAATGTTAACTCTCAAATTAATTCTCCATGAGATGCTATGGCACAAAAGTTGTTAAACCTCCTATCTCTACTTCTTTTAATCTATGTACTTTCTATCCCTGATATCATACCATTTGTTCTTCCATTAGATAATGTCAAATTTAAAGATAAATAAATAAAGCAAGAAATCATAATATTGATGGACCATACCTCGGGCTGCTTTTCAGACACAGCAATATGTAAGACGGTATTACCATTGTTGTCTTTCCAGTTCAAGATTGCTGTCAGATTGGCTCGCCTAAGCCATCCCAGAAAAACCTTGAATGCATTGAGATTATGATTTTTCACGGCAACATGAACTGTGGTCTCGCATTGGTTGGTCAAGTCTTCAAAAGACGATTGGCAAGCGTGTAGGAATTCAGCTGGGAGCTCCAACTCGAGGTCTCCTTCTTTTCCAGCAACATAATGCAAGGGGGTCATCCCGCATCATCCTCGGATTCGGATTAAGTTGGTGTTGATGGTCATAAGTGTCCTCACAATGTGATAATTCTCGTGTTGCAAAGCCAAGTGCATAGGGCTATAACCGTCCACATTCAGCTTCCGAGCAAACGATGGCCTCAAGATGGCCATCTCCATGGCCACTTGGGTTTTTCCAGTGGCCGCTGCGAGATGTAGCGGAGTATCTGGGAAGGGGTGCTTAGATACACGATCTAAGAGTCCTCGCTCCTCCTTAATCAACTCATGTAGCCCATCAACATTATCACGTGCTATTGCTTGCTGAAGCCGAGTCTCCCTAGCCTGTTCTTCTTCTTTTTTCGCCTGACTCTTGCCCATTTCTTTTTCTTTTTCTTTGAGGAGGAAAATTTAGGAGAGAAGCTTTGCTCGGTGATGATCGGTGATGATCGATGGAAGTAGCGAACTTGCAAAATCATATATAGATAGTGCCACGGTCAACGAATATTTTATCAGTGAAGTCAACAAGTGTACAGGTGGGGCCAATGCCAGGGTAGGGGTGAGTGGGGCCCAACACATCTCGTGACACGATCTAAAAGTTCTCGCTCCTCCGCAATTAACTTATGCACCTTTGCAACATCATCATTTGCTATTGCTTCTTGAAGCCGAGATTGCCTAGCCTCTTTCTTGCTTTTTGGTCAGATCCTTGCCCATTGTTTGAGGAGGGAAATGTTGGAGCAGAGGGGCTTTTCTCGATGATGATCGATGGAAGTAGTAGTAAAATTGCAAAGCCATAGATAGTGCCATAGTCAACGAAAATTAAATTGGGGGTGTCATTACTAATGATTTATCAACAAATATCTACTATGATTTATTCCTTGCGAACTACCCACCTCGACGGTGGTCTTTCTTCCCAAGTACTTGAAGTTATGGGGTGCAGTAAATGATGCACCCACGCAGGTACTCACTGATGGCGACTATTCTGTGTACAGTATTCACATTGCAGTGGTTGAATTCCACTCCCAATGAGCAGGACATATGATTGGAGCTTTTTCAAACTTCTGAGTCCTCAAATGATCAAAACAAAACCGTCGAAGTTCTTGCATGGCCAAAATTACCACAGCTGTGAAAATATTGCTCCACATATATTGATAATAGGTCTTATTTCTCTTAATATTCATGTGATCTCCCTTCACTTGATAATTTCAGTTTTTGGGTTGGACTTTCTAATGTGGTATTGGAACCAATCCAATCTCTTCAAGATATATACGTATTAGTCAAATTCTAAATACTCTCTAAAGGTTATTCAAATTTTGTCTCCTATCCCTTTAAAACTAGCTATAGAGAAACAGCTAATATATGCTTTTAACATTCATATGGAATATTGATTTAAAAATTTGGTATTGTTTGAAAAATCATCCTTATTTTAGTCATTAAGATTAAATCAATATCCATGTAATTGGCGGCTCCTTCGTCACTTGTTCCTCTTTAATGTAATTGGCAATCGAGTTTTTCATAAACAAACCTCTAAGTCCTGTTTCTATCCTATTGCTCTCATGAGCTGTAACTACTATTGCAAAATCGTAATTTAAAATCAATCTACACGGCTAATAGCTAATTTTGTTGGTTTGAGTGTTTTTTTTTTTTTGGTGGGGGAGGATTTACAGTGTTAACTTAAAAACGTCATACCTTATGCCTGTAAAAGGTCGACACTTAGTCATAAAATACCCGCGATAGCAAAATGATTGTGAAAGGATGGACTTTAGTTGTTATGTTCAGCTGCAAAGTCACGGAAAGAGCTGAAGGACGGGATTGAACTGCATAAAAACCTCACTTGCTGAACTTTTCCACTGAGATGGCCTTTCAAACCCTGAATGAAATGCTCCTGGCACCAACTTCCTTGGCTCAAAACAACGACGCAAGTACATGAGACAATTGTTAATACGGAATGTTTGCTAAAAATTTGCGAATGTTTTTCTAATATTTAGTGTATCTCTTAGTATTAATTAGCATTTATTTTTGGGCTTTAGTCAGCATAATATCTAGTATATCTTTTTCCCACAGTTAGAGATATTTAGTATATTTTTTTTATTTAGCAATTTGTTATATAAATACTTCTGCTATATGTTAAACAATACGAGCAAATTACGATTTATTTCATGGTATCACAACATGAGAGCTTCAACATATCAGACAATTCGACTCACATTGTTTGTAATATGAGTGCAAAAGTATCTATAAAGAAGGTGATTGACCCCTCCTCACTTTGTTATCTCTATTAACTTTCCCATCAACGTCTCCATCAACCGATGTGGGATAACCTCAATAATCTCTCCCTCACACATCGGGCCTGGATCGGACCGGTAACAACCTGTAACTCTCCTGTGTGACTGTTGGGTTAAGATTTGTTGACAACTTAGGCTTTGATACCAGTGTTAGGTGATATTGGGCTCTCTCATCCCGAAAGTTAGCTCAAAGGATAAAATTTTTCTTCACACTTTTTAACTCACCCATCAATGTCTCCACCAATCGATGTGGGACGACCTCAATAATCTTAACAATGCCAACAATTTGGGAAGTTTACTTGTTACGTTCTGACCCAAGATAACTATGCAACATGGTTGCAGGCGACAAGACACGCATTGCAGGTGAAAAAAGGAGTTGGTTTTATTGATGAAAAGCTAGAGAAATTGGATAAAACTGTACCTGAATAGGTGACTCACTTCTAATATTTTTCAACAAAAATCTAATTAGATGAGTCATTAATTAGGATTTATTCCATGGGATTCGACGATGGTCTTTCTTCCCAACTACTGGAAGTTATGCGGTGAAGTAATGATACACCCACCCCGGTACATAATGATGGCGACTGCTCTGTGTACAGTATGAACATTGCAATGGTTGAATTCCGCTCCCGATGAATTGAACAAATGATTGGAGCTTTTTAAAACTTTTGAGTCCTTAAATGATCAAAAAAACCGACCCTCTCTTGAGCTCCCCTGCTCTGGGCTAGGGTTTTCTCTCTCAAAGGAGAGCGGCTCCCTCACCGCCGGATGAGTACTACCTAGCTCGCCGGAGTTATTGCTAGTCCCAGAGAAGTTACCTCTCCATCCTCCCCCATTACGGCACTATATCCTCTTTCTCCTGACAATGGATACTTTTTACAAAAACCCACCATAAACCCTAGCCCCTCGTCAAAACCAGCGCCGTCAAACCTTTACCCCCTTGTCACCAGTAAAAACAACTCCCAACCCAAAGTTCTTCACCGCGAGGACATCGTCCAAGCAACCCATTTATCTCGATCCCCATTAACGGAAAACCCCAGGAGCCAAACTTTGCTTAGCAAGGAGTCCAGTCAAACAACAGCTGCAGTAACAATGTCAAAGGAGTTAGATTCGAGTCAAATGGCAGCCCTCTGCGAGAAACTTGGAGGGCTATGGGCAAGCAAGTTCACCAGAGCGGTTCCCCTGGACAGCGTCATCTCTGTAGAGAAAGAAAATGAGTGTAAGCTTTCCCTTATAGGTCAGCTATACAAAAACCTGAAAATCAATTTTCAAGCTTTCCAAAGTACTATGAGGAAGGCGTGGCGTCTAGAGAATGTTGAAATCACTCAGATAGCCGCTAGCATTTTTGAGTTTAGATTTGGGTCTAATGCAGAAAGAAAGAGGATATTGGAGCAAGGACCTTGGTCGTTCTCAAATCATCTCCTGTTGTTAAAGGAGTGGGAGGCCAATACACCACTAGAATGCTATGACTTTACAACGTGCGATTTTTGGATCCATTTCTATGGACTTCCTACAGAGTGGCGCTCGGAAAAGGTGATCACCAAGATCGGTACTGAAGTAGGCGAAGTTAAAGCGGTGAGAGTGGAAGCAAAAGGCTTCAATGCTTGCAAAATAGGAAAGGCAAGGGTTACCTTAGACATGTCTCAACCACTGATCCCAGGATCAGTGTTCAGCAATAGAGGGAAAAAATTATGGATTGATTTCAAATACGAAAGACTACTTCACTACTGCTACCTGTGTGGAAAGATGGGTCACTATGCCAAACACTATGAAGACACTGAGCGTAGTGAGGAGGGAGAGGAGAATCTGAAAAACCTACCTTTTGGATCATGGTTAAGAACAGAAGCAAACGAAAGTAGTCCTTTTTGGAGAATGTTCTATGGGAAGGATTTAGAAGGTATACAGGAGGAGGAAGTTGTTCCAGATACTCCGAGAGAATCCAGACAGATGGTTCTGTATCAAGGTCCCGATAGGGGCTATGTGGAAAAACTGCCAGTGCAAAAAGGAAAAGAAGTTTACATAGAGGAGAATGACAGCCAACAAAGTGGCAGAAGGGACAATATGGCAATGGAGGACTACTTGTGGATGAACAGGAGTAAAGGAATCAGCATAGAAGGCAAACAGCACCCAAAAAAGGAGACAGGGAAAATGAAAAAGGGGAGAAGTCTGACAAGTAACGCTGGAAAAAGGGATAACAGGTTCTCCCCTTACAAAAGGGGATCAAAGAGTAGTTTGCCTGATGAAGACCAACTAATGGAGACGCAAATACACACTATGGAGGAGCTGTACTCCCGGGCTTTGGTGGCTAGCCCTAATAAGCCACCGGGGTACCAATGAATATAATTTGTTGGAATTGTCAAGGGGTTGGCTCCCCCTTGACATTCCAAGCTCTCCGGACCCTAGTGGTTCAGGAAAAGCCCACTGTTTTGTATTTATTGGAAACAAAAAACAAGGAGGAGGTAGTAAGGAGAATGCAGAAAAGATTAAAATACCAGAATCTTTTCACAGTGGATCCGATAGGCAAAGCGGGAGGAATTGCTATCCTATGGAATGAACAAGCAGAAATTACCATTGAGACCAGCTTAGATTCCTTCATAGATGTGGTAGTTACATGGACAGAAACCAGACAAAAGATGCGGCTTACGTGTGTCCATGCCCCCAACGACTTTCCGAATAGACTATTGTTGTGGCAGCGAATCCAGTGCTTAAATTCCCTTGACACATTACCGTGGTTGTGTATAGGAGATTTCAATGAGGTCCTTTTCACATGGGAAAAAGCAGGGAAGAGACAGACAGAAAACTATAGAATGAGAGCTTTTTCAGAGTTCCTAAACGATTGTGATTTCATAGATATGGAGAGCAAAGGATGTAATTTTACGTGGTCAAACAATCGGGATGGGGAGCATGCTGTCAAAGAAAAACTAGATAGGGCCTTGTGCAACCTGAGGTGGAGAACGTTGTACCCAAATGCTGTTGTGTTCGCCTTACCTGCAATAGGCTCGGACCATAGCCCACTCCTCTTGAAGATGTGTCCTAAAGATAGAAGAAGGAAACGGGAGTTTAAATTTGAAACTTTCTGGATTGAAGATGAGGAATACGATAAAGTTGTCATAGAGGCATGGCGGTTAGAACACATACACCAACGTTCACTGCTGTTCAGACTTAACAAGATGGAGCAGAAAAAGATTTTCAAATGGGTCTAAGGAGTTAAAGAGACTCAAAGAAAAGCTACAGGAAATCACAAATGACCGTCATTTTTCGGCGGGAAAGGAAACCATTGAGAATATAAAAGGGGAAATAGAGAGAGTGTGGAACCGGGAGGAAAAGTATTGGGGCATGAGATCAAGAATCCAGTGGTTGAAATGGGGGGGATAAGAACACGAAATTCTTCCACGCTACCACAGTACAAAGGAGGATGAGGAACGGGATTATGATGCTGAAAAATGAGGAAGGAGAGTGGCTGAGACAACCTGTCCAGTTAAAAGAAGCAGTCAGTGAATTCTTCCAGAAGCTCTATAAGATGAATGGCCCTAGGAATACCTCCACAGTGATCAATCAAATACCTAGCTCAGTCACGACAGAAATGAATGAAGCACTGACCGTGGAAGTAACCCCCGAAGAAGTCTCCCATGCTATGTTTCAGATTGGAATCAACAAAGCACCAGGCCCGAATGGTTTAAACGGAGCTTTTTTCCAGCACAACTGGCAGGATTTCCAGCAAGAAATCTTTAAAGAGGTCAGGGATTTTTTCACTTCGGGTATGCTCAACCCAGAAATAAATAAAATGCATATCACTCTCATCCCTAAAGTGAAAAATCCGGAAAAGATCGATCAATACAAGCCAATCAGTCTGTGTAATGTTACTTACAAGATCATTTCTAAGGTGCTAGCAAACAGACTGAAGATATGGCTGCCAGGAATCATCGCGGAAGAGCAAAGTGCCTTCGTGTGCAACCGGCAAATTCAGGATAACATCCTGATAGTGCAAGAGGTAATCCACCAGCTGAGAACCAAGAAAAGAAGGAAAAAATTTAACGCTCTGGTTAAGATTGATATGAAAAAAGCATATGACAGAGTCGAATGGGATTTCCTAAAAGAGTGCATGCAAAAAATGGGCTTCAACAGCAAGTGGGTGTCATGGGTGATGGGGTGCGTATCCACGGTTTCCTACAGCATCCGTTTTAATGGAGAGACCCTACCGTTTTTTCAACCCTCCAGAGGTCTAAGGCAAGGTGACCCCCTCTCACCTTATCTATTCATTATTATGGCAAATGTCCTGTCCGTTCTAATGAATCAAGCTAGACAGGAAGGAAAGATCAAAGGCATTAAACTTAGCCTAGAATGCCCATCTTTAACTCACCTGATGTTCGCGGACGACCTGGTCCTCTTCCTCGAAGGGAAAGCAGCTGAAGCTCAGAATATGGTAGAGTTGCTGCAGCAATACTGTCATGTCACGGGGCAAGAAGTGAACCTCAGCAAATCAGGAATTTTCTTCAGCAGAGATTGTCCACCGATCCTAAGAAAGAACATGGCCGACATAATGAGAATTCATGAAATAGCTCAGACTGGGAAATACCTGGGAATCCCTTCAGATTGGGGAGAGACAAAAAAAAAACAAATGTTTGCATGGATAACAGCGAGTGTAAACCGGAAGCTAGAGGGGTGGAAGGAGAAAATCCTATCAAAGGCAGGGAAGGAAATACTTCTAAAAGCTGTGGTGCAGGCCCTCCCTCAATATGCCATGTCTCTTTTCAAGATACCTAACTCAATCTGTCGTGCAATAGAAAGGAAGATTGCTAATTTTTGGTGGAAGTCCAATGACACACATAAAGGACTTCATTGGAAAAGCTGGAGCACGCTGAAGGAAAAAAAGGAGAATGGAGGACTGGGGTTCCGAGACTTGCTGGTTTTTAACCGAGCTATGCTAGGTCGACAGGCCTGGAGACTTCTACAACACCCTGAAGCTTTGTGGGGGAAAGTGTTCAAAGGATTATATTTCCCAAAGGGACAGTTCCTAAACGCTCAAAAAGGCAGCAGATCCTCCTGGGGGTGGCAAAGTATGTTGATAGGCAGAGAGGCAATTATAGACAAGACAAGATGAATCATTGGAGATGGCAGGAAAATCAAAATCTGGGACGACAAATGGCTGTCTAGTGGAGTAATTGGAGGTCCAAGGAATAGACACGACCCTATCTATGTGGCCGACCTACTGGAGAGCGAGGAAAATAGGTGGGCAAAATCCAAAGTTTTGGACATGTTCCAGGAACCTCTAGCAAGCGAAATAATCAATACCCACTTAAGCCCACAAAAAGGGGAAGATAAGATCATCTGGGAGGTTTCCAGAACGGGTCAATATTCAGTCAAGGGGGCGTATCACCAAATCAAGACAGAACAAGTAGAAGTAAACCCCAGCCGAGCATCATCCTCTTTCAACACACCCAAGACAATATGGAAATCACTATGGAAGTCAAATCTACCACCTAAAGTCAGATTCTTCGTTTGGCAAGTATGCCAAAATGCTCTTGCAACGAAAGATAATTTATTCCGGAGAAAGATAACGGCGGACAATACCTGTCCAATCTATGGTGGCGCCCCGGAGACTACCGAGCATCTTTTCCTGCTCTGCCCCTGGACGAAGGATGTATGGGAAAATTCGGAGGTAAACATTCTAGTCAACCCTTATACAGTAACTAGAATTGAAGAATGGATTGACAAAGAGATGCGCAACACCTCAGCTCTGCAGGCCATCGCTCTCCTCCTGTGGCAGATCTGGAAGTCCAGAAACGAAAGTGTGTTCCGGGGCCACCCGGTAAACCCCCAAGTCGCGATTCATATGGCAAAAGCAGAAGAAAGAAGCATCAGAAGGACACCCAGGAAATCGATGGACAGGACAGACCGATACTAGAAAGCTGGGCTCCCCCGCCGCCACACTTGTTGAAGATCAACGTGGATGGGTCTTACGACCCCGACACAGGGCAGAGCTCCATGGTAGTGGTCGTGAGGGACGAGCGGGGGGTGCTCATTGACGGAGTGGCCAAGACAACAAGCGCCTCTTCCCCCCTCCAAGCAGAAGCAGCTGCGTTAGTCGAAACCCTAAAATGGGTAGAGAACAAGTACGATCAGAACTCAATCATTGAGGCTGACTGTGCTAATTTGGTAAAAATGGTGGTAGACACGCGTGAGGAGAGCTGCTGGGAGGCTCATGGGCTTATTATGGAAGCCTAGCTCAGGCTACACAAAAGCCGTGGGCTCAATCTGGTTTTCTGCCGTAGGGAGTCCAACAGGGTGGCGGACTGGATCGCGAAGATGAAGAGAATGAACAGACTCCCCCACACTTGGATAAATTCTCCTCCATCATGTATTTTGAATCTACTGTGTACGGATTCATCCTTTTTGTACTACCGAACTCCTTCAGTTATGAAGTAATATCATTCCTAGTTCGACCAAAAAATAAATGATAAAAAAAACCGTTAAAGTTCTTACATGGCCAAAACTACCTCAAACTGTGAAAATATTGCTCCTCATATCTTAAAAAAATAAGGTCCTATTTCTCTTGATATTCATATGATCTCCCTTCACCTCATAATTTCAATTAGAAAGCATTGGACTTTCTAATATGCTATTGGAATTAATCCAATCCCTTTCGAATATGTACGTCCAACCGGTATTAATCAAATTCTAAATGCTGCTGCTATTCCAGGAAAGTTATTGAAATTTCATCTCATATCCCTTAAAACTAGGGCTGGAACACATCTTATATGTGCATTTAACATTCACGTGGAATATTGATTTAAATCTTTAGTGTTGTTTAAAAATTATCCTTATTTTAGTCATTGAGATTAAATCAATATCCATGTAATTGGAGGCTTCTTCATCACTTGTTCCTCTTTGATGTAATTGGCAATTTCCGACCAAAATCATATGTAATCCACAATTGAGTTTTTCATAAACAAACCTTTAAGTCCTGTTTCTATCTTACTGCTATCGGTGAATTGTAACTACTACTGCAAAATCAATCTACACGGCTAATAGCTAATTTTGGGGAGGGGTTACAGTATTAACTTAAAAACCTCATACCTTGTGTCTGTAAAAAGTCGACACTGACTTGGGTTTATTTATTATAGTTAGAGAAACTGGGCACAACTGCTCCTGAATTTAATGCATAGGACATTAATCATTTTCTGATAAATTTTCTTTGATTTCTCAAGTCCCGCGACAAGAGTGTACAGGGAAGTGTGGCATACGCAGAAGTAAGGGTAATATGGGACGAATTATAAAAGAGATTCGCTCGAGGTAACAGATCTTGCTTCATGAGATCAAAATCGAGATTGGGCTTCTACAGCGAGGAGGACTCTCGGTGGTAGAATACTACACCAAATTGAAGATCTTGTGAGATGAACTCGATTACTATGATGATGTCCCAAAATGCACCAGTGCTGCGGGCACTAAGTACGTGATGAAAAAAGAGTCGGAGAAGATCCAGCAATTTCTTGTGGGCCATGATCGATGCTAGGAACTATGGGATGTTCGTTCACAAATTCTCAACTTTAAGCCACTGCCATTCCTTGTCAATGTTTATTCTGTGATCACGCAAGAGCAGAGCCAACGAGCAATTGCTCAAGGGAGGGAAGAGAAGATCAAGGGCGCTACAAGCCCAAGGAAAGTAACGCTCGAGAAACCTTAATTTAACCACCGTGGGAATATTGGGCACAAGAAGAGTCACGATCAAGAGTTGATTGAATGTCCTCCGATTTGGGAGCCAAGGTGAGGTCCAGAGGCACGCAAAGGGAATTCTTCCACAGGGGCTATACATTCCAGACAAACTATTTGGATGCAAGCCGGCAAATGAGGTTGGATGCGCATAAACAAAACATATAGCTTAGTTTAATATTTAAAGATCTCAATATTTCCGTCACACGGAGGCCAAGTCCTCCACCTTTAATTTAATATGAGATTTTGTAGTATCATTTCAGCGTTAACATTGCCTGTGTGTGCAAATAACTAAGAATTAAAGTCTTTCTAGGATAATTTGTGACGGTATTATCATTTTGTTGTTGATTCTGGACCAAAAAAAGAAAGAAAGAAATATTTGACTCTATAGCTATGTCCATTATTCGCAGTGCCTATGTTTGATAAAATGTATTTAAAGCACCCTGGTGAAATAGGCCTCAATATGAATTAATCTACGAGTATATTCATGTGTCGATGTTTATTTCCCATAATCAGAAAAAACCATATTATCTTCATTTTTATGTTTCGCTGCATTACGTGATATGCTTCGGTGGTTGGTGGTGGTGCGCACCGATGAGAAATGGCTGGAGACAGATTACCCGAGTCCTAATGTCTGGCGATGCTTATTACCGGGTTCCTGATAGCATCAGTTCCCTTTACTGCTTTTTTATGTGCGTTCGTGGGGGAGGTTGCGGCCGTTCATTGATGGTGGCGTTCTAGCGACAGGTGGTAGTTGACAAGGATGATCGTAATCAAAGGGTCACTGGTGGCAATGGTCGAAAGTAGTTAATAGTAAAGTTTGTCCATCCATGGCCCAAAGTTCTGGTATGTTGATCTAAAACAGACATTTTGAAATTCATGAAGTTGATGAGAGTAAATGGGCGAGTTCTGAGTCCTTCATAATGAAGATGACGGACTCACGGTAATTAACAAATAATAAAAGAAAAGACAGAAAAAGGAGATAATTCAATGGGATGAGTCTGATCACAATAGGAGATGAACTTAAGTTGAGTGTTATTCAACCTGGCTCGTTACAGTTCTAGATGAGTTTCTGTGCTTAGATCAACGAGACTAGCGTGCGGGCCCTTCGGGCCGAGCCGTGAGACATAAAAGAAAAGTTGCCCAAGTCTCACAACCGGCTGAAATTGTTTGGATTGGGCACATTGAAAAGTGACAAAATCATTCAACATCACAGATTAAGGGGAAAAAAGAGAAGAAAATGAGGATTTGAAAAAACAATGTCATCGTTGCTGACGCTCCACTTCTCGTTTTCTCTGGAAAAAATTGTCTACCTTAAAAAATTTGTGTTATCCATTAGACATTGGATCGACAATCGAGCTGAATAAGCCAGTGTCATCCTCGATAACAGTAACCAAACAACGACCGAAACTAGTATAATTGCCATTTGTTGTTGTTGAACCTAGGAGCAAGAAGTGGAATTTTGTTAGTTCCCTTTTCAAGAACTGGCGAAGCTAGAGGATTTTGAACTTGATGGAGAATCTCAGGCTGAGCACGTCTCCCTTGACGATGTACAAATATATTTGGGAGAAAAGCACCGCTCATGTTGATCTAAATTTAGATGCGGATGAGATTCCGATGGAGAAATTTGGAGCAACATAAAGTAGAAAGGACAATATTAGATCCAAAATTCATTTCATTGTACCATGAAATTTAAAGAACCAATTGATTGAGCAATCTTGACAATTTGGTTGGGATCTTCCCTTAAAGCAAGAAATTTTGTTCAATATTGCACAATGGTTCCAAAAACTTGAGGTCAAGCTTTTTTTTCTAATTATGGAAGAATCATGCTGGGCAAATCTACCCCTCGACTTGGATTTTACGGTTTTACGATTTTATTTGACGAATTTAGGATTTTGAAATTTGATTCTTTAATAGAGTTAGCTTACGATATTTACTTAGTATCACATATTTAAACGTATTTTCTTTATTATTTTACTTTTCTAAATGTATTAACATATCTATTTCTTTTATAGAAAGAAACCATTGGATCTAGTTACTTTTAAAAGGTTGAGCTGGGGAAAGAGTTGTTACTTTTTTCTTTTGTTACTTCAATGAATTGTGATTTCTGGGGAAAGAGTTGTGACCGCGCTTATTTGTTGCTTTCTTTTATAAGATCACGTAGTTTGCATCTATTTAGAAATTAAGGAAAAAAATTGAGAAAATTTGCTCCGTGTGCTTTGTGCATGTACACTTTTAAGCATTCATACCTGCTAACTGTGATGTGCTTTCGGCTTCCAACGGAACAATTTATGAAGTTAAATTGGGAAAAAAAGCTATTTGAAAGATCAAATATCAAGCGGACTAAAGGTGGATAGCAATGAAGTAATTATAGATGAGTCCATTACATGTAACAAAGAAGGAGAGTCTAGTTCTTGCAAACCTCAAGACTAGAAACACAGATTATATTGCATACGTGAGAAGAATCCTTAAATGAGTAAATGATACCTGCAAACTATTTCCGATCCTTCATTCCTTGGAAGTTGCGACGCGTGTCCTTGGGGCATCTATTCGGCCTTGGCCTCGAGAGTAGATGTGCATCGAACGGAAGGGCGCTACTAACACGACGCCCAGCAAGACCACAAAAATGTACGATATGATTACTCCCGCGAGCGTGTCGGATTTCGGGAATTGGATCAAGAGGGTGGCAAAGTAGGCGCAACTGACTGATAACATTGACATGTAGACCGTTGAAGTGCGGGGCAATAGGGGAATAGCGGTGAACCAGATTGTGATGATGGAGCCCAAAAAGACCATAGTGTTGAGGACCATGAACACGTATAATTTATCGCCATTCAAGACCATTTCTCCGGCTTTATGTGGTTTTTCAACAGCAATGCCGCTGGAATTGGCGGCGACGACGGTGGAATTGACTGGGGGATTTGAAGAATCATCTTGCCAATATCCTGCTGGAGGAGTGAGCATGGCTTGGTAAGTGGCGGTGGCAACTAAGGTAGCCACTGCAATGGTCATGTTCCTAACCGATTCATCTCGGATGTCGAACCAAATTATGAACTCCTCGAAAACGGTTAGTTCCATGCTTAAAAATTGTGATCGAGAGAGGGTGGGTGTATAACGTCTCGCTGCACGTTTTGCACGGTCTAACCTCTTTGCAAGATCTTGATCGCCACTAGGATTCGCTTGGAAGATTTCCACAGAAGTCTTGTCCTGGGAGTTCTTCGCATTCACATCGACATGCCCAATCAACAGCTTGATGATCTGGAAGAAGTGCAAAGCCACAAAATAAAATATGTACTCCTTCAACTTGATTCCCTGTCTCGCCTCTAGCTTTACTATTATGCATAAGGTGAGCTCATGTCATCTAAGTTTGAGTGATACTAGGGGCACAACGACCGAGTTACAATCAGAATAAGCTTACTAAAAACCTTTGTTATCAAATGCAATTATTTCGATGAATGCAACGAAGTCCCAATTGTTTTCAAGAACTGCCATTTAGTCATCTCATGTGAAATTATGTAAGTCGTCGCTAAGAATTACCCGTGTGAGTTGTAACATTGGTGACTTCACAAAAGTGCCAACCCATGTGATTTTGATTTTTCATAAGAGCTTAGTACTTTAGCAAATCAACTAAAAAGTTTAGTATTCAATTATAATTTCTTTGGTTTTGAAGATGATGGTTTCTTGTTAGCTTCCATCCTGTACGATATGTTTGGATGACGGATTGATTTCGAAGGAGGAAGGAGATTTTGCTTATCGATAGGAAAGACAAAGTACTAGAAAAAGGACAAATTAAGTTACTGTTGTGTTAGGTAGGAAGGTATCATGATGGAAAGAGTTGGAAGAAAATTATTCTTCCAAAACCATCCAAGAGACGTATAGCTTCCTTAAAACTGAGTTACGTAGGGGTTCGAACGGAAACAATTTTTATCATATCTTTTTCTCTCCACTAAATAAACTGCAAATAAGTTGATCTCTATATCCCTCCTTTGCTTCCTTCCTTTCTCCCTATGTCCTCCAACCAAAGCTATGTTAATGATCATTAAAATCAACTCAAATTAGAAGCATCGCAAGCTTAAAACAGTTTCCCTACGAGCAATTTTTATGGCAAAACTGCGGACTTTCCAGATAAAACTGAAAAATAAGTGCCAACATCGATATTCTTAGCACCGAAAAAAGAACTAAAAGATTACTTGGAAATAATTAGAAATACATTGCCCAATATGATTATCATATATTATCAGAACTACTTTGATTGGTTGGTATCCCAAACTTCTCGAACTACGTTTTGCGTACTGATCTAGTTTTTCACTTCATTAGCTTTTATTATTTATTGATAGAAAACAAGACTTAAGTATTCAGGCAGGTCATTAATCGCAAATTGTGCGACCACTTCTGATTTATTTGAACCAAACCCTATTCTTTTAAAGACAAAATTAAATTTTGGGCTAATGAGTCGAACTCTATCATTATAATTGGAGGGAGGGAGGGAGGGGGAGAGAGAGAGAGAGAGAGTCAACTTTTCTTTAACATGATAATGCACTTGAGATAAGGGTTTTTCACTAAGTTTATTGGTAAAAGATTGAGGTTGAAATCTCTAATAAATTTATTATTTAATATAGAGTTATCTAAAGGTGAAAATTATTGTGATAATATATACATTAGTCATCACGGTCGAGTTAAATGTCAATAATGAGATAGAAAATCATCAACAAATATATTGATCCTCAAATTAATTTTCCATGATATACTATAGCACAAAAAGTTGTTAAACCTCCTCTCTTTGCATGTTTTTTTATCCATGTACTTTTTATCCCTGCTATTTCATTTTCATAACATTTGTTCTTTGATTAGATAACATCAAATTTAAGGATAGAACAATAAAAGCAAGTAATCACAATATTAATGGACTGTACCTCGGGCTGCTTTTCGGACACTGCAACATGTAAGACTGTATTACCATTTTTGTCTTTCCAGTTCAAGATTTCTACTAGAGAGGCTCGCTTAAGCCATCCGAGCAAAACCTTGAACGCTCTGAGGTTATGATTTTTTACAGCGACATGAACTGCAGTCTCGCATTGGTTGGTCAAGTCTTTGATAGACGATGGACAAGAGTATAGGAATTCAGCCAAGAGCTCTAACTCAATGTCTCCTTCTTTCCCGGCAACATAATGTAAAGGAGTGATCCCGCATCGTCCTCGGACTCGAATCAAGTTGGGGCCGATGGCCAATAGTGTGCTCACGGTGCCATAATGCTGATCTCGCAAAGCCAGATGCATGGGGCTGTAACCCATTAGATTCAGCTTTCGAGCGGATGACGGCTGCAAAGTGGCTATCTCCATGGCTACGTCGATTTTCCCGGTGGCCGCTGCGATGTGCAGCGGAGTATTTAGGAAGGGGTGCTTAGATAGACGATCCAAGAGTCCAGGCTCCTCCTTCATTAACGTATGCAGCTCATCGACATTATCATTTGATTGTCGAAGCCGAGACACCCAAGCATCGTCTTCTTCTATTTGGGCGAGACCGTTGTCCATTGCGTGACCAAGGAAATGTAGGAGAAGAGGGGCTTTGCTCGTCGATGATCTATGGAAGTACGAGTAGCGAACTTGCAACATCATAAATAGTGCCAAAGTCAACCGATCTTTATTGAACGAGTCATTGTTTAAGATTTATCGAAGGAAACTCAATCAAACGAGTCATTGTGTATGATTTTTCCTGTCAGAACTCCTCAACTTGTCGGGCGGTCTTTCTTCCCAACTTCTTGAAAGTTGTAGTGTAGTGAGGCTGTCTTGGCATGGCATGATCGCACCCACCCCGGTCTCTCTCTCTCTCTCTCTCTCTCTCTCTCGCACATACTGCTTCTTTCATTTCCTTATAGACACATACATTTCAAATTTCAACCAAGTGGCTGCAAAAACAGGGAAGGTACAAGGTTCCGCATTACCCAAGAAATGCAGGGGACCCATGAAGCTTGTTTCGTTCTGTCAACTATATATATATATATATATATATATATATATATATATGTACGTATGTATATATCTCTAATCATAGTCTCTTTTTTGGTTCGTCCCTCCGCTCGAGGTGCTGATGATGATGAAGTGAGAGGAAAAATTATCAATTGATTCATAAATCAATATATAGATGCCGAGGTTAGACTAAAATTAGTTGATGACGTAAGGGGAGAAAAACGGGAAAGTCACTTAAAAAGTTAATAAAAACAAATTTAAACTGATTTTGAATGTAAGTTAATACTTTTACTAATTTTGACAATATATATTATAAAGTTCAACTCAAAAATTTAAACTGGCAAAAGACAAGTTTTCAATATCCCCTTTCACATGCAAGAATTTGACTGATGGGGTTGAATGCACATTTACAAGACAGATAGCTCAATCTTTAATCATTAAAATATGAAGTGAAAGCTCGCAGCTCCATCCACCGATCTGGGTACAGCCACATGTTGAATTTTCGGAAAATAGTACTCGACATATCTATCTTTTGCCCTTGTGCTAAAACCCAAGATCTCAGAAGTCTTTGATTATTGTTGACACTTAACATTCATCTTAATTTTCGAAATAATTATCATTTATAAGAAAGTAGAAATTTCTTTTATTTTCTAAAAAAATTGAAAATTAAAGAAAAGAAGAAGAAGAACAAGGGTGGTTGATTAAAGACTTCGCGGGAGTTTTTTTTTTTTGTGGGGGGGAGGGCTGATATGTATATTAAATTAATTAATGAAATTATTAGAAATACAAAAATTTCTGAAAAATGATGAAAAGTCTGGTCGGTGAGCTGATGGAAGGGACGGGAGCGGGCAGAAGAAATGTTTTTAAAAAAGGAAAAAAGTCTGAGAAGTACGACTTTGACTGAGGCGACTTGCGGAGACCGCCTCGTGTTGTTCAACGAGCCCTTTCGTGCAATTCCTCTTCTCGTTTCTCCGCACTTTCGCTGAGAGGCCCTTGCTCGCTCAAACTCAAAAGTCTTCGTTGAATGATTTTGAGCTCTCTTATTTTAAAAAAAAAATAACTTGAAAAATGAGATTTCCCCTCACATTCATAAATCGATCATTAACACATCCTCCAATAATGGCTCCGATATTCAAAAAAACGTACATTTTAAGAACTCAAAAAAACATGTATGTTATTTCACGAATGATATGGCTTTCACAAGCCAATATGGAATGGAATTACCTTTTAGTTTTCCTGAATCTGAACATTTATTAAAGTTCAAATTTTCTGATTCACAAGATCCATACCATGGCGTGATAAGTGGAGAGCGTACTTAACCATATCATCTTACCGAGCTAATAGTAAGATCTTAATCAGAAGAGATCATCCTAAAAGAAAAACCATTTTCAGTATGGCCAAATAACAACCTTTAGTCGTTGATGCCCTTCTTTCATTAGATCTCTCAGTGTTTCGCAAGTGAAATACTTCAAAGCTTGATTATCTCTATAAGGTAACTTACCTGAATGAAGATGGCAAAATTTCTAACACCCAACTTCCGTTAATAAACCATTATTCTGCCTTTGCCAAATCAATGTCTTTTTCCCCATCTGTTCCATAAGAAAATTGATTCACCATATTCAAATGTCAAAGAATATATCAAGTTTACCCACTTTGACCAACACCCATTCCTGCCACCCAGTAAGAACCCCCTAAGTTTGTGCAACTATGGCAATTGCAATGATATATCCATACAGTATGCCTTGCATTAACTTTTCATGACATAAAAGGTTTTCTTGTGGCTACTCGTATGCCTTTCCTTGATACTCGATTCTTCGAGTACCAACATACCTGTATAGGGACAATGAAGATTAGGGCTCAGCATGATAAGCCGCCTAACCTGAGAATCGCCCGAACCGGACTGAACCGGCTGGATTGTCTAGTTCTTCGAAATTCCGGTCCGGTCAACGGTTCCTAAGAATGGAACTAATTTTTAAGTGGTCCGATTCTCAATTCTTGGTAGGGATCAGATCGGACCGAACCACCCAAACCGACCACTTGTGTAATAACCCACTTTCTCTCTCATCCTTTTCCCTCTCCCTTCTCTCTCCTCCTTTCTCTCTTCCACCGACTAACTCATTCTCTGTATCCCCTTCCCTTTTCTTCTTTTCCTTTCTTTTCTCTCTCCCTCTCTTTCTCTCTTTTCCGTCCATGCCCCATTTTGTTGACTTCTCTCTCTCTCTCCCTCCCTCTCTCTCTCCCTCCCTCCCTCCTTATCTCTTCTGCTGACCTACTTTCTTCTCTCTAGTCTGAAGGTGTCCCTTCCAACTCCGTTTTTCTTTGTCTTCTTCATTCAGTCGCCTCCATGGTCGTTGCTTGAGGGTTTCTACTCCTGGTTTTGTTCCGTTTTAAATTTGTTTCCCGTCCCGTTGAACCGCACAGGAACAGGATTGGTCCGGTCCAGTCCGGTCCAGTCCAGTCCTAAGATTAGTCCAGTCCAGTTCATGGTCCTAAAAAATCGGGAATTGGTTCCATTGGTTCAATTCGCTGTTCTAAGGCGGAACCGAATTGCCCTAGATCATGGACACCCCTAATGGAGATCACTATTAATGATGGCACAGTATTTGTCAATAATCTTCCCCTTATACATCGGACCTAGGTTAGAGTGACAATAACCCGTAACTCTCTCATGTAACTGTTAGGTCTAGACTTACTGGCAACTTGGGTTTCGATATTAGTATTGAGTGGTCTTGAGCTCTTTCATCCAAAATATTAACTCAAAAGATGAGATTTTCTCTCATACTTATTTATGAATTGACTATCAACGTATTCTTTAACTAATGTAGGACAACCTCAATAGTTTCTCGCCTTGAGGATCTTGGTTTGGAGACAAGACCTTGGTTCGACTTGCCTTGAACCTGCCATGTAGATGCCACCTCCAATCGAGTAGGGCCCCTGAGGCAAACTCATACCCGCGATCCCCTGTTTTTGGTCGGAAAATCCAAAATAAATGGGATGTCTTGCTTCTTTGAAGACTCAATATTCGAGCGATAAGGATTTCGAGGGGCCTAAATAATACGTTGATAGCTTCATAAGCTGGTCACAATTATTGTGACAGAGGAATGGTCGACATGATGAAGCCTATCATGGAGATCACAACCAAGAATTGAGACCGATGCCATTGTCCCAAAGAGTTCCACGAATTCCCCGCAAGGTTCCTTTTTAATGAATTTCTCAACCCGAAAGATTTTCTTGCAAATATAGATCATCTTCTGCATTGCACGTATATTTCCGAACATTGACAAGCAAAACTGCTAGCTTGTAGATTAAAGGGAGATGATTTCTTATTTTTGCGGGATCAACTGCACATTAAGCGGAAAAGAGCAGGTAAAGCACCATTAGAACGTGGTACAAAATGGGAAATCTATTAAGGCAATGATTTTGGTGGGTTGATTATCGATCTGAACAAGCAAGTTTTATGTTAAGGCGATGTTTTTTGCTACAACAACCAAAAAAGCGATTGAAGCTTAGTTTAAAATAATTAAAAATTAATTTAATTTTAAACCTTTTAAATTTTGAATTTATACATAATCTCCTTTTTTTAAAATTAAAATTTTTTTCTTTATTAAAATTGTAATTTTGTTTATTTTTTTTTTATTTTTTTCTGTTGATGTGGCGCCTCTGTTTCATAGAGAATATATTTTAAACTGCTACATCAATGCCACGTCGGATTTTTCTGTTGATTTAATTAACGGAGGGACTCATTTGAACGAATTTGACAAGCTTTAAGGCTTGATTGCACATTTTGTAAGTTTTAGAACTCACTAGCACTTTCGCTACAAATTTTAGGACTTCTAGAGAACATGTCCCTAGATTATAATTTGCCACATACTTCATAATATTGTATTTTCGACTTTTGTAATGTACTTGTATTATATTTTATTTGAGAATTTCTTATCTCAAATTTTGTAATGCCATGTTGTAATATGAGCTTTGATTACATATCTTGTATCCGTTTTGTGGTTTTTCCTTTCTCTTGGAACATTATGTGAGATTTCAAGAAAAATGCCTTACCTCAATGTTAGGTATCCTCTTCTCCCCTAATTATTTGGGAATTATTTTATACAATATGTTTTATGCAAATAAAGTGAATTTAGAATTCAATTACATAGAGAATGTGATCAATTTGTCAATTTTTTGGGCTACATAAGAAGTATTTGATTTTTATTGGAATGAACATATTGCAATCTAATATTTACCCAAAAAAAATATTGCAATCTAAAAAATTAAAAATTCATTCAATGAATTAGAAACGGAATTTTTTTAACATATCAATCATATTTCTAATTCTGAAATGGAAATACTTAATTCGTATCAAATACGTTTCTTTTTTCGAAAACTCATTCTGGAATAAAATCAGGAAAATCCAATTCTATCCAGAATGAGAATTCTAAATAGAATTTCAATCATGCGTGCCTTTATTGTTGGGTTCCCAACGACGTTAGTTCCCCTAATTATTGCTTTTTATGTGCATCTGTGCGTGAGGTTGTAGCCATTCATTGATGATGGCGTTCTAGCGACTGGCAGCGATGGACAGTGATGGTTGAAATCAATAGGTGACCGGTGGCGATGGCCAAAAGTAGTTAAATAGTGAAGTTTATATCCATCCATGGCCTAAAGTTCTAGTATGTTGATCTAAAACGGATATTTTGAAATCCATGAAGTTGATGAGCGTAAAATGGGCAAGTTCTCAATCTTACATAATGAAGGCGACGGACTCGTAGTAACAAGTAACAAATAATAGAAGAAAAGATTGGAAAATGAGATAATTCAAAGGGCTTAATCAGATCATAATAAGAGATAGACTTAACTTTATTTTGGATGAATTTCTGTGTCCAGATCAATGAGACCAGTGCGGAGACCACCTTCGGCTGGGACCTAAGACCTAAAAGAAAATTACTTTGCCCAAGTCTCAGAAGTGGTTGAAATTGTTTAGGTTGCACATTGAATAGTTAAGGGAAATCCACTCAACGTCACAAGTTAAGGGGAAAAAAGAGAAGAAAATGAAGATTTGACATGGAAACAATGTTAATTGGAGTTGCCGCTTCTCATTTTCTTTGAAAAAAGTCGTCTGCCTTAAAAAATTTGTATTATCCATCAGATGATCGAGCTGAACAATCCAGCTTCATGTTATCCTCGATAGTGATAACCAACCAATGTCCAATACTTTTATAATTGTCGTTGGTAAGGTTGTTGTTGAGTCAACGAAAATTAATTAGGGAGTCATTATTTTTATGATTTATCAACGAAAATCTAATTAAGTGAGTCATTATTTAGAATTTATCCCGTGCGAACTACACTCAATCCAAGAGCTAATACACCCACCCTGTACGCAGCGACAGTTACTACTCCGTGTACGGCATACAAATTGCTGTGCTTGAGTACTCAAACCTTGTAAGTTCTGGCATGACCAAAACTATCAAAAAATTGTTCCAAAACTATCAAAATATTATCAAAATCTTGATAATGGGTCTTGTTGCTCTAATATTCATATGATCTCTGTTCACTTAATAATTTTATTTTTTGAATTGGAGTTTCTATTATAGTATTAGCCCCCTTGGTCAAGAATGACCAACGTGAAAGATGAAAATGATGGGGGGTGGTAATCGTGGCCAAGAACGCGATAATGATCTTCCCTTTAGAGTTCTTTTTTTCGTCCCCTCTTTTGTGCTCCCCGTTCCTGTCCCTCTCCACCGAAAGCTCCTCCTCCTTTTCCTTCTTTCCCACTCATTTTCTTTCTTTCCTCCTCCTTTTCTTTCTTTCTTTTCCACTGATGAAATTAAAAAAATTAAAAAGAAGGGGAAAAAGTCTGAGAGTATGATTTTGACTGAGACAGAAAGAGGATGGGGTCAGAAAAAGGGCGGAAAAAAAGTGCCTTTCGGGAAAAGCAGGAGACAGGAGGAGGGAAAGAGAGAAAAAAGTATCCCAAAAAAAAGGGCTATTGGGGCGTGGGGTCCTTCGGAAGAAAATAAGGAAGAGAGAGGAAAAGAAGAAAGAAAAAGGGGAAGGGGAAGAGGAGATCCAAGGAGAGGAAGGAGTGAAGAAAAAGAAGGCAAGGGAAGAACAGAAAAGGAGGAGGAAGGTTTTAATGTTATTTTGAAACCACGCCGGCGACTTGCGGAGACCGCCTCCATCGTGTCGTTCAACGAGCCCTTTCGCGCAACTCCTCTTCTTGATTCTCCGCACTTTCGGTGAGAGCCCCTTGTTCGCTCAAACTCAAAGTTCTTGTTGGATAATTTTCGGCTTTCTCATCCTAAAAATTAACTAAAAAATGAGACTTTCTTTCACACTTATAAATCGATCATTAACGCGTAATAATACGGACTGTTGGGGCAGCTTGCGATTTGATACAAGTATTAGGTAAAGAATAAGGATTTGATTCTTGATATCAACGTACAATTGTTGAGATGAGATCTATTATATAAATACAATACATGTATTATACTTTGTAAAGAAACAATATAACAATGGAAAATAAAGATATAATATATTACAAGAATTGTCAATCACTTGATTCTAGTATCTTCTGAGAATCGGATTGATTCTTCCTCCTTGATTGACAAATCAGTGTCTTTACTCCCCCTCAAATTGGGAATTGGAGAATCCCAAATTCCCAATTTGCGACATAAGTTTCCAAATGTATTTCGAGACAATGGTTTCGTGAAGAGATCGGCAATTTGATGCACAGATGGAACATACTTCGTCACAAGTGTTCCAAGAGCCACTTTTTCTCGCACGTAATGATAATCCAACTCAATATGTTTAGTTCTTGCATGAAACACCGGATTAACCGACATATAAAGTGCACTGATATTATCACTAAATAATATTGGTGGCTCGAAAAGATGAATACCCAAATCTCTCAAAAGGAATGATATCCATGTAATCTCTGCAGCTGTCGATGCCATTGCACGGTACTCTGCCTCAGCACTAGATCGAGCAACTGTTCGTTGCTTCTTAGCACTCCACGATATACAGTTGCTACCTAAGAAAGTGCAAAATCCAGTAGTTGATCGTCGAGTCAAGCGACAACCTACCCAATCTGCATCACAAAAAGCATACAAGTCCAAAGTTGACTTGGACAAGACGTGCATGCTTCGATCTGTTGTGCCACTGATATAACGTAAAATTCGCTTCACAATTTGAAAATGGCTCACAGTAGGTTGATGCATGAATTGACAGACAAAGTTGACTGCATATGAAATATCCGGCCGTGTAATCGTGAGATATTGAAGAGCTCCGACAACACTTCGATATAATGTAGGATCTGAAAATAGTCTTGCATCTGTATGAAAATGAGAACTAGTAGCCATTGGTGTGGAAACTGGCTTGCATCCCTCCATTTGTGCACGTTTAAGAATTGACAAAGCATATTGTTGTTGGCACAAATAGAGACCCCCAGAGAATGTCCGAACCTCCACACCTAAGAAATATTGTAACGGCCCCATATCTTTCATGGCAAATTCACTACTTAATGTAGAGTTGAATTTGTCAAGCAATTTTATATTATCACCTGTGATAATCATGTCATCTACATACAAAAGTAGAGCTAAAATGCCATGATCTGATCTTTTAATAAATAATGAAGGATCTGCAATGCTGCAAAAGAAACCAGATGACAAAAGAAATGAGCTAAAGCGATCAAACCATACTCTTGGTGCTTGCTTAAGACCATATAAAGCTCTCTCCAATTTGCAAACATATGATGGATGCTTGTTGTCCTCAAAACCTGGCGGTTGCTCCATGTAAACAGGTTGCGATAAAAAGCCATGTAAAAATGCATTTTTAACATCTAATTGTCTGAGGGGCCAACCATTAACAGTAGCAACGGTGAGAACTGTTCTTATACTTCATGGTCGAACCACTGGCGAGAAAGTCTCAAGGAAATCTACTCCTTCTACTTGAGTATATCCCTTGGCGACTAATCTTGCTTTCAATCTTTCCAATGTACCATTAGCCTTCAATTTAGACTTAAACACCCATCGACATCCAACAACATTAGTATTTGAAGGACGTGGAACAAGAGTCCAAGTTTTATTCTGATGCAATGCTTCGAGTTTCTCTTTCATTGCGGCCGACCATCCTAGATGCTTCAAAGCATAGTGTATATTGGTAGGCTCTTTCGGTATACAATCCATCATATGTAAATTGGCATATTTTGGATTAGGCTTCACAATACCAGCACGTGCTCGAGTAATCATTGAATGATTTGGAGTGAGTGAACCTTCCATTGAAGAATCATGAGGGACATCCATAGATGAATTTTCATGTGCCAAATTACATGGAGAATTGAGCAAAGCAAGTGATGAGTCACCAGTTTCAACATTGTTTCGGTGAACATGTGATTCACTTCCATCAATGTTGTCTTCATGAATAGCATTATCATCAATATAATTTAATAAGCCATCATGAGATTGATCAGAGTTATCAGAGAGCGCACCTTGTTGCAAATATAAAGGTGAAAAATCTGCATCTGATTCTATCATATCTTGATTTGGCCAGCTTATAAATTCAGATATCTCCGCTTTATCACTTTGATTCCGAAATAATGAGCTAGGCATAAGATAAGGAAATATGGTCTCATCAAAGACAACATGTCGTGATATATAGATTCGACCAGTTGGAGGATAGAGACATCGATACCCCTTATGACGATCACTATAGCCGAGAAACACGCATGGCAAGAACCGAGCATCGAACTTATTTTTGGCGTAGTCCCTAAGATAAGGAAAGCACCTACAACCAAAAACTCGCAAAAAATTATAATCTGGTTTCCTGCCAAATAAACATTCATAAGGTGATTTCATGTCCAACAGCCTTGTCGGAAGTCGATTCAAGAGAAAAACTGCTGTTTGAAAACCTTCAACCCAATATTTTTTAGGAATTCCACTTCGATGGAGCATAGTCAAGCCAATTTCACATATATGCCTGTGTTTTCGCTCGGCTACTCCATTTTGCTCCGGAGTATTTGGGCAAGACACTTGATTAATGATGCCATTCTTTTGCAAATAAATCAAGAAATCTGCTCGGTTGAACTCTCCTCCTCCATCTGATTGAAAAATTTTGATATGCCCTCCAAATTGCCTTTCCAAATATTTCTCAAAATTGAGAAAACATGCATAAAAGTCAGATTTTTGCCATAATGGAAACAACCAAGTATATCTTGTATAATCATCCACAAAGCAAACATAATACTGGAACCTTTGAAAGGAAATAATCGGTGCCTTTCCCCACAAATCACAATGTACCTTTTCAAAAGGTGCTGTAGTATTAGATTTAGAAGGGAAAAAGAGAAGTTTGGATGCTCGACCCATTTGGCGACTACTACATATGGTAGTAGGTTTATTCCAAGTAGTAACGATAATATCGCCTTTATTTTGCAAGAAACGGACTGTCATCGATTGTGGATGTCCCAACCTTTGATGCCAAGTGCTTTCATCAGCTTTCCTGAATCGATTCGAAAATAATGCTTCTTTTGGCTTCTTCAAGGTATATAGATCACCTTCACGATTTCCATTTGTCAGAACTTTTCCCGTTTTCCTGTCCTTTATCACAAAACCATTGGCAGAGAACTCAAAATTTAGAGGATAGTCAGTTGTAAATTGGCTCACTGACAATAAATTCCTTTTCATTTGGGGAACAAGTAGAACATTTTTTAAATCAATGCTCTTCCAACCCAAATTGATATGAGCATCACCCATGTGAGAAATTTTAAGCAAATCACCATTACCAACCATAACGCTATCTTTTCCAACATATGGTCGTAAGTTGGAAAGATTACCTTCATCTCCGGTCATGTGATTTGAAGCTCCGGTATCAGTGAACCATTCAGAATCTTGACTGTCTCCAATAGTAAAAGCAGCAAATGCCTTTGGAACATCTGATGGGAGAAAAGATTGATTAAATCGATTAAAACAATCCAAAGCAATATGTCCTTGCTTGTTACATATTTGACAGGAAACGGCTTTGTCTGACTTCTCATTCTTGTTTTGATTGAATTGTGGCTTGGGACCCTGCAGATGCACAAAATCAGTTCGAGAATTTTTCATTCTTGAACCATTGTGAGAAAAGCCTCTTCCATAGGAAGAAAAATAATTGTTGCTGGAATGTTGAAACTGCTTGCCCTTCTTGTTGCTCTTAAAATTATTTCTTTGACCAAAGAAAGCCGTCCCATGTTGAATTGTAAGAGAACTTTTATTGATGAGCCGGCTCTCAAAGCTTTGTAGTTGTGAAATCATATCAGAGAATATTGGCATTGGAGGCTTCAACATAGAGGTTGTGAATGACTCATATTGATCACCTAATCCATTCAAAACAAAAAGACCCTTCTTTTTGTCCTCAAGAGGACATCCAATAGTAGATAACTCATTAAAATATTTTTGAAAAATGCTAAGATAATCGTGAAGAGATGAATAATTATCTCTCTGACATTTTTGAATCTGCAGAAAGATAGAAATTTCACGTTCTTCAGAAACCTTGGCAAAAATATTTTGCAAGGCTAACCAAACCTCGATAGAAGTTTTGAAGTCTACGACTTGAGCAAGAACTTCTTCAAAAAGTGTTGCAATGATCCATCCTCGCAGAAGACGATCTGACCTTCTCCACTGCAAAAATTCTGGATTTGTTACTTCCTCTGAGACTTCAGCTTCTTTTCCAGAATCAGAGGGGGTGATTATTGTTGGACTTGGCATTTTGTGCTCGCCATCAATAAATCCTACAAGATCTTGACTTTCAATTAGCGCAAGCATCTGAGCTCTCCAACAAGAATAGTTTGTTTGTGTCAGTTTCAGTGACACAAAATTGCTAATGTTCAAAGATGATGGGTATGGATACTTAGGATTGATGGAAGCCATGGCAAAGGATCAATTTCTTTCGAAGAGTTGCTCTGATACCATAAAGAATAAGGATTTGATTCTTGATTTCAACGTACAATTGTTGAGATGAGATCTATTATATAAATACAATACATGTATTATACTTTGTAAAGAAACAATATAACAATGGAAAATAAAGATATAATATATTACAAGAATTGTCAATCACTTGATTCTAGTATCTCCTGAGAATCGGCTTGATTCTAGTATCTTCTGAGACTCGGCTTGTGATTCTTCCTCCTTGATTGACAAATCAGTGTCTTTATTAGGTATCTTGAACTCTGTCATTCAAAAAACTAGCTCAAAAAATTATACTTTTCCTCGTACTTATTTATGAATTGACTATCAATATATTTTTTTAATTAATGTGGGACAAGAGTTACTCGCCCTGAAGATCTTGGTTCGGAGACAAGACCTTGGTTTGACTTGCCTTAAACCTACCATGTAGTTGCCACTTCCAACCGAGTAGGGACCTCGAGGCAAACTCATACCCATGATCCCCTATTTTTGGCCAGATGTTAGATGTGGTAGCTCTAGTCTATATCCTGATTCGTGTCCAGCCGGTCCTTGCATGTTCTTTTCCAAGCTTTGTTGTTATTTGTTTTCAACCGGCATACAAATTCCTACCCTTAAGTCGCATCCTCCGTCCCATGTATACAACGTGCTTGTTAAAATGCTTCAAAAAAAATCCGTTTGGATTTTTCTCCGATCACTAGCTCAACCGAGCTGTTGCTTAGTTGGTGTGGTGTTTGGTGGCTGGGAGGAGGTAGTTCCTCTGTGGCCGACGCCGTGGACGAGAGGGATCGGGATGAGCTGCCTGAGAGCAACTCGTCCTGTTCCCCTGTTCCAGGGAAAAGGAGATGGCCAGGTGGGCCTTGGTCGATTCTGGGCTGAGCCGACGGTGCGGTCATGAAAGGCGTAACGATTCCACTATAGACTCGGTGAGTCCGGTGAGACGAAGAATTTCTTTTGGGACCTTTTTCACCGAAAGCAAAAAATGAACGAGATGGGCCGGTCGTTTTTGGGCCTAAACAATGATTTTGGGACTGGGGGTTTGATTTTAAATTAGGGCTTATACTCAGGTCTCCTGGGGTTGGTCTTTTAGTTGTTGGACTGGCAGTCAGGCCTAGTCTGTTTGGGAGAGATGGACCCGTGAAAAAAGAGGGAAACAAGAGACCGGGCCACAAGCTCAGTCCTTTGAGTTGGGCCGGAAGCTCCTATCCACGAGCCCACATGGAGGGGGACCCGGTCCCTTTATACGGGATGGGCCCGAACCTGACCCGGTTCGGAGCCCAGCCCGGTTTTTCAACAACAAAACCGCCGTCATGACCAGTGTAGGCATCGAGAGATTTCTTTCTAGGCCTTTCAAGCATGTATGCTCCGGGCATGCATGTGTGCGAATTGCGACCTCTCCACGACAGCGGTTGATATTAGAATCTGAAAGATAGTGGATAAGTGGTGTCTAGTAACAACGACAATTGCGAAAACAGCCTCACTGACAAAGATCTGGGGCCCAAACTTTGATGGGGGAGCATCTCAATAGAAGCTGGGGCAGCATTCGATTGGATGCGGCTGCCTATTTGACGCCATTGCAAACTGACTTGGTGTCCTAGGGCTGGAGAGAAGCCTAGGTGGAAGCCAGGGCCAACCATTCGGCGATCCAAAATGAACGGGATGTCTTGCTTATTTGAAGACTTGATATTGAAGCGAAAAGAATCTCGAGGAGCCTAAATGATACGTTGATAGCTACAGAAGCTGGTCGCGGTTATTGTGACAGACGAATGGTCGACACGGTGGAGCCTATCATAGAGATCACAGCCAAATATCGAGACCGGTGCCATTGTCTCGTAGAGTTCCATGAATTCCCCGCAAGGTTCCTTATTAAAGGATTTATCAACCCGAAAGATTTTCTTTCAGATGTGGATCATCTTTTGCATTGCACGTGTATTTCCCAAGCTCAACGAGCAAATCTCTTAGCTTGTAGATTAAAGAGAGATTATTTTTTACTCCTGTGGGATCCCTGTAGGTTAAGCGGAAAAGAGCAGATAAAGCGACAATTAGAATGTGGTACAAAATGAAAAATCTGTTATGGCGATGATTTTGGTGGGTTGATGATCGATCGGAGCAAGCAAGTTTAATGTTATCCTTGCTAGAGCAACCAAAAAACGATTGACGCTTCTCTAATTGTCGTCAATAAGGTTGTTGAACCTCAAGAGCAAGAAGTCGAAGTTTTTGAATTCCCTCTTCAGGAATAGGAGGATTTTGAGGATTTTTAGCTGGAGGAAGAATCTCGGGATGAGTCTTCCATCACGATGGAGAGATGCTGTTAGAGAAAAGCCCCTCCCGTGTTGATTTGAATTCAAATAGAAATGAGATTTGGGCGGAGAAATTTGAAGCAATAGAAAATGGAAAGATGAACAGAAGAACCAAAATTCATTTCATTACGCCAAAGGACATTAAACATAATTGATTGATGGATCGATCTTGCAGCTCGTTTGATATCTTTTCTTAAAGCGAGTGACTTTGATTATTCTGCAGATATGGTCCCAAAACCCAAGAAGATTTTAGCACATACTCTTTCCTAGATACCCTGGTATTTCAAGAACTTGAGGTCAAGCCTTTTTTTTTTCTAAAAAAGGAGAAACGATTCGGGATGCCCTAAATTTGGATTTACGTATTTTATTTCATGAATTTAGGATAACGAAATCTGATATTTCCTTCTTTACTTAAATTGGGTTGGGCATTCACTTGGTATCTAATATTTGAGTTTACTTTTTCGATTATATCAACTGCTTTAAATGAGTTTATATATTTTGTTTTTTATTGAAAGATATTATGGGATCAAGTCTTTTTTTAAGGTTTAGCTAGGCTTTTATTATATTTTTCATTATTTCTTTTTTGGTAAAACTTTTAGCGAAAGGGTTGAAAAAATATTAATTTGTTATGTTTCATAGGACCATGCAGTTCGCCTCTTTCTAGAAGTAAAAAAGTTAAAAGGAGATTTTGACATATGCGTGTACACTCCGGGCATTCATGTGGGCGAGTTGCACTTCAGTGTTTTTTGTTTTCACTTCAAACAAAAAAAAAAGCTATTTGAAGTCTCGACTTCAAGCAGTACTAAAGCCCTCTCGGGATCAAGTAATTAATGGATGAGCCCATTCCATACAACTGATAAGAAGAATCCAGTTCTTACAAACGTCAACACTATAAACATGAACCATGCTGCACACGAGAGAAGAATACTTAAAAGTAAATGATACTGGCAAACTACTACTCATCATCCAATTGTAGGATGCTGCCGACGCGTCTCCATGTGGCATCTATTCGGCGACGGTCGGTTCGGTGTTTAGCCCACAATAGGACAGGGACAAGCGCCCCGACAAACAGCAAGATAAAAAAAAACAGCAATAGCAACGACCCTCCGAACGCTTCGGAATCCGGGAATCCGGTTGTAAGGGTTGCTAGGTAGGCAATGCCAGCAGACATCGTTAACCCGTAAATTATGTAAGTGTGAGGGAATAGGGTCATAGCGGTCATCCAAATTATCAAGATGGAGGCCAAGAAAACCGTACTGTTGAGGAATGCGAACCCGTATAGGTCCCAGCCGCTCAAGATGAGCTTTCCGGCTTTATGCGGTTGTTCGGAAGCAATGTCGCTGGAATTGGCGGTGACGACAGTGGAATTGGCTACGGGATCTGGAGAGTCATCTTGCCAGTATCCTCCCGGAGGAGTGAGCGCGGCTTGGTACGTGGCAGTCGCAGTTAAGGTAGCCACTAGAAGTACCATCTCGCGAGCGGATTTATTTCGGTAGCTGTACAAAATTGCGTACTTCTCAGTTATAGCTCGTTCCCTGCGTAAAAACTCTGATAAAGAGAGACGTGACTTCTCCGCATGATCTTCATTGCTATGGAAGTTCTTCGCAATCGCTTTGGCGCACCCCTTCCACAGCTTCACGGAGTTCTGCGCATTCACTTCGAGAAACCACTTAAACAGCGTGAGGACGTTCTTCTCATGCGCTTCGTCGTACGCATCCAGCAGCGTGACGATCTGCAAGAAATGCAAAGAGAACAAAATGAAGTATGTGTCCCTTCAGTTTCGATCAATCCTTTCTTACTAACTTTGTCATTGTGCACAAAGTGAGCTCATAACATTTAAGTTTGAGTGAAACCAGAGATGTAATGACCAATGTACCATGGGTCAGATAGTTAGATAGACACGTATCAACTAGTGTTAACTATTCAATCATTATAATAGGTGATACACTATTGCACAAAATATAGTTAAAATCTCCTTTTTTTTTCAGAGTGTTTCTAAATCCATGTATTTGCAACCCCTTGTATTTCATTATCATAATAGTTTCTCGTAGATTAGATTGTATCAATCCAAGCATTGAATAATAAAAGCACAGACAACTATGAAATCAATGAACCATACCTGTTTTTGCTCTTTAGACTTAGCAATGTCTTTTTGCTCTTCAGACTTAGCAATGTGTAAGACATTGTTACCATCTTCATCTTTCCAGTACAAGATTTCTGTTAGATAGACTCGCTGAAGCCATCCTAGCAAAACCTTCAATGCTTCGAGATTGTGGTTCTTCACGGCGATGTGAACTGCAGTTTCGCATCGGCTCGTCAGGTCTTCAATAGATGGTTTGCAAGCACATAGGAATTCGGCCAAGAGTTCCAAGAGTTCCAGCTCACTGTCTCCACCTTTCTCAGCAACATAATGCAAGGGGGTGATCCCACATCGTCCTCGGACTCGGATTAAGTTAGTGTCGATGGTCATAAGTGCCCTCACAGTGTGATAATTCCCGTGTTGCAAAGCCAAGTGCATGGGGCTATAACCCTCCACATTCAGCTTCCGAGCAAACGACGGCCTCAAGATTGCCATCTCCATGGCCACTTGGGTTTTTCCGGCAGCCGCGGCGAGATGTAGTGGAGTATTTGGGAAGGGGTGCTTAGATACACGATCTAAGAGTTCTCGCTCCTCTGCAAGTAACTCATGCACCTTGGCAACATCATCATGTTGTATTGCTTGCTTAAGCCGAGTCTCCCTAGCCTTCTTTTCTTCATTTACGATCGGACCCTTGGCCATCGTGTTACTAGGGAAATGTAAGAGCACAGGGACCTTGCTGGCTGATGATGGATGGAAGTGGCGAACTTGGAAAGTTATATAGCTCCACGGTCAACGAATATTTAATTAGGGGAGTCAACAAGGTATAGGTGAGCCCAACGGCAGGCTGGGAGTGAGCGCTGCCTAAAATATCTTAGCGAGGTGCGTAAGGGTCAGATTCTTAGGCAAATCGTCAAGCCTTGTAAATTTACGTGCCTCTCTCGCTTTCCCAATTTTTAGCTCTTTCCCTTATTGTTAAGTTTGGCAAGAATTGCATAACATTATTTATTGAGAAGGCAAAACTATACTGTGTCAGGGCCCGTCCTTACGTTGAGATCGAAATGTAAGGTGCTGTGTGTTATGCTCTTTCCAAAAGTTGGATCAAGCATTCAATACACTTCGCCTTTAACATATGCCGGCTAGCTTCCTCTATAATGTTGTCCATGACATGTGGCGCGCATGATTTGTTGGGATATATGCAATGCTTGTGAAGCTAGTGAATGCGATGCTTGCTTGTTTTAAAAGCAATATTATCCTTTGCTTGATCCTATACGAATAGTGATTTTGCTATTTGGCTAGCAAATTTTGGTGTCCACATCCTTGAAAGAGGCTCTTTTCAAGTCAAAATGGGAAAAAAAAATTATGGTGCAGCATAAAACAAGACCTTTACTATTGAAATCAGCATAAAGTAACAACTATAATAAATTTCCCCTTAATATATAACTGGAGTCGAAGCCACAAAAATTTAATGTATAAATTACATTAATATCAATAATCTCTCTACTTTAACATTGCTTTTGACTATCAAGCTTCGCAACTCTATAAGCGAAGCGCAGTCTGTTTATTTTTTATTTTTTTGGGTATCACTCGTACGACACCGTGGCCGGCCATTCTTGGACTGATTTTTCAGGGCGTTTTGCACTTCTTAATGGGACTTCTGGCTTGCTTTCAAATTTTGGGCTTTGATGAGTGTTTATGGTAAAAGACTACGCTCGGTCGTGAAACTTCGTTCCATTTATGCCTAATTGAAAAAGTCATTGCTCTAAAATTTTCTAGGGGCCTCAAGATAGTCAAATCACCAAAATGCATTTGTGGATGTGTTCGAAAATGTTCGCATGACATTGTTAAATCTATGGGGGATATCTCAATCTTTGTTAATCTGATTTACAGAATTCACAAAAAAAAACCCTAAATACATCTAGGTCGCATAACTTGCTCTATTAGAAAAATCTTTCGAAACTAATGTTTGTGACTACTACAAAACTAATTCATTGGTATGGAAGGCAAAACCAAATTCAAGATGCAGAAAGCAGTCTTCTAGTAATGAAGCAAAAAGACTTGTTATTTGTGGTCAGGTTACCTTGACCGCTTTGGTTGATATGTACTGCAAGGCTGGGCATTTTAAGCTATCCAAAAAAAAAAAAAAGCATTTGAAGAAATCAAGTTGCTTGGATTGCCATTGGATAAAAATTCATGCAGTTCAATGTTCATGGCCTACATTAGAGCTGGAATGCCTGAACAAGGAGACATTTTACTGAGAGAAATGGATGGACAAGTGATGTTTGCCGGAAGTAAAGTTTACAAGGCACTTTTGAGAGCATATTCCATGATCGGCAATGCTGATGGAGCTGAGAGGATTTTTTTTATGCTATTCAATTTGCAGGGATCATTCCAGATACTAGGCCGTGCGGGCTGCTTATGAATGCCTAAGCAACTACAGGAAAATGTGAAAAGGCCCTCTTTGCCTTTGACAATATGAGGAAAGCTGGTATTGAATATGAGGAAGACATGTAATCAACGTAATTTTTTTTATGATTAGTAATTAGCCCATGGGAACCACTTCAAAGAGCTCTAATTCGATAGTTCAAGAAACACTAGGCAGAGAAACCACCTTGATGTTTAATAAGGAGGCTTTCACTAATTTGAGTCCTATTTTATCGATCTTTTCATAGCAATTGCAACGGTTTAAGTGCAGTCCACAGTAACATTAAGACACTGAAACTACTTGGCTAGCAACATTTGGTGTTCACATCCATTCAACGTGAATTTTTTTATGTTTTTATCATGAACTTGGCTAAGCCTAAATAGTGCGTGCTAGGAATGCGACGAGTAAAAAAGAAGAATCCTGGAAAAAGATAATTGAATTTTTACCTGCAAAGAAGCCCTTTTCAAATCAAAATGGGAAAAATAATCATGGTGCAGCACAAAGCAACGTCTTTGCTAATGTAATCAGTGTCAAGTTACAATTATAAGAAATTTCCCCTTAATATATAGTAGGAGTCGAGGGTATAATGACTATCAGACTCCACAACTCTATAAGCGAAGCATACACTTATGTTTTTTTTTTTTGGGGTGTCAATTGTGTGACACCGTGGCCGGCCATTCTTGGACCGACTTTGTCAGGGCATATGCTTATCATGTCTCTGATGTGTTTGGCTCCAGCTTCATTTTGAAGTGTTTCTTTGTTTCTTATGGTGGCGTTGGCACTGGGTAAGTAATCTAAATCTTTTCAAGTCATCCATGTGTTCAGCAGAGACTAAATCAATCGAGAGTTTCACCGCCTAATACTCGGAAGGAAAAAAATCCCACCTTTAACTCCATTCTAATTCTACCCAAAGCTTTTGTGGTCCCATAAAAATACCTTCAACTTTAGGTCCAATCCTAATTTCATTATAAACTTTTTTTCGTCTCAGAAAAAATTCTCAACTTTAGGTCATTTCCTGATTTTGTCATAAACAAGAAAATCAATGTCACTTTGCGAGGAGTATTATGGTAGAAAAATCAGGTTTAACTATGCTTGTGTGTAAATAACTAAGAATCAAAGTATTTTTAGGATAATTTGTAACGGTATTGTTGTTCTGGCGTTGACTCTGGACCCAAAAGAGGAAAAAAAAAAAAGAAATATTTGACTCTATAGCTATGTTCATTATTCACAGTGCCTATGTTTGATAAAATGCATTTAAAGCACCCTGGTGAAATAGGCCTCGATATGAATTATTCTGTGAGCATATTCATGTGTATCGATTCTTATTTTCCTTAATCAGAAAAAAAAAACCACGTTTTCTTCATTTTTATGGTTCGCTGCATTATGTGAAACGCTCCGGCGGTTGGTGGTGGTGCGCACCGATGAGAAATGGCTGGAGATGGATTACACAAGTCCCAAATGTCTGGCAATGCTTAATGTGGGGTTCTTGATAGCATCAGTTCCCTTTACTGCTTCTTTATGTGCGTCCGTGGGGGAGGTTGTGGCCGTTCATTGACGGTGGCGTTCTAGCGACTGGCGGCAGTTGATAGGGATCATCGACATCAATGGGTCACTGGTGGTGATGGCCGAAAGTACTTAATAGTAAAGTTTATCAATCCATGGCCCGAAGTTCTGGTATGTTGATCTAAAACAGGCATTTTGAAATTCATGAAGTTGATGAGCATAAATGGGCGAGTTCTCAGTCCTTCAAAATGAAGATGACGGACTCACGGGAAGGAGTAACAAGTAATGAAAGAAAATAAAGAAAAAGGAGATAATTTGGGCTGAATCTGATCATAATAGAGATAGACTTAATTTAAGTGTTATTCAATTTGGGCTCGCTACTGTTTAAGATGAGTTTCTGTGCCCAGAACAATGAAACCGGAATGCGGGCCTCCTTCGGGTCGGGCCCTGAGACCTAAAAGAAAACCACATTGCTCGAGTCTTATAACCAGTTGAAATTGGTTGGGTTGGGCACAGCAAAAACCTCTCAACACCACATATTGAGAGGGGGGGGGGGGGGGGGGGGTGGGGTTGAAGGAAGAAACTGAGGATTTGAAATAGAAACAATGTCAATTGAGGTCGTAGCTGACACTTCGCTTCTCATTTTCTTGAAAAAAGCTATCTACCTTAAAAACATGTGTTATCAATTCAGAAGATGGATTGACGATTGAGCTGAACATGCCAGCTTCATGTTATCCTCGATAGCAATAACCAAACAACGTCCGATACTTTTATAATTGCCCGTTGGTAAGGTTGTTCTTGAGCCTTAGGAGCAAGAAATGGAATTTTGTTAGTTCCCTTTTCAAGAACCGGCAAAGTTGGAGTATTGTGAACTTGATGGAGAATCTCAAGGTGAGCATGTCTCCCTTGACGATGGAGAGATATATTTTAGAGAGAAGTCCTGCTTATGTTGACCTGAATTTAGATGCGGATGAGAGTCTGGTGGAGAAATTTGGAGCGATAGAAAGTAGAAAGGACAATACTAGATTCGAAATTGATTTCATCATAACATGAAATTTAAAGAACCAATTGACAAAGTGATCTTGACAGTTTAGTCGGGATCTTCTCTTAAAGCAAGAAATTTTGATCGATATTGCACAATGGTTCTAAAAACTCAAGGTCAATTTTTTTCTGATTATGGAAGAATAATGCAGGGCAAATCTACCACTCAACTTTAGTTTAACGTTTTTTCATTTGACAAATTTAGGATCTTGAATTTTGATTTTTCCTTCTTGAACTGAGTTAGCTTACAATTTTTACTTAGTATCACATATTTGAACGAAATTTCTTTATTATTTTACTTTTCTAAATGCATTAAGATATCTATTTTTGATAGAAAGATACCATTGGACCTAGTTATTTATTAAAGGTTTAGCTGGCCTTTTGTTATATTCTCGAAATTCCTTTTTTTTGTCACTTCATTAAATTGTAATTTCTAGAGAAAAAGTTGCGACCGAGTTCATTTGTTGCTGTTGTGACCATGCTTATTTGTTGCTTTCTTTTATAAGATCACACAATTTGCATTTTTCTAGAAATTAAGGAAAAAAACGAGAAATTTTGCTCCGTGTGCTTTGTGCATGTACACTTTTGAGCATTTATACTTGCTAACCAAGACGCCGTGCTTTCGGCTACCGGCGGATCATTTTATGAAGTTAAATTAGGAAAAAAGCTATTTGACATATCTAATATCAAGCAGACTAAAGGTGGATAGAGACAAAGTAATTATAGACGAGTACATTACATACAATTAATAAGGAGAGTCTTAGTTCTTGCAAACCTCACAACCAGAAACAGAGATTATAGTTGCATATGCGAGAAGAGTACTTAAAGAGTAAATGACACTCAGCAAACTATTTCCGATCCTTCATTTCTTGCGAGTTGCAACGCGTCTCCTTGGGGCATCTGTTCGGCGTCGGAGTCGGAAGGAGATGCCCGCCAAGATCAAGGGCACTATCAACACGACGACCAGCAAGCTCAAGTAAATGAACAATACGAAATTTCCTGCAGCCGCTTCGTATTTCGGGAATTCGATCGAAAGGGTAACAAAGTAGACACAACCGACAAATAACATTAACAGGGAAACCGTCAAAGTGCGAGGCAATAGGGGAATAGCGGTGAACCAGATTATGATGATAGAGGCCAAAAAGACCGTAGTGTTGAGGACGGTGAACGCGCGTAGTTTCTGGCCATTCAGGATAGCTTCTCCGGCATTATGTGGGTTTTCAACAGCAATGCCGCTGGAATTTGCAGTAACTGCAGTGGAATTGGCTAGGGGATTTGAAGAATTATCCTGCCAATATCCTCCAGGAGGAGTGAGCATGGCTTGGTAAGTGGCAGTCGCAATTAGGGTAGCCACTGCAACGGTTATGTTCCTGGCCAATTCATCTCGAAAGCCAAACCGAGATATGAAGTGCTCGAAGATGGTAGGCTCCATGCTTAAAAATTGTGACCGAGAGAGGTTGGAAGTAGGTGGTCTCGCTACACATCTTGCCCAGTTTAACCTCTTTGCAAGATCTTGATCGCCACTAGGATTCGCTTGGAAGATTTCCACAGCAGTCTTGTCTTGGAAGTTCTTCGCATTCACTTTAATATGCCCAATCAAAAGCTTGATGATCTGGAAGAAGTGCAAAAGCCACAAAATGAAACATGTACCCCTTCAACCTGATTCCCTGTGTTGCCTCTAGCTTTACTGTTGTGCACAAGGTGAGCTCATGTCATGTAAGTTTGAGTGATACTAGGGGTGTAACGACCGATTTACAATGGGAACAAGCTTACTAAACCTTTGTTATCAAATTCAGTCATTTCAACGCATGCAATGAAGTCCCAATTGTTTTCAATAAGTGTAATTTAGTTGTCCTCCAACCAAACCATTGTTGAGGACGCTTAAAATCGACTCAAATTAGAAGCATCGCAAGCTTAAAACAGCTTCCCTACTAGCAATTTTTAAAAGGAAAGCGCGAACTTTCCGGATAAAACTGAAAAATAGGTGCCAACATCGATATTCTTAGCATTGAAAAAAGAACTAAAATATTATTTGTCAATAATATGAAATACATTACCTAATACGATTATCATATATTAGCAGAACTACTTTGATCGGTATCCCAAACTTCTCAAACTACATTTTGCGTACTATTCCAGTTTTTTACTTCATTTGCTTTTGTTATTTATTGATGGAAAAACGACTTAAGAATTCACACAAATCGTTAATTGAAAATTGCGCGATCGCTTCTGATTTCCAAACTCTACTCTTCTAAAGACAAAATTAATTTTTGGGCTGATGAATTTTATTCACTCATTTCTGCATCTCTCACGTAGCAAGCATCTGAGAGTTGTGGCAATAGATAAATCAAACTCTTATTTCCTTATGTTAAATCCAACTCTATCATTATAAATGGGGAGAGAGAGAGAGAGAGAGAGAGAGAGAGAGAGAGAGAGAGAGATAACTTTTGTATATAATAATTTAATAGTTAATAATTTTCTTTCTTAATAAATATTAATATGATATTGCACCTAACATGAGGGTTTTCCACTAAGTTTATTGGTAAAAGATTGAGGTTGAAATCTCTTATAGATTTATTATTTAATATAGAGACATATGAAGTCCAAAAATATTGTGAGAATGTAGTTTAGTCATCATGATTGAGTTAAATTACGATAGTCAATAGACAATTATTGACAAATGTTAACTCTCAAATTAATTTTCCTTGATATACTATGGCACAAAAAGTTGTTAAACCTCCTCTCTTTACATGTTTTTAATCATGCATTTTCTATTCCTGATATTTCATTGTCATAACATTTATTCTTCGATTAGATAATGTCAAATTTAGAGGACAAAAACAATGAAATCGAGAAATACAATATCAATGGACCATACCTCAGGCTGCTTTTCAGATACGGCAATATGTAAGACAGTGTTACCATTTTGGTCTTTCCAATTCAAGATTTCATCCAAAGATTTTCGTTGAAGCCATCCCAGCAAAACCTTGACTGCTTTGACGTTGTAGTTTTTTACGGCAACATGAACTGCAGTCTCGCATTGGTTGGTCAAGTCTTGGATAGAGGATCGGCAAGTGTGTAGGAATTCAGCCAAGAGCTCCAACTCAATGTCTCCTTCTTTCCCGGCAACATAATGTAAAGGAGTGATCCCGCGTCGTCCTCGGACTCGGACCAAATTGGGGTTGATGGCCAATAGTGACATCACGGTGCCATAATGCTCATGTTCCAAAGCTAAATGCATGGGGCTATAACCCTTTGGATTCAGCTTTCGAGCGAATGATGGCTTCAATATGACCATTTCCATGACCACGCCGGTTTTCCCAGCAGCAGCGGCAATGTGCAGCGGAGTATCCGGGAAGGGGTGCTTAGATAGACGATCCAACAGTCCTCGCTCCTCCTGAATCAACTCGTGTAGCTCATCAACATCATCATTTGCTATTGCCAATTGAAGCCGAGACTCCCTAGCCTTCTTTTCTTCATTTAGGACCGGACCCTCGGCCATCGTGTTACTAGGGAAATGTAGCAGCAAAGAGGCTTTTCTCGCTGATGATCGACGGAAGTGGCGCACTTGGAAAGTTATATAGCTCCACGGTCAATAAATATTTGATTAGGGAAGTTAACAAGGTTTAGGTGGGCCCAATGGCATGTTGGGAGTGAGTGATGCCTAAACTATCTAGGGAGGTGCGTACGGGTCAGATTCTTAGGAAATTGTCAAGCCCTGTAAATTTACATGGCTCTCTCTCTTTCCCACTTTTTCGCTCTTTCGCTTCTTTTTATGTTTGGCAAGAGTTGCATAACATTATTTATCAACAAGGCAAAATTATAGTGTGTCAAGGCCCGCCCTTACTTTGAAATCGAAACGTAAAGTCTTGTGTGGTAGACTCTTTCCGAAAGTTGGATCAAGCATTCAATACACTTCGCCTTTAACATATGCTGGCTAGCTTCCTCTATTATGTTGTCTATGACATGGTGCGTATGATTTGTTGGAATATATGCAATGCTTGTAAAGCTAGTGAATGCAATGCTTACTTCTTTTTTAAGCAATATTATACTTTGCTTTATCCTATGTGAACGTGATTTTGCTGTTTGGCTAGCAAAATTTGGTGTTCACATCCTTCAATGTAAATTCTTTATGTTTTTATCATGAACTTGGTTAAACCTATATAATGTGTGTTAGGAATGCGACAAGTTAAAATAAATACTGGAAAAAGAAAAGTCAATATTTACATGCAAAGAAGCCCTTTCAAGTCAAAATGGGAAAAAAATTATGTTGTGGCACAAAACAACACCTTCCCTATTGAAATCAGCATCAAGTTACAATTATAGGAAATTTCCCCTTAATATATAATGGGAGTCAAGGGTATACAAGTTTACGGTAGAAATTACATGTATACCATTAATACCGATAACTCTACTTTAACATTACTTTCGACTATCAAGCTTTGTAATCACTTGTATGACACCATGGCCGGCCTTTCTTGGACCGACTTTCTCAGGGCATTTTGCATTTCTTAGTGGGACTTCTGGGCCACACATAAACAGGCCTACTTTTCAAATTTCGGGCTTTGATGAGTGTTTCATGGTAAAATATTATGCTCGGTCCATAAGAGGCCAGACTTCATTCTATCCATGCACAATTGATAAAGTCATTGCTTTCAGATTTTCTAGGGCCCTCAAACCAGTCAAATCACCAAAAAACATTAATCTACTAGGTATGATAAGCCTACTAGGTTCTATCTCGTGCAAAATATTACCTTATGATACTCAAATACTTGTCTACAATGTCTTTACAATCTTTCTTTGATTTGTGTCATATAAGTCAATTTAGAAGTAAAATGGTTGAACTCAAATATCAATTGTTATTCACCGCAAAATTGCACCATCTCAAGAATCATGCCATGTCATTTGGTCTTTGTAGTGTTAGACATAGGGTCTCATAATCGTGACTCTCTTGACTTTGTTATTGTTGAAACCTAATTTTTGCCAATATGGCAATTCATTTTTGGTTTAGTTATTGATAAAATTGTCATTAATTAGAAATTAGAAGTTTCTTTTATTTTTCTTTAAAAAATAGAATAAAAAAAGAAAGAAAAAAGAAAAGCACCCTCGGACCAGGCCTGGTTCGGCCCGGCCCTCCCCCACACTCTCGCGGGCCTTGCCAGCATGAGCCCATCTTTCCCCACTCCCGCAGGCCCACGCGCGAGCTCATTGCCCTGCACACTGGGCCCGTGGCCCAGCATTCTCCTCCTCCAGCCCACTCGTCACCCTTCTCCTTTCCCCTCAGGCCCGCACCTTCTCTTCTTTCCTTCGCTGACCCGGTCAACACCAGCAGCGAGAAAATCTTCCGCAGGCTTGCTCCCCGGGATTTCTGCAATTGAGTCAGAATTTTGTGGATGGTGGCCTGGAAAAAGAGCTGTTGAAATGTAGCGAGCTAATGATTGTTATCTTGTGTGAGGAATGACAGCTTCTTCTTGAAAATACAGTACACAGTAATGGATGGCTGTGAGTTTTTAAGGTGCTCCGACTTGTGGATGACATTGTTAAATCTATGGGAGGTATCTCAATCTTTGTTAATCTGATTTACAGAATTCACAAAGAAAATCCTAAATACATCTCATGAATACTCAAGACTACATCTAGGTGGCGGAACTTGCTCTGTTAGAAAAGTCTTTCGAAGCTAATGTTTGTGCATGACTAATACTAAACTAAACCACTGTTAAGGAAAGCAAAACCAAATTCAAGATGCAGAAAACAGTCTTCTAGTCATGAAGCAAAGAGGCTTTATCTGTGATCAGGTTACCTTGACCGTTATGGTTGATATGTACAGCAGGGCTGGGCATTTTGAGCTAGCCAAAAAAAAAAACATTTAAAGAAATTATCAAGCTGCTTTGGATTGCCATTGGATAAAAGGTCATGCAGCTCGATGGTCATGGCCTACATCAGAGCTGGAATGCCTGAGCAAGGAGACATTTTACTGAGAGAAATGGGTGAACTAGAGATGTTTGCTGGAAGTTAAGTTCGTAAGGCACTGTTGAGAGCATATTCCATGATCGGCAATGCTGATGGAGCTCAGAGGATTTTTTTTTTTTTTGTGTTATTCAATTTGCAGGGATCATTCCAGATGCTAGGCCATGCAGGCTGCTCATGAATGCCTAAGCAACTGCTGGAAAATGTGACAAGGCCCTCGTTGCCTGTGAGAATATCAGGAAGGCTGGTGTATTGAATATAAGGAAGACGTGTAATCAACGTAATATTTTTATGATTAGTAATTAGCCCATCGGAACCACTTCAAAGACCTCTAATTTGATATTTCAAGAAACACTAGGCAGAGAAACTCTTGCTGTTTAATTAGGATGCTTTCACTAATTTGAGTCATATCTTCTCGACTTTTATAGCAATTGCAATGGTTCAAGTGCAGTCCACGGTAACATTATAAAACTGAAAGCAAACTTTGGTGTTCACATCCATTCAATATGAATCTTTTACGTTTTTATCATGAAGTTGGTTAAGCCTAATAGTGGGCGTTAGGAAAGCGGCAAGTAAAAAAGAAAAATACTGGAAAAAGATAAAGAAAAATACTGGAAAAAAATAAGTAAATTTTTACCTGCAAAGAAGCCCTTTTCGATTCAAACTGGGAAAATAAATCATGGTGCAGCACAAAACATCTTTGCTTTGGCATCAGTGTTATTTTCGTTTCTTTTCTTTCTTTCTTCTCCTCTTCTTTTCTTTCATCCTTTTTACCTTTCTTTTTTATTTTTTTTTTGGTCAGAAATATGATACTATATTCTTAAATCACGGAATGTCTGGAAAGATGAGTTCACGGGTGATTCAAGTACTAGCTCCTCCTCCTGTAGTACTTCATTCTTTTTTCCATGGAACTCTTTCCAGTAGGGACTAGTTTCATTTGCTTCTGCTTTCATCCAAGAGCCGAATGACATGTTTTTGAGTTGATCAATTCGATTATCTGGGCATGGGTTTGTTTCACAGTTTAATTTTCCTTTTTACCTTTCCATAAGCCCCTTTTTTTCCTTTTCTATTTTAATTTTTTAATTTTTAATTTTTCATTGAATTCACTTTTTAATTAATTATTTATTAATAATAAATTTCTTAAAAATAATTTATCGGACCCGCAAAATTAGAAATCAACAGAATGCACTCCATCTACTTAAAGCTAATATTAGCATAATTGAGTTGTCCCGATGCTTAGTCTATACCCTGTCAATTCCCCTTTTTCCCTCTTTATATTTCTCCATGTAAAGTGGAGAGGAATAAAGCTGAAAGCAGAATAAATAAAGGAAAGAAAACCAGAAAAAGTAAATGGTACCACTTTCCATCGACCCATCAAATCCAGTCACGCCTTGTTATTGCTATTCCCAAACAAAAGAAGAGGATTTGCAGGATTCTTTTTTTTTTTCGTTTACAAGATAATTTGCAAAATTTAATGGGAAAATTGTCACTTTGCTATCCCGTGTAAAACGTTTGCACTATCATGTCCTTATTCCATTCCCTGTCGAGAAGGAGAAAAAGCAGAATTTTTGGAGACAGAAAAGTACTTTGCATGCATGACTTGTTAATAGCATCTTCAGTCTTGGTTACCGTCAATATAAAGTCTTTCCTTGCTGACGGCTAACAAAAGACAGCATAAAGGCCATAGGCAAATATATCATATGATATAGTGTTTGTATGATCGTGTATTTCATGTGTTAGGCGCCAGCCTCTTTTACAATTGCCGTTGAAAAGGTTGTTGTTGAGCCTCAGGAGCAAGAAGTGGAACTTTGTTAATTCCCTTTTCAAAAACTAGCGGAGGCATGTCTCCCTTGACGATGGAGAGATATATGTTGGAGAAAAGCCTCGCTCATGTTGATCTGAATTAAGACGTGGATGAGATTCCGACGAAGAAATTTGGAGTGATAGAAAGGAGAAAGGATAATATTAGATCCGAAATTGATTTCATCATATTATGAAATTGAAAGAACTAGTTGATGGAGCGATCGACAGTTTGGTTGGAATCTTCTCTTAAAGTAAGAAATGTTGATCAATATTGCACAATGGTTCCAAAAACCGGAGGTCGAGCATTTTTTGATTATGGAAGAATGACGGGGGACAAATCTAACCCTCGGCTTATCTAACATTTTCTATTTGATGATTTTAGAATCTTGAAATTTGAAATTTCCTTCTTTAATTGAGTTAGCTTACGATATTTACTTAGCATAACAGATTTGAACAAAATTTTTATTTATTATTTTATTTTTCTAAATACATTAAGATATCTATTTTTGATGAAAAGACACCATTGTTATGTTCTTAAAATTCCTTTTTTCCCCTTTTTGTCACTTCATTGAATTGTAATTCATAAGGAAAGAGACGCAACCGTGTTTGCATCTATCTAGAAATTAAGGGAAAAAATAGAGTAATTTTGCTCCGTGTGGTCTGTGCATGTATGCTTTTGAGCATTCACACTTGCTAACCGCGGCTCCGTGCTTTCGGCTACTAGCAGATCATTTCATGAAGTTAAATGAGGAACAAAAAAAACTATTTCAAATGTCGAATATCAAGCAGACTAAAGGTAGATAGAGATGAAGTAGTTAGAGACAAGTACATTACATACAACTAATAAGGGGTCTTACTTCTTGCAAACCTCAAGACTAGAGACATAGAATATAGTTGCATATGCGAGAAGAATACTTGAAGAGTAAATGATACTCAGCAAACCATTTCCGATCCTTCATTCCTTGGGAGTTGCGACCCGTGTCCTTGGGGCTTTTATTCGGCCTCGGATTCGAGAGAAGAGGGTTCCCAAGGCTATGGGCACCACCAACATGATGAACAGCCAGCCAAAATAAATGATCAACATGAATCTTCCTGCCAACGCATCCGATTCCGGGAATCCCAAAGAAAGGGTAACAAAGTAGGCGGTACCGACAAATGTCATCAAAATGTAGACCGGCAAAGTGCGGGGCAGTAGGGGGATAGCGGTGACCGAGATTATGATGATGGAGGCCAAAAAGACCATGGTGTTGAGGGATGAGAACACGTATAGGTTCAAACCATTCAAGATAAGTTCTCCGGCCATATGTGGTTGTTTAACAGCAATGCCGCTGGAATGGGCGGCAAAGACGGTGGAATTGACTAGGCGATTTGAAGAATTATCCTGCCAATATCCTCCGGGAGGAGTGAGCATGGCTTGGTAAGTGGCAGTCGCAACCACGGTAGCCACTGCAATGGTTATGCTATTAGCCAATTCATCTCGGAAGATAAACCAAGATGTGAACCTCTCGAGTTTGGTTAGCTCCAGTTTGCCGTACCTCTTCAACAGTTTGACGATCTGCAAGTAATGCAAAGAGAACAAGGTGAAGTATGTGTGCCTTCCGTTTCAATCATTCCTTTCTTACTAACTTTGTCATTGTGCACAAAGTGAGCTCATAACATTTAGGTTTGAGTGATACTAGTGATGCAATGACCAGTGTACCATGGTAACAAGTTTACTAAATCTTAAGAATCCAATGCAATATTTCAGCCTACGTGACGAAAAAATGCTTAAGTATTCTCGCAGGTCACTAATTGCAAAACTGTGCGACCACTTCTGGTTTATTTGGACCAAACTCTATTTTAAAAGGACAAATTTTATTCAGAGTATTTCAATAATTTTTAATAATGTTAAATATCCCAAAAAGTCCCCATTTTCTCGTTGTTTCGTTTCTGTTTTTCTATCTAACAGATTAAATTGTTGGATTTAACATTTTAATATAGTACTAGAGCCAGTACTATCATATGAGTTCACTCTATAGGCTATCCCCCATCTCCAAACCCCCCTCCCTCCCTCTCTCTTAGATCCATTTGTGGAGTCCTAAAGTAGATTTATCTATTGCCACTACTCTCATATGCTCGCTAATATCCAACTCAAAAACTTAATTTGATAAATGATGGGAAACCATATATGCGCAGGAATATTTCAGGTGCAAGCCACAATCGGCACTTGAAATATTCACCATAACATGTCATACAACTTAAAAAATCATTTTTGTTGATATTTTTTGTTTTTCAGATGGATCACTCCACGCACGCAAATATATGGATTGCTTCTACAACAACATCAAAAGTTAATAGCTAGATAGACACGTATCTACTAGCGTTAACTATTCGATGATAATAATAGGTGATGCACAGGTGCACAAAATATAATTCACATCTCCTTTCTTCAAGCATTTCTAAATCCATGTATTTTCAACCCCTTGTATTTCATTATCATAATAGTTTCTCCTAGATTAGATTGTGTCAAATCCAAGCATTGAATGATAAAAGCACAAACAACCACGAAATCAATTAACCATACCTCCCTTTGCGCTTCTAACTCAGCAATCTGCAAAAAAGTTTTATCATCTTCATCTTCCGAGTACAAGATTTTTGTTAGATTGACTTGTTCAAGCCATTCAAGCAAAACCTTGAATGCTTTGAGATTGTTTTTCTTGACGGCAACGTGAACTGCAGTTTCGTGTCTGCTTGTCAAGTCCTTGATAGATGATTCGCAAGCATGTAGGAATTCGGCCAAGAGTTTCAGCTCATCCTTTCGTTCCTTCTCAGCAAGATAATGCAAGGGGGTGATCCCGCCTCGTCCTCGGACTCGGATTAACTCGGTGTTGATGGTCATAAGTGCCCTCATAGTCTTATAATTCGCGTGTTGCAAAGCCAAGTGCATGGGGCTATAACCCTCCACATTCAGCTCCCGAGCAAACGACGGCCTCAAGATGGTCATCTCCATGGCCACTTGGGTTGTTCCAACGGCCGCGGCGACATGTAGCGGAGTATGTGGGAAGGGGTGCTTAGATACACGATCTAAGAGTCCTCGCTCCTCCTTAATCAACTCATGTAGCCCATCAACATTATCACGTACTATTGCTAGTTGAAGCCGAGACTCTCTAGCCTTCTCCTCTTCATTTACGATCGGACCCTCGCCCATCGTGTTACTAGGGAAATGTAGGAGCACATGGGCTTTGCTGGTTGATGATGGATGGAAGTGGCGAACTTGGAAAGTTATATATAGTTCCACGGTCAACGAATATCTAATTAGGGGAGTCAACAATGTATAGGTGGGCCCAACGGCAAGCTGGGAGTGAGTGCTGCCTAAAATATCTTAGCGAGGTGCATACGGGCCAGATTCTTAGGAACTCATCAAGCCTTGTAATTTTACGTGCCTCTCTCGCTTTCCCACTTTTTAGCTCTTTCGCTTCTTGTTATGTTCGGCAAGAATTGCATAACATGATTTATCGAGAAGGCAAAACTATACTGTGTCGGGGCCCGTCCTTATGTTGAAACCGAAACATTAAGTGCTGTGTGTTATGCTCTTTGCGAAAGTTGGATCAATCATTCAATACACTTTGCCTTTGGCATATGCTGGCTAGCTATCCTCTCTTATGTTCTCTATAGTATGGTGCGTATGAGTTGTTGGAATATATGCAATGATTGTGAAGCTACTGAATGCGATGCTTACTTGTTCTTGAAGCAATATATGAGAGCACAAGTGTTTGCCGAGCGTGTTTGACCGTTGGACTTGGCAGATCACATGTGCGCTGCGGTTCAATCCTATTCCTACCTAATATGCACGGCCAGATATAATTGATGATGACTTGTAGCAAATACACCAAATAATTACGGACATGGAACCCAAGAGAAAGTCCAACCAAAAAGTTTAAATTGATAGATGGAGGAAGACTATATGAATATATAAAGAATTTATGATCAATTGTCGAGTGATGTGAGATAATATTTTAACGGAACCGAAGCCTTTGAGATACTGCATTCTTTTATTTTCCTTTAAAAAAAGAGAAGAAAAAAAAAAGAAGAAAAGCACCCTCGGACCAGGACTAGCTCGGCCCGGCCCTCCTCCACACTCGCGCAGGCCTTGCCCGCACGAGCCCATCTTCTCCCCACTCCCGCAGGCCCACGTGCTAGCTCTTTCCCCCTGCACGCTGGGCCCACGGCCCAGCTATTCTCCTCCTCCAGCCCACTCGTCACCTTCTCCTTTCCCCCCCTCAGGCCCGCGCCTTCTCTTCTTTCTTCCACCGACCCAGTCAACAACAGCGGCGAGGAAATCTTCCGCAGGCCTGCTCCCGGGATTTCTGCAATTAAGTCAGAATTTTGTGGATGGTGGCCTGGAAAAAGAGCTGTTGAAATGTAGGGAGCTAGTGATTATTATCTTGTGTGAGGAGTGAGATCTTCTTCTTGAAAATACAGTACACAGTAAGTTCGACCCATCTCGCTCCGTACAAGTTGAAAATATTGCAAAAATGGAAGCTTGGATAGATATGAGTTTCTACGGAGGGATTTTGCTTGTGACTTATTTCTTCTTCTTTTTCCATGTTTAGAGGTGCGTGCAATTTGGCTTTCTTTTTTTAAATCTCAAATGCCGAAAGCTTTCATCTTGTATAAACATGTAATATCTTCCACAATTCTTTAAAAATTTGAATAATATTTGAAATTTCAGTAGCAAAGATAAAAATAGTTACTATTGACTTCTCATAAATCCCAATAAACCTAAAAGGAGAGCGGGACGTGCACGAAGCAGGAATTGAAGTGCGATCAAAATTTGGTGGAACGAATTTTTTGGGAAAATTGCTAAGAGTGATATCAAGTTCTAGTCTATTAACATATCTAGTTAGATTTATCGTCACTCAAAAGTTTAAGCCCAATGAAATGATCAAACTAATACATATTACCTATTTCACACCATATGAATTATTCTATGTCCGACTTTTCAAACATAACTTGCATGTGCATCCGACATAGACAACCAAAGAAAATGAGACTTTGATCTCAATCAGCTTACTCATGTTATGTTAATCTTATTCGGTGCTATTGGAATCTTGGATTCTTCCATAATGACAATTATGTCTTTCTATACACACGAAATTTGATGAACCAAAGGATAAGCTAAATCTGAAGATTCATGATGCATTAAAAAAATTGATGTTTTCGCTGGCTTACTTGTTAGATTAATTGTTGCATGCAGGTGGCTATCCATCACTGATAAATGATATGAGAAATCACCACCAATATATCCGAAGCTTCGGATTTTGCGTATGTAAGGCGTTTTTCCTTTAACTAGGATCCCCCATGCATATGCATGCATGCTTTTTAAGAACATATGACGTTTCAAAGCTGGCCAAGTCCCACTGAGTAATATCTTAGAATCTATTAATCATAAATGGACATGGCACTGAGAGAACTTGTCGTGAAAGTGATACAGCACCCGCGTATTTAACTGCATTAAAACTCCAAAAATTGCAGAGAATATATCTGCATAACCAAGTAATTATTTCATGTTTCCCTTCTACTGTGCCATAGAGAACTTGCAGCAAAATGTGACTCAATGTTGACCTAAGAGAGTCATATGCTAGCTTCCACTAGCGCAGAGAGAGAGAGAGAGAGAGAGAGAGAGAGAGAGAGAGAGAGAGAGAGAGAGAGAGAGAGAGAGAGACCACACAGCAATAAAGCCAAGATCTAAAAAGCCTTTAATTATGAAGTGAAATGCAGATAGCATGTGGAGCTCGCAGCTCTATGCATGGAGCTCTGTGTGGATTCATTTTGTTTTCTGGCGTATTGTATTCGAGATATTCGCCTGCCTTCGCGTGAAAAAAAGAAAAAAAAGAAAAAATCATTGGACCATCCATTATTAATTGACCTATAAACTGAGAAAGGGAGTGCATGTGGAACCACATGCAAAAGGCTTCCTCTTTCTCTTTCCTTTCTCCTAATGCCCTAAAGGCCCGAGAATCATAAAGCCAAACGATGACAGGAGACTGAACAAGCAAGGCTAAGACTCCATGGACCATATACTCCAAGAACAACCCTAGCCTTTATGATCCGGTGAGGGGTACATCCAGCATGCGAATCTGCAGATACAAATGCTCCATGTCATTTACCCGACAGACTTCTTCTTCTATTCTTTTCTTTTTGTGGCGTTTGTCTTTGCTACATGTCAGCTCGCTCTTGTATCTTTAATCTGCTGTTATATATATAAGTGCGTATATTATCATGTCTTTATTCCGGTCTTTGCCTAGGAAAGAACAGAGAAAAAAAGGAGAATCCTTGGAAACGCAAAAAGCAATCTCCTTTGCATACTTGACTAATAAATAACATCTTCTATCTTGATTTCTGGCAAAAACTGAGTGGCTAAGTGTATAATAATGGGGGTTCCCGTTAAGACCGTCTCTAGGCTTTACCATTGATAGGTAGCAAAAAGACAATATAAAGGCCTTCGGCAAAGCCAACTTGGTTTTCTCTATATGTGCACCCCATGAAAATCACTCAAATCAAGACTAATTAGAAATATATTTAGTTTAGCGCACGAAAATCGATTCGAAATAGTGCCTAACTATATGATAATTTTTATGTTCTTTGTATATTTAACCTCAAAATTTTTCCCTTTTTTATTTTATTTTCTGGGGTCCTAAGCAAACTTTACGAATCTTAAAAAGATAGAAAATGGGGTTTGTCAGCTGATTCCACCGGACTACTTTTCCATATTCAGGTTTCCCAAAACAAGAAAGCATTTTCTATGTTCGTGTCCACAAGTATCATGGCCCATGCCCGAGGCATTTCCGAGAGAGATTCCGCAGATCATTTCTAGATTTCTGCAGCTCCGAGGCAGATTTGAATTGTTCGTTTGTTTTCTTTATGATGCTTTTTTTTTAAAATAAAAAAAATCGGTACTCGCGCTTTGAACAGACGATTTCACCAAAAATTTCTTCTATTAGCTTGATGCGTCAAAAAAAATTTCTCAATCCGACGATCGGTAGGTTATATTTGGATGAATTTCGGTAGATATAAACTTATGACCAGCTATATGGCTACCAAATGAAGAAAAGTCAAATTAAAAGGTTCGTCGATGGGGAAGTCACACATGTTAGGTCGAGGAATGAATAACATATGTTGGAGGACTTGCATGTGAATCGCCTAGCTACTTTAGGTAATGTTTAGAGTCGCCGCCAACCAAGTTTGATTTCAGCTCAGGTCGGTTGAGCAACTAAAACTAATGACCATTAGAATGCTCCTTCATGTTTGAGCAATCGATGACTAAAAATCAAAGACCCATTACATGAGATTATACTTACAGCTGGGTTAGAAAATGAGTGATAACCCGCTAAATGTTCCGAAGACCGACCTTAATGACTATTAAAGACTACATTTGTATGATGAGGTATTTCGCGGTTTACATGGATATGCCAAATCATCATTTAATTTTGTAACTTCTATTAATATAAGTTAGCACATACATTTAGCACATAGATCATATCTGAGTGAAAATTTAACTATAAACATAACTAAAGATGAGCTCAAGAGGAGGGAGGGGGATTAAATTAGAGTCAAGTTTTTCATCTACTGTCTAATCGAATGAACATTAGATGAACATTCGACCACACAATAGAAAAAAAAAATCGACCTGATTTACCTTCCCCCCCCCCCCCCCTCTCTCTCTCTCTCTCGTATGTATGGCGTGGTGTCCAAAAGCCAGCCTAATACTAACTGGTCAAGACACCAAAGAAAAAAAAAATCTACAATAGATTAAAGAAAGAAACTGTGAATATAACATTTAAAATAAGTTTTTTCTACCGTAATTAGAGCCTAGGATCTGAGAATTAGATAATAGCGAAATTATTTTCTGTAGTTCCTAGCATTTCCAATAAGTGGCTAATATTCACTAGACCTCTTAGATCGAATGAATTCATGTTAGACTCACCTTATTCAAGTGGCGCATGATTTCTAACATCTATTTTGGACTGTGCTAATTAAAGTGAGATGCATTTTATTTATTTGAAAAAAAAAACCATGAACAGAAACTAGATATGCTTTTGAGAAGATGTATGGTCAAGATCCACAAAAAGGTCCAACATAGGTTACCCCTAATTTGAGCTTGGATGTACTTGAATTGATAATACATTCGCCGGTATATGGGTCAAAAAGTTGGATTGCGACCTAAGCCCTGCAAAATCTGTACAAGACAAACAGAAATCAGACGATAACAGTGTATGATGCATGGAGAAGGAAATGATCGAAGCTGTCGGTCCAATTTAAGGACTTGATCCTCATGTATACCTAAAAATGTTGAAAATTGAAAATCTATGCGCGAAGGCATATAGATACGACACACCTTGATAACATTCACATATCAGTGAGAAATTGATCTTAATATCAAATTATACACAAAATTGCATAAAGTCGCGGGTTTAACATGAAGTAACTTACAAGAAACAAATGCAATCGTTGCACTATTTTAGTGATCCGAATATATAGGTCAATGCCTGATTTTCACCATTTTGCGAAATTTTGACGACTCATATAACTTGATCGAGAGAGTTAGGTCACCAAGTCTCCCCCTGGACCACTGCCAAGTAAGCCCCAGAAGAACCAGTCAAAAGAATTAAGCGGAAAACCTAACAATCTGAAGCCAATATCAAAGTTATTCTTATGTCGATTGACAAAGACATGCACGCAGCATGTTGAATGATTGCTGCTTCTTGCTATGATGAAAGGGATGTCTGTTGTTGAACTGCAAAAGAGATTGAAGCACCCAACTAGTTAACTAAACTTCATATAATATTGCTCACCATATCAAAGTTTAATATATATACTTTGAACAACCTAATATCCACGAAAAAAAGAGATGGGATAATAAGTCGAGCTAATTATTCAGAATGTAGAGGGGGACAAGCCAATTATTTTTTTTCAGGACACTGAATTTTTTAGTGGTGCAAGAGTCATATGTTGTCCCCGTCACAACAATGCATGACCAACCCTTCTAATCTTTGGGGACCTGAGAGAACGGTGATCTAGCAACTATGCATTTATTAGCGAAATAAAGGGCAATTTTTTCTGCTCGTGGGCAACCTTAAATGGGAAAACCCCACCTCGGATTAATGCGATTATGACTTTCCCATCTGATTCCACTCTGTAATAATGGACCACCTCATGCGTCTTACATATGGGTCTAAGGCAAATTTAGGCATTAAAAACCCATAACTAGCTGGCAAATTGTATTTTAGGAAACTCTCGATCTAGCAACAAATTTTTATCAATCCCTTTTTTTTATTCTTGTTTTGGAATAGCATTCATGTTTTGAATCCTAATGAAAACTATTTTATTGTTTTTATTTAGTTTTATCTATCTATATAACTATTTCTTTTTGGTTATTGTTCTGGATCTTTTCATCCAGATTTCAATACTTCTTCTAAAATTGATCTTAGGATAAAGGCGGAGGAATTTATAAGGGCTCTCAGGCTCTCTCTTCATGGTTGCTGAAATTATTGGGTTCTAAATAGCCGCCATACTTGATTCATTTCATCAGTAGATATAGATATGTATGGAAAAACGAAATTCACTTTCCTCATTTAAAGCGAACTAATCTTGTTATCAATAATAGGTTTTTGAATAGGAGAACTTAAAAGAATCCATCAGTAAGTATGTAATAATATTTTGTATAGATTATTTTCTCAATAGGTACTTCTCAAATGAGTGAATTATATCTCAATTGGTAAAAAAAGCTAACGCCGGTTCACTATCTAAAATACAATTAATATGAACAGAATGTAATTAAAGCATTGCACCAATTGCATCATTTTTAAGGATGTATAGATACACTTTTTGTCTTAATTGTGGTCGGCTTAGAATTGTTTCATTCTTGTATGTAACAACATACGAATAAAGTGGTTATTGCAATATTCAAGGTTTAAAAAAAGCATTTATTTGGACACGAAAAGTCCCAGCAGAGAAAAGACGGACAATTTACTTGAGCTGGAAACAAAGTTTTGGCCGTGCGACAAACAATTGTATCGTATGTAGTAAACATGAATTGCCAAGAAAGTGAGGAGGAAAGTTCGAAATAAGCGAAAAGAAAAGGAAGGAGCAATTTCACCTGGGAAAGAAGGTTCTTTGGCCAAAACGCAAGTAGGAAGTGCATGCATGACGGACAGGTGAGAGACCGCAGGCCCTGTTTGGCCATCAGGACCCTCCTCTCGTTTGGGGACAAAACACCCCCCATTGAAATTATTGAATTCGCAAAAAAGCTCTCGCTTTAGAGCTTTGCATTGACCTCTCTCTCTCTCTCTCTCTCTCTCTCTCTCTCTCGCGGCCAAAATCACTTCTCCACCAGTCCCCATTTTTTCAGCACTGTCCGAAGCTTTCCCTTTCCCATCCTCTCTCTGTCTAGCATTATCCGGAGTCATTCGCTCTCTCTTTACCTGCTGAATGCATTCAGTCAAGTGATGATCCGTCAATTCAGGTACTGCTTTGGTCTCCCATCTTCTCTCTTCCCCATTTTATGAGCGTTTTCTTTTCTGGGTCTGCTTTCGTTCCCCTTCTAGGTTAGGTTTTAGCATCAGGGTCTCCTTTGGATTCGGGATCTGTGTCGTGGTTCCATTTAAATTTGCAGTCTTGAGATCCAGATCTGATTTTTTCAATTGGTGTTTCATCGTATGTGGTGAGACTTCCAGTGGCCTTGAGTCTCAGCTTCTTTGTGGTTAATCAAGAACAGAACAAGCGTGCATGATCTTTTGGGGCTGAATATTAGCTTATGCTTTTAGGGTGTCGTGGTCTTTGAAGTCTCTTGCTTTGCCTCTATTTTACCTTATTGTTTTATCTTTTCGATTTCACAATTTGATTTTCTAAGTTTTTGGTCGAAATACTGTTCATGGCGCTTTTGGTTTGGGTAGCTACAGACGAAAATCCCCAGTTTCTTGAGTTATTGAGTAACAGATACTTGATTCCATTCGAGGTTTTATATGGCTTTCTACAACGCGGAATGCGATATTAAGCACCACATTGTTGCAAAAGTCCACATTATGGTGCAAGTTAATCGGTGCTTTTTCAAATCCGATCTTTATTTTTCTGTTTGGTATGTTCTTCTGTTCTGCGTGTAGTGAAGAAGATGAAAATATATGAGCATAAAAATGATTAGTTTCTGCTAATTTAACATAGTTGACATTTTTCCAGAAGAGAAATTTTTGCCACAACTGAAATTGGACCGCATGTCATGTGGGAAAGCAGATGGAAGATGCAGTTACATTGATGATGAATCCCAAGCGGGGGGTATCTTCATTTTGATTTGTTTATAGCTCCTTTGCTTCTGCTGAGTCCTTATGGCCTCAAAAAATACCTCGAGAACTTCCCCTAAGAAGCAAAGCAAAGCGGCTGGATTTGTCGCAGTACAGAGGAATGATCATAGCTTTTCATCTTCACAAAACCTGAAGGCAAGCAAGCCCGAGCTCATAAATCACGAAAAATCGCCTAAATTTCCGCAGCACCATTTGAAGATTGAGTCTGCAGAGCCTGCGGAGAAGAAAAGGTCGCCTCATCCAGATCAAAATGGCTCGGTTGAATCACTAGTCAGTAAAATGAATCTAAGCACTTCCTTGCCTGATTCGGGGCAAAAATCATCAGAGGGGCATTCTGCATCTGTTGAGAATGGAGGCTCACAGGAGGCATCTGTTGATCAGAACAAGAAGACGTCAGAACATGGAAGCGTGAAGAAAAGTTCTGTATCTGGCAAAGTTAGTGATGGAGCCAGCAGCCTCACCAAGACAAGCGGAAGCAGCAAGGTTATTGACCGCGTTGACTTTGTCGAGAGTGGGAAGAGTAGCATGTGTAGAGGGAGCACGAGCAGTGACATTAGTGATGAAAGCAGCTGCAGCAGTTTGAGTAGCAGTGTCAACAAGCCTCATAAAGCAAATGACATGAGATGGGAAGCCATCCAAGCCGTGAGATCAAGGGATGGAGTCTTGGGCTTGAGCCATTTCAGACTGCTAAAGCGGTTGGGTTGTGGGGATATTGGCAGTGTTTATCTATCAGAGTTGAGTGGAACCAAGTGTTACTTTGCGATGAAGGTTATGGACAAGGCGTCTTTAGCTAGTCGTAAAAAGTTGCTCCGGGCTCAAACAGAGAGAGAAATATTGCAGTGTCTGGACCATCCATTCCTCCCAACTTTGTATACGCATTTTGAAACTGATAAATTCTCGTGTTTGGTCATGGAGTTTTGTCCTGGAGGAGACTTGCACACTCTCAGACAGAGGCAACCTGGGAAATATTTTCCTGAGCAGGCAGTAAAGTACGATAAGTGAACTTCATCCTCGATGCTCTTTGATTAAAATGCTTACATGTTTGGATTGAGTTTAATTAGTAAAATTTTCCTTTAGTGATTTCATTTGTGGTTTTGGGACTTGGTCAGAAAGGCTGAGTTAGCTAGCTTGTAAGTTAAGTTGGTCTGCAGCATCTTTTAAGCTGATGAGTATGCTATTTTTTTCGACATTGCAAAATGAGAGAGAGAGAGAGTTTCTTATTGTTTCATACTTCTTATTAATCCCAGGTTACATATGGATCGGTATGTGACCTTTAATTTGACTGCTTTGACGGAGGCAGTCTACGTTTCGGAAAGACCAGTAACTGTAGTGGTTGCTTAAATAATGATCTTCCTTGTACCTGAAGAATTTTGAAACTTTTCAATGTAGCAAGAAAAGATATATCTTCAACTATAGAACTTGATAACTTGGTTATGTGGCACTTGCTTATGAAAAAATCTTGAAAGTTGCTCCACATTATGCTCTCATCTTTATTTGCAGATTTTATGTAGCTGAGGTGTTACTGGCTCTAGAATACCTCCATATGCTTGGAATTGTTTACCGCGATCTTAAACCCGAGAATGTTCTTGTGAGGGATGATGGCCATATAATGCTATCAGATTTTGACCTCTCCCTTCGCTGTGCTGTGAGTCCAACTCTTGTTAAGACAACATCATCTCTCGAGTCTGAACCTCTCAGAAAGAACCCTGTCTATTGTGCTCAGCCAGCTTGCATTGAACCTTCTTGCATCCAGCCATCGTGTGCAGTTCCCACCACATGCTTTGGTCCTCGCTTGTTCTCCAGTAAGTCCAAGAAAGACCGGAAACCCAAAATAGAAACTGGGAACCAAGTCAGTCCTTTACCTGAGCTCATTGCGGAACCCACTGATGCCAGGTCAATGTCATTTGTTGGAACCCATGAGTACTTGGCACCTGAGATTATTAAAGGAGAAGGTCATGGAAGCGCTGTAGATTGGTGGACCTTTGGGATTTTTTTGTATGAGCTCTTGTTTGGTAAAACCCCTTTTAAAGGATCCGGAAACCGAGCCACATTGTTCAATGTTGTGGGTCAGCCACTGAAATTTCCAGAGTCGCCTGTGGTCAGTTTTGCGGCTAGAGATCTAATAAGAGGGTTGCTAGTGAAGGAACCACAGAACAGATTGGCATATAAGCGGGGAGCAACAGAGATCAAACAACACCCCTTCTTTGAAGGTGTGAACTGGGCACTAATCCGCTGCGCTACACCCCCAGAGGTACCGAAACCAGTTGAGATAGAGCGAATACCAGTACCACCAACGTCAGCAAGCGAAAAGGCTGCTGTTGCCACTGTTGCCGCCGCTATCCCTGATAAGAAAGGTTCTGATAATTACCTTGAGTTTGATTTCTTTTAGTGCACTTGATGTTTAGGTACAATTTATATTCATAATTCAGGATACAGTTGTTTATCGTCATTCTCTTGGGGGCTTTTAGGAGTGAGTTTGATGAGTTTCCTTTGCTTGCAAGGTGTAAGAATAGACGGTAAGGAACTCAGTGTTTGTTTGTTGAAGCACTTTTAACGATGTCAAATGTGGTTTATATCATCAGTTCGTAAAGTTCACCCCTCTCTCGCTTGCTCGCCTCCATCCCCCTCCCCCACTTTTCCTTTCTCCTTCCCACCCTCTCCCAGAAAAGATTGCAAATACGGCCCGAACTTGTTCTGTTGAATTTGGTTGGTTATTATGCTGTAGCAGAAGTCATTCAAACTGTCCATGGACTGCATCTTGAGGACAATTTGGCAGGACGACAAACGTGTTGATTTAAACAAGAGTTTTAATGAAGCATGGAGTAACTCTTTAGGCTTAAGCATGCAAGTGATAGAGGTGTTTAGCCTTAGAAACTTGTGTTCTCCCGGCACAAGGAAGTGCTTGATAGATGACATGGATATCCAGACAAATCAAGGAGCTGACTTTTTTCTTTCCCTTAAAATAAATATGCTTAGACCAAGCTGAATCAGGTTGTGGTAGGAGCAATCGGTTCTCGGTCCGGTCCGGTCCGGTACCACCCGGGAATCAGACCAGAAGGATTGATTCCCAGTATTTGGAACCAGGGATTGGACCATTTAGTCCTGGCAGTAGACTGGACCGACGTGGTCAATGAAACCAGGGGATTCACAATAAATTGTCTATGCTTGCTGGATTTGTATGGAACCGGCTGGGAATTCTGGAACTCGCTCTGAAAGTTGCAGGGAAGTCACTGATCGCCAGAGCAAGGAGTTTGGAGATATTGTATTGTTGCTAGTGCAGGTCAGGCGCAAGGTGAGGCGCTGGTCCCAGCTGATGCAGTGTGGAACTCGCTGGCTGCTGCTCGAGACTGGAAGACCGTGGGCATCACAGGTCGTGGCTGGTAGCTCGGGGTTGAGCTGAAGGTGATAGTCAAGAAATCACTGGCGTTGGGCAGCAGAGCCTGCTGGACGATGACTGGACCGTCAAAGCGAAGCAGTGAAGCTCGCCAATGTGCTGCTTCTATCCTGGAAAGCAACGGTGACAGTTGGGAGTGGTGAGAAAGGCTTGAGGACGTCTGGGAGTTACAACTGCCTGTCGAGAATTGATTGCAAGCGCATGAACTCGTCGGTGTCGGAGTCGGTGTCAGTGTCGATGTCGACGGTTGAGCAAGGAAAGTGTTGTAGCCGGCGCTGCAGTGGAAGAGTCGGGAAACCGAGGTATAAGAGGTCAGGCGGAAAGAGGAGGCATGGCCGCATGAGTCTTGAGAGGCAGGCGGCAAGTGATTTATTTTCATTAAGATTGATATAACGTCACTTTCCTTTAATAAATAAAAGGATTAAGAAAGACTAAGATAAATTGGTCCAGTTTCACCCCGACACCATGGACTAGACTCCCGTCACAAGTTTCAATCTTATGGAATCGGGAACCGGACTAGTGTCCCTAAAAACTGGCCGGTCCTGGGAGTTCTCAACTCGGATGGTTTCCATGGCACACCTCGAGGTTGTGGGTACATGAGAGAAGACAATCTCCAATTGAGCTTTTGATTCTTCTTGTGCTGGTCAAGTTGGTAAGCCGGCCAACCCGACTTGCCCTTCACCCATTGCTCGACGCGAGCACTAGATGGCGTCGTTTCGCTGTGCTGGTCAAGCAGGAGTCGTGTTGGCTTGGCGGCCAAGATACGGCAATGCACCAATGAACAGAGATGAAAATCTAACAACGCGAGAAAACTGTTAACCTTAGCCAGTACACTTACTGAACTGCATCCTAAAAAGAGGGCAAAAGGCAAACAAAATGTGGAGAGGAAAAGAGAGAGAGAGAGAGAATGCGGTGAGCGTGGATCGAACACGCGACCTTCAGATCTTCAGTCTGACGCTCTCCCAACTGAGCTATCCCCGCGTTCGAGAATTCATGTTCCAACAAAATATATATAATATTTTGGATCCATTAAGGCATGCCAAAAATCTTTTGTGGTCTGTCACGTGCATCGCTATCAGGTAGGCATATTCGGAAGCATCTGATCGGTATTCCCACCTCCCGGTCGCTTTGACCGCTCATATCACTGGATGTCACTGACTTTATTTATGTGTAAGTACACATCACGGCATCAATCATGAACCCTAAAAAGTTCAACCCCATTGAATTGGACTCTGAGCCTCTAGCGATTGACTAACAACATTGGTGGCAGTGTCCGACGGCCAGCCATAACCAGATCGCCACGTTTTTCTCGATTGATTGAAAAGATTATACGAGAATTATATGCAAAAGTTCATATCTAAATTGATTGAATCGAAATATTTAAATTGATATGATTGGATTAATTTTTTTTCCTTCATTCTACTTCTGAAAACACAAGTTTACATATCTTCACTTGCATAAAGTCGAGCATTTCTTTTTACAATGTTGTAATTTTCTTTTCAAAGGTGCCTATGTCCCATTATGCAACCCCAAACCACAACCGCTGAAGCTTGAACTTTGCCTCCGCAAACACCTCAACAATGTGGCGTGCCGTTGCAGCCTTTGATCAGCTGCCCTTAACTGCCGTCACCGCGAATGGGTTGCCTTGTGCAACACCGCAAGGGACAACCTCGATCATTTGATGATAAGCCTATTAGATCAGTTGCGCAGGGTCAACATTTTATGCAGGGGTTTAGATGACCAAATGAACTTTGCATCGTTAGAACACTCTGCTTCATGAAGAGTTTGTTGTCCTTGTTAATTCTACGATGAAAGGCCTATAATATATGAATATGCGTGAGAGAACTCACATACGTTTGCATATTCCAATATGTGCTTAATTTGATTGGATGGAATATATAGAAACTCATGACAAATCTAATGTCCAACGTTGGAACTACATGTGCCTACCTTTGTTTTACGAATTTCATCTGTCTCCCATGAAGCCGGATCACTTGGTTCATGTGTCAAATACTTACATATGTGATTTATCGAATCATCGAATCTACATATCTATGCATTTCATTGTGTGCCTAATTTGATCTACATGGTTATTAAAACTTGTGAGTTTCAAATCCTAAAACAAGCAAAAAGCATTAATTTTTTTAAAAGGCATATTAGCTATAAAATACTTCGACATGGATGCAAGAAATTTTGGCCTACTACTTTTCACTATGTCCTTTTTCATTCATTAACCATAGAGATATGTAAATCCATATTAATCAAAATGTGTTATGTCCATTAAACATTTCTATGACAAGCACTGTTTCTTTTTTGTCCTCGTAACATTTTATATCACGTGCATGGTTACTCTGCCCTTGCGTGTATGTACGAGTGTGTATATGAAACTGATGGGCATGATGAACAATGATAAGCTCACATCTAATTTCATTAACTGTCCATATGATTGAAGGAACTCTTTAAGACGTTAATAAATACACCAATATAACCTCTTCCCAATAGCCTTATAAAAGAACACCGGTGTCTTCTCTCCATCACATCCTCCAAATAACATCCTCAAGAGACCTCTCAACCAAACATGGCCAAGTCCAGCATCGTCTCCTCCGTGCTGCTTCTTGTTTCCCTTGTGGTTTTGAAGCCAGCGCTCGCCGCCGTCGAACAAGCACCGGGATACGACGTCTCCCTCAAGGGATGCTCCAAGAAAATGACTCAGAAGTGCGGGCAGGAGCTCTTCCACAACATCTTCCACGGAGGCCCCGACGTCAGCGACTCTTGCTGCGGTACCCTGGTGGCGATGGGGGATCCTTGCCACTCCGAATTCGTCAACCTCGTCCTCAGCAACGATAAGTTTCAAGATCGCGCCGCCGAGTATCTGAAGAGAAGCATAAACACATGGAAGCGCTGTAAATCGATCGCCTGAGGGCACTGATGCACCGGCTTCTTCGTGATAGAGTTAGGTCACTTGTCATGTGAGGTTCTGGGCACATAGAGCTCAAAGGAAAAAGAAAATAATGTATTTTCAATAATCGTAAATGGAATAAGGAGGATGCTTGTTACTTCACTATATTAAGGTACTTCATCAAGATCATTTTATTAAACTGGTTCCTTCTTCATTTCAAAAATCTAAATTAAATCAAAACTTAGGGTCACACTATTTTTCACTCCTCAAATAACTCTGCACATGCCATAAAAACATTAAGGTTCCAAAGTAAACCCAATTGAGGGCTCAACAATGGTAAGATTAACAAAAGAAGAAATATACGCCTTAAATGTAAATCAAATTTATCATTATTAGCCTTTCTTAGATTGTTGTTGTGCCTCCTTTTGTGTCCTAATCAGAGAAGTTTACATGTTCTCTTGCATTTTTTTTTAAACAAGAATCATTTACCATTCGAGGATCTTTAATAGTTTCAACGATGGAATTTGAGTTTAACATAATATTTTCAAAGTACATTTTTCTAAAATGACTCTCTAAAGTTCAATCTCTAATAAATCATTATTTATTTGCATTTTTTAGCGGGATTATTTGAATAAAGTTGTGAATTATTTAGTTTTAAGCTTATATTTTACAAGAATCATTTACCATTCGAGGATCTTAATAGTTTCAATGATGGAATTTTAGTTTAACAGAATATTTTCAAAGTTCATTTTATCTAAAATGACTCTCTAAAGTTCAATCTCTAATAACTCGTTATTTATTTGAATCTTTTAGGGGGATTCATTGGATAAAGTTGTGAATTCTTTATGGTTAGAGCTTATATTTAGTATATTAAATCGACAAAGATCACCAACATGGTTCATTCCCATTACAACCCCGCACTTCAATCTCTAAAGCTCGAACTTTGCCTCCGCAAACCAACGTCGCGTGCCATTGCAGCCTTCGATCACTCGCCCTCAACCGCCGTCACCCCGAATGGGTCGCCCTGTGCAACACCGCAAGGGATAACCTCGATCATTTAATGACAAGCCTATGAGATCAGTTGCACGGGGTCAACATTTTATGCAAGGGTTTAGATGACCAAATGAACTTGTGTCGTCAAAATACTCCGCTTCATGACGAGTTTGTTGTCCTTAATTCTACGATGAAAGCCTTATAATGTATGAATAGGCGTGAGAGAATAGATATATGTTTGCATCTTTAATGTGCTTAATAGGATGGAATACATAGGTACTCATGACTAATCTAATGTCCAACGTTGGTACTACATGTGCCTGCCTTCGGTTTATGAATTTCATCTATCTCCAGTGAAACTGGATCACTTCATTTATGTGTCAGATATTTACGTGTGTGATTTATCACATCATCGAATCTACGTATCCACACATTTCATCATGTGCCTAATTTGATCCACGTGATTATTAAAACTTGTGAGTTTCAAATCCAAAAACATGCAAAAAGCATTAGTTTTTGGGTTAATACCAAGAAAAACCTCAAACTTTGCCTACTGTAATATATTTATCCCAAATTTTTTTTGTTCTTTTTTCTCTCTTTTTTTTAAAAAAAAGAAATACTTGGACGATGATCTTCAATGGAGCTCGCTAGCCACTCCAGAAGGCAGCGAAGCCCTCACCGGCTGCTAGCAAGGGCGGCGAGGGCTAGTGAGGTCGGCGAGGACTGGGTGCCTCGCTCAGATTTGGGCGGAGCTCTTGATTCTCGATCCATTGTCATGCCAAATTCGTCCCTCGCTCCTTTGAGATCGATGGTGAAATCCCCATTTCGCAGGCTTTCCACCCTCCGCAGTTCGGCCCCTGAAAAGCCCCTCTCCATGAACCCCGCCCCTCACCGGGACCCGATCCCAGTGCCCCACCGGACGATCCCGAAGGCTAGAGGGCGGGACTCGGATTCCGTCAACGTCGCTCACAGCCACCTTGTGCACTCCAACCGGGACAAGCTCAAGCTGCTGAGCGCTAGGCTGACTCCCCTCCGGATGAAGCAAATCTTGCTCATGATCCAAAGGGACCCCGTCCTCTCGCTCGAGTTCTTCAACCGGGTCGAGCTCCGCTGCCCAAGCGCCCACACCCTGGAGACCTGTTCCATCGCGCTTCACGTCCTCATAAAAAGCCAGAAGGTTAAGTCCATGGAGTCGGTCATTCGAGCTCTCGTGGCGGCAGCCTCCCCAACCCCCACCACCCCCACCTATGGCCGACGAGAGCTTCGCCGTCCTTTGGAGTGGCCGGCAGAGCTTGCCGGTCAAGTACTTTTTTAGGAAAAAAAAAAGAAGTTTGGGGTAAATGTGTCGGTGGAGATATATCTTGGGGTATTTTGTGTTACAAAAAATAAATAGGATAAATGTATTAGAGTGGGCAAAGTTTATGATTTTTTATATAATAAAAAAGTTTGAAATAAATGTATCACAGTGGGCAAAGTTTGAGATTTTTCATGGTATTAACACTTAGTTTTTTTAAATGAAAAAATTGGCATTTTAGCTAAAAAATACTTCGACATGGATGCATGAAATTTTGGCCTAACACTCTTCATTGTATCCGTTTTCATTAATTAATAATAAAGATATGTAAATCCATATTAATCAAAATGTGTTATGTCCATTAACATTTCTATAACAAGCACTAAACTTTTGTTTTTTTTTTTGGCTCATTTCATTTTATATCACGTGCATGGTTACTCTCCCCTTGCGTGTATGTCCGAGTGGGTCTATGAAACTGATGGGTGTGATGAACAATGATGAGCTCACATCTAATTTCATTAACTGTCTATCAAATTGAAGTAACTCTTTAAAACGTCAATAAATACACCAACGTAACCTCTTCCTAATAGCCTTATAAAAGAACACCTCCGTCTTCTCTCGAATACATCCTCCAAAATAACATCCTCAATACAGCACAAAAGCGAAAAAATAATACACAGAAAGAAGACCTCTCAACCAAACATGGGCAAGTCCAGCATCGTCTCCTCCGTGCTGCTTCTCGTTTCCCTTGTTGTTTTGAAACCAGCGCTCGCGGCCGTCGAACCAGCACCGGGATACGACGTCTCCCTCGAGGGATGCATCAAGAAAATGACTCAGAAGTGCGGGCTGGAGCTCTTCCACAACATCTTCCACGACGGCCCCGACGTCAGCGACTCTTGCTGCAGTACCCTGGTGGCGATGGGGGATCCTTGCCACTCCGAATTCGTCGACGTTGTCCTCAGCAATGATAAGTTCCAAGCTCGCACCGCCGAGTATCTGAAGAGAAGCATAAACACATGGAAGCGCTGTAAATCGATCGCCGGAGGGCACTGATGCACCGGGCTTCCTCGTGATAGAGTTAGGTCACTTGTCATGTGAGGTTCTGGGCACATACAGCTCAAAGGAAAAAGAACATGATGTACCTTCAATAATCATAAATGGAATAATGAGGGTCCTTGTTACTTCATTATATAAAGGTACTTCATCAAGATCATTTTATTATACTAGTTCGTTTTTCATTTTAAAAACCTAAATTAAATCAAAACTTAGGGTCACATTTTTTTCACTCCTCAAATAACTCTGGACACGCCTTAAAATATAAAGGGTCCAAAGTAGACCCAATTGAGGGCTCAACAATGGTTAGATTGATGAAAGAAAAAATATACGCCTTTAATGTAAATCAAATTCAATTTTTATTAACCTTTCTTAGATTGCTGTTATGTCTCCTTTTGTGTTCAAATCAGAGAAGTTTAGATGTCGTCTTGCTTTTTTTTTTTTTTATAACAAGAATCATTTACCATTCGAGGATCTTAATAGTTTCAATAATGAAATTTTTTATTTAACAGAATATTTTCAAAGTACATTGATCTAAAATGACTCTCTAAAGTTTAATATCTAATAACTCATTATTTATTGCACTTTTTAGGGGGATTCTTTGGATAAAGTTGTGAATTCTTTATGATTAAAGCTTATATTTTACAAGAATCATTTATCATTCGAGGATCTTAATACTTTCAGTAATGGAATTTCAGTTTTAAAGAATATTTTCAAAGTATATTTATCTACAATGACTCTCTAAAGTTCAATCTCTAATAATTCATTATTTATTTGCATCTTTTTAGGGGATTCTTTGGATAAAGTTGCGATTCTTTATGATTAGAGCTTATATTTAGTAAATGAAATCGACAAAGATCACCAACATGGTTCATTCCCATTACAACCCCGAACCACAATCTCTAAAGCTCGAACTTTGCCTCCGCAAGCCCTCACCAGCGTCTTCGCCCCGAATGGGTCGCCCTGTGCAACACCGCAAGGGATGACCTCGATCATTTGATGACAAGCCTATGAGATCAGTTGCGCGGGGTCCATATTTTATGCAAGGGTTTAGATGACCAAATGAACTAGTATCGTTGAAACACTCTACTTCATTACGAGTGTGTTGTCCTTGTTAATTCTACAATGAAAGTCTTGTAACATATGAATGCGTGAGAGAACTCATATACGTTTGCATTATGTGCTTAATTAGATAGAATGGAATACATAGGAACTCATGACTAATCTAATGTCCAGCGTTGGAACTACATGCACCTGCCTTCGGTTTATGAACTTCATCTATCTCCCGTGAAGTCGGATCACTTAATTTATGTGTTTATTACTTACCTATGTGATTTATCACATCATCGAATCTATGTATTTATATATTTCATTATGTGCCTGATTTGATCCACATGGTTATTAAAACTTGCGATTTTCAAATCCAGAAACACGCAAAAAGCATTAGTTTTTTTATTAAAAAAATTGATATTTTAACTATAAAATACTTCGACATGGATGCATGAAATTTTGGCCTAACACTCTTCACTGTATCCGTTTTCATTAATTAACCATAGAGACATGTAAATCCATATTAATCAAAATGTGTTATGTCCATTAACATTTCTATAACAAGCACTAAACTTTTTTTTTGTGCTCATTTCATTTTATATCACGTGCATGGATACTCTGCCCTTGCGTGTGTATACGAGTGTGTCTATGAAACTGATGGGCATGATGAACAATGATGAGCTCACATCTAATTTCATTAATTGTCTATCAAATTGAAGGAACTCTTTAAGACGTTAATAAATATACCAATGTAACCTCTTCCCAATAACCTTATAAAAGAACACCTGCGTCTTCTCTCCAGCACATCCTCGAAATAACATCCTCAATTCAGCACAAAAGCGAAAAAAAAAATACACAGAAAGAAGACCTCTCAACCAAACATGGGCAAGTCCAGCATCATCTCCTCCGTGCTGCTTCTCGTTTCCCTTGTGGTTTTGAAACCAGCGCTCGCCGCCGTCGAACCAGCACCGGGATACGACGTCTCCCTCGAGGGATGCATCAAGAAAATGACTCAGAAGTGCGGGCTGGAGCTCTTCCACAACATATTCCACGACGGCCCCGACGTCAGCGACTCTTGCTGCGGTACCCTGGTGGCGATGGGGGATCCTTGCCACTCCGAATTCGTCGACGTCGTCCTCAGTAACGATAAGTTCCATGCTCGCACCGCCGAGTATCTGAAGAGAAGCATAAACACATGGAAGCGCTGTGAATCGATCGCCGGAGGGCACTGATGCACCAGCTTCTTCGTGATAGAGTTGGGTAACTTGTTATGTGAGGTTTTGGGCACATGAGCTTAAAGGAAAAAGAACATAATGTAACTTCAATAATCATAAATGGAATAAGGAGGGTCCTAGTTACTTCACTATATTAAGGTACTTCATCAAGATCATTTTATTATACCGATTCCTTCTTCATTTTAAAAACCTAAATTAAATCAAAACATAGGGTCACACTTCTTTTCACTCCTCAAATAATTCTGGACACGCCATAAGATATTAAGGGTCCAAAGTAGCCCCAACTGAGGGCTCAACAATGGTAAAATTGATGAAGGAAGAAATATACGCCTTTAACATAAATCAAATTCAATTTCTATTAACATTTCTTAGATTGTCGTTGTGTCTCCTTTTGTGTTCTAATCAGAGAGAAGTTTAGATGTTCTCTTGCTTTTTTATCTTTCAACTAGAATCATCTACCATTTGAGGATCTTAATACTTTCAATGATGGAATTTTAGTTTAACATAATATTTTCAAAGTACATTTATCTCCAATGCTCTCTAAAGTTCAATCCCTAACAACTCATTATAATACTTCAATATACATATGCATTAGAAAAAAAGATTGAGGAGAGAGAGCACTGCTCATAGAGTTTGGCAAACTTGCGGGACCCTGCGGTTGGTGGATCACATTCCTTTTGTACGCTTTATGAATCATGGAGAATAGACCTAGTTCTTTTATACACCTAAACTCATCTTCTTCAAAAGGTTGCTGTTACTATCATGATTATAATTGAGTTTCCTGTTACTATCATGATTATAATTGAGTTTCCTTTCTTTCTTTCATTCATTCAACTTAATAACACACGTTATTGACTTGGTTTCTTTTCTTTCTTTCTTTCTTTCTTTCTTTCATTTTTCTTTTGAGAAAACACTCGTCATGCGTTAGGAAGCAACTCATCCATCTATCACCCTTTTCTTCAAACCAAAAAATATATAAAAGATAAATTTAGATACTATACCGACTTAATTTATGCATGATATGATAATTATAACACCGCCCAGAAAAAGATTGCATTGATATTTTACACATGTCCTCAGAGCCAGAGTCCATTATTGTCATTGTACATGATTGATATGATCGTAAAATAAACTCAGATATAGTATTGCCAGCTAAAATTTTGTTTAGAGTTACCACGTTTTCTTCTTCTATTCCTATATTCCTTGTTAATTGGCTTTATCTAGATACTAAATATATGAAATATTTCAACTCCTGAATATCAGCCATAGATAATTATGAGACATGATCCTTCCAACCATGCCCGAAGTCGTTACCTTAACAAGAATGTAAAGTCATTTGGAAATTTTCGCGGTTTCAAAAAAAAAAAAAAAATCATCCTTCACTTCGAAGTCTTGAAAGAAATATTAAAAGGACTTCCAAAAAGCAGCATATGTAGATCCTTCAAAAGTTTATCTTATGAACTTGATATTATTAATTATTGTGAATGAAGAGGGGGAGGAATCTTTCTTAGTCGAGAGGGTTGGGAAGGGTACATCACAACCGTGTGGCGTCAAGAGGATGAACGGTCCAGATCGGCCGGTGGAAAAAATACAAAAGCAGGGAAAGTAAAAGGAAGCCAGTGGTGAGGTACCTGAGCTCACCGTCAATAAAAAGGCAGAAAGGCTCCAAGGGCGGTACCTGAGCTCCCATCTTTTTGCTTTTCTGATTTCATCTTCTTCTAATTATTTTCCTGTTTTTATCATTATTTGGATTATATTCAGCAAACACAAATCAAAATTAAACCCATCTCTTAAAAATTATCGCCAAATTTATAGCAAATTTCACATCCTTTTTGGCACGACCAATTGAGATATTGCTGCAAGCAAAAGAAGGTGGCGTTTGGATGGGCTTATTTTAATTTATATGCCACATGATTAGTCGTATATAAGTTTTTCTGTTAGAAAATATTTTATATTTTATTTCTTGAAAAGCGAATGATATGAAAATGGATCATTTTCTTAAAAATGATCATCTGTATTGATTATGAAAAATAGTCAAACGGAAAGTACGTTCAAACTAAGTTATTTTATTAGTTGATTACTAAGCGACATAATAGACCATTCTCTAAATAGTATTTTCCAAAATATTCGTCTCGGCGAAGCAAATGGAGGTTTTAAAAATTTTGTTAAATGAATTTGCTACAATTCTGTGGATTTTGGATATTTAGTGTAATTTTTTTGATGTAGTAAGTAAATGGAGAATGGAAAAAGTGAAATTAGAGAGGTAGACTGTTCTGTACCCATGCTTTGAAGAAAGGAGACGTTGGTGGTTCCAATGTTTTATGAGATCTAAATCTGTAGTATAAAAACTCTTCTGCCACATGATGAGAAACTCCCTCTGGCCCGCCTCTATTGACCCCTCTCTCTCTCTCTCTCTCTCTCTCTCTCTCCGTGTGCGAGTGGACTATGTAGCAGAGGGGGGGAAAGGAGTCAAGAAAGTACTGTGAAGCTTGAATAGTAGCAGTACGAGCACCAAGATTTGGGTTGAAGTAGTGAAAAAGAAGAGTTTCTTGGTCCTTTGCATTTCTTTGTTTGGCTGCTGAGGAAAATAGTTATGGCTGCAGTTTCTCCAGAAGCGATCAATGAGCTCCTAGCGTTGATGGATCGAGGTCAGTTCCAGCTGCAAATTCATGAATCTTTGGGTTATTGGGTTTTTCCCATCTCGATTCCCTTTTGCTTCGGTTCTTCAGTTCGCCCGTTGGTATTCTCGCATTCTCGCTTTGATTTTCTTGATCTTCCCTTCTTCATTTTTTAAATTCCTTTTGTTTCTTGGGCTTTTGCTGGCAGTTGAGGAGCTGTTCATGAGAACATTCGAGGTTCGCATTTTGCTTCTTTTTCTCGTTGCTGGGTATATTCTGATCTGTTCATACAGAGGCGAGATCACTTGGGATTTTCTTGTCCTCTTCTTGAATTGTCTGGGTACTTAGTTTTGAATCTTCTTACTTCATTAAAGCTGGAAATGCTGAGTGTAATTGATGTCCATCGGTTCGATTAGCTGTAAGGGGATTAATCTCTTCCTGAGACTTAATTGTTCCACTCTTCTGATAGACAAGATTGTCTTGATCTGGGTGGTAGGATGATACTCGGACTAGACTGTGTTTTGAGTTTTTGGCTTCATTCGAATTGGTGCTGTCTGATTTTTAATTGTGGAGGATCTGTTCTTTCGTTTGCATTTCTATTTTATAAAAGAGTTGATCTATAGATCATGATTAGAGTTCTGCAATCAGAGCCTTGAATAAATTAACAGTTTCTGGTAAGTTCTCTGTCTTTTGCCTTCCCTTCCCTTAGTTTTTCTTGAGAATGAGATGGATTGGCATGCTCTGGCAATCAGTAGCTTCAGTATTAGGGGAACAAAACCGTAAGTTGTGGCATTTCATGTACTGGAGCATGATATTGGGTTGCCGAGGGAAGGTATGAATTTGTGGATTTGATGCTATCTAGTAGTTTCTAAATTGAACCGTGAAGGTTAGCCAAACACATCAAGGTTCAGATCGATTGGATTAAAACAAAGGCGAAGAAAGCCTATGACTTTGCCTGTGACCCTATTTTCTTGAACTATACAGGCTTTCAGCATCCGATCCATGCACATATGTAGGAGACAGTTTCTCGATATTCCACCACTATTGAATCTTTTGGTGCACCTCTAATAAGTACTTAGTTCTACCAAAGATGAATAAGCAAATACTCTTTGATATAGGTCGCAAAACTTTCCATCAAGATGCAGAAAGAAAATCATTTGCTTTATTGAGTTTTATCTACTGCCGCTTGAAATAAGGTGACATGGAATAGTTCTGTTGGCAACTGAAGCTTATTGGTCTCCTCCTCCTCCTCCTCCTTTCTAGGATATCATCCACGTCTTTCAGTAGAGTAATTTATCAGTCGCTGAAGAAAAAACTTATGAATTCAATTAAAAGCATGGCTCTATTATCATATTTATTTTGACCTTAGTTTATCACTCAAGAATGATTCCATCGCTTTGTTCTTCATTTAACTATCTTTTAGGTATATGGATATTTTTTCTTTCTGAGGTCCTGGTGACGAGAACTGACTAGATTCTTTCATGCATCTTTTGATTTAATTAGAATGTTCATCAAGGGTATCTTAAAGAAACTCTTGTGCGTTTTCTAAAGGCGAGAGAAGGCAATGTTACCAAAGCCCATAAGATGGTGAGAGTTACAACTACCTGAAAGAACCATCCTTTTGTATGATGAGGAACTTTTACCTTAGGGTTGCCTTTCACATATGAATGGATCCATTTTCTTGCAGTTGTTGGATTGTTTGAAGTGGCGTGTTCAAAATGAGATCGATAACATTTTGTCGGTGAGTTAACATTCTATTCAAGTTTTACTTGTTCTCCAAGAGTTATTGCTTAGATACGTGCATGATGATTTATTAAATTGTAAGCGAGACATAAACTGATTTCTGTTTACATTTGCCCCTAACTGTGGTTGAAGTGAATGGTATGTAAGACTGCAGATTGTTTGCATATGAAGTGGACAATGTAATTTTACAAACAAACGCTGAAAGACTTCCAACTCCTAGCTATTGACATTATATAACCTTGAGGTTATTTGACTCCGCAGATTCTTTCTTTCGGTCAAATGAGCATTTTTCTCAGGAAATACGTTTATTGCATAAATTGTCTACTACCTGGATCAGAACTGAACATGAGGAACATATGACTGCATTGTGCTTTTATTGATGGATTCTGACATCATGGTTTAATCACAGCTCAGGGACGTAATCCTTATGTTTGATCTCATATTGATATTGCCTAGGAATATTTTACTATCTGAGACCTTCAATTAACACTTTTTTGAATCTTTGGTGGCAGAAACCAATTATCCCTGCTGACTTGTACAGAGATGTGCGAGATTCACAACTTATTGGGTTGTCAGGTTACTCCAAGGAGGTATTTTCAACACCAAATCTTCATCTCTATATTTGCATTCTAGAATGACAAACACGATCCAGTTCAGTGTGTAAAGGAAAAAATTAGGTGTATTTTTCGTGAACTATATGCATGCTTATACCAGTCATATACAGGGACTCCCGGTATTTGCTATTGGGGTTGGGCTTAGCACCTTTGACAAAGCTTCAGTAAGTGCTTCTATTGGGTACTTTCTTGTAGTGCTTCCTTAATCAACCACCAGACCTTACAAACTTTGTGATAAACTGGCATTCTTGATTATTTTCAGGTTAATTATTATGTGCAATCACATATTCAAATCAATGAATACAGAGACCGTGTAATTTTGGTGAGTCTTATGCCAGCTCTGGAATATCCTGGCCTCATTTGGACGTTATTTTGACATGCAATCATTGGTGTAGCCTTCTGCATCTAAGAGGTACGGGCGACCCATTACAACCTGTTTGAAGGTTCTAGATATGACCGGCCTGAGGCTTTCAGCCCTCAGTCAAATAAAGGTAAGTCGCTGTTTTGAAGGGCAGATTATTCACATTTAACTGTTGTTGTGCCATATTCTCAAATTTTGACAGTCACTTTTGTACTTGGATGGATCTTGAGAACATCCTCTTGTGGGAAACATGTTTTGAAACAGTTGGTATTAGCAATTTAATCACACTTCATATTTTCATTATTATAGCTTCACAAGAAACGCTTAAATTTAGTAACTTCTTTCTTCTTCTTTTTTCCTTTTTTTTTTCCCTTCAAAAGGAGCTACTTCAACTGCCAAGATATCCCTTTTATTCTAATCACGCTTCATTCACTGAAGGGGCTTCTTTTTTGTGAAGTGGGTTTGAGCTCTCAATGTTTTAAGCTATGGCAGGGCAAAGATACTTCTCTGACTGTCACAAATATGTACTTTCAAGTAGGATGTTTCAATTTGTTTATCGGTCTGTTTGTTCAGCAGTTGCATGAGAAGGCCTTTTTTGGGTTTTTTTTTTTATGGATATGTTAAGAGTGAATATACTTCAGATGGTTACTTACCATAAAAAAAAATATATATATATATATACTTCAGATGGTCTGTATTTTTCCCAAGTATCTGCTAAACTCTACCTATGAATTATAAATAAGCAGTGATGAAACAAATCAAGAATCGGGAAAATTTCTTTTTTAATGACAAGGATGCTTGTTCGTACATGCATTTTAATTCATAGCCCTAATGCATCCCTCATTGCTCACTATAACTTTATGTTTGTCCAGTTGTTGACACTTATATCGACCATTGATGACTTGAACTACCCTGAGAAGACAAATACTTATTATATTGTGAACGCTCCATACATCTTTTCTGCTTGTTGGAAGGTAAGCCTCCATGGAAGTTTATTTTTCAATTGGGTGTATCTCACAAATCAAATGCATCAAAGCATGTCAACACATAGAAAATTATTGTCCTGTTGCATCAAAATTGTCTATCTCTTGGAGGTTGTCTATGTTCTTTCGTCGTTGCACCTGTGCAAAGCCTCAACTTTTAACAGGTTGTGAAGCCCCTTCTGCAAGAGAGGACGAGAAAGAAAGTTCAGGTGTTGCCTGGTTGTGGACGTGACGATCTACTGAAGGTTGGAAATTTAGCTTCTCACACGATAATTAGATTAGAGTGAATGGCTTGAAAATCTCTCTCTCTCTCTCTCTCTCTCTCTCCCTAATTTTCATCTGATATGGACTCGTCTGACTCATTGAGGTGTCTCCAATTCCATAGCACTCATAGAATGCAGGCAGCGACTATGACTGCCTATTGAAATTGTGTATAATTCTGCATATTGCTTCTTTCATACTCCTTGCAGATAATGGATTACAGTTCCCTCCCACATTTTTGCAAGGGAGAAGGTTCAGGTTCTGGTCGGCATTCATCATATGGACCGGAAAATTGTTATTCTCTGGACCATCCCTTTCACCAACAGCTTTACAGCTACATCAGGGAGCAATCTCTGATCTACGAACCCGTCCAACCCGTCAAACAGGGATCTTTTCATGTTGCTCTACCTGAGGCCGCTGCAGAAGGGACGGAGATTGCTAGAACCATAGAATCTGAGCTACAGAAGTTTGAAAACGGAAGTGGAATGCCTGATTCGCGGGGTGGCCCAAACATCAACGGCGAGTGAAGCTGTCGGGATCAAAATGCTTTGGACAACTATGTGCAGTGATGAATCTAACGAGAGCTGATCATTTCCTTGATTCAATTACGTGAAATGATGATGTGTGGGCCATCTCCTGTTGCGCGACATACAGCATGAGACATGAGGCTCACCCACATAGCCATGTTATCTTCTTGAGGTGACCTAGTCAACGCGGGATGCACCTTAGTGTACTAAATAGCCTAAAGCCGTGTTGCTGTCAGATGCATGACCCTCTGCCCTGTTGTAATATTCATTTCTATATGTAAGTTAGTATCATCTCCACAAATGGGTCTCATGGAGGCTCTCAGAGTTTGGAGAAGATGTCCCTCGTCTTCTTTACCCGACATGATTTTGGCGGATGTTGCAAATACTTTACTACGTAGTCTAGCTAGCCAATATCTTTAGTTTCGTTGTTCATGATGTATGCATCAGGTTCATTTCCATTTCAATCAGTGAAACTATTCTGTTTTAACTACTAAACACTTAATTCATGTGCATTATGTTCTGCAGAGAGCCATTAACCAATCTATCGATGAGGGCGAACATAAAACAATTTACACAAAGGACGCAAGAATGTATATTTCAGACATTTCTCAAGATCTCATCATTATACATTGCCTTGCCAACAAAGATCAAAATACATGAACGAGTGACATTCTTGTTTTATCTGGTTATTTATGTAAAGAATAGCCACTACAAGGAGGAACGGCGGACCTGCATAGATGACCTGCAAGACAAAAAGCTCTTAGTAAGTTCAGATCCATGGTCGCATCACAGCAGCAGGTCACAGCGAACATGTGCGTCTAAACTCGAAATGAAGTGCTCTCTTGCGAGATTGCATTGATCTCAGAAGCACAGCACAAGATATTTTCTAGCGTCACGTTATTGACCAAGTTCAAACGAATTGGCTATTACATGCGACAGCTTTACATTATTTAGGGGAAAACCATTTATTTGCATTTCTCTGATGCCCAACCCTCTATAGCGCCCACATAGATTTACTTCATTACATGTTCTTCGGACACTGTCAACCAAATAGGTCAAACGTTCTAGCATCTTGCATGTTGGACACATTTAAGTGATGATCAGAGGCAACGACCAAAGAAGCAGAAGAGCAAGGCATGCGTGTTTTTAGCATCTCCCAGGATCCATAATGCAAAATGCCATTAATTAATTGAAGCAGCCGAGGGAAATCCTTGATTTCGTGTGTAGGATTGAGCAATTCACTATTTAGTAGGACGTAACACTACCACCAGTTTCTCCAAATTAATTGAAATAAGGATATTCATTACCAAAGCAGCAAGGGCTTACATGAGCTCAACAACGAGGGCAGATGCCCCCCCTCCCCCATTGCAGATCCCTCCTACACCATACTTCCCGTTCTTGTGTCTCAGCACCTAAATCAGCACCATTTAGTTAGCGACACAATCAAAGTGCACAATGACTCAAGCACCACAGAGAGAGGAGATGATCATCCGGCTTCAAGCTTACTAGTGAAGCAACAGTGCCAAGAAGAATAGCAAGATAAGCAAGTAAAACTTACCCCTAACAATGTGACCAGTAAGCGAGCTCCACTGCATCCTAGTGGATGTCCTAGGGATACAGCTCCACCATGCACGTTGACTCGTTCCTGAAATTAACAGACATAAACAAAGGTCCTGATAAGATAATGCAGATGGAAACACAAAAAGTACGAAAACAAACAAATAAGTTCAAAGGAGAGACAACTTAAAGGACTCGATCTAAGAGTGCACTAAATTGAATGGTACAAGTGAGCTTTTGTAACACTCACAGATTTAAGAGCAAGTAGTTTCTGATTGACAAGAGCCACAACCTGCAGGGACAGTTACCGAACTATAGTCAGCAGATCCACCAGAAAGATGTAAAGCTTGGTGTCAAATATCTAAGCATAACTACATACAGAGAATGCTTCATTAATTTCATAGTAGTCAATTTGACTAGCTCCAAGACCAGCATTCGAAATGGCTTTTGGTATTGCGAGGGCTGGGGTTGTAGTGAATAGTTCAGGTGCCTGCAAGAGAATAAACTTCAGCAACTGTCCACCATAGCTTTATAGATAGAAAAGTAAAAATATAAAAATGATATAATTTCATGGCACCTGAGCAGCATCGGCGTACCCTTTGATCTTTGCAATTACTTGCAACCCAAGTTCAAGTACTTTCTTCCCACTAACTAGAACTAGTGCAGCTGCACCGTCACTACGCAGAACGATAAAGAGAGTTGAAAGATTTGGCAAAGGAACCACAAAAACAGCCAAGATGGTTTGATGTCCAGAAATGCACATTACTAGCACATGCTTATACCTTATGATAGATGCATTCCCAGCAGTAACAGAACCGCCATTCTCCTTGAAACTAGGCTTCAGTTTCTTGAGTTTTGCAGAGTCAAACTATAGGAGAAAAAGAGATGGCAGAGGAAATGGGTGAGGATAAGAAGGCACCTCAAAAGTGCAAGAATCCAATGCGGCAGCCTCACCAGGAACGAAGAGAAGCTAAACAAACCCTAAAGAGATTATTTTTGGACACTGTATCATGATCTTATCCTCTGTTGTTGCTTATCCCTCCTTTACCGAAGGATCCAACATAATTGAATAACTTCAAAATAATTCGAGATTATACCTCTATTTTGAACACCTCCAACCCAGAGTAATTACCTTTCCTAAACCTTCATCTTTATCTACAATCGTCAACGGCTTGCCTCTTCCTCCTGAAACTTCAACCTGCAAGTGCAACACTGAAATCAGAAACAGATCACTTAATCCAGGAACTTTTGCTCTTTGAAATAGAGACTACACTGAAACTATCTCCCAGGCAAAGAGACCACTATTTTGTGCAGCAATTCCTCTTTCGAAGCTCTGAATAGCATAAGAGTCCTGCAATTAACCATAAAAAAAGATGTAAAATCCCTTCAAGTCAATGGAGAAACCTGTAGCATATTTCAACAGGGAACATCAGTAAATCAAAGTAAACCTCTGCTCCCGGTTTAAACGAATCAGCTGAAGCAGCACACAAGCAACAAAAGGTTCACACATTTAATGTTAAACCACATGAAGAGAGTAATAGCCTCAAGCATGCACGACATGGGGAATTCAGAGATGACAGCATCAATGAATTCCACCTAGGTGCTTCTGGATGATAGTTCCAAATACGGTCTGTTATATATAGACCAAGTTCATCATTGTAAAGAGAAGTACACTAATTTAAATTGAATCAGATCGTGAATCAATACCTGTTCTTCTCTTGTTATGCTATGATTCTCAGCACAAATTTCTGCGCAAACACCCATTCCAAAGTCATTGTAAACATCCCAAAGGCCATCTTTGAGCATGCCATCGACAATACTATCATGTCCAAGTCGAGATCCCTTCCTGTTCACCCAGTAATATACAAGTGCATCAAAATGCTTGCCTGTAATATTTAACAAGAAAGTTTTCCACAGGGTGCACCCAAATATAATGGAAAGGAATATTAAACCAACAAATAACACCACCATCCAGAAGTAGGCTCTAGAATCTTTATGTAGACTTATAGATAATAGGAAATATGCTTTGGAATTATGAGGGAAGAACAATCAAAATAAGCCTTCTTAGTGCATGAAAAAAATGAATGTATCTACAAATTGGAAGAGATGTATCCCAGAACTCTCTGAAATGCAAACCAGCGAAGTACACATAGCCACCTTGCTTCAGCTAGATATTTGGGCACATTGGACATGCTTTCCATACCACCAGCCACAACAAAATCATTAATGCCCAACTGAATAGTCTGTGCTGCAAGCATCGTAGCTGATAAAGCAAGGAGATTTAACATGTCAACAGTCTTTAGACATGCCAAACACTTCAGAAAGTGAAAAGAATGCGTATTTAGCCTTGTCACAAAAGGTCACCTTTCATTCCTGATGAGCAGACTTTGTTCACAGTGGTGCAAATCACTGAATTAGGTATGCCAGCGCCCAGTGCAGCCTGTCTAGCTGGGGCCTGCCCTAAATTTGCGCTTAGGACATTCCCAAAGAACACCTCTTGCACCAGTGCAGGGTTTACATTAGCTCTCTTAAGGGCACCTTAAAACAAAAATGAGCAACACAATCAGATAGACCTTTCAAAGATCACACTACCTGAGAAATCAAAGAGAAGGGAATTGGGTATTACATTGTATAGCTATGGATCCAAGCTGAGTAGCCGAGAAAGAAGAAAGGGAACCCAGAAAGCCACCCATGGGCGTACGAGCAACACCAACAATACAAACATCTGTGGAGGCACAACATCAAACATTCAAACTTGGAAGAAATCAAACGGATTATAGGGAAAGGAACACTAACACTACCATAACTTTTGCACCTGTGTCATGTCTTTTCAATTACTAGTGTCATTATCTCTAAAAGATGTTCATTTGAGTGACGTCAACAATTTGCCAAAAAATTCGAGGTGGGATATATTTAATGTGAAATCATTCAGCCTAACTTGCAGGGGAAATGATGTCACCAAAAGCGTGTAAAAGATGTGATTTTATCTTTCCTTGCCCCAAATTGGCGAATTGGGGCTAAATTAGGTCAAATGCAAAACCCTAACGTCATACCCAATCTTCAAACGACTGTAGAATGATGGACCTTCAAGTAATTTTTTTTTTACATCATTATTTCTTGCACTCCAGATGGCTAAGTTAGACCAAGCAGCGCTGCTCTCCTCCAGAGAGCCGCTCCATGAGCCCTAGTTCAGCATCTTCAACTCCTGGACTGGCCCCGGCTGCAGCCATAAGTGGTACAGCATCAGCTGCAACCCGGAATCCTGCCGCATTGCTCACATCAATCTCCAAGGCAAGTCCAATGACCCCATTTTTGAGCTGGCCAAGCAGACCGGCTACATAACTGGCACGATATCCCCCACAACTCTCAAGCCTCACCATCGCCGACTGGAAGGGACCAAATCAAATCATTTGATCGTTTATCTACTTTGGATTAAAAAAAGCCAAGTTCGATATGCTTTCATAAAAATAAATCCACTTGGTATCTGTCGCATCACTCAAGTGAACAATTTTTTAAAAGTAAGACGAGTGTCAAAGAAAAGCTATGGCATTACAGCCGTCATCTTCCTATGAATCATAACAAAGGCAAGTATTTACCCTTTCCATGGAACTAGAACTACTCAGGATGCTATATCCGGAAGAAGAGCTACGCCAGCCACCCAAATTCAATCAGCAAATCAAACTCGGACAAGATTTCTTAGTTATTTTCCTAAAATGATCGTCGGCCGAAAGAAAATCTATTACAGGGTCTGTCCCTTGTTTCTTTCCTTGTTAAATTTCTGCTCTGTTCATCCGCTCGTGTGTTCCAAGAAACGGAGCTAGATAAGCAAAATCAACGAAGACATGATCTTTCAATCATGGGAATAATAAATACTGAGCAAAGAAGAGCGAAGAACCTTGAGGGTGTATAGACTCCGAAACAGAGGCCATCGCTGCGTCCAACTATGTTCTTCTCAACAGGACTGCGACATGCCCGCAGAGACGATAAGGAAAAAGCAAGAAGAAGGGAAACAAAAACAAAACGAAACAAAAACAAAACAAAGCAAGAAGCGGAGCAAGAATTCAGGTGATACTTCAGCAGCACGTGGCGGATCAAAGCTTGAAGACAGAACAGAAGACGTGCCGTGTTGTATAGGTGGCTTCGTGCTCATGCCCGTATCACCTCGGGATGCGTACTGACATTTGTAAACTGAATTCTTTAAGCGAAAAAGGGAAGAATTCCGTCAGCGTATCTCTTCCTTTAGACTGACGTTAGATTTTAACCAAAAAAAAATACCAAAAAAAAAAAGTCATAAACATTATCCACTTCACCATTTAAATTATAAATATTTTTTAAACCGATTTAGCTCTAAATTTTTTTTTGTCGCTTTACCATTTAAATCCTTCTAACGGATTTTGACCGTCGGAGCTTGCCAGCATTGACGAGGCGACAACATGTCTAAAACTATATTTTTTTTTTTTGGATAGAGTGGCCGGCGAAGCCCTCGCAAGGACCGGGCAAAGGTTGGCCTCGTAGCCTCGTTGTTTTGGACACGTCGTCACCCTGTCAATGCCAACGAGTTTCGGTGTCACCGCATATGTATTCTCCGGCCAAAATCCATCGGAATGACTTAAATGACAAATTAGCAAAAGATTATAATTTAAATGGCAAAATGAATAAATGTTTATAATTTTTTTGGTAATTTTCCTAATTTTAACCGGGCCGTCAGCCTCTGTGATGTGATTATCTTGCTCTCTCGTGAGGGTGGTAGGCTTCAAGATAAAGATGAGTTCTCATCTTGATATATGGAATCGAATCGAATGGAGCCAGTTTCTCATCAGCTTAATGGAAGAACAGCTCATTCGGTCCTGAATACGATCCAACGAGTCTCCGGACCTGTGATTCTTCATTCTTTTCTTTTCTTTTGTTTTTTGGTTTCTTCTGTTGTTTTATAAAAAGAGTTTTTTTTTTTGGTAAATTTATAAAAAGAGTTTTCCAACAGTAAAAGAAAAAAAATGATTTACTTATCAGAATTTACTTCAAAATTAACTATAAAATATAGACTAATACAAACGCTACGATTGTCTAATCTTTATGTAGAATTAAAAAATTGAAATGCAAACCGATCTCCTTCAAAATCATCAAGAGCCGACCGGTTCTTCATGGTTCTAAAAACTCCTAGGTTCAATCGTGACCAATGCACGACCCTTGTCTCTCAAGTTTAACTTAAGCCCTTCCAAGATTCCAGTTAAGGAAATCATGAATTAATGAAGTCATAGCAGAGAAAACAATTATGAATAATAATTAACGAATTAATAAATAAATATAGTTAGTAAGCTCCACTAGATGAAAGATAAGATTGGCGAGGAACAATTATTAATTCCTTATTATATTTTAGAAATATCAATTGGGTACCAATTGATGTTTATACACGAACAGCAGGCCAGGTCATGTCCACGTCTTCTAAGCATGTTCGTGTATCTCTTTTACATTGGATAGAATAAGATGATTTTAGCAGAAACAGAGCAGCCCAGTTCTCCTACTCCTGCCGTGAACCCAAAAGAGTTAAGGGATAAGATTAGCTTCTCGACGATTGCTCAGAAACATGAGCGCTTAAACAGAGGATTCAGTAACATCCAATCTCTCGTCTGACGAGGAATAAGAGCGCACAGAAGGGCGCAAACTACAAGTGAGGTCTCCATAATATTGACCTAGTAGATGGGTATGATAAAATCAATGCTGATCTCCTTCTGCTTCTTCCTTTGTGCAATGCCATCGACTATGAGACGACGTGCCTGAAGGTGAGATTGATCCGGACACCTTCCGCTTTGGCACGCTTTGGTACCGAGTGGATCCAATCCCGTTGAGTGTAGCCTCTCATCACTAGCAAGGAGCCATGCTTCAGGACGAATGTATGTTGATCACTGCTGATTCTCGATCGTTTCCTCACCGGTTCACCACCCGGTCTTCTTTCTAACAACCACACCAAGACAAAATAGGCATCACTACATTGAATAATATAGACTTCTAATCATAGTGAAAGTGTCAATAGAGGTTCTGCATCATAGGAATCAACAGGGCTTAGGCATAGTTTCTTGCGGTTCCTTCCAGCAAATAAGGATCAACCACTTCACCTTGGGAGGTTTTACTGGGTTTCTTCTTGAGGAAAAACTCACGCTCACATCCAAAGGAAACAGAGGCGATTTCAGGAGTAGATCCATATAGTTTCTCATCATCAGAATGCCAACCTACATAGTCATTGCCACCTTTGTATCTATTTAATAGAAGGGAATTGAATTTACTCCCAGGAAGCGCATTGTGAACCTTCAGAAAAGAATATAGATAGATGTTAACAGAGAGAATCACAACACTACTATTTCTTGAGGAAATTGTGACGAAATCTCATTGCACAACACCCTTACCGCCTCCAAGATTTCTTTGAGCAGAGGATAATCATCCCACGAGTAGGCATGCGGTTGATATCCACTGTACACCAAGTCTGTCAAACCAGGATCCGCGACATAACATGTATCTCTGGGCTGGAGTAGAAAGTCCATACTTTAGCATAGCGGCATATGCAATGTCTACGAGTACCAAAAATCATTTCTTTGCTCGAGCACTGCAGTAGTACACAAGCTAGAAGGAAGCTGCCTTGTCCTACAAATTCTCGTGAGAGTCTCTAATGAGTTTTTACCATCTGCTTAACTATGTCAAATCAATGGTTTCTCACTATGCATTCTGATTGACAAACGAACAGATGGGAATTACAGACAGACTGATTAGCATCTGTCAAGTTGCCCAAAATTATAGTAATGCTAATTACAAAACTATGTCAAAGACTTCTACGACTAACTCTTCTAACATCAGCAATCAGGAACCAAATACACTGCCTTATAGCACAGCCACAGAAAGTCACCGATAATAAATTTAAACAGCTAACCAAAGAAGTAGATTACAAATACCGACCACCCCAATGGAAAATGGAATTTGTTTTTCTTTCCTGGGCAATGCGATAAAATTGCCTTGGAATCCGTAGGATAATGTCTCACTGGATGTAGCTCTTCAGCTGAAGCACTCACATTTAGATCTTCGCTCATGCTTCTCACCTCAAACTTTCAAAGATTGCACATTTAGAGAACTTCACTCATGCCCATCAGAGACAAATGCCCACAATCCTCTAACAATGCGCATATCAACAAATTCGCAAAGCATTGTCTTTCAGCTTAACGTCACTGGAATTTAACTGAAAACACGAGGCATATATCAACCAAACAATGAGCAGCTCCTAATAAACCTATGCCATAAACCCTAGCAACTTCATCCGATAGTGAACGAGAAACCAAGAACCACAATCTCGCTTCATTCACAAAAACCGCAACTTTACTGCCCGGAGATGATCACGTTCTCAGACAGCATTCTCATTGCCGAATGATCGAACGACAACAACAACACGCGGAAATGCAAATGCGCCATGAATTGGACGTTGCTAAAAAAAAAAACAAACCTGTAAACAAGAGCGACCAAAGACCCGGATCGAAGGTCTCGTCCAAGGAACGTGATCGTTGATGTAGTCGTAAAATCGCCAGGACTCGTCGCGCGAGAGGAAGCGAGGCATGTACATGACGTCGCTTCCGTTTCCAAGGTCGACCGTCGTCGATTTCTTCGCGAGTTCATCACCAGAGCGAGATTGCTTCGTGGGTTCTTCTTCGTCTTCTTCATCCGAGATGGGTTTCGATTTCAATCGAAGGGTGATCGTCATTTTTTAAGGGATCGAAGAAGAGCCAAGCAGCCCTTTCAGCGCCAAATGAGGTTGCATTTTATAGGCCATCTTGCTTTCCATTTCTTGAGCACTTTATTTTTATCTTTTTTCCAATGATCCTTTACGACCCAAAAGAATAATAAAGAGTGCTCGTGAAGTCTTAGTAAATCTTACAAATCATCCTGTTAGCATGCAAGCACTAAATTTTTCTTTGTTGCTTTGAAACTAACGATGCCGTCTCTGTTTCAGAACCGTCGTCGTCACTTTGTTGTATGCATGATAAGAATCTTGAATATGTTAATGACTGCAAGATGTTTCGCCAAGCGTCTTATAGCCTCTCAATTTGGGTTTATCTTCTTACCCCGGATTACTAAATTTTTAGTACCTTCCAAGAATAGTTCATTCCGATCAAATTCAGCATGACAGAAGATCAGAGTTTGTCAATCTGATGATGAGACCAAATGCAGTAATATCCCCTCCAAGGTTTTCCTCGAGACCTGGTTATTGTAATCTCAAATCTAATTTGCCAGAACAAGTCAACAAAATGGTACTTTGGCAAGAGAAGGTGGGCACACGTACTGCACAAGGGCCCTTGCCGCTCTTTCATATTTTAGCACATGATGGAAAAAGTAAGAAGAGATAACATTACATTGAAAAATCTCTCTGCTTTATCGCCACGCCGTACACACTTTTTCTTTGCCCACCAACAAAATAGTCATTCTTCAGTTGGTAGTTTGACCGCCTTGCGAAACCTAAACTAGTAAACAAAATCTGAACTTGATCAGGCTACGAGCACTGTTAGCGACAACACTTCAGCTAACCTCAAGTTCAGACTTTTCATTAGTGCCTGCGGAACAATTATCTATGAACTTCATCTTCAACAGAATCTCTCCGGACTCGACATCGCTGAGCCTCAACCACACATCCTGCACGACCTCACCATCTACACAGGCAATAGAGCTTTCCCCGACAAGACAGTTGTCACCATCTGGGACGACCTTTCTCAGCGTCGTTTCCCCTGAGGAAACGTTGAGGATCCGTCTCAGTCTAGCAGCAGAGACTATGGGTTGAAGGCTTATGTGGGCATGTCCCATTTTATCATCTGCCTTGAAACGGTCTCTGTCAAAGACTTCCTGCACCAAGTGATAGAATTAAGTGCTGTTATATACCAGCAATTGCACAATGAATCGATGGGCCTTTAGATACTTCATTGATGACATGTGACATTCATTAGAATAACGCACACGCACCCATCATGTTTCCAAGTTCTAAAAAGTTCCCAGGATAAGAACAAAATGTAATCTGGAAAAAGGAAGAGAAGGACAATGAGATTAACGAATTGTTCAGTGAGAGGCTCGATGAGCAGTGGTCTAATCGTTAGTGTTAGAACCCCAACCAGAAGACATGGAACAGAGAAGCATGAAGAAGCGTAAAAAGAGCTGATTTTGGCTTTGAAAGTTAAATAATCAGTGTCTCACATTATTAAACAGATTCAACCATTCCGTTCTTCAACTACTAAGCACAAGTGGAACTTTGGAATGGATTCATGAAAAGCAGATTAAACATCTAATGCTCCAAAACCTAGATCATAACCGTAGTGTATATACATAATGACAAATGCACTAGTGTGTGCACAGAGAGAGAGAGAGAGAGAGAGAGAGAGAGAGAGAGAGAGAGTTACCAAGTTTATCATTCCCACAGGTTCTGCAAGGGAAAAACTTAGCTCCTCATTCCAAACAGGATTCAGGCAGCTGTTTATAACTCTGGTCTTTGCAGTCTGCTAAACGATGACAATTGTAAGCGCCAAAAATTCACTTAAGTGAATAACTGAATGTATAAACTATGGGAGTAAATCGAAAGTCTCAATAAAGAGGCATTCGCACTAATGAAGTATCAACAACCAAAGCGCTTCAATATGTCTTACATTGTGTGACCACCAGAACCACTGGAATCAATTCATTAGTGCTCATACTATTAGTGCCTCAGCACTCGTTAAAAACTGATCCACAGCACCAGATCATTGAAAACCAATCGAATATGAACTTGACGGGCATAGACAACGAGAGAGGGTCTAATAACAGAGCGAGCATTCACCTGGGTGCCCAACTTGACAACAACATAAGGATCGCTGCTCTTGAAGTCCCTGATCGCTAGAGTTTTCCCCCTCACGACAGTCACTTTTAACTGTCCCAATGGCTCTCCCATATCCTTGAATTCACAGACAGAATTTCTGCAGAGGCAGAACTCAAAATTGGATGCAATCTGGAAGGAAAATTTTCTATCAGACAAAAATCACATAGGATTTAGACAGCAATGCAATGTATAAATCATGTCGGCACCCTAGAATTTGCAGAAAAACGAAATAAGGGATCTACCAGATCAAACTCCAACTCCGGCTTTCCCGAACGAAAGGAAGAATTTCACCTGATGAACAATTGCTCGGAAAAATGGACTCGGATACTAGAATCTTAAATGTGAACGCAAAGTAGCAGGGCTATAATTGATGTGCATTCGAGTGCATTCTTTTGGAAACCAGAAGCAAAGAACAAGCACAATCATTTGAAAAGTGTCGGTAAACTCATTGATACAGTCATCGTCCACCACCGTCTGCCAGATCACTTAATTTTTTCCAATAGAAAAGGCATTACTTTATGATTTGTGAGCCTGAGTATGGAATAACATCCAGTGTAAAGTACACTTTTCTTTACCTTCATATTTAAATGTGTGTGGCGACAACCACAGCTTCAATTTCCTTGAGCTGTTCAGGCCCCAAAACAAAAAAAGAATCTTGAAAGAGAAAAACGGAAAGGGAGCTTCGAAGGAAGCAACCAATGCAGATTTAGCAACGGACGAGACCAGATTTTTATAGGACAAGAGCCAATTCTGCCACCAAGAACGAATGGATCCAACCCAAAACTTCAAACAAGAACAAATACACAAAGATTAAACAGCGGATAAAACCACCCATCAGCAAAAGATGAACTTTCTGAGACCCAACAGACAAGCACGCAGACCCCCCGACCAGTATAGCTCTAAAATCTTACCCAAATGACGATATTTCAACGAAGAAGATTCAGTTCTTGGTTTCAGGAGCTTCAAAGAGAGAAAGAGAGAGAGCTCTGTCCAACGTTGTCCTCTCCACTTTAAAGCAGGAGAGGATAGTTTCGGGGCAGACCAGGTCCCGCGTCACTCGTTTATGCTCGCATTTATAGAGGAAAGATGTGACTTGAGCTAAGCTGAGCTGAGCTGGGTCTCCCTCTTCGATGATTGGTGTTGGACCAGACCAGTGATACCTCAGGATGTATCTTATGACATAGTCAAAGTTGATATTTACTTCATTCCTTTCCCCATACATGATTTTTTTTTCCTTTTCGAATACGTCAAACCTTCTTCTAGAATGCTAGATATCACGAATTACCAATATCGATAAGCAAGACCAATTTGCAAAATACTATAGTATTCATCATTAAATCAAATGGATCTCAAATGCTAGAAAGTTAAAACATAATTAGAAAGCCAAAACAAAAAAAAATAAGAGTCGCCCTAAACATGATTTTGACGCTCTCTAGCGCACACATTACCAATCCACCAACAATGAGCGAAAGTTTTTCTTTTCATAAACTTTGATATACCCAAATATAAACGAGATAAAACATACCAGGAAATACATTTCCTAGACCTACATCGCTTGTCAAGAGCACTTTCAACACATTCCCATTGGAACAATATAAATTAGAACCATGATCAATGCAGCCAAAACTCGCTGGTTACCCATATCAGGCTTAAAAATCGTACGTTCTTTTTTCTAACATTTGTATCATGAGCTTTTTTTTTCCATAAATCGTCGGCCTAATTGACACCAATCTTTGTAATTGAAACTTTAGGAAAAAGAAGAATTTAAATTATTTTAGTTTATGATGTCAAAATTACGACTTTGAACAAGTCAAGAGAAAAGCGAGTGAACCCCAATCTCAGGTGATCAATGGACTCCGCGCACCGCCCTGTCGTCAACGTCATCACCTCAAAAGCGTTGGCAAGAACAGGTTTCACCGCGTATTCGACTTACTTTAGACTTCTTCCTCTTCCTTCTTTTTTTTCTTTTCCTTTCTCCCCCAACTCCACTGACTAAAAGTCCATTTCATTTAAAAGATATATTATCTAAAAGACCACCTTACGATGACAAAGTCAGCGGAAGCAATCGCAATTATTTTATAAATTCAAAAACTTACGGATTCACGGGTAATTGATTGGTTCACTACTATAGATAATTATCCAAAAAAAAAATCATAAACCCACTATTTGGCGATCAATTCGGCTATCAACTTTTTAATTTTTTCATTTTGCGTTCGACGTTTTGACGATTTTCTTATTTAGTTATCCCGAATTGGTTATTTCGATCTTAATTTTTCAATTTTGCCAATTTAATCATAATTTCTTTTTATGATTTTCTCATTGTGATTATTCCAACTAATCTTGGCTAGAAATAGATGATGTGGCAGTCATGTCATGTAAGATGGTCGGTGCCCAACATCATCGGTTGTTTGGTCTAAATTTGTTAGAACAATGAAATTGACAATTCATCAAAAGATTTATTATTAAATTAATAAAAAAACTTTTGAACTGAATTCATTATCATACAATAGATTTTAAATTTTGTTGAACAAAATTTTCCGAATGTGAAGAATGATTCTTATGAACTTTGGACAGGGCAGCAGTGTCACGCGTTACCAACTTTGTTCAAGCTGACCAGAAGTAGATCAGACTTCTATGTTACAAACATGTAAGATGTCCTCAAGTTTCGCAGCCGCGACAAGGGAAGTGCACTTATGTCAAATTTTCGTGAAAGGAAGCTATTGACTGCTATCTCATGACAAGACTTTAGGAAGACCATTATTCTTTCATTATAGCTAATTAAGCAATATTTTAGAGAGAGAGAGGACTAATCCAGTGAATCAGCATGCTTACTCATTCCAAGTCGTGTTTTTAAGAACAATAGTCGAATACTCATGCATTACACTGACTCGAAAGTTGACCGATTCAGAGTTTCTACTTCAGTTGGTGATGTGAAATTTATTTTAATTTATTGAAAGTTCCAATTCTATCATAATAAAATGTGTTTATAGTTATAAAACTCCTTTTAGATATGTATTGAGCAATCATAGCAAATCAATTAAATTTATTCATAATAATATCAACTCTTTTATGTCATGATAATTGTAGTTTAAATATGTAAACACTACTAGCAGTTACATGAATAGTTCATGTTGTTTTAAACTATTTTTATAGATAAATTGTTTATAATAAGTCAAGTTCTATAATAAAGTTGTAATCTTAAATTGATTATATGTTTGCGGTGGAGACGTAATCGATCATTTAGAGTGATGATTTTGATACATAATTATTTTTAAACTATTCAAATTCAATTAATCATGTGCTATTAATGTAATCATAATATGTGATGTGTTATTTGAAATAACTATAAGCCACAGTGTACACATATCATGGATATTTTCTTAATTACGTACTCCAACTTATATTACCAATTGATTCCCATATTCAACTCATATTGTCAATGAAGTAATTCATATTATTAAAGTTCATTAGCTCATAGAGTTTGATTTGATAATATGGATTAATAACTGATATAACAGAAAATAATGGAATACTTGAAATTTTTTGTTTTTGACAATTTCCATTTTATATTAGATGATTGAATTGAATTAACTATTGAGAATGTAAGAATATTTCTTGAACATGTAAATTTGAAGCTATACCCGGTTGCATGGGAAAGCTATTATCAGGCTCCCTTTAACCTTAATAGTCTCGATTCATCTACAACCAAACGAATTAAGGAGTAATTGTTCCATAAGAACTGATTAGACGAATGTTCATGTTTTTATCAGAATTTTTAGATTAAGGTCGAACAATAGAGTTTCCGCTAGGCTATTACCTTAATAAATCGTGCCTCATTGCCTCTTAAAACTCATATTTGCGCAAAAATTATTGCTCCATTAGTTATGTTATTTCTCTTCATAAAAGCCTGACTACATTTTCAAAGAAAAGTAAAATGATGTTTATCATAAAATTCGAGCAACATCAGGGGCGAAGTGAGGCTGAGAATCCTAAAGAGCAAAGCTTTTCCCGCTCGAACCCGAAACGTCATGTCGTTTGGTGGAAAACCTGGCCATGCAGTGCAACGTTCTCGAATTCCTACACATTCGCCAACCATCGCATCGCTTCATCACTCCCTGATTATCCCCAACTGATGTCTCTCCCTCTCTCTCTCTCGTTATATATACTAACCCCATCTCTCCAAATTGTATGTGCAACTCGTGCCATCCATTTCGCAGCACACTGACACTCAAGGCACTGATCTTTGGTATCTATAACCGAGAATCGAAGCTAAGAGTGTGTGTCGAAGATGGACGAAGAGTACGGTTGGGGAAGCGGTTCAATATTGATGATCGTGGCGATCGCCGCAGTGCTCTTGTTGGCCCCATTGGTGATGGGTTCGGTTCAACCCCCGGGTTTATCCCTTCTAATCTTCCCCTTGGTCCTTGTCGCGGTTTTCTTCTTCCTCCATTTAGCCTCCAAATAAGTGCAATAGGCTTTAGTTTTGTTTCCTCTCGCTCTCGTGTTGTTTGTGAGCTAGCACTGCTGTCTTCTTTGTGTATTGAACACACATGTCTGTTTTGTTCAATTAAGTTTTATGAATTGTTGCTGCTCACGCTGTTAGTGCATTGTTGATGGATGACTCCCTCGTTTTAAACAGATTGTATCGATGTTTAAACAACCAAAGACGCGACTATTCTGTTGGATTTATCCTTTTTGCCATGCCTGCAAACTGATGCAGTTGATTTTGCCGTTGCCATTATATCTTGAACAGCCTAGCCTCCATCAAGTGGTTGAGTGACAATTAAAGGATGAGGTCGGTATGACAACAGAACTCCCGATTTTGCCCGGTTTTCTTGAAAATGTAGGCGATAATTGGCATGTTTTCTAATCGCAATTCTCGTTAGTTTCGACTGTGTTCTAGGGGGGATGTGGAGCAGAATGTTCACAAAAGCATTGATGGAGGGAAAACTGAACCCAAAATTACTAGTCATGCATATGGAGAAGATTGTAGGAATTTTGTGTCCCATATGGAGTTACCATGTTACGCTAACAACTGCCGTCTTTCCACTCCTAGTCACAAGGGATGAAGAGTCGTACCGGTTTGGTAGCAAGTATCACAACTCTACGATGAGTAATAGCTCTTACATAGACACAAGAAAATCGAATGGACACGACCCTTTGACCTATTACGCAAGCGAAAGCGTGGAGCGTTGTCATTTTCAAACTGAGTCTCTACCGTTCCATTGAGTGTTGTTCAATTTTCTGGTAATGCAATGCTGTCTGATACTCCTGGTCAGGGATATGGAACCGAAGGTATCATCATCTATCGGCTGACTACTAATGCTTGAAAATGGATCTCTTCACAGTTAAAGACGAATTTCAAACACTATGTTGTCACTCGCTTCATCAATTTGCAAAAGCCGGTTCAATGCAACGGAACATCACGCCTTCACAAAGAAACTGTTTCATTTACAGAGAAAAAGAAGCTCAGTAAACTCACAGATTGGAGGACTGGCGATGCAAAAATAGATGAGAGAACAACCCTCTGCCTCAACCGAAAGAACATGGCTTTTTTATCTGCCATGTTTAATTCGGGGGGTACCAACAGAAGTGTTCAGAACACGCACTGAAGACCTTAGAGAGTCCGGGTCTCATACTCTTGTTCATGGCTCGCGCTATTGAGGGCGTTGGTCGAATCGATCAGTCCAGTCTTGTACAAGACATCCAGGTCATGAAAATATGGGCAAGACTTGCTGTAGGCCGAACACTTCTTCCCTTTCCCTATCATCTTCTTGAAGTACTTGTTGATGTTGTCCCATTTCTCCCTGCATTTCTTTGTGCTCCTCTTGTATCCCATAGCTAACATGCTACGGGATATGTCTTCCCAAATAGAGCATTTGAACCCTGTGTGAAGCTTAGGTTCAAAAGCGGCTCGAAGAGCTATAAGTGCCCGCACTTCAGAAGCAGGCCACCTCTCATTATTTGGTTTCGGGTTTGGATCACACTTTCTCGCTGAATTTGGCAGACCAGACTCCATCGCCTTTGAGTTTGAACCTTGATTTTCATCTTCATCTTCCACGACAGACGAGCCATTCAATCGTTGAGGGACTTGATGGCCCATGAGTTTCTCGATGAACGAAACAAGGGCAAGACTACGAGAAGTCTCCTGCACTCGTAGTTCCTCATTCCTTTTTATTTGTTCCATCTCCTGCCTATGCCAAGCCTCTTCCCTACTTATTCTCTCCCTTTCCATCTTCTCTAACATCTGTTCTAATTCTTGGTGCATCTGCTCCTGCCTCGCAATCAATTTCATTACCATATTCTTCATGAAGAGCTCAAGTTTCTTCCTCATACTTCTCTTCCTCTTGCGGTTATCAGGCTCTCCAATATCTATCGATGCATCATTGCCCTCATCTGATGATGAACTGAGGACAAAGAAAAGACCAACATGACAGCCACAATCGATATGCATTCAACAAGGGTAAAGCAGGAGCCCGTGAATTTCTATCTTGTCAGCAGAATAATTACATTTGCCAAAATGTTGAGCGAAAAATATCATTGTTCTTTGTCACAAAAGTTCTCAATTCGAGAGGCATTAAATGCTGAATAACAGGCATTATTGAAGGAGGAGTTAGATAATAGAGAATCAACACGCTGACCTACTGGCATCCAAAAGAAATCAAAATATACAAATGGCCAGAAGGATTTTAAAAGAAAAAGGTCAAGTGCCCCAAGACGAATAGCCACAGAATTCCATACCAGGCCACCCCCCCCCCCGGACAGTTGGCACTAGTTAGCTTTTAGTAAGCTCAGTTATTCACATCTCACATTTACAGAAAGCAAGGTTTATGGGCAGAGTACCGCAGGGCATGAATGACGATTAGTAGCCTCTCTTCATGGTCTCTGCACTTGCATACTCATTAGCACATTATCATACCTCACATCAATTAGAACACCCCAAGATCATGATCATGGTTCTCCCATGAGCATGTGTGATATATCAGTCTCTCTCAGGCTACACACTTCATCTCACAATGTATCCCAGTTGTTCGATCTCGACCTCAGCCCCATAATTCCATTGGGACGGAATCCATAAGTCCAACCCTGTACTTAAAGGATACGCCTTCCAATATCCCTGAGGAACCGTTCGGATACTCTTACAATACCCAAGTTTCCCAGTTCGATAGCATCGTTCATTGAACACTTTTCAAGTGTCAATGGTTCCTAACCGACCTTAGAAGGCCCACACCTAATTACCCAAGTCAAAATGCCTTACCCTACTTGAGAAAACCTAAACTCGACTGTCCTTTCGCCACAAATTTTACAGAGGATAAAAGTGACAGCGAAGGTGAAGCATCTCACGGCATCTAAAAGCGGAAGAAGGTGGGAAAAAAACAAAATCGCAGGGGCAATGACAAAACCCATGCTTTTCGGCTAAGCCAAAAAGCGATGACTTAACACGAGCTTAAAAACTAATAATGAACGGGCAAAAGTGAGCACTGACAATGCCACGAAATTAGCGAGCTTTAAACACATAAAGAAATCAGCAACACAAGCACAAACGACTCACCACCAGGACTCCTCCCAAAATCGCATCGGACTATCCGGAGCCCCAATCCCCTCACCCAGCTCCGGCCCGAGCCCACACTCGCCAGGCTTCTCCTCCACCGCGTCAGTAACAACTCCAGCTCCGCTGGGACCCTGAGACCCATCATCACCCTCGCACACCCCAGGGCCCCCGCTGCCTTCCGGGTTCTCCGGCGGTGACCTGGCAGCGCACCTGATCGGCCTCAGCTTCGCGCGGCGGCAATGAACGCCTTCGCCGGCGTACCCAACGCCGGCCGCCGGGTTAGAGCCCTGGTGGCAGATTGACTCCGCGGACGGCTCGGGAAACGGGTCCACGACTTCGGCGAAGGTGGCGCCGGCTAGGAGCTCCATGGGGATCACGGCAACGGCGGAGGTAAAACAGTGAGTAGTCGACGGCGCCAAGATCAAAGTAAAACGGAGGGGTTTTTGGGGTGGGGCTGGTGGTGAAATGAGGACGGTGATTTCGAAATTACGGTGGTCGTTTTATGGTTGGCATGTATTTACGAGTTCGCCACTATGACGTGTCGCGCGGTCATGGCGCTTAGTTCTGTTGGATAATACGTTGTATATATATATATATATACTTATTGTTTATACCATTCTTTAAAGATGGCACGGGTTATTAATCAATAATCACCCTATTGATAGTATCGAAGGGGCAGATTAGGTTTTTATGGTACTCAAATCGAAGTATTAGGAGCGTGCCTGATCCAACGCGACCCCGATCACCTATAACTTAAGTCATCAACTTGGGCTGGGGCGGTCCGAATCGACCCAATGAACAACACGGATTATCGGATTACGTACCATCGTATTTAATTTCCTTAGAAAATTCCAAATATAGCACGAGCAATATAGTAAATGGCCATCTAGAAGATCCAAGTTGACCCAACCCCGTTGACACGCCAACAGTATGAGGCACTTGGTGGCGGACCGCTTGGTCCTACCCCATAACTTAAAAATCAGACCACATCCATTTATTTCACCTTATTCTAAACTCCGTGCTTGTTTCACAAGATAGAGAAAAACTAATTTAATTATTTACCTATAGATAATCTTCTGCATTGAAAGATTAAATATTATTTTTTGTTTACTCACACAAGCGATTTTTATATAAAAAAAATATTTTTTCAAACTATCCATTTTTGACGAAACAAACATAGCCATCCTACTCAACATTTCGTGCTTTTTAGGGGCAAAAATTGAATGTATTATCAAAGCCCGACACCCTGGCTCTTATCAATCGGATCCTATTTTACGAGCTTCATTTTTTTTTTCTCGTTTGAGGGTAATAATATTTTATATTGGGTGCTTGATTTAGATAAATTCCTGTTCCGAGAATACCTCTCTTCTTTACGCATGCACGCTTGAACGATTCTCGAGCACATCGAGAGAGATTAGGATGTTAGAAACACCAAACGCCTCTTGAGCCATCAAGCTAAATGTCTCTTGAACTCAATTTGTCATCGACTGACCCGTGGCCTGTGAGCCCAAAAATTTGGTGGAGAAATTCCAGAAATCAAGTTAGGTGGGCGGTCTCTATCCGTCTCGCTTCTAATCCGGCAAACAAGTATGGTTAATATTACATAATCCAATTATGACACGTGAATGCGAGTTGCGGCTCTATTTTGAAGCGATCATTCTACGTATGAAGAATGAGTTCATCTTAGCTAATGTGTAGACAAGATCTCGTGTCAACATTGTATTAGAGCAATTAAAATTTGGCACCATGTGGCCGCTCTTTGGTCATGTGAATCATAATGTAAGGTCGGAAAGGATGATCCGACGGAATTATGTGCGACCGCTTTCACGGGATCGATGTACGTAGCTAATAAGAACCTCAAGAGAACACACCGTGCGATACTTGTATTTGTTGTCATACGTTTTAGTAATTGCTTAGATAAAAGCTAACGGAAGTACGGGAAAAATTAAAAAAAGGTATGCGCGCGATGAAGTGTAGATGACATTTGCGGTGAAAAAGTAGGGTCTACTGCATAAAATATAAAGAGAAGGGAGATAAACGAATCTCTAGGAAGAAGAAAGCCGACGAAGGCACTGGCATAGTTACTGGATGAAGAGGATTGCAGGACATGACAGATTGTTCCGCTCAAAAGCAGTCGTCCACCGCCGTTGCCGACACTCGAGCTCGGCGCTTGTCGAAAGGTATTATCATCACCCTTTGTTTCCAGTCGAAATAGATTGAGGGGAAGAGAGAGACAAGGAACACTGTGAATTTCTGGAATGAGAAAGACAAGCGCCTATATTCAGGGCACGAGTGAACAGTACAATGGACGATGTTGTCTGTCTTTCCATTTGTCTTGTTTGGCAAATCATTCTGCACACTTAGAAAACAGTTATGTGCGACGAAGCTCACGAGGATGGACGGACAATGCAGTGGAGGAGCGTGAAGCTCCGCTGGTGGGTGAACTCTGGGGGAGGTAGATGGCACGAAAGATCAAGAAAACGAGAAGGTCCCCGCTTCGGGCTGCATCGAGCTAGTTCATGAGCATCGAGTTTAGCTTTAGGGTAACCTGTTTGAGAGGAACCAACTCCTTTTTTCCAGCAATAATAAGCGCACATCAGGATGTATCACGGAACAGAATGCGAAGTGCATGGACGTATGACTGAATGATTATGTTCGACAGTCAAACTCTCCGCTTCACCCTGCCCTCTCTCTCTCTCTCTCTCTCTCTCTCTCTCTCTCTCTCTCTCAGCCTCCCCCAACCCTACAACTCCTCAGCTAGGGGCCGACCTTAAAAAGCCCAGCTACCGGCCTCGATTGAGCTCGGGTCAAGCTGAGATTTAAGGCCTGAGTTCAATGTGAGCCGCAAATCTTGGCTCGCTTTCATTGTTGTCATCTCCTCTTCCTTAACGATGGTACAGCAACCATGAGAGAGGCAAGCGGAAGGTGGCATAGTGCACTGGAGAAAGAGAGAGAGAGAGAGAGAGAGAGAGGAACGGCATTAGTCCGTTAGGTGAGCTGCAGAGATAGCAGACAAATATCGGCAATGGTGGCTGGCTTGAGGCTATGGCAAGCCTGCGGAGTTGGGGGAACGCAAGCACTGTTCACATGTCGGAGGCTTCTTCCTTGACAGACATTGGCTGAGGCTTGGCCGAAGAGAAAGCAAGGATATCATTTTGGAGTATTTCATGAGTGCAAATTGGGTGTTCATTTAAAGGAACGAGAGATGGGTCTGATATGTGACAATCTACTCTTACCTTCCAGTGGCGCTTATATCTCAATTTCACGACTGTTTTAATAATATACATATATAATATATATAGGTCTAATTCCCTTAAAAATCTCAACTTCAAGTCGAATCTTTATTTTGTCTTGAAAAATTTTCTTTATAAAAAAAGTCGATAACTTTCACTTTAATCACAAATACACCATCTAACTCTCCATTTAAAAATCGCCGTCGCTATTTTTTTTTTAAAATTATCCATATCATGGCTACTTAGAGGTTTATTATTAAAACCCGCATCCTCATCAATGCCGTCATCTTTAATGGAAATAGATAGCCTCATGATGCCGATAATTGTAGAAACTGTTGGTGATTTTTGGATAGAGAGGAAATGAAGGCAGATCTGGACAGTAATGAAAGTTATGATTTTTTTAGACACTTGAGGCAAATTTAATATTAAACCCAAAGATGGGATTTTTCTTTATGGAATTAAGTCAAATTTAGGATAATAACATAATAATTATATAAACAGTGATCTATTCTACAATTGAATATCTGAACTTTTTCTTCAACCACGGATCATGCGAGGCGTCTGCAACAATCACAGAACAAAAATGCCAACGTGGACACTAGCACCGTTAAATAAATGCTGACAATCTATTGGCATCTAATATTGCCTCTTGAGATGATGCCATGTCAGCGGAGTGCTGAGATAGTCCAAGTCAGCACTCTCTCTACCTTCTTATCACCAAATACCTCAATATAGATGGTATAAATTCTGCTGAGCAAGCAAGTCGTGCGGACAAAAATCCATCACACGACAATTTATTGAATGGAGTCCTCACATTCGGCTAGATATTGAAAACTGAGATGCCTGATTGAACAAAGATAAGCTTGAATGCTCGATTGTAGAATGAATTAAAATCCAAATACCTCTTTGCTGTTGCACTGAAATAAAATTATCCATCTCATACAATTTCTGTCGGCACGTTTTTACGCTGTTAAAATATGAGTGCTTGCCTTGTGGATGAATGATGGCATTCATGAGTGGAGAAGAAACTGGTTGAATAATTGAGTTGAAAGCAGAGGGAGAAGTAGGAGGAAAGCAAAAAGTCACCAAAGAGAAGTCTACACGGACCACCGAATGTGGGAAAGAAATGAGTTAAATAGTTCAGTTGAAAGCAGCCAAAATCAGTCTCACAGAGAGAGAGAGAGAGAGAGAGAGTGAGTGACAGATTAGTGATGGAGGCTTTACTTCGTATCTTTCCCTGCATGAGTAGATATTGCTAAATGTGGCGACAAAGAAACTAAAGCCTCCGAGAATGAAATCGTTTCCACAAGTTCGGAAAAACACCCGCAAAAACAAAGTGGAAAAGGAAAGAGAGATCTACAACGTTATCCACTCTCTCTCTCTCTCTCTCTCTCTCTCTCTCTCTCACTCACTTCATCCGCTTCCATTTCAACTGAAAAAGCAACCCATTACAGCAGAACCTTCTTATATTCAGCATTTACACAGTGTCAGAGAGAAAATATAGAAAGATTAGCCATCGGTAATCCTCCAATGATCGCAATTATACATGTGAATACTTCTTCTTCCCTTCCTACTCCACGAAAAAACCCACCAGATCACCTCTATCATACCCTTAAACTCCTCCATACAATTCAATCTCTCTCTATCTCTCATATGAAGACAACCTATGAAATGGAAAGGAGAAATAAACCCTTTTCTCTTTATCATCATTCATGAACAATACTTGGATCCACTAAGAAAAAAAGATAAAACTAGAAAGGCAAACTGAAACGAAAAAGCTTGGCATCAGCATCATCATCACCATCAGCATTTTTACTAATTGATTTAAAAGGAGGGAGAGGAAGTTAAATTCTTTCCTTTTTGTTTGGATATTTATATATAAGAAGAAAAGAAAGAGAAAAAGGGAAGAACCTACCTTGGTCTCCCACCAGATGACCCTCCACTACCGGATCCATACATGTGATGGTGACTCTGATGATGCGCATGATGCACATGATGCCCCATCATCATCATCCCCCCGTACATCCCCCCACCTCCCCCAACCCCATACCCACCCGCGGAGCTCCCACTGCTCATAACGCTGCCCCCGCCGCCGATGCTGCTGCCGTCCCCGCCGTCCGATCTCTCCCCGGCCTTCCCCATGGCAGCCGTCTTCTCGCCCTCGATCTCCCGGAACTTCTGCAGGTACACCTTCAGGGGCTCCACGTACTCCTCGAACCCCAGCGTGGTCATGGCCCACAGCAGATCGTCGCCGTTGATCGTCTTCCGCTTCTCCCGCTGGCACTTGTCCGACGCCTCCCCCGTTATGAAGCTTATGAACTCCGACACGCACTCCTGCAGGATCCGGGTCGACACGGTTACCTCCGAGCAACAGTTCACTGCGCAAAAAGGGTTCGACAGAAGACAGGCCCCCAGGGCGTGGAGCCGCCGTCATTTACCTGCACGGTCTCCTTGGCCTCCTTGGATATCTTGGCGTTGGCGGGGAGCGCCTTCTTCATGATCCGGCTGACGTTGGCGATCGGGAGGAAGCGGTCCTGCTCGCGCGCGAGGGCCGACGCCTCGCTGTTTGCGTTGTTGTGGCCGCCCGAGTCGTTGTCCGAATCAGCCATGAGCTTAAACGGGTCGGAGCGAATTGAAGTCGAGAATTCAGAAGGAAAACGGGATTGTGGAATGGCGAGAAGAGGATCGACAGTGGAGTTAGGAGCGGGGGAGTGCTGGAAGATATGGTTCTTCCCAGGGGGGGGTTTTACTTCAGAAGAAGAAGCAGTAGAAGAAGACCTTGGTCTACGGGCTATAGAGAGAGAGTGAGTGTGCTCCTTGCTCGTATAGAAAGGGAGTGGGTTTTGATTCTGACTGATGAAATGTTTTGGGATTTTAATATTGGATCGGAGGGGGTGATGCGGGTGACACGTGGGTGCGCTCTTCGCCGTTCGTTTGTCGATAAGTTTATGCGACTTGGACCCGTGACGCACCGTCGGATGGTCTCGGGGGTGCGGGATGCGGGCCGTCCGATTGTTCCCGCACGTGATCTGGGCCCTCTGTGTGTATTTCGCCCCCTTTCTCGGCTCGGTGCTCTAGCCGGCTCCTCCGCGCGAGCTCCCCGCATCATCGCACGGCGCTGCCCCTTTTTGGTTTTTCACTCATATGTCGAAATTTTTATTAACGTGAAAGCAGAAAGTGGAATCTCCCTCGATTGATCATCTCGATTTAACTTAATCTCAATGACGCGACACCGTCTCCCGCACGTGAGGAGATCCATGCGTCTCGAACGTATTGAGATGATTTTTCGTTCGTCGATCTGAAGATATCGAGCAAGATTTTCAATTTTCATTAAAAGTGATGTAATAATTTATTCTCGTGCATTAAGATAGTCAAAATATCTTCACGATTGTTCGCCAATGTCGGTTGATGGAGTTCCTAACTTGGGATTAGATAAAGCAAGACTAGAAAGTTCCTTTATGTTTAAATCAAGTTGGACTTTTCTAGCTAAAGAAGTTCTATCAACAGCGGATTTGGTCTCGGCGTCTTCCCCCAGAAAGCTACACTCTCCAAAAGTCCCCCCCCCCCCCTCAGAATTCGCGAGACCCTTTTTTGCTTTGAACCATGCGAGCAACCTTTCGGAATCTTATAAACATGTAATTATCACGCTTGTCGATGCTTAAACGACATATTAATAAATCATGTTATAATCTTGTACGTCCTTAATAGATCATGCTGCAATTTTACATCACACCCTTCATAGGATAGTTCGCATGTTTTTTTTTTCTTATTATTAAACTCACATACATCATGAATTACAAATCAAGATAACAATTGAAGAGTGGCTTTTTTTTGTTATGGCTCTTTTGCTAGCCAAGCCATGTCTATGTCCACGACACAATTAAAGGCACGCAATTCGGACAATTACGTACGGGAGGCACATCCATCGTAAGGCTTCCAAAGCTGATCTTTGCTCTTGTCCCATTAGCCCTTCAAATTTTCTTTGTCATTTTTCACTAATGCAGATATGAATTTATAATGAAAAATTAAATCGACATCTTTCTTTTGCTAATATTTGTTTATAATATAAGATAAAAAAAATGTGGAGAAGTGAGTGCCCCCCAAAAGACCAGGAGCTCCAAGACAAAAATTGTAGTGGGGAGGCTCAAAAAAGCTGCTCAAAGCCGCCATTTTTTGCCATATTCTATTATCGTCACCGTGACGATTGGTTGGTCATCATTATAAAATTAAAATTTCTCAAAGCTAGTGGAGCCGATGGGCGGATGGATTCCCGGGGTCAAAGGGCCATCACCGTGCATCATGTGTTTTGACCGCGGGGCTCCTCCTCCCTCCCTGCCGCCACGTTGGACGGTCGTCATTTCTCACAATCATTCACAGCGGGCCCCGCATCGAGAAGATCGGTGCCACGTGGGCAGTGACGGGGCGCCCTTGATGATTCTAGCCAGAAGGGGTCCGCGGTTGACTCATGATGAGACGAGCTTAGGAAGATGGAGGGCTCTCTCTCTCTCTCTCATCAGCTGGCAAAGGCTCGATTCCGCATGTCGACTTGTCGATTGAGGACAGGCGCAGACTTAATAATAATTCCTTTGAGGCTTAACTTAAGAGGTTGATGAAGTATTTCATGAATTTGGAAGTTACATAGTTAAGACGGGTGTTTTGTTTTATGCGAAAAAGAAATTTCGACGTACTTTCCTATTTAATGAGTGCCGGATCGTTGAGTGATGCCGGATAATTATCTCCTCTCCCACCTATCTATTGCACGCGAGATGTGGAGTGTTGTATTTGAGTGTCGATGACCACAGTAAGAGGCAATACAACTTCGGCTGAAAAGACGGCGAGTTTAATAATAAGGCATCATTCTTAAGTTGATTCAACATGAAGCCGACGAAGAAATTGCATTTTTCCTGTGCTTCTCCACTAGTGTCGAAAAGTGGGAAGATTCCATGAGAATCCTCCTAAAGGGGAAAAAGCAAGCAAGTTATAGGATGAACGGATGATTTATATCTATAATTCCTCATGCCTTTTGAACTCATTAAGCTATATATTATAAGAACCGCTCTTTGATTTTTCGAAGTAGTGATCGACAAGTTTGGTATCGAAGAATTTTGGTCATCGAAGTTCACGGGTTTTTCCTAGTTGATCAAAACTCGATGCACTGTTCTTTGGCCAAGTAGATTTCAACTAGGGTGAGCAACCTTACCAATCGGTTCAAGACCGATCCAAAAACCAATCCATTTCTCGATCCCGAAACCTTAGAACTGGCTTTATATACTTTGTTTTGGAAAAAAAAAAGATAAGATTACTCGACTAACTCCACAATGCCTATTGCACAAGTAATTCCCTTATAATTGATACTACAAAAATACAAGTATGAGTTGTGTAAAAAAAGAGTCTCATATTGAAAAATTGGTGCGGTATGAAATAATTAAGATATCTTAATTGGTTCATTAATTCATTGATTTAAGTTTTGGGTGCAAATAAGTCTTATATCTGGCCTTGTTCTTGGTGATCTCTCTGTTCAAAAATATTAGAATTCTGCCATGCACTCTCAACTAATAATATCTAAGACGATAGTTTTGATGGCCTAATTTAATGTGCATTGGTAAATATCTCAAGAAAGGAATTTGACCAAAGCAATTACTAGGCAACCTTTGTGGTTCGATCCAGTGGAAAACACTTGGTTTTGATGGAAAGTCTTCATAGTTTATTGTGGAGAAAGGAATCAATAATGAAGGGTGTGTCAGAGATTTGAACCAAGACATATTGGTGCTAATACCGAGCTTCCTTGTGAGGGAGATATTGTCGATATACATGTGAGAATATTATTAGAAAATATCCTAGCAGAATTTGTGTGGCATATAGTTAAGGTATCTTAATTATCTCTTACCTGATTGATTTAAATTTCTGAATTGATGTAAGTCTAACTGAATATGTTGACAAGCTCGCACATGGGTTGATCTTCTTATTGGATTTTTATTGTGTGCTTCCAACTGATGAATTGTATTTAAGCTGCTCAACTCTCTCTCTCTCTCATACACACACGCACACTTATGTAGTCGTCTCAAATATGAGATAGCAACCTCAGATTGGAAGTTCTTGGTCGTCGGAGATGTCTAGTCTGGGCATGCTTGAGGCCAGGGGCGCTAGTGGTGCGGTAGTCGTGGCCTTTTTTTGGTTGTGACCAGCTAGTGTACTCGAGATTTGCAATCATGTAAGTAGAGAATGATCGAAAGGTGACAAAGGCAAAGGCAGGACAATGATATGGAACAAACAGTGATGCGAGTCCGCATGAACCATAGAGATGAGAGGAGAGTTGGAAAACGGGGTGGGGGGAGGTTGGTACACATGTTTCAATTCTTGGGATAAATTTCTCTAGCATTAGAATATTTTAGTTCACAAGAATACTAAAAAAATCTTAAACCCATTGCATTGGTACCGATTCGCTTCTAAACTTTTCAATTGGATTAATTAAGTCATAAATTCTTTAACCTTAATATTAGTTTGGTTATAACTTAAACCAGAAATTACTAACATTGATGTGGATGCCATACATTCTATAAGGTGTGATTGGTGCTGACAATAATATTCCATTTAATCGATCTTACGTTTCCATTGGTTACAAACCCAACATAGGTAGACCTCATATAATACATGTACTAACTCACCGTATCTTTTGTTTCATTTCTTCTAGAACAATCACAAACGAGGCTTGCATTGAAACAGTGCTTTACTCCCTTAATGGGCATTTTTTCAATTCTTTTAGGTTTATGCAGCTCAACCTTGAATAGGCGATGGAAACTACCAAGCTAGAGTATGGTAGAGGCAGAGGAATTTTCGGTGAAGCACATTGGGAATGTAGATAATTGTAACCATATACATATAAAATGATAGCAATGGAATGCCATGCTTGGATACTTGCAAGAATTAATTGAAACTTTAGCATGGGCTCATGTGACTTGCCAAAGTAAGATCTTATTATGCATAGGTCTCTCCTTGGACAAGCACTATGCATATGTTGTTTCCCATAGAAAGTACGAAAATTGGGTTCAAGCTTTCCCTAAACCCTTCTCATCAATGGACTCCTAACGTATATATAGAGGAGTTTGGTTCGTTCTATAAATTTTTTGAAACTTATTCTTTCCTTTTCTTCCATGGTCTATGTCGGCACCTTTGAGGCTACCCTTGCCAGATCTTGCAAGGGCACCCTAGCCTAGGTGAGGGTTGGCCTTGTCAGTCACCTATGGTGGTGGGGACAACCTTTGCTTGGGCAAGGCCAATCCTCGTTGGCATAAGCCCTAGAAAATAATAATGAAAAAAGCATTAGAAATCAATAAAAAAAATAACTCATGTCAGCACCAACCATACTTTATAGGATGCTCAGTATCTACATCAATGATTTCTAGCCTAAACTGGTTAAATGAACTTAATTGGTACTAATATGAAAATATTCATGACAAAAATGATCCAATTAAAAAGTATATGATTGATTTGATATAACTTATTATGTTTAGAACTTTTTCCATACTTTCCCCTATTTTGGTCAAGTTGGGTACCTAAATCAGGTCTAATCATCTCCTAAGAAATTGCAAGAAATTTTCATCCCATAAAGAGCTCTCATTCAAAGAGAGGTTAACTACAAAGATTATCAATGTGCAACTAGCAATCCTAACATTACTCACATTGATTACTTGCACGTATGCCGCATCGAGTTAATGCTTTATTCTCAAAGAACTGCTTAACGTGGAAAAGATATTTTATTTTAGGGTTAGCAATTTAGGAAGGTGGTCTATCTGTCGAAAAGATTAATGAGGGGCAGATTCGAACTCTTTTGGACGGGAGAATTATTGTGTGCTGTTTAGTTACTATTACAAAGTAGTCATATATGGATAAATAATGAAATAAATGCTTCATTATATTTCTATACCATGCTTAATTTTGTCCATTTCATGACTCGCAAAATAAACTTATAAAAGTTTAGTTAAAAATGAGAACTTGCCTATAGATGCAAGCAATTAGTATATAAGTTTGTCTGATCATAGCTTAGTAAAGAACACGTGTTGCTTTACCCTTAAAATAGGAATAGTTGTAAGTAAAAAGATTAAGATAGACGGCCAACCTTCACGTTCCAACTGCCCTTCCAACTGCCAACTTCCGTTTCGGAGACTTCAAGTATGTAGAAGACAAGTAAGCCCCTCGTGATCCATCTAAACCACGAAAGCTGCGCTACTCATCCTTCGTAAACTTCGATTTCACTCTATTTAATTCCTTATTCTGCGTATTCAATGGTCCGTCGTGAGGACTGTCAACGAAGGCCATAGCATCATGATGAAAGATTGAGCTACTTTGTTTTGGGGCTTCGCCCGCGATCTTGCAACGATGACCATCTTGTTAATCTTCTTCCTCATTGCTATCTCCAACGGAGCTGCTTTGAGGGAGGGCTCACTTCTCGAGCTGTCGAGCCGAGACGAGCTGGTGGAAATGGCGGGGTACGGCGACACGAAGTTGTCCACCGTCTTAGTCGCTGGATCAGTTTCGTGCACGGCTCACTTACTCGGCGATGCTCATCATCGTCTTCATGCTTGGCCAGTCTCCGGTCTGCACCTATAAACTCGGGCTCTGCTATTCAAAACCCTCTATTAAAAGTATTAATCGAGATTGTCCATCAAAACCCTAAGGCTAGATACAGCCTTCATGATTATTTGACTATTATCGTATGCTGACTCCCCTTAGAATCATTCCGCAGGTGCTTTGGTTGGTGTGAAATGTCCTTCGAAGAAGAACGAGATTAGTCAAAACTGGACTCGGGGCTTCACCGATGAATTTGGAGACTTCATGATCGATCTTCCTTCCCACCTCCACGCCATTCCAGACCTGCCGGACAAATGCTTGGTTCAACTTCTCCGAGCTCCGACAAGCTCATCCTGCCGACCGACTCGTGTCCAGAGACGCAAGAGGTTGAGATTAGCTTCGGTCCGAAACGGGGTTCACACTTACGAAGTGGGAAGTATAAGGCTCGTGCACATGCCTTCCTGAAGACTTGCAGTGGTTTGTAGAAGCGACCATAAGAGAATCATGAATAGAAATCAATAGCTAGTTGATCATATGAAAACTTCACATCCATACTTAATTCTACACTTAAGTTCAGATACCACTTTGAGGCATATCCATTCAGAAAATATGTGCACAAAAAGAAAAAGCGGGAGAGATTATTTGAATAGACATAGATTTACAAATAAATAAATAAATTATCCAAAGAATATAATTTGATGTTCACAAAATGACAATTATTTTGAAGGCGAAGCAAGAGTGGGTCAGACAATTAAATCGTATGGGGCATGTTGTACTTCCTTAGATGGCTTTTTAAATGTGTGTATGTTAATCTATAGTTGGATGATACCGTATGAATTCGATATTTAGATAGGCTTGTATATATTAATATGGACTTTATATTTGGGTATATATATGGTCCATCAGCCACTGGTGCATAAATTGGACCTGAGCGGTCTAGTGGGAAATCTGAGGCCCATCTACAAATTGCTGCTCCCTTTTTTGTTTCGTAGAAACAAATTTTTTGGACCAAAAACACTTTCCTCTTATTTCTCAAGCACCTAAAATTGTTTTTTTAATATATCTAAATTTGGAATAATTTGAAATTAATTTTCTTGTAGCTTCCTTTAGGAGAAATTATAGAAAAAAATCTTCTGAACTTTGAGATAGCACACATCTGTCCTAACTACTTTAAGGCAGTACACCTTTGTCTTAATTTCCCACCCTTACATTGTAGCCCTCGACTCTTATCTTGTTTCAATCGTTGACACTCCATTAATTGTTCATTAGCATGTGCGATACGCAAGAGGGGTAACGGTGTAGTTTCGCCTCATTGTTTAAGCCAACCTCTGTTTTACTCTTAATTGCTGTAAAAAAACTAGAAAAAGATAGTTAAAAAATCGGAGAAAACTACATTAGCTAAGATACTAACAACAGGAAAAGGATTCTATCAAAAATCATGTTAAACATGCGTCTGCTGATAAGAAGATATTTGGCAAATGGGCACTAGGGCAAGGGATGTCAATTGATGACAGCTTGTGGGATGGGGAATTCTTTTGTTTTTTAGCTTTTGGGAGAAAGAGAGAATATGGGTTTGTCAGGTCATGTTAGTTGGATGCGTTTGATCTAGTTTACTTTTGATCCTTCAAATTGTCTTTTCCAGACAGTTGAACTACTTTCTGAGCACCTGACTTACTCTGTTGACCTGCTAATGCTATTGAATGAAGTTTGGCCATTCAGTGTTAAGGAACTGCTGTTGAATGAAGTTTGGTTTGGTATAAGGTGCTGCAATTGATGTTGAATGAAGCTATTGAGCATGCTATCGAGTGAACAACTGTGTGCATTATTAGCCAACTTGATCTCGACTTCAACATCACGAGTGCTTCCACTGATCATCGCGAAGTACACATCGAAAGCAAAGCCAAGAATAAGAACCAAGACAGAACAAGCATCCATTGATGCATTTGCATCTCCTTTTCTCCTGCAAGCTCCTGCTTCAAAGTCCTCTTTGTTCCCTTCAAGCCTCTGATCTCAACTTGAAAGGAGCTTACCGGATCAGCATCGTCTCCATCAAGCATTTCCCTTGCTCCATTATGATCGGGGAGCTTTTGTCTTCCATCAATCAGTTCTGTAAAAATTTCCCTTAATCGATTTGATAATTTTGGATCAACTCATGCAGCCAAAAAAAGAAAGAAAGAAAGAAAACTTGCGCTTCCCCGGCATATCGAACCTTGCATATCCTATTAAACTCAGCACATCCGGGAAACCTTCTTCCTTGGTTTTTTCTGGTCCATGCTGTGTGCAGCTGATTCGACTTCGACGCGAGTTAATCGACTTGATTACGTTGAACGAGGCGTACTTCTGCCTGCCATAGTCCTTGATCGAACACGGAATTATAATTCATTTGTCACTCGGGGTTCTTGATTTTGAATTGCAGCTCCACCTTATAATCTTGTGCATGGAAAAGTTTCATTTGGAGTTGTAAGGGAACAGCGTCGTTTTCTCTTACAGGATGCCGCGTTGAATTATTAGCAGCCACGTAAGATGACAAAATTACTATAAAAGCCACGTGTGTATTATTTTCCATCTAAGACGCGATTCGAAAAGTTTTAGTATTCAAAATGTACAAAATTGACAAGTTTTAAGATACGCATTGTAGTTTTCATTAATTTTTCTCGTCATTTAACATCTCCCTCAAACTTTTTCCCTTCATTTTAGACTTTGAATTTTGTAAATATTGCATAATTAAAAAAAAAAAAACTGAGTCAGCTAACGCGGACCCTACTGCCGTCAACTTGCCATCGACCGAAATGGCCCGACCACCATTTGAGCTGCAACTCGCTGCCACCGCACTCAGACGGCACCACCGCCAAGTCCACCGCCACTAATTGCTGTCGTGACTCGTCGGCCCCTGCAAGACACACTTGACTACTGACCAAACGACTCGACCACCACCCATTGCCCATTATGGCTCAAACGCCATCACGACAAAAAAGTATTGGCAATATTAGAATGTGAAAAATTATTAAAAGCAATTCTAAATTTATTACATTTATGTCGATTTAGATATGAAACTTTTAATTTTTGCTGATTTAGTCATAAAACTTTTTCACATCTTACTGATTAAGTCCATCCGAGCGGTTTAGTCTAGGAATTGCTAATGTTGATGCCCGCAGTCCTACATGGTATATTTGGTGCTTATGTATATCATTTAAATATTTTTTTCACATTTTTCTTTCGTTTTCTTTACTCTTTTTTTTCTGTTTGGACTCAAGGTGTCAAGGGTTGCTAACAAGGGCCATGACTGTGTTATTGACCAAAGCGAAAGCGCGTGGTCCCTCATCCAAATCTAGTGAGGCCGTGATGCTCTTGGTAGATTTTGAGCCTGTCGAGGGCGTCACAACCCTTTCGTAGACCTAACCTCACTTAGATCAGGCAATGTTTGGTTGGCAACCATTTTTGGCCATCGGTTTGGAAAAAAATAAATAACCAAAAAAATGAATTTGTTATACTAAAATATAAAAATGTTCACATTAGTGTTGGCCGTGACACGTGGGACAATTGATATTCACATCAGTAGTTTATGGACTAAACTAATCAAATGAATTCAATTGGCACAACTTCAAAATCTATAGAATTGAATTGAATATGTTTCTTTTTTTTTTTTTGGTTAATTACCTTATAGGATATATACTTTGATTCTTCATATATGATGGCATATTCCCGATTGATAATAATTGTGACTATGTTTATCTCATTACCTTAGATTGAAAATTTTAAATAGGTTAATGTATTTTTTATTATGGTGTGCATCGAATACACAGAAATTACATTAGCCTATTTTCTGCACATTTAGTAATTGCAATTACGGATGTCCAAAAGTTACCAACGCTACTAATCATCTCTCGCTTCTTGGTCGACCATTATCAATGGAGGTTATGCACTTGATCGCGGCCTCAAATCCGAGGCCTGGCAAAGGGAGAGAAGGGCTGCCGAGGCGGAGCTAGACACTGAGGTTCGGCACCGGGAGCGATGGTGACGAGGCATGACGTGACGAAACCGGCGAGGAGGACGACCGCGACGTGCAGTGATGGCTAGCAGCGCGGAGATACTGGTTTGCAATGTTTGCAAAAACAAACGGAGGACTAGGAAAGGGAAAAAAAAAAGTATGCGTACGTTTTTCTAAATTGGCAGGACACAGTAATTGCTGGGAAACGGATGGAATCGAAGAAGCCTGATTAACGGAGGGACCACGTCGAGCGGGACCAGGTTAAGGATTATGCGGAACCATCGAATGAAAGTTTAGGAAACACCGAGATATTACACTTTTCTAAATTTTTGTCCTTTGGTTTTCTGGGGGCGAATGCACAAGTAAAGAGAAGCATTGGGAAGAGTGAAATGGAGGGGGAGGGAGCCCATGATGGTGGATCGAAAAGGGCAGAGCGCAGGTATTAATAGGGGGAGCCAAAGGAGCAGTTGGATTAGCAACAGGCGTCGTCTCTTCCCCTTCTCCATCCCCATCTCTCTCCTCTGTCTGGCTCGCTCTCGCTCGCTGCGCGAGGAGGGGGAGGAAAAGGGCAGGACTTTGTCAAAGGATGACGTGACGAGTGTTCCCGCACAAGCCCCAATCACGATCGCTGGGCCATCGTCCGATCTTCCAAACTCGTCGGAGCGCAATTCCCATCTTTTTCTCTGTTGGTTTTTGTGTTTGCATTTTTAGTTTTTCCTTGGGTTGGGGTGTTTTCTTTCACTCACTCTCGTCCGATTTCATGTCACTTTCTTCTGTTCCTTCCCCCCCTTCAAGTTAAGTTGTCATTCCTGTTTCTTTACCCTTCCAATTCCTGCTCTCGAGCAGGGCAATCCATTTGCCAATCGCTTTGATGGGTTCCTGCTTCTTCACAGTGGAAAAGTGGCGCTTTTCGGGGGGGATGGGTTCGTGGGTATAATCCTTAAAAAGGGTTCGAATCGAGCTTGAATTGTGCTAGTGGGGCTTTTCTCGTTTAAATCTTTTTCCTTTTTCTTTTGGGTGGTTGATTCTTCAGGGATTTCCCCTTTGTAGCGTTAAAGATAAATAGATAAAAGAAAAGGACTTTAATCGAAAAAAGAGATGGGGAATGTGAACGGAAGGGAAGATGGGGTGGGCAGTCCGTCTGGAGTGGACGAGGAAGGTGGTGGTGGTATTGGTGATGATAGTGCCCAGGATAGCATGAGTGCGGCCGATGAGGCGCTCGTTGGCTACCATGCGCCTGCTGATTTGATGGGCCAGTCTCCTCCTCACAGCCCTAGAGCCACCCAGTCACCTCTGATGTTCACTCCTCAGGTTAGCCCTTGTTTTTACCTCTTCTATTGCTGGGTTGATTTGATTTTCTGATATTCCCCCATTTGGAGGGTGTTGGATGGAATCTCTGAATAATGGAAACATATAGCCAGGTTTTTTTTTTTTTTATTTGCGTGTGGTTTCTTAATTGTTTTGATTTGATGAAAGCTGTCTCTTGTTAGGTTTCTGTTTGGGAGAGATTTCATTTTGGATTTGAGTCTGTTGCTGTGAGCTTAGTAGTTATTGTGATCGTTGGAAGCTTGGTTGTCCATAGAACTATGATTAATGGTTGAATTGATGATCTCTTAGAAATTCTTTCTAGGACTTCGGATTGATGATGAATTACTCTTCTGCATGTGTTTTTCTTTGGTGTTCATCAGATGTTTGTTTAGCGTTCAAGTGAATTCTTGGGTTTTCTTTTGGTTAAGAACATAGGATGAGTGTCTTTAGCTGGACCCTTTGGTTAGTTGGCTTCAACATCTCAACATATGAATAATACTGCAAATTTCTGTGCAATTTCCTTCTGGATCATAAAGACCCGGGATATGTGAAATGGAGCATTGTTGCATCAAGTATTCTTCCTCACTTTATTATGTTATTTTGCGATTCCTGTTGTTTGGAGAGCTTCTGACTTCCTTTTGTCAAGCCCAATCTGCATCACAGGTAGTTGATCAATTTCTCATCTGTATGAGATCTTGTGGATCCCCTTTTTGCAAAACCATTATCATGTTTATGCCTCGACGATCAATTCTGTACCTAGGTCAGAAATCAGTTTGTTCCGAATGGAGGAGATATTTATTTATATGTCATGAGTTTCTTCCTGTCAGATTTTTGAAAAGATCTAATAGTAGTTTGCTGTCTACCACTTGCTATTGTCGACTGTAGGTCCCGGTGGCTCCACTGCCAAGACCAGATGAGATGCATGTTTCTGGCCACTCCTGGATGCAAACTTCCTCGGGTTGTGAAGATGCATGTAGTGAACAAGGGATACCAACCATGATCACATGGTGTCATGGTGGTAAGGAAGTTGCTGTGGAGGGATCATGGGACAACTGGAAAAAAAGGTTCCTTCCCTTTTACCTCTTTAACTCTCTGTTCTAGTGTTGTTTTATCCTCAATGTTATGCTGGATCTGCGCTGTACATGACCTCAATTTTGAAACCTTTACCCCATTGAGCAGGATGCCCTTGCAGAGATCAGGGAAAGACTTCACAATAATGAAAGTATTGCCATCAGGTGTTTACCAGTATAGGTTCATTGTTGATGGGCAGTGGAGGTATGCCCCTGATTTACCTTGGGCCCAAGATGATGTTGGAGCTTCTTACAACATCTTGGATTTGCAGGTGTGTGATTTATTGTTAAGAAAATGGATTTATTATTGTTCTAAGAGGCTACAAATGCCGACCATGGATAGTTTGTCTTCAAGTGGGAGTAGGGGGCTTTTGTCTCATTTACTGTTAGGTTAATGGCTGGAAGGATGGTTTCTTCTTTGACAATTTACTTTAGATTAGGATAGTGTGCCCAGTGGAAGATAGGGTGAACAGCTTCTTTGTCATTGACTGCCTCGCTCAACAAACTTTTATTATCCTGGTCTACACCTTGGTTTTCTAGCCTTGTTCTTTTTATTTTATTGGTTAGTGTTGTAACTTCTTTTATGTGGGCGAACTTCCTTTTATTCCATTTTCCCTTGGAATCCACATTCTTATGCCCAATTTTGTGACTTGGTTGATTGTACTCCACCATCTAAATGGTAGTCTGATAATTCTTAATTTTTACAAGCACAATCATAACGTTTTAAAGCTCCTGAGCATAAGGTACTTATATTGATAAATGGGCTCAATAAGTTAGTTTGTCAATGCACGACATTCTTCCTAGCCTGTTGATTTCCCCAGACAATGTATATGATTATACTCATTCCAAAGTATGCTTGGAATTGTTGCTTTGGAGGAAGAATGACTTTATATCCTGATTGAGGCAGTAATCACAATCTCCATCTGATCTTGGGACATGTACTGCTTAGATAGTGCAGATGTATGTAAAAGCTTGTGGGAATATCTGAGCTGTGTAATATCTGCTACTTAAATGGATATCCTACTTTAAAGTATTTCTAGATCTTTGTTCTGGTTTCTTGGGACATGAGTAATTTGTACAAGTATCTCTTTCAAATGTTGTCAATGCCTATAAGATGATTGAATCAACAGCTGTATTCATTGTGGCATAGATCTTGATGCATCTCTTAACTGATCCACTATGCTCCTTTATTCTGTTGCTGTTTTGAGTGGCATGCATGAGTTATTGGACAAGCTGGATTATGCATGCTATGTTCATATGGAATAATGCACCTTTAGACTTGTCTTGTTCACAAAGCTTGGGTTCCTCTTTCTGGTTGGTTAATCTGAACAGTTCATCATGTTCAGCTAGCATGAACATGCTTTTAGGAGGAAGCACTGCAATTTCAACCAACTGGATAGTGGGTGCTAGGGACTGTGGTCCAAAGTGGCAGGAGAAATCCACCACATGAAAGTTTTAAGTTGAAACGAACAGAGACTATTTGTTGGATCAACTTGATATATATTCTAGATACTTTGCAGTTGAAAATTTTGCATCATAACTGTAATTTTTCTGGCAGTAATGATCTTGAGAGAAAATTCTAAGCAAGATGCTTTGCTAGAATGAATTGCAAGCTGTGATCTCATGGACGGGAAGTGTCGTCCTGTGACATGAGCATATACTTGATGCACATGCATGCCGTGCATGAGTTTGGAGGTGACCCTTGGGAAAATAATTTATTTTGAGCGATTTGTTCTTCTGACTTCAGCTGAACATCTTACACTACTCTCAATGAAATGTAAAAAACATTTCAATAGTATATGGTTTATAAAACCTTTTGGCCTGGGGGATAAAACATACAACCATCTAATATGAATGACTTAGTTTCTTCTTTGTTGTGGTGTCCCTTCCTTCATGATTGTTTTCTCATATTAGGGGAAGAGTAACTGCTAGGCGAATATATTTCTACTATCTCAATGATAGAAATGTTGTTCCATCAAGTGAATATATTAGAGTGATGCCTTCCTCCAACTAGTTTCATGGTATTATATGGCTTCATAAGAATTGGCATGAGTTTGGTTTAATTTCACGCGTTTAACTTGCACACAATCTTTATGCTAGATGATTTTGAGAACAGGAATTTCTTGTGATTGATTCTATCAAATTTTCCTCTACCATCCTGTCCATCTCTTCTTTTATCTATCTGAGAAGGTTCGATACCAAGGATAGATCTTACTTGTCAATACTTTCCTTTTTCTTGATGAGGGATCGCTTGATAGGTGAATGCTGAAATCATGAAATATTTCACTAACTTCATGGATTTCATTAAGATGTGAACCAAAGTACAGGATTTCTGTAATTTAACATATGCTCGTTGCAATGAAGCTTATTTTGTTGACGCACATGTAGTTTGACAGTGCCAAGAAGGATCCTCTTCTTAAGGTCACCTTTGTCATGTAACTTTATATGCTTATCGAAGATGAATAAAGAAAATCATGAAGTTACAGTATCGCACCATAACTTGGATAGATATGCACCTGCAAGTGACACAGAAGTCTGGGATGTGTGCATGATGCATCTGTGGTTTTTCCCATTGAGTGCATTGAGTTAGATGTATGGATTATACTTTCCATCATGTGACAGTAAAGCGGAAACTTTGCTGAAACTGCACTCATATATGTGAATTAGCTATTTGATGTGCAAACTGGTTTTCAATTTGAGGTGACTTGTGCTTCTGATTTTTCTCTGCAGGATTTTGTTCCTGAAGACCTTGAGAGCATCTCCAGCTTCGAACCTCCACAGTCCCCAGAGTCGAGCTATAACAGCTTGTTTCTTGCAGCTGAGGATTATGCAAAAGAGCCGCCCATGGTTCCACCACACCTACAGCTTACGCTTTTGAATGTGCCAGCACTCCAAATGGAGATTCCACCGCCTTTGTCAAGACCCCAGCATGTGGTGCTCAACCATCTCTATATGCAGAAAGGGAAGAACAGCCCGGCAGTGGTAGCACTTGGTTCAACACACCGGTTCTTAGCCAAGTACGTGACGGTGATGCTCTACAAATCCTTGCAGAGGTAGAGCATGCGTTTGTATGAGTGGACTGGGTCGTATTCAGCCGTCTTTGGAGGTTACTATTATTTGATTAAGAGGGTTATGCATTTTGTCAGTGGCTTATACTAGGAGGTCAAAAAGAGTTAAAACGCGAATGAAGCCTAAATGTAGTGATTTTGACATAGACCATTTGAGCTGATAGATGTTCGGCGTTGATAATTTTGGCCTCTTTCATGGTTTCGCCCGCTCATGCAACAAGGAATCTATCAAACAGGCAGCTCTGGAAATGCCTGCTGAGAACTGGTCTTCTATTTTTGAGGGGAGATTGAATGACAGCCTTCTTTTATCTTGTTTAGTTTTCAAATTACAGCCGTGATTTGCATTTCTGGCTCGGTGACATAGCAAATCGAGGTAAGATGGAAGTCCAAAGTCGGGGCCATATGTGGTGATAGTTGCTTCAGTGAGGATAAACCATAATCTATATTCCTCTTAGAGTAGGGATGCAATTATCTCCGAAATACAAAGCAGGTTCCCCATCTATGCAAATCAAACGAATCTAATGTTCCTCTACTCACGCTCGTGCATGCTCAGCTGATCTCCAAATTTGCAAGACGACTAAAGAGCAAGCTTCCACAGACACAGCTAATTGAAAACTGGGCAATTCGGGACCCTAATTCCTGGCGTGGGGTAGACATGACGCCAGAGGACAGTGATCGATATGGGTTCCCCATCATTTCAAGTTTTTGTTCTCGTTCGGCCGAGTGAAGAACAGCAAAACACCCATAAAAGCCGTCCTGGCATCCAATGCTGCGGAATAGACTTAATTATATTTCTGCCACCAGCAATTCCGGTATCTAAAGATGAAATCCTTGAAGGTTGTTCCGGCAATGACCCAGCTCGCTACATTGGTCGGAGTGGCTGGCAGCATTTCGGCGAATCTTTCCTAGGACATGACCGAAATTTATCAAGGCAATCCATTTCTTTTCAGGAACATTTTGCTTAATGCCCAAATTGGCACGCGCAGGGCAGCTCTGATGAGGAACAACCGAACCAGGTTCCCGTATGATCCTCCTGGTCTGAGCAACCTTCTTGGTCCAATCAATCTCGATATAACAGAAGCATCGAAGGTAACATGGTACTCAGGGCATGTCCATGGTGAAACGGGTGGAGCGCTTCAACATTGCAAATGTTCTCAATGCCATCTGGCATCCGCCATGCAACTGCAAGGTTGATTGCTTCAGAAACTAAAGTACCAACAGGCTGAAAAAATAACAGCAAAACCAAAAAAAGAAAGACCCATTATGCTGTGACAGATACAAGCTCGTGACACTAGTGAGGACCGCGAAAGCAGGAGCTTGTGAGCTGCGGATACCTGAGCCGTGTATATGCAGCGGGGCGGAATCTTCATCTAGTGCCCGAGTTTGAGATCGGATAAGAATGAGAGAGCACGAACGGTGCTGATCCGTCCGTAGATCTTGATAAGCAGATTCGCAATGGGTTTTCCCCGGAGCACATACGCTATGAGGAATTGCGCTATGATGTCGTATCGGGGTTGCTGCAAAAGAGGCAAATGGAAAAGCGGCGCGTTAGCAATGCAAACCTTTGCACTAAAGAACAGAGAGAAGTGACCCGAGTAACTAGAAATCCTTTTCTACCTGGTTGGTGGTCGCTTGAATGACCCCGATTGGCAGTGTAACAATAAAAGCTGAGCCGAAGGCAAATATGATCCCCTACCATGGCAGCGGAACTTCATCTTTCTACACGAAATACATCATAAGGGAAACGCTGGCACTTCCTAATAGTAGAACGAGGAATCAACATTGGCACTTGTTCGTAACTACGCTTCAAATTTACGTGGATGTCCAGTTTTGCATTGTTGACGGCAGCTCTACTTTGCTCCATAATCTCCCTGCAGGACAAAAGCACGGAAAGGTTCCGTGATTGCATCCGTACGTGAATTGATAAGGTGACGTTAACCGATACATCTATTTCAATAAAATCAATAAGCTGGAAGGCACTGAAAAGGGTTTAGCTGCCATGGAACAATGTCGCATGAGTGAGCGTAGCTGTGATACTGTGTGGCCAGGCCCAGCAGACCCAAGGGAAGAACGTTAGGATTGGGAAATGGGAATAGGTAGCCGGGAAGTGTGTAATAGACAAAGCTCACTCCCATCGCCAACTGCATTCAGGTAAATCTTTTTGTTTTATGTTCCCTTTCATGGAGTGCTCTGCAAATAAGCAGGAAAAAATAGTGAGTCGTGCTGTTCTACATGAAAGAGGAAACGGACAGGAACAAGGAAGGGACATTCTTCCAATCGACATATCAAGGGGCCGCAATTTTCACGGGAGACTTTCTAACTCGCTCAACTGCTTGCTAGCCAGAGGAGATTCTAGTTCTATCCAAGACATGAGACAAGAGTAATATTAGGATTTCAACTGTGCATATTTTGCTTTTCTCCCCTTATCTGAGATTTGATATCGCTTAGACACATCAATAATCTCACGGTGGCATCCATTTGTATTGATTGATTGTAGAACTTAGTGCTAGAGAATACATGGATTGCTTTTGTTTTTTTTTCGCCTACGCATGATTAGTTCAGTTGTTTCAATGATTAGAACTCATGGACAACGAGAACTTCAGATGTTACATCCATTTTAGGGGCCTTTACAGAGAAACCTGAGGAAGATTTGCAGGCCACCACATTTTGACAGGATCCACTAGATACTTCCTGAGCAATCCAGCCCAGCCACATTCCAGGATCTGTATAACCAAAATATAAAGATCAAATGGTTCGTGGAACTACCAGAATACACATGCGACTATTTGAGGATCATAGAAGAGGATAAGGAGAGAAATTGGAACTATGCGCAATCTAGAGCTCCCTATCAGAACTCAATCTCAGTCCACTTTAAACTAGTAAAAGAAACGTTCTGACCCTCTAAATCATGTTTCAGTCGCATACTCCTAGTTCTTGATGCCAGATGCTTTATTCATGCTCCATACTAAAAGGACCGAATCCTTCTGTAAGAAGTTTACTGCAAACACCAGATGCAGAATTACTAGTCCTCTCTAAAGCCAGATCAGTCTTGTCAGTTTTCCTACCACATAATGGGCGAGAACATTGACTGCAACCGAGGGCGAATCATGGGATTTGAGGTCTGTGAATGAAACAATACAACATTTAACAGGCTTTAGCATTCGGGTAAATTTAAGGTCTACTTCTTTTCATGGAAGATCTTGCTCAGCACCCAGATTGGCAGAGGCAAGAGAGCTCCAACAAGGAGCAACCAAACCAAGCTCCGTCACAAGCCGTCTGGTAGGATAGCCTCCTTGGCCCAATCAATCCTCAATATGACTGAGTGGTCGAAGGGCGAACCTGAACCCGGGACACGTTCATGGGGCCCCATGCTGATTTGAAATAGGCAAACACTGAGCTCTTAAACTCATGCATGAAAATCATCTAAATTTGCATTTGATCGACAAGATATAAAGTCGAATTGCATAAAATCTGATTGGATAAGAATCATCTGCATTTTCTATGCCCTATGGATTTATCGTACCCGTTAGTAAATCTAGAACTAGAAATGATTTTCTAAAAGATGAAAATAACCAGATGAAATACCATAGAAACTAAAATAAACACTAGTTTAAGAAATAGGCATAGCATTGGAGGTATTAATGGTTCTAATGACGTATGAAATTAGTCTTCTGAAGAATGAAACTTTTTTTATAAAGTTTGCTTGACAAATACTTTATAGGGTACTCACTAACGTCAACTAGTAATAAGTTTATTATACCCAGTTCGCATATGAGAAACCACCATAAAATTCAGATACACAGAAAAAAGTCTTCTAAATAGGAGAAATAGTGAGATTAGGTTCCATTTAATTCGCAAAAAATGTACAATTTCGAAAAATATTTTCCTAAAAATCATTACTTTCATTGATTGAAATAATCTAAACAATTAAGCTGTCAGAAAAACAACTCTATTCTTTTGTTTTTATTATCTGAAGCAATTATCTAGGGTCAGATCATCAGGATCGTCCGATAGAAACAAAAAAGGGGCAGTCGTCACGGGGGGCCACCATTTTAGACAATGATAAAGTAAAAAAAATACGTAAAGCATCAGAATCTAAAGCTCCATTTCGGCTTCAGTTACAGCCTTCACCGCTTGCTGCTGTGTAGAAGTTTGCCGGCATGAACTTGCCAAATTAATCATTTTAAATCTGCCAAAATCCAGTCGTCAGGCTCGTTTTCTTTCCCAGTTTATGCCAGTTGTTTTTTGATTATTATAAAATGCGATTTGTCTGGCATGGTTATACCCCACGAGCTTGGTGATGCAACAAGTGTCAGGATAAGATGTTGCTGTCATGTTGGATCCGCGATTTGTTCAGTTTAGAAGTTTTTGCTGAATGGCTCTATTTGATTAGTCTTCATATACTAATGGACATTATATGTAAATCTCACTATCACTTGTGCGTTTTGCAACTCCTTTTCTTTCCAACATCATTAATAAGTTAAGTCTTAGACTGTTTTGTCCTCAGCATCTGTGCGCGTTAAAATACTCGATCATTTCTTTGTTAATCGTTTCAAAGGATTGATAATCTAGCAAAACACTAGACTTTAGACATTGCATAAATCACCATGAAGATCAGAGCCACGGAGTTGTGGAGTCTAATAGAGTAAAATACTATTATCGAAGGTATACATATAACTTTCATAGTAACTCTGTATGGCCTAGACTCCTCCCATATAATATTGCAATATCTCTTGCAACTATAACTCCATATCTATATTGGTAATGAAAAGGTTACCTAGTGCGGCAACGTTTTCTTCTCTGATCTAAAAGGATTTTCCATTTATAAATCCTCGTATCTTCTTTGATTTCTTCACTCTTACGTTTCACATTCTTTACGATTGGTAGTAAAGCCTAGTTTAGTGATATAGCGTGAGTGATGTAGATGGATGAAGGAGAAGATCAAACGATTTGATGATAAAGATTATGATTTCTGGAAGATGCAAATCGAATATCCATAGTACTTGAAGATCTTGCATCAGTCTTTGATAGGAGAGGTTTTACATTCGATTGAGAAAGAAGATTAAGAATTGTTAGATTAGCAAGCCCTAAGAATGATTAGTCTCATATTGGTGTAGAATATTGCCTTCAATAACACCAATGAGAAGGCAACAATGAACTTGATGAGGGCATTATCTAACATGTACGAGAAGCCTTTTATATCAAATAAGGTATATCGGGTGCATCGTTTGTCCAATATGAAGATGACAAAGATGATTTTGTGACAAACCACATCAATAATTCAACTTAATCATGATTTAATTGAGTTTGGTGGAAATCAAATTTGATAACGAGGTAAAAGTTTTGATTATGTTATCTTTTTCTACCTAAAAGTTGGGCCACAACTGTGACTGCGCTGAGTAGTTCATTTGATCAAAAGAAGTTAGAACTTCAAGATGTCCAACATCTTTTAGCGAGGGTATTCGCGAAGGAGAGTCTAGTGAATCTTCAAGCACTACCTTGAGTGTTGAAGGTAAAGGGAATAGCAATCGCTAAGGTTTGAATCAGAACCATCGTGGATTGAAGTCTATAGGGGGAAGCAAATCATACCTCATGGTGAAATAATTTGTTGAAATTGCAAACAGGAGGCATATTAAATGAGATTTAGAGCCCTAATGAGAAAACTCAGTATTGGCATAGGAATCAAGAGAAGAAAAAGATATGTGAATGCAAAATATAAACAAACCTTGTTCTTGATGCATTAATTTCGAGCATTAACGATTGAATCTTGGATTCTAGTTTCCAATGAGTCATTTTACTCAACATTATGCACAACTTTGTTGCTTAGATGTTTGGAAAGATATATCTTGCTGATGATGACCATTTAGATATTATGCGGAAAAGTGACGTTCACATGAAGACTGCTAACGATTATCAATAGAAGTTGCATGATATCATGTATGTTTCTAGCCTTAAGACAATTTGATCTTCACAGGTCAATTAGATAGCACATGATACATTAGTATATTTGAGGACAGCTTGTGGAAGATAGTTGAATGTTCTATGGCTGTAGCACAAGGATCAAAGATAGGAACGAACACTGTACATGATTGAAATCAGTAGAGAAATGATAGTAGTTGTTGAGTTGGAATCTGATTCCAAAATGTGGCGCCGCTAAATGGGACTCATGAGGAAAGTGGGACGAAGGTGTTAGCTTCAGAGGGGAAACTGCCTAATCATAAGTTTGTAGATATTTGTCTATGTGAGAATCGTGTTTCGGGCAAGCATAAACGTATCAGTTTTTTGAAGGTTGGAAGTTAACCAAAGAAAGGAAAATTACAGTAGGTGCATACAGATGTTTGACAGCCAGTTCTTATGCATTTCCTTGGACACTCACGCTGCTACATCACGTTTATCGACAACTCCACCAGGAATTTATGGCTTTATTTTCTGAAAAAGAACAATTTGGATGTGTTTGCAACTTTTAAAAGACGAAAAGCTGAAGTGGATAATAAGGCTTGCCTAAAAATTAAATGTCTAAGGCCTGACAATGGCAATAACTAAGGCAGCAAATAGTCCAAACAATTTTTGTAGAGAATGTGATGGGGAAGAGGAATAACAATTCCCAATGAAACACAGAAAAAATGGAGTTACAAAGAGGATGGACAGAAATCTGACTGAGATGCAAGAAGTACGAGGACACATGCAAGATTATCCTAAATGACTTGGATAGATGCAATTAACACAATAGTTCAAGCTACCATAAGAAGAATGGATTAGAAAGAAAGTGAATCTCTCAAATAGAAAAGTTTCCGGTTGTGTCTCATATTTGCACCTATATTATGAAAATAGAGACAATGGTGATGCAAACGTTTTCTTAATTGATATGGTTCTGATTATTATTGATTTGGCTATCTGTCTTGGATAGAACCAAATATGAGAATAATAAGAACAAATGATGTTACATTTAAATGTTACATTTAAATGAGAGTTTTTAACCAAATAAACTGGATCCTCAATATGACAAAAGTTGGTAAATCACTATAGTTTAGATTGATAATATGATATTATTTTATTAAATTCAAAGCACCAGAAAGTTATGTAAGTAAAAGTTGGTAATTTAATGCAGAATCTAGTAATTTGCAAGCTTAAAACTAAATCTGTATTTCATAAATATATCAGTAGTTCAACAATAATTTACCTGGAAAAAAAGTCACTGACCATTTTTTTTTCACCTGTAATTTCTTGCACTTAATAACATTAATTGACATCTACCGGTATAGAGATAAAACCGGTCTTTTGGTTTGCAGATCGATAAATTTATGTTGTGTGTATATATTATATCTTATCCTCTCATAAGAATATTGCTATATAATGTGCAACTTTAGATTTACCCAAAGATCATAAAATGGAGTATAGCTATTCCTAAGACAAAAAGTAAGTAAACAACTTGTCTCCAGCGAGAATATTCCATATTGACGATAGACTGCATTGCAAACACTAAGATTGTTTAAACAACTTTGATCACAAACATAATTTGATGGTTGAAAGCGGGATCACTGCTCCAATTGACGTTGTACTATGCTTGTGAAAGTGACGAAGAATCGGAGCAGCTACGAGCTCGATGTCTCCTTGATTTATCTTTCAATCCGATCCGGAAAGCCGAAGCAAGGTGACTGAGCAAGGATCAGAAATTCATCCTTGTTTACATTATCCTGAACTCTCAAAGACCAAATTACCTGAAACACGTGAGGGATCAGGTCGACAACACTATCCAAAAACCGGGCATCCTTGGACCACGACCCCTGGCTCCGTCGGGCAAGTGGCTAGCGGACAGTGGTCGAGCTCCGTCCCCCACCATTTCAAGTCCTTTTTCTGATTCTGCAGAGCGAAGAACAAGAACACACCCATAAAAGCCGTCCCGGCATCCAACGCTGCCGATAAAACGTAGTTATACTTCTGCCACCAACGCTTTCGGTATCGAAACATGAAATAGTTGAAGAACATCCCCGTGATGAGCCAGCTCGCGATGTTGGTGGGAGAGGCTGGCGGGAGCCCTGCGAAACCAAAGGACAGGACGGGAATGTTTATCAGGCGGATCCACTTCTTTTCCGGGAACATCTTGCTCAGCACCCAAATGAGCAGAGGCAGGATAGCTCCGACAAGGAACAGCCAGACCAAGTTCCGGTACAAGCCATCTGGTGCGAATAGCCTCCTGGGGCCAATCAATCCCCATATGACCGAATTGTCAAACGTGACCCTGAATTTGGGACACGTCCATGGGGACTCAGGATGAAGCGCCTCCACGTCGCAAATGTTCTCGATGCTCCCCATCATCCACCATGCCACCGCGAGGTTAACTGTGCCCGAAACTAGACTAGCCACCAGCTGCAAAAATCGAAACAAAGATATCAGACGCGCTGAGCAATCTCAAGGCCTTCGTGCCCAGGGTCCGAGCTGCAAAAACCTGAACCGTGAACATGCAGCGTGGAGGTATCTTCATGTAGTGCCCGAGTTTGAGGTCCGACAAGAAAAAAAGGGCATGGGCAAAGCTGAATCGCCCGTAGATCTTGAAAAGCAAGGTCGCTATGGGCTTTCCCGGCAGAATATAACCGATCAAGAGCTGTTCTATGATTTCATATCCCGGTTGCTGCAGAAGAAGTCGCAGAGAATCAGCGCAATGCTCATATCTAACTAATCTAGCCAGGCTAACGACAGATCCAGTGGTCTGGAAAATCTGAAGACAACGAGAATGGACTCATCAGGGAATTTCATAAATGTTACCAGGTTTGTGGTTGCTTGAATGACCCCAATGGGGAGTACAACAAGCCAAGACATGAAGAAGGCGAGAATCATCAGCCACCACGGCAGTTGAACGACATCTTTCCACACGAAGCACATCATCACCGACAAGGCGACACATGCCGCTGCTACACTGTGGAACCACCATTGAGGGACTTGTTCGTAACGCCTCATCAGCTTCGTGTGAATATCCAGTTTCACGTCCTTCATCGCGGCTCGGCTCCTCCTTATGACGTCGCTACGAGATGGAAATATAGCATGACTCGTCAGTTAATCATGATCAATAGCACTCTCTATACTAAAATAACGTGACGAACCATACAAAAAAAAAAGAAAAGAGAAAAGAGAAATAAAGGAAGCAACCATTTTAGAAATACAACGATTTATTAAAGAGCATTGTGTAAACTGGAGGTGCTTAATCTTGGAAATAATGGAAGTTACCTGCCGTGGAACAACGCCACATGCGAGAAAGTCGCAGCGATGCGGGTGAATCCCGATGCTATTGATATCGCGAATATGGGGTTTAGGTACAGCTTCCCGTAGCTTTCGTAAGCAGCTACATCAAGATCATATTTTGGTGTCAATATCTTGGTGATATCGTACTTCTGCCCGTCGAACTTGAACAGCTGATTTGAGAATATGGGAAATCGCCTAGCGTAGAACAGGTTGTACTTCCAATAGCATAGAGGCACTACTACATAAATGAACACAACGAAGCCGACCCCGACATTGGCAATTGTCTGCCAAGGCGTCACCAGCGGGCTTCCGCGGTAGGCGGAGACACCGGCCCAGTCGAGGGTGAAGGCGCCGATCCCGAGCCCATGGTATCCTGACCCAATTTGCTGGGCGATGACGCTGCGGGGCCATGCCCAGCAGACCCAGGAGAAGAATGTCAGGACGGGGAACAAATAGCCAGGAAGGAGGTAGTAAGCAAAGCTCACTGCGAGCGCCATGAGGAAAAACTGCATTCGCGTCAGGCCTTTGGTTTTGTGTTCTTTTTCGTGGAGGGCTCTGAAAGAAAAAAGGCGAATGATTATCAAGATAAGCAGACTTTTGAAATGACAATCAAGCAGAACCATTTAGACCCATAAAGCCCTTTGAGGTGATTATAGTCGAAGAGACGATGCACCTTAATAGATGTCAAAGGGTCACATAAGTTCCATTATAATTCCCTAGGTTAATCAGTTCCCTTGCCGAGTATAAATCTAAACAAGCATGAAGATAGTACAGTTACGGACCTGAAGAGAGAGACCTGAGCAAGGTTTGCAGGCCACCACATCTCGGCAGGATCCACCAGGTACTTCCTAAACATTCCAGCCCATCCGTACCCTGCTAACTTTTTGTACCATCCAGCAAAAGATGCATCAGTAAAGTGGAAACAGATTATTTGAACTCAGGCCTCAACGGGGAAAATTGCAAAAAAAGAAAAAGAAAAATATGACGGAACCAAGAATGGCAACTCCTCGCTACTCGAAGGAAGTAGACTAGTATAACGAGATGTACCTGTGTCGTCAAGACAATGATGAGGGCACAGAGGAAGCTCAAGTTCTGCTTGTAATAAGTCTTCATCACCGTGATCGGTCCAATGGAGTAAGCATCAACTCCGCCTGTGGCCACTCCACAGTTTGCGAAGATGGTGATCAAAACGTGCTCTTTGATGTTGAAAGGCCCTGGGTTCAAGCTAAAGCTGTGCCCAAAGAGCTGGTACCGCTTAGCAGGCAGCGTCCTGGCCATGAACTTGCCGATGGGCAACACAGTGATTTGCATCAGGATGGACGAGATGGTCAGCGGCTGTGTCCGGAACATGAAGAAGGTGTTGAGGAAGATGAGGATGATGCAAGACGTAAGGCCGAGGACCCACACGCGGAATGTCATCACCGGAAGTGACTGGTCGTCGGTCTCTGGCACGACCAAGGCCACTTCTTCCACTGCACATCCTTCTTCTTGCTGTTGATCTTCTCCTGTGACGAAGGCCACTTCTTCCGCTGCGCGTCTTTCTCCTTGTTCTTGATCTCCTCCTGTGTGATCTTTGTTTGGCTTTCCTTGGTATTGGGTCTCTTCATTATTGATAGTCATTGAAGCAATCAAGTTTTCCGAAGTCGAACCCAAAAAAACAAAAAATGGAGCAGAGAGCACAGTCTCCGATCTGCGCTACTCACTTTGGTGGATGTACATTGGTACATGTATCATGAGGAATTGCTTAGAAATGAATATTTGTCTGATTTAGGAAGTCAAAGGGTCATAACAAGATCAAGATGGTCACAGAAGTTCTTGGAGCAAATTCAATATAGAGGAGAAGCCATTGAAGTGGAGTCTTGGATGATTACAATATTTAAATATTGAGCAGTGCCGTATGGGTATATTAAAACTGATTTACTGGATTTTGTATACTAAATGAGGGGCGAATTAGAAGTGAGCCTTTTAGCCATATTCATCATTCAATAATGACCGGACTCATCAATTAGAATACCAAGCACGTAACAATATTCTTACAAAAAATAAAAAAAATTAGACAATGCTTTCAAATTTAATAAAGTTATGTCCTATTCACATCATTTAATTATTTCTTCTCTCTTCGCTCATTTTGGCACGTTCCGACTGCAATTTCTGGCTCTATTGCTCGGATATAAATTGTTTATTGACGGACTACGGAGTCTGATCAGCATTTTTTATTGGAGCAGACTTAACCTCGTTGGATTAGCATCTAATCCCCAAAAAGGTATCTGGCAAGTGGCAATATCTTACTATTATTTTTAATACTTAGTCTAAAGATCCTTCATTTATGTCAAAGTGGGAAAGTTTTATATCAGACATCTCGAAGAACGCATACGGATCCTAGGAGCTAGGTGCTTTATCATGGGTGTGTCATTAAATTTAATGCAAAGCATTTGCCCTTTTACCATAAGTTAAGCACACTAATAACGACAAATTGGTTTGATTTTTATTAAATAACGCGACAGAGTTCTATTGGATGCTGAGTACGATTCACTTGTTCAAAAGCCCAAGTAGATTCTGCCACAAATCTAGAATATCACATTTAGTACATCTGTATTTACACTACATATGAATTTTCACTGAATTTTCATATATGTCCCAGACAGAAATATTATGTTTATGTTTCCGACAGTTGACGAACATGTCACGTGTCTTGAGCTTCGGTAAAGAAACCATGCTGAATTGAAAGAGGCAAACCATGCTCTTAACCCCATGCATGTAAATTATATTTGCTTGCATTTGATCCACAAGTTATAAAGTCACCCGGCATAAGATCTGATTGGATAATTAATCACCTGCATTTTCTCTGTGCCATGTCTATTTTGAACACTAACCCCATTATAACTTTTAGCGAACTTGGAACTAGGAAATTTTGAATATAAAATAGAAATAATAAGATAATGAATTGTAGAAATTAAGAATAAACACTGTAAAAATTTTGAAACAAAGCACCTTTGATTTCCAAGCAATTAAAACACTAGAGACATGTATAAGGGGGAGAATTGTTCAATCGATCCTAATACTATCTTACTGACGCCAATTCAGTCATACATTTTTAAATATTGTCGGTTTAGTCCTAAATTAATGTCTCCGGTCAATTTTCGTAGGAAATAGTTGATATGGCAATGTGCATGTAGGACAGCCAACAATACCTAGACCATTACATCAACAATTTTGAAAATTGATCGAAATGGTTATATTGTAATTTCGTACAAAGGTTTGACACTAAATTGGCCAAATTAAAATATCTAGAGCTAAAATAACACCCATACAACAGTGTATGACTGATCGAGCAATTTTTTTTTCTATAATAAGGGGAATTAATTAATGTTTATCTTTGAATACTCATTAAATAGCTGTTTGAGAAATATTGTACAATCTTCAATGTATCAGTGGTTCTTGCGAAGTACGAGATTAGGGTTTTGAAAATGGGAACTTATTTATGAGCTTTGCGTGACGGGTGCTTCAAATGGTACTCGTTAACAAGTCTCCTCATAAGTAGACACATTTTGGGCATGGAAGATCACCATTAAATATGATTAGATTAACTGTGCATTAAAACCTTTGTAAGTATAGTTCAATATTAAAACAAATTGAGCTGTCAATATTTTACACAATTATCTAGGACAAGATCATCAAGATCGTCCAATAGAAACAAAAAGGGTCAGTTGTCATGGTGGACCACCATTTTTAGACCATGATGAAATAATTAAATACGTAAAGCTTCATCCGGGCTTAGTCACGGCCTCCACCGCTTGCGGACGAGCAGCAGTCCGATGACATGAAATGGGCCAAATCTATCATATTTAAATCTACCAAAGTTAAGATGTCAGGCTCAGTTTCTTCTTATTTTCCAAATAAAATCATATTTTTTTATCATTTCTATAAGATGCGATCTTTCTAACTAATGCGACATACTTATACCCGATGAATTAGGTGATGCAACAAATGTAATGATTAAGACTTTTCTGCCATGTGGAAACAAGCTTTGTTGAATCAATGAGTCATTGCTGATTGACTTTTATTTGATTAAGAAGACTTGATATGCTAAAGGACGGTGGTATTCAAATCTAAGATCGCTTATTTGTTGCTCGGTTCTTCTTGTTTCCTACTTCATTCCTAAAGCAAATGTCGGCCTAGGTTGTCCTCTACCCACTAAAATACTCAATGATTTCTCTGTAAACCGATTCAAACTTTTCGGTACACGTGGTGGCGATTTCTTAGAACCCTTAAGTCGCAAACGAAGAAAAATAAATTATCGTGAATGTTGAAAAGTCTAGTTCAAAGTTCTAAATTTTTAGAACGGTCGACAAAATTTTTACAAAATCTTAATATGATACTAGAGCAAGAGATCATGAGCTCTAATTTCTAGAACATTTGCTTCCGTAATTAGATATGCTTTAGACTCATGCTAAAACCCAGCTTAACGAGAGCTTATTGTTAGAACAATTAAGTAGTAAATCATGCATTCATCCTAAAAATCTCACAATAAATATTAGAGACGCATTGTAAACAGTTCGATGAATCGTATAAGAGAGACTAATCAACTTGCTTGGCTCAGACAGACAAACACCAACACCAAAGAATTTGTTGTCTTGTTAAATGCTTACTTTGTGATTAGTGTCTCGAATTCAGAGTGCTCTCCGGAACCAAACTGCCGAAGCTATGTGGAGCCAAATCGACTCATGGGAACGGAATTAGGCAGATGCATATTGATAGACACTAGTCAAGTGAAACGATCTAGATATTCTTGCTCCAACTCGGGCCTAATAAAAGGGATGCCCATGTCTACAAGAGTGAGAAATAGTGACCAGCATCGGCGATTCTCGGACTTTGTCGTTGGCGTTTCATAAGCACCGTCGAAATGTACAATTTGAGTTATGATTGTTATTTATCATAAGCGAACCCTTACCCAATTCAATATCGGGAATGAATCAAAAGCCGATTGATATCTCTTCTGATTTTATGCATGCTATTGAAACTGCACACTAAAATTTGGATGATTCTATACATCTGTAGTCTACTATCACTTTAGAAAGTTATCGACTTAATTGTAAAAGTTACTGATACATTTACGAAACTGTAACATCACTTCTTTTTTCTTTTTTCTGCCAAAATTGATTGTTTTTTAAATAGGAATAGTAGTAATCTGATTTCCAGGACGTGGCAGTGCAATAGGTCCACCTGAGGATGATATGCACAATTTGAGGGTTCCGGATCCCCTGCTTTGACTAGGTGGTAAAGCATGGGTGCTCTGTCAACAGCAGCCGTCCGATATCGAATGGCTGCCTTTCAAAAAAAAAGGTAAAAGAGGGTGGGCCCCACTTTAATAGGGGGCCCATTCCTCCTCTCTCTAAAATCCCATGCTCTACTGACAGGTAGAGCAGGGGATCCATTCCCCAATTTGAGTGGCAAATCATTGATGACTTTTTTTTTCCTTTCCCAAGTGAATTATTACTACTTTTGATTTCGATGTGATAGCAACACTATCAATCAAAATGCCACTCCTTGATTATCTTGATGGCCTGTAGAACGCTTTGTCATATAAATTAAATTTAAACAATGTTAAATAGCATTAAGTATACTTAACATTAGATAGTTCGTTTTTCAGAATGTAAATGAGACATAACACATTAAGAGTCGATCTATTAGAAAAAAATCCTTAAAATTTTCTTAATTGATTATTAGCCAGTGTTTCTACGGTACTGCCATAATTTCTATCCACTCAATCTTCACAATTTATTCCACATGTACTACCTCAGTTGCTCTTCGTAATTTTCCATTCTTTTTTCAACTCTAAGATAATTTCCTTAAGTGGAAACTGACCACAAATGCACAGTCCAAATGTTGCTTTATCTATTCAATTGTTAAGATATACGTATGATTTGCGTTAGAAAAGTTTCACATTGAATAACTGGAGTAACGTAGGGTAGTTGATATATTTTCGTTAATTAAGGACTTGTTGACTTAATCTTCCGAGTAAATGTTTATTAAACTATATAAATTCATGGGCTTAAACTTGGGCCTTCTCTAGGCAATTTTTCAGGCAAAAGTATTGGGCTTCGCGCTCTCCCAGAAAATGGTACTAGAATCAATGGTTAATTGGTGCTTCACGGTTTGATCTAGCGAAAGAGTTCAAGTTGCCAAACATTAGACTTCTTGGTTTGGTCTGGAGAAATGTATACATTAATGGAGATTCAAGTTGAGATATGTTGAGATACACATTTTTACTAGTGTTAAAAAGAAATATCATATCGAATAATTAGGATGGTATGGGGTAGTTTGTATATCGTAGTTAACTCACAACTCATTGAATTAAAGCTTTTCAGTGAAGTTCAGCTTAATTTATCGACGAACTCAAATTTGAGCTCCTTCTAGACAATCTTCCTCGGTCTTATTATCAGGCTTATACTGTACACTCAAAGCTCAGAAAGATCGCCGTTGATACTCTAATAGATATTGACCCGAGTCCCATTCTCCACGAAGGAATCTCCACTCAAAATGGAGACGCCCATTGCATCAGGCTCCGCATCAAGACTTATTTGGAAGCATCGGCTTTCCGGCGATTCCCATGCTACCAATTAGCCTTTTTTCCTGTCGAATACGACCTTGCGAAAAGCCCTGTGCATCTTTTTCAGGTACTGTCTTAGTTTGTGACGCGCATTACTCTGGAATATGGTCCATGAGTGGCCTTGTGGTCCAATGCCGCAACTGCAAATGTCGCTGTTTGTATACTGAATCTCGTTTAAGTGGCATGACAGGCCACACATGACATTAGAATGTCCTATTGCGGGTCGCACGAATAAAGAGCGAATGTGAATCGAGTTTGTTCCATCGTCTGTGCATTTGTAATGGCCTGTTCCGTGAAATTTTGGTGTTTCCTTGATCTAGTAGGCCCTAAATCTGAAGAAATGATGGCCCTGGTTAGCAAAGATTACTGAGTAATGGTTTTGCCAAGAGATTGAATCCCACTGCCGCCCACCAACACCACCCCCCCTCAAAGATCATGATACTGAACCGGTCGATGCGTTCCTTTTTCTAGTCGGATTCTCGATCATATGAAGGGACACGACCAACTGAAGCTTCCATTCTTGATTTTGACACTGATGTCGGAGATGGAATATCAGTATGTACATGGGCAATTTGCGATTCCAGTCGGGTCTTCTTTGGGTCCAAGTAGGGGTCCAAATAAAGGATCGACAGGTGAATAAGTCCGCCGTACGTTCCACGAGAGCTGGTCGGCACACTCTGTGGGGATGCACTTAATGAATGGTAATCCTAGGCATGGACACCTTTTTCTCCTGAAGACGATGCTCAACGTCGACGATCTCCACAAAAAATGGCGCACGGATGAAGACCAGATAAAGCGAATAAGAAGCTGAGAATATTCCTCAATTATAGATCAATTGACAACGTAGTCCATTATGGTTCGTGCCATTAACGGCGTAGTAAAAATGCGATTTTGAATGTTTTCTCTTCAACCTCGATTATAAACTGTAGCTTGGCATCTAGGAAGAAAGACTATTAATGTCGAAAACGAATTCCCAGCTCGAGAGGGAGAGAGAATGCACAGGTTATTGCAGAGCAATATTTGCTGAAAATTCATCTACGATTTTACATCAACAGAGTAGACAATCCGTAACACAGATTACAGAAGATCAACAGATTACAATTGACGAACCACTCCCGGTCTAGCGAATCTCTTTATTAGCAAGCTTTAAGTACAATGGAAAATTGCGTCGACACGTGCTCTCAACAGATCCCAAGGTTCGAACCTCTCTGCACTACATCACAGAGCAAGCGTTCGGATTCTCATCGCTGAAGAACTGATGCGGGTACGAGTAATATTCCATGTAGTACTTGGAGGGCCAGTACTCGCTCTTCTTTATGTCCATCTTCGTGCCATCGTCATCCTTCCCTTCCTCGCCGTCCTTCTTCTCTCCTTCTTTGCTTTCTTCCTTCTTCTCCTCGTCTTTCTTCTCGTCTTCCTTCTTCTCCTCGTCCTTCACGATCGATGCTTGCTTTCCCGTTCTCTTTTTCACATAGTCGATCAGCTTCGGCGGGTCAATCACGCCTTTGACTATTACCCGGTCATTCGCCACATCTGTCTCCACCGTCTCAACACCTGCAAAGCATCGATAAAATGAGTCTTCCTCAAAGGTATAAAGCTCAATGAAGCCCAGAGAAGCAATGATCAGTTAGAAATTTATGTTGGTCCCCAGTTCACAATTCATAAGCAGACACTTGCCTCGAATCTTCCGGATTCGTTTCTGTAAAGCCTGAGCGCATGCTTCGCAATGCATTCCAACCTTCAACACGACTGTTATTGGAGCCGGAGGCTTAATAATCAGCCATAGGGAATTAGCAATCGTCAATCACATGAATGTAGGATCAGCCAAGAGGAAAAAATCGCATGAACATTACGGATAAATGAATAAAAGGGCATGAATCGGCACACGATTTACAACAACAATAACCACACTCATTCAGGCTCCTTGGTATAGCTTTTCCTAGTAGCTAAGTCACTAGTTGTACACAACTAACATATGGTATAAATTGTGCCATTACATGTGGTACGTTCTTGTCTTGTCACACCAATCATTTACAGTAAATATATACAAAATGTACCTTACACATAGCATCCCTAGTGTCATTATTCAATTCTAATAGGGCTATTCTTTTACCGGGGGGTGAAGGCACAAGTGGCAAAAAGAAGCCAAAAAGCACTCATAACCCGAGGTACGTACGAAGCAAAGTGACAAGAAAAGATCGTAACCTAACTCCAAGACCAATTTATGTAGCTTGGGTCCTCCTCATGGAGACCCACGTACGATTCGCCTACCTTTTTCCTTTTTTTTTTCCCTTTAAATTTAACCTATGCACCGTTTAGGAAATGGACATGAAATGTGGACATAAACACACATTGACGAAATAATCCGGAAAATGAATAAATAAATAAATAAGCAAGAAACAAGACAAAGTATCAAGAATTATACTCGTGAACTATGATTTGGTACACGCCGCATAACTACTTTTTTCACACAAAAAAATGTGAATCGCAAGACCTTATGAACACTAAGGACATCTTCTTTTGCTTAACCCCCATATGGTTTACAAAGTTCACGTGACCAAATGAATTTCAACCTTGTGATTCCTGGAGGATGGACAAAATAAAATATAAAATGAATGGAAAAAAATACGTGTGGTTTCTTTTTCATCACCTTTTTTAAAGCTAGGGTTTCGCTCGTGACCCGGTGCATGGCTCCACTATATTAAACAACAAAAGACTAACGATCGAAATCGATCAACATGGTGGGGTCTCGAAAAGAGCCCACTTCGACAGCCTCCTCTCTCATAGCTCCAACTCATTGCTCACTGTGCCTACACAGCATGTGTCATCTTTTGCTGACCCTGTCTAGTTATTTTCGTGTCAGGAGTATTAAATAGCAACTTTCGCTACATTCCACCCCCAACTTTACCCAAGTTTACCAATTTTCACTGTTGTATTCGATGAGGGTTTACTGATGGAACCTTATCTCGATTTACATTCAGTGAAGTAATCATCAAGTGGCGTCACTTGTTCCACACACCATCTTAGACATTTAACTATTCCCAATGTCAAATTCATACAAGCTCATAGATGGCTCGATTAATCTGAATAGGTTGATTTGAAGTGATTCACAAGACCAATCATATTGATTTAGAAATTAGAACCCTTATATTATTATTGTATGATGTCATTTTTTTAAAACAATGTCATCATACATGGTAACAGTCATTAGAATTGAGGAGGTGACAATCCAAATCAAACAAACAAAAGATTGAGGAAGTGGCTGAGGAGCTAGTTAGGCGCTTTTGATGATTTTAGTGAAGCCCTCAGATATGCTACAATAAACTGCCATGACAATCAATGCACCCTGGTTCTTCTATTTTTAGCAAAAGACTACAAATAGAAGAAAGGTAGTTGGGGTTTGGTGGTGTGTGGCTATGACTGATTTCATATCTGAAAAAACATTTTAAAAAAAAAAAGGTTTACCTCCTCTTTTTTCTCTTCCTTGGGTGGTTCTTTAGCTTCTTCCTTGTTCTCCTCCTCGGGAGGCTTAGGCAAAGGCGAGATTAACTCCACTTTCCTGCCACTTTTCTTTTGCACCCTCTCACACACTTTTGCAGGGTCTGCCGACTTCCCTTTCACCACTACTTTACTGGCCTTGCTGTCTATGGTCACCTCTTCCACTCCTGAATTGACGCCACGGCATTCAAGTCAAATATACGGTAATCTCTTTGGCCCGGAAAAGAAAAATCTTACGTAAAATTTCCTAAAATTCAAAGTTCATTGTTGATGCTAACAAGCAGTTTCAAGACACTTTGTGTGAAAAAAAGCAGAAATTTAATTCTCAATGGATTGATTATACCCAAAATAAGAATTGTCAACATAAAGGATGTTGCAAAATTTCTTTGCATAGTTGCTCAACAAGTGTTATAAAAATTTACTGTTGAATAAAATCCTCAAGATAATTAGATTGGAAAGCAAAACTAACACCTAAAATGAGTGATTAAAGGATATTTTAGTATATTTGAAATCCACTCAAGCAAAATTGACTGGATCTAGTTAGGAATGATCATTTATCTCAACGGTCCACCACTTTCAAAAATGATGTGCATGATCTCACAAGTGACTAATAGAAAATTGAGTTTGAAACCCAAAAGAAAACAAACCCTCAAGCTAATAAGGAGTTGTCTCACTTGTAAATTTTTTAATTTTTACATACATTCCAAAGGATTTGAATATGGAAGCTTGCATGGGGAGTGGTGAGGAGCTTTTTCATAATAGAAAATTGAACGTAATAAAATCAAATGATAATGAGACCTGCAAACCCTTTCAGGGCTCTTGCAACTTTTCTGGCGCAAGCCTCGCAATGCATATCGACCTTGAGCACAATCTCTGGGTCTTCTTCTTTCTTCTCATCCTTCTTCTCTCCTTCTTTGGCCTCCTCCTTCTTCGCCTCCTCCTTCTTCTCCTCTATTTTCTCCTTCATTGTTACCACAAAACAGAGGAACGACACTCAGTCTCTGTGAGTGTTATGTGAGAGAAACCAAAGTGGGGAAAAGGAGGAAAGTGGAAAAAGAAAAATGACTGAGCAAATGATGAGAAAGAACTGACTTCACCCATTTCTGTGATGGAACTAGAAGAGCTTTCTCTTCAATGGGTTCAGCAAATGAAGCCCTCTTCCACTTCCACTTCTGCTCTCTCTCTCTCTCTCCCTAATTTCTGTATCAGGAGAAAGAGGCAGTACGTTATAAGTAAGGGACAGAGGATACTGAAAATCTGACGTGGAAGTGTTTTTCGTGGACAGCCTTTAACGTCCTTTAGCAGCAGCAGAATCTCATCAATATTATCTAACGATTATAATTTATTATCTTTCATTAAGTCGTCTCATTTGCCATGCATTTAAAAAATAATTAAAAGAAAGATTCTAAAATAACTTGAGTGGCAATATTGAGTCCACAAATTTATGGGAAACAAAGAATCTAGACCACTCAAAATGGGATGAATGTAGTGTTGGGATATAGTGTCCCCTAGTTATGTATGAGAAGTGATGACTCTTTATTTATGTCCTTATTTCAACCAACATACGTCATTTCGTCATGCATATTTGGACAAAACCCGAATGTATTCGTAGTTGTTGTCGTCGTTCATTTTGATTGGTTATTGTGCGGTATCGTTTAACTATACGGTTGAGTTTGTTAGTCTTTTCTTAAAATACCGCGAGAGAGAGAGACGAGGTTTATTTTATCTTTGGAGACGATTTGCCAGTTGCTTGGGTACTGGATGAAGCGGCAAGTAACATTTTAAGGACACAACGTGAATTTGTTTGGCTTAGATCAAATGGAATAAGTTTGCAAACGTTCGACACTCGGATCAATTTGCAACCTTCAAGTTTTGTTTATTTGTTGTACGCAATTGTTGTTTCCCAAACACTGCCTGTTGTTGATTTTGTTATTGCCATGCTTTGTTGCTTGTCCAAACGTTGTTGTTCTTTATTATCTAACATGTAATTGTGCAGAAATCAAAGTTATTTCATACATTTCGACAAAACCTTAATGGTTTTGAATAGTGCATTTGAAATGTAAATTATTTAATAAAAAATTATAGTATCATAAGGATAAATAACTGGAGCAGTTTAATTTGAGAATTGAACCGATCTAACCTTACTCAATTGATTCCAAATAAGTTCACACGTGAAGATCGGTTCAGGATTCAAGTAAAAAATTTAGAGATTGACCTTGACCAGTTCTATTACCGATCTTATACCTGGAAAAAAAACTATCGAATCTATTAGAGAATTGGCTTGATAAGGTCGGTTATATGATAAAACCAACTTTAAGCTTGTTTAAATAACTCCTAAATCGCTTATCTTTAAAGCACATCTACTTTTTATTATTATGTTAAAGCATTTTCTTTGGTTGTATGATTACATATTTTTTAGGAATAATGCTACATTTGAAATACAAAATGAACATGTTTGATGACAAAAAAAAAATGAAGCAGAATAACAAAGGTAGGCCAGTTGTGGGTCGACCGACTCAATTCTCGAATCATAGAAGAGTGGATGGGATGTGGTTTTGATGAGTGTTAAAAAGAAAGGGAAAATAAAATCCCTCCATATGCATCTGTTTTCCACCATGCAAATTGCTGGGACAACTTTTCATGCCGTAATTATGGTGTACGGGAGTCCCAAATGTAAGAGTAAGGACAAAATGGCAATAATTCAATCTAGCAGCCTACGTCTCGGTGTGATGTCCCTATTAGAGATGAGCAATCAAAACCGTCCACCCGAAAACCGCCTGAAATCGCTTGAATCGATCGGTTCTAAAACTCACCAGTTCGGTTCCCAGTTCCATATAAATGGAATCGGAAATTTTCGGTCAGGTTCCCGATTCCGGGGGTGGAACCACCCACCTAAACTACTCGGACTGAACTAACACCTAGAGTTGTTGAATTTTTGAGTTCGATATCTAAGAACCAAAGAAAAATAAAATGGAAATTGATGTGGATTCAAGTAGATCGCCTATATCTCATGTTCAAATTAGAAAATAAGAAAAGCCAAAACAAATTTATATTCCGCTCTTTGCGCTTCAAGTGTGAACTTGTATGAACAATACTGAAAAATAAATTAACTCATAAACTCTGATAACGTCTCCTCTATACAGATCAAATCGAGCAAAAAATATCTCCATGTGCACTTTATTTTGAAATGTTATATTCGACATAACATTTGCTCAAGCCACTGTATAATTATTTAATGCTTGTCTGCTTGGGATGGTTCAAATTAAGGAAAAAAATTGTATCTATCAAATTCTTTTTTAATAATTACCCACCCAAGAACCAAACCGGACTGCCCAATTCAGTCCGATCTGGTTCCCGGTTCCAAATAATAAGGAACTGGGAACCTAGAACCGCCCAAGAACCTATCATCCCTAATTCACACAACCAAAAACTTCATTGTCTCAAAATTCATCCTTGTTCCAGTCCACAACATAAAAAACTCATCCTTTTCTCTTACTCAGCAAATCCATTATTTACAAAAAAAAAAAATCTTCCTCTTTTAAAACTCTATTATAAGCTCTTGGTTTCAAATTATAAAATTGAGTTTACTTAACCTTTGATTTTCTTTTTTGCTACTTTGATTGTCTTTCTTTTCTCTTTGGATCTATTTTGGGAGCTTATGTGCCTGAATATATTTCTATAGCTAATCTCGAGCGATAGAAGAGTCCATTTCGATCATTCATGTAGTTGACATTAATCAATGAGAATGTTTATACATGGTTCCATAACCTTTCCAATATTAGTATGCTATCATCTCCCGATTTAGATTTAGATTTAAATTTTGGGGTTTTGCTCTCTTGAGCCATACATAAATATAGATCTAAAAGTTGTTTTTACATATATTTGACTTGTGTTCTTATAACATATTGATATTGGTATATCTATATGGTGATGGTGATGAGAATGTTGAACCTAAATATGCAACACAACTCCTTGTAACTAGAGGGGGAAATGTCAGACCTATGCTCATCATTAACTCTGATGATGAGAATGTTGATCATAACCATTGCAAGCTAGAGATATATATATCGGCGTGAGTTGATCATTGACTTTGATAATCGACTACCAAAACTTTATGTCGACATATATGTTCTTAATGGATGAGAGTGTGCTAATTGTAGACTGTGCTTTGTTATTTATATTCTGTAATTTACAATTCTTTAGAATTTGCTAAACTTGAAATATTTCCATACACTATTATTTTGACAAATGAATTAAATTTTTATTTCAAGCACCACAACCCATTACAACTAGAAATAAAATGGAGACATCCAATTGCATTTTTTTTTGGCACGAAGAACATATCAATGTAAATGAACCTAAAAATCACAAATGGAGATGGTAAGAATTTCTTATGGTTCACAGCTTGAAAATTTACAAATACACAATTGGAGATAACTTCCATCGATCAATTCATAATTATTGTACCATCTACATCTTAAATAGAAAAGGAGCCCATTGCATCATTCTAAATATATGAGTTTGATTACGTCAAGAGATGTAAACATGCTACAGTAACATTAACGAAATAAATTAACTAGCATATGCCAAATCTGATAAAAGAGAGAAAATTTGATCTTTTAACTTTAAAATTCCGAAGAATATAGCGCTTTGACTTTCTCAACAAGTTTATGAACTTTAACGTGAGCCACATGGTTACATAAAAATAAGGAGTGTGAACTTTTTTGTTGATTTTATGGACTTTTGATGTGAACCGGAGAGTAATGGAGGATAAGGAAGTTAAACTATTTTTGTTGTTTTCTTCGTGCTTTGATGTGAATGAACAACTAAAAATTAGTTGTGAAAGTTCAACATTAATTAAAAGTACGAAGGAGAAAGAGACAAAGAGAATTAGAAAGATTTGTTTCAAATTTAAAATTTTTAGGGTTCTTCTACTTTATTTTGTCATTATTTTTTTATTATTTTTACTCTCTTTATTTATTTATTTGTTATTCTCTCCCATCATTCCTTTATAAGAATTTGTTAGATAATAATCTGGACTAATAAACCTAAAGTATGTAATAAATATAGATACTATATAGACATTCTTACAAAACATTTATTATAGAATAGAAAGAAATTCAAATATATAAGTAAGAACGAATGTTGTCCATCTTTTTTTTTTCATTTTCATATTACAATCCAAATATTTATTTTATATTTATTTGTTATTTTAATTTTTTTTAAGCTTCTAAGTTTCTTATTCAAGAAAAATAACTTTTACACCATGGAGATAAGAAATTCTATTTGCCTTTATCCCACCTCATCCATGAGATATGTCTATTTAGGCTATTTCCACTTATATGCAATTTCAAATTTTGAGCTTGAACCAAATACAAGATAAGATAAATTTAATCCTATTTCGACTTTTGTTCTAACTACCAAACATAGCCAAAAGTCTCACACGATACTTTACAAACCGGCTTTGGAAATTTTTGTAAAATAATTGTTACAAAGTCAAACATTGAGATTCGTGAGCCGACCCACTAACATTAGGAAAATCATTAAAATGGACAATGTCCTAAACGAGACGGCAAAGAAAAGTTCAGGAGGGGATGAAGATTGGTTCTTTCAGATGATTGGCTTTAAGTTGCATAGTCAAAAAGAAATGGACAGGGTTTGCTCTACCCTTATCGAATCGTGACCGACCATTTGTTGGGCGCTTACACAAGTGGATGGAAGCAGGTCACTACAGCTACATTGATGCTATAACATGTGTATCATCTATTGGTGATTTGAGTAGTTGTAAATAGCGACAATCATGAGAAAGGCCCTCATTCAACTTGAGTATCTTTGGATTTGATCGTTCTAATGGATTTGAAATAGCTTTTGTACAAACTTAGTTCATGGTTTTCCGAGAGTCTATCAATCCAAATCTTCCGTGCGAAATTTATGGGCCAACGAGCAAGATTTCATATTGCTTCAATCATAATAAGTCGGAATTTGTCACCGACTCGCCATATCTTTTGATACGCATTCAGGCATATTCTTGAAATCAACAAAACTTACACAAGCGCTTTATTTTCTAACCGACTTAGCGATTTAAATATGAAGTTGCAACTTAGAAATCGCCTTCACGGGATAAATTTCATAGGCCAAGCTCACTCATGTGATGATTAAATAGCCAATTGCTAAGATTGTCAATACTTAAATTATTATTCTTCTTCTTTTCCATTCAAAAGGCGTGATCCGCATTGTCTTAGTCCAAAGGGGTCTTAAAGCATGGTCATTCTTTTTGTAGTGATGTTGGTAGGACGAAGTACTATCGTTCTCTAATGATGATGTCGCTAATCAACTTCAAAAGTAGGGTTTAGTTTATTGATTTGGGGCAACTTTTTCTCAGTTCAAACAAAAATTTTAGCCATAGGACGATGTACTTTGTGCAGATGAATCCTAGATTCTAATTAATCCAGAAATAAGAAAATAAGGACTTTTTTAATGAAATAATTTTCTTCTATATATTCCACGCCACGATCAATTAATTATGTACTTATTATTCATTTAAATATAGTTGTCATCAATGAAATATATTCATTCAGTTTTTTAGACCTCACTACGAAGATTCAAGCACTATACTTAAATTAAAAGGAAATATTTCAAGAGGTTTTTAATTTTTTTTAGTTCGATTTTTAGTATTTAATCACTCCTAAAAACTATTGCCCTTTTTGGATTCTCAATCTCGGCGAATCATCCTATGGATGAAGAACAGGCTAGCGACGGTGGGCTTGAGGAGAGAGACCAGTGTGGCAGTATCTTCAAAAAGTCAAAAAGTCAGAGCGGGAATCAGGTGGGGCCCATCAGAAGTGTCGCCATTCGGTGAACGGCACGTGGGAGGATAAGCTTTATCTTCACCTTTTCTTTTGTTTTTTTTCCTTTTGGCGAATTGAAAGTGAAAGTGAGGGGAAAAGAAAAGTGAGATTGATTTTTCGTCCTCGTGCGGCCAACTTGGATGACGCTCGCCCATGGAATCTCAAACCAAGTGCTCACATAAATTCATATTCCATGCATAAGCACTGCCCTCTATAGATGGATTTATTTGGGAAAAAATTATGATGAAGAAATGCATATTTTTTAAAAATATTTTCTTTTTTTTGGGTTAACGAATTCGTTTTCCTAACTTTAAGCATATCTTCTAGAAAATTATTTTTAAAAAACAAATCTTTACTTTAAACAAACACATCCTACCTTCAGTTTTTCTATAGATATTTATCTATAGTTTTATTTCTTATACATTTGTGCATTTTGCCTTCACAAAATGTCAATCTATGCTCATCGATAAGGGTTAAATAGCTTCACACAATTTCAAGGTGAGCATACTTGTTTCGGAAAAACAAATTCTGTGTAACCCATTTTAATTACTTTGCTCATTGAGAAGCTGTCGCACGCAGAGAAGAGTAATTTATTTCAAAGATAGATTAATTTGGCTGTTTAAGAAAACTAACTTAAGAATCTGTGAGTGGTGAATCCAGTTTGATTTTTTTTTCTAGAAGAGAAGTTCCTCAAACATAGGTCAATATATGATGAGTATCAGCATCGCCTTCCTTATAAGATCATTCAATTCTTCATTTAAATTCTCCATATTCAAAACAATAATGCTACATGTAGACTTTTGATATGTCTATTTTCTATTGGCGATTTTTTTAAGTGAAAATCTTTCGTAATATTTTCAGCACGACATATATTTGTTTTTCCTTCCGAGAAACGTGATGGAGAAATTGGAATTGAAATTTTCAACTAAGTGAATAGAATAATTTTGAATTGTGACAGAGATTCGTATCCACAATAAAAATTGTAACAAAAAAGAACAAATTAAATATAGCTCACTCTTCAACATATTGGGCAAGATTCGTTATGATATTGACCAATTATTTTGCGGATAAAAATTAACTAATCTTTGGAACATTACCGCGGAAAAAATTCGAAGCTACTGTTCTCTCCAGTTTCCCTAATATCCCTAGTATTAAAAGGAGATACCAAAGTCTTATCTTCAAGACTCCTCTGAAAGCAAAAGCCACCTACATAGAACCGAAAGAGAGGTGAATGATTCAGCTAAAATGGGTATGGTTGGAGTGAAAAATTAAATAATAAAATAGAGAGAAAGCAACTAGGGTGTGCTTCTAGTTATTATTTTACCTCTTTGTTTGGTCAAAAAGGGCAGCTTGAGGCCTTTTCCAATCTGATATATTTTACTAACCTTTTTCATTTGTCATGATCATATACACTTCGCCATAGAACCACTTTTTTTTCCCTTAAAATATAAATTTGCAACGATAAGATTAATCTATTCAGAGAGAATGCCATCGACATAATATAAAGTTGTTTTGAGTGCATATCATACATAATTTAAGTCTCAATGTGAGACTCAATTGTAAAAAATTCCAAAGGATAAGAAAATGGCGCTCATTCTCTAGGCCTACAAACCCTTTTGTTTTTATCTTTTCTTTTCGTTTTGGCATATCCCTTTAGCTGAAATCATGCTTCCGTGCTAACAATAGTGCCCCATTGAAGTGAGGACTAAAATGCTGATCTACTTCTGGATTTTGTCGCATCTTAATGAAGTCCTAAGCATTAGCAAATGGACGCTACATCTATGGGTGATTGACTTCAGACCGAAGAACTTAGAACCTACTATATTGAAGTCAATTTCTCTAGGACCGGTTCTCGTGCGATCAAGTCATTTTTCATGTCATGGCATGTGCGATTTGTCAGGCCTTGGCACTTGAAGGAAATGCATGTTTTAGGGGTGATTAACTTGTCAATACTTTCTCTTGCATTCATATGCTCCATGTTGACGCGATCTTGCTGATGGGGAAGACGGAAATATGGGTTCATAGGTAATGCTAAAGGTGGACCAAGGGCTCTCAATCCCTGCGAGTTCTCCCAAAACCTTACCTCATGTGAATATTGTTATTTTCATTCTTATTCCAATAAACTTATGAAATTCTTTTATTATAATTATTTATTTATTATTTTCTGGAAACAGGGATTCCGACTGGACCGGAGATTTAGGCTGCGATGAAGCTTGGCGGATATGGGCTGTGGCCATAAATTGGGCTCTTGTTAAGCACTTTTTACAATTGGAAGTAAACCCTATCTTTCTGAGAATCAAATTCATATCTTTCATATTCCATGCATAAGCACTGCGCTCTATAGATGGATTTATTTGGAAAAAAAAAACTATGATGAAGAAATATATATTTTTCTAAAATATATATATTTTAACAATATTATTTTTTTTCAAGTTAAAGAAATCAAAATAGTTTTCAAAAATATATTTTTTTCTTTTGAGTTAAAGAATTTGTTTTCCTCAATTTAAGCATATCTTCTAGAAAATTATTTTTTTTAAAATTCTTTAATTTAAACAAACACATCCTACATTCAAGTCTTCTATAGATATTTATTTATTTTATTTATAGTTTTTATTTATGTATATATGCATTTTGCCTTCACAAAATGTCAATCTATGCTCATCGATAAGGGTTAAATAGCTTCACAAAAGTTTGAGGTGAGCACACTTGTTTTGGAAAAACAAATTCTGTGTAAACCATTTTAATTACTTTTCTCATTGAGAATCTGTCGCACGCAGAGAAGAGTAATTTGTATCAAAGATAGATTAATTTGGCTGTTTAAGAAAACCAACGTAAGAATTTGTGAGTGATGAATCCAGTTTAATTTTTGCTTTTGTTTTTTTGGGTATTCTAGAAGAGAAGTTCCTCAAAAATAGGTGAATATATGATCAGTATCAGCAGCATCTTCCTTATAAGATCATTCAAGTCTTCAATTAAATTCTGCATATTCAAAAAATAATAATGCTACAAGTAGACTTCTAATATGTCTATTTTCTATTGGTGATGGAGAAATTGGAACTGAAATTTTTGACTGAATGCATAGAACAATTTTAAATCACGACAGAGATTCGTATCCACAATAAATCGTAACAGAAAAGAACAAATTAAACGTAGCTCACTCGTCAACATAGTGGGCAAGATTCCTTATGATATAGACCAATTATTGTGCAGATAAAAATTGACTAATCTTTGGACTATTACCTCGAAAAAAGAGGGAAAAATCGAAGCTATCGTTCTCTACAATTTCCCTAATATCCCTGGTATTAAAAAGGAGATAATAAAGTCTTATCTTCAAGACTCCTGAAAGCAAAAGCCACCTTCATAGAACCGAAAGAGAGGTGAATGATTCAGCTAAAATAGGTATGGTTGGAGTGAAAAAATTGAATAAATAATAAAATAGAGAGAAAGCAACTAGGGTATGTTTCTAATTATTATTTTTACCTCATTTTTTGGTGGAAAGGGGCAACTCGACGCCTTGTCCAATCCGATAAATTTTTCTAACCCTTTTCACTAGTCGTGATCATGGACACTTTACCATAGAACCGCCTTTTCTTTTCTGAACATATGAATTTACAACGATAAGATCAATCAATTTAAAGAGAATGCCATCGACATAACATAAAGTGGTTTTGAGTGCATATCATACATAATTTAAGTCTTGATGTGAGACCCAAGTGTCAAAAATTCCAAAGGATAAGAAAATGGTACTCATTCTCTAGGCCTACAAACCCTTTCGTTTTTTTTTTTTTTGGCATATCCCTTTAGCTGAATTTATCTACTTGTAGTGGTGGACCTGACTTCTGTGGTAACAATAGTGTCCCATCAAATGGGGGACTAAGGGTGCATTTGGTTACGTTTCTGTTCCAAGAAATAATTTTTGAACAAAAACACTTTTTTGTGTTTCTACTCCATTAAATGATTTTTTATTAAAATAGAGTATTTAGTAAAAGTGTTCTTGAAATGGAAAAAGAATAGAATTGCATTTGGTTCGATAAGTAATTTTTTTTTATTTTTTCTCGTTTTTTCTTTTTGTTCATGGGCGATCAATCGCCAACGACCGGTGGCTGGCGATAGCGGCGATGACCAATGGCGGTAGCGGGCGACGGCGGGTGGTCGAAGGCCGTAAAGGCAAGAGAGAAAAAAAGAAAAATAAAAAGTGTTCTCTAACAAAGTGTTCAAGAATAAGAATCAAGTATTTATTGTTTCTTGTTATTGGTCCAAATATGTTTCCTAGAACAAATATATATATATATATATATATATATTTTTGTTCTCAAGAACAAAAGTGCAAATAAACATATGTTTGTTCTTTTAGTTTATGTTCTTTTGTTGTTCCTTGGAACCAAAGAATAGACACATCTGTTTTGAACAAAAACAAACATGCCCTAAGATGCTGATCTACTTCTGGATTTCTACACATCTTAATGTACTCCTTAGCATTAGTAAATGGACACTACATCTAAACGATTTCGGACCAAAAACCTACAACCTAGTCTATCAAAGTCAATTTCTCTAGGACGGGTCAATTTTTCATGTCATTACATGCACGATTTGTCAGGCCTTGGCACAAGGAAATGCATGTTTTGGGGGTGATTAACTTTTCAATACCTTCTCTTGCATTGATATGTTTCATGTTGTCGACACAATCCTACCGACGGGGAAGACAGAAATATGGCTTCAGAGGTAATGCTAAAGGTGGACCGAGGGCCCTCAATCGACACGAGTTCTCCCAAAACCTTACCTTGTGTTAATATTGGGATTTTCATTCTTATTCTATTAACCCTATGAAATTATTTTATTATCTATTATTTATTTATTATTTTCTGGAAGCAGGGATTCGGACTGGACCAGATATGGGCTGTGGACTTAAATTGGGTTCTTATTAAGCCCTCTTTACAATTGGAAGTAAACCCTATCTTTAAGAGAATCAAATTCAACCCAAGTCCATCTTCTGAGACGAGCTAAAACCCACACTTTAAATAAGCCTTCTACTCATTTAAGCCCGTCTCGAACTCAAATTCAAACATGTGTAACACACAAACCCAGTTTCTAATAGAATCATACCAAGCCCACAGTAATCCTGTAGTAATACTAAATTCAACGTCAGGCCCTCTTAGTTTCATGACTATGTCCGGCCCATGCTAACCTCCAACTAGAACCTCCCTCCCTTTTAGCTTTGATTATAATAAGCCCATCTTGATTAGCTCGACATCAAGCCTCAATCTACAAGACCCATCCACTTTTTCCTTATTTTTCTTATCATTGTTGAAGGTTGATCTTTCTAAAACTCGCCCCTTAACCAAGAGTACTTCAACACCAATCACCTCCGGTCACCGGAACATGACTATCAACCACTGCCATCATCACTGGCCGTCACAGGCAACATCGCCATTCCTCGATTAACACACATACAAAGGAAGAACAAGAAAGCTAATGAGGATTCCAAGTCAAGGACTGCACCTCATGTCCTCACTGGTCAATACCTCAGACCATCCTCAGGACTTACAAACATCACGGGACTGAGAATCATAAAAACGAGTCATAGAGGCAAATTTCGGCATGAATTATCTCATCTAATACTGATAATGCGATTTCTAATCATTCAAAAGTGATTATCACATATTCAAATCAAACGACAAATTACTTCGCAAAATGTTCTTAGACACATTTTGCCGAGTAGGTTATGAGCATTACCGGGACGAAAAGCAGGACCGTAGCATCTATGCAATTATCTTATCCAAACTTTATACAGTTCCATGTCGTCATAAAATAAGAAAGATCAAATCTGATTTTTTCCCTTTTCGATCTTCTCTTCTACAGTTCTGTTTCCTACCCATTTCATGTTTTCGTTGGAGGTGCACTGGAGGAATGTGAAACTTATAAGATAGCAAAGATAAACCTTCAGGCATCATAAGCAAATTATTATCTTCAATTCATAGTGGACTGGATCAAATCACTTACAGACAGTTAATTTCCCCCCCTGTTTATTCCATTATTGGAGTGTGGTCTCATCAAATGAGATTGGGCTCTATTCTAATGGAATTATATCGGTTACCACTAGATTGCCATTCACCATTTGCCTCATCAAGAAGGTTTTCTGGTGCGACAGCCAAGGTGAACTTATCAAATTAGTCGATTGAGAGGGCATTGGATAAGTCGAAGATAGATAAGTTGAAGATAGATATCAACCACCAAATGGGTGGATGAGCATTCCAAAAGCACCGAAAATACCTCATTTAAGATTTTTCGTTCTCAAGGAAAAACAAATACAAGGCCAATCTATTTATATATGATGCATTTCTGCATCCTCTCCTTTTTCTTGCCGTCTGATTAAAAGCCACTTCAAACAGGGAACTCGAGTAGTCGATCTTTCAAGCATATATTCTTATTAGCTGTGAAGATTTCATTTGGAGGATTAGAAACGTTGCTGCTCATTTGACTTTTGATTTGGAGGTTGAGTCTTGGTTTTGAACTTCTACTATCAATTAGTAGATTTCGTACATGATAGCTGCTTAATTTGGCTAGACCAGGAATTCCCAATTGGTTTTGGCCAAAGTTTTAATGTACCTGACAAGACTAAATTTGTTTATACTTATGTGAATTCACATAGATCAAATTAGTGAATATAACTATATTCGGTTTTTTAAACACCCTGCTTGAGCTCAACTCCATATGGTGCATATGCTTGAGATAAAACTCGTTTCAACTCGATTCTAAAAAACTAAACCACAATGTAAAGCTTGATCTCCATCTCAAGTGTCCATGGAATTTTTTATATATAAAAGTAACAATTTTCTTTCATTTCCTTTGGCAATATTATTTAATTTATTAGCACAGCTTGCTAGCTTCATGACTATAGTTACAAAATTTGACACCTCCGACCCCGCAATCAATATTGTTAGGTGCACGTACACAACCATGAGAAAGTGAATTGGTTATTTTAATAGGGTTAATACCACGAAAAACCCCAAACTTTGCCCACAGTGACACATTTACCCCAAACTTTTTTTTGTGACACGAAAACCCCCAAACTTTACCACCCGTGACATATTTACCCCGGTGACACCGAAAACCCCCAAATTTGCCATTGTGACACATTTGCCCCAAATCTTTTTTTTTCTCTTTTTTTTGTTAAAAATATTTTTAAAAATTACACCGGCGAGCCCCGCCGCCGCTAGAGCTCGCCGGAGGGCGGCGAAGCCCTCGCCGGCCACGGGCGAGGGCAGCGGGCGCTGGGGAGGCCGCCGCGGGCCTCCCCCGCGGCCGGCGAGGGCGGCCTCGCCCAGATCTGGGCGAGGCGGCCCTGGGCGAGGGCTGCCCCGCCCAAATCTGGGCGAGGCGGCCCTCGCCGGCCACGGGTGAGGGCCGTCCAGCCCTCGCCCAGGTCTGCCTTGCCCAAATCTGGGCGAGGCCGCCCTCGCCGGCCGCGGGGGAGGGCCGCCCAGGCCCCGCGGCCCTCGCCCGCGGCCGGCGAGAACGTGGCCTACCCCGCCCAGACTCCACCTAAAATCCAGCCACCTTCGACGTTTTTCCCACGCGCGCAACTTGTTCGACGAAATGTGTGAGTATTCATCTTCGAACAGGTGGCGCATTTCGTCGAACAGGTTGAGCGCGTGAGAAAAACGTCGAAGGTGGCCGGATTTTAGGCGGAGTCTGGGCGGGGCAGGCCACGTCCGGCCCTCGCCGGCCGCGGGGGAGGCCCGCGGCGGCCTCCCTAGTGCCCGCCGCCCGCGGCCGGCGAGGGCTTCGCCGCCCTCCGGCAAGCTCCGGCGGCGGCGGGGCTTGCCGATGTAATTTTTAAAAATTTTTTTAACAAAAAAAGAGAAAAAAAAGATTTGGGGCAAATGTGTCACAATGGCAAACTTGGGGGTTTTCGGTGTCACCAAAAAAAGTTTGGGGTAAATGTGTCACGGGTGGCAAAGTTTGGGGGTTTTCGTGTCACAAAAAAAAGTTTGGGGTAAATGTGTCACCGTGGGCAAAGTTTGGGGTTTTTCGTGGTATTAACCCATTTTAATATGCAAAATTAGATTTTTTCAGAACAACTCCTTTCTCAGAAAATTTGCCTCCACACACAAGTAAATTAGCAATGTGTGATGCGAAAAGGGAAGAGATTAGGGATTGACAAATTGCATATGGGAACCATAGAGGTTCGGTTTTGGATGTGCTATCTCTTCTTTTCCAATTTTAGCAGCCCAATTAGGCTGCAATCAACTAATTGAGCCAAGATTGCCAGTACCGGCTTGTCATTAGGGTAACACCTTCACCTGCAGACTAAGTAATTACTAGACCCCTTTCGGCAATCATTAGCATGCATTATACACAAAGTGCAGTCGCGACTTGTTTACCCCGAGGGATAATTAACAAAAAGAAAAAAAGTCATCAATTTATTTTATAGATGCTAATTCAATTTTAAAATTTTCAATTTGATCAATTTAATTCTAAATATTTTAATATTTTAATAATTTATTTTTCAGGTAGTTTTAACTGAAAATTATTAACACAAAAGAGTCTGCATATCCACTAGTGTGGTAATAGGGTATAATATTATGACTACATGCACGGTGATGTATAGTCCAGTGCAATTTGATTGGTAGACACATGTGAGTGGTGCAAGGCACGATGAGAAATTAGATTTGTGTTAGGGACCCTAAAGCCATTGCTACCATAATATGGGTTTAGGGTGTGGACTCACTGATATTTATATCTTATTTGTTGTTATAATCCAATTTTCAAGTCCCGAGCTTAGAAGCGATAGACAATGACCGGGTTAGGCCGGAGAAGCCCGCATATGACGGGTGGAGGATTACTGTCGTTGTTTTCGACTATGGGTCTTTATATTCCCAATGGGGTTTGTGTAAAGTAATGGTTGGATATTTAATTAATGATATTTATGTATTCCACAAGAATTGTCAGCGGTCGATCTATATTTCACTTCTGCATACATTTGCCTCTGATTAAGCTAGGGGTAGGCGACGAATCCTGAGGATATCACATTCTTCGATCAAAAAGGAAAAGTTACCCAGGTTTATTGCGCTTGAGAACTGGATGTGACACAATGATGATGTGGACAATTTTTTAAAATTTTCATTTTTTCTGAATTTTTTTTATAAATTTATTTACTTTTTCTTTTCTCATGTCGCCGGTCTCAATGATGGCTAGACCACTTGTAAAGGCCAACCTTGCTCAGTCTAGCGAGGGTATCCCTCACTAGCCACCTCTAGGCTCTTGCCTAAGGTTAGTCGCCAATCATCGCCAAGTACCGGCTACCATCTAAAGGAATAGAAAAGGAGAAAAAAGAGGGAAGAAAGAGCAATTAAAAAAAAAGTCTCCATAGGAATTGTAAAAATTTGTGCAGGCACGTCAGGCTTATATAGCCTAGGTCCTTATTGCAAGGTATCTAATGCATGCAATCTATAGGAGACCTCAACTGGCCAATCCATCATGTTGTTGGCCCTGAATGTCACCATTGGCTAATCCATCACGTTCTTTGGCTCTTATGTGGGGCCATCAGTTAGCATGTCTACTAACTCTCGCGACTATCCAACCCAACACATGGTTTGGCATTCAAGAGCCACTATCGGCCACTCGTCAAGTTATTTGGTTACTAAACGTGGTTGACCTCATGGTACAGATATATGCACACAACTTGACTATCTTTAGAAGCTAATATCTCATAGTCAATCGGTTAATGATCGAAACTTGATCTTAAGCCATATAACCAATCACACTAGTAGTATTCATGCGCCAATCAAACAATATGTAAATGTGCGTCAATAAAATAAGACGATCCACAACTCGTCTAATCCATGGTTCTACTCACCGTTCAAACAAAAATCCATGGTTCTACTCCACTAATACGCCACACTTTTTCCAAGGCGGTTCCATGCTGTTGGCAACACAAGCCAATTCATCAGGGGATTCACTTATTTCCTTGATCTAACCATGGAAAACCGTAATTGATGCATTATTAGGCACAATCAACCCACTTGGCCAATCGTAGCCTATTGACCATCTAATTGCAAATTGGTCCAACTTGCACGCATTGCAATGTTAAATTGTACTCGACCCTACTTGGTCTTGATTGCTAATTACCAATCTAATAGCATACTTTAGTTACCAATTCTACTAAAGCAGCAAACCGACTTAATTTAGGGTTATGATGTTAACTCACTTCCAAGTTCGCGCATCTAGGCAATGGACAACGTCGACTTGTGGCGAGCTCACAACTTCATGTAACTTGCACAACGAGAGCACGGTCGATCCAGTACAGCGAGGTGCTGAACGGTGGTTTTTGGTGGCAACAAGGTGGCCGGTTGATTGGACATGATGTTGGAGGCAGCTGGACGGCGAAGAAGCTCGAAACAGAGAAACACATTGGCTGGTTAGTGGCTGGCAGCGGGGAAAACATGGCACAAGGGCTTGAGGGTGAGGGGCGACGCGATGGCTAGAGCAGCGGCGGGCTTCAGGCAACGTCACGTGGGGAGGGAAGATCAGTGAGCACAAGCAACGAGCAGAGGCGTTGGTGGTTGGCGGATGCAGCAGGCGGTGGCGGGGACCGCTTTACGTGGTGCAAGGGTGGCTGGGCGAGACAACTGAGGTGGAGCTCGGGGTGGAAGTAGAACATAGAAGTCGGCACACGAGTAGAATGCGTAGGCCAGCAACAACAACAATCGAGCAAACTCGGATTTGTTATTGGATCAACAAAAATCAATAAATTAAAATATATTTTTTCTGTTCACATATCTCTTGAATTCATGAATTTGCTAAACTTTTTATTCATGTTTCTTTTAATTCATGTACTTACTGAGTTCACGAATCTTTTAGATTCACGTATGTCTTGATTTATGAATTTCGTGGATATATGCATCTATTTAATACATATATTTCATTTGTACATGAATTAAAAAAGCTCTACGAATAGATAGGAGCATAGAGCTTCAACAAAGGTTCTTTTTTAGACTCAATTCCAAAAGAGATTTGATATACTATTATACTCTTTTGATTTTTCTAGGTGTACTGACTAAGTCATGTTTGCATAGTGCTAATTTAAATAGATTCGAGGTGTAATATCTTAAGAGCATCATTGATAAGAATTAATCGTTTTAAGGAGATTTGGATATTCATATCTCATCTTCGTTACATTTTGATTACAACAAATTGTTTTCTCCATATTATATTCCAAGGGGACGAAGAAGACGAAGAGGCGAGGATGCACGGCCCAGAAGAAAAAGAAGACGTACACGTGGCCATGAGGAAGAGAGAGAGACAGATGGGACGGGGCCCGGCCCAGTGGGCCCTATCCGTGCGGCTTGCTGGATATAAGGGGCGGAGAGAGAGCGTCAAAGTCAACAAGGAGAAAAGAAGGGTTGGGAGAAAAATAAAGAAAAGAAGATGGAAAGAAAGGTATGAACGAAAAATGTGGGTCACGTCAACTTTCAATTATTAATACGACAGCTTAGTAATCATTGAATGATTTATTCGATAATTGGTAAGCGCCACGTCAATTATTGATGCGACGCATATTTTTTACTGAAATTGGCGAATATTCGATAGGTGCTAAGCGTCATGTCACGTTGTGTCTTTTTTTATTCATTCTTGATAGTAAATTGATACATATTAGATGAGTTGGAATAAAAAAAATAAAGATTCTTTTTTAACCTTCTTCAATATCCTTTCTCTGCAGATCTGTTTTGGTCGCCAGTGCTTCCTCGCGTATGGTCCAATCGGCGGTCATGGAGGAAAAATAGATCTGCAGAAGGAGGAAGAAGAAAAAAATTATTATTTTTTAATATTTTTATTCTATTTAGCTAATCATGTCAATTTATAATTGAGGAGCTTAGAATGATGAAATACAGCAGCACTGGAGCAATTGGACCGCGTATGGTCCAATCGGACCGCGTTGCGTGGCGCGAGGGTGGTTGGGCGAGGCAGTAGCTGGCGAAGCGGCTGCGGAGCTCGGGGCGATAGCAAAAGGCAAGCATCAGCGATAATGGAGCAGACTCGAATGTGTTATAATTATGGTTAATGGATCAATGAAAGCCAATACATTAATATACATCTTTTCAGTTCACGCATTTATAGAATTCATGAATGTCCTAAACTCTTCTGATCACGTATATATTGAATTCATATATTTCATAGATTCACGTTTCTTTTAATTCATGTATTTATTGAGTTCACGAATCTTTTACATATACATATTTCTTGATTCATAAATTTCGTGGATACACGAGTCTATTTAATTCATGCATTACTTATGTACATGAACTGCAAAAGCTCTATAAAATACATAGGAGCATGGAGCATTAACATAATTTTTTTCCCGACTCAATTCGAAAAGAGATTCGTACTTCACCTTCATTATATTAATATTTTGGTTATAACAAAACAGTTTGTTTTCTCTATATTATATTTCAACAGGACGAAGAAGACGAAGACTAGGGAGAAAAAGAAAGAGAAGGAAAGAGAGGGGAAAGAGAGGGGAAGAGAGCGAGAGAGAAGGTCAACAAAAGTGGGCTATTGCAGAACGACGATTTCCGGGAATTTACGACCAAAATTGATGAGAAAGACTACATCAATAATTTATTAAAACGTTCAATTATACATTAATTAAATAAAAAATCATGATTAAATTAATATTCGTATTACAAATTTATGACCTTTTTCTTTTGTTGTCATAACTTCCCCTTTTCTCTAACCTTCAAACCATTTCTCTGTGTTTTCATGGAGTCATTCGCACACTTTGTCTCTCATCAAGGCAAATACCTTCACTTTTAAGCACAACCACTTCTCTAATGTATTTACAAATGGTCTTGCCAATCTTTGCTAATTCCAACGACTAACAATCAATTGACTATAATGTTGTAGCAGAAAGATATAACTTAGCGAACGCTCAATATGTCTTAATTTTTCTCATTTCAAGCATTCGGTGACAAAGCAAAGTTCTTTGCATGGTTCGTCGTAAAAATACCCCGTGGAGTAAGACCGGACCTTAGTAGAATATGTCAACCAACCACCTTGGCGCCAACCTTTTTGTGTCATATTAGTTTTGCACAAATTGCTTATTTTGTTAAGAGTGATACCTTTCCTTTGCGCAAGTTATCAATCAAAAGAGAAAATCAACAATCCTTTGAAGTCCAAAACTATTTGCGTTGATTTGAGTGTTTTCATTATATTACAAACAGCGAATATTATAGTTGTTATGACATAGAAATTGAACTCGAGAACTTTTAATTTGAAGAATTTTTTTTTGTATAGTCGGTCAAACTATGTAACAGACATACTTGTATGTGCTAAACTAATGACTTTTTAGAGACACAAAATATTTTCGATATTTACATTCTGTGGGCCAATTTTGTAGCCACGCTTACTTTTTCTCATTGACCAGTAGCATTTGATTCAATGGTCCCGGGTTATTATATTCATTAATCAAAGGGACAACCAAGCCAGAAACCTTATCTAGATGATGTGGAGTTTTGGTTGGCTTCTTATACATTGCTCAATTATTTCCTCATGACTTGTTGACGCGGCCTCTTCTCTCTGAGGAACATCGGGTCTCAATTATTTCCCCACGACGTGTTGACGCAGCCTCTTCCTCTCTTAAGAGCATTGGGTCTCAGAGTCAGACACAGAGAGAAAGAGAGAGATCTGCTAAGCTGAGCAAACTACTGTTATGGCGATCTCAAATGCAGCACCGTCGGCAGGAAGCGAGTATCAAGTATTCTTGAACTTTAGAGGACCTGACACTCGCACTGGCTTTACCGATTTCCTCTATCATAGCTTAATTGATGCTGGAGTCTGTGTCTTCCGAGACGAAGAAGAGCTCCATATTGGTGAGAAGATCGATGGATCGCTTCAGCAAGCAATTGACAGTTGCAGAATCTACATACCCATCTTTTCTCGGAGCTATGCTTCGAGCCGATGGTGCCTCCGAGAGCTCACTCAAATGGTGGCAAGCGCCTCCAAATCGGGAAGTAATAAAGAGATTCTCCCTATTTTTTTCGATGTGGAACCTGATGATATTAAGCTGAAAACTCCGCTGTATCGTGATGCTATACTAAGTTTGGAGAGCGAGAAGAAGTTGAGCAATGAGCAAGTAGATGCGTGGAGAGAAGCTCTTGTAAAGGTTGATGCAATTAAAGGATGGGAAGTGAAGAAGTATAAAGGGTAAGCCAGCTGCTTTCTTGATTCTTGCTTCCTCAATTTTCCTTTAACACTAAATCAAAGATGTAAAAATACCAGTTTGATTGTGGGTGGACTTTTCTTATAATAATACTAAACCTCGTTTGCAGAAAACGGCATCTCGTATAATACTATTACTAATAGCTAGGTGACTCATTGATTGGGGGCAGTGGGGGGAAACGGGATGTGATAATGAAATGCCATGCACATTCCCATGTAATCATTCAATCCTTCGATATGGTAAACATTTATGTTCTCGAATACAAGATGTTCAAACTTCTGCAGTAGTCGCTTAAACAATAATCATGAAGTGTCATTGCCAAATTCATAATATTTTTACATCAATCCCAAGATTGCGGATCTCATGTTGGAATAAAGTAAAATCTTGGGCGCACACTTTGCCAAGTGCACAAAAAGTATGTTTTGAAGTGATGTGAATGTCCAAAGTGGACTCTCGGAAGATCTTTACTAGATTATTAAGGTCCTTTTGTTATTTAGTTTATACATGCTTGAATCACATCACTTCTAGCTAGGTAATCAAGATTTCGTACCCCTCCCCCTTCCTCTAAAATGGTTTTTCTTTGCGGCAGGCATGGCGAATTGATTAAATTGGTGGTTGAGAAGGTCGTGGAAAAATTGAAGACAAAGCATAGGTTGTTGACTGAGCATTTAGTTGGAATTGATGATCAGGTTATTGCTTTAAGCGAATTGTTAGACATAAACTTTGGCGGTGTGTGGCTTGTTCAAATTCATGGCATGGGTGGAATCGGTAAAACGACTCTAGCGAAGGTCGTCTTCAATCAATTCTCTTCTCATTTTGGAAAGTGTTGTTGTTTCCTTGAAAATGTCCGAGCGAAGTCATCAGGAACTAACGGCTTAGTTGAATTGCAAAGAAAGTTATTATCAGAAGTTGGCGTTCATGCAGGAACAATGAACATTGACGAAATCGATTGGGGAATGAAGAGGATTAGAGAAGCACTTTGCAATAAGAGAGTCCTTATAGTGCTTGACGATGTTGATAACATCGAGCAAGTGGAGAAATTAGTTGGAAATGGTACTTTGTATGATGGATCAAGAATATTGATCACAACGAGAGATAAACATGTTTTGAGAAGAAATAGATTGAAGTATCAGATTTTCGACTATGAAATGAAGTTAATGAGTAATGATCATGCGCTTGAGCTTTTTAGTAGGCATGCATTTAACAGAGACTTTCCTTCAGAGGATTACAGCGATCTTTCGAGAGAAATTATATCTGCTACCGGAAGACTTCCACTAGCACTTGAAGTAATTGGTTCGCTACTCTACCATAAAACACAAGGACAATGGAAAATGGCATTGGACAAGTTAAGTAAAGCACCTCATGATGATGTTTTTGAAAAGTTGAAGATTAGTTATGATGGCTTAAGTTTTGAGCAACAACAAATTTTTCTTGATATGGCATGCTTCTTCATTGGTAAGGACAAGACGAATGCAATTTATATGTGGGAAGATTGTGGACTTCTTCAAGGTGATGGGGTTGATGTCCTCATTAGCAAGTGTTTGGTGAAAATTGGAGAAAATAATGAATTTTGGATGCATGATCAACTCAGAGATCTCGGAAGAGAAATTGTTCGTAATGAAAATCCTATAAATCCTGGGAGGCGCAGTAGGTTGTGGAATGTCAAGGAGATTCTTGATGCAATAACCACAAACGAGGTAAAGTACCTTGGGAGGACACCAATACATTTTATAGACTATGCTGCACTCAGATGCTATTTTTGCTTTCTTCTTTTACCATTTTAGTCCTTTTCCTCTGAAATAGAATAGTGAATAACATTCATTTGTTGCTCCTGTTTGCAGATGAAGAGGAATGTTCAAGCACTAGATCTTGATTTAACAAAAAGTTCTCTTAAGGAGGCTATTGAAAGTGAAGAAATTGGAAGATTTGAACGTCTGAGATACCTCAAATTAGATGGTGTAAAGATTGTTGGTAATTTAGTCAATTGTCTTACCGAATTAAGATGGATCTCATGCCATTGTCCTCCTTCCCTGCCTAAGCCAGCCAATATGCACTTAAAAAATGTGGTCATTATGGAATTTTCATTTGTTGACTTCATGAACGATTTGAAACTACAAAGCTTAATCAAGGTGAGTCGTATGCTTATTGCTATTATATTTTCATCTAATGTATTATCTGACTATTCATTCATTGAATATTGCATTCTTTTTTATAGATGGCAAGAAAATTGAAAGTTCTTACTCTCGAAGATTGTAACAACATAATTAGAACACCAAACTTTTCCGGTTGCCCAAATTTGGAGAGGCTAACTTTCAAGTGTTGTTTCAACCTGAGGAAAATTGATGGCTCTGTTGGGAAGTTGAAGTGTCTAACTGACCTGAAGATCGATTCATGCCATAAGCTTGAAGATTTCCCTGAGGAAATTGGGGACTTATCTAATCTGAAGCACTTCTCTTTACAAAAGTGTAAAGTGAAGAAACTCCCATGTTCCTTATGGAAGTTGAAATCATTACTTGAGGTGCACTTTGTTAATTTCTTTGATCCATTAGATTCAGCATATGCATGGGAGTTACCTAGTGCTATCGGAATGGTTCAGAAGCTGGAGGTGCTTCGAGTCAATAATTGTAATTTAAAAGGTAAACTTCCTTATGATATTGGAAGCTTGCCTTCTCTAAGAATCTTAGATCTATCAGATACTCATGTTAGTGAAGTTCCAAAGACCATTAGCATGCTTCCTCGCCTGCAAAGATTGGAGTTGAGGGGATGTGATGAGATTCAAGAGTTGCCGGTCCTCCCAACAAGTTTAACCCATCTCCTAGTGTCATCTAAATCATTGCGGGTGGTCCCGCATCTCTCGAACTTGACTAATTTGGTGGAGTTGGATCTAAATGATTGGGGAGGAGGAGGGGATAAACTCTGTACTGGCGAATTACAGTTTATTGGGAGGTTATCCAAACTGACTAAATTGAGCTTTGGACTCCAGAATGTTCCTGTTCCGACTGAGCTGGCTTCCCTTCCTCTGCTAAACCAACTTGACTTATTTGGATTGGACCTGCAGAACTTCCCGCAACTGCCCTCGTCTGTAGAAAAGCTACGCCTTCATCATTTCAATCCAATTGGGTTACTCTCTCCGAACCTGATAAATTTGTCAGGTATAGAGCTCTTTAGGTCTCCAATGCAAGAATTTCAGCTCGATGGACTTCAATTTCCAAATTTAGGGGAGTTCCGTGTGGAAAGGTGTGCATCCCTCGAGAGATTCAGGCTATCAGGAATGAGTAAGCTGAAAGCTTTCGGCGTATATAAATGTGGAAAGCTAGTTGAGGCCCAATTTTCTCAGTTGGAATCGCTAGAGACATTGTTTATTGGTGGCTGCAAGTCCTTCAAAAGGTTAGTTAATGCAGGGGAAGCAGGGCACGAACACAGTGAATCAACTGATGAGTTGATTAGTTGCGAAGGGAGACTAATCCTCCCATTGGGATCCTTTGATAAGTTGCGCATTTTCGAGCTCGATCGTTGCCGTAAGATACGTGAGATCCAAATTGTCGGCACGTCAGAATCCCTGGAAGAACTTCGGTTTCATAAATGTCCTCATCTGCGAAGTTTGGGTGGTTTGTCAAACTTAAAGAACCTCAAGGCACTGTTCTTTATCCAGAACGCACGGCTGCGGGTAGTCGACGGCCTCGACGAGCTAGAGTTTTTGGATTTCTTGGCAGTTTGTGGATGCGGATCACTGAAAAGGTTAATTGATGTGTCAAGTACCAGATTGCCAAATGATTGCCAATTATATATCTCCAAATGCAGGACAAAAGACTTTCGGGCCTCTCTCCAGTATTACAAGCACCATAAGGTGAGTTTCGCTCAACCTAGTCTTTATTGCGGAGTAGTTTACACTTGATCAACTGAAAAAGAGAGACTCGGACTATCAGTGAAGTTTTAAAAATGTACATAAGCTAGTGGGCAAGGTCAATGGGTGGCGAAATTAATCTAACATAAATCTCATCCTCAATTTCTTATTATTCAAAGTTATTTTTTATGTTTTGCACGTCTTTTCAAATATGAAGTGAATTGCTTTCACGAATTATTATTTTTTAATACCTAAATATTATCGGTCTATTTATTACGGGTATAAGATTGATACTATGCAATTTTCATATTCAAGATAGGAAGCTACAATCACATGTTGTGGATAATTTGCTCTTTGTACGTAAAGGACGTGCTCTTAGCGCATTCCCGTGGTCCTTTAATTTAACTTCTCGTTATGGAGAACGATTCTTTCTTTTTTTTCTTTTTTTGTTATATTTCTATGATACTTTTACTCAATCATGTACAGTAAAAATTACTAATTGAACAGATAAGTAACAATAGAGCAAGCTTTAAGGTTGTGATTTACAGAACTTGACAAGAAAAAGTGTGCGTACGCATGCGCAATTCCAAATAAAGGAGAAACTGCAGGTCGATAAACAGCAATGGAAGTGGGAAAGAAGATGAGAGAAGTGTTTGTCTACTTAATTTCACTAACAGAATTTTCAATTGGATGATTTGTGATTAATGTGATGAGGCTTTGTGAAAATAGTATTGGGCAAACAGAGTAATCGTAGAAAAAAACCTAAAGCGCGTGTTCATGAGTAGTTCACGAAAACTGCCTCTCTCTTTTCTTTTTCTTTTCTTTTTCCAATTTCTTAAATTAGCTAGATTGGGAAATTAGTCTTCATCAAAGTTGTAATATACTTAATAAGACATTGTAGACGCAAATAAGGCATCAAACTTATAGAATATCTTGTTGATCTCATGGACTAAGTAGAATATGAGTCAAAGATCGGGTAGATGTGGCTTCAATGTGAAATTGTTCGCATTTGGTGACAGAGGGAAATCAAACTGATATGTTGTGCATAATCCGCGCTCATAAATCCCTATCTTAATCACTATGCGAACCACATTGTTTACGATTAGCTTTTATATTGTGATATTGGTTCCTCATATCCATCATCGTATGTCAGTATTTACAAAAAAAAAAATGCAGTTAAAGACCTATAAGTTTGACTTTCATCAGCAGCTTTTGAGGAATTTGCAACAGCTTCTATCAATTTTCTTGTATATGGCATACATTGGCAAAGAGATCAGACACGATAGATATTAGTTTATATGTATTGCTGGTAGATTTTACTGCATAATTCTAGTCATGTTATTCTTCACTTAAACTTTCTCACAATATCAATTGAAATTTTATTCGTCAGAATTTGCACTTTGACCGGATACGGTACAAGATTCGGAGGCTTGTGAAGCTTTAAAATTGACGCGGGGCCATACTTATCAGCATACAGGTATGGAACTAACTTGTGAGCTCTGTAATTTCCCGATGCAAGAGCTGAGTTGCTTGTTTGTTGTTGTGAACCACTCCAGAGATTCAAGCTATCGAGTATGAGGAAGCTAAAAGATATCCAGGTGACATTCTGTTCAAAGCTAGCTGAGATCCAATTGTCTTTGTTCGAATCGCTGGAGGCATTGTCCATTCAACACTGTGGGTCCTTGGGAAGGCTAGTTTATGTCGGGGAAGCAGGGCTCGATGGTTGCAATCTGCTAATGAGTTGATCAGTGATGAAGGGAGACTAATCCTTCCATTGAGAGTCTTAAACAAGTTGCGTAGCTTCATTCTGGGCGGTTGCCCTGAGATACACGAGATACATATTGTTGGTACGTCAGAATCATTGGAACGTTTCATTCTTTATAGCTGTTCTCGTGTGCAAAGTCTTGATGGTTTGTCAAACTTGAAGAACCTCAAGTCTTTACAGTTGTTTGACATCAAGCGGCTAAGAGTTATCAACGGCCTTGACGATCTAGAGCTTTTGGATCGCTTAACAGTTCGTAGATGCAGATCATTGGAATTGTTGATTGATTTATCAAATACAAGACTGCCAAATTATTGCCCTATAGATATCTCCGGTTGCAGGGGAGACTTCCTGGCCTTCCTCGAGACTTGCAAATACCATAAGGTGAGTCTCACTGAACCTGCTCTCCTCGCACCTAAATTTTGGCACAGCTGCAAGTTTTATTTTGCCAATGTTTTCTCATTTATTGTTCTTGTCGCTACTCCTTTTTTGCCCTTGGTTATACTAGTGACTGTGGAGATGAGATTGGCTCTATATGATTTTCATAGGAAATTAAGATAGGAAGCTGAAAGATTCATATCGACAATTTGCTTATTGTATGTAAACGACGCCTCTTGGAGCATAACTCCCTTGATCCACCTATTTATCGCAGGTGGAGGAGAGTTATTTTATTCTACTTAAGTAAACTGGTTGCGCAGGATGATTCTTTGATATTAGCTCCTATGATACTCTCACTCGATCATGTATGATGTCCATGAATCTTAGCGACTGAATTGACAAGTACCAACAGAGCGGGTCTCAAAGTTGTGATATGTAGAACTTGACCAGATAAAACGTACGCATGCGGACGGAGTTTGATTGCTTAATGACCAACAAAGAAAGACGGAAAGAGGAGGAGGTCACGCGGTGTGATCTATAGAATTTGACGAGACAAATCGTAGGAATTGGCGGTCTTGAGAAATTACAGGTCAACAAGAGCCACTTTAAATGGGAAGTAGTGCAGTTGATCTTTCACATTTTTTTTGTTTGAATCTTTTTTTGTTTGAATTTCAACTCGTCTAATCCATGGTTCTACTCCACTGATATGGGGCACTTTTATTGCAAAATGCAACAAATCAAAAGGATTCAAATCAGAAGAGAAGAAATTAGAAGGAACACGAAAAAGAACGTGCATGAAGATAACAAAGTGAAGTATTCGTGGGTTTAACATTTAAGCTATTTCAAGCACGGTTCCGACAAGGCTCTGAACGACGGTTTCTCAATGTACCAATTCAATTGAAAGGTGCAATTGAGTCAAGTTTACATAGTGATAATCCAAATAGATTCGACGTGTTGTATTTTGAGAGTACTATTGACAGGAACTAATCACTTTAAGAAGATTCGGATATCCATTTATATTTTGATTATAACAAACAGTTTGTTTTCTCTATATTATATTTCGACAGGATGAAGAAGACGAAGACGAAGACGAAGACGCACAGCCCAAAGAGAAAGAAGTCGTCACACGGCCACGAGGAAGAAAGAGAGAGAGAGAGCGCGTCAGAGTCAACAAGGCAGGGGGGAGTCAGCCGAAAATGCGGGGAAAAGTAGCGTAGGGAGAAAAAAAATATATGGTGGGGCCCGCCACTTGGCAGGCGGGCCCCGCTTGTTATTGAACAGAAAACGGGGCCCACTCGCCAGGTGGTGGACCCCTATTGGTCGGGGCATGTAATACTTTCTCGGGTAGGGAGGAAAAGAAAGGGAAGAAAATAAAGCAAGGAAAAGGAAAAGAAAAGGGTAGAGAGAGTATGTCAGGAGAGAGAAAAGAGAGGAGAGAGAAGGTCAACAAAAGTAGGTCACGGCACATAGGATAATCGCCATTCTCGGAAGCAATTTTTGATCAAAATTAATAAAAAAAAGAATACATATGTTGTTAAAATATTCATCTATAAATTAGTTAAATTAATAAATTTATGACTAAATTAATATTCACATTATAAATTTATGACATTTTCTTTTGTTGTTATAATTTTCCCCCACTTCTCTGTGTTTTCGTAGAGTCATTCACAAACCTTGTCTCTCACCAAGGCAAATACCTTTACTCTTAAGTATAACCACTTCTCTCATGTATTTACAAATGGTCTTGCCAATCTTGCTAATTTCAATGACTAATAATCAATTGACTACAATAGTGTAGCAAAAAGATATAACTCATTGAATGCTCAAATGCTTCAATTTTTATTGTTTCAAGCACTCGATGACAAGCAAAGTTCTTTGCATGGTTCGTCTTAATAGGCCTCCATGAATGAATGTCAGACTTGGATCCACTAGCTGTTATGTCCGTCTGTCTTTACGTATAAACACCCTGTGGAATAAAACAAGATCTTAGTAGAATTTCTCAACCAGCCTCTTTGATGCCATTCTTTTTATGTCATATTAGTTTAGAACGAATCGCTTATCTTGTTGAGAGTGATACATTTCTCCTTGCGCAATTTATCAATCGAAAGAGAAAATTGACAATCCTTTGGAGTCCAAAAATCATCGCGTTAATTTAAAAAATTTTGGTTATATTACAAATAGTGCATATTATAGTTGTTATGACATAGAAATTGAACTCGCCAACTTTTAACTCGTCTAAACCCTAGTTCTACTCCACTGATACGTTGCACTTTTTCCAAAGTGGTTCCGTGCCGTTGGCAACACACGTCAACTCATAAGGGGATTCACTCATTTCCTTAATCTAACTACGGAAAACCTTGATCGATGCCTTATTAGGCACAATCGACCCACTTGATTAATCGTAGACTATTGGCCACCTTATTGGTCCAAGTTGCACAAAATACAATGTTAAATTGTACTCTACCCTACTTAGTCCTGATTGTTAATTACCAATCTAATAGAATACCGAAGTTACCAATTCTACTAAAGCAGTAAATTGACCTTAATACAGGATTATGATGTTCACTCACTTCCGGGTCTATGCATCTAGGCAATTGACAATGTTGACTCGCGGTGAGCTGATAACTTCGCGTAACTCGCACAACGAGAGCACAGGAGGTCTGATACGGCGCGGCACAGTTTCGGTGAGGATCCAAACGACAATTTCCGATGATAACAAGGTGGCTGGTCGAGTGGATAGGATAACAAAGGCAGCTAGACAGCGGAGGAGCTTAGAATGATGAAATACAGTAGCCGGTCGGTGGCTATCAGCGAGGAAATAAGGGCACGGAGGCTCGAGGGTGAGGGCTAACGTCCTGGGGCGAGGGAAGAATGGTGAGCATGAGTAGCAAGCAGAGGCGCTGGTGGCTGGTGGAAGCAACAGACGGTTACAAGGGACCGCGTTGCGTGGCGCAAGGGTGGTTGGGCAAGGCAGTAGTTGGTGAAGTGGCTAAGGAGCTCGAGGCGATAGCAAAACACAGAAGCCAACACACGAGCAAAACGCAGAGGCAAGCATCAACGACAATGGAGCAGACTTGAATGTGTTATAATTATGGTTAATGGATCAATGAAAGCCAATATATTAATATACATCTTTTCTGTTGACACATCTATTGAATTCATGAATTTCCTAAACTCTTCTCATCACGTATATATTGAATTCATAAATTTCATAGATTCACGTTTCTTTTATTTCATGTATTTATTGAGTTCACGAATCTCTTGGATATACATATCTCTTGATTCATAAATTTCGTGGACACATGAGTCTATTTAATTCATGTATTACTTATGTACATGAACTAAAAAGCTCTACAAATACATAAAAGCATAGAGCTTTAACAGAATTTTTTTTCCGACTAAATTCGAAAAGAGATTCGGATATTCGTACTTCACCTTCATTATATTGATATTTTGATTATAACAAACAGTTTGATTTCTCTATATTATATTTCAACAGGAAGAAGAAGACGAGGACGCGAAGATGCAGAGCCCACAAGAAAAAGAAGTCGTCACGCGGCCACGAGGAAGAAAGAGAGAGAGAAAGGTGGGACGGGGCTTGCAGAGAAAAGGACAGAGCGCGCGTCAAAGTCAACAATGCAGGGGGGACGAGTCAGCCGAAATTGCGGGGAAAAGGACAGTAGGGAGGAAAAGAAAGAGAAGAAAAGAAAGGAAAGAAAGGGGAAAGAAAGGGGAAGAGAGAGAGAGAGAGAGAGAGTGTCGGCAGAGAGAAAAGAGAGGAGAGAGATGGTCAACAAAAGTGGGCTATTACAGACCGGCCATGGGATAATCGTCGTTCCGGGAATTTCCGACCAAAATTGATGAGAAAGGCTACATGAATAATTTATTAAAACGTTCAATTATAAATTAATCAAATTAAAAAATTTATCATTAAATTAATATTCACATTACAAATTTAAGACATTTTCTTTTGTTGTTATAACTTCCCCTTTTGTCTAACCTACAAACCATTTTTCTGTGTTTTCAGGGAGTCATTTGCAAACTTTGTCTCTCACCAAGGCAAATACCTTCACTTTTAAGCACAACCACTTCTCTCATGTGTTTACAAATAGTTTTTCCAATCTTGCTAATTCCAACGACTAACAATCAATTGACTATAATGTTGTAGCAGAAAGATATAACTCAGCGAACGCTCAATATGCTTTAATTTTTCTCGTTTTAAGCACTCGGTGACAAAGCAAAGTTCTTTGCATGGTTCGTCGTAAAAATACCCCGTGGAGTAAGACCGGACCTTAGTAGAATATGTCAACCAACCGCCTTGGCGCCAACCTTTTTGTGTCATATTAGTTTTGCACAAATTGCTTATTTTGTTAAGAGTGATACCTTTCCTTTGCGCAAGTTATCAATCAAAAGAGAAAATTGACAATCCTTTGAAGTCCAAAACTATTTGCGTTAATTTAAGTGTTTTCATTATATTACAAACAGCGAATATTATAGTTGCTATGACATAGAAATTGAACTCGAGAACTTTTAATTTGAAGAATTTTTTTTTTGTATAGTCGGTCAAACTATGTAACAGACATTCTTGTATGTGTTAAACTAATGACTTTTTAGAGACGCAAAATATTTTCGATATTTACATTATGTGGGCCAATTTTGTAGTCACACTTACATTTTCTCATTGACCAGTAGCGTATTCACCAATCAAAGGGATAATCAAGCCAGAAACCTTATCTAGATGATGTGGAGTTTTGATTGGCTTCCTATACATTGCTCAATTATTTCCTCATGACTTGTTGACGCCGCCTCTTCTCTCTGAGGAAGATCGGGTCTCAATTATTTCCTCAACACGTCTTGACGCAGCCTCTTTCTCTCTTAAGAGCATCGGGTCTCAAAGTCAGAGAGAGAGAGAGAGAGTAAGAGAGATCTGCTAAGCTGAGCAAACTACTGTTATGGAGATCTCAAATGCAGCACCGTCGTCAGGAAGCGAGTATCAAGTGTTCTTGAACTTTAGAGGACCTGACACTCGCACTGGCTTTACCGATTTCCTCTATCATAGCTTAATCGATGCTGGAGTCTGTGTCTTCCGAGACGAAGAAGAGCTCCGTATTGATGAGAAGATCGATGGATCACTTCAGCAAGCAATTGACAGTTGCAGAATCTACATACCCATCTTCTCTCGGAGCTATGCTTCGAGCCGATGGTGCCTCCGAGAGCTCACTCAAATGGTGGCAAGCGCCTCCAAATCGGGAAGTAATAAAGAGATTCTCCCTATTTTTTTCGATGTGGAACCTGATGATATTAAGCTGAAAACTCCGCTGTATCGTGATGCTATACTAAGTTTGGAGAGCGAGAAGAAGTTGAGCAATGAGCAAGTAGATGCGTGGAGAGAAGCTCTTGTAAAGGTTGATGCAATTAAAGGATGGGAAGTGAAGAAGTATAAAGGGTAAGCCAGCTGCTTTCTTGATTCTTGCTTCCTCAATTTTCCTTTAACACTAAATCAAAGATGTAAAAATACCAGTTTGATTGTGGGTGGACTTTTCTTATAATAATACTAAACCTCGTTTGCAGAAAACGGCATCTTGTATAATACTATTACTAATAGCTAGGTGACTCATTGATTGGGGGCAGTGGGAGGAAACGGGATGGGATAATGAAATGCGATGCACATTCCCATCTAATCATTCAATCCTTCGATATGGTAAACATTTATGTTCTCGAATACAAGATGTTCAAACTTCTGCAGTAGTCGCTTAAACATTAATCATGAAGTGTCATTGCCAAATTCATAATATTTCCACATCAATCCCAAGATTGCCGATCTCATGTTGGAATAAAGTAAATTCTTGGGCGCACACTTTGCCAAGTGCACAAAAAGTATGTTTTGAAGTGATGTGAATGTCCAAAATGGACTCTCAGAAGATCTTTACTAGATTGTTAAGGTCCTTTTGTTATTTAGTTTATACATGCTTGAATGACATCACTTCTAGCTAGGTAATCAAGATTTCGTACCCCTCCCCCCTTCCTCTAAAATGGTTTTTCTTTGCGGCAGGCATGGCGAATTGATTAAATTGGTGGTTGAGAAGGTCGTGGAAAAGTTGAAGACAAAACATAGAGTGTTGACTGAGCATTTACTTGGAATTGATGATCAGGCTATTGCTTTAAGCGAATTGTTAGACATAAACTTTGGCAGTGTGCGGCTTGTTCAAATTCATGGCATGGGTGGAATCGGTAAAACGACTCTAGCGAAGGTCGTCTTCAATCAATTCTCTTCTCATTTTGGAAAGTGTTGTTGTTTCCTTGAAAATGTCCGAGCGAAGTCATCAAGAACTAATGGCTTAGTTGAGTTGCAAAGAAAGTTATTATCAGAAGTTGGCGTTCGTGCAGGAACAATGAACATTGACGAAATCGATTGGGGAATGAAGAGGATTGGAGAAGCACTTTACAATAAGAAAGTCCTTATAGTGCTTGACGATGTTGATAACATTGAACAAGTGGAGAAATTAGTTGGAAATTGTACTTTGTATGATGGATCAAGAATATTGATCACAACGAGAGATAAACATGTTTTGAGAAGAAATAGACTGAAGTATCAGATTTTCGACTATGAAATGAAGTTAATGAGTATTGATCATGCGCTTGAGCTTTTTAGTAGGCATGCATTTGACAGAGACTTTCCTTCAGAGGATTACAGCGATCTTTCGAGAGAAATTATATCTGCTACTGGAAGACTTCCACTTGCACTTGAAGTAATTGGTTCGCTACTCTACCATAAAACACAAGAACAATGGAAAAAGGCATTGGACAAGTTAAGTAAAGCACCTCATGATGATGTTTTTGAAAAGTTGAAGATTAGTTATGATGGCTTAAGTTTTGAGCAACAACAAATTTTTCTTGATATCGCATGCTTCTTCATTGGTAAGGACAAGACGAATGCAATTTATATGTGGGAAGATTGTGGACTTCTTCAAGGTGATGGGGTTGATGTCCTCATTAGCAAGTGTTTGGTGAAAATTGGAGAAAATAATGAATTTTGGATGCACGATCAACTCAGAGATCTCGGAAGAGAAATTGTTCGTAATGAAAATCCTATAAATCCTGGGACGCGCAGTAGGTTGTGGAATGTCAAGGAGATTCTTGACGCAATAACCACAAACGAGGTAAAGTACCTTGGGAGGACACCAATACATTTTATACACTATGCTGCACTGAGATGCTATTTTTGCTTTCTTCTTTTACCATTTTAGTCCTTTTCCTCTGAAATAGAATAGTGAATAACATTCATTTGTTGCTCCTGTTTGCAGATGAAGAGGAATGTTCAAGCACTAGATCTTGATTTAAGAAAAACTTCTCTTAAGGAGGCTATTGAAAGTGAAGAAATTGGAAGATTTGAACGTCTGAGATACCTCAAATTAAATGGTGGAAACATTGTTGGTAATTTAGTCAATTGTCTTACCGAATTAAGATGGATCTCATGCGATTCTCCTCCTTCCCTGCCTAAGCCAGCCAATATGCACTTAAAAAATGTGGTCATTATTGAATTTTCATTCGTTGACCTCATGGACGATTTGAAACTACAAAGCTTAATCAAGGTGAGTCGTATGCTTATTGTTATTACATTTTCCTTGAATGTATTGTCTGATTATTCATTCATTGGATATTGCATTATTTTTTATAGATGGCAAGAAAATTGAAAGTTCTTACTCTTCAAAGTTGTCATAACATAGTCAGAACACCAAACTTCTCCGGTTGCCCAAATTTGGAGAGGCTAACTTTCAAGTTTTGTTCCAATCTAAGGAAAATTGATGACTCTATTGGGAAGTTGAAGTGTCTGACTGACCTGAAGATCGATTCATGCCATAAGCTTGAAGATTTTCCCAAAGAAATTGGGGACTTATCTAATCTGAAGCACTTCTCTTTACAAGAGTGTAAAGTGAAGAAACTCCCATGTTCCTTATGGAAGTTGAAATCATTACTTGAGGTGCACTTCAGTCATTTGTCTATGCCATTACCATATGCATGGGAGTTACCTAGTGCTATTGGAATGCTTCAGAAGCTGGAGGTGCTTCGAGTCAATAAATGTAATTTGACAGGTGAACTTCCTCATGACATCGGAAGCTTGCCATTTCTACGAATCTTAGATCTATCAGATACTCGTGTTACTGAAGTTCCAAAGACCATCAGCATGCTTCCTCGCCTGCAAAGATTGGCGTTGAGGAGATGTGATGAGATTCAAGAGTTGCCGGTGCTCCCAACAAGTTTAACCCATCTCCTGGTGTCATCTAAATCATTGCGGGTGGTCCCGCATCTCTCGAACTTGACTAATTTGGTGGAGTTGGATCTAAATGATTGGGGAGGAGGAGGGGATAAACTCTGTACTGCCGAATTACAGTTTATTGGGAGGTTATCCAAACTGACTAAATTGAGCTTTGGACTCCAGAATGTTCCTGTTCCGACTGAGCTGGCTTCCCTTCCTCTGCTAAACCAACTTGACTTGTTTGGATTGGACCTGCAGAACTTCCCGCAACTACCCTCGTCTGTAAAAAAGCTACGCCTTGATCATTTCAATCCAATTGGGTTACTCTCTCGGAACCTGATAAATTTGTCACGTATAGAGCTCTTTAGGTCTCCAATGCAAGAATTTCAGCTCGATGGACTTCAATTTCCAAATTTAGGGAAGTTCCGTGTGGAAAGCTGTGCATCCCTCGTGAGATTCAGGCTATCAGGTACGAGTAAGCTAAAAGATGTCAATGTACTTCGATGTGAAAAGCTAGTTGAGGCCCAATTTTCTCAGTTGGAATCGCTACGGACATTGTTTATTGGTTGCTGCAAGTCCTTCGGAAGGTTAGTTTGTGTGGGGGGAGCAGGGCACGACAACAGTGAGTCGGCTGATGAGTTGATTAGCTGCGAATTAGGGAGACTAATCCTCCCATTGGGATTCTTTAATAAGTTGTGCACTTTCGCGCTCGATCGTTGCCGTAAGATACGTGAGGTCCAAATTGTCGGCACGTCAGAATTCCTGGAAGACATTTATTTTAAAGAATGTCCTCATCTGCGAAGTTTGGGTGGTTTGTCAAACTTAAAGAACCTCAAGATACTGATCCTTTTCCAGAACGTACGGCTGCGGGTAGTCGACGGCCTCGACGAGCTAGAGTTTTTGGATTTCTTGACAGTTTATGATTGCGGATCACTGAAAAGGTTAATTGATGTGTCAAGTACCAGATTGCCAAATGGTTGTCGATTAGATATCTCCAAATGCAGGACAAAAGACTTTCGGGGTTCTCTCCAGTTTTACAAGCACCGTAAGGTGAGTTTCGCTCAACCTAGTCTTTATTGCGGAGTAGTTTACACTTTATCAACTAAAAAAGAGACTCGGACTATCAGTGAAGTTCTAAAAATGTACATAAGCTAGCGGGCAAGGTCAGTGGGTGGCGAAATTAATCTAACATAAATCTCATCCTCAGTTTCTAATTATTCAAAGTTATTTTTTATGTTTTGCACGTCTTTTCAAATATGAAGTGAATTGCTTTTGCGAATTATTATTTTTTAATACCTAAATATTATCGATTCTTGCCGATACTATTTATTACGGGTATAAGATTGATACTATGCAATTTTCATATTCAAGATAGGAAGCTACAAGATTCACATGTTGTCGATAATTCGCTCTTTGTACGTAAAGGACGTGCTCTCAGCGCATTCCCGTGGTCCTTTAATTTAACTTCTCGTTATGGTGAACGATTCTTTCTTTTTTCTTTTTTTGTTATATTTCTATGATACCTTTACTCAATCATGTACGGTAAAAATTACTAATTGAACAGATAAGTAACAATAGAGCAAGCTTTAAGGTTGTGATTTACAGAACTTGACAAGAAATAGTGTGCGTACGCATGCGCAATTCCAAATAAAGGAGAAACTGCAGGTCGATAAACAGCAATGGAAGTGGGAAAGAAGATGAGAGAAGGGTTTGTCTACTTGATTTCACTAACAGAATTTTCAATTGGATGATTTGTGATCAATGTGATGAGGCTTTGTGAAACTAGAGTTTATGGAAAATAGTATTGGGCAAATAGAGTAATCGTAGAAAAAAACCTAAAGCGCGTGTTCATGAGTAGTTCACGAAAACTGCCTCTCTCTTCTCTTTTTCTTTTTTTTTTCCAATTTCTTAAATTAGCTAGATTGGGAAATTAGTCTTCATCAAAGTTGTAATATACGTAATAAGACATTGTAGACGCAAATAAGGCATCAAACATATAGAATATCTTGTTGATCTCATGGACTAAGTAGAATATAGTCAATGATCGGGTAGATGTGGCTTCAATGTGAAATTGTTCGCATTTGGTGACAGAGGGAAATCAAACTGATATGTTGTGCATAATCCGCGCCCATAAATCCCTATCTTAATCACTATGCGAACCACATTGTTTACGATTAGCTTCTATATTGTGATATTGGTTCCTCATATCCATCCTCGTATGTCAGTATTTACAAAAAATGCAGTTAAAGACCTATAAGTTTGACTTTCATGAGCAGCTTTCGAGGAATTTGCAACAGCTTCTATCAATTTTCTTGTATATGGCATACATTGGCAAAGAGATCAGACACGATAGATATTAGTTTATATGTATTGCTGGTAGATTTTACTGCATAATTCTAGTCATGTTATTCTTCACTTAAACTTTCTGACAATATCAATTGAAATTTTATTCGTCAGGATTTGCACTTTGACCGGATATGGTATAAGATTCGGAGGCTTGTGAAGCTTTAAAATCGACGCGGGTCATACTTATCAGCATACAGTTATGGAACTAACTTGCAGTAATCCATGCATTAAACAATCTTAAGGTAAAATATGTTTAATTATAAGAAAAGAATCTATAAAGATGCAACGAGCTATTTTATTGATTTGCAGTATATTGTTTATGTAAAGTTTGACTTGAAATTGTTGGATATTGATTGTGAAAATGACAATGATTCGATTTCTCATCCCCATGCCTGAGCGCAACTCAATATAGCATACATGCTCTAGTTTAAACTCAACCCAACTAAATTATAAAAAACTAGTTCACAATGTGATGATTGATCATCTCGATAATTCACAAAAAACATAGAAAAAATTAATTTTCCTACCATCCTCTTTGACACCTCATTCTCCACCGATGATCAGATTTCATCATCGCCAGTCATTGGATCTCTAATTGATATAATAGCAAAGATTTAATGAAAAATGTATACTCAATACACTTCAAAGTTGGAGATTCTGTGGAGGGCACTTTAACTCAGTTTTTTATTTTTTGGGGTCAAACAACTCAGTTTTGAAAAGGAAGTAAAGACACTAGCGAGGTAGTCTTTGACTGAATATTGTTACGAGATTAACATTATCGATAACCCGTATAAATTTTCTGCCTAGATATTTTGTATCCGTCACGCCATTGATTTGAGTAGCTTCTGCTTGTCCACGTGAAACTAATCACACCAATAATGAAATATGCAGAGAAACATTTACATGGTTACATATCCTCTCTAGTAAAAAATTCGTGGCAGACTTGTAAAGAGTTTTCAATGAACTTTTTAGGCTTTGTTGATCTAAATGAATGCATGTGGAAAGAAAGAGAAAAAAAAAAAACGAAGATAGAGAAGTAGTTGGAGTTAAATGATTTTGGTGGAGGAGGAAAAACGTTGAGCATTAGACTTCACAATTTCCCTGCACCTGCTGAGCTGGCTTCCCTTCCTCTGCTAAAACAACTTCGTCTTTCTGGATTGGACCTGCGAACCTTTCCGCAACTTCCTTTGTCTCTTCAAAAGCTAGGCCTAGGTGATTTCAACTCAATCGTGCCACTCTCCCCAAACCTTATAAATTTGTCATGCATAGAGCTCTGTAATTTTCCGATGCAAGAGCTGAGTTGCTTGTTTATTGTTGTGAACCACTCCAGAGATTCAAGCTATCGAGTATGAGGAAGCCAAAAGATATCCAGGTGACATTCTGTTCAAAGCTAGTTGAGATCCAATTGTCTTTGTTCGAATCGCTGGAGACATTGTCCATTCAACACTGTGGGTCCTTGGGAAGGCTAGTTTATGTCGGGGAAGCAGGGCTCGATGGTTGCAATCTGCTAATGAGTTGATCAGTGATGAAGGGAGACTAATCCTTCCATTGAGAGTCTTAAACAAGTTGCGTAGCTTCATTCTGGGCGGTTGCCCTGAGATACACGAGATACATATTGTTGGTACGTCAGAATCATTGGAACGTTTCATTCTTTATAGCTGTTCTCGTGTGCAAAGTCTTGATGGTTTGTCAAACTTGAAGAACCTCAAGTCTTCACAGTTGTTTGACATCAAGCGGCTAAGAGTTGTCAACGGCCTTGACGATCTAGAGCTTTTGGATCGCTTAACAGTTCGTAGATGCAGATCATTGGAATTGTTGATTGATTTATCAAATACAAGACTGCCAAATTATTGCCATATAGATATCTCCGGTTGCAGGGGAGACTTCCTGGCCTTCCTCGAGACTTGCAAGTACCATAAGGTGAGTCTCACTGAACCTGCTCTCCTCGCACCTAAATTTTGGCACAGCTGCAAGTTTTATTTTGCCAATGTTTTCTCATTTATTGTTCTTGTTGCTACTCCTTTTTTGCCCTTGGTTATACTAGTTACTGTGGAGATGAGATTGGCTCTCTATGATTTTCATAGGAAATTAAGATAGGAAGCTGAAAGATTCATATCGACAATTTGCTTATTGTATGTAAACGATGCCTCTTGGAGCATAACTCACTTGATCCACCAATTTGTCGCAGGTGGAGGAGAGTTATTTTATTCTACTAAAATTAACTTGTTGCATAGGATGATTCTTTGATATTAACTCCTATGATACTCTCACTCGATCACACATGATGTCCATGAATCTTAGCAATTGAATCGAGGAGTACCAACAAAGCGGATTCATAGGTGTGATACGCAGAACTTGAGATAAAACGTACGCATGCGGACAGATTTTGATTGCTTAATGACCAACAAAGAAAGACGGAAAGAGGAGGAGGTCACATGGTTGTGATCTATAGAATTTGACCAGGATAAATCGTAAATATGAATTGGCGATCTTGAGAAATTTGCAGGTCAATAAGAGCCACTTTAAATGGGAAAGTAGTGCAGTCGAGTAGAGTTTAGGGTCAATTTCTGCTACACATTTGGCTTTGGATGAGTAGGTTCTCCCTTGGTCTTAACTCCTACTCTAATTTGGTCCACCGTGTGCATGGAAAGTTTTTCAACGATAGCCGGATTGGTAAGAAGACCAGTTTTCATCAGACTTGTGATATGCCAAACAAGACAGGATGTATTTCTGCGTGTTGGACTTGGAACTCTAATAGATGAAATTTCATTAACATGCTTCCATGACTAAGAAGGAGAAAGGACAATAGGAGGAGGAAAGGCTTTCTCTGCTTGATTTATATCTTACCCTGGCCTTTTTCTGGTAATAATAAGATATCGATCTATTAGTATGCACTGATAAAGATATCAAACGCGGTGGACATGACTTGGTGTCCCTATTACTGGTTGATTTATCTGCACAATCTTTAATCATGTCATTCCTTTTCTGGAACTTCCTCGCAAGATTGATTGTGATTTTATTTTTCAGGAATCAGGCTTTGATTGGATTGATGCCTGTTTTGGAGGCTTCGAGGTTTTCAAGACAGCTCGCATCGTACATCCCGTTATATGCCATTAGCAATTTAGCATGCTGCGACAGAACTAGCTAGGCAGACTTTGACTGATTTTGCTACAAGAACTGTCCCATGTATGTAAATTTCATCGTGCAATGTTCCTCGACAAGTAGCTGGACTTGGGTCTCAGTTGAAACTTCTTGATATAGCCCGGCCCAAATTCATGCTTAGCAGTCTGGTTTGATCTGATCTGATCTGGCACCAATTAGAAAATCCCCTGCTAAAAATTTGATAACGAGCCAAAACCCCATTGTTTCCCATGATGGATCGTCCTCTTGCTTTTAAGCATTTGCATATCATTAAATGATGCTAATGAGTTTAAGCTTCTAAATACTTGAAACACGTATGGTCTCCATGACATGTGTTCAGTAGTTAATAAATGAGTTATGTGAATAAATTAGGCGCATGGCACGGCACAAATTCAATTGTCCACACTACCAATGGTAAATGACATCATACTCAAGTCATCATTAAGGTTTTGATTCGAGTCTTTGATGATCTTTGACGTGACCAATCCATAATAGAACCTAAGGTTACATAGTGCAAACACCCACTATTCAAGGTTTGCTCGTATGGTAACTCGCTCCAACAAATTTATGATGGATTCTATACAATGGCTCGTACAAATCGAATGCACAATGACAATTAACTCATGAAAGCCTTTCTAACTGTGAATAAATAAACAAGGAAGGTGAGCCTCTTCACATAATTTTAATCCCTCTGATGAACAAACAAAAATTATGATGATAATAAACATATAAAAAAACGCTTGTAATTCAAAGAATGTCACATCTGTAAAATTATTATCGCGAATACAACAAACATATGATCAATGAAACTATTTGAAGGGAAACTAGAAACTAGTAATAACTTTCCTTAAAAAAAATAAAGGAAAACTTCAAGCGAGAAACTCGTATCATGAAAAAAAAATCCTCATAAATTTTTGCACAATGTGAAATTCCACATCTATAAGAAAAATGAATTTAAGTTCCTTAAAAAAATTATGGCAACTGCTTTGTAAATGACTTAACATTGACAAATACTCTACAAACACTCGAATCCCTCAACATAATTAATGTAATAATCCTCAAATTTAATCTAATTGCTATTTCAATTCTACCGTAAGAAAAATCAACGTAACTACAAAATTAACATCTATTTAACAAGTATTAAGACTTTATTAGACTTTTTGAAAATTTTAAAATTTGATTGCACTTTTTATAATAAGTATAAGACTTCCAGTACACTTATTGCTGTCCCATTTTTATGCTTTTGTTTTATGATGCTTTGACATTGTGTCGAATTTGTACTTTGGCAATTCCGTTTTGAGAAGGGGGACAAAACAGCAATTCAATCTTTCTACGTCACATTCGATTAATTTCTTAAAAGAATGAGAAACTGCAAAGAAGAATAGTGTAAAGCCACTTGCGTAAAAGCAAAAGGTTGTTGAACAGTATATGGAGAATAATTGTATGCATTATTGGGCATGATCACCCAACAATCCAAGGGAGAGATCGAGTCAAAAGTTCTTAGGGGAAAAAAGGCTGGCGGAGCGGCTGCCGAGGCGACTGCAGAACACAAAAGTCAATAAATAATATAAGTCTTTCAGTTCACGTATCTCTTGAATGTTAAGGAGACTAGCAAGGTGAAGGCAGAGGAGACCATCATTGAACTTGATGAGTCACTTGGAGTTAAACGAACAAGTGGACTGAATAATGACACGTGATCTATTCCACGAACATACTGGAAATATCTGAGTTGACTAGAGTTCTTTAACTAGAGTTACTTAATCAGTAGTAGCAGTTACTTTTCTATTATACTTATTCTTGCATAAATAGTTAAGTAGAAGACAATTGCAGAATAAGGCTGAGAACAAATACAGAAATTCTCTGTGTGATTGAATCTATCAATGGCGAAGTGATGTTCATCGATCATCGTCTTCATCTTTGCCTTCCTTAGCTAAGCTCAGCACAGCTCAGGTTATCTTCGTCACGCGGCCACGAGGAAGAAGAGAGAGAGAGAGAGAGAGAGAGAGAGAGAGAGAGAGAGAGAGAAGGTGGGACGGGGATTGCAGCGATACGTGTTGACGTGTTGACGTGTTGACGCAGCCTCTTTCTCTTTTAAGAGCATCGGGTTTCAAAGTCAGACAGATAGAGAGAGAGAGAGAGAGAGAGAGAGAGAGAGAGTGTGAGAGAGATCTTCTAAGCTGAGCAAACTACTGTTATGGCGATCTCAAATGCAGCACCGTCGTCAGGAAGCGAGTATCAAGTGTTCTTGAACTTTAGAGGACCTGACACTCGCACTGGATTTACTGATTTCCTCTATCATAGCTTAATCGATGCTGGAGTCTGTGTCTTCCGAGACGAAGAAGAGCTCCGTATTGTTGAGAAGATCGATGGATGCTTCAGCAAGCAATTGACAGTTGCAGAATCTACATACCCATCTTCTCTCGGAGCTATGCTTCGAGCCGATGGTGCCTCCGAGAGCTCACTCAAATGGTGGCAAGCGCCTCCAAATCGGGAAGTAATAAAGAGATTCTCCCTATATTTTTCGACGTGGAACTTGACGATATTAAGCTGAAAACTCCACTCTATCGTGATGCTATACTAAGTTTGGAGAGCGAGAAGAAGTTGAGCAATGAGCAAGTAGATGCGTGGAGAGAAGCTCTTGTAAGGGTTGATGCAATTAAAGGATGGGAAGTGAAGAAGTATAAAGGGTAAGCCAGCTGCTTTCTTGATTCTTGCTTCCTCAATTTTCCTTTAACACTAAATCAAAGAAGTAAAAATACCAGTTTGATTGTGGGTGGACTTTTCTTATAATAATACTAAACCACGTTTGCAGAAAACGGTATCTCGTATAGTACTATTACTTATAGCTAGGTGACTCATTGATTGGGGGCAGTGGGAGGAAACGGGATGGGATAATGAAATGCGATGCACATTCCCATCTAATCATTCAATCCTTCGATATGGTAAACATTTATGTTCTCGAATACAAGATGTTCAAACTTCTGCAGTAGTCGCTTAAACATTAATCATGAAGTGTCATTGCCAAATTCATAACATTTCCACATCAATCCCAAGATTGCCGATCTCATGTTGGAATAAAGTAAAATCTTCGGCGCACACTTTGCCAAGTGCACAAAAAGTATGTTTTGAAGTGATGTGAATGTCCAAAATGGACTCTCGGAAGATCTTTACTAGATTGTTAAGGTCCTTTTGTTATTTAGTTTATACATGCTTGAACAACATCACTTCTAGCTAGGTAATCATGATTTCGTATCCCTCCCCCTTCCTCTAAAATGTTTCTTCTTTGCGGCAGCCATGGCGAATTGATTAAATTGGTGGTTGAGAAGGTCGTGGAAAAGTTGAAGACAAAACATAGATTGTTGACTGAGCATTTAGTTGGAATTGATGATCAGGTTATTGCTTTAAGCGAATTGTTAGACATAAACTTTGGCGGTGTGCAGCTTGTTCAAATTCATGGCATGGGTGGAATCGGTAAAACAACTCTAGCGAAGGTCGTCTTCAATCAATTCTATTCTCATTTTGGAAAGTGTTGTTGTTTCCTTGAAAATGTCCGAGCGAAGTCATCAGGAACTAATGGCTTAGTTGAGTTGCAAAGAAAGTTATTATCAGAAGTTGGCATTCGTGCAGGAACAATGAACATTGACGAAATCGATTGGGGAATGAAGAGGATTGGAGAAGCACTTTGCAATAAGAAAGTCCTTATAGTGCTTGACGATGTTGATAACAATGAACAAGTGGAGAAATTAGTTGGAAATGGTACTTTGTATGATGGATCAAGAATATTGATCACAACGAGAGATAAACATGTTTTGAGAAGAAATAGATTGAAGTATCAGATTTTCGACTATGAAATGAAGTTAATGAGTACTGATCATGCGCTTGAGCTTTTTAGTAGGCATGCATTTAACAGAGACTTTCCTTCAGAGGATTACAGCGATCTTTCGAGAGAAATTATATCTGCTACTGGAAGACTTCCATTAGCACTTGAAGTAATTGGTTCGCTCCTCTACAATAAAACACTAGAACAATGGAAAAAGACATTGGACAAGTTAAGAAAAGCGCCTCATGATGATGTGTTTGAAAAGTTGAAGATGAGTTATGATGGCTTAAGTTTTGAGCAACAACAAATTTTTCTTGATATTGCATGCTTCTTCAATGGTAAGGACAAGACGAATGCAATTTATATGTGGGAAGATTGTGGACTTCTTCAAGGTGATGGGGTTGATGTCCTCATTAGCAAGTGTTTGCTAAAAATTGGAGAAAATAATGAATTTTGGATGCACGATCAACTTATAGATCTCGGAAGAGAAATTGTTCGTCATGAAAATCCTATAAATCCTGGGAAGCGCAGTAGGTTATGGAATTGCAAGGAGATTCTTGACGCAATACCCACAAACGAGGTAAAGTACCTTGGGAGGACTCCGATACATTTTATACTAGAAAATCGACTATGCTGCACTAAGACGATCTTTTTGCTTTCGTCTTTTAGCATTTTAGTCATTTTCCTCTAAAATAATATAGTGAATATTGCTAATTTGTTGCTCTTGTTTGCAGATGAAGGGAAATATTCAAGCACTAGATCTTGATTTAAGCAAAAGTTATCTTAAGGACATTATTGAAAGCGAAGAAATTGGAAGATTTGAGCATCTAAGGTACCTCAAATTAAATTGTGGAACCTTTGCCGGTAATTTAGTAAATTGTCTTACCGAATTAAGATGGATCTTTTGGAGTTGTCATCCTTCAGTGCCTAAGCCAACCAATATGCACTTAAAAAATGTGGTCATTCTTGAATTTTCAGACATTGACTTCATGGATGATTTGAAACTACAAAGCCTAATCAAGGTGAGTAGTATGTGTATTGCTATTAAATTTTCCTTGAATGAATTATCTAACTATTCATTCATCAGATATTGCATTCTTTTTTTTATAGATGGCAAGAAAATTGAAAGTTCTTACTCTGAAAGGTTGTCACAAGATAGTCAGAACAACAAACTTTTCCGGATGCCCAAATTTGGAGAGGCTAACTTTCGAGTTTTGTTCCAATCTGAGGAAAATTGATGACTCTATTGGGAAGTTGAAGTGTCTAACTGATCTGAAGATCGATTTATGCTATAATCTTGAAGATTTCCCTGAAGAAATTGGGGACTTATCTAATCTGAAGCACTTCTCTTTACAAAAGTGTAAAGTGAAGAAACTCCCATATTCCTTATGGAAGTTGAAATCATTACTTGAGGTGCACTTTGTTAATTTCTTTGATCCATTAGATTCAGCATATGCATGGGAGTTACCTAGTGCTATCGGAATGGTTCAGAAGCTGGAGGTGCTTCGAGTCAATAATTGTCATTTAAAAGGTAAACTTCCTTATGACATTGGAAGCTTGCCTTCTCTAAGAATCTTAGATCTATCAGATACTCATGTTAGTGAAGTTCCAAAGACCATTAGCATGCTTCCTCGCCTGCAAAGATTGGAGTTGAGGGGATGTGATGAGATTCAAGAGTTGCCGATCCTCCCAACAAGTTTAACCCATCTCCTAGTGTCATCTAAATCATTGCGGGTGGTCCCGCATCTCTCGAACTTGACTAATTTGGTGGAGTTGGATCTAAATGACTGGGGAGGAGGACGGGATAAACTCTGTACTAGTGAATTATGGTGGATTGCGAGGTTATCCAAACTGACTAAATTGAGCTTTGGACTCCACAATGTTCCTGTTCCTACTGAGCTGGCCTCTCTTCCTCTACTAAACCAACTCAACCTGTCTGGATTCGACCTGCAGAACTTCCCGCAACTACCCTTGTCTCTACAAAAGCTATGCCTCGATCATTTCAATCCAATTAGGTCACTCTCTCCGAACCTGATAAATTTGTCATGTGTAGAGCTCTTTAGGTCTCCAATGCAGGAATTTCAACTCGATGGGCTTCAGTTTCCAAATATGAGGGAGTTCCGCGTGGAAAGCTGTGCATCTCTCGAGAGATTCAGGCTATCAGACATGAGTAAGCTGAAAGATGTCGATGTATTTCAATGTGAAAAGCTAGTTGAGGCCCAGTTATCTCGGTTGGAATCACTAGGGACATTGTCTATTTCTGACTGCGAGTCCTTCGGAAGGTTAGTTTGTGTGGGGGGAGCAGGGCACGACAACAGTGAGTCGGCTGATGAGTTGATTAGCTGCGAATTAGGGAGATTAATCCTCCCATTGGGATTCTTTAATAAGTTGCAAAGTTTCAGTCTATGGCTTTGCCCTATGATACTCGAGATCCAAATCGTCGGCACATCAGAATCGTTGGAAGACTTTTATCTTCATCATTGTCCTCATGTCCGATGTTTCGGTGGTCTATCAAACTTAAAGAACCTCAAGTCACTGTACATCGGCCACAACGAACGGCTCCGGGTTGTCGACGGCCTCAACGAGCTAGAGTTTTTGGATTTCTTGGGAGTTCATAGATGCGGATCATTGGAAAGGTTCATTGATGTGTCAAGTACCAGATTGCCAAACGATTGCCAATTACGTATCTTCGATTGCAGGACAAAAGACTTTCGGGGTTCTCTCCAGTCTTACAAGCACCATAAGGTGAGTTTCGCCCAACCTTCTCTTTATTGCGGAGTAGTTAACATTTGATTAACTGAAAAAGAGAGATTTGGAATATCAGTAAAGTTCTAAAGATGTACATAAGCTAGTGGACAAGGTCAATGGGTGGTAAAATTAATCTAAAAGAAATGTCATCCTCAATTTCTTATTATTCAAAAAAATTACTTTCTATATTTTACACGACTTTTCAAATAAGAAGTGAATTGTTTTTACAAATTATAATTTTTTTAATACCTACATATTATCGATTTCTTACTGATACTAATTATTACAGGCATAAGATTGATAATATGCAATTTTCACACTCTAGATAGGAAGCTAAAAGATTCACATGTCGTGGATAATTCGCTCTTTGTACGTAAAGGACGCACTCTTAGCGCATTCCCGTGGTCCTTCAATTTAACTTCTTGTTACGGAGGACGGTTCTTTTTTTTTTTTTTTTTCCTTTTCTTGTTATACTTCTATAATACTTTTACTCAATCACGTACACTAAAACTTACTAATTGAATCGATAAGTAACAATAGAGCGACTTTAAGGTTGTGATTTATATAACTTGACAAGAAAAAATTTGCGTATGCATGTGCAATTCCAAATAGACGAGAAAAGGCAATGGAAGTGGAAAAGAAGATCAGGGAAGGGTTTGTCTACTTGATTTCACTAACAGAATTTTCAATTGGATGATTTGTGATTAACGTGATGAGGCTTTGTGAAGCTAGAGTTTATGGAAAATAATATTGGGCAAACAGAGTTATTGTAGAAAAATACCTAAAGGCGTGCTCATCTTGTTCGATTAACCCGCTTCCATGACTACACTAGACAGAACACTAGATAGAAAGGGGAAAAAGAGAGGAGGCAATGCTTTATCTGCTTTATTTATAACTAGATGGTCATTTTGTAGACGCAAACAAGGTATCGGACTTATAGACTATCTTATTGATCTCATGGACCAAGTAGAATATGAGTCAAAGATCGGGTAGATGTGGCTTCAACGTGAAGTTGTTCGCATTTGGTGACAGAGGGAAATCAACCTGATATGTTGTGCATAATCAACGCTCATAAAATCCCTATCTTAATCACTATATGAACCGCATTGTTTACAATAACTTTAATCATAGCCATCCTCGTATGTCAGTATTTACAAAAAATGTAGTTAAAACCTGTAAGTTTGACTTTCATCAGCCGCTTTGGATGAATTTGCAACAGCTTCTGTCTATTTTCTTGTATATGACATACATTGACAAAGAAATCAAACACGATAGTTACTGGTTGATATGTATTGCCGGTTGGTTTTACTGCATAATCCTAGTCATGTTATTCTTTTCTTCAAACTTTCTTGCAATATCGATTGAAATTTTATTCGTCAGGAATCATGCTTTGACTGGATATGGTACATGTTTCGGAGGCTCGTGACATGTTTCGGAGGCTTGAGAAGCTTTAAAACCGACTCGAGTCATACTTATCAGCATGCAGATATGGAACTAATTGCAAGAGTCCTTGCATTGAACAGTGTTAAGGTAAAGTAGTTAATTATAAGAAAAGAAACTATAAAGATGCAACTAGCTATTTTATTGATTTTTACTATTTTATTTATGTAAAGTTTGACTTGAAATTGTTGAAGATTGATTGTGAAAATGGTAATAATTCGATTTCTTAAGCCTGGGTCCACAAAAGCCATACTCAAATTTGTGGTGCTCAGGCTTAGGTTTCCGATGCCCATGTCTGAGCCCCGATCAATCAAGGCTGAGGCTCAATACCCCAAGCCTTGTGCTCAAGTCCATCAAGGCCAAGACTAGGTCTTCAATGGTTGGGCCCAAGTCACTAGAGCTAGGGCCCGAGCTTGGGTCCATTGAGGTCAAGTTGGGGACTTGGTGCCCATGCTTGGATCCATTGCACCAAAGCTCGAATCAGTTGAGGTCAAGGCATCGATTTGGCAAACCCTACATTCATGCCTAGATCCTCATGCTGAGCCTAGGTAAGGCCCAAAACCTCCGTGCCTAGGCCCAATACCCCCATGCTCAGGTCTATAGAGATTGGACCCCAGATCCTTGTGCTTGTTTCTTTAGCTACACGTGCGCAAGTTACTAGTGTTCATATAGCATATTTTTAGAAAATTCAAATGAAATTTTCTAATCCAAATGATGGAATATTTTTCATTTCTTTTTCATATTTCAATCAAACACGGGAAAATACAATTATTTTCTCGAAAAAAGATTCCTGAAAACTTTTTTTTTTCAAAATATAACATCTTTCATGAAACAAAAGCCTTAATAATTGCATGATATTTATACACTTTAAAGTAGGAAATTCTAAGAGTGGCACTTCAAGTCAATTTAAAAAAAGGAAAATAAAGACGCTAGATTTTGCTATAAGAACTGTCCCATGTATGTAAATTTCATCGTGTAACGTTCCTCGCCAAGTAGCTGGACTCGGGTCTCAGTTATGAAGAACTTGATATAGCCCGACCCAAAATTCATGCTTAGCAGTCTGATTTGATCTAATCTGGCACCAGTTAGAAATCCCCTACTAAAACATTGATAACGAGGTAAGCCTCATTGTTTCCCATGATAGATCGTTCTCGAGCATTGCACATAATTAGATGATGCTCATTGAGTTTTATGTTTCTAAATACTCGAACCACGCTGGATGGCATGTGTCCAGTAGTTAATAAATGAGTTATGTGAATAAATTAGGAGCATGGCACGGCATAAATTCAATTGCCAACACTACCAATGGTAAATGACATCATACTCAGGTCATCATTAAGGTTTTGAATCAAGTCTTTGATGATCTTTGACGTGACCAATCCATGTTAGAACCTGAGGTTGGATAGTGCAAACACCCACTACTCAAGGTTTATTCATGTAGCAACTCACTCCAACAAATTTATGATGCATGGATTTTACCCGAATGGCTCGTATGACAAATCGAATGCACAATGACAATAAACTCATGAAAGGCTTTCCAACTGTAAATAAAGAAATAAGGAAGGTGAGTCTCTTCACATAATTTTAATCCCTCTGATGAAAAAACAAAAAATAGTAATAATAAGCATATAAAAAAACGCTTCTAATTCAAAGAATGTCACATCTGTAAAATTATTATCGTGAATACGACAAACACATGATCAAAGAAACTATTTGAAGGGAAACTAGAAACAAGTAACATCTTTTCCCCAAAAAAAGAAAAATTCAAGTGAGAAATTCGTATCATGGAAAAAAAATTCTCATAAATTTGTGTGCAATGCGAAACTCAACATCTATAAGAAAAATGGATTTGAGTTCCTTAAAATTTTGTTTATGGCAACTACTTTGTAAATGACTTAACGGTTTACTCATGACAAACACTCGAATCCCTAAAGATAACTAATGCAATGATCCTCATATTTAATATAATTGCTATTTCAATTCTACTGTAAGAAAAATCAAAGTAACTAGAAAATTAAGGTGTTGCTCGTGGTATTGGACTGAAGCCTTGTGGGGCATGCTCGGAGTAACATTTTGAACACGCCGGGCCGACGCGGAGAACTTGCCTGTGAGATCACCTGTAAAGGAGAACTAATCAAGGTGCACGAAAGCTTGACTGGACGCCATGTAACTGCTATCTTCAACAAATAAATCAACAGAGCCATAAAAGAAAGATGGCATCAAATGTCTTCTCCAATAAAGAGGGGAGTAAAAGCCATTTATTTAACGATCAGGTGACATTATTCGAACCCTTTTCTCATCCTCTTGTACATACTTCAATTAAGCAACAGGTCACGTCCATCCCATAAAAATTCATAGACATGGCCTATACTTGTGAAAAGGCCAGAACCCACTCAAGACATACAAAGGCTAAACCTCGCTTCCTACGTACACTTGGATAATAAGTTACAGCTCTATCCAGCAAAGAATTTTCAGACTTCAAAAGGTAGAGCGCATCATATTGCACATTAGGTTTACGGTGCAAGTTTTCATTATGCCCGGTGCAGAAGTTATAACGAAATTAAAACTGAGAATAATAAGGGAATACATAAATTTACGTGGAAAGCCCTCGCGGGGAAAATCCCAGGAAGAGGAGAAGCCACGTTACTATGAAAATTCAAGGAGTGGCTCGGAAAAAAGAAAACTTGATATTCTTTTTGTCTTTACTTCAAATCTAATAACTCGAGAAAAATAATATTTACATTCCTCCATGCTGCGGGAGTACAGCCCAGCATCCTCACCTAGGATTAGTGTTGATAGGGAGGGCTTTGGCCCTCAAAAGCAAAAGCTTGTTTAAAAGTATATGGAGAATAATTGTGTGCATTATTAGGCATGATCACCCAATAATCCAAGGGAGAGATGGAGTCAAAAGTTCTTAGGCGAAAAAAAGAAAATTTAAAACAAGAGAGGCTGAAGAGTTCTCTTCTCCTGCTATCAAATTATTCCCCCAAAATTCAAAATATCACACATAACTGGTCAGATTAAAATGATATGCAGATTTCGCTAAATACCAAATTTCACGGCCTAACTTTTGATTCAAGTTACCATATAGTATATGCAAAGTATATTTTCTACGTGTTGTTACCCTGGTCTTCGTCCTTGATCTTTTCATGAACTTAGGGTGACGATGTTTCTTATCAAATAATATAATAAAGCCAAAAAAAGAAAAGAAAAAGAGAAGTACTTATATGGATTTTGTACTAGACGCCCGCATTAAATTACTATGAATTTATTCATTTCCACGTGTGGGGTAGGTGTAGATGTGAAAGTTTTCTAGTCCTAGTAGTAAGCGTAGAAATATTTAAAAATATAATATAGGGACCTGGTAAGATTTGAACTCAAGACGTCCTACTTTGATACCATGCGATGTTTTGTAGAACCACTGCTCACTGTCTTAAAAGCTTAAGCCTATAGATTAATATTTAAATACAAAACGTGGATCAATATTTAAGTACTTTCACACTGCTTAAACTTTTAGTACAATTGGCTGTGGTTCTATGAAAACTTTATATGGTATCAAAGCAAGAGATTTTGAGTTCAAATTTTATTAGGCCCGTAGTTTTGTCTCTTCAAGTATTTCCACGTTTTAGTTATAGGCAAAAAAAGACCATACTAAGCATGAGGAAAGTATGAAAGTAATTAAATATCAATCAACGTCTACACTTAACATCTTAAACTTTTAGGACAATCAGTAGATTGCAGGATTTACGTCTATGACCATCAACCATTCAGCCTTTTTACTAATCGCCGTAAACTCTTGCCAAATTGGCCGTACAAGAACCAACCAACTTCGTCAATAATCTTGATTCTTTGGTTGCTTGGGGACCAACTTCTCTCGAGAGCACAATTGCAATCGAATTATTTACAAAAAGGTTTTCTCCCGAACAATTTCGAATTTTCCAAAAGTCGAAAGTCGAGCTAGATGAGTTCGATTTCTCCCTCTCCCTCTCTTTTTTTCCTTATCTTTTTCCAATTTTCTGAAGCATGATTAGCTCGTTTCCAATTTGTTAATTAGTGGGCTAATGGTGGCTTAAGATTCCACAGCGCCCGTTTGGTCAGAAAAGGAGGGAGAGCTCCTATGAAGACACGACGCCAGCTAAGAAAGCCACGATCCAAAAGCATATCATCGCAATCCCTTTGTCAGCACCCACGATGAAATGAAGCGCTTTTCGCACGTCGTATATGTGCTTTGCACATCTTGAGAAACAGAAGAAGTGTCGAAACCGGTTAGTGGATCGGGGCCACACCAAGTCATGTCGGGGCCCCGACAGATTGTAGCCGTCGGCGCCGGTTGATAATTGACTATCGAGACTGGCCGAGATCGGGTAAGATCCTTCTGATCGATTTGGCACCGTCAGATTGCCCATTCTGGTCAACGATCGGATCCGAACTCCCTTAGATTCTTGGATCACGACTGCTCACTAGTCCCCGCCTTCGTATAATGGCAGGCAGATCGTCATCACGCAGCACCAACCAAAGTGTAATTGGTGGAAACTCGACCCCATCCGATCCCGTGGTGACTTGGACCTCTGTGCCTTTACAAGGCCCGATTATTATAAATCTTAATCTAAACACAGCGATATATTTCACACAAATGGACAGGTGTACTCATCCTGTTGAGTTTAATAGTTCAATTTTATATTTCATTTATTTCACACAAAAAATGTGATATTTTTAGAGAATATTTTACAAAAAATCATATTCTAAAAAAAAGAACAATAATTTTCGGCATTTTGCTGAAATCTAAAAATAAATTTGAAATATTTTCCATCATCTTGGTATGGAAAGTTTGATCTAATTTCTAAACAGTCATACACTGTATGGGCATTGATAACTTGCGTGTGAGCTGCTGGATAATCGAGCATTGTAACTAAAGTCTCGGGCTTAGCAAATCGAGGTATGGACACTTGGGTCCCGAGGCCGACCTTAGTGGACCTTGGCCCATGCGTCGGAGATTTGGTGTCGGATGAATGCCGGTACCTAATCATATCTAAGAAGCTGATTTCCAATTTCTTTAAAGGGGAAGTCATTTTATTGAATCCAAGTATTAAGTTTTTCGTTGCCTAGAAAAAAAAAACATCACTTATCGACTCATTTTTTAAGAAGTCCAAATGCTGAAAATTAAGGACAATATTTCAATGTAATTTTTTTTCCTGGAATCTAATTTAATCGAACCCGTCTTTACCTCTGGTTGCTCATCCCATGATTGGAACGCCCTCAGATATAGAACAGAAGGAGAAATGAACACAAAGGAGAAATAAACGGCGCTCGTCCCGTTGATGTCTCGTTCTTATCTCGGCTGGGCGAGGCGGCAGCTGGCGGAGCAGCTGAGGTGGAGCTCAGGGCGGCAGTAGAACACAGAAGCCAGCACATGAGCAGAACGCGGAGGCCAGCAACGGCAATAATGTAGCAAACTCGAATGTGTTATAATTATGGTTAATGGATCAACGAAAGCCAACAAATTAATATACGTCTTTTTGTTCATATATTTTTTGAATTCATAAATTTCTTAAACTTTTCTGTTCGCGTATCCATTAAATTCATAAATTTCCTAGATTCGTGTTTATTTTACATTGAGTTCATAAATCTTTTAGATTCACGTACCTCTTGATTCACGAATTTCATGGATACGTTTTTTTTTTAATTTAATTCATGCATCTCTTCAATACATGAATTAAAAAATCTCTATAAATAGATACGATAATAAAGGTTCAACAAAGGTTTTTTTTTCCAACCCAATTCCAATACTATTTTACTCTTCTGATTCTTCTTAATGTGCTGGTTTAATTGAACAATTTGACTAGGTCCTGTTTCTATAGTGTTAATCCAAATATGTTCGAGGTATTGTATCTTGATCTCATCATTAGCATTAATTAATCACCTTAAGAAAATTCGGATATTCGTACATCACCTCCATTATATTGATATTCTAATTACAACAAAGAGTTTGTTCTCTCCGTGCGGCCGGCAGAGATGAGGGAGAGAGAAAGAGCTCAAAGGCAACAAAGCAGGGAGGAGTCAGCCGAAAATGCGGGGAAAAGGAGGGTAGGGAGGAAAAGAAAGAGAAGAAAAGAAAAGAAAGAGAAGTTAAAAGAAAGGGGAAGAGAGAGAGTGTGTCGGTAAAGAAAAAAGAGAGGTGAGAGAAGGTCAACAAAAGTGGGCTATTACAGACTGGCTATCACGTGGCTTAGCAATTTATGATCAAAATCGACGTGAAAGACTACATCAATAATTTATTAAAATATTCAATTATAAATTAGTTAAATTAAAAAAAATTATGATCAAATTGATATTCTTATTAAAAATTTATCACCTTTTCTTTTATTGTCATAATTTCCCCTTTTCTCTGACCTACAGACCATTTCTCTGTGTTTTCATAGAGTCATTCACAAACTTTGTGTCTCACCAAGGCAAATACCTTCACTCTTAAGCACAACCACTTCTCTGGTGTATTTACAAATGGTTTTGCCAATCTTGCTAATTCCAAAGATTAACAATCAATGGACTACAATGTTATAGCAGAAAGATATAACTCAGCGAACGCTTAATATGCTTTCTCGTTTCAAGCACTCAGTGACAAGCAAAGTTCTTCGCATGGTTTGTCCTAATAGGCCTCCATGAATGAATGTCAGACTTGGAGCTAGTTGTTCATTTGTCTTTACGTAAAAATACCTCGTAGAATAAGACCATGCCTTAGTAGAATTTGTCAACCAACCTTTTTGGTGCCATCCTTTTTGTGTCATATCAGTTTTGCACTAATTGTTTATTTTGTTAAGAGTAACATATTTCCTCTTGCACAAGTTATATATCGAAAGAGAAAATCGACAATCCTTTGAAATCCAAAACTATTTTCATTAATTTAAGTGTTTTCGATTATATTACAAACAGCTCATATTATACTTTTTTTGGGGGTAAATAGTGCATATTATAGTTGTTATGACATAGAAATTGAACTCAACAACTTTTAATCTGAAGAATTTTTTTTTTTTTGTATAGTCGATCAAACTATGTAACAAACATACTTGCGCCCGCTAAACGAATGACTTTTTTGAGACATAAAATATTTCCGATATTTCCATTCTGTGGGCCAATTTTGTAGCCACATATACTTTTTATCATTGACCAATGGCGTTTGATTTTTATGGTCCCGGGTTTTTATATTCACCAATCAAAGGGATAACCTAGCTTTTTCCTATAAATTGCTCAATTATTTCCTCAAGACGTGTTGACGCAGCCTCTTTCTCTCTTAGGAGCATCGGGTCTCAGAGAGAGAGAGAGAGAGAGAGAGAGAGAGATCTGCGAAGCTGAGCAAACTACTGTTATGGCCATCTCAAAGGCAGGACCGTCGTCAGGAAGCGAGTATCAAGTGTTCTTGAACTTTAGAGGTCCTGATACTCGGACTGGATTTACCGATGTCCTCTATCATAGCTTAATTGATGCTGGAGTCTATGTCTTCCGAGATGATGAGGAGCTCCGTATTGGTGAGAGGATCGATGGATCGCTGGAGCAAGCAATTGATAGTTGCAGAATCTATATACCCATCTTCTCTCGGAGCTATGCTTCGAGCCAATGGTGCCTTCGTGAGCTCACTCAAATGGTGGCAAACGCCTCCAAATCAGGAAGTAATAAAGAGATTCTACCTATTTTTTTCGATGTGCAACCTGACGATATTAAGCTGAAAACTCCGCTCTATCATGATGCTATATTAAGTTTGGAGAGCGAGAAGAAGTTGAGCAATGAGCAAGTAGATGCGTGGAGAGAAGCTCTTGTAAAGGTTGATGCGATAAAAGGATGGGAAGTGAAGAAGTATAAAGGGTAAGCCAGCTGCTATTTTTATTTTTGTTTCCTCAATTTTCCTTTTACACTAAACCATAGATGTAAAAATACCGGTTTGACTGAGGTTGGACTATTTTCTTATGACACTAAACCACGTTTGCAGAAAATGGGAAACTGCTTAACAAGCGCATCTTGTATAATACTATTATTAATAGCTAGTTGACTAATTGATTAGGGGCAGTGGGAGGAAACGGGATGGGATAATGAAATGCCATGCACATTCCCATCTAATCATTCAATCCTTCGATATGGTAAACATGTATGTTCTCGAATACAAGATGTTCAACTTCTATAGTCGTCGCTTAAACATTAATCATGAAGTGTCATTGTCAAGTGCACACAAAGTATGTCTTAAAGTGACGTGAATGTCCATAATGAACTCTCGGAAGATCATTTACTAGATTGTTAAGGTCCTTTTGTTATTTAGTTTATACATGCTTGAATAACATCACTTTTATTTGCGGCAGCCATGGCGAATTGATTAAATTGGTGGTTGAGAAGGTTGTGGAAAAGTTGAAGACAAAACATAGGTTGTTGACTGAGCATTTAGTTGGAATTGATGATCAAGTTATTGCCTTAAGCGAATTGTTAGACATCCACTCTGACAGTGTGCGGCTTGTTCAAATTCATGGCATGGGTGGTATCGGTAAAACGACTCTAGCCAAGATCATCTTCAATCAATTCTCTTCTCATTTTGGAAAGTGTTGTTGTTTCCTTGAAAATGTACGAGCGAAGTCATTAGTAACTAATGGCTTAGTTGAGTTGCAAAGAAAGTTATTATCAGAAGTTGGCATTCATGTAGGAACAAGGAACATTGACGAAATTGATTGTGGAATGAAGAGGATTGGAGAAGCACTTTGCAATAAGAAAGTCCTTATAGTACTTGACGATGTTGATAACAGCGAACAAGTGGAGAAATTAGTTGGAAATGGTACTTTGTATTATGGATCTAGAATATTGATCACAACTAGAGATAAACATGTTTTGAGAAGCAATAGACTGAAGTATCAGATTTTAGACTATGAAATGGAGTTATTGAGTACTGATCATGCGCTTGAGCTTTTTAGTAGGCATGCATTAAACAGAGACTTTCCTTTAGAGGATTACAATGATCTTTCGGGAGAAATTATATCTGCTACCGGAAGACTTCCATTAGCACTTGAAGTAATTGGTTCATTCCTCTACCATAAAACACAAGAACAATGGAAAAAGACACTAGACAAGTTAAGAAAAGCACCTCTTGATGATGTTTTTGAAAAGTTGAAGATAAGTTATGATGGTTTAAGTTTTGAGCAGCAACAAATTTTTCTTGATATTGCATGCTTCTTCATTGGTGAGGACAAGACGAATGCAATTTATATGTGGGAAGATTGTGGACTTCTTCAAGGTGATGGGGTTGATGTCCTCATTAGCAAGTGTTTGGTGAAAATTGGAGAAAATAATGAATTCTGGATGCATGATCAACTCATAGATCTCGGAAGAGAAATTGTTCGTCATGAAAATCCTATAAATCCTGGGAAGCGCAGTAGGTTGTGGAATGACGAGGAGATACTTGACACAATAACCACAAAGGAGGTAAAGTACCTCGGGCAGACACCGATACATTTTATACTATAAAATACACCATGCTGCACAGAGAGGCTCTTTTTGCTTTCTTCTTTTACCATTTTAGTCCTTTTCCTCTGAAATAGAATAGTGAATATCATTCATTTGTTGCTCTTGTTTGCAGACGAAGAAAAATGTTCAAGCACTAGATCTTGATTTAAGCAAAGGATTTCTTAAGGACACTATTGAAAGTGAAGAAATTGGAAGGTTTGAGCGTCTGAGGTACCTCAAATTAAAGTGCGGAACCTTTGTTGGTGATTTAGTAAATTGTCTTACCGAATTAAGATGGATCTCATGGAGTTATCCTCCTTCAGTGCCTAAGCCAACCAATGTGCACTTAAAAAATGTGGTCATTCTTGAATTTTCAAACATTGACTTCATGGACGATTTGAAACTACAAAGCTTAATCAAGGTGAGTAGTATGCCTACTGCTATTATATTTTCCTTGAATGTATTATCTGACTATTCATTCATTGACTATTGCATTCTTTTTTATAGATGGCAAGAAAATTGAAAGTTCTTACTCTCAAAAGTTGTCACAACATAGTCACAACAACAAACTTCTCCGGTTGCCCAAATTTAGAGAGGCTCACTTTCAAGTATTGTACCAAGCTGAGGAAAATTGATGGCTCTATTGGGAAGTTGAAGTGCCTGACTGACCTAACGATCGATTCATGCTATGATCTTAAAGATTTGCCTGAAGAAATTGGGGACTTATCTAATATGAAGAACTTCTCTTTAAAAAGGTGTAAAGTGAAGAAACTCCCATATTCCTTATGGAAGTTGAAATCATTACTTGAGGTGCAGTTTGTTAATTTATATGATCCTTTAGATTCAGCATATGCATGGGAGTTACCTGGTGCCATTGGAATGCTTCAGAAGCTGGAGGTGCTTCGAGTCAATAATCGTAATTTGAAAGGTAAACTTCCTTATGACATTGGAAGCTTGCCCTTTCTAAGAATCTTACATCTATCAGATACTCATATTACTGAAGTTCCAAAGACCATCAGCATGCTTCCTTGCCTGCAAAGACTGGAGTTGAGGGGATGTGATGAGATTCAAGAGTTGCCGGTCCTCCCAACAAGTTTAACCCATCTCCTAGTGTCATCTAAATCATTGCGGTTGGTCCCGCATCTCTCGAACTTGACTAATTTGGTGGAGTTGGATCTAAATGATTGGGGAGGAGGAGGGGATAAACATTGTACTGGCGAATTACAGTGGATTGGGAGGTTATCCAGACTGACTAGATTGAGCTTCGGACTCCACAATGTTCCTGTTCCTACTGAGCTGGCTTCCCTTCCTCTGCTAAACCAACTCGACTTGTTTGGATTGGACCTGCAAAACTTCCCGCAACTACCCTCGTCTCTACAAAAGCTACGCCTTGATCATTTCAATCCAATTGGGTCACTCTCTCCGAACCTGATAAATTTGTCATGTATAGAGCTCTTTAGGTCTCCAATGCAAGAATTTCAACTCGATGGGCTTCAATTTCCAAATATGAGAGAGTTCCGTGTGGAAAGCTGTGCATCCCTCGAGAGATTCACGCTATCAGGCATGAGTAAACTGAAAGATGTGGACTTATATCAATGTGAAAAGCTAGTTGAGGCCCAATTCTCTCGGTTGGAATCACTAGCGAGATTGTCTATTTATGGCTGCGAGTCCTTCGGAAGGTTAGTTTGTGCGGGGGAAGCAAGGCACGAACACTGTGGGTCGGCTGACGAGTTGATTAGTTGCGAAGGGAGACTAATCCTCCCATTGGGATCCTTTGATAAGTTGCAAAGTTTCAAACTCGGGGGTTGCCCTAAGATTCTTGAGATCCAAATCGTCGGCACGTCAAAATCCCTGGAAGACCTTTATCTTTATGAATGTCGTCATCTGAGAAGTTTCGGTGGTTTGTCAAACTTAAAGAACCTCAAGTCACTGTACATCGGCCTCAACAAACGGCTCCGGGTTGTCAACGGCCTCGACGAGCTGGAGTTTTTGGATGTCTTAACAGTTCAAAGATGCGGATCATTGGAAAGGTTCATTGATGTGTCAAGTACCAGATTGCCAAATGATTGCCGATTACGGATCGTCGAATGCAGGAAAGACTTTCAGGGTTCTGTCCAGTCTTACAAGCACCAAAAGGTGAGTTTCGCCCAACCTACTCTTTATTGCGGAGTAGTTAACGTCTAATTAACTGAAAAAGAGAGAATTGGAATATCAGTAAAGTCCTAAAAATGTACATAAGCTAGTGGACAAGGACAATGGGTAAAGAAATTAATCTAAAAGAAATGCATGCTTCAGTTTCTTATTATTCAAAAAAGTTACTTTCTATGTTTTAGACGTCTTCTCAAATAAGAAGTGGATTGTTTTTATAAATTATAATTGTCAAATACCTAAATAGTATCGATTTCTTACCTATGCTTTTTATTACGGGTACAAGATTGATACTATGCAATTTCATACTCAAGATAGGAAGCTAAACGATTCACATGCTGTGGATAATTCGCTCTTTGTACGTAAAGGACGCACTCTTAGCGCATTCCTGTGGTCCTTCAATTTAACTTCTTATTACGGAGGACGTTTCTTTTTTTTTTTCTTTTTTTGTTACACTTCTGTAATACTTTTACTCAATCATGTACGCTAAGGCTTACTATTTGAATAGATAAGTAACATTACAGCAGGCTTTAAGGTTGTGATTTATAGAACTTGACAAGAAAAAATGTGCGTACGCATGTGCAATTCCAAATAGAGGAGAAACTGCAGGTCGATAAACAACCATGGAAGTGGGAAAGAAGATCAGAGAAGGCTTTGTCTGCTTGATTTCACTAACAGAATTTTCAACTGGATGATTTGTGATTAATGTGATGAGGCTTTGTGAAACTATATAGGGGTGAGCATAACGTACCGCCCAACCCAAGAACCCCCGGACTAGACCAAGCCGGGTTGGTCCGGTTCTTTAGGGTTTCAATCCAGTCCACGGTTCCTAAAAATGGACCCATTTCCCGAGTGGTCTGGTTCCCAGTTCTTGGTAGGATGGGACCGGAACGGACTACTAGGACCGCCTTTTATCAATTCAAAGTATATCTTGACCCAAGTGACAATTTAGAGTCTACGTTTTCTCAACTTTCCTTTGAGAGTACACTTAAACCCAAGCTCCAAAACATCTCCTTGTTGCTTTAGAGCCCATATTTTCTCAACTTTCCTTCTAGAACACACTCTCTCTCTCTCTTTCTGCCGCTGCTCTCTCTCTCTCTCTCTCTTGCTGTTGTTGCTGCTCCAAGAAGGCCTGAAGTGCCATTCGGTAGAAATTATATGCTCACATGGGCTTTTGATCACATCAAGTACTACGACGGGGACCCTTAGACATAGCTCTCCTTGGACAAATACAGTAGTGAATTTTTATGGACAAATACACAAGTAACCAATTTTCGTTTTAGTTTAGGCTTCTCTTTGAATTTTTTCCGGTCCTAGAATTAATCGGTTCAGTCTCCGGTCCTAAAAATTGAGGACCGATCCCATCGGTCTGGTTCCCAATTCCAGGCCAAACTGGACCGTCCTGGACCATGCACACCCCTAAAACTAGAGTTTATGGACAATAATATTGGGCAAACAGAGTTATTGTAGGAAAAAAAAAACCTAAAGCGCGTGTTCATGAGTAGTACATGAAAGTTGCCTCTCTTTTTTTTCAATTTCTTAAGTTAGCTGGATTAGGAAATCAGTTTTCATCAAAGTTGTAATATACTTGATTAGACGCATTGTTTAACCCACTTCCGTGACTACACTAGATAGAAAGGGGAAAAAGAGAGGAGGCAATCCTTTATCTGCTTTATTTTTAACTAGATGGTTATTTTGTAGACGCAAATAAGGCATCGGACTTATAGAATATCTTATTGATCTCATGGACCAAATAGAATATGAGTCATAGATCGGGTAGATGTGGCTTTAATGTGAAATTGTTCGCATTTGGTGACACAGGGAAATCAAGCTGATATCTTGTGCATAATTCACGTTCATAAATCCCCATCTCAATCACTATGCGAACCCCATTGTTTACGATAATTTTTGTGTGATGATATTGGTCCCTCATATCCATCCTCGTATGTCAGTATTTACAAAAATTGCAGTTAACACCTGTAAATTTGACTTTCATCAGCCGCTTTGGATGAATCTGCAACAGCTTCTATCTATTTTATTGTATATGACATACATTGACAAAGAGATCAAACACGATAGATATTGGTTGATATGTATTGATGGTTGATTTTACTACATAATCCTAGTCATGTTATTCTTCTCTTCAAACTTTCTCGCAAGATCGATTGAAATTTTATTCGTCAGGAATCGTGCTTTGACTGGATATGGTACATGTTTCGGAGGCTCGTGACATGTTTTAGAGGCTTGTGAAGCTTTAAAACCGACTCGGGGCATACTTATCAGCATGCAGGTATGGAGCTAACTTGCAAGAATCCATGCATTAAACAATGTTAAGGTAAAGTAGTTATTTATAAGAAAGAAACTATAAAGATGCAACGAGCTATTTTATTGATTTATAATATTTTATTATGTAAAGTTTGACTTGAAATTGTTGGAGATTGATTGTGAAAACGACAATAATTTGATTTATCATTCCTGTCTAAGCTCAACTCAATATAGTATAGATGCTTGAGATTAAACTCAATTCAACTAAATTATAATAAAAAAAAAACTAGGTCACATTTGTAATGAATGATCATCTGAATTTTTCAGAATTTTTTTGAAAGTGATATTCCTACCATCATCTGAATTATTAACACATTCTACAAGACGGATGAATATAGTACAACGAAATTTGACACCTCATCCTCCACCGATGATTAGATTTAATCATCGCCAGTCATTGGGTCGCTAATTCATATCTAATGGAAAAGATTTAATAGATAATTTATACTCAATACAGTTCAAAGTTGGAAAATCTGTTTAGGGCACTTCTAACTCACTTTTTAAAAGTTGAAAATTTGAGGGTTGGCACTTCTAGTGAATTTGAAAACAAGTCAGATTTGGGGCAAAACTCGGGTTCTTCTCGATCGAGAATTGCTTGTACTCATATCTTTTATTGGTAACAAGAATACCTTTTATTACAGTTGTTACATACCTGACAAGACAAGATGTACTTATGAGTATGCGAATCCACATAGATGAAATTTCATCAATATGCTTCCGCAACTAACAAAGGGGAAAAGGAGGGGGATGAAAGGCTTTATCTGCCTAATTGATAACTAACCCCGGTCATTTTCTGGTGGTAAAATCATTATTCTCTCTCTTAGAAGCTTGTGTCTAAGGCAGATGAGGCGTCGGATCCATAAAATATCTTACCAATTTCATGGACCATATAAGGTATGAGTCAAAGACCGGGTAGATGTGGTTTCAAGATTTCCTAATTGAATTGCTTACATGTCAATTGGAATCCAAATTGATGGATTAGGGCAAGCTTATTATGCATATGAAATTGTTTAAATTTAGTGATGTGGGAAATCAAACTCATGTGATGTGCATAATCCAAGTTCCTTTATCCCTAAGCTAATACCAAATGATTTGCAATATTTTTTTATATACGATATAGGTTTCTCTTCTATAGATCCTTTCTCGTACTTCAATATCAACAAATGCAATTAAAACCAATACGAAATTTAGAAGAAGAAAAAAACGTCCTTCTCTTTTCTTGGTTGTATCTATCACCGGTTGATTCGACTGCCCAACTTTAATAATCTCATTTCTTCTCTGAAATCTTTTCGCAAAAATGATTATGATTTTTACTTTGTCAGGAATCATGCTTCGATTGTATTTGTGCATGTTTCGGAGGCTTTGAAGTTTTCAAGACACCTGGCGATATAGACATCATCAGATATGGATTGCTTGCTGGGACAAACATTATTGTAGTGGGGGTCAATGCACTAAAGAGTCTAAGATAAGGTATTTGATTTTAGAAAAAAAAAAAGCTATAAAGATGCAATGGAGCTCTAAATTGATTCAAAGTAGTACATTGAGGCAAAGTCTGAATTGATGGTTTGATGTTGAACTGTGAGTATGAAAAAGATCGATTTTTTCATGCCCATGTTCGAGCACGTCTCAATATAGTCTAATGTATGGTATTTCATTATAGTATGCACGCTTAAGATTGAACTCTATTCAATCCGATTTTCAAAAAAGCCAGGACTCCATCTCAAATTCTAATAAATAATAAGTGATATCTTTCTTTTATTTTCCTAATATCCTTTAAATTATTGACAAAGTTTGCAAGCCGCCTGAATGTGGTATTGCAAAATATGACACTGGCAACTTGGCCATGGGCATATGTATACATATATAAATGTATGTGTGTGGAAAAAAATGAAAAAAAGAAATTGGAGATAGAGATATACGAAGGAGCTTGTGATGCCAAAGATTTGTCATGTCGTATCTCACCCCAATTGTTTTTGGGTCTTCGACATTTAGGATCGAGTCTTTGACACTAGTGTCCAGGTCCCCAATGTCAATAGCCAAATCCATCAAGGCCAAGCCAAGGTCCTCAAAGACTAAGCGTGAGACCCTGGTATCTGTGCCCAGATCCTCAACACTCATGACTAGGTCCACAAGGGCCATGCCTAGATCATTGGTGCTCCGGTTAGGGTCCCCACTACTTAAGCTTGGGTCCACAAAAGCCACACTCAAATCTGTGGTGCTCAGGCTCAGGTTTCCGATGCCCATGCCCGAACCCCGATCAATCAAGGCTAAGGCTCGATACCCCAAGCCATGTGCTCAAGTCCATCAAGGCCAAGACTAGGTCTTTTCAATGTTGGGCCCAAGTCACTAGAGCTAGGACATGAGCTTGGGTCCATTGAGGTCAAGTTGGGACTTGGTGCCCATGCTTGGATTCATTGCCCCTAAGCCCAAATAAATTGAGGTCAAGGCATGGGATTCGGCAAACCCTGCATCCATACCTAGATCCTCACGCTGAGCATAGCTAACGCCAAAAACCTCGGTGCCCAAGCCCAAAAACCCCATGCTCAGTTCCATAGAGACTGGACCCCAAATCCTTGTGCTTGTTTCTTTAGCTGCAAGTGCGCAAGTTATTAGTGCTCAAATAGCATATTTTTCAAAAAAATAAATGAAGTTTTCTAATCCAAACGATGGAATTTTTTTCGGTTCTTTTTCATATTTCAATCAAACATTGGAAAACACAATTATTTTCTTGAAAAATGATTCCTGAAAACTTTTTTTCTTCAAAATGTAACATTTCTCATGAAACAAAGCCTTAATAATTGCATGATATTTATACACTTTAAAGTAGGAAATTCTAAGAGTGGCACTTCAAGTTAATTTAAAAAAAGGAAAATAAAGACGCTAGCTAGGCAGACTTTGACTGATCTTGCCATAAGAACTGTCCCATGTATGTAAATTTCATCGTGCAACGTTCCTCGACAAGTAGCTGGACTTAGGTCTCAGTCATGAACTTCTTGATATAGCCCGGCCCAAAATTCATGCTTTGCAGTCTGATCTGATCTGATCTGGCACCAGTTAGAAAATCCCCTGCTAAAAAGTTGATGACAAGCCAAACCTCATTGTTTCCCATGATGGATCGTCCTCTAGCATTTGAGCATTTGCATATCATTAAACGATGCCCATGAGGTTTAAGCTTCCAAATACTCCAAACCACGTATGGGCTCGACCACATGTGTTCGGTAGTTAATAAATGAGATATGTGAATAAAGTAGGAGCACGGCACAGCACGGCACGAATTCAATTGTCAACACGACCAATGATAAATGACATCATACTCAGGTCATCATTAAGGTTTTGAATCGAGTCTTTGATGATCTTTGACGTGACCAATCATAGGTGGGTTTGGTTCAGTTTTGGAGAAAATATGAGGTGTTTAACAATCATGCTCAAATGATTTTGAGGTGAAAATTGACCTTAAAAAGACTGGAAGTTGAAGGCAAGTCCTATTCGTTTTGAGTATTTCCTCAAAATTTATTTTCAGAATTGAACCTTATAACCTAAGGTTGTATAGTGCAAACATCCACTCCTCAAGGTTTGACAAATCAAATGCACAATGACAATAAACTCATGAAGGGCTTTCTAACTGTGAATAAACAAAAGTAATAATAATAATAAACATATTAAAAAAAACGCTTCTAATTCAAAGAATTTCACATCTGTAGTATTATTATCGTGAATACAACAAACACGTGATCAAAGAAACTATTTGAAGGGATAGAAACAAGTAATATCTTTTCCAAAAAAAGAAAAATTCAACTGAGAAACTCGTATCTTGATCTCCTAAATTTGTGCGCAATGTGAAATTCCACATCTATAAGAAAAATGAATTTGAGTTCCTTAAAAAAATTATGGCAACTACTTTGTAAATGACTTAACACTTTGTTCATGACAGATACTCTACAAAGACTCGAATCCCTCGAGATAACTAATGTAATAATCCTCATATTTAATCTAATTGCTATTTCAATTCTGCTGTAAGAAAAATCAACATAACTATAAAATTAAGGTGTTGGCTTAGATGAAAGAGTTTGCTTATCTCCTTGTGGTATTGGATTCAAGCCTTGTCGGGGTATGCTTGGTGTAACATTTTGAGCATATCGGGCTGTGCGGAGAACTTGCCTGTAAGCTCACCTGTAAATGAAAACTAAACAAGGTATACGAAAGCTTGCCTGGACGCCATATAACTGCTATCTTCAACAAAGATGGTATCAAGTACCTTCTCCAATAAAGAGGAGAGTCAAAGCCATTTATTTAACAATCAGATGACATTATTTGAACCCTTTTCTCATCCTTTCATACATATTGCAATTAACAAAACAGGTCACATCCATCCCATAAAATTCGTAGACGTGGCCTATACACATGAAAAGGCCAGACCCCACTCCAGAAAGACAAAGGCTAAACCTCTCTTCCTACGTACCCAGGCTTATAAGTTCCAGCTCTATCCAGCAAAGAATTTTCAGACATCAAAAGGTAGAGCGCATCATATTGCAAATTAGGTGTACGGTGCAAGTTTTCATTATGCCCAGTGCAGAAGTTATAACGAAATTAAAACTGAGAATAATAAGGGAATATATAAATTTACATGGAAAGCCCTTACGGCGAAAACCCCAGAAAGAGGAGAAGCGACATTTACCGTGAAAATTCAAGGAGTACAAAAGGTGACTCGAAAAAAACTTAATATTTCTTTTATCTCTACTTCGAACCTAATAACTGGAGAAAAATAAGATTTATATTGCTCCATACTGCGGGAGCACAGCCCTACACCTCTGCCTATGATTAATGTTTAAGCCCTTTTTTCCCCTCAGATCAAATCAGCATAAATTTCAATTTGGATATCAAAACTCTGTTTTCATTGATTATCCATAAAATCTGAACAATATTATTCCGCTGACAGAGTTGCCTCCACCCAGGCCCTCCTTTCTTAGGAAGACAACCATCCTCTTATTTGACTTTTTTCTTTTGGCATCTACAGATGCTTTCGAGCTTTTCTGCTACTTTATTACGTAGCATTAAGAAAGTACGCCAATAATTGATTATAACAAATGGACTACAAAGCTAAGTATCAGCAATCTACCCACAAAGATAAGTTTTCTAAATGCCCGATTATCTATATTAATAGACTATAAACCTCTGACATGATCCCTAACTACTTTGAGTTCGCCAATATCTACTGATCTAATCAGTAAGTTGCTTGCCTGCCTAGGTCACTTGCTGTCCATGGTCCGATCGCACTTCATAAGTTTCCCCACATATCACCAGTTTTGTAAGGATTGATTGCGTCAATTAATATAACGTAGGCCTATCGATGTCAAACAACAAGTTGTGGGTTCACAAGCTCGGGTTGCTACTTGTAAGATCCATTATTCTTTTTAGCCTTCTTTTTAGAAATACTTGTTCGATTTTCTTTCCTTGGCACCCCATCTATCTATAAAAGAAAATGTCAGTGTTCGACTCGGCAACATCTACGTAACAACTATTGAGACTTTATTAGACTATTTGAAAATTTTAAAATTTGATTGCACGTTTCTAATAAGTGTAAGGCTTCTTGCACACTTATTGCCTACCCATTTTTATGCATTTGTTTTCTGATGCATTGGCATTGTGTTGAATTTGTACTTTGGCAATTCCGTTTTGAGAAAAGGGGGGAAAAAAGAATTCAATCTTTCTACATCATATTCGATTAATTTCTTAAAAGAATGAGGAACTGCAAATAAGAATAGTGCAAAGCCACTTGCATAAAAGCAAAAGGTTGCTGAACAGCATAAAGAGAATAATTGTTTGCATTATTGGGCATGATCACCCAATAATCCAAGGGAGAGATCGAGTCAAAAGTTCCTAGGGGAAAAAAAGAAAATTCAAATAAGAGAGGCTGAAGAGTTCTCTTCTCCTGCTATCAAACTAGCCCCCTAAAATTCAAAATATCAGGCATAATTAGTTGGAAACAAAATCATTCGTGGATTTGGTAAATACCTAATTTCATGGCCTAACTTTTGACTCAAGTTACCCTATAGTATGTGCAAAGTATGTATTTTACATGTCGTTACCCTCGTCTCCGTCCTTAATCTTTTCATGAACTTAGGTTGACTATGTTTCTTACTTAATAATATGATAAAACCCAAAAAATAAACCGAAAGAGAAGTACTTATGTGGATTTTAATAGTAGACGCCAGCATTAAATTGCTATGAATTTATTCAATGCGGGCCGGCGATCCCTTTTGACCGTCAACTAATTTCAACCAACACATTCCATAAATTTTCCACGCACGGGGTAGGTGTAGATTGCAGGCTTTACGTCTGCGACCATCCACCGTCGGCCCTTTTACTAATTGCCCTGAACTCTTGCCAAATCGGCCGTACAAGAACCACCCAACTTCATCAGCAGTCTTGACTCTTTGGTTGCTTGGACACTAACTTCTCTCGAGAGCACAATTTCTATCGATTCATCTAGAAAAAGGTTTTGTCTCGAACAATCTCGGATTTTCCGGAAGTCGAAAGCCAAGCTAGACGAGTTCGATTTCTCCCGTCTTCTTTCAATCCTTATCTTTTTCCAATTTTCTGAAGCATGATTAGCTCGTTTCCAATTTGTTGATTAGTGGCCTAATGATGGCTTAAGATTCCATAGTGCCCATTTGGTCAGAAAAGGAGGGAGAGCTCCTTTAAAGACACGAAGCCAGCTAAGAAAGCCACGGTCCAAAAGCATATCCTCACAATCATGCACACGTTGTCCCTTCGTCAGCACCCACGATGAAACGAAACGCTTTTTCGCACGTTGTATATGTGCTTTGCACGTCTTGTGAAACCGAAGAAGAGTCGGATCCGGTTAGTGGATCGGGGCCACGCCAAATCATGTTGGGGCCCCGACAGATTGTCGCCGTCGGCGCCGGTTGATAATTGACTATCGGAATCGGTGCCCAATCGATCACCGTCGGATTGCCATTCTGGTCAACTATTGGGTCCGATCTCCCTTAGAGTCTTGGATCACTGCTCACTAGTCCCCACCTTCGTATAATGGCAGGCAGATCGTCATCACGCACACCAACCAAAGTGTAATTGGTGGAGACTCGACCCTATCCGATTGTGTGGTGACTTGGACACGAATTTTCCCCCGGGAATCACGAAGTTGGTCCGCAAAGCCTAATCCGAGCATCCTCGCCACTCCCAAGTCGTCACAGGACGAAAGTCGCGACACGAAATTTCAAAGCACGATTACCATTGCACCAAAGAAACAGCAAGACTCGCCCATCTTATGTAACTTTCAAGTTTATCAGGCGCTTCTAACTAGATACATGATGAAGTCGCGAGGACCGACTTTGAGTTCGACGCAATGATACAGATTTAACATAACAATGCGGGGCGCTCAAAGTTAGGCGCACATGTCGAAACACCAAACGTGCCTGAGGTCCCGATGGCATTTCGGAGGTGCACTCAGCTGTATCATCATCTCTACTCCTAGAAAAACATCATTTGACTATTGTTTTGTCCGGCGGATCGCGAATATGAAGGCCGCCCACATTTGTTTTTAGTTCAGTTTTCATGCGAAGGACATCGACATCTGCAATGGCTAATCTTCGGCACGGAAAGATTCGCTCTCATGTGTTCCCGTGAACCGAAAGGCGACTGGCAAGAGAAGCCAACGAGCGAAAGAGGTGCTGCTCCACTCAATTATTGCAGCTGAGACGAAACGACGTGCCGTAGAATCGACATCACCTTTTTCGTTTTTTAATATATCTGGTTTGTGGCTCCGTGAGATCACCAGGGAGCATTGGAAGGTGGGAAGTTTCCATCAAGCACCGGAACATGCAGATCAAGAAGAGATCAGGAAGAAAGATCGAAAAGAGCCAGCAACGTCAGACCCCACAACCACCCTATGAAAAATCATTGCACGGTCCGATGGAACGCACCGGCCATCCATCTGATGATCTCAACCGTTGAGCTCGGTGGAGGTAGGATCCAAAATTTCAATGGCCCGAATGAGTGCATTCGGTGAACGCGCTGAATCCATCGTTCTGAATACCAGCAACGGTGTCTCGACAGTCGTCAGATGACAACGTGAATGTGTCCCCACGAGGCGACACGTGTCGTCCTCCGGTTCGAAGCCGGCCTGGAGGATGCCATTTCCACATGATGCCAGAACTTATTGCCCTCGTTTATAAGGCGACTCTATAGGATCTTGCCCGTTCACTTCAGTATCATCTCTCTGTTCATCTCTCTTGAGCTCCTATTCCTCAGAGAGAGAAAGGGGGAGAGTTCTTCACCAGAAACAGAGAGCGATGGCTGAAAAGGTGCATATCATCTTCCCCATTCTTTCAATTTGTCAAGACTCTTTATTTCTAACAGATAGAAAAGATCATTGTAACCCATATGGGAGCAGCTCTTTCACATTGTTGTATAGAAAGATAGAATTTTTCTCATTCTTCTGATGTCAGAAAGAGCCATGCTTCTCTCTTCTTCTAGCTTCGTTTTGTTTGCAGAGTATAAAAGGCCTTTGCTTGTGTTGCTCACTCACCTTCTCCGTGTTTGTGCGTGTGTTTGTGTGACTGTGGACTGCAGAAGGTAACAATGGTCATCAAGGTTGACCTCAAGTGCTATCGCTGCTACAAGAAGATCAAGAGAGTGCTCTGCAAATTCCCTGGTGAGTCTCACTTTGCCATTGTTAATGGTTGTCCTCCTTTTTTCTGTGTTTATTGCCACCATCGACTCCTTATAACTTCCATGAGGCAATCGCACTCGGCAACAAGTAGAGCTTTCATGCTGAATGTTCTGTGAAGTCATAATCGACTAACCACTGTATGTCTGGATTTCTAATCCCGTGCGGTCTTATTTCGTAACCGGTAATTCTGTTTCTTCCGAAATTGAAATCCTTCCGCACATTGTTCTAATTCTAATTGTGGATTTAGCGTGAGGACTTTGAGAAATTAGATTCTGTAAGTAGTATTATGTTATGTAAAATTTAGTGCCGAAATTTAGCGGTAGAAAGGAAACTAAGTTAATTTTCGGTGTTATGTTTTGGGAACAAGAGAAATCCGAGACCAACAATACGACGAGAAGCAGAACAAGGTGCAAATCGTTGTGATAAGCTGCTGTCCCGAGAGAATCCGTGACAAAATAGCCTGCAAAGGCGGAAGAACAGTGGAGGCCATCGAGATAGTGCCCGAGAAGAAGAAGGAGCCCGAGAAGAAAGACGGTGAGAAGCCAAAGGAGGCAGAGAAGAAGAAGGAAGGGGATAAACCAAAAGAGGGCGAAAAGAAGAAGGACGCACCAGCAGACAAACCGAAAGACGGTGAGAAGAAGAAAGAGGGAGGAGGAGACAAGCCTAAAGATGGCGACAAGAAGGAAGCAGTAGTTCACAAGCACATTGCCGAGCCTGTTTCAGGATACCCCACGATCTATCCAAGCGGAATGTACTACCAACCGCCTCAGCCGTATTACCAAGGATACGGCGCCGTGCCATACTATCACGGGGTGCCGGCTTATTACAGCGAGGGCAGTTATGGTGTGAATAGGGGCTATTACATGAACCGCTGCGACTACTTCAGCGAAGAGAACCCTGAGTCGTGCACAGTCATGTGATTGGATCTTGAAGTGGTTGAAGTTGCATGTACATGTTCACTTGCTAAAGCTTATATACTCAATCGGTTGTGCTTAGTCGGAGGATCTGTCAAATTTGGTGGGTACTTGTGTTTGTTCGTATGAGACAGAAAGATAACAATAAGGTTTGGTGGCAAGGTCAATGGTTATATGATTTTGTTCGCTGAAATAGGAAGAGTAGGTTGTTTGGTATTTTAAGCAGATTAAGTCACCCAGTCACCAATTGTTGAAGTTCTAATCAATGAGAACAGCTGATTCAAATCGAGTCCGTTTGGATGATGGCTTGATCATGCTGTTCAGATAGATTTAAGAAGTTGAAAAATCATCATGGACAAAACATTTCGATTGGCAAACTGCAGACTTTGCTATACGCAACATGACATCGACTTCTGTCCTGTGAAAGTGAGACTGCAACAGATCGGCAATGAAATTCAACATCTTTGTCAAGCTGATGTCCCGCGGAGTACTTGGCAGACTCCAGCATGACGATCTAGCATCTGCTGCTTGACACGGCGATTCAGGCAGGAATACATGAGTTCCACATTCTGGATTTACTTTTTGCCAGTGATTTCATAGATAGGGGAGACATTCACTCGTGGTTGAAGCTAACAGAAAACACTTCACCATTTTCAGCAAGCAATGGTGGGGTGTATGATTGATACAAGGCTAAAATATTGCTTTCTTCATATATACTGAATACTACCCATTTCTTTCTTCATTTGCAAACGAAGAGGAACGTTCAAGCACTAAAGCTAGATGTACGCCAAAGTTATCCTAAATTCGCTATCAAAAGTTAAGAGGTAGGAAGATCCGAACATCTTCAATACCTCAAATTAAATGGGGGAACCTGCATTAGTAACTTAGCATATTCTTACTGAATTAAGGTGGATTTGTCCAAGTCATCCTCCTCCAAAGCTAAGCCGACCAATATGCCCTTAAAAGAGTGATCATTCTTGAATTTATACACAACTTCACAGGTGACTCAAATTGAAAGTTCTTTCTCTTGAAATTAAAATTGAAAATTGCAGCGGAAAAACAGTGTAGAGCATGTAGATAGTCCCCAAGAAGAAAAGAAGGCGAGAAGCCGCAGGAGGCAGACAAAAAGAAGAGGATAAAATCGAAGAGGGTGAAAAGAAGAAGGAAGCACCAGCTGCAGAAAAACCGAAAGAAGGTGAGAAAAAGAAAGAGGAAGGAGGCAACGAGCCTAAAGAAGGCGAAAAGAAGGGAGCACAAGTACACAAGCATATTGCCGAGCCCGTTTCGGGATACTCCACGATATATCCGGGTGGAATGAAATGCCAACCGCGTCAGCCATACTGCCAATAATATGGCACCATGCTGTACTATCACGGTGTGCCGGCTTACTACAGCGAGGGCAGTTATGGTGTGAATAGGGGCTACAATACAAACGGCCGCGACTACTTCAGTGAAGAGAACCGAGTCGTGCACAGTCATGTGATAGGATCATCAATGAGTTGATGTTGCATGACACATGCTTATCTGCTAAAGGTTTTATTTTCATCATTTGTTCTTTGCTGGACGATCTGTCAAATTTGGTGGATACATTGTATTTGTTTGTATGAGACAAAAAGAACAATAAGTTCTGGTGGGAAGGTCGACGATTTTTAAGATTTTGTTTGCTGAAATAGGATGAGGAGATGGTTTGGTATTTTAAAAGATCAAATTACCCAGTCACCACTTGCTGAAGTTTACAATGCCAATTCAAATCAAGTCTGTTTGCACGATGAATATGATCGTGCTGATCAGATATAGTTAGGAGCTTAAAATCATCATGGACAAAACATTTTATTTGGCAAACTGCAGGCTTTGTTGCACCAAACGTGGTAGCAACTTCTGTCATTTAAAAGTGAGATAATGATGAATTGACGATGAAAATCAACAATTTTGCGAAGCTGATGTCGCAGACCATCTGACTAATAGCACTTCGCAAACTACAGCACAAGGATCTAGCATCTGCTGCTCGATGCAGCGATTCAGGCAGGGATACATGAGTTCCACATCTTGGATTTACTTTTTGCCAGTGATTTTATGGATAGGGGAGACATTAACTGAAGTAGAAGCCAACAGAAGAAAAAAAAAAAAACTTGAGCATTGTCAGCAAGCAATGCCAGGGCGTATAAGGGATACAAGACTAAAAGTATGCAAGTAAAATCCTTGGAAACAAGCAGCAAAACCCCCTAATTTCGGGACTGAGCTATATCAGATGTTGTCAAAGTGCCAGAGTGATCGACGTCAAGATTCTGGAACCTTTCCAAAATCACCATAACGTCTTCCTGGCTGATCTTTCCCATTTCCTGTAGCTTGTATATGACAAACTCCGCAGCACTGCAAAAGAAAGGGCCAGCAAGAAACTCAGACCTTTACTCAAATTAGTTACTTGCATAGTTTAATTTGTAATAGATGATTAAAATTCACCTGACAACTTTGTCATGATCAAGATCTGCTGCCTCTAAATCCGAGCACGTAAGATTTTTCATGAGAACCCATTTTAGGATTGATCTTCGCCTGCTTTCTGTGTACATTTCAGCAAGGTAGAAAAAAAACTGAGCCACACAACTGGTACTAGCCAGTATCCAAAACACGGCAAAGATTCTGCCACTGGTGGTCGAGAAACTTTCATCTCCATAGCCCAGAGTAGTAATAGTAGCGCAAACACAATAGAAAGCATCGACCAATTTAAATTTCTCGACGGCCAACAAAAACGCAGTTCCAAGTACAGTAAGGACCACAAGAAGAGCAAGGGAAGTGAGAAATTTATATCTTATTTTGTGAGCTTCAACTTCCTTCAGGATTTCTGCCGGACCAACTTTTTCATTCATGTGCATAGCTCTTACTAAAAGAACTTCCTGCTTTTCGAGAATGTAATCAGCCGCTTTGCTTAGGACCAGCCCACCAAGAGCCATTCCTGCGAAAACATATGTCGATGCAAGAAGTTTCGCCAATGTGCTATTTGGGACGAGATCTCCATATCCCACAGTAGTCATGGTGACCACACAAAAGTAAAGGGCATCAAGTAGACCATTCGTCTTCTTCCCCGAGATTTGGTTCCTCATGAGGAAGAAACAAAAACTTCCCACACCAAGGTATGCGGCCAAAACTACTAGGATTTTTCTAAAAGTGGGTTCTTTAGTAGGCTCGAGAAGATGAGGTTCGGTGCCATTCGGCTGGAGGAAACTATCCACTGAAGGAGAATTTCGGCGGTATCTTCTTCTTTGGACTGCATTGCTCTTGTCCTTGGGATGATTTGAAGCATCAACTGAATTCCCGATCAAGGATTCTCTAGTATCATCGTAGGCCATATCAAAAGATGCAGATTCGTCCTCTTTAAGCAGCCTGCATTTTTGGAGCATTTAGCAACCGGTCGAGGGACATCATGAATTTTCTGTCGTCTTGTTTACCGTCGGGTAGCGCATGTGTTCAAACTTTGCCATGAGCTCAAGTTCAAGTTCCTTATACCGTGATCTAACGTCTGATTACTCTATGTGAAGCAGAGCGAAAGGTGAAAATTTCGCAGATTCCACTCCCAAATAACCTTGAACTGCAGATTCTATTTGACTTCATGAAACAGATCTTATTTTATAAATTGTGCTAATAAAGAGACTTTTTCCCTCCCTGGACATTGCTTTCTTTTCAAGACCAAGGGCAACTTCAATCAACGTTGACCAATGCGTAGTAGCATAGACAATATTGCAGATGAGACACAAGCATCTAAATGATGCCAATGAGGCTTGGACTAAACAGAAATTCATGAGGAGATGAATGGATTATCTACTTTGAAGTGATAGAAAAAACACGCAATCACATACAAAAAGAGATCCCTGGTCCTTTAAACAACATTGAATCTGCAACATATCCCAAATGTCAAATGGTCGTGAGGAGACTCAAAAATGACGCACAAACAAGAAACATGGGGAGATTCTCAGCAAAGCGTTATATGCATGTCTACGTCTTGGAGCTGAAAATGACATGTTTGATTCACCTGAGAAAAAGACTTCATGAAGGAGAAAATGGCGTCACAAAAGATTGCATTGCCCCCATCATAAATGGCAAAGGACTGCAAGATCCGAACTTTCCGAAAGAAGAAGCTAAACAGTTTACGCCAGCTGTTCCCACGCACCCATTATTGAACAGTGTTCCGCCATTAATGCACACGCTCTCGCGTCCCTTTAGGCACATCTTGGAGGAGATGAATCCCTCGAAGTGGAATTGAAAATTCAATTACATAATGATAAAAAAGAACTGCCCTTTTGGATTACGAATCTAAAAATGCTAATTTGGGCCCAAGTGCGAGTCCCAAACATTGTCTTATCCGGCCTTTGTTGGCTGAAAAGGGCCCAACTGAATTTTCACGGGTTTGCGCCTTCTTTCCTTTTCCCGGAAGAAGAAAGAAAATTTTATGATCAAGTTGGGAGTCTGGAGAGCGATGGAAGAGACAAGGGAAAATGAGACTGTTGAAGAAGCAAGCAGCAGACAGGGCAGCTAGGGTTTCAGATGTACCTCTGTTTCTCTAGCTTCTACATTCTCTTAGCATATCGCGTTTGTGCAAATACCAATTTCACTGCTCAAAAGAAGGCAGCGATTTTCAGCTTTTCTCGAAGTCCTTTGTTTTCTCCTTACTGTTTGTGCTACAGGTTAGTTTGTTATTCTATGGGAAAGGGGTGAAAAAAAGAACTGATCTTGACAAGGTTATACCATCATACTGCTGCTTCTAGCTTTCAACTTCGGCATCTAGGATTAGTATTCGCTGCTTCGTGGATCACTTGGGTATTCATATTTCTGTATTGAGAGCTGGGTAGTGCTAGTATTCGTTAGTTTTGTATTATGACATCCTTGTCATCAAAGAACATATGGATACAGCGGCAGCAATGCCCGTGTGGGGATTGGAAATGCTTTGTTACGTATGAAGGTGATAATGAAGAGGCCACGGTTGTCTCCCAGTTGGCGAGAGCAAAAGCAGCATCGGGCGAGGCTATGGTAGTCCCATATGTGGGGATGGTGTTCAAGAGCGATGATGACGCGTTCGATTATTACGGCAACTTTGCGAGGAAGAATGGCTTCTCTGTTAGGAAAGAGCGCTCGAGATTGAGCCCTCAGTTGGGTATTTACAAGCGCGATTTTGTTTGTTATCGGTCTGGGTATGCACCTGCGAGGAAAAAGCCTATTGGGGAGCACCATAGGGATCGAAAATCTGTCCGGTGTGGCTGTGATGCAAAGATGTACTTGTCAAAGGAGGTTGTGGAAGGCGTTGCACAGTGGTTTGTTGTGCAATTCAGCAATGTTCACAATCATGAGCTGCTGGAAGACGACCAGGTTCGTCTCTTGCCTGCTTACAGAAAGATTCATGAAGCTGATCAAGAGCGGATACTTTTGCTATCTAAAGCTGGGTTTCCAATTCATCGCATAGTGAAGGTCTTGGAATTGGAAAAGGGGATTCAAGGTGGACAATTGCCATTCTTGGAAAGGGATGTGAGGAACTTTATTCAGAATAGGAAGAAAGTTGTTCAAGAAAGTGATGCTTTGCTCAATGAGAAGAGAGAAAATGATATAATGGAACTTCTTGAGGCCTGCAAGGCCTTGAAGGAAGCTGATCAAGGCTTTAGTTATGATTATAGTGTGGATGAAAATGACAAACTTGAGCACATCGCTTGGTCATATGCCAATTCAGTTAGTGCATATACCATTTTTGGTGATGTGGTGCATTTTGACGTGTCATACCGATCGATCACTTATGGTATGTTGTTTGGGGCATGGTTTGGCATTGACAACAATGGCAGAATGATCATTTTTGGATGTGTTCTCTTGCAGGATGAGGCACCACAATCATTTGTCTGGGCTATACAGGTTTATCTCTCTGTCCCTGTAGATAGATAGATCCAAATCATATAGTCTGCTTTTCCTCATAGATAATGTTTCTCTCCCTGGATACAGAGTTTTGTTCGGTTTATGAAAGGAAGAAGTCTTCAAACATTCTTAACTGATCTGGACCCAGGCCTCAGAGATGCACTTAGGAGCGAACTACCAAACACAAAACACATTACTTGCATATGGAATATATTGCCCAAGGTTTCAAGTTGGTTCTCGATTCCACTTGGATCTCAATATGCAGACTTCAGATCTGAGTTTGATACATTGCATTGTGTTGAGAATACAGAGGACTTTGAGTTACGATGGACTGAAATGGTTTCTCGGTTTGGACTGAGTTCAGATAAACACGTTGCTTTACTTTATTCAATTCGGACTTCTTGGGCTTTGTGCTATACGAGGGGTCACTTTCTTGCTCGAATGGCAAGTGTCGCATTTTTTCAATCAGTAGATTCATTTCTGAAAGGAATCTTCAGCCCGAACTCATGTTTGCGTAGTTTTTTTGACCAGGTATAGCACTCGAAGGTTCTGTCTGCTCCGTGACTTTACATTCCTTCATTTGATTTTCATTCCTTCTTCCTTCCGGATGTTGAGTTTTGGGACTTCTTTTTTTCAGGTAAGTTTATCAGCTACTATTCAAAACCAGTTACACCATGAAATGCAGTATGTGCCTTCCAAAGTGTGCATTCCAATGGAAGAGCATGCTCGAAGCATTCTAACACCTTTTGCATTCAATGCTTTGCAAAATGAACTTGTGCTGGCCATGCAATATGCCGTGTCTGAATTGGCCAATGGTTCCTACCTTCTACGCCATTATAAGAAGAGGGATGTTGACTGTCTTGTCATGTGGATACCAGAAGAAGAGCATATTCATTGCTCATGTAAGGAATTTGAATCTTCAGGGATTTTATGCAGACATGCCCTTTCTGTTTTTATTAGAAAGAATTACTTTCAACTTCCCGGTAAATACTTCATTACTAGATGGCGCCGAGAAAGCTCTATAACTTGTTGCAATGAACCTGCTCTTGAAGATGCCGACAATGAATGGTTTCAAGAATATCAGTCCCTCACTGAGTCACTGTTCACGGAATCATCGGTTACAAGGGGGCGTACCAATTATGTCCGCAGGGAACTAATGAAAGAATTCAGGAGGATCCTTGAAGAAGTTAGGAGCATGCCAGAGACCAATGGCATCGCAGTGGATTTGACACTTTCTCCAACTGGTTGATCTTTCTGATGGTGCTAGTTTTACTTGCAAGTGCCTGAGCTTCTTGCATTTTTCACGTGAAGGATTGAGCAGACGATTGAAAATTGTCAGAAATGTGAAGTTCTTCTACTCTGTTTCCATGGTTGAGCGCAAGAGAGAGTTGACATCATTACTCTGCAATCACCAATTGGTGGCTCCAAGTGAATCACTCCTGCAGCTGAAGATAAAGAACCAAGGATGAGGACATGGGCACGAGGTACTCTTTCTGCAATTTGTAGGCAAATATAACTGAAGTGTTAGCTGCATTTCACCAACAAAGATGAATATCATGATGAGAAAGCTTAGTTCTTTTTTGTCCTTCTATTTCTTTTGTGAATCTTCTTGAAAGTGTGAAGCAATTACGGTAGCAAATTTTGATTGCATATCTTTTGGCCCAGCAGTCAACGGTATGTCATGCTGGGGAGACAGGAGTTGTCTTCATGACATCTCGTGTATATGTGGATTGTTGCAGATGGATGGTATAACTCCTTTTTTCCGGTAAATGGAAGTGTGAATGTGTGACTTTGTATCAGCTTCTGTTCGTTGTTCAAGCTGGGAGACTTTTTGTCTTTTCCTGTAGCAGAGTAAACCGTAGACACGAGTAAACTCGCAAAGGTACACCCAACAGTACACACAATACACACCCTTGATAAAATCTTTGTTCTTTATTAATTCAAAGATATTAGCTGCTTCCGATGAAAGAAGAGACCAATATAAGAAGCTTAACAATCCTCAAGAAATCATAAATCAAATTTAACATGAAACTATTCAATGAAACTAAAGAAAAACTCATAGAATATTATATTGAACTTAACTAATGAAAAAATAGGATAACCCTGAATTTCTAAGTTTATAATCTTAAAATTAGAATCCTAAATGCAAGGAAAATAAGGACTGGTTTGCCTAGGGTTAAGTAAAATCAATTTCTTGTCAAATTTCAAAAGATATTATCCAAATTTCAAAAATTTATCAAATAAGTATGTGTGAACATACATGTCGACAATTATATCTTTATCATAGTTCCAAATGTTTTCGCGTAAGAAAAAAAAAATTCAATGCGCATCTGTCATGGAAGTTAGATTAATCAAGAGGCAAAAGACATTCAAAATTAAAATTAAATAAATAAAGACTATCTAGATAATACCTACATCAAATCGTGATCCTGAAACTTATCATGTCCTACGCCTTTTACCAGCTGAGAAAAAATTTTGGCCCGGTGGCTTGTGCTAGAATTTTCTACACATATTATTGTTCATTCGGTTCCAGTCTCCTGTGGACAGCCCGATCATGCTCCCATCTGTAAAAATCTTCTGGTTCTGTTCAGTGAAATTGCTGGGCCACTCCTATTTGCAGAAGTCTGAACTGTCCAAGTTATTGAAACCCCAGTGCAATACTTTGCTAACACTTTCTCAATGCAAGCTTTACCTTACATACGTGAGGAACTCAGGCATTAGGCCGTCGGGACGAGAGCATGAACAGGAAACGTGAGGATTAACAAACTTGTCAACCATGCTATGATGCTTCGGCCAAAGGAAAAATGAAAAAATCCTATGTTCCGGTACCATATTAGGAGACCGTTTCCCGTAAAAGTTTACGATTTGAAGATGGTTTTTTCAGTATATATAGCATGTTTCTCGACAGAAATGCTGTTGCAGCGATTGGATGTCTAGGACCCGACATTCACATGGTATACAGATACGGATTGGTACAAATGGTTCTTTCATGTGTAGGATAAGCTTAAGTATTGTTTGAAAAATGACTCTGACTGCTGAATCGACTACACTCCAAGACAGCCGAAACACCTGGAATTTTATCAGTTCTCCTTCACTTGTGGATGTTTCTAGACCACTCTGTTTTTTATCAAGTGTCATGCCCCTGTTATTTGGACATGATTCCAGTTCTATCTGAACCTTCTCTCTCTCTCTCTCTCTCTCTCTCTCTCTCTCTCTCTCTCTCTGTGTAGTTGGACCCCATGTTTAAAGGCAAGCGCACCCCATTTGAACTGAGACTTTGTGGATATATATAGTAAAGTTGTACATATTTTGAAAGTGATAAGTGGAGTTCTTGCGACCACATAAATGTACGAAACTCGAGGAAGCGTCGATTTTCACGACACGGTAGTAGTAGTTCTGAGCTTACATCGCCTTTCATTGTCACAATAAGCGCTGCCCTTTTGCCATTGTGCAGTAAATTAGCCCTAAACTCTTTTCCTTATTCCAATTTGCTGCTGATGCTCATGAAATCGTCTTTCTTTGGAGGAAGTATTGCCGTGAATATTTGTGTTTTAGAAAAAAATTCCGAGCTTGTCAATTCAATTTTATATCGACACATGACTTCACAATTTCATTTTCACCGATTCAAGAGGATATCATACATCAATCATGTTTGATATCCCATAATATGGAAGTTAGTGTTGAGTACTATTGAGCTCTCTCATTTCAAAAGTTAGCTAAAAGGATGAGACTTTGCCTCATACTTATAACTCAACCATTAATCCCTTCCACAATCAATGTGGGATAATCTCAACAATTTCCCCCTCACATATTGGGCCTAGGTCGGAGTCGCAAAAACCTGCTCCCCGTGTGACTGTTGGGTCCAAACTTGTTGGAACCTGGGCTCTGATACCAGTGTTTGGTTCTATTTGGGCTCTCTCATCCCAAAAGCTAGCTCAAAAGATGAGGTTTTCCCTCACACTCATAACTCAACCATTAACCCCTTTTACAACCGATATGGGATAACCTCAACAGCTATAAATATTATATTGATATATACAGGCAATCATATATGAAATTGAGGAGACAATCCTATTTAGTAATTGGGTCATGACACGATGTCACTTTTTTGCTTCGTGATTTGTTATGTTTTATTAGGAACACGCCCTAATCTTCCCCCTTTAGACGTTTTTTTCATGCGCACACACTCTTAGACATGATGATTGCTTTCAAGTTTCGACAACCCCCTTTGGGTTCTTGAGTGTGTCCCATATTCACCTTGATAGTAACAAGATCATGCATGTAGACTACAGGAAATCGATAATGAAACCAAGAGGATCTCGATGCATAGTATTGCTACTTTCGGATGAACCCAATAGTTGCCAATTGGTACGCAACATTTCGAAGTGCCAACACTTGGAGCTCCTCCACTGGCGAGCATACAGGGAAGGGCAGCAAAAGCAAGGAAATTTCTTAACACTTGGAAAGATTGTCCAAGAGTCGGTTTTGGGGTGTTCTGCTTAGTCTAATTGAGGCCATCTAGTCTTTGTCTAGAAGGGATGTTATGATTGAGGTTGAAGCTCAGATTTCAGAGTCGCGGCTGCTTCTCTTAGCTATTGAATTTGATCAAGAAATTTGTCTCGTCTCTGTGTACGTGATCGGTACATATCTTTGGTAGGTCCAGCACAATATTAAGGTGTATCTTTAACTAAAAAGGGCTTGAGATATTGTGTCTCAATCGCCTTTCCCCAACCACACACATCTTCCGGCGTGCCACTAAGAACATCTTCAGGTGCAAGTGATGGAAAGAAAAGTAAATAATTGAATATTCCTACAAAGTTGGCGTGGTACTTTGAATTACTATAATGCAAACGACAATTAGCCTCATAGGTAGTATTGGCTTTCATGATACTGTCCCTTGTCTAAAAAAAAGCAACTTTTTGTCTAGGTTTTTCAAATGATGTGCAATCATACAACTAATCGTAGAAGAAAAATCTTGTAATATTGTCCGAGCAATGTGCGCTCGCTTTCTGGCTGAACCCTGTTAAATCCTGCCGGAGATGTGCAAATCCTCCCATCTTCGCACATAGAATGAGAACGAGAGGCGCCGGTCTAGAGAGTCGAGTCCTTATATCACAAATGACTTGACATCGCCCGTTATTACGTGAAGCATCAATTTAGTTAACGAGTCACGAGTTTAAGGGGTATGTGTTTTAGAACTAAGAAAATGGATTCTAATTTTACTTCAAGGATTTCGAAGAATAATATTTCAATTCGACCCAAGATGGCTTGTTTAATATATCCAACAAGACGAGAGCATGCCACATAAACTTAAAAACAACGTTTTCCGTTGCCGTCTGTCATCAAACAGCCGTGGTTTTCTTGTTCAAAGTAATAATACTTGTCCAACGACAGTGGGAGTCTCTGTCCTCTCTCTCTCTCTCTCTCTCGCTAGCATTTTCTACTTAACTCCAGCCCCAGGTCAACTGAAGAGCGCAATATTTCCACGTTCTTCCCGATCACACCGTGAGACCCCAAGTCTCACGCAAAGAGAGAAAAACAGTACGATTCAACGGATAATTGGAGAACTACCTCCAAGATACGGGCTTGAATCTCTTCTTTGAGGGGCATATTAGACCGTGAAACTGGAAACGTCAAGAACAAAAATGATGTCAAAGACACAAACTTTCCTTCTATAGTTTCCGACGTCATCATTTTCTTTTCCTTGGAGTCTACTCTCGCTGAAATCTGTAAAGAGAAGATGAAGATGCATAGAATAAAATTCTTCCAAATACTGACTTCTATGGAATATTGAGAGTTGGGCACAGAGATTCAACTTGAGAGAGGTAAAAAGAAAGGGTACAGTCTGTTTATGAAACTTAATTGCTAGTTGATCTAGGACAGGACTAACAGCGCTAAAAGAGACAACATAATGACCTCAAACCTCAGAAAGAGGAAGCAAGTCATAAACACCATAGCTTCGTCATCCACCCTCGAAGAGACAAACCCTTGATGGAATTTGCTTAGTTCGCTCATTATGTACATAACTGTCTTACATTCACACTGCAATCAGCTGATTCTTCGCTTCAATCCTGATCTCCTCTTTCATCTTCCTAATGAATTCCTCAAACTTTTTATTCAACTCCTCCGTACTCATCATTTCTTCACTCCCTGTAGCAACTGCTGGTGATTCTGTTTCTTTCCTCATGTAGCTACATTCTTCCAGTTCTTCTTCTTCTTGTTTGCTGAGTCCGTCATCGTCTTCCACGACCCAAGTTTCACTTTCTACTTCTGCTTCTTCCACTCCTGTATCAGGAAATTCAGCTTCTTGTAACATTTGCTCTTCTTGTTGCTCAGCTACATCATCTTCCTCTTTATCTTTGCCTTGAAGTTTCTCCTGGTCCTCCTCCTCCTCTTCTTCTTCTTCTTCTTCTTCTTCTTCTTCTTCTTCTCCAGCTGCAAGAACCAAATTATTTTCCCGGTATTCTTTATACCCAGTAGTAGCGGCATTTTCCGCGGTCACAGCTTCAACTACAGATGATTCAGAAGCTGAAACTTTGGTCTCATCCTCAGGTAAGTCATCCGAAGCCGACCCGTCTTGTTTCCTGAACAATTTATCGTCACCATCAAGATCAGAACCAGATGGCGAAGAGCCGCTAAAACTGCAGGAGCTCTTGGCAAGAAAAGCTAAGATCCCGTTGCAAACAAGGAACATGAACTTCCGCTCGAGGGTGCGAGTGAAAATCGAAAAGAGCATCGTAGAGAAGCAGATGTTGAAGGAGTGAGGGAAGAGAGTGTATCCTGAGGAATAGCACACAACGAAAGACAGTAGAGAGATTGAGACGACGAATTTCAGAACCCTTTTGAGTAAGTGATCGTGCTTGTTGATGATTCTGTGAACACTCTCTACTTTCATCAAGTTGTCGTCTTGATCCATCTATTCGCTGTGATAGTTTGGTTTTTCGGAGCAAAGCTAAAGGCAAGCTGTGTTTGTGGAAGTGAATCTTTGCTTTGTGAATTTTGGGTCGACAAAGAATCATGGCGCCCCTTTATCTCCTCTTATAGAAGTCCTAAAGTGCTGTAGCTCATGGGGAGCACTATGGAAAATTACAAGTATAACCCTCAGTGCTCCTTCTTGTTTTCGAGTAGTGTGGACACCAATGATCAGCGAAGCCAATCTTTGCGAATGTAATCAAAGGAGTTCGCACCCGAGGACAGGTCTTCGGTTTGAACTATAATTAACTAATCGTCAAAAGATGAATCTGTCGTAGCAGCTCCACTACTGTGCTAAGCGTATCCTCTTGAATTTTGGTACGTCTAATATGCGATGAAACTTTCTGACAAATAGATGTGTATGGACTCAAAGTTATTCGACTTTGTTTTTTTTAGTAGGGAGGACACTCTAGCATGAAGAGTACAGATCTTTTTATTCCAACTTTGTCAGAGAAAGAGAACAAAAGTAGCTGCTTTGAAGTTTCTAGCTAAATCTACAACAAGATTTTGCACAAAATGATAATAAAAAAAAAAAACCGGAGGCTTTATCAGTTACCCAATCATGCAGATTAAGCGTTAATCCTATATACGTGTCCGTGCTTAATCTATGTAGGATATGCTTTGTCGTGTGCAGAATCTATACAGCAGCATAACTACGTAAAGTACGTTAAGGAATTATCTTGTCTTTCCGAATATTCAATCTTTTGCCAACACCTGTCGTGTGGTCCGCATCACCAGCATGGTCAAATCTTAAAACCCAGAAAGCATTCAAAAGCAGATCTCGTAACGATTCATCCTGCTAAACTAAATTTACGGGATTTGCTGCTGTCTTTGGACGTAGGCAAAAATACAGACAGATATTTTCATGCAAAATCTTTAGCATTATTATTTTCCTTTTGCCTCTTTCTTTGTCGTTTCGTTTTGCTACATTGGACAAAGGCATGGGCACGACCTGCAGACGAGACGACGTCTCTCCTGGAATTACGGTCCTTGTCCGTTCAAGACTCTTCTATTCCTATCAATGGCAAAGACAAAATGGAATGTCTGAGGAATTCGACTGTTGGTGATGTTTCAGAAGCCTCGGGAAATCGTAATAGTTGTGGAACAATGTATATGCACATTAGCAGTTTTTTTCTTGCGAGTCTGAAACTTGAACAGCTTTCATGAATCCTTTAGCATGTTGCAGTTCGGCAATGCTAAAAGATTTCACTTGCAAGTCGAACTATGGAGATGGACACACATACACAAAAGGGATGATACTGACTCGAATACCATATTAAAAAAATCAATCCAAAAATTTAAATTTGTAGATAGAAAAAGACTACATATGTGTATATTAATGGATGGTATATCTAAAAACACTATAGCGCTTGCCAAACTAAATCAACCTCTTTAGTCTAGTCTAATGTAGGTATCCATGGCGGGACTGAGTGTTGCAATAATTACTCTTTGATGTGGTCTTAACAAGTCAAATCGAGTAATATTTGCAACTATGTCACTGATTTCTGGTGCAATCATGAACTTCCAAAATATGATAGGAATCGGGAACTGCGTGCGCTTGGGAGCTTGAACTTATAAAGGTGTATTTGAGATACCATTACCTTCATAAGTATCACATATTTAATAGCATTCAGATACATAATTAAGATTAATTATTTGGCAAAGCTATGTCACAGTTGGGACAGTCTATCATTCTAGGACAAAAACAGAAGTTTGAAGAATAAAACATGCAAGATTCCTAACCTCTCCAGAATCAGACACTTCTACATTTTTGCAGCCTTTTCAGAATCCTTCTAATTAATTTAGTATTTTTTTTTTAATAACGAGTAGATTCCACTTCTAGTGTACTCTTGATTATGTCGCATTATCACAAAATAGTCTACAGCTGCTTCTGAAGTCCAGTTAGATGCAATTTAGGAGTCAACACCTTCTTGAAACATCAGATCCAGCAACGGTTAGGTGAGTGAGAATCAGAAACTTTCCTTAATCAGCATTCGGATTCATTGCAAATTATTCAGCCTTAATATACATAATTACCTCTTTTAGAAGTGTTTTTTTATAAGCAAGTAATCCATTGAAAAATAATACATGCAGATCCCTTAATTTCTTTTCTTGCTTGAGCAGTTAATAGATAAACTTCAAGAAGACTTCAAGGTTTCTTCTTGAAACGAAAGAGCTTGTGTTATTTCCAAGACATTGCTGGTTTTGTCTACAGTTAATTCCAATACGCGATAATAGAATGACAATGTTTACATTTGTTGCCAAAATACAACAGAACAAAACTTGCTAAGTCTACACTTTGAGCACTTGGGCATGAACCTTTGTGGTTGGAGATGGCAGCCATAATACATATAAGAAGTCACCTAATTACAGGAGTCGAGTTAAATTTCAGAATACCGACCTTTCAAGTGCCATTAAGTCTGATTCATATGGTACCTAAGTATCCTGCCATGGCCCATATTTATGTTCTATGCGGATAGAGTACATGTAATCACTTTCATCTTACTCTGAAGATCGGATAAATTAAGATTGGCGAGACCACAAATTTGGAGTGTTACTTTTTGCATTTTACATGCTCTTCCTTGTCATCACTGAAACTCTGCCTGAGTGGTATTCCCAGAAGCATCTCATAGTCTACTTTCGACTCCTCGGCCTCCCTCTTCTCTTATGTGATGGTGAAACATTTTGAGTTTAGAAGGCATCATTTACAGAGGCAAATCCAAGTCAGACAGCATCTGATCTCCAGAGCCATCACCTTCATCTAGACACCCCTGAGACAGGGCATCTAAGAGGATACACCAGAGATCGAGTAACAATGCTAGGAACACAGAAATCTATAGAAATTGATTCACTAGTTTTGCAAACTCCAACAGAGTAACTAATCAAGTGGGACCTTTTACAAATTGTGCAGGATTGGCATTTTGGTAAGCCACGAGTTGTGATTAGAGGTAAAATTCCAAGAGCATACTCACATTGGGCCTTGTATACATGGTTTAAGGAACTTTTGAGGTCTATCTGGTATTATTGAACATTCAGACGGTTATGCATCTTGGTGCTCTATGGTTCTGTTTACTGAAGCCCCCAGAAGTAGTAATTTTCCTGATTTTATTGGCAATTTTTCCTATTCCCTATGTGTCCTGGGATACGTTTAATAACCATGAATGGCACAGACAATTACAATCACGAATGTGAAGAATTCAGCCACGATTTCTGAGAGACATTAGAGAAGCAATGTGGGCTAATAAGCCTGTTATCAATACCTAAATGCACTTGTTCTTGTTTTGATCATTTAGATTAAATTTCGGTTCATGCATGTACTCTCACATGAAAGTGCAGTGACATGACTAATGGTGATAATCATAAATTGGTGAGATGACATGCAATCACTGCGGGCATCACAATATGCACAACCACACATCTAAAGCCTGCAAAGAATCAAACACATCACCATTCTTTTGTTTGTGATAGTGTCCGACAAGAGACACGTTTGAAGAAGAGACCTACTGTACAATTGTTTGCAGAAATAACTTTTCAATATCATAATGCAGATCTTTAAAAATACAGTAGAGTTTACTAGTTTATGATCACTGACGAGCATCAAACTGGCTTTAGAAGCACTTGCTCATCGAACTGCAAAATTCAATAGAACTGGTCCAGAATCCTAGAGAGTAAGCTAAGCCCCTAGAGCAAGCATGGCATTGTTTTTGGGGATTTCAAGCAATGAGAAATCAAAATCTTTGCTTTAGGAAGAACGGTTCTCTTTTGACAAGTAAGATAGACAAATCTAACAAAAGAATTCAGCCATACTTCCATGAATCATATTCTTAGGGGAAAAAAAACAGTGTGACCTGCACACTTCCAAGGAAACAAGAAAGAAGCAAATTCTAAAGATAGAGACAACTCGGGAAGATTGTCCACCAGATGATGGTAAAACTGACAGCACAATGAGAGATCTTGCACTAACCTTGAATGAGATAATTAGGTTGGCCGTTGAACAACGTTTGCTCATTGCGACTTTTCTTTTTCGGTTGGGATCAAAATACAGAGTGTTCACCCATTCATTTTGGCATTAGTTAATGTCTTTTCCCCTCTTTGCCGATGCCCAGGCAACCAGTGCATTACTATATGAGTCTTATTCGAGGCTGCAGACAGATTCGCGCACCACCCTTAACATGGATGTATACTATGAAGGACTCATTCAAACTAATTACAGATTAAGCTAACCTTCCAAGTATTTAATCATCTTCAAGTACAAAACCAAACTATCCGTAATTGGATAGTTATACTATTCCAAGCACACGAAACACAGTTACAAAATTCTGTTCATGAAATGACATTACAGGACATCATCCATGAGATAAGTAAAACCAATCAGCAATGAGCGTCATCTATCATGTGAGCAAGACTTGCAATATTTTCCTATTCCAACGACTATCGTTCATGAATTAAAGGCATAAAAGCAAAGCGACATCTAAAGACATGAAAATCTATCTTCAGAAAAAATTTACACTTCAGATTAATTAATATGCATAATCATAAGAGAATTCATTGACCCCAACCATGGTAGCCACCACCTGGTAGACGATGTAGATGCTACCTCCTAAGATCATCAGGACCAGAATCGCGGAAATGGGGTTCTTGAGCAACTCCAAGATGGGCTGAAATATAGTGTAAATAGCACCTGTACTCACAGTGAGGGCATACAGTGCATATCTCCTGACATTATCCCAGAACTCCTCTGCTAGTGGCCCTTCAGGACCAAAGGCCAAAGCCTTGTTGTGGTGGTCTTCAAATCCCATGAGGACCAGCACAATCCCAACTGAAACAGCACCTAAAACCACCTTTCTTGAATGCCCATCTGGTGAAACAAGAGGAGAGTGCCGATTGTGGGACTTCTGGGTGGCTCTTGCGGGTCTTGAAATGGCATTGCATTTGGAAGATGCCGATGATGATGATGATGAAGAAGAAGAAGAAGAAGAAGAAGAAGGCCGTGGAGAGTGGTGCTCACTGCATGAAGTGATGATTCTTGAGGGGATGACAATGGTGGCAGTGGACCTCGGGTTGGAGAGCTTGGCGTTTCTTGGAAGAAGGAACTGGGATTGCAGAACCAGTGCCTTCATTTCTTTGGAGTCACTGTTGCTTTAAGCTCATACGGATGAGTGGTGGCATTTTTTGGTGCGCCTTATATGTGGAAAGTCAGGATAATGATGACAGACTCCCAGTTGCACGGGGCAGATCAAGATTCGAGATGGAGATGGGCTTGCACTGAGAATTGTGGCCTTATCGCTTGCCCGTTCCACAGACCATCTAAATTATTTCATGAAATTCTTCTTTTCCTCCCTTTAGAGCTTTGTTCTTGTTGCTGTTGCATTTGTTTATTTTCATTTGGGAAAACTCAGAAATATCATTGTGACGTTCCTCTAATTTATTTATAAAAAACATCTTCCAATCACTAAAAAAAATAAAAGGAGGTCCGCCAAATGCATTTTCGACAAGTTTTGCTTTTGCAAAAATAAATTGTAAATATTTCGAGTTGCACAGTTGTAGATTAGGTCATTGATTGGTGAAATACTTATTCAACGGGAAATTACAAAAATCATCCTCACCTTGATACCCAAATTCATTAGTTGTCACTATACTATTTCTTATTATAATTTAGTTCCCCAACTTATCTCGAGCGAGAATTTACGGATAAAAGTAATCTTTTTTTCTGTCAAATTATGGACGGTATATGTTGAGCACTTAAACACGAGGCGTGGACATGGGCAAGTTTCAAGAAAAGTATACTTTTGGTCCATTTACTTTTAGGCAAGTTAAATTCAGTCCTTGTAATTTATCTTATTCACAGAATTAGTCCTTCCACTATTTTTCAATGAGGATTTTAATTTTCTTTCATCATGTATCTATCCAAAATCTTATGAAAATGTCAAGTCGAATTCAAGTATTAATTGATGATGCCTACATTTTACAAGTGTGCCGAATCTGATCGAAAGTCTTATTAAACTAAATGATTTCATTTTATGCAATAATTTTACATCCAAATTTTCAGCATACATGTAGTTTCATTTTTATTTTTATTTTGGGTCTATGGCATTGGTCTATATAGCTAGGACTAAGTTAGATTAAAAGTAGATTGTTCTTACATACTTTACTACAGCTTCAACTCAACTATTTTGGAGACATAATATTTTAGATAGGTTATTAGAAATCTTCGAGTTATGATATTACCAACAGAATTAGTGTCCGGCGTCAAATTCAAAATTCATTATTAAGTAGTTTTTACAAAAATATTTTTATAATAATAACGCCATCAGTATTAACTCTAAAACCTTATTACACGCACACATCGTGTATCAAACTATAGACAACATCATTTAAGTCTCATTCGGAAGAGACATATGGGAAAACCATACTTAAAACCTTATGAATCAATTGAAGATGACAGTTACCAAAAAAAAAAAGGAGTTGGTATGAGGACTAATGTTTTTGAAAAAATATACATATAGGGAAAATTCTTAAAATTATGAGGATTAAAAGTGTAAATTTTCTGAAGTTTGTACATATAGGTGCCTCACATCAATTATCGATCTAGCTCAGCCAATTTCATATACTTTTAGAGGAAAATTTGAATTTTGTCTTGAAATTATCCCTAGAGATAAGTTCGAGGCAATTACCAACATGACTTAGCCAATTCCATATACTTTTGGAAGAATTTCGTCCTGAAATTATCCCTAGATATAAGTTCGAGGACTAAATAATAATCAATACTGAATTTGAGATGCCATTAAATGGGAAGATCCTATCAACATTCATGCACGAGAAATCATAAATCAAATCGGTGGATTGAAAAAAAAAATAGTTTGGTCCGGTCATATGATTTTGTATTAAACAAATTTCGTGTAAGAGATAAGTGACCTCTGAGATCCATCACAAAATAAACCATCGTCTCTATGGCCTCCCAATCAGTTTTGCCAAGCACGATTTACGACTTTTATCGTAGTGCAGCTTAATTTGGGGAAGATTTTTGTACGTAGCTCGAGATCTAATGATTTTCCATCAACTACGAGTCAATTAAAGTCATGACTCACAAAAAAAAATCTTTGCCCGTTAATTGACTGTAGTAACCTTGGTCGAACCATATGGCGTAGCTACGTACTAAATGGTATGTTTTTTTTTTCCTTTTTGCCAACTGATAATAGTTTATCTCAAATATAAATATTATTTCGGACAAACAATCACAAATGAAGATGTGGCATCATTTACTTATAAAGCGAGTTTAATATAAATTACACTATTTTCTATAAAAGCGATGAATAATGACCGTCGTTTCCATTCTCCACATTAACAATCACAAACCCATCATATTTAATAGCATCGGCACCAGCCATCGCCATTGTCCACCCGCCAGAAAAACAGCTCCTCCACGGAGCTCCGGCAGTCGTCTCCGACTGCCCGGTCACTGCCCACCGGCCGCCACCCCTCGGGACTGCCGTCATCTGCTTGCCGGGCCACCATACTAGACACCGGTAGTACCAAATGATCGCCAACGACTATCGCCGCAGCGCACCTCCGCCGTGGATGGAGCTTGACTTAAGCGACAGTCGTCAGCGCGAGTACGAAGACCAGAACGGCCCCCCGTGCGAAGAACATCATAGGCAAAACCCCTCGTGGATGAAATCATGGTTAAGGAAGAATGTACTGTTCGAAGGATGTGTCCGCGGCGAGGGGAAAACTTATAGCCGCGCAGAAAAGAAAGGGAAAAGAAAAGAAAAGAAAAGAAAAGAAAAGAATCTATTTACCTGTTTTTTTTTTCCGCTCGTTAATCGTTAATGCTTAAGAGCTGATTGTTGTACGACGATGCTCGAAAATTTTTTCTCTTCCTCGTGCCGCGGCGGTCTGCTTACTTCCGTCTCTCTCCCCTTGCCGAATTTGGCGGATTACGATTGTCTCTTTAACCCAAATTTCCCTCTTTCTCTCTCGCTGCTCTCTCCCCTGCCCCCTCGTCTCTCTGGGCACGCGGCGGTCAAACTATATAACACATTACAGTGTCCCTCGTTGTTGTCTGTGTGCTGGGGGGGTGGTGTCAACTTCTTTCTTCTGAGTTCCTTTGACGCGGGTGAGACCCTTCAGTTCTCTCTTGCTTATCTGCGTGGTTCCTGACTGGACGAGACGCCTTTTTCCCCCCCTCTTCGACCCCTCTCATTATCTTGTGTTTTGGAGCTGCCCGGGAGGAGTCTGATTTGTGCGGCGCTGGCTTTGTGAACTCGGTTTTTTTGTTTTTGTCTCTGGAAATCTATGCGTTCCGTTCCCTGCTCTTTTTCTTTCTTAGCCTCGTGATTTTCTCTCACCCGTGATTGTTTTTCGGCTGCCTTGTCTGTGTTGACGCCAGAGCGAGCTTGTGTTATCTTGGGGTTGAACCGAGCTTCGTTTTGCTTTCCTTGGTTTAGACACGGGTTTAAGGTTTTACGAGGGTTGAAGTGATGTTAGGGTTTGGTGGTTGTCTGTCCCGAGTGTGTCTCAGTGCCCAACTAAAAGGGTTTGATTATGTGGACTTGAATTGAGGGATAACTTTTTTTTTTTTTTTTGCTTTTGTCTTGCGGTTGAAGCAGAACCCTTGTGAATGGTCTAGAGGTTCAGAATGTCTGATGATAAGGACGGTTTTGTGGGGTGGGAGGAGCGGATTGTATGTGGTGAGCGGGGCAACAGGGTGGTGCATTATTACTTGAACGATGCGTCGGGGAATTCCGTGCTGGCAGTTGTCGGAACCGAGAGGAGCATTAGGCACATGATGTATATCGCTACAGATGATTTTGTGCAGTTATACGGATCAAATGGTTTGATCAAAGGGTACAGAAAGTGGCGAGCTAGAAGAGAAGTTGTGGAGTTGCTCGCCTCATTGGTTTCAAGTATGTGCTACGAGTTCTCAGTATTTTTTAAATGCCATTTGTTTCCCTTGAATTGTTGTATTAATTGTTTGTAAATGTAGGTTTCCAACAAACAAGTTCATAGCGCAGGCTTCTTTGGCTTGTATGTGAATTGTGATATGTGATGTCATGATGGCTTTGTGAACCCTCTCTTTGAAATATAGATATTAAATATGGTCGTGTTGAGAGGCAGCTTCAGGCCATGTATGTTTCTGCATTCCTAGTGTAAATTACTCACCACTAGATGCTGTAGTCAATCTAATAGAAAATGCGCATGTGCTGGGTGAAATGTGAAAGATTGGGAAATATGATAATAGATGAAGGAGAAAAGCTCTAACAAATCTCGCCTTCCTTGGAGAATCGTTAGTGTTCTTGGAATGAGCTCATAATGTTGGACTTAGCCTTCAAAAAGCGTTGTAGCTGTACAACATGGTTTTCATTTATCTAGAATTTTGACAATCACTTGCCATCGGCTAGGTTTTTTCATCATTGTTATTTAGAAACTTTAATATGCTCAATTATGTTCAATACAGAGGTGACATGCTCACATGTCTCTGAATAACTGGGTGGCAGTCTCCAGTTAAGGACATTAAATAACATTTTTGGCGTCTGTTTCGTAATAAATGTTTGAGCATTACCAATTCGAGATATTAGCATTAAGTGACCATTTTTAGCTGTATAACCTTTGTGAGATTTTCCAGATTAGCACATGTCAGCATCAGATTTTTCAGGTGTTAAAGGACCATTGCTTAAAGTGATATGCATTTGCCAAAGATCAAAATATTGGAGTTGATAGTTGAGGAGGGTGATGATTACTCTATTAAAGTAAGGGGAGCTAATGCTGTTGAACCCAAATTATGAAGATGAAAGTGACATATCAGAGAGAGAAAGAGGAAGAAACTATAATTACAGTGTTGATAATAGCACTTCTTTTATGATGGTGGGTCTGAGGAAGGATCTTAAACATCCCTAGGTGATATCTATGTACTTAAATTGGATCCTTTGCTGGATGATCTGGAGTGACGGAAGCATTCTAAGGGAGTGAAATATGAATTTGACTTCTGGATCTAGTTAATGTTTGTATCCTGTCACCTTCTTAAATATAAGAAACCTGTCCCTTCTTAAATATAAGAAACCTGTCTCATTTGAGTTTTGGCTGTTAGTAATCCATCATTAAAAGGTAGGCAGCTACCTATAACATAGTCCTACCATGTTGGGCTGATGTACATCCATCAAAGTTGTCCGACACCTTATATCCGTTGTTCATTTGGTTATATTGCAAGAAAACACTGTTACTGAAGCAATGTTAAATTTCTCCTTTTATTTTAAGCTGTTTTTGGCAAAAGCTCCTCACCGTGTTTACTCTTGAATGTTCCATTGACCCCTGTATTACTGGTAACTACCCTATTTATCTCTAAAATCGTGTTTTTTTGGGTTTGGAATGACATGATTTACTCAATATTTTGCTTTGGGATATTCTTAGAGTCAATTCTATGTCTTTAGGGTGATTGCCTAAAAACGTAGAATTGCTTAAAAATTGTGAAAACCCATCATCTGTGATATTACATTCTTAAAAAACAACAGCAGCAGCAGCAGCAATAGGAAGCCTTGTCACCTGGTTGTTCTTGCTTCATAAACATTTTAGTATTCAAACAGGAGATTTGCGTTGCATTTGTCACCATGAAGTGGAGATACATATCTACTTAATACTACCAAATTTTTTATTTTACTGAAGAGACTTTTTTATTAAGCCTCCGCAGAATAGTGGTCCTACATATGATAATGATGTGGACCCTCGATTTCTATGATGGTGAGTCATCATAGGGCGATTGGTCTTCCTATTTACGAGGCTCATAACCTTACAAACCCCTGCATATGCACATGTGCAATGTTTAGTGAGCTACCATTGGATGCACACTCAACTACGAAAGAGCAGAGTAGTGATTTACTTGCTTGTTATGTGTAGATGCAGAAGATTCTCCCAATGCTCTACAATTATGGTAGATAAGTCTTCTCTGTGTTCCCCTTATATTAATTCCGTCTTTGTCTAGGGTGCTAAGTTTTTTTGGCTTTATACTTCCTTTTGGGATTTTCTAGTATGCGGTCATGTGCACAAGTGCCCGCGGAGAGAGAAAGAGAGATTATTGGTATGGGCCGTTCATTGACCAATAAGATTACCACGAAATCTTGTCAGGACTCTTAATACTTTGCAGTAGGACTGCATTTATGGAGTTGCCGTTTTGAAGAGATTTGTTTACAAATATTACAGTATAGATTATATTGAACTCTCTTTAAACGAGCTGCACTCGTGTCTTAGGCACGCCTTTTAAGTTTGTCCTACCACTGTTTTTTTATCAGAATCAAAATATTCTTTTATCTTGAGAGGGAGGGAGAGAGAGAGGTCTTCTGCGATGAGTTCTTCAATGAAGTACGCTGACTGCTGTTATGAAATGGGTGTCATCAACCTGTCCAATGACCAATTATATGGTTGCTCTTGCTTCACACCATTCTTTGATGATGTTGAGATCCTTTCTTTGCTATGCAAACTAATGTTGTGCATTATCTTTGCCCCTTTTTGGCTTTTGGTACTGGAATTTATGACCCTTTTATGACAAACTTTTGAAAATATTTCAAATATCTTTTCATTCTGTTTGATAGATTTGAATTGATAATCTGCTAGTTTTCTGAAAAGAGTTCTATGGTATCCTTAAAACAGTCTAGTTCCTCATGTGCTTGTAGAGATCTATCTGGGTAACAAATTTCAAAAAAGTAGTACAAGTTTGTTGTACATATTTAATACACATGGCTTACTACTCTGTTTTTAAATAGATTGTTTTTAGGTTGGTAGTTCTATGGTTCGTTGATCCTATCTTCACTGCACAATATTTATCTTTCTTTGGAGCAGTTCCCCCATGATTATGCTTAACTTTTTCCTTGTAGACAGGATGATATTAATGATATTAGAAAGCTGATCGATTTTGATCTTGATCATTCCTTTAGAGAAGTAAATCTTTGTTATGACGATGCTATTACTCCTGTAATCTGTATTAAACGACTGATATCTATTCACATGTGTGGTGGGGAGAGAGAGAGAGAGAGAGAGAGAGAGAGAGAGAGAGAGAGAGAGAGGTTTGGGGGATTGTTGCATAGAGAGGAAATTGCGTATGCATGTGTTTGTCACACGTGTGGGATCTGACACAAAGCATTATTAGTACTGCCACTTGCTTCATTTGGGTAGCAATCTTGATCAACTAAGCTCCTTGGAAGAACTGCTCATGCTGAGTGTTGAATCAAACCCCAGGAGTATATATATATTTTTTTAATCTCAGACTCAACAAGGGCCAGTTTTGCCTTAGTTCACTCTGCAGCACTCTTGAGTAACCTTCCGTTGGGAACATTGTTTGGTGCATCTGTGCGTGATGGTGTGGTGCCTGCTTATGGTTGCCTGCCCATGACATCAGTATTCTGTATTGTTTTGCACGCTTGTGTGTTTTTCGGACTTATTTTGTTTTTGGTGTCTACACCTGTGTATGTTCTTGTTATGGACTGACCTAGCCAAACTGTAGGCTGTCTCTTTGTATATTGAAATTTTTCCTCTATTTCTCAATTATGAACTATGGTCTGGACATTAGCGCTCAGACAGAATAATCATACAACCCTTCAGATGACTTAAATATGCAAACACTTCTGTCTTTCCCTGTGTGTGCATGTCTTGAGATTTATGATTCTAGCTCCTCAACGGAAGTTAAATTCTGCTCAAAATGCTTTCTTATACTGGGACATGCTTTGACATTCATTTTTCCCTAAAGGAGCTAGTTGTTGATAAGGACGATGCTTGTTGTGTTCTGCATCTTGATTTTTGTCTCGCCAAGCTAGTTGTTCAATCTATGGATGATACCAGATGCGTAGCTTACACCTTATAATTGTATGATGACAAGACTATCAGTGCTTGTATAATGCTCAGTGTGCACCTTTCTTGCTATGGTGTTTGGTTTTTGGTCAATCAAGTCATTATGAGATGGGGATTTCACGCTTTGAACCCCTTTTCTGCATAGGGTATTTAGTGTTGGCGGTTGCATCCTCTGACTGGTTGATATATTTATATGAAGTAGGAGTAGTCTTTATGATATGCTCCATAATTCTCTGAATGAATGTGGTGCTTTTATCTAGGGCCTGAATTTGCCTGACAAGATTGGATTTTTTATGCAGATTCGGAGACTGAGGACACAGTGGAAGCTCTGGTTTCCTGTGAAGCTGTGGTGAGTATGTTTAATGCTTGTGAAACCCAGAAATTTAGTGCATTAGATCAATGTGATTTGTTGCCCTTGACATTTCCTATGTTAAAGAATTTCGCATCATTGATCCAGCCTCCAAGGAAATTGAAAGCTATAGACCAAGAGATTGAGTGGGCTGGTGTTGCTTGGGTTTGTGCTAAACAGCTCACACATTATCCAGCTTTTCACAGAAAAGAAATCACCATTGCTGTAAGTCTCTGCTCTTCTTTCAAATGCTAATTTATTCCCGTGAACCCATATATCAAAGTTGTTTACTTTGTCGTTGTTACGTGGACTTTCTTCCTCAAGATTTTGACCCTTTAATTTTTAGACCCATTCTTTTGCACTGATCATGGCCGAAGAAGGTTGTCTATACCTTGGTTACGTGGAAGATATGTATGAGGATAAGAAAGGACTGAAAAAGGTGAAAGTGCGGTGGTTTTACCAGAATGAGGAAGTTCAGCATGTAATTCCTCAGTTGAATTTGCATCCAAGGGAAGTTCTTATCACACCTTATGTTCAGATGATCAGTGCCGAATGTGTTGAGGGTCCAGCAACAGTTTTGACTGCCCAGCATTATGAAAGATGCATGGCTTCTGTTTCACAGGCCTCAGCAGCTGGAGTATACATGTGCATGAGGCAGTTTAAAAACAATAAGGTCAAGCCCTTTTCACTCGCTAAATTACGTGGCTACCCAAGTCAAGCAATTTTGTCTTCTCTTGATAGTTCTTTAGCCTGCAAGACCAAAAATATGTCCACCAGTAAGAATGGAGAGGATAAGGAAGAGTGCAAAGGCAATGATGGAAGTGGTGGTTCAGGCATTAGAATTTCAGACCCCCAGAACCAGACTCCAACAGCATACCCTAAGCTGAAACTGAAGTTGTCGAGGAAAAACACGAGTCCCAAACTTTCGACCGTGGAACCCCAAGTTCCCTTTTCGTTTAGGGTAAACGATAAGATAGAGCTGCTTTGCCAAGACAGTGGCATTCGCGGCTGCTGGTTTAGATGCCAAATCATGCAAAGGTCAGAGAAGCGTCTGAAAGTGAAGTACGAAGATCTACTGGATGCAGATGATTCTGCTAAACTTGAGGTATGGAATTGTCTCAAATATCTGAACTTTTTTCTTTTGGATGCTTCTTTTGAACTAGAAGCAGGAGATGTTGGTGTTGATGAGTGAGTATGCTTGTGCTGGGGCACTTTGCCATGGGGCTTGTATTTTCCTGCACTAGAAAATAGGCTAATCGTGCATTTTGTAGAATTCAGTTGATAATCTGACTCTTTTACTATGTTTGAAAATCCAACCTAGCAGTAACATTTGCTCGAGATATATGGCTGTATTACTGGAATGTAAACCTTTTCCGGACATTTACAAGTCATATCAAATGCGAAACAAATGTTTAGAAAAAAGCAAATGAATTCCATGTTTCTTTATTACAGGAATGGGTTCCCGCAGTCAAGGTAGCTTCTCCTGATAAATTGGGCATGCGGTGCCCAGGCCGACAAACAATTCGGCCACGCCCTCCCAAGAATTCTAATGGCTGTAATTTCGAGGTTGGGATGGCAGTAGATGCATGGTGGTGTGATGGCTGGTGGGAAGGTGTTGTGACTCGACTTAAGGTCTCCGGAAAGAATAGTCTGGAAGTTTATTTCCCAGGTATGCTTGAAACTAGCAAACTCTTAATGGGTTGCCCTTACTTTGTTCCTGGATCTGGAATTCATTTGCAAACAACCATTTTTCTGAGTTGAGGAACTAATTTTTGATTGTGTAAATCCACTAAAATTTTTGTCTAAATAATGCTTATTTTCCCCCATTATTTTAGGCGAAGGCAGGCTGGCTACATTCCAGAAAAAGAATGTCCGTGTGTCGAAAGACTGGGTTGATCAAAGATGGGTAGACATTAAGTCAAAACCTGACATCAATGAATTTCTATCCGCAAATTCTTCTGCTGGCATTAAGTTCTCATCACGTATTCCTGTCCAAGAGGCACCTAGCCCCAACAAATCTCCTCTGGAGCCTCAGAACATTGACTCAACCTCTAATAAGGGAAAAGTGATCATAGAAGAGAAAGAATTGCCTGATTTATCTGCATCTCATGATGTCCGAGATAGTGTAGGAGTGACCAAGCAGACCTGTTTCAGTCAACATGATGTCCAGAGATCGATTGGCGTTACCAACCAGAATGTTGGTAGTGACACTGCCTCAGTTGCTGTTGGCAGTGAGAAAGGAATTGCATCGATGGAGAACCCTCAATCCACCAACCGGTTATTTGAAATAGCAGATGCTGTAGAATTAATGAGTCAAGCTGCCAAAGGAGGGAAGTCTATTCTCGATTAATCCTGAAGTGGTGTTGAGGAGGCATTTTTGTTGAGAATATGGAGACTAGGTGTTGGTGACTGGTGACTCTGCTAATCTGTTTCTTTTCTTATATGACAATTCGGTGTACAGTAACATAGCAGCGGTTTTGACTGTCCACAGGATCAAGATTCCCCCACAAATTTTAGTCTCGATCCGTCCAAATGGAAGTTGTAGCCCATTTTCAAAGGTACAGTTTAATTAGCCCATGGTTTTGCTCGGCTGCAGAAGCAGGCATGTAGCTTTCGACTGAATTGGCTTTTGCACCTTTGATGTTTATACCTTTCTGATAGCAACCCTCATAGAATGATGATGAAGTATAGCGCAAGTTTGTTCAACTCTCAGTGTCAATAGACTCAAGACAGTCTCTCCCTCTCTCTAGGAGGAGATTTTTATTTCTATTCTTAAATTGGAAACGAACTGGGCATTGAGCCTCACATTTCTGCACATTGGAATGGAATGGTGCATTCCTTGCTGAACTGTTTGTACTCTACAGTGCTCTCTACAGTGCTCTCTCTCTCTCTCTCTCTCTCTCTCGCATAGACAGAAAATGCTGTCTATGAATGACTCCTTGCATGTTCCCAATAGTTCGCCACAGGCTAAAGAGGGAGAAGAGCTTCCGAGATGCAGCTCCGAGCGGATGAAGGACTTGACCGAAGTTCTGCCGTTGAACCAACCCACTTCCTCTGTTCCAGATCAGGGCCCCTGAGGGAGCTCTCCCACAAGGACAAGTTGCTAGACCGCATTCTTGGTCGAAGTACTTGATTGTTCTTTCTCAAGAGTGATCTAGTACCCGATTGCATCAAGTAAAAGTCATAGGACTTCTAACAAGCTGTCCGCCCTGCTAGAGATGTGCATTCTGATAAATCCTCCTCTTGCTTGCGCTTCTTGTGCGGCCCGGTGCTGACGTGATCGCCGGCACCGCACGTCGGCATCGACGAGTGAACGGGAGGGATGGCCATCAGCTCTAGAGTTCATAACTAATACGTCGATTCTATAGGAAGCAACCTCAATTCCGAACAAATGGCGCGGGCATTTCTCTCTGTTCTTTTTACTCAAGATAAGTAAGAAAACTAATTATCTCAAGTCAGGTGGTTGACCGCTCCCAGTACAAGTTGCAAGGGCTTAATCACCTGTACCACCAAATAAACGACCATACCATGCTGAACTTCATAGCTAAACCACAACACAACATTAAAAATTATCGGATTAGTATTAATTCAGTTTTAAAACATTTTAACTTGATTAAGTTAGTTTTAAACTTTTCGTTTTTATATTCAATCAATCAATTTTGATAGGGAATTGTAGATGTAAATGTCAATTCTTTTGATAATTCTCCATCGTAATAGAACTGATAAATCAAATTGGCACAATGTGGAAATTGAAACAAATACGACGTATCCAAATTGAGCTGACTAGTTTCCGCTCATATAGCGGACCAGCCTAGTCATCTCTTCCATATAAAAGAATTTCAAAAAGTTCATTCAAAAAAAAAAAACCCCCCTCTTCCAGGGTCGGAACCGTAATTTGGGGAAGGTTGGGGGCGAATCCGCAATTAAAACAAAAGAAAAACCCGAAAATCGTCGCGCCTTTCACGCATCATCAAAGATCTTTTGAATTCGGACAGCGCCCCCCCCCGAAACTCTCCCACCGGGCGCCACGTGTCCCATCTTCATCTTTCAAATTCAACTCGCTCGAAGCGCTCTCCCTCTCTTTCTGTGCAGATCTTCGCCGTCTCCCTTCTTCTTCTTCGTTCAGAAACCCTAGATATGCTCATCTGAATCGCGATAAGTTCTCCCTCTTCGAACTCAGCAGCTTCGACAAGAATGGCGGCGACCTTCAAAGCGGCCTCGCGCTACAGCTCCTACGACTCGCGCTCTTCCACGTCGTCCTCGACGGAGCTCAAGCGGAAAGTGGGCAAATCCCCCGCCCTCGCGCCTCCTGCTTCTTCGTCCTCGTCCTCGGCCTCCTCCCGCGCGCTCGTCAGGACCAAGGCGTCTGACCTCCCCTCCGGCGCGAAGAACCAGAACTTCGCGGACATGGTGAAGAGATTCATGGGGAAGAAGTCGTCGGCGGCTTCCAGAGGGAAGTTAGGGAGCGCCAATTTGGTGATCCCCGTGGACGTCATCGCAGAGGACTTGAAGAAGGGGGCAAAGAGCCGGAATCAGCTGGGCGTGTTGCCGAAGAAGCTGTTTGGAGGGGGACTGGAGAAGAAGGTGAAGAAAGAGAGCGTGAAAGCGCTGACGGAGGTCAAGGGCGGAGGGAACAACGCGCGGACGTTGGCGATGGTGCTGAGGAGTGAGAGAGAGCTTCTGAGCGCGAACAAGGAGTTGGAGATGGAGGTCGCTGAGCTCAAGTTGGTGCTTGAGCAGAAGAACAGAGAAGTTAGTCTCTGCTTGCTTGTTTTCTTCGTTTCTGCTATTGATTATTCGTTTTTTTCTTTTTCCATGGGATTTTTCTGGATGCTGAAACTTCTTTTATATTCATTCTCATAATCCTTGATCTAATTCGGTGGAAAGATGTCTTTTTTTTTTGTGATTGGAAGTTCTTACTTAATTGACTGAAGGACAATCAGTAATTAGTAGATTGGATGTTTAGCCAGACTTTGGACTTTCAATCGGATCTGATCTGATGTTTCAGATTCTGTGTTTCTCCAGATTTGATCATCTTTTCACAGGTTCACATGTAAGGTTGACATCATCTTCGAGGCATATTAAGACTGTTTTAAAATGTTGTCACGGTTCTTTTGTCCTTAGTTCCTATTTAAAAATACATCACATCGTGAATTCGATTCGTCGCATCAGTTTCTGACCTGCAGCACGTTCTCTTGGAATCAAAGGATAAACTTCATCCACCAGAAAGGTTAAACCGAAGATTACAGAAGAAAAAAGCACCAACTTTTTTACCTCTAGCCCGATCTTCTGGTTCCATGCCCAGTACTAAATTTGAACATGTGGATCCTATGTCCTCTCAAATTTGCAGGTTGAGAAGTTGAAAGATCTGTGCTTGAGCCAGAGGGAAGAAATCAAGGCATTAAAGAGCGCAGTACTTTTCCCCGAGGTGGCAAATAATGAGCTTCAAGAACAACTGGAAAAGCAAGGAACAGAATTGAGGCAAGCCAAAATGATAATCCCAGCTCTACAGAAGCAGGTCACTTCTCTCACTGGCCAGCTCCAATGCCTTGCGGATGATCTTGCTGAGGTACCATTGCTTTGACTTCTGCTGTTTTAATATCGTGGGTCACCTTGGATTCAGATTAATTCACGAGTATGATTAGAATCTCAAGACTTTTATTCAGTGTGTGTGAAGTTTATGCAAGTTCTTTTGTGGTCGTCAAAGTCATGGTCTGTACTTATTCTCAGAACGATTTCTTCCACAGTTGATCATTTTCGTGAAAATATTTCTTTTTCATGAAGTAGAAAGATTTCCTTCAATTTCTAACTTGGGTTATGATCTAACCACCCTTTTAAGAGAAGAATATGCCATGTATCTCTCTGGATTCTCATTCCATTTTGCTATGAATATGAGTTTGTTATTTATAGCCTAGATGATGTTTCTACCAGACGCTTCACGTGGAAATTCATGTACTTTCTTATACATTGAAACGTGCATATAGTCAACCATACATCGACACTGATGGAGAATTGATTTTGCTTGAGTAGGTGAAGGCGCATAAATATTCTGCTAAGTCATGTTTTCAACACCAGATTGGCAGCTCTCCGAGGACACCTATATATAACCACGAAGAAGCGGCTAATTCTTTGGTAAAAATTCATAGCATGCTGGTTTTTCATGTGGCTGCTTTTACTTTGGCCTTCTGTATGTATTTCTCCCAGCTTCTGCGTTTGCTATATTTTCTTCAATAATAGTAATTGCACTGTTTTCCATTCAGGAGTTTAGCTCCAGCGAAGCAACAGCCCCTGGTAGTCCAGATGACTTGTTCCTCAAGGACTTGAATCCTTGTTTGACTCCCGATAATGCCAAGACAAGATCAAAGGTGAAAACACTAAGCTCATATACTAGTGTGAAATCACATATCTGTATATTTTTTGACGGAGAATGCCGAGAAACATCTCTTAATTTCATTCACAATTCGTCGCAAATTTGCAGGAATTTGAGGAGGAATTAGAGTATAATTCTTCAAGATACGTCGGCTTCTCTGACGGGAATATAGAGACATTCTATGAAGCTGGTTTCCACCCTGGTCCCAGGAAGTTGTCCAGAAGTTCTGATTGCTGCCAGAAACCTCGTACCGGTGAACGAATGGCCCACTTAGGTCGCAGATGAGATGAAAGTAAATGCTCATACAGAACACCTACGCACTAGCAGTATTTCTGAGATCTGTTTCAAATTCCACCCAAGGGTTTCTGCTCAATGATTCCCAATGTTGCTTTTCAACCCCCTCCCACTAAACGGGCACAATTGGGCCAATCTCTCGTACCACACTGAGTTCTTCCTTCGCTAGCAAAGGGTTGGAACAGTGTTGACAGTATATGAGCTCAACATGTATTATAATTTCGGTTTATTTAATGAGTCCCGTCCATACATGGCTTGGCATATGCGTGCTCTTAACTTTCACTGTAAGCTATTGTCGTCAAAGTGTGATCAATGACCAAAAAAGCTTTTTACTTTCTGAACATGCCACATCTACTCTCTGCTTTTTCCAAATGTAATCGAACATCTCAAAAGTGTTTTGAATTAATCATTTTGACTAGGTAGTACAATGAATGCATTTGAACACGATAGTTTTAGAATCGTGAAGATCCCTCAAAAGGTTATAAATACATTTATTTTTGCCCTAGGCGCAGGTGCTCACTGGTACTCATGATGAAGAAGCGCTACTCGATTGAGGTATTCATGCTCAGATCCGGACCATTAAAATCCCTCCCCTTTAATAGGGGGCTGCCCCTGCCTCTGACGTACTTAGTCAATTCTCAGCAATGAGTCCTTCATCATTCTACGCGGGTCGTTAGGGACCAACTTCAATGGATGCCATCATATCAACACAGAAAGCCGTATTTTCACAACAAAGCACAAGATCCATATTATATAGCTAGGCATCATACATTGTCATGATGCGTTTCCGCCTTTAAGGGCTGAAACCAAGTATCTCTTTTTTCTTTCATAATATCTACCAAAAGAACATGAAACTCATCACGTCCCAGTGTCTCCAGCTAGCCGTTAAGCCATTCCCTTACTTGTAGCTGTCCTGATTATCTGAAACAGAGCTGCAAACCAGCATATAAAAAGGCATGTCAATCGCTCCTCTGAAAATGGAAATAGAGTCCCCTTGGTAATAAAAGCAAAGTGATTAGCATCAATTCTTGAATTCAAAGCACCCGAGACTATTAAGTTTCGTTCACTTATGGCTAGATGAAGACCCAAGCCTCCGAATCTGAGTATATACAGATGACCACGATAAACAGGGGGAAACTAAGCACTTTCAGATGTTCATCAGCTCTTAAAATTGAAAGAGAATTGCAAACAGTGATGGATGTCAAATGCAAAATATCAACAATATGCTTGGTATCTTACATTATAAGACTTTCGCAGGACATTCTGCACATGCTGCAGTAATTGCAAAGAAAGAAGAATTGACAATAAAACAGAATAACAGATACAGCATGTAACCAAAAAAGTCTGTATATAAAAGAAACTACAAGATGTATACTTGTTTGATTCATGTGCAACTTAAGATCTCACCGATCGACAAGTCCATATAAAATGCTCAATTGCCCATGAACATTCAAAGATGGCACCACATTACAAATTGAGATATTTCCTCATGCTCTTGTTTGTGTCATTAGATATGCAACATGAAATATGACATTACATTACCGCTGTTGCATCTCTCGTAAAATGCAAAAAAGGAGACATTTTTTAACCACGCCTGCAGAGATGACTGGCACCTTCTCTGTATCAAATACCATTAACAGAGAGCTATACCCACCTATCAAGTTATAAGTTCTTCGAACAGCCCTAGTAGTCCTTTTTTTTCCCCATTCATCCCACAAAAGCTATACGAGTCCCACCAAACCATTGAAGCAGACAGAAACTCCTCGAGCAAATAATGAGCATGTAAACTAGACAAAGAGAAATATCATACATGATCCAACAACCACGAAGATAAAGAAGCCAAGGACAATACGCCCAACTGGGTAGTCATATCCTTTCTTGGATGAGGTTTCGGGGATTGATCCCCTCTTTGTAATGTTCTTCTGAAACTTGGCTACCTTCCTTTCAGCAAAGCGCTTTGAGGTTGTCTGCCCAAACCAAAAACAGCACGGGTTGAAAAATCATTGTAAATTGCTGAGATTGTCCAGAAAAACAATTCATGCATATTCCTGAAAACGGATTATGGACTCACTGATCAGCCAAATAAAGATGACTTGCCGCCGTTTTCTCTTGACGCAGGAAAAAGAAAAAGGTGAAAGGCAGAGATCGTCGTGAAGATCCGCTTAATAACGACGAAGATTCAATGACCACCGTAAAAAAGGAACAAACTTTAAAAGCAGAAACAAAACCACAGCCCTAAATACTTATAGAGAGCATTTTGATGACACCCAAACAAGTCGTATGAATTGCCTCCTGTTGTCAAGGACAGTTAACAAGCTAAAATCCTCTATCTCCGAACACGAAAGCGAATTCAACACGATGCCAAAAGCAACGGAAGAGCATGAAATCCTTCATCAGACACCCAAAACCAAAACTTAAAAAAGAAAAAGACAACGAAATCGGGCCATTTCTCCTCTCCTGGATCCTCAATAAAGCGCAGGCACGAAGAACCACCGGATGAGAAACAAACCCAACTCGCGAAATCCCACAAGGAAGAGGAAGAGCACGTACCATTCTTCGAGGTTCCGGCAGATCAAGAACTGGAGGGGTTGCGTCGGAGCGCGAAGAGAGGGAGAGCTTCTTCCGTTAAATAATGGCTTAATTGGCAAGTGCAATTAATGGGAAGGACTGCATTTTTGGTACTATTCTTAAACCAGAGATTTCGGTGGTTGTCCCAAAATATGTACCCACGATTGTTTCTTGTCATAATGAAATTAAGATGTTCTTGCCATTTTTTACGAACTAATTCAGTAGGCACATGATGACTTTACTTTTCTAATCTATACCGATATCGGTATAAATAGCAAGAGCATCACACGACAATTGAAATAGTGCGGCATTTAATTAAATTCATCCCATGAAAGACGCAATTTTATCATGATATTTAACAAAATTTTATCAAAATTGGAATGAAATATATTAAATAATACATTTTAATTTTCTTTTCCTTAATCACATCTTTCAAAAAAAAAATAATGACCGATGAATCCACCACATATCATCATGTCCAAACAGCACCAAATGGCCTAGCCTCATGAGAGATTAGCACAGAACCCCAATATCATAACCCATCGCTTAAGACGCTAGCAATTGTGGGTTTCAATCCCTCGACCTATTATTTAGTTTCCATATTATTGAAAAAATGAGGAAAAAATAAACTCTGATTTGATTTATTCAATCAGGCCAACTATTCTAAGGTAATTTCTTAATGGAAAGAAATATGTACATGTTAAATGCAAATCCACTACAAAGAGGTGTGCAAGAACAGCACTAAATGAATGAAGCTTTCTTGAAATGATAATCTTTTCCCCTTCGCAGAAAAATGCAAATCTCAAAAGGTTCGCCATGTTTTAATAAAAATACAGTGTGGATTCATATGTTTGTAACATTTAATTGAAATATATATTCACAAGATCGAGAACAACAAAAGTTATTTTATTTCATCAGAAAATGATCTTCCAGCGTCTATAGAATGGTCGACACAAAGTATGCTCAACGTTCACCAAATTATAGCACGGATTCTCCAGAAGTACATGAAATCGGCTAGTTGGGATTTCGTGGAAACATCCGCATTTTCCAACTCATTTTCACTCGTCCCAGATTAAAGTTTTGCAAAATTTTCAAATAAAGATACGAGATGTAACTGTCTTATCAAAAAAGAGTCTAGAATAAATATTATCTCAAATAACAATTTGAAGTGACCAATTTTATCACAAAAATTGGTTAAAAATAGAACTTTTTTCAAATAAAAATATGAGTTTTTTTTAAATAAAAAAAAAAGTGAAACAGTGCAGTTCATGCGACAGGTCGATCAAGTGAAACAGTAATGATATCATCACAGCAAAGTTAATCAACTAATCTGCATTTTCACTTTATTTATCGCGACAATGTACACATGAAATGACAACTTTCTTCCTTCAAAGGGAACAAACATTATGACAGCCTTGTACAGAGGCAAGGGGAAAAATTTCGAGGAAAAGGACGAAAAGAAGAACAAAGAAAATAATGGACTTCTGACTCCCGCCTTACCTCTCTATGATAGTTGACCATCGTGAAGTAAGTAAAAATCTCCTGAAACCAAAACCGTATATACACAATATACAAACCCTACTTCTTTCCTCAAAACCGGATACCCGTGGAGGTAAATTCCAACGAACGACTGGTGATCGCATGGCCTAGGTTATTGTGTCGCGAACCGTAAGATAGAAGAAGAGTATATCCGAGGGGACACGGGACAGAGACTGAAGAGAGCTGCCAGCCCTAGCCTCCATGTCATATGTTTTACCAGTTATGTAACTCTGAAGAAATGCTTTTCACCACCGGATGGTACTCCGTATGCATGTACTTCTTTGCTTTCTTTGAACCAGGTTGCTCAAGCCATTCATCATACAACTTTCTGACCAAGGGATTCCTGAAAGGATCAGCAACTGAAACCTGTGCAAAATTGACAAATGGGTGAGAGACGGGAACAGGTTATACTCAGACCCAAGCATGAAAAGAAAAATATGCAACTTCAATCAATTTATACACACATACTTGCAAATCGCCGTCTATAAAAAAGAGAGATGATCTTTTCTTAAACGACATTCCCATGGGAGAGACTAGCATTTCTAGATGCCGCTAGTGCCCATGGGAATCTGCACCACAAAATAAATACAAGCCAAATGCTCTACTTCCTGTACAAGCATTAACTATTACTGGAGCTCCAAAAAGGATTTCACCAAAAAGGCCAATGGCAATACAAAGTGTTCTAGAAAGCAACAAGTATCAACCCTAGATTACAAGATAAGGAAGCAATTCCCATAGCCTCAAGGTGTGACCTTACAGAAACATTCCAAACAATAGGAAAGAGCCTTGCGCTTCCAGAGAGAGGGAAAAATTAGAGAGGGGTACAATAGATTTGAGGAACTTCTGATTTTCTAATTCATTTTTTTTTTGAAGGAATGGGGCGAAAACGTAAAATTTTCTCTACCCAACCCATGATCTCTTCTCTCTCTATCTCCCGAGCAAAAGTGTCAGTAATGTGGGATAGGTATTATGCTCGTAAGAAATGTTCTAATGTAGAAAAGTGGCATGGATGGGTTACTGGTGCTTATTCATCATCTTTCTGTCCACCATAGACGAATCTAATAAAAAAACATTTTAAGAAAAAAAAGATCCTCGTGAAAAAAGAAAATCATGTGACAAACAACATACCTGATCCATGTAAACAGTTTCCAATCTCTGTGTCAAGTCCTTCGCAGATTGTCCTGGTTCTGGCTTAATTTGACCTCCACCATTTAAGCAACCTACCAAAAAAAATATTCCAAACACACTCAGAACAAGTGTCCACCTTAATGCACAAAAAATGAGCTTCTACACATATCAATAGAAAGCAGCTTCTCCAACGACAGTGGAACACCCATCCTTGGGCCCCCGTTGATTTTTTTTTTTTTGGGAGGGGGAGCAGGATTTCAAGAACTTCCTTAAAGTCCAAAAAATTCGATCAAATGTAACACTTAATTTTAATAAAATAATTATGCCTTGCCCTAAACTCAAAATCATTGTTCCGCTATTGTCCAACAAGACAATGTATCATATATGAATGAATGGCATAACCTATGAAAAATGCCGTACCTGAAGGACATGCCATCACCTCCACAAAGTCATAATCACACTTGTTAATTTTAACTTTCCTCACAACATTCTGCAGGTTCCGGAAACCATAACACAATGCAAATTTCAGCACCGTTTTGCCATCCACCTGCTTGCAGCAAATGTCATGACATAAGAAATATTCAGAAAGTGCAAAGACTACAACATCTTTCCAGGTGGAACTACACATCAGTAATTTGAAAGTCCTACTTGGGGAGAAAGTGCAAATCCAGAAACAATCATTACCAGGAAATACAATATGACTCATATACTCGCAAGCTATTCTATTTTTGTATTTTATAAGATAATACCAAAGAAATATAGAAAAGCATAAGCTGCAATACCAAGAAATAACATCGAAGAGCCAGAAGAAGTTTAGCAAATGTGCTAAACATTATCAGTGCTTGACCAGTGGGCATCAAACCCTACCTACATAACTTACTCCAGCATTTACAGAAGTCTCATATTGGAGTCAGTACAAAAAACTTCCACATATATGCTCATTTCCTAACAATGCTAGAAGAGATAAAAGCGCACTTACTTTCAAACTCACTTCCTGAAAATCTGAATTCCTAATGATTTTAAAATCCAGGGGACCCTCAATATCCCTTCCAAATAGTTCTTTACCCGCGTATCTAAAGATGGTTTCTGCATATCCTCCAGAGCTTCCTTGGACACCATAAAGATGTCCATTTTCATCGACATTTGTCATCCTGCACAAAAAGATCAGATGTAATAAAGGCTTGGTTAATGGAGACTAAAATGGATAGACAGTTCAGTGTGTCCTTACATTTTATCTAGAGGCGACTCCTCTAGAGATCCGAAATCCACGGCTTTCAGCTTTATCAAATCTAAAACTTCTCCAGATGTCAAAACTGAATCAACTTCCATAAGTCGAACTTCATCCAGTTGTGTGTCATCAGGAGAGTCCAATTGGAAAACAAAGTCATCCCGAACAGCCTCCAGCTTCTTATCATAACAGGGCATGACACTTACATGATAGACTTCATCCACCCTGTAACAGAATATAAAGGAAAAACACAATTGCAGGAGTCAGCAAAATTTAAGGGACATGAAAAAAGCCTTAGCTTTGACAGGAATGTCATGTGGAATCCTCATGTTCTCTTCTCGCCATGGAGATGGTTTGAACATGCTGAACAACTAGCCGACTAAGTCCATAATTGACCATGTAAAGGCCCAACCGGTTTACATGGCTTTACCATAATCCTATTTTCTAAAATTAGGACCAACAACATGAAAGATAAACAGGTCTGCCTGACTAGCTATATAAATGATTCTTGGAACAACCTTATAACATATGTTTTGTATAAAACCAAACTATGTTTCATTTCTTTTTCCCTTTATATTTTCGGTTGGGGGGGGACACGGGGCAGGGCACAACTAAAGCTTAACTAGACTGACACGTATTCCCTATAGAACCAAACTAAAGTTGCTTGCTTTCAAAAACAGCTCAAAGCAACTTTTAAAGCATCAAAAAGGAGGACAGAAGACGGAAAAAGAAAATCTACAGCTGGATTGTCTACCTGAGGCCCATCATCTGGCATACATGATTTTTAAGAGCAGCTCCCATAGTTTGCTGAGGGCTTTTCACAGTTGAGATGTAAGGCAAAATATAAGACCCTAGTGTTTTTTCAGCATAGCAGATCCAACCTGTACAGATAGAAAGACCTTACATCAATGGAAAGAGGCTGACAGTTGGGTGAGAGCAGTTTTCCATTTCTTTAGAATTCCCCTAACCATCACCCCTCTCCATTTACTCACAGCTTTTGAGGGCATGCAGATAGGCTGCTGGCCTGCTCTAAAATTCATACGCACATTTTTCACAAAATTAATAGGACCACATACCAGGGCATGCTGAAGCAAGCATGGGCAGAGAATTATCTCCCTTCAATTTTTTTTGTTTGTACCGCATCACAAACTCAGTACAAGATTCGATGAGGGTTATATCTCTACTGCAACTTGTATCAAACACAGCCTTCACTCCCATAGACTTAAAAAAAGTCACGAGCTTTCTTAAAACCTGAAGAGAAGGGGAAGAAACACAGCACACAAATAATAGAATGTTACATGTCATTATAACTAGGTACTGTAGATTCATGAGCAATGGTGATTCATGACAATCTTTTCAAAGGAAAAATACAGCACTGGGAAATATCTTGAAACTGGAAAAGAGGGATACACAGATAAACAGCCAAAGAAAAGAGTAAACCATTTCCCTGCTTCATGATCAAAATGGAGACCCCATCCATTGAAAGCCCAGTAGAAGAACTTCTATTGGATCATGAAATAGGGATGTACTTATGTATATGTTAGAATCACCTGAAGAGGAGATAAGCCAAAATGAGCTGCAAGAGAAGCCCTTGATTGTGGAGAAACAGAGATTACGACAGCCTTTCCCTTATCAATGTTAGATAGAAACTCATCCAAGCTTTGCTTCTCGAGCATAACTGTCTCCGCTGATGTAATGCACCCACTGCAAGGTCCCCAGCAAACAACATGGAAGGCAAGTTTATGGAATCAATAGGAGAATAATGAGAGTTCTATCTGTTTTCATTTTCAGATAACACCACCAACGAAATTCTTCATAAAAGGCAGCAACTAACATCACTTTCCAGAACGAAAAGACGGACAAAAAGAAAATTAACCTGCATGCCAAGCAATCCTTGAGCGAAATTTTGACCGGCTCTGTCTTCACTGGTCTGTTGGCAAGTGATACCTTCACCAACAAGTAGGAACAAAATCAATCACATTTATTAGTCGGGAAGAGGAAGGAGAATCAAGGATCTTAGCCTGCAAACCCGCAATTAGCAACCTCAGATTAGCTCCAATACAATCAAACGAAGAATCCGATCCCAAACATAAACGAACAGATCAAGTATTGCCAGCTTCCAAACTATTCCCCACGACACAACCGCTAAACGAATTCCGAATTGAGTCAACGACCAACAGCACAATCGAGTAGGAAAACCTCGCCCAGAATTCTCACCTCCGGCTTATCGCTCTTCGCCGACGAAGCCGGTTTGAGGCCCTTGACTGAGACGATGCAAGCTTGGGACGGCGCAATGAAGTCGTTGAGGTCTCCAATCCGAAGAGTGGCCGAGAACTTCTCCGACATCCTCTTTCCGGACCGAAAGATGCCCGCGCGACCTGCGACTTCGTGAGAATATCGGAATCGAATGCGGATTCTTTTCCTCCGGCGAAGAATAATACGGGAGAGAGGCGAGGAATTAGGGTTTTTGGGGGCGGAGCAGCGGCCGACTACGTAGACGAGAAGCTGCGGGAATGGCGGTGATCTCGATCAGAAGGAGACGAAGATCGACCGCGCAAGTGGCGAAATCATGCGTATTTGCGGTATTTTCAGGATTCATCTATTTTTTATTTTCGTATTTTCTCGGTAGATATTTTAGCGGCTGATATTTAATCTTCATGAATTTTGAGCCCTTCTATTTAATTTGGATAAAAAAACTAATGATTGGAAATTTAGCTAAAATGATTTCTCACGCCTGAACGTTTGATTTAGACGAGTCAAAAGGTTCACGTGCAGCTGCTGGACGCCACGTGTCTGCCACGCGCCGCGGGTCACTCCGCGTATCTCGCGACCTACTTTCCCGGATACGTAGCGGAGGCCATGGGCCTGAAGCATCTTGGGCCCATCTAGGCCCGTTTGTCAAAAAAGGCCTAATTGGGTTGCCGGGTCCGATCAAGGGGCTCAATTTGGAATGGACTGAACTTAAAATCAAGAGGGGGATGAATAGGTTTTTATAAGATCTTTGAAATTTCTTCATGCAATATAGCACATAGACGATGAGACAGGGTTTATAGATGCAATATGCGACGTTGAGACAGGGTTTATAGACAGGGGTAACGATGATCAAATTTAAGACTTCTAGTGATATAATATTTTTTATATTTGTATTACAATGGTTATAAATTGAGATTTTATATCAAAGTGCGGCTAGAAATCATTAACTCGATGACGTATTCGTCCAAATTCAGACACACACTCTCTCTCTCTCTCCTCTCTCTATCTAGCATGGAAACAAGAAAATCGCACAAAATCTTTCCAATTATTGATTACTGTTCTCTTGACTACTTAATCATTCAATGAGGACACTGTTAATTTTTTTTCAGACACTTGTTAACCATAGTGTTTTTTTGTCAAAATGTTAACCATAGTTAATAAATAAATAATTTGATTTTCTTGAAATAATGGGTTAAAACTAAAAAAATTATTTACTCTAATTGCCTAATAAGAATCTTGAAGCACTTCTAAATACAAATTCATCTAAGTGAAGAATATATTCTATAGAAAAAGCAAAATCACAAAAGTTCAGACAAGTAAGAAAAGACCATAATTTTAGCTATACACGTGATCGCAATTCGGGAAATTAAAATTGTTGTTAGGCAAATTAAAACTGTTGTTAGGCTTGTTAGGACAAACCTCGCTAGGCTCATCATTTCTTTTTTGATCGCTTAATTTATATTTCTTTTGGTTTCAGAATTTGTTCTAAAGTCTTTCGCAACATTCACATGGCATATTTTAGTCTCTTATACACATCGATAATACATGGTGGATATAATTTAAATAACTTTCATCACGAGTGGTTCGATTTCTATTAAGTTTAATGAATTATTACCATTGTCACGATATACATATGATTTATTTTATAAAAAAAAGATGCTATATTGAATAATTAGTGTGTCTTTAGTGTGTTTAAACAGTTAATATATTAAAATTGACCATAATTCATTAGTTTAATCGCACAATAAGAGCCGCGTTTTCAAGAAAACTGCGCAGACATAACAAAGCAGTTCAAGAGCCTTTCTTGAAAAAGATTTCTACACGTGCGGACAAAAAGTCAGTTAAACAGAATATCGACGGTTTCTCTCCCTCTCTTTCTCAAGATTGCGATGACGTAAGAAAGGAAATAAGAATATTTCCGAAAATTTGAAATACAGAAGGACACCTGCGCGTCAACTCATGACGATGACGTCACAGCGTCCGGATCCGGATCCTTTCGTATCGCTGGCGTATCAGGATTCGGGTACAAAGAATTCGCCCCGAAAGACGAGAAGGGAAACAAGCAAGAAGGAAATCTATTTAAAGAAAGCTCGGCTCGCCGCCTAAAGACATAACCAATTCTTCTGGAGCTCTTCTCCCCCTCTCTTCTTCATCTCATCCGCTCTCTCTCTCTCTCTCTCTCTCTCTCTCTCTCTCTCTCTCTCTCTCTCTCTCTCTCTCTCTCTCTCTCTCTCTCCCTTTTCGCTCAATCCATAGAGAAATTCAATCTCTTCTCTGGGGCTCGCCAGCCAAAGAAGCAAAGAGAAGACCAGACGCTCGAGCGTATCCGGTGGCCATCACCCACGATGGAGGAGGCAAAGAGAGGGCCAAGGCGCCGGCGGGTCGAGTGCAGGTTCATCGAGAAGGAGAGCGCGCGGGAGGTCACTTTCTCGAAGCGCCACCAGGGCCTCTTCCGCAAGGCGGCCGAGCTCTCCCTCCTTTGCGGCGCGGAGGTCGCCGTCATCACCTACTCGCCCCACGGGAACCCCTTCGCCTTCGCCCACCCGTCCACCCCGGACGCCCTCATCGACCGGTACCTCTCGGGCAGGGCGACCGGGCCTGCCGCGGCTGAAGCCGACGCACACAGGGAGCAGTATGAAGACGCCGTGGCGAAGCTCGAAGAGGCCAAGAGAGAAGCGGAGACAATGGCGGCGAAGCCCGAGAAGAGGGACCAGTGGTGGGACAAGGAGGTAGGTGACGACATGGGGGAGGAAGAGCTGGAGCATTACGTGGCGTCGCTGGAGGGTTTGAGGAAGTTGGTCGCCGACAGAGTCGGAGAGTGCGGTGATGCTGATTTGGGTTTCTACAGCCGACTACTGGCGACGGACGCGGACATAAGCGCGGACTTGGAAGCGGCGCTTCTCGCAGAACCGCTGTATTAATGGGGTCTCCATAAATAACCCTCTTTCTTTGTTCAGATGATCTGGGATTTTTGTCAGTTCCTTTGTAACTTTCTTGTTTCGTTTTGGTTTTGCAAGTCTCTATTTGCCTCTAAACTTGGGAGGGGCTGAAGTTTTGGGAAATGAGCATGATTGGCGAACCCCAATCCTCGTATTTGAATTGATTTGAATTCATCAAATTGGTTTTCCCTTTCTTTCTTTCTTTGGTTGGACTACGTATATCTTGTGATGGATTTCGACTTTCAAGTCACTTTGTGTATCTAAAACTATCAAAAGAACCGTAAGTTGATGAAATTACTCTTCTTAGAGTAATATCATGTTTCACAAATTTTTTGTAAAGTAGTTCTAGACACGTAAAACATTAATTTATTTATGATATGTAGATTTTCTATACAATTTTTGTTCATGTTTATCATTGGTTAATGGGATGGATATGCACACAAAAGGGATAGCACGTTGCTCCAAAACAACATTAGAATGTACAAGAAAAACACTTAAGCCTTTACAAGATGTAAGATATTTCAATCTCCAAGAGTAATTTGCTTATTCTCTTGTGGTCCTTTTTTTTGGGTGAAAAATCGAAATTTCTGAAAAGCTGTTGTCTTAATTTGAATTGCTTAAAACATTGATTTAATCGAAAGTGTTTTAATTATTAACGATAATTAAAGCATAAATATTTCTATAAAAAAACAATTTCCATTTATTTTGATTTTGGTAACAATATAAAAATTAAAATTAATTAAAAAAACCTTGGAGTTCTTATTTCCTTTACAGGACAATATAACAAATGAACCGAAGCAGGCCGTCAATCGATCTTTAAGCCTCATCCAAGTCATATGTCTATTTAATTTGGTGAAGTTTTATGGCTTCACTTCGAGAAGAAATATTCATCCTTTACCCCAGGTGGCCTCCGTATGGCGACAGCTAATGTCTACTTTAAGAAATTAAAAAATCTATTACAAGTTGACATAACCTCATTCTACATTCTTATTCAATAAACAAGAAGGCCTCGGCGCAATGAAAATCTCAAATTGAATGTGAATCCTCACAACACCGTGAAGTACCTAATATTTTTCTCGTTACTGGACAGGCTAGATTTTCTCGTTACAATTACCATTTTGGACGGATTTTTGCTAAATAAGTCCTAATATTTTCACCCAATTTTATGTTAGCACATTGACAATTAAGAACAGTGGGTAATCAACATTGCAAATCGATTGAGTTAATTAGAGTAATCCACTATGGAAAAAGAAAATTGAAAAAAAGGGTCTTTCGAGGACGTAATTGAAAATAAAAGTGTACATCGAGGATTGAGAATAAACTCAACTCAGTAAAACAATTTGCATCTTTATTTCCCCTAACTTGAGCAAATGTTCACTTGAAGGAACATCAAAATTCAAAGAGCAAATTTTTCTTCCAAATTTGGCCAATAAGGGCAGACTCCAAAAATTGTGGATGCAAGAATTTGATCGTTATAATTATTTTTCTTTTTTCTTGGCCTGTAGCAAAATCTCCGTTTATCGTTTACTTGGCACTAGCAAAAAAGGCGTTTCGATAGGAGCATGTAGAAATTGTTAGGAAAATAATAAAAAAGGAAGGCAGGTCGTGATTTGACTTATTCGAGGAAATGAATTTGAATTATAAATAATAGGAAAAGCGATTTAAATTTGGAATTCTATGAAAGATTATTAAAATCGTGAAATGAATTTGAATTATAAATAATAGGAAAAACAATATAAATTTGGAATTTATGAAAAATTATTAAAATCGTATAATTGTTACGTCAGAAATTTACTAGTTATCATTTTATCTATGGTTTCACCGTAAAACCAATCTGTATTTATGGAGGTTATACATAAATTTGATATTGTTTTATAATATTAACATTGTTGCGAAACAAGATTTCACAAGTCAAAACACGTCGAAGTGCGTGCCGCTAGAAGTCATTGACCCGATACCTTATTCATCCATTCTTTCTCGCCGTGGAAGCACCATCGTTCCAATTATTCTTGAAAATCGTAAAAAGTCTCTTCCAATCGATGAAGACTGTCCTAATAACTACTTAAATTTCTAATGTAAATACTATTAGCTATTACTTTCAGCCAATTAGGGAACATGTTTAAATTAAGAAATATTCTTTTTTGTAACAAGTTGGAACTAAAAGTTTTCCTTTTATTAATAGCTTAACAAGTGTCTTCATACTCTTCTAAAAAGAAATCTTGTTCTAAATCAAGAATATAATCAGGAATCAATATATATCACGCAAATTCAGACAAATAAGGAAACGTTGGAATATTCGATCAGAAAAAGGAAACGTTAGAATCATAGATAATTCGTATGATCGTAGTATTTCAGACACGTCGGAATAAATCATCCTATAAATACACCGCAAGCTTTTCTTCATGTCTTGTCGACTCGTGCTCTTTCGATCTCAACAGTACTCGCTCCGAGTACCCCAGAAGTAAAAACCAAAGCCTGTCATTGTTGTGTGAGAGAGTAGAGTCAAAGACCGGAGGCCATGGCGGAGGCGAAGAAGAAAACCCTAGGTCGCCGTCGTATCGAGTGCAAGATCATCGAGAACAAAGCCGCGCGCGAGGTCACGTTCTCCAAGCGCCACCAGGGCATGTTCCGGAAGGCCAGCGAGCTCGCCCTCCTGTGCGGCGCCGAGCTGGCGATCATCACCTTCTCGCCCCACGGCAATCCCTTCGTCTTTGGCCACCCATCCGTCGAGGCCGTCATCAACCGTTACGTCTCCGGCGAAGTCGGCGGCCAAGTGAGCGAGGCGGCGGCTGCTGCTGCTGATCCAATCCGCTCGCACGACGAGCAGAAGCAGCAATACCTAGACGCGGTGTCGAGGCTGGAAGAGGCGAAAAGGATCGGCATCGAAGCTGCAGCTAGAAGAATTGCTGCTGGGAAGTGTCACAGTCAGATTTGGTGGAATGAGGAGCTTGATGATGGCATGGGAGTGGAAGAGTTGGAGCACTACGTGGCTTCCCTGGAGGATTTGATGAAGAAGGTCGCAGATAGAGTGGATATTGAGTCTTGTGCATGAATGGTGATTTCTTTGATTTTTTCTTTTCTAGTAACTAATTTCTTTTTATTCTTCTCCTTATATTCAATTAACTTGATCGGGATGTATTAGTGCAAGTCATAATTATTGATACCCAAAGGTATGTTGGTTGAGAGTTCTCCCAATGATTTCAAATTCGTAGTTATTAGTTTCTTCAGTTGGGGGTCATGGTATTGGAGTCTCCCTCGAAATATAGGGGTCTAGCTCTTTGGTGCCAACTGGACATGAGGCTTGTTATTATGTCGCGTATCATGCATGTAAATATTTGTATAGTAAATCTTAAGAAGACGAAAAGAAAAAGGTTTTGAATAAGGTATTAAAAGAAGGGAAGATAAATTCAATTGGCAGAGTCGGTGACCCATGCATATAAAACTAATATTATCTACGAATTAGTAAATAACGAATAATTTACTTGATATCGATTAACTATTTGATTGTATCGATCAGATCGTTCCGCTCTATAGCGGATTCTCAAGGAAATACAATTGAACAAATAATTTTCTCATCACTTCCTAATTATAGGAGTAATATAAGTAAGTAGTCAATATCATCTTAACCATCGATTATATCCAAATAGGACATGAAGTTCTCGAGCTTTCTTTTGGATTAAAATAAAGTCTCGAACCTTATGCCAAACTGGCCCAATGAGTTGGATTGATTTGTCTCCCTCCTTCTCTTATTGTTAACTACAAATTTCTTGGAGGAACAGAAACTGCTGGTAATTAATTTGGATGTTTAATCTTATTGCGGCCGATATCCCTTCTATTTAATTTGGATAATAATTAACATATTATCTTGGGAAAAAAACTAATGATTGGAAAATTAGTTAGAATGTTTTTTCTCACGCCTGAGCTCTTGATTTAGACGGCTCAAAAGGTTCACGTGTGCAGCTGCTGGACGCCACGTGTCGGGCACGCGCCGCGGGTCACTCCGCGGATCTCGCGTCCTACTTTCCCGTGTCCGTAGCGGAGGTAATGGGCCTGAAGCATCTTGGGCCCATCTAGGCCCGTTCGTCAAAAAAGGCCTAATTGGGCCGCCGGGTCCGATCAAGGGGCTCGATTTGGAATGGACTGAACTTAAAATCAAGGACAGGATGAATAGGTTTTTATAAGATCTTCCAAAATTTCTTCATACAATATAGCACGCAGAGGATGAGACAGTGTTTACAGATGCAATATGCTATGGAGAGCAAATTTACCAATGAAAATATAAAAAGAGTAGGGGACAACAAAGATATTGAATTTACAATGATTCGTGTATTTCAACTCACATTATTCTCCCAATTCTTATAACTCGATAATAACATTTGAATCCATTAATATAATTTGTGAATTTTCGATGCGGCTATACATAGAGTCGCCCTCCATGACAAATTGCAATCACTCTACAAGTACACACTCTTTGCTCTAATGCCCAAAACACCCTTTTACAATGTTCACACAAACAGTCCCTCGAAGGCAATCAAATTTCACATGTTTTTTTTTTCTCAAAGAGTAAGCACGAAAGGTAAGAACAAGTTTGGTAGCGTTTTGATCCTGAAGGCCACCTTCAACTCTCACTTTGATACGTGTACATAATCGTTCGAACTTCCTCATGGTGGCGGAACTTCAAGAAGGTAAAAGTAACTATTGCAAGGGCTGGTTCTTATCTTAGAACCATCATCTAGAGCTACTCAATAAATCTTACACGAAATTGACTAAACTATCTTTATCGGTTTGTCCGGCATTTCATGCAGGGCAAATATCATAAAAAAAGTTTCAAATTATGCCCATTGTGACACAATTATCCCAAATTTATTTGTATTATAAAAAATTCTAAACTTACTTATTGCGGCATGATGCTCCAAAATGTTTTTTATAAACTTATGTGTACATGATATAAAAGAGTTCAAGATATTTGTGTGACTATGGGCAGAGTTTTGGGAGCTTTTTGTTGTTGTTGCATTAACCCTTTTCTTTATTAGCAAAAGATGACAAACCTCATTTGGCTTCTCCAGAATGGTTCGCCGTAGAATCCAAGGCACGAAATTGGCTCCATAACACAAACCGGCAATTGAATGCAACTGAATGCAATTAATTTAGGGCTGGGTCTGCAGTTCTAGGTACTTAGAGTATTGTCCACTCCATCTGTAGCGTGAACTTCCTTTGTAATGTAGTCCATCCAAACTTAATGATTTCACCAAATCCCATTATGTTCACTATTCTTGGTACTTAGGTCCTTCCAATCACATTAACACACTATTGTCGCCCGACCTTGTTCTCGTTCTATTTTGTCCATCCAAGCACCTCGACTTGTTCACCGATATTCAAAGGGCTGCTCAACTCTATAAATTTCCACCTAGTATCTTGTCCACCATTTGCAAGATGAAGGAAGCTCTCAACTATCACGGACATCCTATTCTCGACATTGGTTTTTAGCGTATGAAGTCGTGCACCTGGAAAACGCTCAAATGTAAAGTTTTTGTGGGAACCTAATGTTTTGCCATCATCAAAATGGATGAGGAGCTTTCTCAACACATTGAAGCCCATCCAATGATCTGGCCTTATGTCCATTTGTGTTGGGTAATTGAGCAGTAGTCTAGCAGAGATCCAATCGGAATTGTTGCTTGCCCCGATTGCGAAGATGTTGCATTCTTAACGAATAAAAATTTCGGGTTAATTTGACCCAATTTGGGGTTAACAAAACTTGCTCTTGAAGATCTCTGGCGATCGATCTCAACATTGAAGCCAACGATTCTCGCTGACGAGTGAAGAAGTTGCGTTACGGGCCACTTTAAGTACATCCTTCCTTCGATTCGGCACGATTTGGGGAGAAATTTGTAGACTAATTCAGATCCTTTGGTCTTAATGAACCGTCTCGTTCCTACTATATATCCATTGAAGCCAACGTCTCAAAGACTGGGGCATAGCTTATGATCTTACGGGTCACATGCATGACCCGTTATGCAGCCACAAAGATCAAGAGTACCATCACCATCGTCAACATTGCCCACCAAGTTACATTATCAGATGGCACGACTGAGTACGTGAGGCATCGCTAGGAAGAAGGGCCACCGAAAAAGAAAGCGAGAGAGAACAACTACGCTACCCTGAATTACTCTTATCCTTTGTTGCTTCCATTGTACAAACGGAAGAGGCTGAAAGCAGAGATCACGGACAGCGCCACCATGCTAACGCTGACGAGCAGCGCGCTCACGATGCCCTCCCCGACCTGGTTGCAGAACTTCTCGTACATCCCGCAGATCTTCATCCACTGGAGCTCCGGTTGTCCCAGCTTGGCGATCACGGCCGATTGGACCGCCGCCGCCACTGCAGCCAAGGTCACATAAGCCATGACCTGCACGAAGCCACGGCAAACTCGATGACTCCTCAGCTCTATCAGTAGGGACATGCGGATGCCAAGGGATTGCATTGACCTACTTCGTTCAGAAATGGGAGATTTGACTAAAATTATAGGCAAAAGAGCAGCCATATAGGCCCCCGCTTAACTCGCCCGGGCCAGGAGATCTCATGGGAAGGCATGCGCAAGGGAGTTAAGGCTCGGGATACAACCCGGCCTACCCGAGACCCGTCCATCGATCAGTTCTACAGACGACTGTATGAATCAGTCTTCAGTCCAACACAATGGATACAATCTCCCAGCTGGTCATTGACCCGTGTCGACGCGTCCAAAACCAAATTGGTGGGTCTGGACGAAAATTGAACCGGATGACCGTAACACTCTCATAGTCTAGGCCACACATATATTCCCATCACATCTCTCTGGTTCAGCCTAGCTAACCACACATCAACGTGTCTGATTCTGAGATTGTTCTTGGGGTTCTTGAACCACCCAGCAAACATGCAACCGATGCCTTAAATGAATCATTAATTCAGTCGCTCGATGATCAAGCCTCACCCACCGATGCCACCCACATTCAATGACACAAACGAAATAGCAAGACCAAGACTTATGACAATAGTACTAGAATTCCTACACCATGGAAAGAAATTTCCACTTTTAAAGAAAGATTTAATTGATTTTTTATCCCCATTGGTACCTGATCGCCAGAGAAGATGGCCCAAGCTAAGGGCTTGCTGAAAAGCACATGCCCTCTGACCATGCTCACAACACACCTCAGGGCTTGGATCATCGAGTATGAAGCAGCGATCCCATTTGCTATCACCAAGAAACTGTTCACAAGAAAAGAAAAGAAAAAACCCAGAAAATGGATAAGAACAAGATCACATCTTTCTTCCCAAAAAGAGAAAATCGAGACTCTCGTACATCAGAAGGAGCAAGAACAAGATTGAGCCCAAGAAAGAAACAGATGATGATGATGATGGCTATTGGGGTCTGGTCTTACACAAGAGCCTTCATGTCAGTGAACTTGGCCTTCTTCTGGATGGTGAAGATCTCCCTGACCTGAGTGTCGGTGCCGACAAGAACAGCTGCGAGCACACCCAAGCCACAGATGACAAACCTCAGAACCAGCTCAACGAGCCTCACCTTCCGATCGATCACCTTTAGGCTCGTCCCATGGTACACCGAGACATTCCCAGGACTCACCCCAACACCCAAATAGCTCATTCTTACGTGTGTTTGGCCTCCGAAAATTGAAGAAGCACAAGAAGAATAAGAAGCCAAGCTCTCCTCTTGAAACCCACTCAGTCAGTCACGGTGAAATTTGCGGACAGAGACCATCCCTTGTGGAAATGGGAGCTACTTATAGACAGCACATGAAAGCACAAGCCGACTACAAAAACTGTATGGTAATAAATTTCCTTCTGCAAAGCTATTCTGCTTTATGGCAATGCCAGAGTGCTTGGTGGAAGAAGACACAGGAGACGTTGCCACGTGGTGGAAAAGGGCTTCTGCAATATCATGACTTGCATTAACTGAGGGAAGCTTGGAGATGAATCCATTACCAAAACGCATAGCATTTGGGCAAATTCAATCGTAATTTTCATGACAAAGATAGTTAAAACATTTAGGTTGAAGGGATTGCATCAACCTTGTGATCTAATGATTATTGATTCTACGTAGAGCGGATTCTTTAGGCACTCCAAATGCCCTCATTAATAGAAGAGATGTGAAGCCTCTCTAGTCCTTTAGTATCTTATGCGATCTATTCCACTAGAATGTCTTCTTCATTTGATTATGGTTCTAGTCGTGGAAACCTACACGATACGTGTCATTAATTTGCGCATGTGACCCCAGTAAGATCGTCATGCTTCAATGTGAGCGGGGAATGATAATCCTTAACATTTCTTTATTGCCCTCCAAAGAAAGAAACCCAAAACCATAGGACTGCATTTATGGAATAACGTTAAAGTGCAGGCTTGAGCTGAAGCTCAAAGGGTGAAGTGGCGACCCTTCTCTTTTTCTCGGAAGAGGCAAACAGTAAATGGTTTGGTGTCCCGAGAACAAGAGTGAGATAAGAGGAAAGGGATGCCTTAACTTCGCATTCAATGAAGCATTACATTCTGACTCTTCTCTCTGTTGCTAGAAATTATGCCATTTATGTTCATATTATCACATAAGCAAGTACCTTTAGATAAGCAACTTTTTTCTACGTTAAAATATTAATAACCATTAATTTTAACGCGTAATACAACAATTATATAAGATAGTTGCTTTTAGTTTGAAGAGACACCAAAGCACGCGCACCATTTTGAAAATCTACCTTGGAAGGAAATTCCAACAAGATAAGACCTTTTTTCTTGACTTAATCATATGTTTATATTACTAATAGCTTGCAACCACAAGCACCAGAAAGGTTTCACCGAGAAAAAAAAAAAAACTGTCAAGTGCACTTCCCAACACATCAAGAACGCCACCAACTCCTAATCTCAAACCCATGATTAAAGTGACCATTAAATCTGGAATTTGTCCTACTTTTCTTGTGGGGTTCCTGGTGGTGGACCAAGAGGAGTAGGTGTGCTTCATGGTCGTTCACCCACGTTAGCGAAAGATCGATCCACGATCCAACTTTCGTCTCAATCTGAAGCCATGGTCGTGTTGTGTCCGAAGGCAATGAATCTTTGCGCCATATCCTCCACGTGCGATGGGTCCGTGGCAATCAATCCGGTCGTGTTTTCAGTGCCGATGCGAATTGAATTCGAAGCCGAAAAAGGGACAATGACCTATGTATGATGGGACAGAACCAGGTATGTCTGTGTAATCCTAGAATCAGAGACGGCTTTGGGAAGCGTGTCATATGTAGGATTGAGGTTGGAGATGATGAGGGGTCGAGTGATGAATCGATTGCAACAGAGATAATTCCATGCGAAGAGGCCTGGTCCATCCTTATCGTCGAGCACTTTCTTCTAGTTTGATTCACACAATGACAGAGTGAGCAATGCGCAAGCAATTGCGTCCATCGCCCAATTTTGGATTTCAATGCATGAATTATGAGTCGGATCTAGCTTTCCATCTCCAACTTGACTTGCTGCTGAGTGCTAAACAATGCACATCAACTCATTGAGATCACCTAATCCACTCATAAGGGATGGATCCTCCCATCTTTTAGAAAAATTGTTTGCTGGCTTGTTGATCCCAATCTAAAATTACTATTCTGTTTTTCCAGCAAAGGTCGAAACATAATCCATAACTCAAAAGATAATTGTACGTTAATCAACATGCCGATATTTATATATCGTGAGAGTTTGAGGCGTTTTGGATTTTAAAATAAAATCAGAGTGTGTAAGCTATAAGTTTTGACGTCAAAATTAAAAGTCATTGCAAACACATACGTGATCATTTTTTACTTTAAAATTGGCAAGCACAAAAGTAAATTCATGGAAACATTCACAGATGTAGTTATATTTTAAGCTTTTGACTTTTTTTTGTAAAACCCGTGGCATTTATATTTCGAATTTTATTTAATGTAAAACACTTGAAACTTGTCAAAATATTACTAACATATGAAATTGGATGTAATTATTTCATTATAAAAAAAATATTGTTTTCGATTTTGAATCCTATAAAAACAAAAATCGCTATCAATGACACGAAAATATTTATAAATTTGTTGGTATTACTATTGAAATTCGAACTAAATGGAAAAAAAAAAGAATTCTTAAAAATTAGCCAAATTTTAATTTAAAAAAAATTGGAGGTCTTAAAATTAAATCAAAAATCAATTCTCAAACAATAAAAATACATATTAAGATTAAATAACCCAGAATACACTTCAGTTTTTAGGATTTTCCTTTTTTTGGGTCGAAGGGAATTTGCTGTTTGGTAATTGAAAGTGAGAAGCTGTCTTCCACCATATACTTCATTATAAACAAAACAGATCGTGTACAGAGGACCATCTCATATGAACGTTGTATCATAGTTGGTCTGGCCTACCTAAAAAGGTTTTTCATGAAAGCAAGTAATAATAAAGAGATAGCGCAGAAAATGCAAACATATAACTACAAGAGCTCCAATCCTCGTGGCTGAATTTCTACTGGACGCTCATTCAAGGAAGATATGGAAATTTGCATGATCCATGGCCTGTCACCAAAAATCAGAGTGTAATTTTATTACCGGTGATAATTAATGATATATGAGTGGAGAAATTAATAATTTAATCGGTCAAGGTATAAACTTACTAGGGTCAAGATCAGTGATCATTGCAGCGGACTTGAAGTAGCAAGTGGCTCCTTTGTGCTTGAACTTTTGGTAGTGACTATTGAAAGCAAAGGAAGCATGATCTTTGACTGTGTTGGGTAAGAAACATGGTTGATGGGGTTGGATTTCTCTGCAATCTGCTCCTCCCTTCCCACATGCCCAGTCCAGTGCCATCTGGAGATCCTCGCTCGAGGCTTGCTCATCAGCTATGCACCACTCCACAAACGCTTTCCCATCTGAACTACAGCAACCAAACGGTGATGATTCGTGCTTTGAAATGTGTCGGGCTCGTGTCATGAATTGTTAATCAGTGCCGTATTGTGTCGTGTAAGGTGTTCGAACATGTTTTGATAAAAACTTGTTACCTGTTGGGGCCGCTTTCTGAACTGATTCCTTTGGAGCAAAGCCGAGAAGGAGAAGAGCAAGCACAAGTCTGAGCACCGACATTTTGTGTCGGAGCGTCTCTAGCTGCCTTCGCTACTGAACTGAGCATATATTCGCGTCTCAGCAATACAAGATATAGAAAAGGGAAAGAAGAGACATCCTCAGCCTTTTCGAAAAGCTAGAACTGTTCATGCAAGTATTCATTCCTTAGTCCTCACGACAAGAATTTGAAGGCTTCTTTTGTATATGTCCCACATTTTGACCTTGTTGTTCCTTGTAATTATCTTCAAATTAATCCGTTAATCAATCTACAAGGGATAAAAGAGCTTTACACTAAACTGGAGACTTATATGTATTCGCTTCCATGTGAGAAGATCAAATTTACATACGAACGTGTTTGGTTCACTAATGTTGTTCCACTAGCTCAAAATGACTTGACCAAAATGACTTGAATATCGGACATCCGAAGAAATTCATCTTCCGGGGACTTTCTTCTTTGTGGTGTGCAAAGTCCCGCGGAATTCGCATGAGGAAAGTTGAGCTGCGGCCCAACCCAAATTTGACCGTTTTCAGATATATGTTTAGCAAAAACAAAAATGATGCCGTTCCTTTAATTATATGTTACCATGAAGCTGCAGGAATTCCATTAGATTTAAGTGATTGAGATCTATCAAATTGAGCTCGAACATGAAGATAACTTACGAAGTCAGAACTCGACCCTGAGTTGAGACATTAAGTTGATTAGTCGAGTCAATTGTCTGATGTCAACCACCATCTTCGTCATTTGAAGCGTAACTTAATAAAAAAACATCGTGTCTTAGGAAGTTGCATCTTGAGTTTATAGACAGTTTCACGAGTTTTGACGGGCCATCTTTCTATGATTTGAACTGGACTCCGACCACAACCACAAATTTATTGGGTTCGCTTATCGTAGAGGCCTAAGCTTTGGTCCACATATAGGCCACGAAGTCTAGCCCAAAATTCTTGAGTGCAAGAAGGGTAATCAAGTTATTAGTCTTTTGTTTAAACTTATTGCCTTTGTTTAGATTTGTATGATTTGCAAAACTACTTTGCTTATGACATCTGTCCAACGAGGGTAGGTAGTGACCCCTAGTGCCAAAGAACCGTGATAAAGAGCGGCTCTCGACACGCTTTTAGTGCAGCGAAAGGAGTAGGAACTAACTAATTTGCATACCGAATAGAAAGAGAATGTTTTTGGATTATGTATGGAAAACTAAAATTACCTCATAAGAGGGTCACTTTTCTCATTTAAACTCTAATATCAAGGGTGCTTAGGTGAGAATATTTCGGAATATATTATTTTATGGAAAAACGCTCACTTGTATGTCAAAGGATAAAAACTTGAAATTCGATGTGGGACCGGTAAAAATAGATAGTACTTTTTATGCGAGTTAATTCAGGATTATCATATTTTCCGTTTAAGCATAAATAGGTTGTTATGATCACTTTTGAGATGTTTTAATCAGCACTTCTTGTTGACCATATAAAAAAAAATTAGGGTGTTTTGTACTTGAGCATTTTACCTTTCACAAGCTAATCGCTGTCAAGTTCTATTACTCATCAGGGTTAAAAAAACAAAAATTAGATTAATCACATCTTGGACTTGGACATACGATCTCAAAAGGACTGCAAGTACGAGATACATAATATGCACTTAGCACCCCAGACAGGCACCTTCTTCACGAACCGAGGGATTTTGTCGATCGAATCACTGAGGAGTGAACTGATTTGAAACGACATCTTTTCGGTTTGCTTGCTGGCCCGTCTTTTTAGAGACCGCGAGCGTCAATCCAAGGGGACATGTCGTATCGCCTGTAATAGGCATTGTGTCTCAAACACGCCATTGTTTTATAGGCGACAAGTCATGCTGTTGTCCTGAAAACAAGCGCGTAAATGTAAAACCTACTTATAAATTCAGAGGATTCATGTCCGTAAGCACAATGGTCTTTACTACGAAACTGTATACGCTTCGTGGATATTATCGTTTATTGAAAAGCTTGCTATACTCAGATTCCAGACTTGCCCACTTAACTTTTGTTGGTAGGCCTTCTTTCCCCGCTCTTGTTCATCTTTTGATGAATTGCATTGACTCTTTATATCGAAGTTTACAACTAGTTACTGAGAACCCAAAAATAGGATCTGGTTCATAAGTTGAAGTTGATTATGCAAGCTTGTTGATCATTGTCATAAAGAAAATGGTGGTTACGAGGTTCGAGTTTATGAATGTAAAACCACTCATGTTTACGTGATTTCCCAAATTGCACGGACGCTGAAACGCCCTCTTTCATCTTCCACACGTACGATAAACAGTAATATCACAAGCTTTCTCCAGACAAGTACTGCTTTTTCGTGCAATATCTAGAATCTTGAAATGATTCTATACGGAGAAGATCCATGTTCATGTGATCATCTGACATAAACGAAGAGCTGATACTATTACTATTACAAAAAAAAACATTTTTTCCTACTTGAAGCTTGGAATTCTTCCATGTGATGCACCACGCACTGAGCCAGACAAAACTCAACTCCGTTCATACTGAGTACGTACGCATAATAAGCTCATCCGATAAAGAGCATATAGCCTAAAAGAAGAATATAACGTGCTCCTATTTTACAGATGAAGAGAGGTGTCGACGTCGTCGAAGTGATCATAATCCTTGTACTTTGTAGACGAAATGCGTAAGGAGGTGGTCTCCACAGGCCACAGACTCGCGACAAGCGCCGGCGCCTCAACATACCGAAGGTGCGAGTAATTGCTCCGTGGGCTCGGCCAGAGGGAAAGAGAGAGTTGAGGAGGGGATGAAGAAGTAGGATAAATATTATTCATCATCATGTCGGGATGACGGAAGAAAAACCCTAATGGCTCATAATCAGATGATGGCGGTGAAGCTGTGGGGCTCAAAACCTTGTTATTAGGTTCGGTGAGCAACTTCAAGAGCTGTCTCTCCTCTCTCATCTCCTTCACCTTTTGCAGTTGCCTGAATCTCTCTTGCAAAAGAGCAATGGAGGATTGGATCACGATGGGGTCATTGCTCTCTCCAATACCCATGCTTTGCTCGAAAACTGGGGTAAATGTACGGTTGCCTATATGAGGTGGGTTCTCGAGGGTTCTTGAATTGAATGGCTTCGCGTAACGTGTGTAGATCTAATGCATACAATTTCTATATATATAGCATGTGGGCAATGGAAATAACTTTATGTTGTTTTAAATTATTCTATGAATATTTAGTAGTCCAAGAAAATTCTTTAGTGATTCTTTTTTTCAAAAGAGGGGAATGAGAATCGGCTACAAGGTTGGAAGGTCCAAATAGAAAGGGTCGAGTGGTCAATCTTCTGAGCTTGTGTTAGCGTGGAAGTGCATGTAGATGGAGAGGCAAAAGTGGGAGGCTAAAGAGGAAGAGTGCGAAGAGAAGAGTCCAAAGGAATGGAAAGGGACTAGCACATGGAAGGGTGTGTTTGTAAGAACAAAAGGTCGGGCGATGCTCTGTCTTCTTGTCCCCCACAAGAACCACTTTCTCATATAAGCCTTGGAGATAGAGCCCCTCCCTTCTTTCATTTTCCTTGGTGGGGTTTGGTTCGACGTGATAAACTTTCAAAAGTCGTTCAAACGCGATGTTTCCAATATCGTACTGAAAATCGAATTGGATCGCTAGGTGTACTTAAAAGCGAGTCCAATTGGCCATGTCAAACTAGAGAAAAGAATTCAGCTGAAAAATTCACATAAGATACTCGATAAATATCCTAGTTAACTCGGTTGGTCCGATACGATAAATCATATATATTATATGTTGATCTCCGTACAAAAATTTATAGGTGCTTTTGAAACCCAATTACCAATGAATATTCTTGGTATATTTTTTATCAAAGTGATTATCTTTGGAAATGCCCTTAAAAAATCTCTCTCTCTCTCTCTCTCTCTCTCTCTCTCTCTCTCTCTCTCTCTCTCTCTCTCTCCCTTCTTGTAGGTGGTAGATTTTTCTCTCTCTTGTTGGAGAAAAGATGAAGAAGGAGAGAAATCGTGGTGGGGGGAGCGTGAAGGGGTTGAAAAGGTGAAGGGTCATTGGAAGAGAGAGAGAGAGAGAGAGAGAGAGAGAATAATCTTAGGTTAGGGAGTGTTGCTTTTGTGGATGAGAGTGCCTTTGATTGAACAATAATGCAACGACAAAAGAAAAGGTACCAACATTCCTTCTCTCCTTCTCTCGGACCCATTTCTTTTTGTCCTCGAGCCCTTGGATTGGAATGGCATGCACAAAGCGAAAGCTGCAAATGCCTAATGGATGCTTCTTTTGTGCAGCACAAGCGCCTCTCCCCCTCTCTCTCTCTCTCTCTCTCTCTCTATCAAACTAATTATAACTCCAAATGCTTTTGAAAACTTCGAGGGTTTTGAATGAGAGAGAGAGAGAGAGAGAGAGAGAGAGAGAGAGAGAGAGAGAGAGAGAGAGTTGAGAGTCGCGAGTGGTGAGGAGTCAAGAGACAAGGCGTGCATTTGATTTGTATTTTTGTCCATCTCTGCTTTGTACAGTGGAAGTGGCTCCCAGTCTAAAAGGGATAAACCAGGATATTATAGTTAATGCAAAGCCCTAATCCTACCAGGTGAAAACGGATACTAAGAAAGGTTAAGAAAAAACTATACTTAAAAGAAGAAGAAGAGGGGCCTCGGATTAAGTAGTTTAAAGAGGATTATGGGACTGTGTAGTGCTCTCAGACTGTAAGTTGCTAGCATGTGTGTGTTGTACAGTGTGCTCTAGTGCTTTATATGACGAGACTTGCTTTTCATCAGATTTATTATAAGGCGTTTTTAATTGATATGGAGACTTGATCATATGGATTAATGCCTTGAAAGGTGTGCTAAAGATATAAGGGTCTTGTTATTAATAATTAAGAAACTAGCAGCCCTTAACGTTTAATACAGATCTCTAGCAAAGAGTATAATCAAATCTCAAAATTTATCAAATTGATACTACTAAATCCTTCTATTAACTTTGTCCTGTTTGACTAAATAAAAACTCTTGTGTGGTTTATATTTCTCTAGTCTACGTGATTATTAACATTACATGAAGTATAAACAAATGCCCAAATGAGGTCGCTTTCCACCAAATCAATGGTGACTTTGTTTCATGGAAGGTAAACGATTTGGGAAATATTTTCCAGAAAATGATCATTTTTATCGTTTACCAAAATTAATAGATGAAAAATATTTTCATTGTCATTGAAGATATTTGGACATTTAGATAACGAAAAAAAATCATTAACTAATTATTTTAAGTGAAACAAACTATCTTTTTTTCGGAAATAGTTTTCAAAGCATTCACTTTCCGTAAAACAAATGAAACATTGGTCTTACTTTATTTTTCTCAAGCCTTAACTAAGTGAGATTAAAATGTAAAAAATGTCAAAAGCTATGAAAATAAAGACATATCTAGACATAGACATTTGGGCTCAAGGTGGGGCTGCCATGGCGCGGACTGCCCACCACTGCATGACACAGCCGAGGGTCGCCGGATATAGCATGGCAGGTTAGTCCCGCCACCACCTTCAACAGGCCAAAGCTCTGGCCTATTTCTTTTATAATTGTTGGACTTTTGTTTGTGTTTTTTTCTATTTTTAAATTTTATAAATTGAAGAGAAAAACATAAATGGAAGTTCAATATATAAAAAATAAGATTGAAAAGAGAGTATACAAAAAAAAATTTGTGAGGATGTGGGGTTTTTATAAAGATTTGATTCGATTGGCCCTCGATCAAAGGGTCTTGGCTTCTTCTTTTTTGGGTGGAATTAATTCGTAATAAAAATTAACATCGTGTTATAACTGTTAATGATCGTCAAGCCTAAGAGTTAGGATTTGGATCACCTGACATGACGTCATATAACTTTATGATCACTATCGTCCAATTCCGATTGAACAACTGTGGGGTACGCGACGTCACCCCCCACCATGGTTCGTACAACAGCAGGGGATCCATTTCCCAAGAGTCATTTCGGGCTCGAATTGGTAGTTACCTTCGACCGTGTCTATAATAACGGTTGGCAATAATAAAACTGTTGAGCAAAGAAATAGTTATCCATTTGGCTTAAAATACCTAGAGATTTCGTTGAAAGTAAGCCATGTTAATGAAGACCATTCTTTAAATACTTTCCAGTTATCTTTTTTTTTTTTAATCTTAAGCTCGATAAGAGATTGAACTTTCATATACTTTCTCTCTGTACGTTTTCTAGCGTTTCAACTTTACATAAATAGAACATAGAAATCAGGACATTACAGAATATGATAGAAAATTCTTTCTCTAATTTGTCTATCTATTTAAGCTAAAATAAAATAAGAAATGAAATATTCATGCAATTCATTTTCTGAAGTTTAGTTCCAAATAAGAACCGGCGAAGATGACGCATCATCAAGTTAAAAGCTTATTGGTCAATGTGCATCACATGGAAAAGTTGTGCTACATGTCACACCACGTGGCAAATGCACAAGTAAAGTGAAGTGTCACAAGGTGAGCATCGAAACAAACATTCTCTTTAACTAAATGAAATAGGATTGACCATTTCAAGCCTTACATTACATTAGAAAAATCCACCATAAGCTCCTGTCAGCATTGCCCTTCTAAGATAAGAGTTCATAGTTTAAGCGTAGATATCTTTTTTTTGAATTTTGGGAACAAGTATGATGACCTAACTACTTAAAAATTAACGAAACACCACCTTACAAATCGGTTGAGTTCAAACATTTTGCCCATGGACTTAGTTCTTGAGCTGGAAATCCTCTTCTCTCTCTGGGTCAACATCTCGAGTCTCTGTCTCGCCCCTTTCTCATGAAGACTTATTGAATACTTCATGGGAGTACGCCTCAATTGCGTTTGGACAATTGAATCTTTTTAGAGTTCATATTCAAGTTGGACATGAAGTCCACCAGATTTAACAATACACAATTTGAATATGAACTCTAAAATGATTCGGTCACGAACTTTGAATATGGACTCAAAAAAGATTCGATCACTCTTGTCAACAATTGAACGCTACTTGTTCCATCACGAACTTTCGTGTCATCCCACATCCAACAGTAGATACATCGACTTAATGATGCCATTCAATCGTAGCATAGTAATCCACATGGAATAGTTAGGTTTTTCTAAAGATCTTCAGGGAACAAATTCCCAACACCTCAATAATCATCAGATCATGAAACAAAGAGAGTAAATTTCACCCGTTAATCGTAAAACTTTATGATGTGCTCATACTACCACCGCTTCCATATGAGCACCATCCTTCATCCTATCTCTCAAAAAGTATTTTCTACATCATTCACGATCAATACGATGTGGCGGACTAGGCATACATCACCATATGATATATATCTAAATTAACTTTTGCTTCTGAAATCTAATTCTCTGATGTCGTATAAGCCGACTTTTTCACACATCCTTATCGGGTGATGTGATCATTACACGAAATGCTTTCTCTTTCTTCCTCGATTCACGTGCCACTTATGAATTTCAATTGGATGGTCTTTTACTCTTTCCCTTCTCATGTTAGGTTTAAATGAAGTTGTGAGTACTCCTATCATGTCTATAGAGAGAATTCACAGAATTAATCTATCACGTAATTCAACAAACTATAGTCAGATATTAGATCAATGGGTCATGTAATAGTCCAACGTCCTGCAAAGCGCGGGAAAGAGCCCACCTTGAAACATCGACCGTTAAAAAGCCGTTGGTCATTCCTCCCTACCGGGGTTCAGCCTCGGACTCTGCGAAACTCCAAACACATCGACCCGCTCTGACACCGTCGCGTGAAATTGTCTTCCGAGCCGGCATTCGCGCTCCATGACACCCCCACGAGAGCAAGAAGCAATGGAGCAAAAGGTGATGTCTCTCCTCCACAGTTCCAAGAACCTCAGCCGCCTCCGACAGGCGCACGCTCTCATCCTGAAGACCTGTCTCGATGCCAACAACCACGTCGTTGCCAAGCTCTTGCGAACACTGTCCGTGCGTTCGTCTTCGCGGGGTGATTTGTTGCCTTATGCTCGCTCTATTTTCGACTCGGTCTCGACCCCCGATGCGTTCATTTTCAACACCATGATGCGGGCTAACTTGATTTCCCAGAGACCCCACGAAACCTTGTCTCTGTTTCTCCGCATGCGACGTCAAGACGGAGTCTTTTGTGATAGTTTTAGTCTTTCTTTGGTGGTTCAAGCATGTGGTAGGTTGATGGATAGGGATAACGGTCGAACGGTGCATGCTCAAGGGATGAAAATTGGGTTCGAGTCGGATTTGTTTGTTCAGACTGCTTTGATTGAGATGTATGCGAGACTGGGTTCTGTACAGATTTCGAAGAGGATTTTAGATGATATGAAGGAACCGGATTTGGTTTCGTACAATGTGCTGTTGGCTGAGTATGTGAGGATTGGCGAAATTCAGTTGGCACGTGACTTGTTTGATAAAATGCTTGAGCGAGACTTGTTTTCGTGGAATACCATGATTCATGGGTATGCCGCGCTCGGTAATGTTATGGAGGCAAGAAAGCTGTTCGACGGCGCCACAGAAAGAGATGTGGTTTCTTGGAGTTCCATGATTGGAGCTTATGCCAGGACTCGGCAGTGTAATGAGGCGTTGAAGCTGTTTCAGGAGATGCAATTGGCAAATGTGGTGCCGGACAACATCACGATGGTCAGTGTATTGGCTGCCTGTGGATACATAGGTGCACTAGGAATGGGCAAAATGATCCATGAGTACATACAGAGAACTAGGATTAAAGTAGATATGAAGCTTGGCACCTCACTTGTGGACATGTATGCAAAGTGCGGTGACATAGACAGCTCCCTGAATGTGTTTAACCGAATGGACAGAAGGGACGTCCTCACATGGAGTTCTGCCATTCTGGGACTGGCTAACCATGGATCTGGTCAAGCCGCTTTTGAATTCTTCTCCAAAATGATAGCTGAAGGAATTAAACCCAATGATATCAGCTTTGTTGGGGTTTTGAGTGCCTGCAGCCACATGGGCCTTGTTGATGAGGGACGGACATATTTCGCATCCATGACTGATGTTTACGGCATTACTCCTAAAATTGAACATTATGGTTGCATGGTTGACATTTTGGCTCGTGCGGGCCGACTTCAAGAGGCTAGGGAGCTCATTAGAAAGATGCCATTTGCACCAGATGCTGTTGTTTGGAGGGCCCTTCTTGGAGGTTGCAGAGTCCACAAAGACAGTGACCTCGCAGAAGAAGCCACGGTCAATCTTCTTGAATTGGAACCGCATGCCGACGGAAATTATGTTCTCTTGTCAAACATTTATACCCAAGAAAAGAAGTGGGACAAAGTTATTCACGTGAGAAAAATGATGAGAAATGTAAATATTGAGAAGGTTCCTGGAAGTAGTTCCATTGAAGTGGACAGTGCAGTTTATGAATTCACCGCCAGTGATAAGTCACACCCACAGACGGCGGAGATTTACCAAATGTTGAGTGAGATATTCGTAAAGTTGAAGGTTGCCGGGTATAAACCACTGACTTCTTCTGTTTCACAAGATCTCGAGGAGAGACAGAAAGAGATTGCACTGGCTCATCATAGTGAGAAGCTGGCTGTTGCTTTCGGACTTCTCAATACGAAACCCAGAACTCCTCTTAGGATTGTTAAGAACTTAAGAATATGTGATGATTGTCATTTGGTCATCAAACTTGTCTCGAAGATTTACAACAGAGAGATCATAGTTAGGGATCGTAACCGCTTCCATCATTTTCTTGAAGGTTCGTGCTCCTGTAAAGAGTATTGGTGAGGAAGGAGGAGCAGAAGGAAATTTTTTGACATTCAAGATATCTTGAAGACGGTTTGCTTGCTTTCCTGGTTATTACACATCAAGAAGCCATAAACAAGCCTGTACATAGCTCAGTCATCTTTTTGATTTGCATGACCTACAGAGCTCCTATTGTCTTAGCCCCCCGATGCTGTTTGTATAGTATACAGATCAATGAAACCAGAAATACATGCACTTTGGGCGCTTTGTTGGCCATGAGCATTACTTCTTGCTTAGTGTCAGGAGTTGCATGCATTTGCACAGGAGCCAAAAGACCCTTCCAATATTAAAAATGAACTTGTACGTGCTTTATTACAACATCTCGTATTGTTACTGAACGGTCAGCAGACAACTGATTCCACTAATGCCAACTCTGGATTGATGCAGATTTAGAAACGCAGAAAACACGAGATTTTCCCAACTCATGTTAATTTGACTAGTACGCCAGCCCTTTTTTTAGTGCTGCAGACTTTACTGAGCAAGAACCGAACTTTGACAAAAGAATTCACCTTCCGGTGCTGCCGGTAAATTTCATTACCCAATACTAACATCTAATCGTTTGCAAAGATGGTACCGACACCATATCAGAGTTCTCCACCAATTAGCAAAATTTGAACATCAAGCACAAAACAGAAATTCAGAAAGTAGCGCAAGAAAATTCTATCTGCTTCATTCCCAGGCAGACATTTACAAAGATTTTCTTCTTCTTTTCTTTTTTTTCCATATTCAACTTGGGGATTTTATGACAATGTAGTGGAAACTCTAAACATCGCTCCCTTGATCCTATAGAAGTAGAATTAAAGCTAATCATCAAGCTAAACAAGAACTACAACTAATACAAAACTTTACAGATTTCACTCGTCAAAACCTTACAAGTTTCACCACCATGCAGAAGAAGTTGCCATATCTCGGTTCATCCATCTGAGATAAAGAGCTCCATCCCTCTCTTCGATTCTATACTTCTTGTCATATTCCTTTAACATATCTCGGACAGCATCAGTAACGGCAGAACTCAATGGCAACTGTTGATACCCGGCCATCCTAAACCTTGACCTCCATTTCCCCCAAAGTTCGTGCCTTTCGACCCTTTCTGTCCCCTCACAAGCTATCATGTTGACTATGTCCCTGGCAATGCAATGCTGCTCCGCACTGATCCTTTGCTTGTCATCCCGTGGACGTGCCACATCAATTGACTCAAACATTGCTGTATAATAGTCCAAAGTCTCTCTGAACCTTGGATAGAATGGTGATGTGTTGGTGTTAGACTCTTGCTCCACGAGGGTGACCACCTTTGGGGATAGACTCTTAACCAATCGCAGCAGCCGATCACGGTGGTTGTGGGTACTAACACTTTCATCTGGCATATGATGCAAAACATAAGGAAAATTCACGGCTATAGCTTCTCCAGGTCGCACTCTGAGGTCCTCCAGCTGGACCTCACTTCCACACATGGCGGCACTGTGGAACTCAAATGACAATCCACACGACTCAGCAACCTTTGCTAGCTTCTCCCCAACAATGCCAAGCCCTCCTCCGCGTGCATGAGCTGACTGGGAGTCATCAACACCAGTGATGCGGATAAGAGGGGGCCCACCCGCTCGTCCTGCAAGATCCTGGATAAGAGGGATCCACTGGCTTCCTTGAGCAATCTGGAAGTCAATTATGTGGATTCTGGACTCATACTTTATTGCTTCCTTAATAACAACATTTGCTGACCGGTAGGCAAACTTCCAGTACGGACAAATCAGATAGAGGATGTGCATGTAAGACATCAATTCCGAACTAGTGGGCTCTTTGCACTTGAGCTTTCTGTAGATTATGCTCCCAGATGATTCCAATCTCGCTCTCAGCCCTTCCAATAAGTAAGCACCCAGCCGTTGGAGTGGATCTCCCGACACTGACACCATCCTCTCTAACAACTCCATCAAACCAGCTGTCCTAGCCATGTCAGCTTCGGCAATCGCTTGTGCACAGAAAGTGAGCACTTGCTTCAAATCCAACCTAGGGATCATCTCCATCATCTGATTTACATCCCACTGCCCGGTTGACGTGAATTGGTGGCTCCCACTATTTAGGCAACAATTGCAGCTGTCACTGATGTCAGATTCAGGTCCAAGCAACGAATTTTCGATCTCCCTCAGCTTGTCCCAAACCTCATTGCCACCATTAGCCACTGAAGAACCACTGATGGGCGACCCATAAATATTGTCAGAAGAATGTTGCGCATCTGACACATACGAGTGTGAACCTTGAGCCGAAAAGGGACTCCTATTAGACGCGACGCTCACAGCCGAAGGGGAATCGTACGAACCAAAACCAGAAACGGCTGGAGCAGATTCAAGGGTGAAGTACTGCTCATTGTAAGCCTGAAAGGAGAAATTAGTCCCTTGGCTGCCAATGTCTGGACTAACATTGTTTTCCATGATCTGAAAATCAGACAAATAATAAGGGTCGATGTTTTGCACAGGTTGATGGTATATCCCATGGATGCCGGCCGAATTCTTGTGGTTATGAGATGTTTGCATCTAGGAGGATTCGAGGTGATTGGCTTGTGGATAATACTGGAAGCTTTCTAGCAGACTTGTCTTACGTATTCCAGAACATCACTCATGCCATAACAACAAACATGGCAATCTCAAAGCCAATGATCTGCTTTCATCGCGCCATAGAATTCCTTGATATGCTATTCGGCAGCAACAGCAGCCAAGTGCTTCCTCACACCAACTGCGTAAAAGTAGCAATATATGAAACCGCTGGGGGAAGAGGTACAATGTCACTTACAATCACCGATCGCTTCAAACACCTCATCCACATATCAACAAAATCAGTATCCAAACTAATGGAGCCATTCTTTACTAGTAAGTGGTGTAGTTTATTAAAGGAATAAACGAAGAGGGACTAAAAATCAAAAGAAAGCATCGGAACGATGGTATTAATCCCAATTACACAAATCACATGAATGATTGGAAAAAAGTTACTACTTTAGCCACCGTGTCCACTCCTTAATTTCTGCCATCATTGAACCAAACAATGTAAAAGAAAGACAAGGAAAGAGAAAGAGAAAAGGCATCTTATGGTGGCTGCAAAACCCACTGAGAGACGGCTGAGAATTTTCATGTATACGATATCTGACCAACAACAGGTTCCACTGAACAGCTAGCCCTGCACTTTGGATCAAAAAGCTATAAGTGTTGGCGCATAAACCAGATGCCACCATAAATCATCCCGCCAATTTGATGAACCAGAGAGCTTAATTTTGACTCCCCGGCCCAAATTAACCATAAGAAGGTCAACGGAAGCCAAATTCGAGCAAGATTTGCAATCTTCATAAGCCATATCAGCTGAGAAAACACCTCCCCAGAATTCTACGACATACCCATCTAACGAAATCGCGAAAACAACATTTCCGCCCAATCAAGAGTCCGTCAAATATGAAAAAGATGCAGACTTTGTCCGGGAAAATCGTACAAAAAGAGCACTTCACATGAAAATAAATAAACCCTCGCATGTCTTCGCTGAAAACCACAACCATCTTTCAAATTCATGATCAATCAAGAGCTCGAAAAAAAATCAAATTGCTTACCTGAGCCACAGAACTCTCAGCTCACCTCAGCACCCCGTCTCTTCAAGAGCAAGAAACCACCAACCTCTACCTCTCTCTCTCTCTCTCTCTCTCTCTCTCTCTCTTAAAAGTATGCATGTGTGGAGCTCTATGCCCAACTTATAGGCTAATAAAGAAATTGCCCTCCAGGTCAACAAAATTACACTGCCACCCGATGGGGAGACGAAATTACGCCAGTGCCCCAGGCGAGAAGAATATATTTCCGTTTCTTGTGGGGTGAGCCGTGTGCGTGAAAACCTCGCTCTCAGGTCACAAAAACAAACCTTTTGAAGTGACGTGCAGGCTGTAGCAGGCAGCTTCCTCAGTACCCATGAGTCTCTGTGGAATTTGATTGCCCATTCCTTCTCATTTTCTGCCGTCGAATTGTGTGTCCTTTTGTTTCGGTCGTAGACCTGAAAGATTTCAACACGTTCGCGAAAGTCTCAAATTAAAGAGCTTTTCAAAGTTATTTCACTAGTGGCGTTGGTTGGGATGATGAGCTAGGTTTGTGGAGGAGCAGGGAAATTCTTGGGAAATGTGGACTTTTGGGGGCTACTTGCTGTCAGCAATGAGAATTCAAACCAAGCTTATGAGAGACATGGTTGACCTCTGATGGTGAATCGAGGGGGAGAAAAGGGGTACAAATGGGACAGAACGGGCATGTGTTCCCTGCCTGTCATGTTTCCTAATGAGCTATCTTTAAAAAACATGGGACATGCTTCATTTAGGGCAACTTAGTGAGTTTCATGTGATATATTGACCTTTCAATATCGCAGACATCCCCGTAGTCTCACAGCTCAAGCAAACTCCACATATTTAAAAACAAGAAGAAGAAGAATAGAATGCTCGCAGTGTGACCGGAAGGACGAATTGCCTAGATAACCCACCTTCTAGACATACCACCATTTGACGAAGCCGGGATCGTCTTCTTTAAGACAAAAGAACTCCATATCACATGTTTAAAAAGGAGGAGGAAAGATGGGGTCCGTGTCATTCTTATCAGAACAGCAAAACATTCGCAATACTTCGATGGAAGCAAGACGTTAGGGAGGGGGGGCTAAAGGGTCAAGCACGGATCACCAAAGGCAAAAAGTCCAGGGGCAGAGGTTGGCAAAGGAACAAGCAAGAATCTGCCGAAGCTGGAAGCATGGTCAGGTCAATTTCCTTGCCTCGGGAGCTCCCGAACCACGGAAGCCCGCCACGTGTCCGAGAAGAGACGGTGTAGATGTCGCGAAACAAGGGGCGCGTCCGAGGGAGGACACGGTTTCGCGGGGGGGGCGAGTCAAATGGCCCTTTTCGTAATTACGCGTCGGGTCGGGGGTTCTCCGAAGCAGCTTCGCCACTTGGCCCCCTTTGATTTCCTTCGAAAGACTTTTTTTCTCGTTCGTGCTTTTATAATCTTTGTAATCATGCGCTTTAATATTTCCACCCAGTGGGGAAGGTGACGTGGAAATTTCATATACATGTTGGTATGAAATTACATGCCCATAAAGAGAAAATGTACGCCCACAATTCAGTCTCTAAAATCCCGCTTCTCTTTCTTCTTTACTAATTGAGCTTAGGATATTTTGTATTTGTATCAAATTAGTCTCTTTGATTCATTTTAAGCGAAAATCACTAACATGAATGCCGGGCATCTTACGTGGCGCAGTTGGTGATATCCCTCGCCCAACAATGGCAAGGTCCAACCTCTCCAACCCTCGCCTCAAGCAGTTCGCTAAGGTTCGGGAATCGGGTAGCGGAAGAAGAAGGGAAAACAAAAATTAGAAAAGAGAAGAAAATAAATAAAAAATCCAAAAAACGATTGTTAAAAACTGTCGATATCGGCGCCATCCGTACTATGTAAGACTGGCAAGGTCATGGTAGCGACTTCCAGTCAATTTGACACAGATAAAAAGAGTTCTTGAGCTAAATCGGCACAATTACAATAAAATTCTAGACCCTTTTGGTAATTTTTCCTCGTATCGACCCGTGGAGAATAGATCTGTTGGCTTCCATCTATATACGAAGCGTTGATTCGTTTTCGAATAAATTTGGGATGAGCTGAACATAAATGCTTAGGATAAAAACAAAACTTTTTTAATAAGGTCACGTTCGCTGATAAAAATTGTGTGATTGGGGGAGGATGACGTGACGAGGTTGAAGGGAGGAGGCCAGTCCTGGTAACCGATGTCGCGTACTGAATTTTGATTTAAATCAAGCGGGCCGGTGGCAGCTTGCCACGTCAAGATTCGCCGGGCCCACCTTCCAGATGTTCGGTGATCGATGGCGATGATGATAGCGATGGCGATGATGGCGATAAAGCGCGTTGATTTGGCAGAAAGACTTAAAAGGGGAAAATAGAAAAGTGAGGATGGGACGAAGCACTTCTCGATTTATCTCCACGATCTTATTTTCTTTTGGCAGGGCTTTGTGAGTATCGACAAGAATCATTACATCTTAATTTAAGAGGCGATTCCCCAAGACAGAAAGTCATTAACTTTAACTTTGATCGCACTTCTGTTTCATTTTTTTTTTTTTCAAATTCTATCGACGAATCTTCAAATCGCAACTAGTTTCTTCAAAACAATCACTATTGGAACATTTATTATATGTTTTTATTATCAGAACCTGCATTAGTCATCCATAGTCTTCTAGTATTGATAATCATGAAGAAGCTAGCGACGGCTTTTCGGATGCATTGGCATATTTGAGACTGAAGCGAAAGTTGAGAAAAAAAGAGTATCGGGATAAAATTAGAATTTAACTCAGAGTTAAGTAGCTTTTTAAAAGGGAATTAGCCCTATACCTTTAATATCTTTATAAACCATTTGCTTTGATCCGACATCCGATCCATATGTCAATCAAATTATGGCAAAAACTCTCATGACTTCTGCATTTCATGGACAATACAATCGAATTCCAACATAAATGTAGCAAAATTTGAAAGTAGAGACTCCTAAAAGTTACCTGATGCACTAAAATCAAGAAACTCACTAACATCGTATAGTGGGCCACGAGAAAATGTATCCGTATTTGCCGTATTTTTTGATGGAGTCAAATGGGATTTTATTCAATTCCCTTATCGTATCATTTGACCCTAGTCGACGAAAAATTTACCAAAATCGATTCACTCGTGCAACTTTGCATCCCCGGGAGTGTGACTGGATTGCAGATCCTAGAGATGACGTGAAAACCATGGACGGCGCTGCTCTCTTCGCTCAAACGTGCCGACTCAGAAAGGTGGAGGAGAAATCATTACTTTAGCAAAAGCCCATGGAGATCGAGATTGAGAATTGGTCCCTTCCTTTTGCCAGAACATCTTCCCCGACATTTTCCTGGGAAAATCTGAATCGATGCTTTGTTTGCCAGAGAAATCTTCCCCCGACATTTTCTCCAGGGAAAATCTGATGCCTCCCTGGATCTTGCCGGGCTCATGTGATCACAGCTCACCCAACGTACGTGCGCCCGAGAAAACAACACGGGAAAATCGTCAGAAAATTACCTGATTAGTCATGAACTCATTAGTCATTACACAGATTATCGGTTAAGTTTTGAAATTCTCCATTTCGTTGATTTAGTTAGAAGTCTTTTTGTAATATCCCCATATGCTTGACGAGATTAGAAAATACCGTATTTATATTTTACAATCAATATATATTCTAATGCGATAGATAGGTGACGAATCTAATTATAATATCATATGCGACCATCTTAGCCCCGTACGCAACCCTAATTTTTACAATTCTTGATGACTTTTCTCTTCTTCTTTTTTTGGTTGTATAAGAGCAAGACAAAGAGAAGTGACATACGCATAATAGCTTCAGATCGATCGGTCAATTTCCCTTCAAGAATGCCGACAAATGATTGATGGTAGTGGAGGACCTCGACGACTTGATGATGATGATGATGATGATGCGGCACCAAAGTTAAAGGATCGAATTAAGGAAGGAGAGAATCCCGAGGTTTATCTTCCCCGTACCAAAAAGGAACAAAGAACACAAAGAGGCGGCAGCACCCTTATCTTGATGATGTCCCTCAACATGGCAAGAATGCTTTTATGCCTTAAATCAAAAGCATCTCCTTCTTTGCCTTTTCTGGGGTGGTTAAGAGGCGTTTCTTCCCACCCTCGAAGATGTTCGATCCATGTTTTGTTTGATGGGTGGGTGGGCTGTGTAGAGAGCTAAGCCGGATCTACGATCCAAATGCAATCGCATAATGTAATTCGATATTGGCGAATTAGGGATCTCATCGACGGCTTGAGCTCCTCCTTGGGAAGATGCCGTGTGATCTATTGACTCTTGAGGATTCAACCATTGCGTGTGTTTTATCACTCGTGATGTTAAGACTACCCAAACTTCGAGCTCACAGCAAGATTGTGAAAAAATTTGTCGAGAGAGTAATTAAGTATTTCACTATCGACCTCAAATCCCCATAATGAGATGCGGTGCGCATTTAAAGTGTCGCTTTTTCTTACGACACTACAGAGTGACGATCATCAAATCGACACTCTTCATTCGCTAATCACGCTTTATGCACGAATGTGGAGCGATTTGCGGGCGAAGAACTCCTTAATCACCACGATTCTCTCTCCCCCTCTCTGTTTCTGTGGACGTGAGGGAGACGTCGAGGAACGATGGCGAATGCCCAAGTAAGTCCAAAAGCAAGTTGTAAATTCTGTGCTATTGCTCGGGTTGCGTCACCCGTTAGACGCGTGGGGACATGAACTCCGCCTTTGGCTGCATCAACCTCATGGAGGGGCTACAAGACGTGATCTTTTGACTCATAATTTGATTATTCAGAGCCTTCTTCTTTAACTTATCAAAGCCAAGATCTCTCTCTCTCTCTCTCTCTCTCTCTCTCTCTCTCTCTCTCTCTCTCTAGTTCTTGGGGTCCCATGCCCTAAGATATGATGACTGTCCCGAGCATTAAGACATCACTTCCATCTTGAATGGAGGGATGTAAGAGGAATGATATCTCCCTTTTGTGCCGAGAATAAAGGCCAAGAAGCCTCGGCCCCACCCCCACGTCATGTTCTTGCTGGGATGAGCTGAGAAGTTTCCTCATTTGCATCTCTCTTTTGCCCCCTGGGCCACTGCTCCGAGTCTCAACCGCGAATGGTGAGTCGTGCGTTGCCGACTTCTTTTCTATCATCTTTGTTTTCCACGCTAGAAAGCGAAAAAGCTGCCCTGCCCTGCTTGAATGCGACCCTCATCGGTTCCTCCCACTGTCGATCGTGGCTTAGAATTTCCCTCGCGAGCTTGTCACTGTTCGCGAGGAAATCCCATGAATTACGAAAACCCTTTTTGTCTTTCTGGGAAAAAGCGATGCTTAGGAGGTCGACTTTTCTCAATCTCGAGGAAAAGCCGCATGCATTCACGTGCGAGTCTATGCGAACGACGCGACCGCAGGAACAGTTCCGGTGTGCTCGTGCGAAGTGCTTGGATTAACCACGAGAAGATGGAGCATCGAACAACGTATTCAGAATGCCAAAAATGATGAACAGTCACTGCAACTAAGTCATTGGGTTGCAGTGGGCCTTTCTTGTGAATGTCCTCTTCAAGAATCGGACTTGACTCTCATCATGGGCCTTCTCCTGAGGAAGCGACTAGGGTTTCAGTTCATGGAGAAGGAGACGCTGATTCGGACTTTCACTATATAAACGCCCCCTCGCCCGCTTCGTAACCCAGTCGAATGAAGGCGCGCGCCGGCGCTGTGGTTTCGCTCCTTTGGTTGCTCGATTCGTGCTTTTCCTCTTCTTCTCTTCTCTTCGAAATGCTGCGAGGAAGTCGCCCGAGCGTTTTGCAGATTCCCGAGCGAAACGTCACAGATCGACGATCGACGGCGTCGATGTCGTTGTCTTCGTCCACCATGAGCCTCTCTTCCTCTCTCTCTCTCTCTCTCTCTTCCTTCTTTGTCAAGGTTGTTGCCTTTTGAAAGGTTTCTTATTTGGTATTGAAGTCCTCTTTGGGCGTGTCAGATCGAATTTTCACTGGCTGTGCCAGGAGGAATTTACCCTTTTTGTATTATTTCGTGGTCTTTAATTCAAGCATATCTTTTTCTCAAATTTTAGAAAACAAAAATGGGGACTTTGAAACTTGCTTGACATAGAAGGGCAAGCGAGGAGCTCTGGTTTTCTATTACCATGCGTTACGCATCAGGGGTGATTAGCATTCATAAGTTCGGATGGCCTGTGATGAAAGCATTACGAGAAAACACACCATCTTTCGGGACTGAATGGCTGTTTCCAGCCTTGCTGTCATTCTGCAATTCTGAGGCCTCCATATGCTTTCTTATGTCACTTTTGGTCCGCCAGAAGAAATTGAAAAGAAGATGAAGAGCATCAAAATTTGAGTTCATTGTTTTTCTAGAATGTCCGAAAAATCACTTCCTGAGAAACCGTAGCTAAACGAACTAATATAAGAAGTAACATAGATAACGAAATTCAATGGATTGAGGTACCCAATATTGGAAATTCGATATGAATACACTTGCTCGTGCTCACATGCCTTGAACGCATACATAAATTTGTAGAAAGAAAAAGGTTGAAGTTACCATCAAACAGGGAGATAACATATGTAGAGCTATTGAGGTTTGTGACATGAACCGAGCTAAGAAGCTGTGAACACAAATAATCTTAAAAGAGCCCTTTGCAAAATATGCATCAAAACATTGCAAGAGGGCAAGGGGTGAATATGACAAAAGCACCTTTTGAAAGCGAGCATTCCCTATTCACACCACCCCATCCCAAGGGCACAATACTAGGATCTATCGGGATAACCATAACATCATATCACGAATACAAGGTGCTAAGATTGCCCGATTTGCAGCAATCGGTAGAACAGATACCCCCCTACGCCTAAGGTTTTACCCACACTGCACCTTCTGAGGCTGACATTCTAGGACACTCCTTGTCGTCTCAATGATGGCTTGCCCGCTCACATAGTGCTGCCGGCAAACGGGCATATATATATCAGCGCCGCCAATTACTTCCGTCTGCGTCTCGCCAGTCTTTCTGAGGGTGAAGAAAGCACGTTGTCCACAAAGTTCACACCGGGCAGTCAACTTGGTGACAGAATCAGCTAGAGGAATTATGTCAAGCACAGAACCAAAACTCCTCCTGGCGACCAAATGGAGCCCGACCCATTGTAAGGGATTTTATGACATGGTATTCTATCATTCAACCAAGGCAATGATTGAAAGAAAAGATGGATGAGAGACGGGCTACTACCTCAAATAGTCACCATCCAGGCCAGCAACCACTAGAACCTTTCCATCACGATCAGCAGCTTCACGGCAAAAGTCATAAAGGTCTCCAAAAAATTGAGCTTCATCTACACCAATGACATCTAGCTGCGAAAATAAGTACACATATTCTAGACTTATTGGATGAAAGGTCCACAGAGTACAGCCTTGACGATAACGAAGCACTTCAGCTCTTATAAACAATAAAACTTTAGCTTTCGAGGAAAAAAAACATAAAGCGTCATATATACTTTATGAATTGCCAGTTGCCACTCATTCTGCATCGAAGATATGTTTATTGAAATAGTACTCTTCCTTAGCAGTACCTGATCATAAGCACTAAGGCCATATGCTTCTTTGAATGAAGACAACTCTTTCAATGCCAAACATGGGAATTTCGCCCCATCATGAGTCACAACAGAATCCAATCCATATCTTGTATCCTTACTAGATTTGATAACAGCTACGCTTCTGCACAAGAAAGATGGACAAAGGTTCAGAACAACAGAGTTCTGTGAGAGGACAACAAAGCTGCTTTTGTGCCAATGCAGGTAGAGAACTTACAATATGTTCTGCATTACCATAGACATTAAGAGCATAGTAAGTGCACAACCTAGGCACACGCACCTATCTGTTGGGTTTGTTATAAACAATCCACTGGGAATCCAAAAAACTACATTGATCTAGTGAATGGAAACTAATTTGTATAAAAAAGAGTGCGCTCTAAGCACCCAACATTCACACCCTATCGACGCTGAATGTTAGTCATGGCAGAGTATTTGCATGATAATCTAGCTCCAAATCGTCAACCGGCCATAAAGTAAGCTCCATATGCAAAACAAGACTGGACATCGAAAGCTCTCGACATTGACTGAAATGCAATGAACAAGCATAATCAACCACCAGCCGATAAATTTTGAATGCACCCCCTCATACCTCACCATCTGCAACATTTCCTTAGAAAAACTCCATTGCTGATGCACCCCAACAGCATGCAGAGCAGAAAGCGTGATGCAGAATTATAAGCTCCTTCTCCCTAAGCCAAGTTAATCAGCATCTAAGTCAGGAACAAATCCAACATCCTTCAAGATGCATGTCACTTGTTTAAGCATCTCACATATTTCTCTCGCCGTCTCATGGGAGCGGTCACCCTTGTGGAAAATATGCATCTTCGCTTTCACTTCAATTCTGCTATAAGCAGGCTCTCTCATCATGCCTGTACTCTTCATTACTTCCCAAACCTCTGCGACCTTATCCCATAAACCAAACGTAGCATAGCCACTAGCTAAGACAACATATTTTCCAGCATTTTCTGGTTCCAGTGCTAAGTATCTTTTAGCCGCAATATTTAAGAGGTCCATGTCTCCATGAATCCTACAAGCCCCAAGAAGTGACCCCCATATTACTGGGTGCTCAATGTAGGGACAGTTCAAAACTAACTCATAAGCCTCTCCCAACCTACCTGCACGCCCTAGAATATCCACCATTGTGGCATAGTGTTGCCCTCTAGGTTGAATGCCATAATGTTTAGCCATCAAGTTGAAGTATCCCCAACCTTCATCTACCAAACCTCCATGGCTGCAAGCAGAAAGTACTGCAAGAAATGTAACATAATTTGGCCTAAACCCTTCATCTAGCATATTGTCAAAGGATTCCAAAACTTCTGTTACTTTACCATGTTGGCCATATCCTGATATCAAAGCAGTCCAAGTCACGACATTTCTCTCCAAAGATCTATCGAATGCTCTGTGTCCGTCGGATAGACTACTGCATTTGAAGTACATATCAATGAGCGCACTACTAACTACAACATTTTCCTTTATATGGCTCTTAATCATAACAGAATGCGCTCGCTTCCCATGTTCCAATGTTGCTAATGATGCACACACACGAAAAACTGATGCAAAGGTATATTGATCTGGAATCAAGCCATTACTTCTCATCTCATAATAAAGATTCAAGCCAATTTCCAAAACGCCCTTTTGCACATACCCTGCTATCATGGCATTCCAAGAAATCAAGCTTTTACTGTTTAACATGCTGAATAATATGTTCGCAGTACTCAGATCTCCCAGCTTAGTGTACAATATCAGCAATTTAGTCTTCATATATTCATCTAAAGCATATCCAACAACCACCATTTGAGCATGGACTATCCTTCCATTTTCATATGCTTTGCTGTATATACATTCTTGCACCAGAAGAGCGTATGTTGCTGGATCCACCTGAACACCAGTATTGCAGAGGAGCCTGACAGCTTCTGTCAGCCTTCCACAATAACAAAGACCCCTCAATGTTTTATCCATCTGAAGGAAGTCTTTTCGGGGATCAACCTGTAAGCTGGGAATGTCTTGCAAGTGACTACAGCACTCCACAAATGGAACAACATAACAGGAAGACCTTTTGTTTTGGAAATTCTACCACCACATGCGCAGAAAAAAAGCATATTGAGCTATTTATGAATAATCCTACCTCAACACGTATCAGAGACCAGATATATCCCCAGTTCAGAAATTACGAATGTCAGTGCTATGCAATTCTCAATATAGCAGAGACATCTTGTCAAGGACCAAAGGAAGATGCTTCAATCTTATTTACTTCACTATATACTAGTACTATCATGGAGGTAAGCCCATGGTAACTGCCACGAGATTTCCCATATCTTGCTGTCCTTAATACAGTCACGGATCAGCAAAATTACACAGAGAGTACCTTGTGACAGCTATTGTCATAAAATCTGTCAGAAATACATCGCAAAGCAGAGTGCATTGATCGCTGAAAGCTTTTAAACTAAACGCAAGACACTTAAACACCTCCACAATCCTCTATTTCAGAATGCTTTCTCATGTCAGCCTTGTTGGGAGATGCTTTAGCTGATAATATGAACTGTGACCATCCACGGCATACCAATCAGAAAATGAACTATTATTTGACAATACCACAAAGTAATATTCAGTACGTGAATTGGCTGTCCTCTTCCTATCCCCCCAACATACCAAAAGGCTAACAGCGCAAAGAAGTACTGATATCCATCCAAAATCCAACTTTACAGAGAGCACAATGAGAAACAAGCTAAGTAACTGATGACAAATTTGCAAGCTCTACCATGGACTCACCCGAACTCTATAAGTATACGTGCCATTTCAGCTTTGACATTACTACGCACTTATCCAGAGCCAACCAACCATCGATAGCAAGAAAGCTAACAACTTTCAATGCTCCAGAAAAAAAAAATGACCCAACAGCGAACAAAAAATTATACAGAAAAAGAAGAAGAAGAAGAAGAAGAAGAAAACAGACAGAGAAAAAGTTCAAATACCTTCCACTACTGCTCTCTAACTCGATCCTCCGGAGAAGGCTGGTGGTCTTCCCGGCGAACATAGGACCGACGATGACGTGAATCTCGCCGGAAGAAGACGAGCGAGGAGCACCCACTTGGGAGCTCTGATGGAGGCAGCGAACGGGGGCCTTGTCCGAGCATGATTTGGGCCCGAGACCGCGAAAGTCCGAATTTTGAAGAGCGAGGATCGAGGATTTAGAGGACGAGAACGAAGAGAGAGGAAGAGAGGCGGTGGTGGGTCTGGACAGGCGAGGGGAGAATGCTGCCAATGCTGGGGAGATTAGAGACTTCATTCTCAGAACAGATGACATACGGGGAGTTCGGTCGTGCTGTGTCGGACGGTGGTTAGGGTTTTACGATGGAGGGAAAGCAAGAAAGAGGAGGAAGAAGAAGAAAATTTTCGATTATTGCGCACAAATCACGCTTTCTGTCCTAATAAGACCATACCTATGGACAAATTACATGTCACACTTTACACCCTGAATGGACAAATTTACCCTCGACAATTTACGAATCCAAGATGCTAGATGACCTCAAATTGAAGGGGAAAATATAATAACAACAATGGGTGGCTACTACGTCTTATTTCAAACTAGCTACTTAGCTCGTGCTTTGGCCGAGTGTAATTGTATGCCATATTCAATGTCAATTCATTTGATGTGATTGACATAATTTGATTCTTCTCAATAGCAAAATCAAAACTCAAGTTTATCTCTTTTATATTCGTTATGAAAGATTGAGGTCGAAGTACACAATTTCAAAAACACGATGCTCATAAACTATGTTTGTCGGCTTTTTGCTAAAGAAAGTTGCCTTTCATTTTTTTTAAGTGGATTCTTTAATGGAATTATCTTGAATGTTATTTGTCAATTGTTGATTTTGTATCATACAATTGGGATTTGAAATAAGTGACTTCAGAATAGACATCAAATAAAGGTAAAATGTCGATACGTTTTATTTTCGTAAGTATTTTTTTTATAAAAATATTTCTTTTAATAACTCATTTAGATTTTAAGATAAATGAATTTCAAAAGCAAAAAAAAATAGTACTACATTAACCATCAAAACTAATTTGTGTGAGAATAAAGTCCTACATTTTTCCAATTTCAATTTAAATTAAAAATATATTATTCAAAGCCAACTAAAGACATTAATTAAGCTTACACAGTTTCTAGTATTTTACTGTTTATGTTTCTTAAACCTGGGGGAATGGTTCTATGGGTTGCAGATGCATTCACCTAATTAAATTACGCTGTACTTTGAAGGTTAAAATTATCTCGAGCACTAACATATATTTATTTATTTATTTTCGTTTTTCCATCTTAAGTTAATGAGGTACATTATTTAATTATTTTTATTAAGTTCGTTGTATTCTTTACGTTGGCTATACTTCGTCTTGTTTCACAAGATAAGTTTCGTTTGATTCTTTTCATTCCTCGTTTAAGATATACATTTCTCAACTTTTCAATTACCAATATTCTATAATTTTAAACTAAGGCATTCTTTTTCCAAAGTACGTGGAATGCATTTTATACTGACTATCCTCATTTTACTTAAAGAGGAGGCAAAAGAAAGGAACGCTCCTGACGGGAGGGTGAGGGGAAAGAACGCCATTTCAGGGTCAAAAATTGGGTCAAGACCCTCTGCTAAGAAGCAAGAAGATAATCGAAAGCACAATGAGTAAACAAGAGCATAGAAAAGGATACTGCAGGAGGTCAAAGATGAAGCAAACTATAATAGAATCCACAAATCTAAGAAAACAGTACATGGGCTCACTATAAAGCATCAAAGATGAAGCAAACTATAATAGAATCCACAAATCTAAGAAGACAGTACATGGGCTCACTATAAAGCAGCTTATCAAGCTCAAAGTAATCCCATCCATTCAGTATCAACACCAGTTACATTATCACATCTCCCAGCCATCTAAAATTAGAATCACACCTCTGCAACTCTTAGAGGTCCTAATCGCAAAGCCGGCAACCACTTGGAATCCGATTGGTCAACATCTGAGAAATTCATGTAGAAATCTGCAGGAAATTGCAAGCCCTGTCTTTAAAGAAGAAATATAACTCACTCTTATAGCAGCATAATTCTCATATACAAAATTGTCCATGCTACATATACAAATTGCCACTACATAGACCATTTTGCCTGCTTCAAATATGATCCCTGAACAATATCAACTTTTTTTTGGGGGGTGCCACAATGGTATTTTCTCTCCTAGAGTTTCATCCTAGAAACTAAATGGCAAAATCAGTTGGACTTGTCGCAATCGGGTTCCATAAAGCCTTTGCAGAAGTTCAGCAAAGTGAATCAGCATTATACCTTTACTATCGACCTAGAAATAATATACTCTTCCATGTTCAAGAAGATGGCCATCCTCGGCCATATAAGAAACACGTTGCTGCATTACTTTGTCTTCCTGTTCCAGCAATGAGGGCTGTCATTGTACTATTGATCACCAACCGTCCTTGAATGTGCGTTGTTTCTCCAGAACATACTTTCCTTCTTTGTACTTTTCACTTTCTTCAAAAGCTTTCTCCTGGAGATAAATAATCATTGACAAGGGTTTCAGGAAGAATCCAGCAAAAGAGAAAGATTCATGACAATAATAATTTCCTTCCCAAAGAAGTGCCCGTCCCAAACTAAACCCAAAACAAGCAAAAACTATAGCCAAAGCGTGCTTGGCACTAATTAATGTACTATGCACAGAGTTGGGTGAACTCAATTTAACTCAAGGTCTTCTTATGAAGTTACGAAATCTGGACTTTTGGATGCAATTCATAATTTCTAGAAGTTCACAGAACAAGAGGTAATCTCTTCCTCTACAAGAGCTGGTTTCATGCATAATCGAGCAAGCTAAAGCATCTTAGACCATGACAGAATAGAAAGTTGAAACTCACGTATCTCCATCCCAGCAACTGTTGGCAAGAGCTACAATAGATATCATTCACGATATGTAATCCAGTAGATAAATGACGTTGTTCCTTCGGTCCAATAGAGATGTTTACCCTGTAATATTGAGCAACAGCACATTACAACATACAATCTGCTTCTTTTTATGACGAAGTATTCAATCTAAGCAACAAAGTAAAAAGAGCAACTCTGCAAATTAAACCACCAAAAGTTGGAGTCAAAGTTATGATAGGAAGCAAAAACATACTTCTCCTCGTGACGTAAAAAAGATAGTAAGCTCCGCCTTTTAACTTTCCCATAGTTAAACAGCCAGTGAAAATATTACCAGAGAACCAACTGAATTCCAACAATAATAGACATTAAAACCGAACAGCATAATGATGCAACAGCAAAGCTAAAGGCCTGTCTAATTAGTTTCTGACAGCAGCACATAGATGCCCAATTATTCTGAATCTTTCTTCTTTATACAATACTTCAAATGCTACCACATCAGGACAGTTATCCAGAGGATAGTGGGAACACCATTACAAGTGAAGTAAGCCATCACTTGCTTCGACATCATACCCAAAACAACACAACACTGAGTTGTCTTCCTACATATTATTGCTTGTTTAGAGGCTCTGCAGAGCTAACGTTCAAAAATGAAAGCCTTCTCCTTCTGAACAACACTGAGGATAGCAACAAAGAGACGTGGCTGATTTCTTTAACACTAGAGTTGAGAGTTTGCTTAATACAAAAGGGAGTTCATTAGCAAAGCTCTCTCTCGCTCTCTCTCGTCCTCGCACGCAGGGCTCGTGCACACACACACTCCAAGACCAGCTGGGTACTTATGGATCATCAATTAAAAGCTATCCGAAGCAATTAGAAACAATGATAATCGATTATCAATGTCCCTTGATCATCAGTCATCCATCCCCATTAATCAAAACAACAATTCTTCGAGATCGTCCAGTGTCCACGCTAACATGCTCCAAAGCACAACCACAATCCAAAATGCACCCTGGCATGACCAGCCAAAAGCACACCAGAAATCCCACCTCTGTGAATCATCGACCGAAAAAACAGCGAAATACGAAATGGGAATTCTTCAAATCACATCAAAAAGCTCGCCGATCGGAAGAAATCCGAAAAGGGAACTCACACATTTTCCATGAGATAAGCGCGACCGTATCGCCCCTGAAACTCCTTGGAGAGGATGTCAGCGTGGGACGCCGAGTCCACCTTGCAGAACTTGCACTTGTATATCTTGTCTCCGCTCAGGTGTTGTATGTACAATCGTCCCATTTCCTTTGGCGGGCACAAAGATTATTCCGGTTTCGATTCGATGGAGAGACGCCCAACCCTAATTCCCAAATCGACGGACGCATACGGGGAGACGCCAAATCAAGAAGAGGACTTCTTCCCTTCACCAGCGAGGGGAGAAACTCGGATTTTTCTTTCCATTTCTCTCCGCCGATGCCGAGGGCGCCTATGTACTTCGCCGCAGGAGATTCACCAAATAGAATCTCGACACGTGTCCGTTGTCGACTTACTTTTTATCCTTTTCAATTTCCCACCCCTCTCTGTGTCTACTGCAGACGGCTCGTCAACTTCAGCGCAAGGTTTTCCACTCGGAGGCAGACTTCATGGCGTGCTCGGATAAATTTTCTTTTTTCCATTCTTGACTTTAACATGTGAATTATTTTGATCGTGCGATTTGAGATGCCTCGTCGCTCTAGTCTCGTCGGGAGAACATTCCATCTTTGATTCTCTCGTTAAGGTTGATTCTCTTTCAAGATTTTCTTAGTTTACTTCTCCATGGGGATGAAGTTGGGCTGCTTTCTTCTGTTTATGGTGCGCAAGCGAACCCAGTTCGCTATAAGGCTCGGGCAAAGCTCCAAGAGGGCGGGATGAACTGCGCATCCCACACTTCCCAACGATAAACCTCTAGGCTTACCTTTCAGCCGAAATCAAATCCGTTACCTTCGCAAAGAAGACAACTTCTAATGAGAGAGAGCTCCAATGCCCACATTCACGCAAGGTGAAGAAGCTTGAATGAATCCCTGGTCTTGTAATGATCCGTCAAGAAACAATAGAGACCGCCGTACAAGTGTTGGAGACCGCACGCGCCGTACGTGAGAAATCCACGGTCGAAAACACTCTTGGAGCCACTTATTTTGGCCTGCATTATCCATTAGCCGGCGCCTGCTCACTTTTCTCTAAGTACAGTCGTTTCAGGGTTTTAGGACTTGTGAAAAGAAAGGGATCAACCGACTAGTTTGAATTCTCAATTCTAATTTGTCGGAAGCAGAAGGTATAGGCCGACTCGCCCCGACACATGCGCACTCCCATGTCCAACATAGCTCGAGAAGAAGAGCACAATCATTGCATTTACGACAGATGAAAGCAACTTGAAGTCTTGCACAGAATATTAAGGGGCTATCGCATCTCAGTGACAGAAATACAGCTCCGGCTGTAACCCAATAGTTAAAATACAGACGTTCGTAACAAGATGCAGAGGACCATCCTCAGACTACGGTTGATTTGGCTCTAGCATTGCACGATAGAGTTCGGTATAGCATGACTTAGAATTTGGCGAAAAAAAGACTGCAGTATCCGATGAATAACCAAGAGTAGCAAGTGGCGTAGCAACAACATTTTTAGCTCCATACGGAAAAGAAAGATTCATGAGAAGCAGTGGTAGGACACAAAAAACACAGAATGAAGTCTTGATTCTTGAGATATCAACAATAAGTTTCATCTGTTTTCGTCGTCCGGATCAGAAATATTTACATAAGATGATTTCCCTCCTCGTCACCTTCAAAGGGAATTACAACTGTCTTCAAGTCGAATCCCTTCCACAGGTCGTTTAAAATAACAAGCACTTTCTTCCTTAGGTAGCTTTGTAGCCTCTTGCGCAAAAGATCTGCTCTTCCAAACACGTATTCCTCGTTAAGCTGCAAGCCTAACATGGCATTCGGTAGAAACTGTCCACATGGTAGGCATGAAGGTACTTGGAAGAGCAGATCTTTTGCATGAGAGGCCAACAACAACCAGAAGACGAAAATTCTCATCATTTTAGACAACCTGTGGAAGGGACTCGACTTGACTGCAGCTGGAATTTCCTTTCAAGGTAACAAGGAGGGAAATTCTCATACAAAAATTCATCATCCAGGCGGCAACAACAGATGCGCCATTAGTATGAACTACAGATTGCTGCATACATTATACATCCACCACAGGTCATGTACATTCTCTCTCCCCTCATACCTCTGCTTTCAACCATCATAAACCCCCAAAAAATTGAAAAAAAAAATCAGTATTTACTGAGCATTTCGAGCAGGGGAGGAAGAAGAAATTTGTGTGAAATGAAAGGCTAAAGCTTTTAACCTATGTAACATCCTAAGCAGAACAACACCAAGCTTTTCGGGGTGCTGCATCAGTTTCCTGATTACCATCACCCTGTAAAACAACAGTCTTTCCATTACCCATCCATATTGGATCCTGCTTCTTGAGTTCTTGAGAAGCTATGACTTTCCGGCTTAATATTTGGTATATCTCTTCAACCACCGTCCTGAATGCAGCAACAACATTCGAGGAATCAAGGGCTGAAGTTTCCATGAAAAACAAGCCTTGAGCTTCCGCCAAGGCTTTTGCTTCAGCGACTGTCACTTCCCTTGCATCCTTAAGATCAGACTTGTTACCGACAAGTATGGTCACAACATTCATGTCGGAGTGAGCTGTTAGATGATAAAACTACTTTTATTTCTCAGAAGTACATATCAGTCCAAGCATTTTTTTTTTCCATAGTCATAAGAGATGTGGAAACAGAACACCACATGCAAATATACAAGACAAGACTTATTAGTTCACAGTAGTGCATACTAATGCAAGCATTTTTCTTATTTCTTTCAACAGACTTTGAAAAACAAAAACGTGGACGAAGAACAAACACATGCAATTATGCTCCACGTGGCATGAGTTTTAACTGGCCAAAGATATGATTACCCAGATGGCACAAGGGTAAAAACAAAACAGATTATAATGCTCTAAGATTAAACTACAGTTCAATTTCTTCATGAAAAGAGAACAATCTTGATGAGCTAATTTGTTAGCATACTGCTTCAGGATAAGAAGTAGAAATTAATGGCCATTAATTTGCACCATATGCATTTCTTCAATGATCAAAGACTAGTTTCCAAGCCAATGTACTCAAGAAGAAGAGAAGAATGAGACAGTAACACTTACTGTGAAGTTCATTAAGCCATCTACCAACGCTATCAAATGTCTGGCGTCTGCTAATATCATAGACCAAAAGAGCTCCAACTGCTCCTCTATAATATGCAGATGTAACAGCCCTGAATCTCTCCTGGCCAGCTGTATCCCAAATCTGCGCCTTCACTTCCTTTCCGTTGATGTCCATCTTCTGCGTTTGGAATTCTACTCCTATAGTTGACTTTGAATTGGGGTAAAACTCATCCCGGGCAAATCTTGCAAGTAAGTTTGACTTCCCAACAGCTGAATCACCAATAAGAACTATCTTGAACAAATAATCCTCAGTCTGCTCATCTTCACCACGAAAAGCCATTTTTCTTTTGTCGCAGGTTGGGTATCTACGCAACCATAGCAAGAGCACGAACTCTGATAATCTGCAAAACAATCGAGGTGCTCAAAATCATAGACCAAGTATTTTATGTTTGCAAGACGAGAGTAGACACCAAATTGCCTCAAAATAGGCAATTGAGGCAGATTAGATACGAAACTTCCAAGCCACGCAAGGAATGTGCAGGAAAAAGCAGCAAAAAATTACTTGAAGCAGCATAAGGGAAGTCGATCTGAGCTCCTCTCTGAATCTAAATATTGGACCAGTGTCTAGAGTAATGTGACTTGCAACTCCACTCAAGTTTCTTCACAGCATGCAATACTGCTGGAAGCTTTTACAGAGTCAACTTCAAAGCTGGTCCAAACGGTCAATCTCCTGCAGAAAAATAGCTATTCAGAGTCCAGAAAGGCTTTTATCAATATTTAAAGAATAAATGGTTCAACCATTTGCTCTGAAAGTTTATCATTAGGGGCTATCCATTGGATGCAAAAACATTTCTGCCACCTTTAATGCTCTATGAAGTGTATCGAACAAAAACAGATCATTAAAGTAAGCCAAAAACTGCACAGAATCAGCATATTACATGCATTTGAGCCTTTCATTAAATCTCCACTCTAGCCTTTCCGCTACTGCAGAAGAAAATTTGGAGTGTGCTGAACTGATAGACCAGGGTAGCCCCTATTCAAGCTTTGGAAACTCCCCAAAAAATCTGACTTGTCTCCCTCAATAATAAAGGTCAAGAACCCTCAAAATCACGACACCATTCCTCTCCTGAAAGGAATGCTTCCTCCTCCGTCTGCTAAACTAGAAAAACTTGGAAATGGCTCTAAGTATGGCAGCTTTCGATACTCGATTATCAGAAAAATCAGCACTTTACTGCAAATAAGATCTTGCCGACGCCATACTTCGCTCTCAACTACAAGTTCCACGCAGATCCCACCGTGCCCACAGGGAAACTACCAACAGCAAGAGAAACTGAAAACAAAAGACGACGCGAGAGGGGTTCCGGAGTTTTCAGACAAAGACCCACAAACAAACCAACAAATCTTAGACTCCAAAATAGCACAAGCAACGTCGTCACGCCACCGCTGCCGCTCGCCGCGAGTAAGTCAAAGACCCAAAAAAAAACCAAACAAAATCGACAAGATCATCAAAACGAAAGCCGCAATCAATCGACACGCCGAAACCCAAAAAGCAGATGCCCAACACGCACACCGCGAAAGCATATACCGGAAGCAGCGATCGAGGCTCCTCCCTCCGCCCTCCTTCCGACGACGAGGACCACGATCGAGCGCCCCACCTCCCCGGATCGCCAATGCGGAACCGGAAACGGATCGCTCCGGCGACGCCTCGATCGAATCTGGAAGGGTCAGGGTCGGGCTATGCGCGGAGGAAGGGAGAGACAGAGACAGAGAAAGAGAGAGAGAGAGAGGGAGGGAGACCCCGAATTGACCAGAGGGGTCGTCTGGTTCGGGCCTCTGCGGTTCCCACCAGATCTGATTGATTGATTGATGGATGAATGGATGGATGAATGCTTCGTTACGACTTTTTATGCAGGGAGAGACCACGTTCCCCATTAATTGAACCCAGCCCCATATGCTGGATGTCCCTCCCTCCTCTGTCCTCCCCTTCCCTTCCCTTTCTTTTTTTTCTTTTTTCAACTCTCGAATGAATGTCAAACATAAATACCTTAATTTATTAAGATTACTGTTATTTCAAAAATAAGATAACGAGACAAGATAGTGCTTGATCAAACAAGCCATGCTTAAAATTTTAAAAATAAGCTTTTTTGGGTAAAAAGATAATTTCTAGATTGTTTATTTTCCCGGACATATAGCTCTTAAAATGTGCCCTTATTTAGAATGGTTATTTCCTAATTCATAATTATTGCGTAAAAATACTTCTTCTTTTTTATCATTTTATTCCTGTGAAGCGCACGGGTTCATGTTGTTGCCTATGAGGTGACTTATAAGATTCTACGAATGTGCTTGGGAATATTTCTAATTTCAGTAGCGATTTATATTCGGAAATATTTTATTAAAATTATATTCTATGAACAAGTAAATGAACAAAAAATAATCAAATTGACTATTGCTATTCTCATAAATAGAAATAATCTTAATTTTTTTATTCCTTCCTTCTTCCTTAGTGATTGGCTACTTGAGCGGTCCGGTCCCCCCATAACTAGGAATCAGAACTAGACTGGTGGGACCGATCCCATTTGTTAGGATTGGAAACCGGATCGGTCTGATTTGATTCTTGGGCGGTTCAATGGGACTATCTCGCCCACATCTTCATCATAATCTTTGTCCCTTCCACTACATTTCTCTTGAGCTTCATCCCCTTTGAACGGGTGTACCGAACCTGAGAAGCTAGCAGTTTTTATCAAACAAAAGCACATGTCGTGATCCTCCATTAGTCCGCTTAGATCAAAAAGCTTATGAAGTAGCATGAAAACACAACCACCAGTTGCTGGAACAAACCACAAGGAGGCGTTTACAAGTGTCGATGGCAAATGCGATTGAGAGGGAGAGCTAGTGAAGGGTAGAGCTCGAGAAATCCTAGGAAAAAAAAGCTCAATGTTATTGAAGTCACCCAATTCTAATTATTTATTCATTTCAGGTGGTCCGTCCATTTTCCACCCTCTTTAAAATTGAGAACCGAACCGCCCGAGAACCAATTCCATTTTTTATGAACTGTGAATCGGACCACAACTCCGAAAAAAAAAAACTAGACCAACCCAACCCAACCGTTTCGGTTCGAATTAGTTCTCAGATTGGGCGATTTATTATGCTCAGCTCTAGTGACCGGTTCGAGTTGCCCGGAGACTCAATTGTCAACTAAAGAAGGAAGAAGACAAAGGGGGAAAGGAGAAGAGGAAGAAAACTTTATTCATTTTCGATAACATTGAATGTGGTTTGCTGCATCGAGTATTTAAGAATGGGGCCATTAAACGAGTCGATGCAAGGTAGGCTTTTAGGGTGGGGGATGGTCCGAACGGCCTACGCACGAACCGCTGCAAAATGGGTTGAATTGGACCATTCCCCCCCTTTACTTCGTTTGGTCCATTCCTTGTCAGAACTTCCTGAAACTGGCAGCAGCCCGTTCTTCATCCTCTAGGGTTTCGCTGCCCATACATACGACAACAACGCCCCATGATCACATCTTTCAACGGCTCAGATGCATCGGGTGAGCATTGCATCAGAACTACTACTGCTGGAATTTTTCTCAACTTCATTGACCGCGCATGACTCTGAATTTTGGTTACGAGCTTCGAATGTCTTTCAAACGTGATTTCCTTGAGATGAAAATTTTGAACGTCGTTTAAGCGAAGTTAACCCGTCCTTCGGATGAGCTTAGACAAGGTGCTTGGAGACATTGAAAGTTCGGGTTCATCGCTGCAAATTCGGACCCGGATCGCCCGACATGGATGTACTCCGCGCCTGGCGATCCGAGCTTTTTAAAAAGGGGAAGCGGGCCCCCCCTTGTATTAGGGGGGCATTTTAATGGTGGAGATCGGCTCCACGTTAGCCGATCTGTTTCCTGAAAATTCAACCGAGCTTTGGTACCCGTCGCGTGTAAATTGGCCCCCGAGTTTTAGAGTTGCAGCCTACCCCTTCAATTTGGCATCACCGTACAACACACTTGGAGCTTAAATGTCATTCTATCTGCATAGCCTTAAATGTCAACCGAAAATGGACGGAATTTGTTTTTTCTCGATCAATCAAGCTCTAGTTTATTATAACTTCATCGCTCATGCATCCTCTCTATTTAAAATAGACGTTATTTCGAGCCTGGCCCGGTCGAACCCGAGTTCACAATTGGGCCTGGAAATTTGGGAATGGCGGACCGGGCCGAGTCCACAGAAGAGAACAGTTTCCATGGGCCGAGTTGCGTTTCGGTGAAATTGCGTTTGACAAAATGTGAAAAGCAATAGATGGGCCGAATCGAATCACATTGTGCTGCTCTTCGTTCTTTTGCTGCAGATGAATGAGTTGGCATGAACACCAAAACTGGCAAAGCACTGGGAAGATCAACGGTCCTTCAACTTCCCTCAACATTTTTCCACCCTTGCATCACTATGTCGCACCTTTACCATTCATGTCGGTCCTGTGATTAGAAGTGAATGAAAATGAACGGCGAAGATTGCCGTCCTCTACGACGGATAGGGACGGCAACTTCCTCCGATGAATCTGCGCTGCTCCGCCCCATATGCGGCAAGTAAAACATGCAAACAGTAGTTTGAGATGAGAGTGGGGCGGCTCCGGTAATTGCGGGGCGGGGCGGGGCGAGACGGCCCCTTCCCGCCTCATTGTCATCCCTACTGATGATTACTCTTATCATCAAAGGTCTAAGTTAGGCAACTGTTGTTATCCTCCCCCTCTCGCTTTGTATCACATCAAAAACATTGCCTTTTTGAACTCTGAGAAACTATTCCTTTGTCTGCTACAACGTGCTCTTTCCAATTTCAGAGATTTATACTGAGTTGCGTGAGATGCCGACGTCGCTATTAAGGGCGACTCAATGGAACTTTTGAGTCCACTTTGCATTTCTGTCCTTTCTCTATCTCTTTCTAACAAAGAATCCCCATGAACGAGAACTCCAAAGTGGTTCAGAACCTAATGGAACGAGGGAAAACAAACTCACGACAGCACTTCTCAGCATCTATTGGACCGAACGCTTCAGCCCGGAAGAACAAAGAACAGAAAGCGAGAGACCGACGTTGCCCGGTGTATCAACCCTCCTAACCATGATGTTTTATTCCCCGGTCTTTCTTTATCCAATTCCCATGTAGATCAAAGTGTCATCTTTATCTTCGACTTCCACCATGATCACAAGTGGCGACCTCTCTATTTTATGCCGTACAAAAGCATCGGCCAGAAAACAGAAGAGATCCGGACTCGAGTTGCTTTTCCTTCTCTTCTGTTCTGGAAGAGGGTGTGTGTAGTCCCTACATTGGTCATTTGATTCGCATTGTCTATCTAATGTATGAAATGTTGGCGCGAGCTTTTTCCAAGAGTAGTTCAGGGAAACGCAAGTAGAAAGGTCCAACCCCACTGAGAAAACCATGAAGATTACGTGGGGGCGGCTCAACGAAGTGGAGTAGGCAGATTGGTCCAACTGCTGGCAAAAGAGTAAAGCTCCATCATAACGAAGTGAGAAAGGTCATGTGCCGGGTCAAATATCAAAGGGCGAAGCCCTATCGCCTTCTGGAATCGATCCCTCTCCCACCATGCGATGTGGAGTCCGCTGAAGAAACTAATGAATGTGAAAGTTAAGAAACTAAACGAGAGAATCATGACTTTCGAATCCACCGACTTCACCCATAACGAGTAATCGGTTCGATGTCATATCATTAGGGCCGCTTAATCAATGTCTCGAGACAATCGCAGTAGACGTCTTTCGTCGAACAATGCAAGGACGGAGCTCGACTCGCATTGCGACGGTCGAAATCCACGAGCCATCTTTCTTGATCTAGATCGTGAACGGTGGACATGGCGTTTTGTGGACGCGATTCTGATTCGCCGGGAAGAAATGAGAAGCCTCTTGATAAAGTGGTCGGATTCTCATAATTGGAATAAGGGAGAGATGAACAGTGATTACCCAATAAACATTTCGTTGATTCCAGTCCAAAAGCTTCTTCCATGGAACCTCAAACCTCAAAAGCTCGGCGGCCAAGGTCGAACTACTGTTGCATTGAAAGAAAATACTGATTTTGGAGTAGAGAGGGGGCCCCCGCCATTAGACTTTCATTCCAATTCTTACCATCTCCCACCAACAACATTAATTGTAGATTGCGCGTGTTTTGAAGACACTCGTTAAATCTCATTCGTGGTAAATAAAAATGATAATTACAATTTAGGCTGTATATTCGCTCTAGTGTCATGTATAATCATTGCATTGACATTCAAGAACCTTGACGAGACCAAACCCTTTTACTTTTTGGGTTGCAATTCTAGTAATACCGTGATGTGATTGTGCCATTTTTGGTGGCGCAAAAAGACATATGCCCTATATATATATTCTAGGGATAAGGACACCTTGTACCATCTGACTACTTGATTTTTTTTTTCTTCAATTCAATCAAGCATCTCAACTGATTAATTATGGACTAAAATGTGTCTCCATTTACATCGCGAATAGAAAATGCCAATCGGGATATTGGCATTAAATGGCCATAATTTGAACCCTTGCCCTGTTAAGCAACCTTTAACTATTTATATCGGTATCGATGAGACCTCTTGGGATGATGCGACATCCATAGAGATATAAAGAGTCATTACAATTGTCCAAAACGATGTACACACTCTCCCTCCTCATCTTGCAATATTTGAATGGAGACGACACAATTTTTGTCAAGAGAGCAAATTAAGTCATCTATTGTAATTAGATTTAACTAATTGCACGAGCTGACATCAACAAATCACATCGCATGACAATTTAATTGACCGAGCCAAATCTAAAAAATTGAGAGGCTTAATTGAACAAAGCTGAGATTTTCGGTAGAAAATGATGATACAAATAAGAACTTAGGGTATGTACGATGTCATCACCTTCTTTGTAGTGAATTAGGCAATAGGGAGACAAGCTCCACACCAGAGGAGATGTCTCTGTATCGCTTTTCCGCCTTTATTTAGGTCCCCGTTTTCCCCCCCAAAATCTCTCCACAATCAAAATCACTTTCCCACGCAAAGTAACATAACAAGCTTTTGATAATCGATATCCACTCAAAGACACGTGTCAAGCAGACGAAATTGCAAGAAGAGCGTCTTGCGTCGTCCTTTCGACCGTCGTACTTCTCGCAACGCTTAATGGCTACGAAATGATCATCAAAAGAACTTTTGAGATACACAGCATCAACATTGAACCACGATTAAATTGACAATTTTCATCCTCTCTCAAAACCCCCCAAAAAAGAGGAAGCTTTCGTTCGTGGGAATTTCGAAAGTGGGGAAACAACACAAGAAGAAGCAACTAGCGCCGACGGAGAGGGAGGGGGGGGGTCCAAAATTGATACAACTTGTTCTTAACGTAGTCAAAAGAATTTCAAAATTTTATTGCAAGAAGAGAATTCGAAAGCCGCCCCATTTTCCGCGCGGGTCATAATGAATCGCACAAGGGAATTCAATGACGGGCACGACGAAAAAGGTACTTCCTTTCCGGTCCATGAAGCACTAAAGGTGTCATCAAGCCAAAACCGACACGACACCGCAATGCAAACACTAACGAGGCCCTTGAAGAAGAGAGGTCAGAGGGAGGGGAACATCATCCACCGACACACTTCTTCATCGGTTCCAGTACCAAAAGAAGAGGACGACCGACCACACGAAGCAACAGCGAGACCACACCCACACAAAAAGCAAAGCGTCCACGCACCTGCTGTGCCAGCTAAGGCAACCCAATACAGCGACGACACAGCAAAAGGGAGGAATCAATGAAAATTCGGGATAAGATGGGGAGTGCGTCCAAGGTAGTGGTTGGGTTTCTGGACCGGTTGGCGGGCTAGCAAGTCCCCCACATTTAATAAGGTTGGTATGGCGATGGGCAGGTCTCGCAACTCTGCAGAGATCGGGGAAAGAGGCAAAGATACAGTGGACGATTTTCAAGCGAAATGACGTGAAATGAAAACGTCCTCTCCCTCCCTAGTGTCATCTTGGTAAGCTTCACACCAGAAGAAGACCAAATGGGGCCACAGCCAGTCCTTTCCTCGCAACCACAATTCGAACTCAGCCCCACCAACCATCATGGCCAGCATGCACCCATTCATGTGCACCAGAGACATCTTCAGGTCGCAATTCAGTGCGATGGCACTTCGCCATCACGCTTTCCCGTGATATCATACCCCAAAGCAGCTCGAATACAGGAAAATTGCACAGCACAAGAGCAACAAGAAGTTGTAGCAACATGGAATTGCGGCCGGGCGTGAGGATAAGGGATGACTCGTCAAGGTTCGGATGGTCCCGAGCATTCGCGTTCAGGAAATTAACGAGAAATTAAAAGAAGAAAAAAGAAAGAACGCGAAGTGCGGGGATCTATCTCTTCCAGTCAATTCCGTCCAGCCTTTGTGTCCTGGCTTTATCGTCATACAAGCCGTGTGCTTTCAAGAAAGCCAAGATTCCGGCGATGAGAACGACGTCTTGTTCGTATTCTCTACCCTATAAATTCCGGGAGGAATGCGAAAAGCGTATGTGTATAAGAAAAGTCCCGAAGCCAGAGTGATTACTAAATTCTTCACTAATCAAGAAGGTGACGGCATTATGTGTTTATACAAAAGTATAAAAGTCATCCCCAGGACAACCCAACCCGAAGCAAACACGAGGAAAACGACCCGGATGAGATTTTCCCCTTAGAAACCAAAATCCACAAGACCAACATGTGTTCCACCCCAAACCCACCAAAAACGCCTGGTCAACAAGATCAATATAATCTAATAGTCAGTCTGATGCTCGATCTAGGCTTTAGCTTAGCTTAAAAGCTTTCCCTACCTAATGGCTTTCCTTCTACAATGATTCCAGCAACCTCTCAACCATGCTATACAAATCCACCCAAAAACAATCCCTATTTACACATCACAACAGCCAAAGAACTCTTTGTATAATTACCTCCCCTAACCAGTACAAAGGACAACCTTCAGGGACTCGAAGATGAAGCCTCTTGTCTTGGTTCCCTCAAGTACCCAAGAAGTGTCTCAGCCTGTACAAGAGAAAATAACCCAAAAAGAGTGGAGTCAATTTCGGCAATCCAATACAGGCACGAAAGTTGAAAATGTTCTCTTAACACTAGACTCCTCACCCAAGATTTGGAAATTAAGTGGATGACTGAAAGGGGCAAAGACAGCAAGTTCGGACACCAAGTTTACCGTTATTTAGTCAGATACCTCGAAAAGAAACGTAAGAACATTGACCAAAACCATCAAAAATAACTTTTATTTCCCTCATAATAAAGAACTTGTCACTCACTCGAGCCTAATTAGGAAAGAAAGGCACAACGATTATACTTTGACCAAGTTGTTTTAGTCACTCCTGATGTTATGAACACTTCGAATGTCAACCTTGGAAGTAATTTCCCAGATAAAAACACATAAAAGAATGGATCTTTTGAACTCAAGCGTTTCGAGCCTAAAAAGCAAAAGAACTTAAGCGTAAAAAAAAAAAAAACCATACCTTATGCTTGGCTTTGACACTACCGGTCTGTGACAGAGCAACAAGAGGAGGAATCCCACCTTCCCTCACGAGCAAGCCTCTGTTCCTGACATTGTCACCACACAGCTGCAACAGCGTCATCACTGCAAACTCCTTCCCCTTCACCGACCCATCTTCAATTACCTCCACCAGCGCGGCCATTCCATTCTCCACGACGACCGCCTCCTTCCCTTCCTCAATCCCGGCAAGGCTGCTCAGCACAACCATCGCCTTCTCCGCCATGCCAGTCCCTTGCTCGCCCACCATCAGCACCAAAGGCCTCACTGCGCCGGCGCTCACAGCCCTCTCCTTGTTTACCTTGATCGTACACAGCTTGTACAGAGTGGTCAACGCGTCCTTTTTCCCTCTGTTAGATCCGTTCAAGAGTAACGCCACCAGTGGCGGTATCGCGCCGCAAGCTCCGATTGAGCTCTTGTTCTCTTCGACCAAGGCGAGGCTTAGTAATGCACATGCCGCGTTCTGCTTCGAGGTTTCGGTTCCGGTTTTCAGCACGTAGACTAGTGATTTTATCGCGCCTGAGCTCGTGATTAAGACCTTGTTCTGCTCGTGAAGGGAGAGGTTGAGCAATGCAGTGACCGCGTGCTCTTGAGTCCACGGATCCGTGGACCGTAACAGAGGTATGAGCGCCGGAATCGCGCCGGATTCCCCGATCAGAGCTCGATTGTCGGACCGATTCTTTGCTAGTAACCTTGAGGCAAAAACCAATTGCAGAAAAATCAGAGGAAAAAAACTAAGGTTTACTTCCAACAGTGAACTTATAGATGCTAATTTTAAGCAAATGAAGGAAACACTCAGAATCTCTCCAAATTGAACGTGAAATATCTAACACTCCACAAAACCTGAGTTTAGCAGCAGCTGAACGCTTCACGGCCAGCGACGGAGACTGCAGTCCGTCCACACAGATCTTGACTGTCGGCTGGAGATCCTCCGGCGAGATGCTCTCGATGATCTCCGTTGAGAAGGTCTCTCTCTGCAGAAACCCTAGGCACGGGGAGAAGTCCTCCGGATTCGGATCCGACTCGGTCCCGCCGTCCCCACGGCCGTTGTTCTCCGACGCCGGCAGGCTCGCGAGCCTCTGCAACTCTCCGGAGATGTCGCTGCTGCACGCCGAGAAGTCACTGAAGGCCTGGGAAAGCTCCAGCAGCTCCGCATCCGACGCGCTCTTCGACGCCTTGGCGGCGGCGGCGGCGGCGGCTGCCGCGCTGCTGTAGCGGGCAGCGAGCTCGCCAAGGTGCATGTCCACGACGGAGTCCGTCAGATTCTCCGAGACGAACTCGGGCCTCTCAATGGCGGGGCTCGAGAAGGAGCACGCGCTCTCGTCCTGGTACAGGTTGGAGCGGATCGTCCGCATGGACCGGCCCGCGCGGCGGTGGATTCTGGAGGCGGAGGGCGAGAAGTCGCGGGGGAGAGGGAAGCGAGTGGAATTGGAGCGGGAATCCTCGAGAGAAACCATCGCCGGAACGAGGTCGCTCTTCTTCCGCTTTCTTGGTTCCGAGACGAAGGGGAGGGTTCTTTGCGCGAGAAGACGTGGGAGCTGTAGTTTCAGAGCTTCAATGGAGGTTTCGAGCTCGTTTTCATGGCGTAGAGAGCAGAGGAATAAGAAGCTAAGCTGTTGAAGATGATGATGATGATGACGATGAGGACGGCCATTTCGATTTTTGGTGCCCTCACGGGTGACGCTAAAACGACCGGCTGCGTCAGGTAATTGGTCACAGCTGTGATAAACGATGCGATTCTATTGGTGGGGCATGTCTGATCGGACGGTCCCCCAGGAGAGATCAGGGGGTGAGGGATTTAATGGGAGCTGTCGTTTTAAGTGGGGCCCCCTCCCCGCCGGTGAAAGGACGTCGTATGCGTTGTCCAAATCCATGAAACGCGAAGATAAAGCAAAAGAGAAAGAGCCCACGACATATGATCACCGGCTAATCTTTCCTGTCCTTTTAACTATTGATCACTCAGATTATCTTTCACTAAAATGTTTTTTTTCACTAAAATCTTTCGCTAAAATGTTGATCTTGGTGTTTGACAAAAGGAATGATTTAAGCTCGATTTGTTTCATCGAAAATGGAAGGTCTAAAAATTAATTTTCCTAAAAACGATCGTTTGTGTTGGGTTGGATCTCATATAGGCCAATTAGTTTAGAGAAATATTTATTTTTCCCAAACAAATGAAGTATTGATTGGAGTGGATCTTGTATAGACCAATCAGTTTAGAAAAATGCCCAAATCTGATATGATGTGAAGCAGTATACAATTATAGCAAATCCATGACTCGTTGCTCGGCTTTTGAGTGGAATCGGGTTAATTTGCACAGGTCGATATGCTATCCCATTGAAGGTATTGGACTTTTATCCCGTGATCATGATAAATAATATTAGAGTCGATGGTTGATTTGTGGCTTGATCTCAATATATTATTATGAGTTCTCAACAACCATTGATATTGCGTTTACGTGGATGTGAAATGTTTGCGTATGTCAAACATCTTAATAGCGACCGCGAGACAATGAGGGACTCGAAATATTGTAAGGCCCTCAAATTTTCAAATACCATATAGTAACTAAAAGGGTCGCTGTCATTTGAAATATTAGACGCTTTTTTGAATGTCTCGTCACTTTAGCAACCCAACAAGGAGACTTAAGCTCTTTAGAGCACTGTGCCAATCTTCATTGCCTACCATGTTCAGCCAGTCACAAAGCATACCCATAAAAATGCCGAGTCACAACCCTAATGGATGTGAAACATGTCGCATCCCGAATCCTACTTAAACAGATGATTCGTGATCATCGGTTGGCAATATGGAATCGAGTCTTACAAGAGAGACTAACACTTCAAATTCGATGTTGTTGAGGAGCCAAGTCTCGTTCGATAAAGACTAGCCGTGCTATGGACATTGCCATTTCGAATCCGATTCTTCATTACCCACAAAAAAAAAAACAAAAAGGAATTTATGCGAATACGGCAGATACAAGATAGGATCACAACTTAGGTAAAACCATACATCTAGACTAGACCTAAGTCCTGCACTTTTCGCACCAAAAATAATAACGACAAAAGCAGTGGATTGGGTCGCGTCTCCTTGATGCTTCTCGAAATTGATATTTATATCCCTCCAATAATAATTTAATTCACTTATTCCACTTTAGTCGTTGAGTTAGGTGGCCGCTCCATACTTAAAAAAATGCACGAAAATTGCGATTGCACAGCCCACTCAAACGTACCATGACCTTGACCCGATGCGAGTAAAAATCGAAATCTGAGGATGATCGCTAATTATGCAATTAGTGAGCGAATTATCACGATTGATTATAGGGCATGATGTAATGTGATCCTACACGATGAGTTGTCTACCACATAAACATTGATTATTGCCTCTTAATCGGATTCTAAAGAGACCGCTTGTCCGGGGCAGCCTAGGCACACGGGCAAGAACCAAACGGACCTGTTGTCTTGTCAAATGCACTCTTGCTTTTTGTTCTATTTTAAGAGTTTAATTTATTATAAGTATTTGCGTGATAAATCCTCCTCAAAATTATTTTAAAATTCCTCAAACATGATGCACTCGATTCGTTTTGGATATATATAGATTCAACACCAAGTGTAAGGAAGGCGGCTGGTTGAATCCCCCTCGAACCCTAGAGGGTCGTAGTTTGCTACGGGATTGATAAATAAACAATGTCTTCGTGACGGCAAAATCAATAAATCATTTGAGTGCCGCATCGGAAGAAAAACGATCATTTTACGAGTCTTTGTAAAAAGTGTTTTTAAATATAATTTATTACCTACGCGGCATGTTTATAATAAAAGATGAATAATCTCGTCCCTTCAAATAATTGGAGAGTTTCGTGCGAACTGCGGGATTATAGTTCGCACTTCTTCTAATAACCCATGGAATTAAATGAACCCAAAATGAAAATTCTATATAGAAATTCGATAATCCAAAATTAGACCTCCCACAGTCAACTCCTTCCTCTGTCTCCATCGTCTTCTTCAAAATACCCATCCATGGATGGATCTTCTTCCTTGTCGTCCACTATGGAGCAAATCTGAAGTAGAGCTTCGTCGGAGCGGCAAAATGGACGAAAATCGATGGGCCGGGACATCTCCGGCTCTGGATTGTCTCCGCCGCCATGGAGGCGTTTGCTCATATACAAAAAGGCTTTCTTCTCCGGCGGCGTCAAACTTCATCCATCCATGGCCCTGTTCTCCGTCGTGAGTTGCGATTTAATTCGCCCCAAAATGCTTAGAATTAGGGCATGAAGAAGAGGGGAAGCAGCTCGATTCGTCCGAATTGGGGTTTAAAATACAAGGCGAACATGTTTAGCGACGTTGTTTAGGGTAATTTTGTAGACTCAGAGATTTGGCGAGCCACGGAGAGAAAAGATTTGAAATGCTGCCATATTCCATTTCCAAAGCCCTACACGGGAGTTTGCACTTTGGTAATCATACATTTATTTAAGTGATCCGTCGAAAAATTTTGGTATTAAAGCGATTGTTGTGCGAAAAATTATGGCACTTGTAATATCTTGTTTCCCTCGAAAATACTATAACAGCTATGGCTCAAAAGTTTTGCAAATTATATTGTTAAATACCTCAATTTTTTATTGAGGTATTTATCAAATTTACTCAATTTTTAAAAAAAAATGTTTTTTTTATTTTTTATTTATTTGTTTTGGGCTCTGTTCTTGTGAGCCTAATCATGGTTTTGCAGACCTTAAAGCAAGTTCATGGAAGCGCCACGTCTTGAGTTATAATTAATGTGAAATCATACATTATTGTAGTCGATATAATGATTTTCGAACACGACATGGATGTGTCGGGCAAATAACCCATCTTGTTAGGATGTTCAAATGTTAAACCATGCGTTTTTTCGACCATGATCCCACAATTCCTTTTATGGTATAGAGTAGGAGATCCCGAGTTTAAATTACTAATTGTTTCACAAAATTTTTCATCATTTTAGGAAAGATGAAGGACAAAGACGAGCTCAAATGAGGCTCTTTTCTTCTTCAATTGAGCTTAACAACACCGTCAAACGGTGAAATCATCGAGAGCATGTGACGGAGATGTAGGGTAAAAAAAAAGAATGAAAATGGGAACCTTTTTCGATATGTAAGTATTAATTTCGGGTTAACAACCCTAGTAATTTACCCATTGTTAAAGGAAGGGATTTAGGGTTAAAACATGCTCATCCTTTGTTAATATATTTGTAAAGTTTTGATTAGTTTATTGGGCAGCTATTTGTGTACATTTTTTTTTCTTTTTTGGGTCAGCATTGGAAGCTGACACTTTTGCAAAGAAGACTGTTGGCGAACTCAAGTGTTCCAAGAGGATGTGACGGCAAAGATGTCAGCGGGCAAGCTCAACTTGAACAAAACTCCAATTTCAATAGATGGCCCAAAAAGAAAAAGGGGAAAAAAACCATATAATAAAGCTTTTCGATTTTAATATTTTTTTAAGTCATGCATATCTGAGAGAGAGAGAGAGAGAGAGAGAGAGAGAGAGAGAGAGAGAGAGAGAGAGAGAAGGTTGGATGGACGGTTCAAGGAGATAAGAACAGTTCATAAAGAGCTGAGTTTGACCAATTTGGCTTTGGATGGATGTACCTGATCAAGAATTTCTTGGTTGACCACACATTGGTTCTTGTTCTACAGATTTCAAGCCAAGTTGGTTTTACATTGCCGCAAGATGTTGTAACCTTTTCTCCTCGAATTCATACCTAAACTCTTTGGTGTACCAAATAAAAATGATTTAACTATCTTGTAGAGACGACAAGCTTGATTGCTTGGGATACATCTTTATGAAAATCCGCGGTCAACGGACACCAAGGAGTAGGAAAGGCGACTGATTGAATCCATCCCAAACCCTAGAGGATTTTAATCCAATCCGACATAGGATTTTGGATTGTGGAACAGGATTGTGTTTCAAATTTTGGCAACTTTCAAAATTTTTTGGAAGGTACTTAATTTTTAATCAAGTAAATACATCATTTATCTCCCTATTATATGTTTATATGTTAGAGAAATGCTTGGAATAGGTTGAGAGTTTCTTTTCGAACGTCATGAAAAGGAGGTGAGACGAGATACTTAGAATTTACAAAACTCTGAAATTCTCTTAGAACTTCTGAAAGTTATGGAACTGGCCAATTCTTCCAATTTGTTGCAGATGTCATCTCATTCTTCTTCGTCTCGTTCAAAATCCTTTGCCCTATTGTCCCGCAAGCTTCCATCTCATTCTTGATGAGGGCGACCCCTCTGCAAACTCTGCGATCGAGCGACCATGGATCTAGAGTTTCAAGAGACATGATGGGCAGCGTTTTCAGCGACCATGGATCTAGAGTCAAAATGCATCTGCATAAGATTTTCCAAGTAAATCTGATTATGCCCGTATCAATATTGATATCGGAGCAAGATGAACGTAATTCTACTATTTCATTAACTTAAGTTGGAATCATACTTTGAAGAATGAAGAGTTTTGATGTGTGAATTTGTGATTGTTATGATAATCTCGCGTTCATTTTACGAGACCAAAACAATCGGAATTGAGATGTGAGTTGGAAATGGACGCTTTCTTATAAGATGAAAAAGAAGTTTGGGTTGAAACTGAGACACAATTTAAAGTTGGTTCCTTTTTTTGAACAACAGAAAAGTATTAGAATTGTCAATTATTTTAAAAGTTTAATGAAATATTCGAAGTCAAAATGTCCACCTTCAAATCATGTGAGATTTTATACAATTATTACCGACCGTTCACATCTTAACGACGTGAATTAATATCTAAATACTTTAAGAAATGGGGATCCAATTTAACTTGGATGAAAATTAGATGGAGAAGGAGATACAGAGCTTGTCGGTGCACGTCCTTTGTCATTTGGGCAAATAATGGTCTTCTTTTTGGCCAGTATTGGAAGCCGACACCTGTGTGGAGAAGAATGTTTGAAACGGACGTGACCACAAAAATGTCAGAGGAGAAGCTCAACTTGAATTTTGGCCAAATTCGATCGATGCCCCAAGAGAGAGAGAAAAAAAACAAACCATAGAATATGATTTTTCGATTTTAATCTTTTCCTAAGTCATGTTAGTCAAAGAGAGAGAAAAAAAAAAGGTTGGATGGACGGTTCAAGAAGGTAAGAACAGTTCACGAGAAGCTGAGTTTGACCAATCTGGTTTCGGATTTGATGTTTGCCAAATCAGGATTTTTCTTGGTTGACCACACATTGGTTCTTGTTCAGCAGATTTCAAGCCACGTTGATTGTGTAATAATATATTGCCACGGGATGTAACTTTTTCCCCCCCCCTTGGTTTCGTACCCACGTTCTTTGGTGCAACAAATTTAGTATCTAACTTGTCAATTCGATGGCCTCTCATCCTATGAATCTTGCAAAGCTGCAGCCTATGCCTCTCATCTAATTTGCGTCTAAAAACCTGTTTTCTCTTCTCAATAATCAAGTCTCGTCCTCCAAGAGAGTATGTACTCAGTTTCGAGCTAGAGATGGCGACCGATCATGCTATGCCGATTTTTCGGCTCGGCCAAGTTGTATCCAGAATGATTTTGTATTGAAGGATGGAATTTAAAGCGGGTGGTCCAACCTAGAAAAATCACATAGGTTTGGAGGGATAATGACAAAAGAAAAAAAGTATGGACATCAATTCGATCTTTAACTTTTCAATTGTGGCTAAATTTAATTCTAATTACTTCAACAATTTGTTTAATCATTCCAACCAATTTTAATGGGTTATCATTGATGTCGACGTGGGTAGTTTTTGAAATTTTTTCCTTTTCCTTTTGACCTTTTGTTTTGTTTTTTTTTTCCTTTGTTGGTTTTTGTGGCCTTAGTGATAGCTAGCAAAGGTCATCGGCCACAAGTGAGGGCCAGGATGCCCTCACAACCGTCGCTTGGCCTGGATTTGGCTTGGGCATTGCAACTCTCTCTAGATTCGGGTGAGGACCACAGCACCCTTGTTGGCGACAAGGAAGGTAAATGATCTTTGTTGATCGTCATAGATGCCACATATCAACAGAGGGATTTAGAAAAAGGAACAAAAAATCAAAATCAAAGTACTGGCCATGACGCGTAGAATAGTCGGTGTTCACATTAGCGCTTACCGATCAAAATTAGTTAGAATGAGCATATTAACAAATTGTCAAAAGGTCTAAAGTTACATTAATATAAATTCATAATAAGCTGGTAGTAGCTAAATCAAGTACGCCATCTAGAGAACTTGCCATTCAATTGGAAGGAAAGCAAACATCATTTCGTTTTTCGAAAAAAAAAGAGAGAAAATTAACTTGCGTTTCAAAAGTCACTTTCAATTCACAAGGGTTAGTATGAGACAAAAGTCACTCGCGTTCCAAAAGCAAACATTATCACATGAACTTGCTCAGAATATTGGAAAAAGAATAAGAAGAAGAAGATACGACTGGTTGGTTTTCGAGCAAGTTTCATGGTTAGTATGAGTAGATCAGAACAAGGGGACGGGTTCGGACATTACTTGGGGCATAGGATTAAAGCATCCATCTCGCTGCCAATCCTGTATTTAGCAGCTTAGGGAAGAAAGAAAAACTAACAAAAAGAGATTAAAAAGACTTACCTTTTAATAGAAAGAAGAAGGAACGATTGCCCCATTTCCCAGAGCACGAAGGGGCAAAATCAAATTTACTCGAAACGAGGATATATCAACAAATTTCATAAATTTTAACCCTATTTGATATCAAATCAAAGTGAAATCCGAAATACTAAAAGAGAAAATGAGAGAGAGAGAGAGAGAGAGAGAGAGAGAGAGAGAGAGAGAGAGAGCAGGTAAAAGAATGCAGCCCTAAAAGCCACCTTCAAACAGAGGATGAGCCCGTGAGATTGGAATTGCTTCCTAATAATCCCAAAGTATCGACCGACAAAAGATGCTGCCCCCTCAATGATCGTGATCGGGTTTTTACTCAATTTTCCCCCCCTTATCTTTAGAGACGCTTTTGCACCGAAATGGGAAGACATTCTTTTTCGATAATTCACAAAGCCATCCATCTTTTCAGCCGACAGACAGCGAGAGAGGGCTGCCGACGCTGCGAGGGATGGGTGGAGTCACGTCCCATCACCCCTGTTTTTACGACACGAGAGGGAGAAGAAGGCCGTGAGCAAAACATCGCATGACGACGACCGACGATCAAATGGGTAATAGAGAGTAGAGTCCCCATTTTCGTGGAGAACAACCCCACTTCCCCCTCTCACGCATCCCTCCAAATGGTGTACTGATCATCAAGACCTAAACACATCTAGATCGTTGATTAAAAACCCAATTCAGTCCATGATGATTGGAGAGATTAGCATCCGGGAATAGTGCCTGGTTTCTTCTCCAGGTCTATGAAAGCATCTGTCGTACAACTCCCCAAGAAAAATTGTAAGGAGTGACTGATTCGACAGGACCAGCTAGAGATCTTACAGAAAACCCCTTTCTTCGTGGATTTTTTTTGCTGTGGGACGGGGGGCGGGGGAAGGGAATAATTTACATTCAGTTTGTGAGTTTCACCATCATGGGAGCTTGGCAGCATACAGGAGAGGGGCCGGGAATCATGACCACAAAACACGAAGACCTGGCCAGGCACCGGCCTGTGTTTACGGACCCTCCAAAAAAAAAAAAATGAGAAAAGGGACAGACCCCGACTCATGTCCGATCCTGCGGCTCGAGGGCTGCAATTTCTCTCATGACTTGAGCTTTGTCCGCCTCAAACTGTTCATCCTCTGTCAGGAAATAGGCAGAAGTTGTGCGATGAGGCTCCGGAGCTTGTTTTGTAACGTGCTGCATACAAGAGGATTGAGCAAAGGACGGACCAGAGGGGCAGTACCTTTTTCGAATTTGAAATTGGCAAACAAGCGGAGGAGCTTGCTTCGGTTAGCAATGAGTATGCTGATGATTCCAGGAGGCTTATTCTGGTTAGCAGCAAATAGCTGTAAAGATCCAGAGCTTTGTGAGTGAGCAAGATACGTGACAGGTCATTTTGTCAAAGTCATAAGTTTCGGGGAGTGGCCGACATATAAATACCTTGAATACATGAAATGCTTCCATCTGTATGCTCTTGCTCGACTCCTGCAAAGATGTGCACTTTTCGTTTCATCGAATAGTTTTATCTCAGGAAGATACTGCCGCGTGTAAGACTTGGCAATAAAAAGCCCAAACTCATATTTCCCTTCCTAGATTACTGAGCTGGTAATTTTGTTGAAGGGGAAAACCATTTGATCCCTCTCAAGTTCATTTAAATTGTTCTGTTAAGAGTGGTTGTGAGCTTCATGTTCTAGAAAGGAATGACTCGTATTTGACTTGAGTGAAGAAATCTAGAAAGACATATACCCTGAGAAGATTCATGAGAATCATCAAATTATCCATCGAGCTCACGTAACGCATCATGACAGCTGAGTTTGATCGATCCAGCAAAATATCCCCAAGAAGCTGTCGAAATGAGATAATAATTAGCACAGGTAGAAAGATAATATGGACTTGGTCAGGACTAGACAAATAAAGATAAAATAACCCCAACTTAAAGCATACGAGGCATGTGAAAACCTTGAAAATCTTATCAACCAAAGACTATAACTTCTCTCTACATAGCCCGACACAAATCACAGATCCCCCAAGGAATGAAGGAGAAGTTGTTTAGCTGACCCCACCCAAAATTGAAACAAGTGACCTTTTGAAATACTTCAAGAAAACCTTTCAGCTGATTCAGAAACAACACTATACATCTTCGTGCCAGATTAAACAAACTATATGCTTCATCCATCCATACCTAAGGACAAACCAATATCCTGGATTCTTAAAAGCATATGCCCCAACGACTAGCTTTTTGACGTGTAAGGAAAAACTATCTTTCAGGACTAGACAAGACAAACATGAGCAGATCTTTCATAGCAATAGATAATCAATCACAGGAAGAAGACAAGAAACACCAACGACTAGCCTCGTGGAATATTAGTGCCGATCAATTTGCACACCAAAGGCTAACTGGCAAAAAGCTGAAAGAAAATGTGAATTGTATGTTCACACCTGGAAGAAAACAGTAAAAGACCTACATGGACCATATAGGCCTAAAAGTGCTGCCTATACCAGTGCATGCCCCTTTTCCAGTCCTCCAAAACTAGCTGTTCTAATGGGAAAGGCATGCAACTTTCACATGACTAAGTGGTTAGAAAAATCTTTGCATTCATGTGTAAAAGTTGTTGCCTTCAAAAATATATCCCAGTAACCGTCAAATTTACCTTGATAGCCTGTCTTCTGGTAATGTAATTGGTAGATTGCAAAAGCTTGGAGTTATAATCAGCAAAGAACTGCAAGAAGAAATCAACAGTAAACAAATCAGGAAGTAATTACATATTAGAAAGCTAAAATTCAGAATAAGAACAATCGGCAAAAGAAGAGGGACAAAAGGTAATTCACATTCACATAATCAAACTCCTGATGGTAAGTTCATATTGTCAAAATTGCCACCTTGAGGGGGTCTAAATCAAACAACTGGTACTTAAACAACGAACAAATCACATGTATACCTCTCTTCACATCTCAAGAACACCCGAGGAGGAGTGATTGTAAAACATGGCAAGCACAGGTTGGCCAGGTCAGAATAAACATGTACCAAAGAGAATTATGAAATCAGATGCTTGGATAAGAGTATGTCAAGTGCACATCCCATAAAAAACATCAATTCTTCCATTCTACATCTAAATAATTACTACTCATCCAACGAATAGACATCCTCAATGTGCTCTCCCATAGAAGCGTAAACTTCTACAACTCCTCCAAACAGGCTCAAAGACATACTAGAACAACAGTCAGCACCAACAAGCCTTGTTTCAGTCAAAGGGGTTGGCTATATGGATCCCCCTAATGCGGACCCACTGTAGGTTGCATCAAGGGTAAAAAAGAAGATAAATAGAACTAAATAAATTACGCAGAACAGCATAAGCATGTCTGTTGAACAGTTAATGCGATGGCAATACATTTGAAGGACAAAAAGTACAACTCTAAAGGTACACGCACGAAAATGAAGAGATGGCGTCACTCACCCAGTCATAATTTTTGGTCAGAAATTCAGCCACAGTAGATTTATGCCTGGTCAATAGTTCCTGAAACCAAATGCTAAAAAGGGTTCACAGAAGTGCAAGTGTAAGCTCACAGGTCTTGGACAATCATTACAGCAGGCAATAAACAACTAGTCTGAAGGTATGAAGCAATTAAATGGCAATAAAAACTACAGATGTGAACTTGACAGAGAGAGAGATCCAGGTAAAGATCTGACCTTGAATGTTGCAGCAGCATCTGCAGCAATATCAAAATTTGGAAGCTGTATATAATCGAAAAACTTCTTCACATGCTCGGATTCTAACACATACCTGAAAAATATTAGCAGCATCTTTGCTAAGTCAAGGGAGGATGGCTATATTTCAGGATAAACCATTTAAATAAAAGATAGGACATAGATAACATCTTTAAAAATCTTAAGCATAACAAAAAGGAAAAAAAAAATTGTTAGCTAGCTTCAATCAAATTTATTCTATAGACTTAAGATGAATCAGCCTTCACCATGACATGTGAGGGGATCTAACTCCAGACTCCAGTTGAGCAGCCTCAGAATTGAACCAAAATCAACAAATTTGAGAAGAAATTTCAATATACATCACCCTATAGTAGATAGGTCAGGATCCATATATGCAACCATTGAACACCCAAAGCATACGATCTATTCTTAGCACTACATGAAAGTATTTCCAGTTACTGTTCAATGAGATGCACACAGAAATACATGACTTACAGGAGTCTGAGAAACTGCTATAGCTAATCAAGGCAATTTCATCAATACAATATGCTCATTATTCAAAAGAAGATTACAACAAATAATGACCTTACTCTCTCTTGGAAAAAGAAAGCATTGTTCATTTCACAAGTAGTTTGACCTCAAATATCCAAGATACGCAATGCTGTCCAAGATTCGGCAATGATTTGGCTAATTATCACAGTTCAAGAGGAGATTAAATTGCCAATAGCCGATGAATAGCATTGACTACCATAAGCAAATTTAAGTAAACCTAAATTTTGCATGCTCACCTTGCAGCACTCTGGTGACGAATGCACTCCCTAAGCATTGCACCGTAGTGCAGAGCCATTTCTGTGTCATAACTGAAGCAAACAATATTTATAAATCAGAGGCTGCTACTGGTGGAGAAAGAACAAAATGCTGATCGATGGAGAAAGCTCAGTAGAGTCCCAAGCAGAACAGAAATAGCAAACTGCTCAAAACAAACGGTTTTGAAGAACTCTACCAGTCACCTTCTACTGTAAAAAAAAAACTAGCTATCGAAACTAATCAAAAGGTATTCGAACTTACCAACTTAATTGAATAATTCCAGTCACTTCAGAATATAAGGATCATATGGGCATCCATTAAAATAAACTCTCTTGCCAGGATCATGTTCTAGGCGAAATATACATAATAAAAGAAATTCCACTTTGCAGAAATCTCTAAGATTGATAGTGTTCATAGAACAGTGACATCTATTATTATTTCAATGCAAGACATGGCATAAACAAGTAGTTCCATAAACTTGTGGAGAGCTTTCTAGCTACAGACATGGTAACAAACAATATGGAAAAGTTTCGAGCACATGGACATTCTAAGAGTTGGAAAACTTTCTTCTGATAACGAAGCTTATTTAGCAAAAAGCACAACCTATTCCCTAAACAATGTAAAGAATAAAGTAACGCAACACTACAGTCCCAAAACTCTACAGAATGAAAAGGTAGCTTACCCTGCTACGAGAGTATCTAAAAGATCGAAGTTCGCTTCCAAATAATCAGACGCAATCAATCGGGACTGAACTTGCTGCCTTTGTAGATTTGCGACAATCTGAGTCGCATCTTTTCGAGCCTGCACAATATGGTCCATCTCATAGATCACCACAGAACCAAGACCTCTCAAAATGTAAGCTAGAAAAACGTCCCACAAAATTGGCCTCATAAGCTACATCAAAAGATTCAGGCAAGATTACCTCCAACTTTAACTTTGGAAGGCAAAGGATCACAAGCCTCAACGCGTCTTCTCTGAAGAACTCTTGTGTCAACTGTGCACAAGCTTCTGCAACTGGCTCGGATTCGCTATCTCCATACAGAATTGACTTCATCTCCCTTAAATTTCTGTATAACTCCTCCACCTAGTAAAAGTATTAATGCATTAAAAAAGTCATATTCTTAGAGGATGACATATGCAAGACTCGTGACAACATATTTCATCTACTGTAAAGAGTTGTGCGTGAAGATGCGAAGCATCAGGAGGAACTTCGATTTCAATCCTCACCACGTTATGAACAGCTTTTACATAGAAATACAAGACTGGACCTTCCACTTTTTTCACTTGGCAATGAACAAGTCACATAAAGGCCATACATTTTCTCATGTCAAAGAAAGATTAGCGAAGGTAACGCGGTAGAAGCCTCAACTAAAGGCCCCTCAAGCCAAGAGATGGTGATACGCAAGCTCTCTAACAATCCAAAATCTGAGCTTCCGAAGAGGCAGGGTGCGTATTCAAAAAAAGATTCACAATGATCTACTGACTGAAGGTGAAATACAACGCTCCACTCCTTATCCAACATGACTATGCGATTCCACTATAAACAATGTGAATCGCGGGAAGATTACGTTCCCCACCAAAAAAGCTCTCATAAGCACCCGAATTCAATCCAAAGACAGAACGAACGAGTCCCTCCCAGCTAACTCTGCTTCGATCATCGATATATTTTCACGAAAAACTCATTTTAAACGCCACACAATCAGAAACCTCGAATTATCTCAGCTCACGTACCACCCAACCGACATTAGACAACAATAACAAAAAGGCAAAAAAAGGGAAACCGGCCGGACCTTCTCCTCGCGCTTGGTGTCGCGAGGCTCCCCACCGCGATCGACGTAGACGAGGAGCTCCCGCGTCTGTCGGACGACGTCGGCCGGGGTCCGGGCCTTGTTCTTGAAGATCCCCTTCATCTTCGGATCCGAGAGCCCCGGCTGCAGCGGCGGCGGCGTCGGGTGCTGCGGCGAGAGCCGCCGCAGCGCCGCCGACGTGGACCCGCTGCGGGCCACCGGCGGGCGGGAGATGCAGATTCCTATTTTGCCGCCCCTCCTCAATCCCCTCCCTCCCTCCCTCCCTCTCTCTCCTAGGGTTTCCGTTCTCCGATCGCAGTGCCCCAGGCAGGAGAAGAAACAGTGAAGAACGCAGAGAAACACGGGGAGCTCTTTGTTTAAATTTTTTTTAATTTTTTTAATTATTTTCATTTTGTCTGTTCTTATTCTTTATTTTTTTAATTATTCATGCGTTGACGTAGTCGTGCTGGGTCACAATATTTCTTTTTAATAATTGTAATAATATCCAAACCGATTTACTTCGTGCCGGAACGCTAAGACGGTTTCGGCCGTTAGTTCCTAAGCACGGTCCAGCGTGGCGGGATCAGGTGCGGGAGAGTGCACGATCAAAATCCGTCGATTTCCCAATCCATTGACAAGGTGCCGATGTAAGCCATGATGATAATTACAACAAAAATCAAAGAGAAATTTCCTTTTTCCCATCTGGCTTTTCTGGGGAATTGCGTGCTATAGCATGGCATCTCTCGATTGCATGCGGCAAAGGCCCTTTTTATTTTTATTTTTATTAACATCATTGCATGAGCATCAAATACGAAAAGGACAAGAATGGGATGGAATATCTATTAAAAGGAAATTGTGGGAAAAAGAAGTATTCGATCAATGAGATTTACATGATAATAAAAAATCCTCTGTATCTTTTTAAAAGTTATTTCTTTTTCTTAAAAAAGAATTTCACATTGACACTCTCTAATTCATATGTATTTTTCAGTCGCGCAGCAGAAGAGGGGTTGATCGAAAAGAAAGAAAAAATACTTCTCGACAACGTGATGGAATTGAGTTTAAATTTAGGGTGACCATTCCCGATCGTATAAAATTTACTCCAATCATACTTTTGATTGGTGGACGGCAATCGCGTGATATCATCCGCATTTATGTTCTTTTCGCCGGCGAGTGATGTTGGCTACTTTTAAGCAACCGGCGAAAAGGTTTGTCAGAGGAAGTTTCTGGTTGGAATAAAATATGATCCTCATCGTGGGCATATTTGCTAGCTTGCGTGTGCAAAATCTCCTATCCGGATTTTAGGATAGTGGTCTGATCTCTCTCGAATGTTGGTATAACCGCCGTGTTGCTACTCCCCTTTTGCCCCTCTTTGCTAGCTACCCACGTTTTGCGGTGGAATTGGGATTGGGGTTCCCTGACCGTGTGTCAGGAAAATCTAGGAAATCGAACGGTGGGGAGAGGATGCTCCCTTTACATGGAGAGAGTTTGGAAAAAAAGGGTTAGGATGGAAAGGATCCCTTGATTGCGTATCAGGAAATCCTTTTCGAGAAATCGGCAGCATGACGTCTTAGTCTGAACCATTGGATATAGACTTTCTTCCACCCCTTCCGGATTCTCGAGAACTTGGCTTTTGGCTCGTGAGCTTTCTCATTTCGTGATTTTCCGAAGAGTCGCGAAGACGGGCTGATTTCTTAATTTGTTCGATTTGTGCAACATTGATGTCTATCAATCACCTACCCTTAGATCCTATTCTAGTGTTCTAACCACATTTAAAGAAACAATACAAGGTCCTCACTCAACCACGACACGGAGCAACCTCCATCTTCCGATTCCACTAGCGAAGGAGCTTTTGACATTACACACACATATTACGTTCCTCACTTGTCAATTTCCACTAGCAAACGAACGACAGGAGCTGCTTGTAGTGCCCCCCCAGCCTCTTCCCCACTAACGCCGCCCCGCCGCAATGATCAGCCGGCAGAGTACGGCGTTAGTGACCTCAGTCTCCCCCTTGATCACCCTCTGGAACTGCAGTTCGGCGCCATGTTGCAGGCCCCTGTTAAACTCCCCGACGGCGAACTCTCCGGTCTCCTTGATGGGCTCAAGGTCGTGACCACCCTTGATCGGGTTCCACAAACTGGGGGCAGCAAGCTAGGAGAGAGGCAGGACGTCGAGGAGGAGGACGAGATAGAGTTTCATGTCTTATTGTGGTGAGTTTGCTTTGGGAGTGTTGTGCGGAACGCTGGGGTTTGTTGCTGGTTTTATTGCACCAGAAGCCTTGTCTTTCTACTTTATGCGAAGTAACAACTCTGAAGTGATCATAGTTCAGCAAAAAAATCGTAAGAAAACTAAGCACAATATTAAAAATGCACGATGGATATTGCTCGATCATCTGATAACAACATCCGATATGACGGCATCATCTGTTTCGCGTACGGTCTGGATATGCAAAAGGCTTTTCAGGCATCTTTGACAGGGTGGAAATACTTGAGCTGCTTGAAGTGCTCCCACGGCTTCTCCCACACGAGCGCCTCGTAATTCTTGACCCCCGCCGAGTCACTTGCCGCCAGGATCAGCCGGTAGGTCGGCGCCGTGCCGTGCTGTGGGTCCTTGTTGAACTCGGCCACGATGTTGCATATTTGTGTTTCCCTGTATTAACAAAAATTTCAATGTTCTCATTGCGCCAGGATCAGCCGGTAGTCAAAAACTGTTATCATGAAATTCTATATGCTCCTATCTATTTCTAAAGTTTTTTAGTTCTTGTACATAAGAAATACATCAATTAAATAGACGCATGTATTTACGAAATTCATGAATCAAGAAATACATAAATTCAAGAGATTCATAAATATAGAGACACGTGAATTCAAGAGATTTGTGAACTCAATAAATACGTGAACTAAAAGATACATGAACCTAGAACATTCATAAATTCGAGAGATACGTGAACAAAAAGACGTATCTTAATTTATCGGCTTTTGTTGATCCATTAACCATAATTATAACACGCACATCAATTGACCAGGGACGGATTCAAGTGGGGTGGCCCTTTTTGAAGATAATTACAGGCAAATCTGTTTATATTCTGCAAATTTCAAAATAGCTTTCTGGAATTGTCACGTTGGTTGGACAATTTTTGAGTGGGATCAACCGATGCCGGAATTTCTCTGTAAAATGGGATGTTTTCTTCGTAATCTGCGTGACTCGGGCACCGATTTTGTAGCCAATTATCAACACTAGAGGGGCCTAATCACATAAATACATATTTAAATTCACACATAAGTTGTCCTACATCATGTCATGACAGATTAACAGAGTTTCGTACGATAAAACGAGCGGCTATCCTATGTATTGTGAAAGACTAACGTGTTTCCATGGGAGATGTAAAATATAGGGATAATAACTTGTGTCGTCGTGTGGTTCAACCTTCTTTCAAAGTTCAAACTGGCCTTTAAACTTTTATTTTGTCTTAGCTTAGAGGTAAACTCCATGGATATCATTATTTTTACCTAAAATGACTTACGAAAATTGCATGGTGGTCCATGATAATGATTATATGGAATCACAACTTTTATTCCTCAATTCATTAGCCAAAAGAAAAGAGAGCTAAATAGCTTTTACCTTGATTTATTTGGATGGAACTCAGCAAGTATCGCCCTCGAAGGACAAAAGCTCCAATGACTTCCCCGGCGCCTCCAATACAAGTGCCGCGTAACACGGCGAGGTCGGCTGGGCCATGAGGAGATGCAGGAAGTACTTGGTGGTGCCGCCATCGACCTGAGTCTCCCCTCTTCTGATGTCTTTGAACACCAGGCTGGTGTGCTTCTGGCCGTTGTACGTGTTGACAGCGAACTCGGCGACTGCTCGGACGTGCGGATCGTGCAGGTCCTTGATTGGCTCCCAGGGTCCGGCCACCAACTTCCGGCTGACGGCGGCGATGGCCGAGAGAGGGAGGACGGCGAGAAAGACTACTCACGTGATTATTTGCAGAGTTCAAAGAATAAGGATCAGGATCATGTGATGCATGGATTTTTTTAATATATTATTTCGTGATAAATGCAGATGAGGTAATCATTGTTATTGTTTTACTTAATGATGTTGCGCGTATACAAATAGATATCTTTTTTTAACAACGTAATTAATGGTTGCTTATTAGCAGATTTGCTGGTTTTATAGGCTTTTTTTTTGTTCCTTATGTTGAAAATCTATAAGATACTCGATTGACACCATGGCTCAAAGTGGGATATTTGTTTGCCATACTAGTTTTACTTCTTTTGTTCTGTTTCCCTATAATGCGAGTTTATGCAATTAGCTTTTTGCAGAGCAAAAATTGCAAATTTGGTAACTGACCCCATGTCTATGATTTTATTTTATTGCCATATTTTTTCTTTATGTTTTGCCAAAATTTGCAATCCTAAAATTTTTACCTTCAATAAAAGAAGACAAAAAAAATCAAATTAAATTGACAATCTTACTGTCATGGTTTTTTTAAGCTGACATATATTTATTTCAAAATTGTGTTTCAAGGTAGTTTCACCTAAATTTTTCAAATTTAAAATCGTATGCCAGAACTTGATAGTCGACAAATCAGTAAATTAAAATTTGTGGGTTCTACATGGTGGCATGGAGAATAAAAATTACCATGTACTTTGCGCTAGCATTATTCCTAAACACATCTTTGTTACACCCAAATAAGACTCACAATCTCAATTTAGGTCTATATATGTAATCGTATCAAGTTAAATAAATAGAGTACAACATCTGATTACAACATTGAATCATAAAAAACCTCTCATATTTCTTCTTTTAAACTTGATTCAAGGGCCTAAATACTTTAAACTCAAATTTAGGGACGTCAAATGAGTGGGTCGGGTAAAAATTGACCTGACTCTACTTGTAGCGAACTCGGACTTGATCCTACTCTTTTAGAGGACTTGAGACCACATGCGAGGTCGTGATGCCCAGGCACGTCATATGTTCCTTATTATGTTCTAAACTTTTTCTTTTTATCTTTTCTTTGATTAGTGCAAGCGGAAGCATACATATGCATAATACACCCAACACATCACAAGTACACAAGCACTATTTCGTGCCTATATTACATGAGTTCTTGTACAAAAGTGGGGAAAACACCATCAAGCCTAAGCTCCTACTCCTAAAAATTGACTCATAAGTGGAGCCGTCTCGACACAATGGACCGAGATTGGAGTCTCCCCCTCACCGAAACCTTGGGGAATTGTGGATACCTTGGAGAAGTCCCACTAAATCACCATAAAAAAGCATGTAACAACACTAGTTCTTGTGAGGGATCCAATCATCTAGGTCTACATCCACCTATACTGTGGTGTCATAGCACCTGTAGGTCGTGTTTTCCTTGACGTCACGGCTAATGGTCTCTATGGTAAGCGACATCTTGAATCTGACTTGAAGGTCATGATCCATCTCATAGCCCTAAAAGGATTGTGCCTAAGATTCACTTACATTTCTTAGGCTTAAGTGGCACCACATTATGCATATACTTAGCCAAGAAAAAAGGAAATGTGTTCTTTTGGCATTAATTATCTAGATTTGGCCATAAATGTTCTTGGATTGCACTAATAAATGTTGATGCCCAAGTGGCCTCTGCAATGCGCAAGAGAGGTCTACACTTTTCACCATATGCCACTTGTCTCATTAGGTTCAACCTTAGGTGCATGAGTTGAGTAAATGTATTTAATGAAGCATTAAATGTTATTAATTACACTAAGTCCACTTGGCTTTATATGAATGGTCAATGGACTCGTTCATGCCAAATGAAAATCAAGTGCTAATTTAAGCTAGAAAAAGTATGGCCAAGCTCGTTGGTCGAAGTGTGGTTGGATGGTGGCTAGCACGACAATTAGGCAAAGTCGAGTTATGACTACGTCCTAATTGGGGCCTAAGCCAATTCATCAATCCATGGCTTGTTCTCTTCATTCCATGGTTGATTTCATCGTCCTAAGTATCATAGGTGGCTAACCGAAATCCCACAATAGCCGATCAATGGCTAAACGGCAATCGGGCGCATGGCCGGGGGTGGCTGACATGTCTGGTCCTTGGACCGTTCGACATAGGTCCATGTTTCATGCGTGATCAGTGGATTAGTGTTTGGTCGATCCTTGGACCGTGCCTTGATCGTCTGTGGATCATGCGTGTATCGTCCACCAACCCTCGGGTGGATTGTGCTTGAATCAATCCTTGGATCGTGCATGAACTGTGCACGTATCGATGCCAGGATTGATCCTTCAATCGGGTCAAGATCATGCGTTGGATTGACACATGGATCGAGGGTGATAGCGAGGTGACAAGTTGGGTGAGTGGCGACGCAAGGTGAGCGACGAGTTAGGCAAGTAGTGAGCAAGGCAAGCAAAGGCTGATGGCAAGCGGCGAGACAAGCGACGAGTGAAGGGGATGACGAGGCCACCGAGGTCCTTTGGTCAAATTAGGGCTCAACAAGAAAAATAATGAAGAATGGCTCCTCTGCTCTTGGCCTCGTCACTTCATAATATGTATTATGTAGACATGAGTAAAACTCCTATTTGTACATTACACAACTTGTATTATATAGGGCGATTTAGTTAGTTCATCTCATTTTAAATATTTATATATATTATTCGGGTTGTCCAACTCGGACCCAGAATCAAGTATTAACCCACACAGAATCAAGTTAGAGATTTCAGGACTAATAATCGACTCGATCATCTTAACAACTGACTAGGACCGGTCGGGTTCGGCCGGTCCAAGGTTGGTCTAGGATCGACCTTGGACCATTGCTCATCCCTAGTTCCCCAAGTGCACTTTACTACTATGAGTTGATAAATAGTAAACTAGCCTTTATTTGGTGTAGCGTGAAATGAAGAACCAATCCATCAAATGAATCCATCAAATGATAGATATCAATGACAAACAAGACATAATTAGCACTATTTGAATCGCTATTATCTACAACTGCAATATCATATGTAGACTTAAATTTAGTTCCTTTATCTTTCTTGTTCTTTAGCTTAAAGGAAATTACTTTTAAGATGCCATCTCTTGCCATTGCTCCAATAGGCAAAACCACCTATCGTACTCTAACAGTTGCTCAGGTTTATGTTACATCTATTAGCATGAATAATAGTTCTTCATCCACTCTCATCTACTAAAGTAGCAGATAGATATTCACTAAATTCTTTTTAGCGGATTTCCTCACTCAGTTGTGAATCCTATCAAATGACCTAGAAGAATTACTAACAACAGTAATAAATCATTTTAATCACCTCACAATGATGATAATATAATCTAAGCATATACCTCGTCTTCAAAATCAAGTTTAACATAACTTAATTGAGCAACGATCACATTAAATTCATTGATATGATTAGTGACCGATTCACATTCGCTTGTCTTCAAGTTAAACAGACATCACATCAAATTGACATAGTTGATCACAAAGGGATTCTCACACGTATCGGACAGAGCCATCATCAAAACGTATCGGACAGAGCCATCATCAAACTTGTGGTGGTCTTCTCTTTAACGATGTGAAACATGACGCTACAAGCCAACCTTAGTCGAATAACACTCAACGCTTGTTTGTCGACTCTGTGTCTCCCCTAGACAAGGCTAAATTCACTTACCTAATTCGAAATATGAAATTTCTTTGGGTTAGGAAAGTTTCCTATTCAGATTCAAATTCAAGATATATTCTTAACATGTCTAGAAATATGAAAGCACTTTTTTTTGCCCTAAAGTGGTCATTCTATATACATCATAATTTGGGAATTGGCCTTAGATCCATTGTCAAAATTATACATAATTTGCAACCTAAAAATAAATCCAAATAGTTTCGAAAATAAAGCAACAAAATTTGAGTGTCGTGCTCGATTACCCAACCTGGGTGGTGGATTTGCTCTCTGGTCAACTTAAAGACGGACTAAAATAAGAAAGTAAACGACGACTATGGTCATGTTGTCCCATGAGGTATTCTCCCAACACTCAACTTACGAGAGATTGGTAATCCAGTCGAATTACGAGTTTAACTACATCAGACTTACCCTTGTAGCTAGTTAAGACGGTAAAATACGATCGTCTGATTGAATTTGCGAGGTGACTGATTCTTATTAACTTCCGAATTCGAAAATTTAATTACGAGACTAGGATTTCCGTAGTAGCAAACTTGCGAGTTTTAACTTTTCAAATTGTGAATTAGCAGCTCTGGCGTGATATTCGTATGCCTTTTCTTTTTTTTTTATATATATTTTGTGTGCATATATTTGATTTGATTTTTTTAATGATAAGAAGTAGACGGGAGCATATTGTCATATGGACGTAGGAATGGATATGCTTTGTGATATTCAAAACCCTCACTTTGAGAGCAATGATTTCATGTAGATGTCCTCATCATGTTGACCGTGCTCTTTGCCCAAGTTTGGACCTTTTTGGCCGCATTGTTCTTTGGCTTTTATTATTCGGGGAAAAAGAAAAGAAAAGAGAAAACCTTTGACGTTTAATCTAATCGAAATATCACTAATTTTTTTTCCTAATCCCTCGCACCGAAGTAAATTATCCGAAAACAACCCAAGTCTTTTTACCATTTAAATATTTAAAAAAAACTTGAAAAAAGAACCTGTCCATTAGACGTGATGCCCTTTAATTATATCGAGTTTCTTGAAAATATTATGATGGTTGGAAATAGAAAGATTAACAAAAAAAAGTCACGATCAAAAAAATGCTTATTTACGTGTAGGAGTTGTTAACTTTTTTTGAGCGATCCAAGAAACATAACATGGTAGTTACCCTCATCTTATGAGGACGCATGTGTTTAATTCTTTACCTTGAGAACGACAAATTAGTAAAATCGACCAGATGGAACACGACTTTGGAAGTTGGAGTCCATAATAAGTTAATCTTCTCCAGGGAATTATAAGTCAAGCCGCTTTTTGGTGGGACAAAAGGCCCACTTAATAAGGTATCACGGAATTTATTTTTATTTTTTTTGGTAACCAAGGTGTTCGGATTAACTTGCGCGCACCTCGACTATTCCTCGGAGATTTATCTTTTTTTTTTTGGTAAATCTCGGGGATTTATCTTTGATTGTAACAAGAAACAAAAAAAAAGATATTTTTCTTTTTTTGATGACCGAGTAATTAATCTAGAGGATGAGGCCAACACAGCTGCCCACCAAAGATATATTGTAATATGTCAAAAAAGATATATATATATATATATATATATTAAATTTTTAACATTTTGACGTGATAGAAAACGTAACAAAATAATTATCCTCATTTATGACGAAAGAATGGCTCCATAATTGAGGAAATTACCTAATTTAATATTGAGGACAAATATGATCAATGATTTCAGCAATCGAGTCAATGACCGGTCGATTTTCTTCAATCAAATCGTGCATCGCAAGAGTAACCATGCGGCCGCTTAACCTAACATAAGTCCACCCCTCGATTGGGATAAGCACGTCAGCCAACTATGGCAATATATCACCCAATTTTTTTTAATACGGTGGATGATTCATTTTGCCTTAAGGAGCAGCAAAATTAAAAAAGTAATTTTTTGGGGGGGAGGTGCATATAATAAAATCAAGGAATACATTTATTATATTTACAAAAGAAGAAAGAAAAGAAGAAAAAAGAAAAAAGGGAGGCTCATGAAAAGTTCGTGTGCCCTCCTTCACCGAATCCTCCCCCGTCCTTTTTTAATTTCTGTATTTGATTTCTTCTTAGCGTAAGAGGACAGTCTAAACTCTCGCACGCCCCTCGCACCATTGATGACTCTCTCTGCTTTCACAGAGCCGACTCTCTCCCTCTCTCTCTACCGCCGTCGTCTCCGATCGCCGTCGTTCTCTCTCTTCGCCGCTCGTTTCCTCTCGCTCTCGGCTTCTTGGGGGAGTCGCGCTCGGTGGGTGCGCCGTTCGCTCGGTGGGTGCGCTTTTCTTGGATTCCTTGGTTTAGCTAGGCGGCGCCGCACGATCAGTGAAATTCCAGGGTTTTAGAGCCCCGCGATCTCGCCTCCCCCGCCCCCTCACTTTACCTTGACCTCCCCCGCCGCGGCGACCGACGTCCACGGCGGCGCGTGGGCCGTTGATGTCTTCGCTCGCCGATCCCAACCCCGCCAACGACAGCCGCCGCCTCGCCTCCGCCGCCGCGAAGCGCAAGTTGGACGATTATGCCCCTACCGCCTCCGACGACGACGACTTCGCCGCCGATTTACTCAGCATTCGGATGCGAAAGGACGAGCTGTACTCCGTCCACCAACCCTCGTTCGCCACCGCAAGCAGCTCGAGCTCCGGGAGGGTGCCGTGGCCCCTGCCGCACTCCCCTCTGCCCTCCTCGCGTTTGGCTTTCGCCTCGAGGCTCCAATTCTTTGTGAGGATGATCTCGGAGGGCAAGACCTTGGTTTTCCAGGCGAATTCGAGCGATACAGTGCAGTCGATACACGAGCGGATTCAGGTGATCACTGGGATTCCCGTCAGTGAACAGAGGCTGATTTATAGAGGGAAGCAGCTACAGTGCGAGAAATCTTTGGCCGAGTGTGGAATCCAAAATGATGCCGGGCTGCATTTAGTCGGCCGAATGCGGAGCACGGGGCACCCTCAGGCTTGGCAAATCATTGACGACATGATTTCGCTTATTTGCCGTCTTTGTAAAGGTGAAACTGTGCCCTATGCTCTTAAAACTATTAGAACTAGGATATCGGAGTACTTGTCTATGACTCCTAAGGACGATGGTGATCCAGCCACTGGGCATCTTCAGATATTTATGTCGTCCTCTGCGCCTGCGGCACTTGTTATGCTCTACATGTCGCCAATTAGGGGTAACAAGGAACATGCTGATGATTCGATTAGGCATTTCCTTGACTCATGTATAACTGAGTTGCCAAAATCTTTGCGATCACGCTGTGCACCAGTAGTGCTGGAGTTTTGTAAGTTGCTCAGGAGATTATCTTATGATGACCCATTGTACTTATCTTGCCGGAGTAGTCTTGGGTCAATGATGGAGCTTATTAAGGTTTCATGGATATCAGAACATACCGAAAGTGTGAAGAGGGCGATTTCCATACAAGAGATATTCCCCTTCGTCAGTGAGCTGGCAAATAGGTTGTCCAAAGATTTGGAATTGTCCCTTTCTTCATCTGCAAGTGTGGGGACTTGGGGCGATGTCCTTGATTTCACGATGTTTTTGCGCCCTTTGCGAACTGCAATTTCTGGACACAAGGGTTTCAAACATCCAATCTCTTTGCCTTTGAAAAAGAAACATCATGATGTTCTCATGTGTACTGAAGAAGTTGAATTACTTTATCAAATCTTCGAGCAGATGCTAATGAAGATGAGTGAGTGCCTTATCGGAGTGGAGGAGCGCTTATCTGCAAAGGTAAGTGGGGAAATTGATATTGCATATCCAGGGTGGTCTCGTTATCTTACTATTTTGAAGGAACTGAATGCCATTTCAAAACTTTATCTGGGTTCCGAAGAACGATTTTGGGAAATTTTGAGCTTGAGGAAGTGTGCATTGTGTATGCTAGTTGTTCGTTATGCAAAGCGAAGTGATGATCACAAATGGCTTCTAGAACACAAAGATATCATGGATTTTGAGTCCAGGAGGCACTTAGTGATGATGATGTTCCCTGAAGTGAAAGAAGAATTTGAAGAACAGCATGAGATGCTGATTGACAGGTCTCAGTTATTGTCTGAATCATTTGAGTATATAGCTAATGCAGAAGCTGAATCTCTGCATGGGGGTATATTTATGGAATTTAAAAATGAGGAAGCAACTGGTCCTGGTGTCTTGCGCGAGTGGTTTGTTCTGGTTTGCCAAGCTATTTTCAATCAACAAAATCCTCTTTTCGTAGCATGTCCCAATGATCGCAGAAGGTTCTACCCAAATCCAGGTAATATTGCAGGGTGATGTGTGGGATTTTGTTTAAGAATGCTGGTTGTTGTCCTTAGGTTTTGCGAAAGCAAAAAAAGTGGATGATAGACGGTTTATCTGTCGGTGTATTGTATGTATATCGAGTGCAGCATTTGACATATGATTAGCACTTGTAGTTATAGTATGTAGGGTGAACGAGTGGGTTGGTAGCTTTAAGGTCCTGTTTGGTTAACACCATACCCGAATTAGAACCAAGAGTTTCAGATTAGAGAAGTTGAACAAAAAGCACAATGGATAGATGAACTGCCCAAATACCTAGTCTGTTAGGTTCAATACACAGGTTGATACCGTTTTCTTTGCCTTCCTACTATTGCTCATTTGATATTTCTGGTTTCTATTGCTTCTACTGCAAGATTTTGATAAACAGCATTCATAGTTGTGTTTACTCTGTGTGTGTGCACTCGTGTGCGCATGAGAGAGAGAGAGAGAGAGAGAGAGAGAGGATTGGCCAGAATTGTGTCACTGGCTCAGTTCTGACTACCGAATGAGCTATGGTGGCTAGTACTTCGAAGATGATGATAAATAGGTTAAAAGTCTTTTCTTGTAGGAAGCAGAAGAACCCTAAACATTTAATCCGAAGGTGAAGGGGATGACGACATTGGGGCTTTTGAGGAATGGGAAGTGGGTGTCAGTTCTGCCAAGTAGATGTTGATTAACATATTAGAGTTTGCCTTGCTGAAGGACAAGATGGTAAAGATAGTTAAAAAAAGCCAAACAAATGGGTCAATCTGTCAAGTTTTGATCTTCGTTTATTTAATGCTTTGCAACCTGAAACCAATCTGTTGGAACTGGATAAAATTGGTCTGAACAAGGCCATAGTTCAACTAAGTTTTTTTATTTGGTTAAGGAAGTATGGGTTTTTAGGAACCTGGTTATTTAGCATGTTGAACACCTTCTCTTTGCAGACCACACGATATTTTTGTGACAAAGAGTCTCGGAGAACTAGATACATAGTTGAATGAAATGTGATAGTATGGTCATATGGCTGCATGTTGTCAGTTATGGCTTAATTTTGGTTTTATTGCTGTAAAAAGATAAAGATTGTTTGAAGTAATCGGGGTGTTGTGTGAGCCGGAAAATTGACCTTACAATAGCAAGATTGTTCCAGTGGGTAGAGTCAAGTTTACTACAAAAATCATTTGCTATGTTCCCTTTTGTTTGTGGTTTTCATGGCTGATTATCTTGCAGTTTGTTGTTCTTTGTCACTTTGGGGAATTTTTTATCTTCATGCTACATGGATGGGTACGTAAGAAAAGTTCCTTTGGGGAATTGCTGGGCTCTTGATATTTATTAAAAAACGATAACACTTGTGTGATCTACTCGTGTACTTGTCACCTTGCCCTTCTGTAATTAATGTTCTGTTATCTTTATTCTAAAAGTCTTATCAGTATTGACAATCAACACTCGAATGTTTTGCAATTAAATGTTTGAGATGATTTATTTCTTCTTGCCCTCTGTCTCTAGGTAGAAGTCCTCTATTTGACATTAGTCATGATGATTACCTGAGTTCTGTCATTTTACTGTTATGCAGCATCTACAGTTGAACCCTTGCACCTCAAGTATTTCAACTTCTCTGGTCGAATGATAGGCTTAGCTCTGATGCATAAAGTACAAGTAGGGATTGTTTTGGATCGGGTATTTTTCTTGCAATTGGGTGGATCTTCTATTTCTCTGGAAGACATAAGAGATGCAGATCCTCTTATGTATAACAGCTGCAAGCAGATTCTGGAAATGGATGCTGAATTTATTGATTCTGATGCTTTAGGACTAACATTCGTCAGAGAAGTTGAGGAGTTGGGATTGAGGAGAGTTGTGGAACTCTGCAATGGTGGGAAGAGCATGGTGGTTAATAGCAAGAATAGGAATGATTATGTTGATCTTCTTATAAAACATCGATTTGTTACCTCAATCTCTCAACAGGTATCACATTTTGCACAAGGTTTTGGTGATATTCTTAGTGACTTGAGGTTGCAGAAGTTCTTTTTTCAAAGTTTAGAGCTTGAAGATATTGATCAAATGCTACATGGGAGTGAGAATGATATTTCTGTTGAAGATTGGAAGGCACACACCGAGTACAATGGTTACAAAGCTAGCGATCCTCACATTGTCTGGTTTTGGAAGGTATGTGCCTATGTTTGTGGATTTTATCATATAATTTGTTACATTTTGAGTCAATAATCTCTCTGCATACGGCAGTTTGTTTGAATGTTATCTGGTTTGTCCTTTTATTATCTCTTCTGTCATTATCTTTGCATAGCTGTGGGCCTGTGGCACCTCATGCTCTGTTGGATACGTAAAATCTTGGATCTCAAGACAGAGCTGGAATTGGATTTTAATTAGAAAGGGATATTGTTGTGAGTAAATTCCTTTAGACATTACACCTAAATCCTATAGCCAGCACTGTTGGCTTTTCTTAAGCATCTTGAGTAATAACATAATTCTATGACACAATTCAGAAGCTGAGAATGGCTTCAAATCCAGTATGCATTAAACAGTAATCTGTTGATTGGAAGAACATCATATTTATAAATTCTGAATTCTGCTAAATTCTGACTAGAAAAAATAAACCTCGAATTCAGTTAAAGTAGAAATAGTAAATTTATGGGAAATTGGCACGTATAGTTTCTGAATTTTACTGAATGTGCAATGTGTTCCATGAATTTGTTCAATATGATCCATGAACTATAATTCAATGTGCAATGAATTCCTTGAACTTTCAATTTGTTTAATATGGTCTCTGAATTTTTTGTTTATATCTAAATTTGTCCTTGGACTATGTAAAATTGCTTAACGTGGCCCTTGAATTTAAATTAATGGAAGGACGAAATTGATATTTTCATATAGTCTAGGGACTAGTTTGAGCGTATACCATAAGGTCAGGAACACCACTGCACGTTGGGCTAAAATTCATGGACCATATTAAGCAAATTGAAAGTTCAAGGACTATTTGTGTCATTATCCCTAAAATTACTAATCCTAGCAGACCTTTAATTTTCATGAGGTTACTGATCTATAATTAACTAGCTAAAGCATGCAATCAGCCATGCACAATCAAAATGATCCTTCTTCTTGGAAACTTGAGTAGATATGTTCATTAGATACAATTAACTTGTTTAATTTGTGGCTGTCTTGTTTCTGTCCATTGGAGATAACCTGGCCTTGCGTGTCAGAAGTGGTCAATTATTAGCTCCATACAATTTATTCTTATCCTCATTATATTTGCAGCTGGAATCAAAAGTTGGTCAGCCTGAGCATGCTCTGGGAAAAATTTGCTTGTTTAAAAACCCTTGAACTTGGAATGTGTTTCAGTATCAATCTGCATAAATTTGCTTGGACTTTCACCGCCACATGGATGCAAGCCTCTTCTTTCCCAACATAACCTTAGAGGAACATTTTAAGCCATGTGATCAAGTTCTCCATACCAGAAGCACATGTTGTCCTGCTAGGTGATATGGTTATCACTTACTCATGGCTTTAGTAACCTTGCTTGTGAATGTTAAGTTAGCCCAATCCTCCCTTAAGTGCAAGGAACAATTTCATGGTACCCATCTAATACTTATTAATTGAGTAAGAAGCATTAACATTTCATGCTACCCATCTAATACTTACTAATTGAGTAAGAAGCATTCTTATGTTAGTGTGTGCTGTATTTACATGACTAGGTTTGCAGGTGCATGCTTCTGAAATATAATCTTTACAAATTCTCTCTTGACTATCTCAACCATGAAAGTATCTGCATTTCTTAGTCTGGACTCTGCAGGGAGGACAGATCGCCTTGCTTTATATGGCATGAGATTTTTATTATAAAATAAGATGAAAATTCCTGAGGTCTAGGCTCTATGGCTTGACCCCACAAAATGTATGCTGGGGGCTAGTTGCTATGTGCGATACATTAGGGACAGGTTGGGATTGTTGGGTGCATAGTGTGTTTGTGCTCTTGTATGGGTTTTAAGTTGCTGTTTTCTTTGGGTTGGACTTGTAGAAAGTTTCCTCCAACAACACTCTAGTCATGGTAATTTACTGCTGAATTATTGTAGACGAGTAGTGATGAGATGCAATTTTGCATTGCAGGATTGAAATTTAGGTCCCGAGAAACCTCATTAATGTTGGTGAATGATTCTTTAGATTCAGTTTGAGAGACCTAGTTAGGGTTGGACTTGTAGAAAGTTTCCTCCAACAACACTCTAGTCATGGTAATTTACTGCTGAATTATTGTAGACGAGTAGTGATGAGATGCAATTTTGCATTGCAGGATTGAAATTTAGGTCCCGAGAAACCTCATTAATGTTGGTGAATGATTCTTTAGATTCAGTTTGAGAGACCTAGTTAATTTCTTATTGGCATGAATTCCCTTCACTAATCATATCTGTCAATTGAAACCATATTCATTCTGCATTACTTCCTTGTCAATTTCATATATCGTTCAGTAAATACAATGCAGATTGTTGGCGAAATGTCACCGCAGCAGAAAAAGAATATTCTTTTCTTCTGGACATCAGTGAAGTATCTGCCCGTGGAGGGTTTTCGGGGAGTGGCATCTCGCCTTTACATATACAAGTCCACAGAGCACCCAAGCCGCCTACCATCATCCCATACATGCTTTTACCGTCTCTGCTTTCCGCCTTATCCCAGCATGGCCATCATGCAACAGCGCCTTTCCATCATCGCTCAAGAACATGTAGGCTGCAGCTTCGGTACTTGGTGACAATTCAGTTTCATCATCATTTTGGGTAGGAACAAGTCCTTAATTGCACATAGAAGGTTCAGATCTTTCAACTTGTACAGAGTATAGGGCACCATAACTATCTGATCTATCATTGGACACTTAAAGAGGGTGTTGTAGATATCATGTCTCATCTGTCGTCTTCAGTTGTTGAGGTCTCTGTTCTCCCTTTTAACTGTTCATACATATATTTATAGATGCAGGGTATAAATAAAGTTTGGATGCAGGATGAAAGGGATGCTCCACCCTTTGCGGGACTTCATTCTTCTGGTAAAGATGGTCGCTTTGCATTGGCATGTAGATATACAGAAAGATTGACTGCAATGGCTCTCTCTCTCTCACACACGCACACGCACACATGCGTTTGCACTAGTATGGTTTGTCTGGATGTATCTGTAGTTGATGGAGGGGACAGGGGAAGTTAATCCTCTTCAGAAACTTTTCATCATTGATCTTATACGTGTAGATCATCGTTGAATGCATGCAGTTATGCACCATAGGTATGTATAGGGCTACATACGGGGCTTAGAGAACAATGCTCCGATAGATCGCTTTAGAGGAAGATCTGCCTTCTGTTCTCTTGTGAGGGAGAAAGAGTTTTGGGGTAAAATAAATTCAAAATGGGCAATGATCCATGAGCACGAAACATCTTGGGATTTTGCTTGTGCATTAGCTAGTGAGTTTTGACTGTACTTCAATATTCTCCATATTTTCTTTCGTGTCGCATGATCCTAGAGCCTTGCGAACAGAGGTTAAAGGAGGGAGCTATTCTGGCTTTTGGATTCTGCTTCTCTGCCGTAATGGTCCGCGAATAATAGAATCACTAACAGTGGTTAACCTGCTTATAAATGAACATTTGCTCAGGCAGAACAATGAGACGGTAACGAGCAAGCGCGGAAATCTTCAATAACAACTGTGCAACTTGGTGAGCAAAACATTCACTTTCATATAGGGAAGGCGCTCTGAGGGAAACCAAACAGCTTCAAAAGACAGGTTTCACTTGACTATTGAGAGAGAGATTTCCACGAATATTTTTTATTCTGTGAAAAGAATAATATCTTCTAATTGGCCCCTTCTTTCGCCAATTTGTCGTCATTTAAGTTGGAAAAAAGACTCGTAAACCTCGCTGTCAAGTGCTTGAAGTGTATATCTAAATTTTTTGGAAAAATTCTAAATAAAGACCCTAAGTAAGAGGATTTTCTAATTAAGGGCCCGAAGTGAACACTGTTTCAAATAAAGACTTGAAGTGCTATTATTGTTTCAGATAAGAACCTCAAGTAAACATTGCTTTCAAGTCTTGCTTCCAATAAAGACTTGAAGTAAATTAATCAGTCTCAAACTAATATCTGACTACACCTACAGGTGAGGGTAATTTCGTCTTACTTAGGGTCCATAGGAGGTGGGTATAGGAAGACGTCGAAAGAAGGAGTGTTAGGATCTGACAAGGAGGTTGAAGCTGCTAGTGCCGCTCTTCAAAGAGATCGGAGAGACCCACCATGCCATGAATTTCCTTGGTGAAGCTTCGGACGCTACTCTAGTTCATCTGAGGCAAGCACTAGTCGTGGCTAACAAGCAGTTGAAGCAATGTTACTACAGAAGCAAGATTTATCTAGTTTGCTACTAATGTATAGTCGCCGTGTGCTTGTTTTAAGTTATTGGTTTTCGATCTTCCAAGTTGGGTTTTGATCGAACATGCAAGTGTTGGAGAACGAGGCAATCATGAGTAGCCCATCTTCGAAGGGGCTGGCGGCCCCATGGTCATGGCCGCTGCCCCGCTGGTGATGGGGCTCTAGCCCTCTCATGTATTTTCTTCTTCTTCTTCTTCTTTTTTAAATTCAAGTTAATTAAAATTTACGTTAAAATTATTTTTTGATGAAAATGCCCTTGATCAGCCGGAATATTAGAGTTGCCGGCGAGGCGAGGTCCTTATTTGAAACAATAATCACCACTTTAGAACCTTATTTGAGATAATATTCACTTTGGATCTTTATTTGAAAAAAATCATATCACTTTGGGTAATTATTTCGTTTAAGCTCGACGCATTTAAAGGGGCTTTGCCAAATACAATGTCTGCGCGCCTGCTCGGCGTCAAAAAGGTTGCGCATAAAGAAATCGTATGAAATGACACTTCTTCTAAAGATGAAATGGGCGCCAATCACTCGCATGACTTTTATTCAAGCGTGACATGGATTTGGCCCCGCTCTGCCATGCCGTCTGCCTAACATTTTAACAGAGAAAACAAGAGAGAAGACTACGCAAGTAAAGTGGGACTGGGGTTCTTCTTAAGTAATCAATGGAATGTCTCTCTCTTGATCTAGTCGACCTTCCTTTTTTCCTTTGAAACTGGATGAGTGACGACTGACGAGCCCTCAATTTAGATGCCCCACCAGTTCCTTGTGCAAAATCCAGTCCCTTCTCAGAGCTAAATTAAGAGGTCTCGCATCAGCTAAAAGCTCAAAGCTGCCTCAATCAATCGAGCGACTGAGAAATGCAACGGCATATTTGTTCAGTTCTTGATGCGAAGAGTGGACATGAGACGATTATCTAAATGGCTGTAAATCAGATGGGCTACAAGTTATGCCCCTACGTGCTAATCATGAATGAAGTTTCAGAAGATCCACATTCGAATCACAATATGTTTTACTTAAAATAACTTCAGGGGTTGCCCTCAATCATCGTAGATGGAGTTTCATCTTGGGTAAACAATTGCTTTTCGAACCTTAGACAATTGCTTCCGAAACCAACACGCGATAAGGCATTCTAGTTGAAAAACATGGCATCATGGAACTAGGTAATTGCTGGGAATATACGAAAAGGAAACGACAAGACTAGTAGGAGAAGTAGAAGAAGAAATAACAAGTTTTATTATGCATATCTCAATCACACATCGCTAGTAACCATATAAACCCTCTGGGCACCAACATCGCCGTCTTCCCTTCACCGCAATCCTCCAGCCATCACCCCGAAAAAACACACAGCCTCGCCTCAAATAAAACAATTATCAGCCTTCTTGCGGTTGAGGTAGGTGCTGACGTGGCTCCAAGAGGGCATCTTCTGATTCTAGACTCGATCAAACCATAGTACCACAACATGGTCTAGTCCATATTCAATATTAGGAAGAAGCTAAAACAAGAAAAGCAGAACGAGCAAAACCTTACCAACTTCGACATGCAAAGCGCAAACCTAGGAAAGCAAGAACCCCATTTTCACTAAAAGAGCAGAAACACCACCCCATTCACTTCTCTCTCTCGGTCTCTCTCGCAGTCTCTTCTTGAATAGTAGTGATGATATCTACTCAACTTCCTCAAGTGCAACTTGAGTGCCAGATCATTCTTACTCCGCCGCTGGTGTTTCCACTGCGGCCGGAGCGGCAGGGGCATCCTCTGCAGCAGGAGCGGCTGGTGCAACCTCCTTGGTAGGAGCGGCAGGTGTGTTGTCCTCGGCCGGAGCGGCAGGAGCCTCCTCCTTGGCAGGTGCAACGGGCGCGTCCTCTTCAGCAGGAGCCGCTGGTGCTTCCGTCTCAGCAGGAGCGGCTGATGCATCCTCCTTGGCTGGAGCAGCGGGAGCGACCACCTCGGCAGGAGCAGCCGGCGCCTCGGTGATGTCCACTTCCCTGGTGATCTGCTCAGCAACAGCCGGCTCTGTTGGCTCTTCAGCCTTGGTATCCTCTACAACTTCCTTGGTTTCCACTACATTGGATTCTTCTGCGGGGACCGATTCCTTGGCAACTGGCGCATCAACCACGGGTTGCTCGGTTGCGGCCGGGGCGGCCACTTCTTCCGCGGGTGCTTCCTCGGTCTTTTTCACCTCAGGTGCCTTGTCCTCGGGGAACGTTGTAGCGGGTACAACCTGTGATTAAACGATCATTAATTAGATTTCCAAATCTAAACTTCTACAGATAAAAAAAATAACGGAAGATGGAAAAGAGTGCTCTTAGGCACTTGTTGAACCTTATCATATTTGCTTTACGAAGTAAACATCTACTGTGTTGAAGTGGATGACTGTAATAACATGGCGTAAATCTTCCATTTTCAAACCGTGATAAAGAAAATGAAGAACAGATAAAATATCATCTCAGTTAAAATACATTAGGATGTTTTGATCTGAGTATTCTTTATGCATGATAAATAGTATCAGTCTCCCTTATAACATGTAAAGAAAAGGACTCGAGACGGGCAAGCTAGTTTATTTCCGTTCCTTTGTTTTTCCCTCTTTCTTGTTCAGTGATTGACCAGCTAGCTAGACTGACAACAAATCAATTGAAAATCTCATGGCATGAACATCCCTACGGTTTCATGGATTCTGACTTAAGAGATCGGAAGATCGATTTGATATTGTGGACACTTAGTATATACCTAACAGAAATCGATGAGCCAAATCATTTTTTGATAGATCTGGTTGAACACATGGTTAAGAACATACATAGATATTTGTACGTATGTATGCTCATCAATGATCATCAAAGGCCATGTATATTGACTTTACAACTTTCTCTATGGACAAATGGAGGCGATCAAGCTACTCAAGTGCAAAGAATATGATACTGGAACTAAATAACAATCACTCAAGGGCCAAAAATTTGCTGAAAATGAGAAAAGGTTGATGCCATTAAGGATCCAATCGATCATCATCAGCAACACATCCATAAAGAGTAGATCAAAGCTCATTCTGCTAGGGAGTTTCATCCACTGAAGATGACCCAAACCCCACGAGCTAAAAGTAAATAGGTGTATACCTCAACACTGGCCATCTGGAAATGAAAAGCAAGCTACAGGAATGAGCAGGGAGAAAAGTTGATGGGTATCAGAGGATGAATATATTGGGCAAATCAGAGCTGGTTTTGTGCTGCGTAGTGAAGAGATGATCAGCTTAAGGGGGTATATATAGTGCCTCAAATGACTAATTTCATATAAATAAATTGATGTGAGAGAAAGCGAGCTGGCTCATGAGGGCATGAAGAATCTTGGCCTATTGATGCATCATGTTACTGACCTCAATCAATGGACACTGCGGCTTGTCTAGTTGTAAATGTTTTCCCTTTTCACCTAAAGTATTATTTTTCTGACGAGGGTTCATATTTTTATGTTAGTTTAACAGTCAATAAACTTTGGAAAAAAAAGGAAAAATCCCAAATGGTAGTGGCCAAAATTTCATATCAGCATCATACATCCTTTTTCTTTAGTGGGATCTATCTGGGTGTCGTGCATTGGCCTTGGAGGACAGTGAACCATCATGCTCTCATGTTCAAGGATTTCCATTAGCTGAGCAAAATCGATCTACTGTTAATCTCTTTTCCCTAAACCTAACAGGAGAAAGTGAAGCCCCACCTGGGAGGAGCCAAGATTTGGAACACCCTTAAAAAGAAAAAACTGGAAATTAACATCCTGAAATTCCCTCCATTTTTTGAAACACATGATTAGTACTTTCTTAAACGAATAAAAAAATCCTTCATTAGTTTTACAACCAGGTAAATCCGTAGATTCTGGGGCAAATATATATTTTCGTACGAAAAATCACTTCAAAGTTGTATTTACACAGTCAGACCGTACACAAGGTGAGCTTGTCATTTGAGCGAATCAAGAAACGGTACATTTAAACTAAGCTGCAGCAACTTTCAATACTTTCATCTATTTATTTTTGCCTTTCCTATTGTTCATGCACGCCGGGTTACCCGTAATCGAGTACGAAACAACAAAGATTAAAACTCCAATTAGGTATAACATTGCCAGTCGAATAGAATTGGCAACCTAAATTAGTGTAAGTTACACGGTCAATTAAGATACCGAGATTAGGAAGTCTAGTTAGGCACCGCGTTATGTACACAAGGCCATAATCGATTTGCAGGTCTTTGATTAACCCGGATTGCTTTAAGAGATGACTAAGGTTAGACTGTTGACGTCAAAATTAATTAAATCGTCTTTTGAAAGGGGATCGCTTTTGCTTGAGCCGGTGCAGAAACATTTCAATTGACGCATGGGAGGGAAGGAGCCAAACAAAAGGCAAATTCCCCAGCCCTTGGGACCCACCGGTGCACTAACCCCCGTAATTATCAATCTCGATCACGAGCAAGCATAGTAGTACCCGATGCGAGCTCGGCTCAAATGGATTTTTCTTTTTCGCCTTATCCGACGGTGCATGTGAGTTAGATTTATATAAATCGATTGCGATCATCGCCCGGAAATCACCCAACACGCGTCTTCAGAGCGTAAGCTTTTTCGCCTAAGATAAACGGGTGATGTTGGAAGACTCGCTCGAATAAACGAGATCGATAGCTGGTTCAAAATGCGAGAAATCGCCTCGGATTAGTATGACGAAATCGAAATTCCAAATTTTGTTCTCCCCCAAATGGATCCTGAAGTCCTAGTCTTGCGCATATAAAAATTAGGGTTTTACCCGATGTCGTATTGCCTTTTCCCTGTTCTTTCACCTCATCAGCCGTCCTTTTTTCCCCAGCCCCTGATTCACTCTTCGTGTCGCTCAAGAAAAGGAGGACAAAATGAACCGCCCCTCCCGAAGATGGAGCCGCAGGCCGGGCCCCCACCAACCAGATCAGTCCACCCGCAGTACTCCACGTGAGCGCGGGCCCACCCCAGGAGCCCTGGGCCGTCCGATGCGCCACCCGGGACCACCGTCGGCCCCTCCGATCGTGCCGTCGCAAACTCCACCCCAAGGAAGGACGGGCTGAACGGGCTCTTCGAAAGCGACTTTTGCTCTCCCCGCGCCAAAAGGACACAAGAGTATAAAGAGAAGCGCCCGTCTGCATGCAATCACATCAGTATCGGAGAGATTCAAGGAGGGGAATGAGTGATGAATAGATGGCGCTCCGCTTTTCGCTTGGTGTCGGCTACAGATTCAGGTGCAATGATGTCCCTTGAATTTATTGTGGTTCAACTTCAAATGCCTCTGTGGATCTCTTATGATTCCCAAGCAGACCTCATGAGAACGCCTTGGCATGTGTGGCGGTGCACGGGTTTTCTGTGCAGCGCGATCTGGTGGGTGCTTGTCGACGTCCCGAATGATGGGTTAAAATGAAAAGAGATCTCTGAACTTGAAGAGCTTGCTAATAAGAGCGGCGCAGACTGAACTGAGAAAAAATCCATTCGGCTGTGTTAAGCATAACTCTTTTTAACTGTAACGCGTTGCCAAGAGACAGATGGTGGTTGAAGTGGAACTAACATTGATCCGGTTTATTTGCTCTACATCCATGAAAAGGGTTCGATGAAGGTACCGGCGCTATTATGGGAATCGGGTTACCACATCGAATCACGGGTCCCAATGTTCGAGAACATGCTATGAATTTAAGACAATCAACATATTACAGTGGAAGTGTGCATGTACAATGCATGCATAGGTTATGGTATCTACAGTGGCTAGTTTAGAAGGAACATATCTGAATTGCTAATATGGAGGTTCAATCTTGGCTAGTCCGTATCGTACAATTGATTCTGGTGAAAAAAAATGTCCCATCTTAGTCGGATGAGCCAAGCCCTTGTGAAGCCAGGCCAGTTAAAAGAAGAAGAAGAAAGAAGAAAAAAACCTGAAACCTCCAATCATACATGTCACTCTGTAAAGTGTGGGGAAAGAAAGTTGCCTGAAAGCTTTTGGGCGGTGGAGGATGCCCCACCAAATGGGGCCCAATGGCCATGATTTGACCCATTAACCTTGATTTTTAATTGACGCATAGATGTCGTGTCCGGCGCCCCGTATCAGGCAACCTGGTCTAAATGGCTTCTTGTATATGTTTTCTTTAACAAGCACATTCATGAAAATGAACATGGTTGAACTTGGGTCTGCTAGGCTGGTTGGAGGACACTTTAAGCTTTCGTGGATGGACCCACAAAGATTGAATAATTTGGAAGCTGATGAGACAGATAAGCCCTAATGGGTCCCAGGAATCACAAAGTTGATAACATACTTTAGATACTCCCTTCGAATACAATTTCTTATCCAATTGCTCGATTTCTATATTATAGTTTGCCTTGCATTCACTTGCCGATCATATTAGACTATACCCCAAGAAAGAACTTCTCTACATGGCCCCCCCAAAGAGTAAAGAAAGAAAGGAACTACTCTAGACATCAAGAAATCATCAACTAAAAGAAGGATTAGAACTCAGGAAAACGAATTTTATAGGGCTCGGGCGGGATATACAACGGATTTTAGGGTTAGAACCGAATGAGTTGAGCATGTTCATCCTAGTACATTTACAGTCGTCATTGATTACTTTACGCCATCTTTGAGCGATTCAAGAAGTGAGGAAAAGGGTTCGGTCCCCTGAGCAGGTTAACGAAACCCATGTACCAAAGTTTTCCGCTTTTTGACTAATCAAGCTGCACGGCTTGAATTTCTCACGACAACCGCTGTTGAGCCATTGATTTCGACTCCAAAGGGGAGTGCAAAAGAACGAACAACCTAAGGAATTGTAAAAGCTAATCAATCAATTGCAAACTTCTAAACTGGCCACGCCGAAGCTGGCCCCGGCAACTTGCTTTGTCTGCGGCAACTTCGCTTTAGTTAGAATAGTGCGAGTAAAGTGCGCATCGTCCAAGTATCTTTTTCCCCTTTCGCGCTCTAGTTGAGCGAACTTCCCTGTCCCAGCGCCCGATCAGAACTGCTCATAGGGGATTGTGGGCCTTCCGATACCAAATTGTACATGAAAGCTGCTCATCCGAAGCACGGCTGTCGGAAAAAGACCTTGCTGGCTTTGTTGTTCTTTGTGCTTTATTAATCAGTCCCAACGGAAGCCTCTAGAGTTTCTATACAAGGCGATCAGCCCCCAACTTGATGGTGCGCAGAGAGAGAGAGAGAGAGAGAGAGAGAGAGAGAGAGAGAGAGAGAGAGAGAGAGAGAGATGTAAGTTTCCCACGGTGTTGCTCAACTTATGACTTCTCTTGGAAGAGACCCCTGAGAGGCGCTGCATAAGATTTCTCACATCTATATCAGAAATTGCAAAAGAAAGATGACCATTATTTTCTAATCCGTAGAAACTTAAGAGAACTTAATGATACATCATCCGAAACAGGAATTTCAAAAAAAGATTAGGAACACCAAGTATAAATATTCCTGTATTGAAGAACAGATAATCTTAGAACAGACTACTACAAAGATTGTTGCCACTATTTCCTAGGATTGATGAAGCATCGTGACTTCTCACTAGAATCAAACAAGGGATGATGGCCAACGAAGTAGAAAAACATTGTGGATGCAGGCTTCATTCAGCGGACAAGCTTTCTCAATACAGCTTCAGCACGACGCTCGAACTTGGGCATTGTCCAGTCATGCTGCACTATGTCAAGGCCGTCTTTCTCAGCACCCAGGCTCTGAAACACAGCAGCGAAAAAGGCCAGATATAAGCAAGTATTCACCATGCATATTAATGGATGGGCGAACGTCCTATTCCCAAGTAGGTAAAATTACACTTACTACTATTACCATCATTAAAGTTTAGCAGAACTTTTGGAAATTACACTTTATGCCTTGAAGTGGACGTTACTGATTTCTATATCAGCGAAAAAGCAAGTATACAAATCCAATTCTCTCCTCCACAAACAAACAAAAAGGCGAAAGGGAAGAGATGGCCGCAAGAGAGAAAAGACCAAGCACAAAGGGAAACATTACAGAAATTCACAAAAACCATGACAACATCATGAGATGTGAGAGCTAGGCTTTAATCGGAAGCTATGGGGGAAATGAAATTATATGTAAATTTTTTAATTTCCCTCTTAACCTGACAGATATTACTCTTAACCTGACAGATATTAAAAATTTCTCCAACTTTCCACACCCACCCCCTACTTTCCTTCCCCTCCCCTCCTTCCCAAACAAAGCATGATTGATCACAGAGGAAATGTATGAGAAATGAATTATGGCCAAATGAACCACTAAATACTCGATGAGAGGGGTGAAAAGTAAATTCACTGAAAGCAACGACAACTAGTATCAGCACGTCAAACAGCGAATGGCTATATTAAAGCACAAGCCAGTCAAAGCAAAACTAGCATCCCATAAGCACTAAAGGATGAAAACAGAAATCCCACTGAACCACCATAGAGGCTGATGTATAAATTCAGTGAAATCATGAGTCATGAAAATAAATTTTTTGACTCAAATTAATGTTACCACAAAAGATGAACAGCATAAGGCTCATATTAACTGTCAGGGACGCTGACCAAGTACATAATAATTGAAGAGGGAAAAGGCAGAGGATAGCAGCGGCACACATCTAAGGACTAATGCTCAACAAAGAAGCAAGAAAGCGCATTAGGGTAATTACCCTGGTAGGGTCAAACCCAAGGCCAGTCATCTGCATCATACGCTGTGTATCATCAGTAGCTGCAACAGAAGCATACCATCAGCATATTTGGGATATCATGATTTGAACCCAAAGCATAGTCCAAAAGGAATGCCATTGAACTAATGCTAACCATTTTCTTCTCCCAAAATGAGACTAAATAGACCTCTAAGCCCAAAAAGGTTGAGAAAGTACCTATAGAAAGAAACAGAATTATTAAAATGCACAAGAATGAGACAAATTATTTAAATTGATAAAAACAATAAACATACCACGAGCGACTGCTCACATAGCTAACATCAACAGTACTTAAATCAATCCCATTTTGCAACATTGCCCTAAACCTTTGTGTGAGCGGAAAGGGAATTTTGGCTGGGAAAAGAAGAACGATTCGGTCATTTACAGCATGGTAATATCAGCCAGTAAAAAATCAATATCCATATGCATAGAGCATTATGAAGAACAACTAGCAAAGATAGCAGATTCCATTTTGGTAATTGCTACACTCAAAGCTAAGGGAAAAGGATGAACCTGCTACAAAACCGGAGAAGAAAAAGTTGACCCATGCAAAAGTCAAAGTCTGGATAAAAGAGGCACATCCATCAGACACTCATCTGGTTACAGGAACCAAACCAGAAATCCAGAGTGGTAACTTGCAATACCTGGGGTATGATCATAGACAGGTTCTTCTTCATCATGTCCGTAGCCATATTCGGATCAGAAAACATTTGAGCTTGAGCATTCTGAGCCTGGCCCTTTGGCACATATAGAAGTCCATTTTCCTGCCCCGCCAAAGAAATATATGCCATAAGCTACAAGCTAAATTTGTCAAATGCAGTTAACCAACAATATCCCTCAATGATGTGTCAATGATGGGCGATATGAATGTTCGAAAAACCTAAAAGAAGAAGAATAGAAACCCAAGTGTAGCAGAAATCCTCCAGCCATCGCTGTTATGGCCATCAAAATATCATCAATCATACAAATCTACTCAAATTAGATGGCGTGGCATTTGTAGAGACAAACCCTCAACCCATCATTAGACCAGCTGCGAAATAGGATCCTCAATATCATTTTTTTTTATCGATCAAACATGAAAACCAACTCGAGCAGGTACGAGTGCAAGGGACTAAATGCGTAATGCAACAAAGAGTTTATAAGCCCCCAACAATGGAGCACAAGCTGAGCTCGCAAAAGCTTAATTTGCTCAATCGAACATTCTCGAGCACGATCTAGGCACAAGAAACCGCACATACAGGATAGAATTCGCCGGACAAATCTAAGAGATGATACGGCGACGAATCACACATACCTCGTTGCTGTAATAGAACCTCCGAGCGCGGAACGACTTGGGAGGTATGAAATTAGCCGCGGCGCGCAAGTTTCGAGCCCTAACAATCACCTGCCTACAAGATCGCAACCACGAGAATTCCACCAAAAATCAGAACGACCCAGTTGAACCTCAGGTCCTACAGACTACAAGTTCGCAGAGAATAATCGGAAACAATGCAATTGATAGAGAGAGACAGACCCTTCCTTGACGAGCTTGGCGTCTGGGGGTTGGGAGGAGCGCATGAGCTTGGAGACGAAGTAGCGAAGGACGCCGATGAGCACCATCACCACCGAGAGCGGTATCAGCACCCAGTCCCTGATCGCCGTGTCCAGCACCAGATCCTCCGCCATCTCTCTCTCTCTCTCTCTCTCTCTCTCTCTCTAGACTCTTGTTGTTTTTGACTCCGGAGTATGCAAAGAGCGAACGAAGAAGAGAGCGGGTGATCGAGAGGCAACAGATCTGGTCTGGGCCTGGACCGGCCCAATATTAAATAAGCCCCGAAATTTCTCTGGTCCAAGCCCATCATAGATCCAAAGAATGCATTTTGGGCCAGAAAAAAAAACTGGCTTTAATAACAAGGATCTCTTTTTCTTTTGGTCAAGGATAACCCGGCACTTGTTGATAATAACCCATCGCAATTTTATAAGACACATACAATCACGTTGAATGTTCGGAGCATCGTCATGTAAGCATAATGATCAAATCTACCTCCATGCTGGGCAAGGTATTGTAAATAAGGTCATGGACCACCGTGCCAGTTGAGCAGCTCAAATCATCAACCTACATGCTTCGGATTCGCGATTTCAAGTGATGAATTTTCGAGGCTCTACAGTTGGAAAGAGATGCGGACGCACAGTTTCTAGTTTGATGCAAGTTAAAGGAAAAATTTCATGACAAAGAGAATGTTGGAAGGCAAATTAGTGCTCCGCAGCTTTGGCACAGAGAAGGGAAGATCCCTAGCTTGTCCCTGCTGCATAGTGAAGTTGCTTTATTCCTTTCACATGGAATCACCCTCAGTTTCATATTAAATCATTCTTCAGATTCCTCAAGCTTTCTTTTGCTATTTAAGTGTTTGCACGATCTTTCTCTACTTGAAAATGGATTTAATAGCATTCCCTCCCTCTGCCAGGCTATGCTGCAGAAAAGTAACTTCAAGCTCCCATCCATGTATCCCTCAACCAAGTCATTTCCACGGCCCTTACGTTCACAGGGATCCTCCCTCAACATCTTATGACTTTATTCTTAGTTATCATCTACACGGATTTTCGCATAAACCATGGAATTTGAGGAGGAACAAGGACTTGCGCTTAAAGCCATTAACCGCTACCAATTCCTCCTCCTCAGGCAAGGGGGAGGATCACCAGGCTCTTCAAGCCGTCCTCAAGCTTTATGAGGCAATAAAGAACAAAAATCTGCGGGAGTTATCGGATATTATTGGAGACGAATGCTGCTGCGTCTGCAATTTCATCCCCTTTTTCCACGCGTTCCAGGGGAAACAGGTAAATTCAAAGCTTGGTATCGACATGCTCATAAACATGCACTTCAAAGTTCACGGCTGTAACTAATCATCTCCTTCAGTTCATAGCAAAACCAATGCCCATTTCTAGTGTCTGTTCCATTGAAATGAAAAATCTGTGTTAGAAATGGCACTTGTTATTCATCCCCACTTTGGGTTCCTACTGTGACATGTTCATGTCATTCATATTTGTTGCAGCAAGTTCTGGCATTTTTCTCCCATCTTACGAAGACCTTGGGGAATAACATCGAGTTTGTGGTGCAACCGACCACACACGATGGAATGAGTGTCGGCGTCGCCTGGAAACTAGGTATCCCCTAACTTGGTCTTGGCTGTGGAGATACTTGCCTTCAAATATGACTTATGAGCTTATGTCTTGCTTCATGAACATAAAGCAGAATGGAACAAGAAAACCATGCCTTTAGGAAAAGGTTTCTGCTTCCATATATGCCAGATATACCAAGGAAGAGTGTTAATAAGGTGAGAAGCTGGAAGGAAGTTCTGATTAATTTCTGTCTCATTATTGTTTTTTAACTTATACGATTGTTGTAACGTTAATTATTGTGGGTTACCTTTCTTTAGCAATGTAGAGATGTTCATGGAATCATTTCCTCACATGGAACTCTTCAGATTGGTACGAGTTTTACAAGTTATCGTGGGACATATGTCTTTGCAAATGTCCATGTAATATCTTACTCCCGTTTTTCACTTTTCTGATTGCTGCTTTGCCTTGTTTTCTTGCAGAGGATGCTGGGTTTTGTGATGAGCATGTCAGAGAAGATGAGTTCCTTCATGTCTTCCAAGAGGGAATCGAAGAGGGCTGGGTTCATTGTTTTGCTTGCTCTGCTTTGTTTAGCAGCAATTTTTGTATTGCTTCTGAAGATCTAGTTTCAGTAGACAAGGCAAATAAGAGAGAGATTCAATTTCCTCTCACCTTTCCTTCTCCTTTCCCATCGTATAAGAGGGAACTGCTGTCTCAAATTTTAGGGCGCAAGGGACAATAATGAGATACCAACTACTTGATGCATAGTCAGCTTCATAATGGGCAAAAAGTTAGGACAAATCACAGATTGACATATTATTTTCCCATTAGCAAATTTCGTCCGTGCTCATAATAGAAGGACCGCATATACCGCATATTTAAATTTCAAGAACTCAAGAAAGCTTAAGTATGGGGACATTGAACAACAGATAGAAGTTTAGATAAAATTTATGTCATAATCAATTAAAAAAATCACTCTCCCATTCACAAATTATGGCACTTTTGAGAGTTGAGTTGAGATAGCTCGATTCTCTTTTACCCTGTGATAGGTCAACTTAGGATCATTTTCCTTCCAATTTGGGATTATCAATGATGATTAATGATGACCTTCCCCTGATTAATGGACCCTCTCAACTCCCTCGGAGGCTTTGAATTGGGTCAACAATCATGGACAAAAGCACCTCTTATGTATACAGCAAGCAGCTCTACATATTGCAGTTGATGTGTCAAATCCAGTTAATCAAGGAAGATGGCGCCGCTATTCTAGGATCTCACCATAGAGTCCTCAAATTCTTCAATTGGAGAACGGACAGAATAATATATGTTGTTGTCAAAGCTCTAAAATGTTGTTCATTCAAAGTTGAGGATGTAGAATTGTATTCTGAAATGAGTTCATTAGAAATACTAATACATAAGTACCATTCCGACTTTGGAGTTTCCTTAATATGTGATTAAGACATAAAAATTTATGAACATTTAGCAATTGACATGACCATTTTGATTTTTCTTTTCTTTTTTTTTCGCGTGAGATCTTAGCAATGCAATCGAACATGACAAATGACGTCCCTTTGAGAATCTAAGCGTGAGATGTCGTGGCGGCGCAATATTAAAGGCTCTAGCTTGACATCGGCTGAATTTGAAGAGCTGCCACCGGCACCGACGTTGTGATAGCTCCCTCCCTATCTCTCTTTCTCTCTCTCGCCCCATCGGAATTAATAACTTTCGATTTACATAACACATCGGAATTAATAACTTTCGGTTCACACAACGACCATGGGACTTTTACAAAGGGCTATTGATGGCTTATTTGACAGGTCAACCATAATCCTAAATTCTGATGGCTCGATGAATTAAACATAAAGAATTTCTTTTCGCCGTTGATTAAGAAGCTGGAGATTGAGAGAGTCTACGCATCCTCCCTTGATTACAGTTGACTAGATGGCCAAACTCATTATTAAAATGAAGGCACTCGATGATGGTAGTTACTGAAGGGGATGTGGCTTCATCCAAGCTGGTAGAGACTGAGCTCTCTCCATCTTTGGGCCAAAAAACCAGTAAGATTCTCATTCTCAGACACATGATATGAACCTTCAAAAAGGGAGGGAGAAATCAATGCGCCGAGCTAATTCGAACTCCATGACGTTGGCCCAACAGCGAAGGACGTTCCCATGCACTTTCGACCTTGGAACCGATGCTTATAAATTCGATTCACGCACCGCAGGACTTATGTCTTAATGGGGGCCGTGTTGGTGATCTATTATGCCAACTTCTCTCTAGATAACTGGCTAATTAGGGTTACGGAACCCCGGAGTCGTCGACCATGGGAAATGAAGAATCGCGACGACCATGCTAAGACGGTTTTAATGTCGATCGGCTGTGACCTTCCCATCAACAACTCGAGACATGGAGTTCTTACTCATCCATGTGCTTCTCAATATGAATTCGAAAGTGAGAAAAGCTTGGTATCTTAATTTTACGAGAATGGCTATCCTAAGCTGCTAGGAATTTCGTGCCCAATTGTTGACGGTGGCCCAGCTGACTGAACTTTAGTATTCCAAAGCACTCTCGTGCTAATGATTTCCAGAAGAAACATGCGTAGGAGCTGGCTCTCGCATTGAATATGGTACCGCCAAGACCCACGATACGACAAGACGTTGTCGCCTGTGACTAGATAATCACAAGGAATATGACCGGATAATTGTTCGTCTCGTGAACGAATAACGCAAGTCGCTTTACTAACTTGGAAAAATAATTATTGACCGGAAGAGACAAGAAAGGTTCTTTTCCTAATGGAAAATAGCAAATCACTCGGAAGAATCATTAGTTATTCGCTTTTAATAGCATTTATTTTTCAAAGTGAAGATGATTGATTGCAGTGAAATTGTCTTGCGAGATAGTTGTTCGTTAACTTATTCTGTGAAGATTTACCAAATCACACAGAAAGCTTACTAATTACGCTGATAGTATGGATTTTTTTTCTCTCCATATGAAAGATTTTCATTTACATAAAAAATCACTAGTTATTGATAATTTTATATTTTTCAATATTAAAATTCATTAACCATGGTGAAAATTATTGACTATGGCTTTATTTATTAACCCTAATTATTCTATATGAAAGTTATCAAGTATATGGAGGAACATGGAAAAAATTATTGTCAAGAAACTTTTTTTTTCCATAAAATTATTATATTCTATAAGTGAAATCGACTTTCCCATAACAACAAGTACTAAAATGTGGATGAAATGTGACATATTATATCTTCATACTTTTCCCAAGTCTAAGGTTCTTAATGACATACCTAGCTACTAATTTCAATCAATCGCATATTTAAAATTTATGTTTCTATGCGAAAAATAACTTCTAGTTGTTTCAAAGCATTACTTGTTAATTAAAGACACTTCTTATGAAAACTGGCCGATAACATGAATTTTTTTTACCAATATATTATAAATATAATTTGCAATCTCATTTAACGGAATTACTAAAATCGAAAAGTTAAATAACTTTCGTATTGTACTTGACACATCGATTTATTCATAATCAATTTTCTGACTTACAAGTTTCTTAATGACATAGATAAGCTAATTATTCAACAAATCACGTGGTTAATAAGTCATTATATTAGATATAAATATGCTGAAATTGTGAGAACTGCAAAAAGGTAAGAAAGTCATTTCAGCTAGGGGTGATCGGTTCCCGGGCGGTTCCCGGTTCCCCTAGGAACCGGGAACCGGACCGGTGGAACCGGTTCCCTATTATGGAGAACCGGAACCGGACCGGACAAGAGTGGACGGTTCCGGTCCGGTTCTCACCCGGTCCGGTCCGGTTCCCGGGCGGTTCCGGTTCCAATTAACGCGAAAAAAACATATTCTAAAATAGAAAAAAACTACACATTCACGCGTCACATTTTCTAGACGTGACGTCCTTGGACGTCCAATTTCTGCTGGACGTCCAGCACGTCCAGTGCTGGACGTGTGCTGGATGTCCAGCATGTCCAGCACTGGCCTGGACGTCCAGCACGTCCAGCACTGGACGTCCAGTGCTGGACGTTGTGCTGGACGTCCAGCGTCCAGCGCTGGATGTCTAGCGATGTCCAGTGCTGGACGCTGTGCTGGACGTCCAGCGTCCAGCGGACGTCCAGCGCTGGACATCCGGCCGCTGGACGTCCAGCATCCAGCGCTGGACATCTGGCCGCTGGACGTCCGGCGCCGACCGTGTGCCCAACCCAGTACTTGGACGTGTGCTGGAGAGGTTGTGATTGTGAGTGAGAGAGTGTGAGGAAATTTTTTTTTTCTTTTCGATGAATAGTACCGGTTCCGGTTCCGGGCGGGCGGTTCCACCCCCGGAACCGGGAACCGGACCGAAATTCCCGGTTCCAAAAAAATTGGAACCGGGAACCGGACCGCCCGTCCGGGAACCGCCCGGAACCGGCGGTTCCGGACGGTTCCGGGCGGTTCCCGGGCGGGCGGTTCCACTTGCTCACCCCTAATTTCAGCCATCCGGAAATATAAAAGAAGAGAAGGGAAAAGGAAAGAAAGATCTGCCGAGGGGGGGGGAAATAAAAGAGAAATATTGAAAAAGCAAGAAAATGAAGATGAGGAAGGAAGGGGTCAAAGGGAGGGAACAAAATGATGGGCGAAATCCAAGGCGAAACCCAATGGTTGGTTCGTGCGCTGATGTGCGCGTGTCGTCCCGGCTGGAACAACCCCTCCCTCCGTTCTTGGCCTGACTGGAGTGACCCTCACGATCTCTTTGTCTCTCTGTCTCTCTGTTTCTCTCTCTCCTTGCGAGCTCATTCATTCACAATTTCGCATCACCACATGACCGTTTCCTTCTTGGAACTTCCCTAAACAGCAGCCCCTCTCTCGCTTCCTCTCGTCCCTCCATTCTTCTTTTTCTTTGCACTTTCTCTCTCTCTTCTTTCCTCTGTGTTTGTGTTCTTGGGTTCTCTTTAATTGGTCTGCATTTGCCTTTCTTGGATTCTTTGACCCAAGTCCCTCTTTTCATCTTTTTCTTTTTGTTTCTTCTCCTTTTTGTTTTATCGGGGGCGTTTGTCATCTTTCTCTTATTCTCGTTCGCAAAAGCAAGGATTTTGCTGGGTTCTCGTTGTGTTTTTCCTCAATTGCTTTGGACCCATCTCTTGTTTTTTCGATTTGGTAAGTGAGCGGGGTGATTGTTTCCTCCGCGTGTCGTTTGGACGTTTTGTTCTTGTGTTTTGGATGTGCTGTTGATGTCTTTGGCCGTTGGAGTGGCTTCAAGTTCCAAGAACATGGGATTTGACGAGAAGAGCAGCAGGTCCAAGGAAAATACAGAGGTGAAGACACCTCCGAATGAAGAGGAGGATGAATTGCAAGGAGAGAAGATTCACAGGACAACGAGCGAGAGCTCCATATGCGCCACCGAGGATGATGAGGAGGAGGACGCGAAGAAGATTGACTTGGGTCCTCAGGTCACTCTCAAGGAACAGTTTGAAAAGGATAAGGTTTGCTAAAAGAAAAAAGATTACTTTTAGGCCTATGTTGAACGTTGTTGATGTTGATGTTTTGAGCATGGGATGCAGGATGATGAAAGCTTGAGGAGGTGGAAGGAACAGCTTCTTGGAAGCGTGGATTTTAATTCTGTTGGAGGTAATTTTTTGATCACACAAAAGAAAAAAAAGTGTACGAACTATTTCTTAATTTGACGGGCGCAAGGGATGAGAAAATTAACTAGAATAGGGCTGTCTATAATCAACACAAGTTTGACAGAATTGAACAGTAAGCTTATGAAGTTTTTAATTTTCTTAAAGATAAATGGGAAAAGAAGTTCCAAAAGATTGTTTGAACAAGATTGCTGATCAATGGAGCGCATAGATGCGTGCAATATTGGTTGATGTTGTTGAAAGTAAGCAGATCTGTGAGCTGGATTCATTTGCCGCACAGTATACTATGAGGTTTTATTTTCAAATTTGTTTATGGTTGGAATTTCGGGTTGCAACTTACAAATGTTTGTACTCTGATCGCACAGGAGACTTCATATAGATAAAAAGTTGCAACAGCGTAACATCATTGATATGGCTGACCAAACTTAGTGGGACGAGGCTTAGTTATTTTTCTTTCTTAAGGTTAAAATGGTTCTTGTAGATAATTTTTCAGGAGTCTACTTTTTGGGATTCCCCTAGGTATGTGTGAATGCTTCAAAAGGTGCAAATATGCTAGCTATGATCTCTCTAAAATAAATCTCACCAAGTTTATAATATGGCTGAGATTTGTGTCTCAAAAAGGACGAGGTCTAAAATTTGGTTCCTATATAAGGTAAGGTGTTCAGTCTGTAAGGAATCATTTAGTCTCAATGCGAAAGATCTGTCTTTGCTTGAGAAAGCAGACTAAGTATGTGCATGAGAGCTGATGAAAAAGAACGAAAAAGAAGAATCTCTTTTAAAGTAGCCCAAATGATTTTGGTTGAGGGTATCCGTCTGATCTGAAGAGCATTTCTGGTTCTTCACTGTCAGTTGCATCTGTTTCTCACCTTGCTAGATGGTGAGTACAGAGTCTTGTGTTTTCTGCTTGTCATAATTTTTGAAGCTATGGCACACATTTCACTTGAGTTCCAAATTGCCAACAATGCCATTACTAAGATTGTTATGCATTCTGAGTGTTGTTTCAGAAAACAAAATCAATTTTGAGATAACTGCTCTGTTAACGTTTTTTTTTCCAATGTCCTTAATTATGATGGCTTTGAATTTGCATATTTCTGGTTGATCCTGAGCTTAAATGATGACTTGATTCATTTTTTGATTGTAAACTCCAACTTTTTTAATGGTGATCCTAATTCAATTGTCACTGATCATTTTCTTTAAATCATTCCTTCACAATATAGAAACACTGGAACCAGATGTCAAGATTGTGAGCCTTGCAATAATATCTCCTGGTAGACCTGATATACTACTGCCAATTCCTGAGAATGGAAAACCCAAAGGCTTGTGGTTTACTCTGAAAGAAGGCAGCCGCTATAGCCTCAAGTTCACCTTCCAGGTCACCAACAACATCGTGTCAGGTCTCAGATACAGCAACACAGTATGGAAAACTGGTGTTAAAGGTAGTGCCACGCCCCTCTTTTCTCAAACCTGCAATTTCATGAATTGTAGATTAAGCTCTGTTTTCTTCTCACCTTGCATTGTCTCATTCTGCAGTGGACAGCTCAAAAGAGATGATCGGAACTTTCAGTCCACAGCAGGAGCCCTACACGCACGAAATGCCTGAAGAGACGACACCGTCTGGCATATTTGCTAGAGGATCATATTCAGCCAGAAGTAAGGTTGGTTCAACTGCTTCTACTTTTTTCTCAATATAATGCACTGGCAATGGTAAATGAGCTATGTTAAAAAAATGATGGAGAGTCTTAGAATGTTAAAATGATGATGGAGAGTCGTAGATTATCGGTGCTAAATTCTTTAAGTGATGAGCATCTTGGTACACTCTTAAGACTCTTTGAACTCTGAAGATTTCTGAGACTATAATTCGCTAGAGTGGATGACACCTTCTCAGCTTCCTATGTGCAATTTCAAATTTCAATAGACGACTTCTGTGGCTCCTTCCTGTATCATGTTTGCTAAGTTGCCTTGCATGCATTTTCACAGATCATGATTTATAGGTAATTGTAAGACATTTCTTCTAATACAAACATCATACAAACATCATGTATGGGAAAAGAGAATTTAAATATATATAGGTAACAGAGCTCATAGAGTTTTGCAACAAGTAGATCAACTTTGTTCATACACAAATCTGCACATCAAAAAGAGGCATGACATTGGCCTTCAACATTTAAAACCCGCTTTTTCTGAATCACTGTTTGACAACAGCCTTGCATTCATAGTTGACACCAAGATCAATCTGTAGGAAATTAAAATTAGTTGGTTATTAGCTTCAATATTGACGATAAGTGCTAGAAAAAATCACTGTAATTATCCTCTCATCAATAATTCCCGTGTTTTACTGCTTTCACCAATTTCCTTTCTGCCTTTATTTTTTATCTCTAGTTTGTTGATGATGACAACAAGTGTTACCTCGAGATCAACTACTCTTTTGACATCCGAAAAGACTGGAGTTCAACTTGAAGTGCTTTCCAATTCTATCAAACATGGCCCTGGTCTTGCTTGTTTCTCAGGTTGATATATTTGTTGTATTACCATAGCTGTGTAACTTATCGTCAGTTTCATCCTGGATGGTTATCTGGACAATTTGAGAGGATATTTTTTTCGCAATTTTATTGGCATGAAGAAAAGAGGTTTGAAGAAAGAAGCTGCTGCTCCTTATGAGTAATTTGGAAGTGGTGCATCTGAGCATTTTCTATGTCTCTGTCTCTCGGTTTTACGGAGTACTGTGATCATAAGAACTAGTTGTCAAGAGCAATGTATGTTTTCGTCATCTATGTCTTTTTGTTATCTTTTTGCTGATTCTGTGGACAAGGAAGTGGTGAAGTAAAGGCCTACTCGCTACTATATGTGCTTCCTTCACATCAATGAACTTGCTCAAATTTGTTGGCAACGCTATTTTGATGCCCGTCTCCCTTTCTCTCACCCCCCGTTACTTCTATCCTTTATTTTAGTTGCCATTGAATAAGTTGTATTGGACGGATTTTGTTAGCTTGGGTTCTGTTTGCTGAATTCTGGGATTCCAAGATACCTTTTTAACTCTCGGTCGTGACGAGGAGGGAAGACCAGAATGACCCGTATGATGAAACGATGCAGGATGTTGACATCCATGTTTGTTCGTGACAGAGAAAGAATATGATAATCCAAGAAATGAATGTTAAACGTCAAACATATTCCTAGGGAGAAGGATGGAGAGCGAAAAGATAAAGGTACACTCTGAAAACAAAAGTTCTAGAAGAAACAAAGAGAGGGAATGGCCAACGGCCATGCCTGCCCTTACAGAAGATGATGACAATTCTGTTCTTTTATTCTGCCGGTATGTACAGTCTTTGGCTGGTTTTAATGGTACGACTCTAATCTTGTTGTCAAATTTATGCAACTGCGATGTGCAAGGGCTGCGTCGGTCGAGTCGGTTCTTGAATCTTGTCTGTCTATGTGAAGAGCCTAGAACCTGCAACAGCTTAGTTAAGACATAGAGCGGATCAATCTTTTGTCGCACATAAAACCTTACAAACTTTACACGCCCTTTAGACTTTCATGCCTGATCTCAAAAACCTTACAGAACTTCTCACACACTCAAGTCTTTCACGTCTGATCTCAAATTTCAGTACTAGCAGCGCGACTTTTTCTCCTGAGATCCATCAAAGGGAAAAAAGATTGTTAGTTTGACCATTCTTGTCTGTATCACTGGCTATATTACGAAAGCAGCGGCACATGACATGCTTGAGGGTTGCGTTGACTCGACATAAAAAACTTGCCAGTTCATCTCATGCAAAGCTAAGCACGCAGCAATAAGTTGAATAAAGCACCGATCATTTTTTATTCCTGTGCCCAAATTTAAAAAAAATACAAAAAAAACGTGGTACAGTTAAGCATGCTAAGATGAGAAACAATGAATAAAAGAAGCAGGCAAGCATCTTCCTGGGTCTTCGCTTATTGAAGATACAACTGACCTTCTTTTGTCAGTATTGCGACTGTCAAACTCGCGGAAAACATCGAAATACAGAGTAGCTGAAAATTAAGGAACAGGGAAGAGAGAGAGAGAGAGAGAGAGAGAGAGAGAGAGAGAGAGAGAGAGAGAGAGAGAGCATGGAAGGAGAGATTTACAACTTCTTCAAGGTATGCGTCACAGCTTTGATGTCTCTGTGCTATTGCTACATAGTGGGCAAAATCGTCCCCAATGGTTCTAAAAGACTCTTACCCATACTTCCTGTCGTGGCTCTCTTTCTTTATCTTCCTCGCAATCTCTCTGCCGTGAATCTTATAGGCCAAACTAGCTTCATCCTTTCATGGCTTGGCACCTCGAAGCTCCTCCTCTTTGCCTTTGGCAAAGGACCTTTATCTTCAGATCCTCCAATCTCTCTTCCGTGCTTCTTGGCCATTGCTTGCTTACCCATCAAGATCCAACAGACGCCCCGTAAAGATTCACCACAGACGACCCAGAACATCAGAGCTCACACGCTCTCACCTCAAAATGGCCATCATAAAGAAATTTCACTTCCTCAAGATCCTGAAACCGCTAGACCTAAAATTATCTCGCTGCTGAACTATCCCACGAAAGCTTTGCTCTTTGTGGTGCTATTACGTGTATACGACTATGGCGACCGTTTCCATCCAAATCTGATCTTGTCGCTCTACTGCTGCCACTTATACATTGCCCTTGATCTGATCTTATCCTCCATACAAGCCACAGCTCGAGCAGGCTTTGGGATGGAGCTGGAGCCGCAGTTCCGTGAGCCTTACCTCTCTTCTTCACTTCAAGACTTCTGGGGGAAGCGGTGGAACCTCGTGGTGACCAACATCCTGCGATTGACCATATACGAACCAGTCCACAACGCTGCGTCAGCGGCTATCGGGCGCAAGTGGGCGGCGCTGCCAGCAGTGATGGCCGCCTTCCTGGTATCGGGGCTCATGCACGAGCTGATGTTTTTCTACATGGGGCGCGTGAAGCCTACCTGGGAGGTCACGTGGTTTTTCGTTCTCCATGGCGCTTGCTTGGTGCTCGAGGTGGTGGTGAAAGGGAAGTGTGGCGCGAAGTGGCGGTTGCCGAGGGTTTTGACGGGTCCGATGACGGTGACATTCGTGATGCTGACCGCATCTTGGCTGTTTTTTCCACAACTCCAGAGGGATGGTGTCGTCAAGAAGGCGTTGGAAGAGTATGCTGCTGCAGGCGCCTTCTTTAAGGATGTGGGTCGAGCTTTGATGTCTCGGATTCTATAGAATGTCTTGATGCAATAATTTTTATGATTCTGACTAATCAGGGAGATGAGCATCTCACCAAGTAGAAACATTCGTTGCCTATATTTGACGGAAGAAATGAGAGGTAATATGTGGAATAAGGTCTCTCTCGTTTTCTTTATGCAAATTTCGGCATGGATTTTCTCTTTTGCTCTGCTATTCCCATCTCTGTTTCAGGCAATGCAAGATGATCCTTATCTCTCCCTTCTTCTTTTCCTCATTATCCCCTAGCGGTTGGGGACACGGTTCGACTTAGATCTTGAAAACTACGAGAGTATTTTCTTTTTCTCTAATTTTAATGCAGTGTTCTACTTCCAGAAGCCCGGAACTTGCAATTTGTTTTGTATCAGTGGGAATTAGGGATATTGTTTTTCTTTGTTCGGCACAGCAGATGTTTGGTCTCTTAGAGAGTCCAATTTGTCTGCATTGCTACAAGCACAATGTGGCACTTACACATTAGTTTGGGTGCGTAAAAGAAGACACGTTGCTTGCAAAATGCAGAAAACGAAGCTATCAGCGAACCCTCACGGGTCTTTGGAAACTACAGCTTCTATAGTCAAGCTGCAGCAGCTTCCAAATGTCTTGATGCATTTCAAAAAGAGCGTGGTTTCAGATTTACAGTACTACGAGTAGTATTATCGAGAAACATGTCAAGACAAGGATGTTGGCATCGAGTTCAATGGAGACGGGGCACATGACAATGCAGAGCAAGTCTTAAACCATCTCTAAGAGCCCACAGTTCCGCCATCGGGGTCGCTGTGGGTTCCGGGGAGCCCTAGCGGCCAAGATGATCACGCAAGGCGGCCTCGCCTCATGCCAGACCGGGGTTCCGAACAATTGACTCATCCATATTCAGTTTAATCCACCTTTCCTCGAAGGTTTCCCGTAAAAGTTGAAATAAAAAACTTTCTTAAAAAGAGTTTTAGCACGAGCAGGATCTCCCTTGAATACCCAGTTCTTTTTGAATCCAAAAAAGGTCCATATGGCTTGTGGGAAAAGGGAGCTTTCCTCTTTAGAACAACAATTTTCCTCGAGCCAATCAGATATGGCATGTGTTTGGGAGAATGTCATTTCATGTTTCTTTGCATAAATCTCACGTTTTCATACCTCCATTGAGCCAAATTTGTTATGAAAATAAATGAAACAGCAAATTCCAATTTACTACGAATCATTCGATTACATAAACGCCTCCTGGAGCAACGGGTTAGCTAAGTCATAGTGTATCTTCACTTAGAAATCGCAAATATTGCCATTCTTATATCTGTAATGGACAGTTTTCAGTAGGAAATCGATATCAAAACAAATAGAAAGTACAATTAACTTAACCCTATGCTCCATTCAGACCACCAAAAATTTTTTAGAAAGAAGCTGACCAACGACATTTCTTCTAGATAATGAAGTTTCTAAGCAATTATTCGTGATATGGTGACAATGGGCATGTTGCAAATTAACAGTTTGATTAATCTATGCAAAAAGGTTGGCCTTTCTAGAGAGCTTCGATTTCCCCAAAAACAAGGTTTTGCCGACTAACCTTGTACTTCAAATATAACATTTGATACGTTTCAAAAAAGCGTTGATAAATAACTTAAATAAGAGTTGATAATTTAAAATTGGTTAGATATGTAATTTGATCAAAGTTGGTAAATCACTTTAATTAAGTTTATAACTTTCATATGAATGCTAGCAAATTTGAAGCATTTAGTAAATTATGCAAATAAAAGTTGGTAAATTAAAAAAAATTGTCAATTTGCAAACTATACAAACATTGGTAATTTTATAAAAGTGTTGGTATGGAACAAAAGTCATCGGTCTTTTTTTTCACTGAATTTCTTTTTGACACTAACAAACACTTATTTAATTTTACCGACCTGGAAAAATCTAAAATTTTTGGGCACGAAACATTAAAATTATGTGAAAGTAAAAGTTGAGCAGGTGCTATTGTTTATTTATTTATCAAAACCATTGAGAGGAATATATGTTTGCTTTTCAATTTCCACAACTTTTGGTATATGATCTACCTTAAAAATTCCTCTTGAATCATTTCACCACCTAGGTTCCATAAAAAAACGAATCTCTCTTTATGATTTGCTATATTGGAATAGGTCATCAAACGAATATAGACTTTATGAATGTAAAGCACAAAAAAAATCTGTAGACAATCAATATTGGATTATATTAACACATTAAATATTTATAACATATAAGTGAGTTAGAGATGGGAGCATGCAAAACAATGGCAAACTAACCATACAATCTACCGGGCATGTAGCTCAATGGTGAAGAAATTCAGTAGAGTGGGGTCATTTTATGTGAGGTTCGGCTCTCATGTTTCCTAAAGAAATAGAGCAAAAGGTGTATTGAGTTGTGCAATGAGTATCTGATCCTTTTAATGTGTTCTATCTTCACTGTATAAATACCAAATCACCAAAATCATCTCCAATTATCAATAGTATTAACTAAGAAACGTACAATAAAGAGCAGTATATCACATAACACAGACACTAGACTAAACAATTTTGCTCCATATAAAGAGGACATAAAAAGTTTTTCTAAGAGAATCTAAGCTAAGGCATATGCTCGACAATGAAAACTGATCTTTCCCCTCGCGCTTGCTGCAAATGCCGAACTTTCTCATATGCAAGAAAGGGAAGAAAAACCAAAAGAAGAAAAGAAAACGACATTGAAATAATACAAAATCATGTCAAGTGAGTTTTCAAATGAGCGAGGCAAAGCCTATTTCATGTTTAGGTGGATCGTTTTTCGATTTCCCAAAATTATTAATAATCTGCCTAAAAATTGAATCCATGTTCGTGGAGGGTTCTATTGAGACAACCAAAAAGATAAAGAGAGAGGATGGTTCAGAATCACCTTATCAGGTGAAAAACTATAGATCACAATCTTGAAACCTGCTCTATTGGGACTTATCCATTTTATCAGTAAGTTTTCATGCACATCATGCATGATTGGACATGCCGGAGTTAACAACAAAGAATCATCCTACGTAAGAATGAGCAGAAGAAAATAACTCATTGTCTGGGACACGTGAAAGGAGTGTGTGATTCTTTTAGCCTCCTGTGTTGCCCATGAAAATTGTACAGTACCCATCTTATCTCCGGAATATAATAGCAGAGGCAAGAAATCGATATAGTTTTAAGTGAAAATGCAACTTATCTAAGCAATTCACTCCTCATCTAAAACAGAATGTACGAAACATAAAAGGCACTTCCTTTTTATGTAATAAGAAACTAAACGTGACAGCAAGAAAATTTGGAACTTTTCTAAAGCACTCGATAGAAGCATTAATCTCACCTCACAAGGAATCAACTCATCGGCAGACTCATTAATGTCGAGGCCTGCTTCCCCTCCATCAGCTAGCGTTCTCAAGGACTCGCAACAGACATTAATCAGCTTGGATAGTCCCCCAATCCACCATAAATTATCGATACAACATTCACCCCCTCATCCTCCACTTTCATCTAGATCCAACTCAAACAAATCTGTCGAGATCGCCAGTGATATGGGACAACGCGCAACTACTTAGATTTGTCTAGTTGATGAGTTAAACTTGTCAGGAGCGCCAGCAACACTTAAATCTCATGACATGCCGACATGCTATCAATTCCAATCTTCACAGGCAAGGAAGCAATTCAAACGGTCTTTGGGACTTCACTAAGCAATAAATCTAGATCTTTTGGAGAAGGCAAACTTCGGATTCCGCCAGACATTGACGTGAAACCTTTCCAGCTTTTGAAGCATCCCAATGTTACTAGGTGACTTCATGAATTTGCTGAATAAACATCCGAGCTGGTTAAGAAGTGCACCTCACGTAATGATTTGGACTTCCATATGGATTCTGGGAGTCTCTTCACTCCATCACATCGCTGTACAGTGAGGTGCTTCAGCTTCTCAAGGCCCCCAATTTCTTCCGGTAAAAATTTAAGAGAAGGGCAATAAGTAATCTTCATCTCAATTAGACGCTTCAACTTTCCAATAGACCGGTCGATTTCCCCCAAATTGGAACAGTGGTCGGCACTAAGTTTCTTTAATTTCGACCATTCAGAAAAAGATGGTGTTTTGGTTATTTTATCACAACCCTTGAGAGAAAGAACTTTCAATTTTCTTGCCATCTGTCGAAATGAATGAAATATTAAATGGATGGACAATTAATATTACTTTCAAACAAATTGAATAGAAATAAGCATAATAAGTACCGTGATCAAGCTCTGTAATTTGGAATCATCTATGAAGTCATTGTCTGAAAATTGAAGAACGACCGCATTCTCTAAGTGCACATCGGTTGGGTCTGAGTTTGGATGAGGACGACCCCAATAAATCCAGCTTAAATTGGCAAGACTATTAGCTGAGTCACCCGTGAAGGTTCCCCCATTTAACTTGAGGTACTTTAAACATTGAAACCTTCCAATCTCTTCGCTTCTAATAACGTCCTCAGGATGGCTTCTGCGTAGATCAAGATCCAGTGCCTCAACCTTCCTCTTCATCTGCAAAGGAGGGCGAAAAATTTGAGCGGTTTTCAATATTATATTGGAGAGGAAAGGATTACAATGGGAAAAGAAGAAACAAAGGAAGAGCATCCTCGTGGACCGTAAAGGACTTGAAATGCTAGTTGTCCCTATAACTGTGTTACCTCGTTTGTTTTCATTGCACCAAGGATTTCCTCGCAATCCCAAAGTCTACTCCGCTCTTCAGGATTTATTTCATTTTCTCGATTCACAATCTCTCTTCCAAGATCTCTGAGTTGATCGTGCATCCAAAATTTATCATTCTCTGCAATCTTTACCAAAGACCTTCTAATGAGGTCATCAACTACAGTATGTGGATGAAACTTTCGATCTTTCCATATATAATATGCACTCATTTTATCTTCACCAACAAAAAAGCATGCAATATCGAGGAAAATCTTTTTTTGCTCTGAATTCAAGGCTTCATAGCTAATCCTCAACTTTTCAAAAACATCATCATGAGGTGCTTTTTGTAACTTCTTCAATGTCTCTTTCCATATTTTTTTTGAATATCTGCGATAGAGGGACGAACCAATTACTTCGAGAGCCAGCGGAAGTTTCCCAGTTGCAGCTACGATTTGCCTTGAAAGATCATTGTAGTCATCCGCAGGAGAATCTTTGTAAAATGCATGCCTTCTGAAAAGCTCAAGTGCATCATCATCACTCATCAGCTCCATTTCATATTTTGGAATTTGATGCATTCTTGACAAATCTTCTTTATTTCTGGTTGTAATCAGAATTCTAGATCCCGAACCGAAAGTAACCTGTTCCACTAATTTATTCATTTGTTCCGTACTATCAATGTCATCGAGGACAATGAGAACTTTCTTGTCGCGAAGTGCATTTGCAATCCTTTCCATTCCATTATCAATGTCATCAATGGTCTCTGTCCCCACATGGGCGCCAATTTCGAATAATAAATTTTTCTGCACCTCAACAAGGCGATCAATTGGTGATGACTTCCCTCGAATATCTTGAAGAAAACAACAATACTTTCCAAAATGAGAAGTGAGTTCATTGAAGACAATCGTGGCGAGAGTCGTTTTACCGATGCCTCCCATGCCATGAATTTGAATGAATCGCACATCGCCAGAGTTGATCTCTAACAATTTTCTCACTTTTGAAACTTGATCATCAATCCCAACGACATGTGGAGTCACCGATTTATGCTTTGTCTTCAGCTTTTTCATGACCTCCTCAACTACCACGTTGGTCAGGTGGCCATGGCTGCCATAATCGAAGTGGGAAAAAAATGTGAAATCACGATTAATCTAGCTGGAACTGATTTTATTCAAGCATCGCATAAACTACACAACAATCTAAAAACTATTGTGAGATTAACAATCTGGAAGTGATCTTCTAAGAGTCCACATCGGACATCAACATTGTGCCATGGCCAGAACCATAATTCGACAAGATTCCAACATGACATTAGCAATCTTGGGATTATGTTAATAACTTCCGCGCAGAAGAGATGCATAAATATTAAGGCATTTGAACATTGACATTGAATGATTTATGCTCAAGCGATGACTATAGAAGTTAAATGCGGTGGATACAGGAGGAGAAATGCTCAAAGCATCGAGAGATCAAATGATTAAACAAAAATGTGCACGGCATTTCATTGCCCCATTCTTTTTGCTCCTAATGCCCCCGATCGAATACTGATTCAGATACCTAGCTATTAATATCATCATTTGCCCATTATATAACGTGGCCTCGTTAAGCAGTTTCGCATTTTCTGATGAACGGAGCACAGGTTTATCATTTCGCATTACTACAATTTTATCCCTCTGTGATTAAGCGTTAAGAAAATTGAGGAAACAAGCAAATCTTGAAAGCAGCTAACTTACCCTTTGTAATCCTTCCCTTTCCACGCTTTCATCTTACCGACCTCCACGAGGGCGTCTCTCCACTCAGTTACTAGCTTATCGCTCAATTCCTTCTTGCGCTTCAGCTCTTCTATGGCATTGCTATACAGCGGAGTTTTCAGCTTAACATCATCAGGTGTCACGTCCAAGAAAATCGGCAGAACCTCTTTATTACCGTTCGATTTGAAGGTCATGATCTGCTTTAGCTCACTGAGGCACCACGGGCTGGTGGCGTAGTTTCGAGAGAAGATCGGTATATAGATCTTGGAGTTGTTGATTGCTTGCTCTAGCGATTTATCGATCCTTTCACCGACAGAGAGCTCTTCGTCGTCTAGGAAGACACAGATTCCAGCATCATGCAAGCCATGGTAGAGGGTGTTGGTGAATCCCTCGCGGGTGTCGAGTCCTCTGAAACTCACGAATACCTCGTAGTTGCTTCCCTGTGAAGTCGTTGCATTTGAGCTTGCCACAGTAGTCGTTTGCTCAGTTCCCGTCGCCATCGCCGTCGCCTTGGCCTTCGCCGTCTCTCTTTCTCTCTCTCTCTCTCTCTCTCTCTCTGTGAGATGTAGATCCTAAGGCGTTTCTCAAGCTCGTAACAGAGAAAGAGGCAGCGCGCACAGGTAATGAGGGACCAGGAAATTGATAGGGAAACCGATGAAATGATACGGGTCGATGAAGAAAACGGTGGTTGAAACATAAAGTCGTGATTTCAGACGAGGAAGACCATAAAATCAAGTGCCATTGGTCGATGGGAAAACGTTAAAGGTGTGGCCAAACAAGTGGCCGACAAGAGTCGCTAAGGAAAAGGCCAAAATTGCCGAGCTCTCGGCACGAGACGATTGTCCAGCTGTTGTGGGTACACGGCAACTCTACTCTGAAATTTTTATTTTGCAATTTCTCCCCCTTTTTCTCCATTCCCTGACACGTCCCTTCTTCTGCATGCCTCTTAGGGTCCTCCCAGAGCTAGAGATTCACAGCCGATGGCGCTGGAACCAGAGTCAGTTTTTTCAAGCCGAGAGTCATGCAAAGCCCTTCAAACAGAAATGTTCAAAAGGTAGGGGGTGAGGACCCGGCTTGACCTTCCCGATTTTGACCTTTGCACAGTCGGCTCTACCGGAGACCTCGTCTGGGCCGAACCGGTATTGAACCGGCAGCGGAGCCGTTTGTTTCGTGTTTAGTAAAGAAGCTCCACATGCTGATGAGGGGAGCTGATCCCAGAAGTGCCAATTTAGGACGAGGGTGCTGTGGCCCCTCCACCAAGCAATTGAAGAACGTTGGCTGTTGAACCTAACCCAGTCGGCCCCACGTGCGGACTGTCGTGGATCCAGACCTTAGATCTGAGGGCCATCCCCATGTTCTCAGCAGAGAAAGAGGCCGGGTTAACAAGTCAAGAGGAAATAATAGGAAAAACCAATCAAATGCTATTGGTCAACGAGATCAGACTTTGGTTTCGATGATAAAAATTAGCTCACGGCGGTCATGTCTCATGACATAGTAATAAGTCCTTGTATTCTCTTTGCCAAACTTGGACGGATCAAGCGCATGGGAATCATATCCCTCAAAGCCATGTGATATTCTTTTGTATAATTTGTATTGGATTACTTCCGGCACTCTATTTTTACTTGTCTTTTTTTACTTGAATTTGTTGTTTCAATTTCTTTACATGGCTTTCATGTCGTAATTCGTTTATTTTTCATTTGTCTAGTTCAATTCACTCTAGGATCAAGATCAAATGAACAGTCCTGCCCAAACATTTAGGGAGAATAGATTTTGGGACTCGTAATTTGGTAAAGATCATGTGAGACACCTAGATTGCGTTTAGTAACGTTTCTATTTTTCTATTTTCTATTCTTGGGAATAGAAAAATAAAGAAATCTATTTTTATATGTTAGTTAATTTCTTGTATTCCCGAAATAGAAAAGTAGTTAGTACGTAGATTTAACATATAATTGGAAGTAAAAATTGTTTACTTCTTGTTCCCTTGAATAATTTCTTAGAAGATGGTTTTTCTTGTTCCCTTGAATATATCTTAAAAATTGTTTGACGTATGTTACGACCGCCTTGGGAGGATCGTAATAGAAATGCACAAGAAAAGGGGAGAAAATATCATCCAAAAGGGAAATGAGCTGGCCAGACTTGCCGCAAATTGCACAGGAAAACCATAAACAAAAAAAAAAATGGAAATCGCAAGGGAAAGCGGCAGCTTCGACCGGGGTGCCATAAAAGGGACAAAAAGAAGAGCGTGCAGGGGTCCCGACGCTCCCATTCATCTCCTCCCTATTCGGCCAAGACTTCCATAGAACTCGAGAGCAGCTTCATTTTCTACTTCTTCCTCTTGCGCTTTTGCCGTAACATGAGCAAGCTAAAAACGGAAAAGATGAGCAATCAACTTAATACAAGGCTAGGACTTGAAGAAAAGATGTTAAGAGCAAGGCAAACGACACGGAAATGATGCTAACTTGCAAAAAAGGGGCCTGCGAACCCTTGGAGCCCCTTCTTCAAGCCGGGAAAAGTGTGGAAGGGCCTTTCCAGGCACTGCTGATCCTGGACAGCGTCCGCTAAAGCTGGCTCGAAAGTAGCCCCAGGCGATCTGGACGCGTCCACGGGTCATTAGGGCCAATAGAGGCTTATATCCAAAAGCGCGCAAAATCGCCCCTGTCCAGCACGCCTAGCAGCATGAACAGCACGCGTCTGCATCTTCTTTGGACATAAATATGACATTAATGCGTTCAAAACTCATCGCAACTTATCCCCGAGCCATGAGGACCGGTGAGAGTTGGTTCAGGGCTTGCATAATGGATTGAATGATGTCAAAGAGATAGGGACAGGCTGGTGTCCGAGGTCTGGACGGCAGTGTACCACCTCTATATCACAGAAAGAAAATCATGCGAAACGCGTTAACACAACGGAAAAACAATATAAAATAATCAGTACGACATAACTCGACTGACATACGAGCAAGGATGATTAAAAAGGCCAGAATTCCCAGTCACAAGGCTGGAAACACCGGACCAGCAGATAAACAAAGTCTATGAGACACTTTATGGCATCGAGATGAATATATTAGTGGCCTTATGCAAAGAGACATCGCCAAAAACTATTCATAACTCTTGGGCCATTAAATGTTAACGTAGATATCAAAATGAACATATATAGCTTTCCAACCACGCGGCTGGAAAAATGGGGTCGCGATCCTAGGGTGCCAAGGGAGCCAACAAAATGGGACCAGTTTCACATTAAGACCTTCGACAGCTGTTGAAAAAATGATCCAATTTCTAGAATTTTCTAGAATTTGCTAGAAATATGTAGAATTCTTTAGAATTTCCTAGAATTATCTAGAACTATGTGGAGAAGACCAAGTATGTAGAAATCTCTAGACACACACTCTCTCTAGTTGCTAGAATATTCTAGTGTAGAATTATCTAGAATTTAGGAACTCCTATAAATAGGGGAGTGGAGTGTCCATTTTGTAAGGAGCCAAGAACAAGCTCAACTACTCATCTCTCCTTTGTACAACCACCAACTAATACAAGTTACATATTTCCCTTTTAAATCCCTTGCTTCCTTAAATATACTTCACACACATCAAAACACGCTTCCGCAAAAACCAACAGTGGTATCAGAGCCACGTTCTTTGGTTGGTTTCAGGCGTTTGTCTAAACCATCCGTTCCTAAAACTATCAACCCAATTTTCCTATAACCAAACTATGGCCAGTTCTACCTCATCGACATTTCCTATTCCTATCTTTGATGGGAATAACTATGATTTTTGGAGCATCAAGATGACTACGTTCTTGATGGCTCAAGACCTATGGGACATCGTCCAAAATGGTTATGAGACTGCGCAAGAAGGCGCATGTGTTCCAAAAGATCAACTACAGAAGGATGCAAAGGCTTTATATTTCATTCAACAAGCACTCTCGGAAACGGTATTTCCGAGAATACTTGGAGCAAAGACCGCAAAAGGAGCTTGGGAGACACTTAGAGAAGAATTTCAAGGATCGGAAAAGGTACGTGTTATTCGCCTTCAAACCTTGAGAAGAGACTTCGAGAATTCTAAAATGAAAACTTATGAGACCGTTCAAGAATATTGTGGCAAACTAAAGGAATTAGTCAATCAAATGAGAGCCTATGGAGATAATATTACTGATCAAAGGGTTGTTGAAAAAATATTGGTGACGCTTACTAAAAAGTATAATCCAATCGTCACAACTATTGAAGAAAGCAAAGATTTGACAACCCTGTCTATAAGTGAATTAATTGGCTCTCTAGAAGCACATGAGAAAAGACTGATGGCACAAGATGAAGATTCGATGGAAAATGCCTTTCAGTCTAAAGTAAACATACGGTCTCATCAATCGAAAAGTGGTGGAAGGAGTCCATGGAGAAACAAAAAAGGAGGAGAAATTACACAAAAAGAAAAGTATCCACCTTGTGGTGTTTGCAAAAAAACAAATCATTTGGAGAAGGATTGTTGGTTAAAAAATAAACCACAATGCCGCTTCTGTAAAAGACATGGCCACGTAGAAAAAGATTGTCGCTCGAAAATGAATAATCGAGCCAATTATGTTGAAGAAAGAGAAAGGAGAGATAATACATTCTACGCAGGCCAAGCAGCAAATGATAAGAAAGTTGATACTTGGTATATCGATAGTGGATGTAGCAATCACATGACGGGGGACGAAACTATATTCACCGATATTGATAAGTCGGTGAAATCTCAAGTAAAATTGGGCAATGGTGCATTAGTAGATGTGAAAGGAAAAGGGACCATTGCTGTTGAAACAAATAAAGGCCCAAAATATATCCATAATGTATATTTGGTCCCCAGCCTCGCGCAAAATCTCCTAAGTGTGGGCCAAATGATAGAAAATGGATATTCTCTATACTTCATAAAAGATGCCTGCATTATCTATGATAAATATAAAAATGTCATTGCCTTTGTTAAAATGGAAAATAAGAATTTTCCAATACGATGGAATTGCGTAAAAGATATAGCCATGAAAGCTCAACTTGATGATTCATGGCTATGGCATCGAAGATTTGGCCACTTTAATTTTGTTGGGTTAAAAGTTCTCCATCAGAAAAATATGATGAGAGATTTTCCGGCTATTTTAGAAACTTCAGATGTTTGTGAAGGCTGTCTCCTTGGAAAACAACAAAGGCAGTCATTCCCATCTGGAGGTGCATGGAGAGCTAAGAAGCCTTTAGAGCTTATCCACACGGATGTCTGTGGTCCAATGAGAACCCCTACGGCCAGTCAGAATAAATATTTCATCTTATTTATAGATGATTATACAAGGATGACGTGGGTATATTTTCTTCGAGAGAGATCGGAGGTTTTCTCAATTTTCAAGAAATTCAAAAACCACGTCGAGAATCAAAGTGGCCACAAAATTAAAGTCTTGAGAAGTGACAGAGGTACGGAGTACACTTCCAATGAGTTCAACAAATTCTGTGAAGATGAAGGCGTTCATCGTCAACTAACTGTTGGCTACGCTCCAGAACAAAATGGAGTAGCGGAGAGGAAGAATAGAACCGTCATGGAGATGGCAAGGTCTATGTTAAAAGATAAAAACCTTCCTAATACGTTCTGGGCAGAAGCAGTCTATACAGCTGTATACCTCCTAAATAGGTGTCCAACTAGAGCCGTCCAAAATAAAACTCCAGTCGAAGCATGGAGTGGACGGAAGCCTTCAGCGAAGCATCTTAGAGTGTTTGGCTGTATATGCTACGTTCACATCCCTACTCAGAAGAGGAGTAAGCTCGATAACAAAACAGAAAAAGGAATATTTCTCGGCTATAGTGATCAATCAAAAGGCTATCGAGTTTACAACCTTAGGACTAAGAAACTCATGATTAGCAGAGACGTTGAATTCGATGAAAATGCAGCCTGGAACTGGGAGGAGGAAAAGATCGAGAAGAAGTATGTCACCTTGCCAGACACATCATCTCCACAAGAGGAGTCAACAACACAAGAAGAAGAATCAACATCAGATTCCTCTACTCAAGGCGTAACTCCATCAACCTCTCCAAGAGCAACGCAAGAAGAATCTATTCTAGAATCTTCAGTACAAAGGGTAAAATCCCTTAGAAAGATTTATGAAACATGCAACTTTGCTACGCTAGAACCAAGAAGCTATGAAGAAGCTGCCAAAGAAGCAACTTGGGTTAAAGCAATGGAAGAAGAGATCAAGATGATCGAGAAGAATGAAACTTGGGAGCTCGTTAATCGCCCTGAAGACAAAGAGGTCATCGGCGTCAAATGGGTCTACAAGACAAAACTAAATGCAGACGGATCTATCCAAAAACACAAGGCAAGGCTTGTGGCGAAAGGATACTTGCAACAACCAGGTATCGACTATACTGAAACTTTCGCTCCTGTTGCTCGCCTTGATACTATTTGAATTCTAGAAGACATCGGAGCAGCTCAAAAGGAACCAACTCCGATACTTTGTGACAATAAGTCTGCAATTGCTATATCGAAGAATTCAGTCTTCCACGGAAGAACCAAACATATCGACATCAAATATCACTTCATCCGTGAAGTGCAAAATAACAGAGAGATCGAGCTGAAGTATTACAAGACTGAAGATCAAGTTGCCGACATATTCACTAAAGCATTACCACCAGCCAAGTTCGAGATACTGAGGAATATGCTTGGAGTATCACGAAATTGGATCAAGGAGGAGTGTTGAAAAAATGATCCAATTTCTAGAATTTTCTAGAATTTGCTAGAAATATGTAGAATTCTTTAGAATTTCCTAGAATTATCTAGAACTATGTGGAGAAGACCAAGTATGTAGAAATCTCTAGACACACACTCTCTCTAGTTGCTAGAATATTCTAGTGTAGAATTATCTAGAATTTAGGAACTCCTATAAATAGGGGAGTGGAGTGTCCATTTTGTAAGGAGCCAAGAACAAGCTCAACTACTCATCTCTCCTTTGTACAACCACCAACTAATACAAGTTACATATTTCCCTTTTAAATCCCTTGCTTCCTTAAATATACTTCACACACATCAAAACACGCTTCCGCAAAAACCAACAACAGCAAACCCGTGATTCGGAGAAACTAAGCTACATCATTAAGCCTCGCATCTGGGCTATCCAAACCAAACCAGTAGACCAAGATGATGAGAAATCGGCACCTGCTAGGGCACGGCAAAACAACGTACTCTGCTTTAAACTATCATTTCGTGCCTGGGAAACGATGAATCCTCAGAATGAGCTTGAAGCGCTAAAGAAAAATGGATTTCCTTCCTAGTGAATGGTGAAGAACGAAGACGAACGTAGCTCAGATGGACTCCACTGGAAGAAGACTTATAAAACACAAACGGCTCTCTCCAGATTAGTAAGAAACTGACTCACGACATTTCTTCTGGATTAATGAAGCTCTTCCACTTATTCTGATGCCAATTTAGCTTGTCACCTAGCTTGTCTAAATTTTGGAACTTTCTCATGGACGGAAAGGAAACGAAGAAGGAGAAAAGGGAGTAGGAAACGAGAAAAGCAAAATAAAAAAACACAATTTAGAAAACTAATACTTGCAGGTATGCCCAAATATATAGCGGTGGAAGAACAAGTGCCCTCAATTTGAATGCATCTTTTGTCGTCAACGACATCATTATAGATCTGATAACAAAAAGTAAACTGAAATACCAAATCTATCTTCTCTCCTCAGTTGAGAGAGAGAGAGAGAGAGAGAGAGAGAGAGAGAGAGAGAGAGAGAGAGAGAGAGAGAGAGAGAGAGAGAGAGAAGGTTCAGTCAAACTCACATTGTGGTGCTTGGAATGTCCATCCTGCAACCGGAGATATGTATACGACATGTTTTGGCAAGCCGGTCCTAGATGCATCAATGATCCTTTCCAACCATCCGCATTCATGAACCTGGAAACTATCTGAAAACTCTTCAAGGCCCTTGACAACCTGTAGCCCATCGCTGTCACGTAGATTTAAAGACGTAAGGTTCTTAAGCTTTAATAAACCACCAAGTCTCTGCATATAACGACATTTCCGAAGGTTTAAGTGTTCCCGTGATTACCGGCTTCCCAGCAGCGTCAGACACTGCAAAAAATTTTGAGACGCTCGACGAAAGGATTGGTCTCCTTTCAACTAATCAACTCATTAGCAGACTAATCATTATCATGCCCTGCTTCCCCCACGAAGCCAGCCTTCCGAAGGACTTACATAATTCAAAAGACTATGCCTCCAGTGATTCAAATACCCATGAAAATTGGGTCTCAACTAACTTCGGACAATCTTTCACCTGGACATCTTTCAGCTTCCACATGCTTCATAGTCTGAACCTCTGGAGGGGTACACACCTTTCCACAAGCAACTAGCTTGCATGTCGAAGTTGAAGCCCATCTAGTTGGAATTCTTGCATTGGAGACGGAGAAACCGCTAAACATGACAACTTGCTATGCTTTAGAGAGAGCGACTCAGTTGAATATGAAATTACCAAGGCGCAGCCTTTGCAGATACAAGGATAGTTGCGGAAAGGTTTGCACGTCCATCCCCGACAAAGCAAGTAGGTTTAGCAGAGGAAGGGAAGCCCGCTTGGCTGGAGCAGGGATATTGTGAAGTCCCAAGCTCAACTTAGTCAGTTTGAATAACCTCTCGATCCACCATAACTCATCGGTACAGAGTTTATCTCCCCCCTCTCCACTATCATTAGATCCTCTCCTCACTCTCCCCTATCATTAGATCCAACTCAACCAAATTAGTCAAGTTTAAGAGATTCGGGACTGCTGGCAATGATGCAGATGACACTCGTAGATGGGTCAAACTTGTTGGGAGCATTGGCAAATCCCGAATATTATTACATGCCATCAACTCCATTCTTTTCAAGCTAGGGAGCATCGCAATGGTCTCTGGAACTTTGCTAACATGAGTATATGATAGATTTAGAATCCTTAGATGGCACAAACTTCCAATCCCAGAAGGAAGTTGACCTTGTAAATTGGGACTATTGACTAGAAGCACTTCCAGTTCCGGAGGCATATCAATAGCATGAGGTAAAACCCATGGATCTTCTGAAACTAAGTCACTTGAAAAGTGTAATACACGTAGTGATTTCAACTTCCACATGGAATCTGGAAGTTTCTTCACTTGACACCGTTGTAAAAAGAAGTGCTTCAGATTCACTAGGCCCCCAATTTCTTCAGGCAAATCTTCAAGACAAAAGCACATATCAATCTTCAAATCAATCAAATGCTCTAATTTTCCAATAGAGCCATCAATTCTCCTCAATTTGGAACAATCTTCGAAAGTAAGCGTCTCTAATTTTGGGCATCCGGAGAAATCTGGTGTTGTAATTATGTTCTGACAACTTTTAAGAGAGAGAACTTTCAATTTTCCTGCCCTCTGTCAAAACGAATGCAACAATCAATAGACAAACAACCATATATTATTTTCGAACAAAACAAAATAGGAATGAGTATATTACACACCTCAATTAAGCCCCGTAATCTGGAATCATCTAACAAGTCAATGCCTGTAAATTCAAGAACGACGATATTCTTTAGGTACATGTTGGTCCATTCAAAGATTTGCGGAGGAGCATACCAAGCAAGCCATCTTAAGTTGGGAAGACAGTTTGCTAAGTCACCTGCAAAGGTTCCTCTAATTAATTTAAGGAACCTTAGATTTTCAAACCTTCCAATCTCTTTACTTAGAGCAACGTTGTCGTCGGAACTATGTGCATGTAAATCAAGAGATAGTGCTTTAACGTGCCTGTTTATCTGCAAATGAGGACAGGAAGTGAGTGATATCAATATTCTAATTCAAAGAGGAAAAGGATTATAGCCAAAAAAAAAAAAAGAGGAAGAAGATAGAGCAGGCTAAGTCAGCGTAGATGAATTATTTATCCATCAGTTCTCTTTAGAAGTGTTTTACCTCCTGTGTTCCTATTACATTGAGGAAGTCCCTGCAAGTCCATATCCTACTTTGCTTTTCAGGATGCATTGGATTTTCTTTACAAACAATTATCCTTCCAAGATCTCTAAGTTGATTGTGCATCCAAAACGTATTGTTCTTCGCAATCTTTACCGATGACATGCGAATGAGGACATAAACTCCAATATCCGGGAAAAGTTCACAATCTCTCCACATGTGAATTGCATTCGTCACGTCCTCACCAATAAGAAAGCAAGCAATATCAAGAAAAATTTGCTGTTGTGTGACATTTAAGGCGTCATAGCTTATCTTCAGCGTTGCATAAACTTCCTCGTGAGGCATCTTTTTAAATTTTTGCTCCGCCTTGATCCATTGGTCACGCGTTTTTCCATAGAGGAATGAACCAATTACTTCAAGAGTCAACGGAAGTCCCCCAGTAGTAGATATGATTTCCCTTGAAAGATCATAGTAATCATTTAAAGGAGAGTCTCTGTTGAATGCATGCCAACTGAAAAGCTCAAGTGAATGACTAAAACTCATCACCTCCATTTCGTAATCTACAATTCGATACTTGGGGCTATTTCTTTGCAAAACACCTTTATTTCTAGTTGTAATTATTATTCTGGATCCTGAACACAAATTACTCTTTCCAACTAACATGTCCACTTGTTCGCTATCATCAACATCGTCAAGCACAATAAAGACTTTCCCATTGCTAACTGCTTCTCCGGTCCTCTTCACTCCATGATCCATTTCCATAGTGTCATTTGTTCCTGCAGGATGGCTGATTTTGGCTAATAACTCTTTTTGCATCTCAATTATGCCATCAGGTCTTGACCACTTTGCTCGAACATCTTGAAGAAAGCAACAATTCTTTCCAAAATGAGAAGAAACTCGGTCGAATACGGCCTTGGAGAGAGTTGTTTTACCGATACCCCCCATGCCATAAATTTTAATGAGTCGTACATCACCAGAGTTGATGTCTAACTGTTCGCTTATTGCTAGTATCCGATCATCGATTCCAACTAAACGTTCAATCACCGACTTCGGTTTTGTCTTCAGCTTTTGAATGACCTGCTCAACTACCAATTCGATCAATTGGCTATGACTGCCACAATGGAAAATCATTTTAGTAGGGGAAAATGCAAATTACGGTTATCTAACTAGAAATGAATTTATTCAAGGAGCGGATAGGCTACACAATGATCCGATAAATGATGGGATCTTAACAATTCAGAAGTGATCTTCTAAGTCAATCTTGACTATGAAATTACTCGAAAACCCACACTTTTTATGCACTTAGTAACCTGTCCGCCATGTCATGACCTGAAACTAGACTTGATTCTATCATGAGATAAGCGATGTTGGGATTGTTTCATGCAAAATGGGTGTATAATTATCCATGCATTTGAAATTGACATTCTACGTTTTATTCTCGAGAGAATATATAAGCTGAACATCGTGTATAAAAGAGGAGAAATGTTTAAGGTATGGAAAGATTAGCTAATTAGATAGGAACGTGCATGGCATTTCATTAAGCCACTCTTTTTCCCTCCTACTTCCCACGATCAAATAGCTACCTAGCTATTAACATCAATAATTAGCTATTGACAAACGTAGTGTTGGTTCATCGTTTAGTATACAGGTTTTTATTAACATGTATGATTCAAGCATTGAGGAAAATTGGGGAAACAAGCATATATGTTGAAAGTAGATGGTTACCTTTCGTGCTCCTTCGCTTCCCACCCTATTGTCGCGCCGGCCTCCATTAGAGCCTTTCTCCACACGTCTACTTCCTCATTGCTCGAACTCTTCTCCCACTTGAACATGGCGTTGCAATATAATGGGGTTTTCAGCTGCACATCTTCAGGTTCCACGTCATAGAAAATAGGTAGGATCTCTTTGTTTCCTTCCGATTTTAAGGTGTTTGCCATGATCTGCGAGAGTTCCCGGAGGCACCATGGACTCGAAGCGTAGTTTGGAGAGAAGATGGATATGTAGATCCTACATTGTTCGATCGCTTGCTGAAGCAATCCATCGATCCCTTCACCAACACGAAACCCTTCGTCATCTCGGAAGGCTTTGATTCCAGCGTTGGCCAAGCCATGGTAGAGAAAATCGGCAAATACATGGCGAGTGTCGGGTCCTCTGAAGTTGATGAACACATCATACTCAAATTCATATGACGTTCCTGCATCATAGCTCGCCATGGCAGTAGTTTGCTCAGTTTAGTGGATCACTCTCTCTTTATCTCTGATTCAGATCTAAGGACGTTCCCTAAGTGCTAGACAGAGGAAGAGGCCGCGTTCCCAGGTCAAGAGGAAATAATAGGACAATTAATCAAATGCTATTGGTCGATGAGAAAATGGTTGACGTAGAAAGCGGTAGTCTTTAACGACGAAGACTATAAATTCAAATGCCATTGGCCGAGAAAAATAAACCACGTCCTTGGTTTTTACATTATATTTCTGTCTCTCTCTGTGTCAGATCTAGATCTGAGGACTTTTTCTTTATTTATATGTAACACATCCGGCTTGTTCAAAGGTGCACGCCTTTGCAGGCCCATGCTCGGAAGCCAAGGAATCAATCGTTGTATAATTCATATTCATATCAGCTGTCGTGCTTCCAGTTGTCAGGGCCCGTGTGCAAAGGGTCGACCGGCCGGTGATTATGGCATGACATGCGCTGAAGGCGGGGAGCCAAACTTTCATAATTCATATATTGATGAAATGATGTAAGCAATTCCTGAATTTTAATCCAACATATCATATGTTTCCTAAACTTGCGATTTGTTCAATATAGTTCTTGACTTAATCGGACATGCAAAATGGTTCTTAAATTTTCAATTTATTTAATGTGGTCTCTAAACTTTATGTTTGTGTTCAAATTAGTCCATGAATTATATGAGAGTATTCGATATAGTCCCTAAACTTAAATTAATGGAATGATAATATTGAATATTTTCCTATGGTCCAGTGGTAAGTTTGATCATGTACCACAAGTATAGAAACTATATTGAATAAATTGAAAGTTTAGGGATTATATTACATTGGACTAAAATTCATGAATCACGTTGAATAAATTGAAGGTTTGGGGACCACATTATACATTCGACTAAATTTTAGGGATTATTTGTTTTATCATCCCTTTATACATTCACCTAAGTCCATTTGCATTATTACTTTTCTATATTCATACAAATAGCTATTTATTACTCACAACCCCCATCCCACCCCCCCCCCCCCCCGCGGCAAAAAAAAAACTCCCCATATATATCACTAATCAACTTCCGTTGCTATTTTACATGTACTTTTTGTTATTTTTGTTCCATGTCGAAGAGAATTCGTTGGTTTCACAACAACAATATTGATAGATAGTAACTTGTCACGATAATTTTGATCAACATGAGAAAATGTCAGTATCTTTTTTTTCTTCATGACTCTATTACAATGGGATATTTACTTACCCGTAGATTGATACAAAGAATCCACAATCTTCTTCAATCAAATTCATGTACCTCCTAAGAGAAACAAATGTGGCCTTAACATGTCGAACGTACGTGACCTTCTACTGCTTAAGATGAAATGAGTGTATGATATATGAGTGATGTGGCTCCTAGAGGAATTTGCAAATGTTCTCCACCTCCATCTTCGCATACGTAATGGACCAAGAATTGTCATCGTTGGAAAATATAGGGCGTGGTTCTGATTAGATATGAGTTTTTTTTTTTTATCATCTGAATGAATTTTGAATAAAATTCACCCGTTGCTGAAATTACCCTTGAGATATGTCTTACCAGTGTGCTTTGTATGATCCAAACCCTCAAACTTTATTTTATTTTTTTCTTCCTTTGTTGTCATCCATACTAAAGAAGCAGCGACTTCGAACATGAATTGACAGGTTTACACGATATCATACGACAAATTCGGAAGTGACACAAAGACGACTGTTCTCGAATATTTCAAAGAGTCTGAAAAACTTTCCAAAGTGGGTGAAAAGTTGATTAAAGACAACCTTGGACAAGAGTCCTTCACAGATACCCTCATGCCATGAATTCGAATGAGACGCACGCAACAAGAGTCGACATGCAACGATTCTCTTATTATTACAACTCGATCACTAATCCCAATTAAACGTTCAGTCAGCAAACTTAGGTTCAGATCGTGGAGGATTTGCTCTATGGAATTGGCGGAAATTGTGGAACATTGACTCTATAAAGGATTACGAAAGATTGCTCGATTGTAGCTGAAATACCAACTAATTGGTGTTGAAGTGCTATTTGGCACTCCAGGCTTAACAATGGACTCTTTTTGTTTTGTTTTGTTTTGTTTTTTTTTCTATGTCCTAATCCGACTCTCCAATTTGTAGAGCATAGGAGTTGAACCTCACACTGGAATTAAACAAATCCACTCCGCCTACTTCCATTATCATCTGGCTACGTGCCCAATGGATACACTAGTCTCCTAGTTGATCTTCTTAATTATACAAAATGCTTCTATGAATGAATCAATGAATTCTTTCATCCATTCAATTTTTTAAGCAATATAAATGATTATTTTTAAGTTTTAAAAAATATTTATTTTCAATAAAAACAAACAGAGCCTTGATGGGCCACCGTTTGGTTTAAGACGATAATTCTTCCCATCATTCATTAACGGAGTAGCAACATGAAAGCAGGGAGCCATGACATACCCCGAGGAGATTTGCTAAAAGCAAGAGATGACGAAGAACATAAAGTCAAATGCTATTGGCGGTGAGAACAGGAGGAGCACCTGGTACTCATCTTCCTGATAAGTTCCTGCGTGGGAGGTGGGCCATCGTTGCTTTGCTTCGGCTCTCTCTCTCTCTCTCGAACATGCCACGAGAAGATTAGCTAAAAGCAAGAGATGACGAAGAACATAAAGTCAAATGCTATTGGCGGTGAGAACAGGAGGAGCACCTGGTACTCATCTTCCTGATAAGTTCCTGCGTGGGAGGTGGGCCATCGTTGCTTTGCTTCGGCTCTCTCTCTCTCTCTCTCGAACATGCCACGAGAAGATTAGCTAAAAGCAAGAGATGACGAAGAACATAAAGTCAAATGCTATTGGCGGTGAGAACAGGAGGAGCACCTGGTACTCATCTTCCTGATAAGTTCCTGCGTGGGAGGTGGGCCATCGTTGCTTTGCTTCGGCTCTCTCTCTCTCTCTCTCTCTCTCTCTCTCTCGAACATGCCACGAGAAGATTAGCTAAAAGCAAGAGATGACGAAGAACATAAAGTCAAATGCTATTGGCGGTGAGAACAGGAGGAGCACCTGGTACTCATCTTCCTGATAAGTTCCTGCGTGGGAGGTGGGCCATCGTTGCTTTGCTTCGGCTCTCTCTCTCTCTCTCTCTCTCTCTCTCTCTCTCTCTCTAACATGCCACGAGAAGATTAGCTAAAAGCAAGAGATGACGAAGAACATAAAGTCAAATGCTATTGGCGGTGAGAACAGAAGGAGCACCTGGTACTCATCTTCCCGACAAGTTCCTGCGTGGGAGGTGGGCCATCGTTGATTTGCTTCGTCTCTCTCTCTCTCTCTCTCTCTCTCTCTCTAACATGCCACGAGATGACGAAGACCATAAAGTCAAGACAAAGGCTATTATTGGCGGTGAGAACGTAGGAACACCCGGAACTCATCTTCCTGATAAGTTCCTGCGTGGGAGGTGGGCCATCGTCGCTTTGCTTCGGCTCTCTCTCTCTCTCTCTCTCTTCCCCTGCTTTTGGTCGTGCTTAAAACGGAGTAGGTGTACACATCGAAGTTCAGAGACCCCACGCCACGTGTGAAAACAAGAAGGGTGGCCCTCCCTCTTTTCCAAAAGTTGAAATAATTATGGGACAACTCTGGGGCTTGACAATGATCCCCCGTTTGATCCTAATGGGCCGCCAATTACCTCAACCTTGTCGCCGCTAAAGTGGTGCCGAGTCAAGGATTATTTTTCATTAACTTGGGCTTTTTTTTTGGGCCAACATAGCTCCCAATGATTCTTCATGAATGGTCAAATACAGAGTCGGTGGTGTTTGCACTGGTGGATGAGAAAGATACCGCTTCCCCTTTATGACATTTAACCAACAAGAACATTTAATACATTATTAGCAAACTTACCTCTATCCTCATATAAGCTATGCCATGAAAACAGGCCTAAGTCCACAATTTTCTGATGGAGTCACCAAGCTCTTATGACCTACTTGTTGAGGGGTTGTCCTCAAAGAAGAAGAACTTATTCAGAGGTATTACTCATAAAGAGATTCTAATCTACGTCTCTAAAAAACGGATCGAATACATTGTTTAATCATAATCTAATTCAACTCATCCATTATGAACATAGGGTCTTCTAAGCCTATAACTTGCGTGACATTGGAATCTTGTGTTGATTTACTAACAATAGAAATTTGTTTGAGGAGTCGTTACTAGTTTATTGAGATCGGATAAAAACCAAATAAAAGCATAAGAAAATGCTTTACTTTTGATGTCATTTACCATTTCAGTACTTTGGCTTGATTATTTTGCTAACTTAGGTACTCTCAAGTAGCCTTTTTATCCATTACGAGACTAATCCACTAATTAAACATGCAATGTTTTCATTTAAATCCTAATCATCTTAAAAATAAAAAAACAATATGATGAAACTGCATAATAGAGTATAATAAAAAGAAATGCACAACCAACAAATCTAGTATTGTCTCTAAAAAATAAACAACACAAAATAACTCCTATTTTAGAGCTTTAAGAGCTTATCAATTAGATCTCAATTTTTGTAGGGATTTTCACATTTTAAGCTAAACAAGAAAATGGTTATTGCAAAAATTAAAATCCAAAATCAATTCAAGATTTTTTTGTATTGGTACTAGAAGTTTACTGATAGCAATTGAAGTCTCTTTCCTAAACAAGTTGTATTATTTTGTTTTTAATTTATTATTATTTCTTTATTCGAAAAATGGACTTTGGACCGAGTCAAGGGAACCCGGTCTGACTCGGTAACTCGGACTCTATTGGTCCGGGTTGGGTCAGAATCTGGACTGGGCTAAAGGCCCGCTTCTCGAGCTCCTGCAAAATTGGTCCAGCAAAATTTTAATTAGAAATTCGGCCCAAAGCCTAAACGGGCTCTCTCCATACGCCCGCGTTGATTTAGCCTGGCCCTCCACCCGTAAGCGATCTAACCCGGATGCATTTGCTATCCCTGACCCAGAATTCAAATTCTGAATTATTATTATTATTATTATTATTCTTTATGTATTTTTTTTATTTTTAACTGTTTATATTATTCCTTTAAGCGACTTCAGCCTGAGCCTTTTCTAAAGAAGCTGTTCTTGCCGGCGAAGAAAAATAGAAGGTAATAACCGATATCCTTCAAAATGTTGCATGTCCAAACTGTAATTGTTTCTTACTTTTATTTTACATTTCCTCTCCTTTAATTAACTTATACATCATATATTATGCTTGATTGTAGCTTATCTTATATGGCAATCCTTATCCCAAAGTAAGGAAGAAAAATAAAGGTAATATCCTATATCAACATAGAAGGATATATCCTATATCCTCCGTTCTTTGTCCTTAAATAGTCGAATAATGTTGATATTGGAGAGATTATAAGCCTCAATCATGACTTGCAACAGAAAAGCTCATGCTTGTCATTTCTTTACTTCTAACTAGTTGTGTAGAAGATGTTTGGGGCTGAACACATGTTAAGATCATTAACAATTTGCCGGGTAGAGTTATTTTAGTACTTCATTGCAAATCCAAGAACAACAATCTCGAATTCCAATATATAATGGATAGATGGAAAATTCACATTTAGACCTAATATTTTTGGGAGGATTTTGTACTTTTGTAGCTTTGTATCGTCGGGTCAATTTCACCGGTTCGATATATACGTGGCAAAGAGGGATGAGCTTGTTTGCGGACAATGAAACTAGACTATCGCGCCAAATTGGTCCTTATATGAATATTATAGAAGACTGTCATCCCTATCAAGGTCCGCGGCGATGAATGGTTACTTAGTTAAAAAAATCCTCTAGCTCATCAAGGTCCTTGACAACAGTCTACCGGGCATGTGGCTCATGGTAAAGGAACTCAGTAGAGTGGGGGGATCATTTAATTTCAGATGTGAGGTCGACTCTCGTGTTTCCTAAACAAATACAGCAAAAGGTGTATTGAGTTGTGTTTAATGTGTTCTATCTTCACCGTAGACATACCAAATCACCAAAATCATCTCCAATTAGCAATAGCATTAAGTAAGAAAGGTACAATAAAGCGCAGTACATCACATAACACAGACACTAGACTCAAACAATTTCGCTCCATATAAAGCGAAAATAAAAGGTTCTTCCAAGAGAATCTAAGCTAAGGCATACGCTTCTTCTAGCCGTTGAAGTTTCCAATTGTTTGGCCATGAAAACTGATCTTGCCCCACGCGCTTACTGCAAATGCTGAACTTTCTCAAATGCAACAAAGGAAAGAAAAACCGAAAGAAGAAAAGAAAACGCTATTGAAATAATACGAAGTTGTGTCAAGTGAGTTTTCAAATGAGCAAGGCAAAACCTATATCATGGTTAGGTTGATTGTTTTTCAATTTCTCAAAATTATTAAAAATCTACCTAAAAGTCGAATCCATGCTCGTGGATGGTTATATTGAGACAACCAGAAAGATAAAAGAGAGAGGATGGTTCAGACCCACCTTATCAGGTGAAAAACCTATAGATTACAATGTTGAAACCTGCTCTATTGGGACTTATCCATTTTATCAGTAAGTTTTGATGCACATCATACATGATTAGACAAAAGCAATGCCGGAGTTAACAACAAAGAATCCTCCTACGTAAGAATGAGCAGTAGAAAGTAACTCATTGTCCAGGACTCGTGAAAGGAGTTTGTGGTTCTTTTAGCTTCCTGTGTTGTCAATGAAAATTGTACAGTACCCATCTTATCTCCGGAATACAATAGCAGACAGTACCCATCTTATCTCCGCAATACAATAGCAGAGGCAAGAAATCGATGTTGTTTTAAGTGAAAATGCAACTTATCTAAGCAATTCACTCCTCTTCTAAAACAGAACGTACGAAACATAGAAGGCACTTCCTTTTTATTTAATAAGAAACTAAACGATGACAGCAAGAAAATTTGGAACTTCTCTAAAGCACTCAATAGAAGCATTAATCTCACCTCACAAGGAATCAACTCATCAGCAGACTCATTAATGTCGAGGCCTGCTTCCCCTCCATCAGCTAGCGTTCTCAAGGACTCGCAACAGACATTAGTCAGCTTGGATAGTTCCCCCAATCCACCATAAATTATCGATACAACATTCATCTTCTCATCCTCCACTATCATCTATGTCCAACTCAAACAAATCTGTCGAGATTGCGAGAGATATGGGACAATGCGCAACTATTTAGATTCGTCTAGTCGATGAGTTAAACTTGTCAGGAGCGCCAGCAACACTCAAATCTCATGACATGCCAACATGCCATCAATTCCAATCTTCACAGGCAAGGAAGCAATTCGACGGTCTTTGGGACTTCACTAAGCAATAAATCTAGATCTTTTGGAGAAGGCAAACTTCGGATTCCGCCAGACATTGACGTGAAACCTTTCCAGCTTTTGAAGCATCCCAATGTTACTAGGTGACTTCATGAATTTGCTGAATAAACATCCGAGCTGGTTAAGAAGTGCACCTCACGTAATGATTTGGACTTCCATATGGATTCTGGGAGTCTCTTCACTCCATCACATCGCTGTACAGTGAGGTGCTTCAGCTTCTCAAGGCCCCCAATTTCTTCCGGCAAAAATTTAAGAGAAGGGCAATAAGTAATCTTCATTTCAATTAGACGCTTCAACTTCCCAATAGACCTGTCGATTTCCCCCAAATTGGAACAGTGGTCGGCACTGAGTTTCTTTAATTTCGACCATTCATAGAAAGATGGTGTTTTGGTTATTTTATCACAACCCTTGAGAGAAAGAATTTTCAATTTTCTTGCCATCTGTCAAAATGAATGAAATATTAAATGGATGAACAATTAATATTACTTTCAAAGAAATCGAATAGTAATAAGCATAATAAGTACCGTGATCAAGCTCTGTAGTTTGGAATCAGCTATGAAGTCATTGTCTGAAAATTGAAGAACGACCACATTCTCGAAGCGCACATCGGTTGGGTCTGAGTTTGGATGAGGACGACTCCATAAAATCCAGCTTAAATTGGTAAGACTATCAACTAAGTCACCCGTGAAGGTTCCCCCATTTAACTTGAGGTACTTTAAACATTGAAACCTTCCAATCTCTTCGCTTCTAATAACGTCCTCAGGATGACTTTTGCGTAGATCAAGATCCAGTGCCTCAACGTTCTTCTTCATCTGCAAAGTAGGGCGAAACATTGAGCGGTTTTCAATATTGTATTGGACAGGAAAAGGATTATAATGGGAAAAGAAGAAAGAAAATAAGAGCATCCTCGTATACCGTAAAGGACTTTCTAGAAAAGAAAATGCTGTTACCTCATTTGTTCTCATTGCAGCAAGGATTTCCTCGCAATCCCAAAGTCTACTCCGCTCTCCAGCATTCTTTTTATTTTCTCGTTTCACAATCTCTCTTCCAAGATCTCTAAGTTGATCATGCATCCAAAATTTATCATTCTCTTCAATCTTTACCAAAGACCTTCTAATGAGGACGTTAACTCCAGAATGTGGGAAAAAATTACGATCTTTCCATGTATAAATTGCACTCATCCTATCTTCACCAACAAAAAAGCATGCAATGTCGAGGAACATTTCTTGTTCATCTGAAGGCAAGGCGTCATAGCTAATCTTCAACTTGTCGAAAACTTTCGTGGGAGGTTCTTTTCTTAACTTCGCCAATGTCTCTTTCCATAGTCGTTTCGGATTTTGGCCGTGGAGCAAAGAACCATGTTTCGAACTTTGGCCGAGCAAAGAACCAATTACTTCGAGAGCCAACGGAAGTTTCCCAGTTGCAGCTACGATTTGCCTTGAAAGATGATTGTAGTCATCCGCAGGAGAATCTTCGTAAAATGCATGCCTTCTAAAAAGCTCGAGTGCATCATCATCACTCATCAGCTCCATTTCATATTTTGGAATTTGATGCTTTATTGACAAATCATCAGTATTTCTGGTTGTAATCAGAATTCTAGAACCTGAACCGAAGGTGACCTGTTCCACTAATTTATTCATTTGTTCCGTACTATCAATGTCATCGAGGACAATGAGAACTTTCTTGTCGCGAAGTGCATCTGCAATCCTTTTCATTCCATCATCAATGTCGTCAATGGTCTCTGTCCCCACATGGGCACCAATTCCGAATAATAACTTTTTCTGCACCTCAACTAGGCGATCAATTGGTGATGACTTCCCTCGAATATCTTGAAGGAAACAACAATACTTTCCAAAATGAGAAGTGAGTTCATTGAAGACAATCGTGGCAAGAGTCGTTTTACCGATGCCTCCCATGCCATGAATTTGAATGAATCGCACATCGCCAGAGTTGATCTCTAACAATTTACTCACTTTTGAAACTTGATCATCAATCCCAACGACATGTGGAGTCACCGATTTATGCTTTGTCTTCAGCTTTTTCATGACCTCCTCAACTACCACGTTGGTCAGGTGGCCATGGCTGCCATAATCGAAGTGGGGAAAAAAATGTGAAATCACGATTAATCTAGCTGGAACTGATTTTATTCAAGCATCGCATAAACTACACGACAATCTAAAAACTAATGTGAGATTAACAATCTGGAAGTGATCTTCTAAGAGTCCACATCGGACATCAACATTGTGCCATGGCCAGACCCATAATTCGACAAGATTCCAACATGACATTAGCAATCTTGGGATTATGTTAATAACTTCCGCGCAGAAGAGATGCATAAATATTAAGGCATTTGAAATTGACATTGAATGATTTATGCTCAAGCGATGACTATAGAAGTTGAATGCGGTAGATACAGGAGGAGAAATGCTCAAAGCATCGAGAGATCAAATGATTAAACAAAAATGTGCACGGCATTTCATTGCCCCATTCTTTTTGCTCCTAATGCCCCCGATCGAATACTGATTCAGATACCTAGCTATTAATATCATCATTTGCCCATTATATAACGTGGCCTCGTTAAGCAGTTTCGCATTTTCTGATGAACGGAGCACAGGTTTATCATTTCGCATTACTATAATTGAAGTCCCCATTCAATCCTACTACAATTTTATCCCTCTGTGATTAAGCGTGAAGAAAATTGAGGAAACAAGCAAATCTTGAAAGCAGCTAGCTTACCCTTTGTAATCCTTCCCTTTCCACGCTTTCATCTTACCGACCTCCACGAGGGCGTCTCTCCACTGAGTTACTAGCTCATCGCTCAATTTCTTCTCGCGCTTCAGCTCTTCTATGGCATTGCTATACAGCGGAGTTTTCAGCTTAACATCATCAGGTGTCACGTCCAAGAAAATCGGCAGAATCTCTTTATTACCGTTCGATTCGAAGGTCATGATCTGCTTTAGCTCATTGAGGCACCACATGCTGGTAGCGTAGTTTCGAGAGAAGATCGGTATATAGATCTTAGAGTTGTTGATCGCTTGCTCTAGCGATTTATCGATCCTTTCACCGACAGAGAGTGCTTCGTCGTCTAGGAAGACACAGATTCCAGCATCATGCAAGCCATGGTAGAGGGTGTTGGTGAATCCCTCGCGGGTGTCGAATCCTCTAAAACTCACGAATACCTGGTAGTTGCTTTCCTGTGAAGTCGCTGCATTTGAGCTTGCCACAGTAGTTGTTTGCTCAGTTCCCGTCGCCATCACGGTCGCCGTCGCCTTCGCCGTCTCTCTCTCTCTCTCTCTCTCTCTCTCTCTCTCTCTCTCTCTCTCTCTCTGTGAGATGTAGATCCGAAGGCGTTTCTCCAGCTCGTAACAGAGAAAGAGGCAGCGCGCACAGGTAATGAGGGACCAGGAAATTGATAGGGAAACCGATGAAATGCTGGGGGTCGATGAAGAAAATGGTGGTTTAAACATACAGTCGTGATTTCTGACGAGAAAGACCATAAAATCAAGTGCCATTGGTCGATGGGAAAACGTTAAAGGCGTGGCCAAACAAGTGGCCGACCAGAGTCGCTAAGGAAAAGGCCAAAATTGCCCAGCTCTCGGCACGAAACTATTGTCCAGCTATTGTGGGGACACGACACGGCAACTCTATTCGGAAATTTTTATTTTGCAATTTCTCCCTCCTTTTTCTCCATTCCCTAACACGTCTAAAGATTCACAGCCGATGGCGCCGGAACCAGAGTCAGTTTTTTCCAAGCCGAGAGACGGGAAAAGCCCTTCAAACAGAAATGTTCAAAAGTGTGAGGAGCCGGTTTTTTTTTTTTTTGTCGGAAATTCTACTTCATATATTCATATCAAAATGAGTTCTACATGAGATATCATTAATCTCAGCACAAATTAACTCCTTCAAACATAGAGGAGGATATAAAACCCAATTTCTCGGTAAATTTCCTAATCTTTGGGCATTGGCCGCCCAGTTTGCAATTCAATTGTGGGCTTTGGGGCAATGAGCCACCTTCAAAATAGAGAATTTTGAGCAAGGCATAACTTTCGTGTCCATGGACAAAGGAGTAGAAGATGCTCGATGGTTTCTGGATTGCTTTGGCACACCGGACAAATATCATCAGGTACAATCCCTTCGACACAAATTGACTTTAGTAGCCAGAGCATTTTGACATATCTGCCATTGAAAAAATTTTGTCTTCGGCTGAGCATTTGTGTTCCATATACGTAACCATAGTTGTCTTCAAATGGCGTATGAGGTAGACGCCTGTGAGTAGGTTTTTTCCTCTTGTTGTGCCGCACTCTTCACTGTAAACTGTCCCATAGCTGTGTGCTCCCACAGCAAAGAGAGGACCCGGCTTAAGCTTCCTGATTTTGACATTTGCACAGTCGGTTCTACCGGAGAGCCCGCTCGGGCTGAACCGGTATTGAACCGGCAGCGGAGCCTTTTGTTTCGTGTTTGATTAAGAAGCTCTACATGCTGTTGAGGGGAGCGGATCCTAGAAGTGCCAATTTAGGACGAGGGTGCTGTGGCCCCTCCACCAAGCAATTGAAGAACTTTGGCTGTTGAACCTAACCCAGTCGGCCCCACGTGCGGACTGTCGTGGATCCAGACCTTAGATCTGAGGACCATCCTCATGTTCTCAGCAGAGAAAGTGGCCGGGTTAACAAGTCAAGAGGAAATAATAGGAAAAACCAATCAAATGCTATTGGTCAACGAGATCAGACTTTGGTTTCGATGATAAAAATTAGCTCACGGCGGTCATGTCTCATGACATAGTAATAAGTCCTTGTATTCTCTTTGCCAAACTTGGACGGATCAAGCGCATGGGAATCATATCCCTCATAGCCATGCGATATTCTTTATATAATTTGTATTGGATTACTTCCGGCACTCTATTTTTACTTGAATGTGTTGTTTCAATTTCTTTACATGGCTTTCTTGTCGTGATTCGTTTATTTTTCATTTGTCTAGTTTAATTCACTCTACGATCAAGATCAAATGAACAGTCCCTCATGAACAATTAGGGAGAATAGATTGTGGAACTTGTAATTTGGCAAAGATCATGTGAGACGCCTAGATTGCGTTTAGTAATGTTTTTGTTTCTCTATTTTTCTGTTCTTGAGAACAGAAAAAAACACATAAATCCATTTATGTATATTAGTTAATTTCTTATATTCTCGAAATAGAAAAATAGTTAGTGAATAGATTTAACATATAATTGGAAGTAAAAATTGTTTACTTCTTGTTCCCCCGAATAATTTCTTAGGAGAATTTTTTACTTCTTTGTTTCTCTTCTTCTTTCTCTAATCGATTGGCAGGCCTTGACGATAACTGGAAACTGGCTAGGACTCAAACATGCAAGGTCGACCTCTTGGCCTCTGGCTCACCTCGCTGGCCGTTAGCCAAGCTCGGCCTTGCCTTGGTTAGGCAAGGTCCACCTCACCAAAGGCGAGGTTGAGGCTCGCCCAAACATTAGTGAGGCTCGACCTTGCTCAACAACCAAGAGGTCAAGCCTTATCATGGTTGGGCAAGGCCGACCTTGTGGCGGCCGAGCGAGATGGTTAGGCCTTGCCTAGTCATCAATGAAGCTCAACCTCGCTTGGTCACCAGGAGGTCGAAATCCTCACCCAGCCATCGGTGAGGTTGGCCTTGCTCTACTACTGCAAGGTTGAATCTCACTATGGCTGGGTGAGGCCGACCTCACAATGGCTAAGCGAGGTGGTAGAGCCTTGCTCATGAGAGGTTGACTTAGCCCAGCCATCACGAGGTTGAGCCTTGCCCTGGCTGGATGAGGTCGACCTTTCCCGGTCTTAAATCTATAGGAACCTATGAGGTTGACCTTGCTGGCTTGAGTCTTTTGCTAGTCATTGGAGGGTAGTGACTGTCCAGATGAATTGAAAAAAAAAATAAATAAGGAAAAGAAAGAAAAGAAAAAATAATTTTAGTTAAAGAGAAATATATAAGAAAATTAGTATTGTACTAAATATAATTCTATTCTTTTTCTATTAAGGGAATATCGGTTATTAAATTAATCTTTTTACACAAAATTTGTCTAGGGAATAGAAATATAAAAAATATATTTCTGATGAAAAATTGTGCTCGAGAATAACAACGTTGCTAAGCGCACTACTAGTTAACATGCAATCAAGTCAATATATTAACATGGCACCATCTAGATAAAAAGCTAGTGGCAACGTCGTGCGAGGCCCAGATTCGAGAGAACTAGTGCCGAATGAGGGAAGATCATCTCGAATATGAGGACCGTTTATCTCCGCTCGACATTACCTCTAAATCCATGTTTGGACGTTTATCAAGACCGCTTTGGGAGGATCGTGGCAGAAGTGCACAAGCAAAGGCTAGAAGAGATCATCCAAAAGGGAAATGAGCTAGTCAGACATGCTGCAAATTTCACAGGAAAACCAGAAACAGAAACAAAAAAATGTGGAAGTCGCAAGGGAAAGCAGCTGGTTCAGGTTCAACAGGGGTGCAATAAAAGGAACAAAAAGAAGAGCGTGCATGGGTTCCGACGCTCCTCCCTTCATTCGGCCAAGACATCCATAGAACTCGAGAGCTTCATGTTTTACTTCTTCCTCTTGCATTTTTCCGTAACACGAGCAAGCTAAAAACGGAAAAAAATGAGCAAGCAACTGAATACAGGGCCAGGACTTGCATAAAAGACGTTAAGAGCAAGGCAAACGACACGGAAATGATGCTAACTTGCAAAAAGGGGGCCAGCGAACCCTCGGAGCCCCTTCTTCAAGCCGGGAAAAGAGCGTGGAAGGCCCCGCCTTTCCAGCCACTGCTGATCCTGGACAGCGTGCGCTGAAACTCTCTCCTGAGTGTAAAGCCAGCTCGAAAGTAGCCGCAGGCGATCCGGACGCGTCCATGGGTCATAAGGGCCAATAGAGGCCAACCTGGGACGCTACGAGGATGCTGGATTATATCCACCTGTCCAGCACACCGAGCAGCATGAACAGCAAGCGTCTACACCTTCTTCGGACATGGATATGACATTAATGCATTCAAAACTCATCGCGACTTATCCCCGATCCATGAGGACCGGTGAGAGTCGGTTCCGGCCTTGCATAATGGATTAAATGATTTCAAAGAGATAGGGACAGCCCGGTGTCCGAGGTCTGGACGGCAGTGTACCACCTCCATATCACAGAAAGAAAATCACGCGAAACGCGTTAATACGACGGGAAAACAATATGGAATAATCAGTACAACATAACTGGACTACCATAAGAGCAAGGATGATTAAAAAGGCACTTAAACAAAGCCAGAATTCCCAGTCACAGGGCTGGAAACACCGGACCAGCAGATAAACAAAGTCGATGAGACACTCTATGGCATGAAGATGAATATATAAGTGGCCTAATACAAAGAGACATCATCAAAAACTGTTCATAACTCTTGGGCCATTAATTGATAACATAGATAACAAAATGGACATATATAGCTTTCCAACCACGCGGCCGGAAAAATGGGGCTGCAATCCTAGGGTGCCGAGGGAGCCAAGAAAATGAGACCAGCTCCACACTAAGACCTGTTGGAGGATTTGCTCGAATACAATGAGCGTATACAATTCAAATGGACTTCACTAGAATGACGCTATTATAAACTGACTCGATTATAACATTGAGAAGATACATAACATATAAAACCGAGGCCTGCGTAGATATAATCTTCTTAAAATAGATTCGTCCCCTCCAGTACACAATAAGACTCTTTCCAGTACACGTGAGGTAACGTGGATGTCTGTCTCCCAGGACTCAACAGTTGATAGTAACGAAGAGTAGAACTTTGGAGTTTTCGGCGAACTCGAATAACGTTCTGTGCTGAACACTCTCTTAAAAACGAAATCTGTGCAATTTTTTCTTTTGAAGACAATGCAAATAGTATGCAAGTCCGGGCAAAAAGAATGAAAGAAAATAAATTAATGTGGGGAGACGTTACGCTATTAAATCTACCATTTGATTAAGTTGTTTTTTCACATGTGGGACCCACATTCCATTAAGGGTTGTCTCTTGAGAACAATTTCTCATTCACTCTTTTTCTCATCCCAATTTCCAACAAGACCATCGACAACAAACACGTGATTCGGAGAAACTAAGCAACATCACCAAGTCTCGCATCTGGGCCATCCAAACCAAACCGGTAGACTAAGATGATGAGAATGCAGCACCCACAACATACTCTGCTTTGAACTATGATTTACGTGCCTGGGAAACAATGAATCTTCAGAATGAGCTTGAAGCTCTTAAGAAAAATGGAATTCCTTCCCAGTAAATGATGAAGAATGAAGATGAGCGTAGCGCAGACCCAATCCACTGGAAGAAGACTTATAAATCATAAACGACACTTTTTTATTAGTAAGAAACTGAATGACGACATCTCTTCTGGATTAATGAAGCTCTTCCACTTGTTTTGATACCAATTTAGCTCGTCCCCTAGCTTATCTAAATTTTGAAACGTTCTCATGGATAGAAAGGAAAGGAAGAAGGACAAAAGGGAGTAGGAAACGAGAAAAGGATAATGACAAAACACAATTTAGAAAACTAATACTTGCAGGTACGCCCAAATATATAGCGGTGGCAGAACAAGTGACATCAATTTGAATGCATCTTTTGTCATCGACGACATCATTATAGATCTGATTACGGTAAGTAAACTGAAATACCAAATCTATCTTCTCGGTTGAGAGAGAGAGAGAGAGAGAGAGAGAGAGAGAGAGAGAGAGAGAGAGAGAGAGAGAGAGAGAGAGAGAGAGAGAAGGTTCTGTCAAACTCACCTTATGGTGCTTGGAATGTCCTTCCTGCAACCGGAGATATGTATACGACAATGTTTTGGCAAGTCGGGGCTAGATGCATTAATGATCCTTTCCAACGATCCGCATTCATGAACTTGGAAACTATCTAAAAACTCATCAAGGCCCTTGACAACCTGTAGCCCATCGCTGTCACGTAGATTTAAAGACTTGAGGTTCTTAAGCTTCGACAAACCACCAAGTCTCTGCACATAACGACATTTCCAAAGGTTGAAGTGTTCACCCGGCTTCCAGCAACGTCAAAATCTGCAACTAATTTAAGACTCTCGACGAAAGGATTGGTCTTTTTTCAACTAATCAACTCATAAGCAGACTTATCATCATCATGCCCTGCTTCCCCCACGGAGCCAGCCTTCCGAAGGACTTGCATAATTCAAAAGACTCTGCCTCCAGTGATTCGAATACGCATGAAAATTGGGTCTCAACTAGCTTCCGATTTTTTCTCACCTAGACATCTTTCAACTTCCACATGCTTGATAGCCTGAACCTCTGGAGGGGTACACACCTTTCCACAAGCAACTCGCTTACATGTCGAAGTTGAAGCCATATAGTTGGAATTCTTGCATTGGAGACGGAGAAGCCACTAAACATGACAAATTGCTGAGCTTTGGAGAGAGCGACACAATTGAATTTGAAATTACCAAGGCGCAGCCTTTGCAGATACAAGGATAGTTGCGGAAAGGTTTGCACGTCCATCCCCCAAAGCAAGTTTGTTTAGCAGAGGAAGGGAAGCCTGCTTGGCAGGAGCAGGGACAATGCGAAGTCCCAAGCTCAACTTAGTCAGTTTGAATAACCTCTCGATCCACCATAACTCATCGGGACAGGGTTTATCTCCTCCCTCTCCCCTATCATTAGATCCAACTCAACCAAACTAGTCAAGTTTGAAAGATTCGGGACTGCTTGCAATGATGCAGATGACACTCGTAGATGGGTCAAACTTGTTGGGAGCATTGGCAAATCCCGAATATTATTACATGCCATCAACTCCATTCTTTTCAAGCTACGGAGCATCGCAATGGTCTCTGGAACTTTGCTAACATGAGTATATGATAGATTTAGAATCCTTAGATAGCGCAAACTTCCAATCCCAGAAGGAAGTTGACCTTGTAAATTGGGACTATTGACTAGAAGCACTTCCAGATTCCGAAGCATGTCAATAGCACAAGGTAACTCCCATAGTTCTTCTGAAACTAAGCGACTTGAAAAGTGTAATATACGTAGCGATCTCAACTTCCATATGGAATCTGGGAGTTTTTTCACTTTACACCGTTGTAAAAAGAAGTGCTTCAGCTTCACTAGGCGCCCGATTTCTTCAGGCAAATCTTTAAGACAAAAGCACATATCAATCTTCAAATCAATCAAATACTTTAATTTTCCAATAGAGCCGTCAATTCTCCTCAAATTGGAACAATCTTCGAAAGTAAGCGTCTCTATCTCTGGGCATCCGGAGAAATCTGGTGTTGTGATTATGTTATGACAACTTTTAAGAGAGAGAACTTTCAATTTTATTGCCCTCTGTCAAAACGAATGAGACATTCAATAGACGAACAACCTTGTATTATTTTCGAAGAAAACAAAATAGGAATGAGTATAATACACACCTCAATTAAGCCCCGTAATCTCGAATCATCTAACAAGTCAATGCCTGTAAATTCAAGAACGACGATATTCTTTAGGTACATGTTGGTCCATTCACAGATTTGCGGAGGAGCATACCAAGCAATCCATCTTAGGTTGGGAAGACAGTTTGCTAAGTCACCTGCAAAGGTTCCTCTAATTAATTTAAGGAACCTTAGATGTTCAAACCTTCCAATCTCTTTACTTAGAGCAACGTTGTCATCGAAACTTTGTGCATGTAAATCAAGAGATAGTGCTTCAACGTTCCTGTTCATCTGCAAATGAGAACAGGAAGTGAGTGATATCAGTATTCTAATTCAAAGAGGAAAAAGAACTATAACCGAAAAAAAAAAAAAAACAGGAAGAAGATAGAGCAGGCTTAGTCAGTGTAGAGGAATTGTTTATCTATCAATTCTCTTTAGAAGTGCTTTACCTCCTTCGTTCTTATTACATCGAGCAAGTCCCTGCAAGTCCATATCCATCTCTGCTTTCCAGGATCCATTGAACTTTCTTGACAAAAAATTTCCCTTCCAAAATCTCTAATTTGATCATGCATCCAAAACGTATTGTTCTTCGTAATATCTACTAATGTCTTGCGAATGAGGACATCAACTCCAATATCCGGGGAAAGTCCACAATCTCTCCACATGTAAATTGCATTCGTCTTGTCCTCACCAATAAGAAAGCAAGCAATATCAAGGAAAATTTGCTTTTGCTTGACATTTAAGGCGTCATAGCTTATCTTCAACCTTACAAAAACTTCCTCGTGAGGTATCTTTTTGAACTTTTGCAATGCTTCCATCCAATGGCCATGCGTTTTTCCAGAGAGGAATGAACCAATTACTTTAAGAGTTAACGGAAGTCCCCCAGTACTAGATATGATTTGATTTGAAATATCTTTGTAATCATCTAAAGGACAGTCTCTGTTGAATGCATGCCAACTGAAAAGCTCAAGTGCATGACTAGAATTCATCTCCGTCATTTCATAATCTACAATTTGATACTTGGGGCAATCGCTTTGCAAAACATTTTTATCTCGAGTTGTAATTATTATTCTGGATCCCGAACACAAAGTACTCTTTCCAACTAATATCTCCACTTGTTCACTCTTATCAACATCGTCAAGCACAATAAGGACTTTCTCATTGCAAACTGCTTCTCCGGTCCTCTTCACTCCATCCTCGGTGTTATTTGTTCCTGCAGAATGGCTGATTTTGGCTAATAACTCTTTTTGCAACTCAATTATGCCATCAGGTCTTGACCACTTCGCTCGGACATCTCCAAGAAAACAACAATTCTTCCCAAATTGAGAAGAAACTCGGTTAAATACGACCCTGGCGAGAGTTGTTTTACCGATACCCCCCAAGCCATAGATTTTAATGAGTCTTACGTCACCAGAATTGCTGTCTAACTGTTTGCTTATTGCTAGTATCTGATTATCGATTCCAACTAATCGTTTAATCACCGACTTCCGTTTTGTCTGCAGCTTTTGAATGACCTCCTCAACTACCAATTCGATCAATTGGCCATGACTGCCACAATGGAAAATCATTTTAGTGGGGAAAAATGCAAACCACTGTTATCTAACTAGAAGTGAATTTATTCAAGTATCGGATAGGCTACACAATGATCCGTTAAACAATGGAAGCTTAACAATTCAGAAGTGATATATCTTCTAAGTCAATCTTGACATTGACATTACTCGAAAACACACTTTGTATGCACTTAGTAACCTGTCCGCAATGTCATGACCTGAAATTAGACTTGAATCAATCATGAGATAAGCAATGTTGAGATCGTGTTAACAACTTTCGCGCAAAATAGATGTATCATTATCTATGCTTTTGAAGTTGACATTCTCTGATTTATTTTCGAGAGAATATATAAGCTAAACATCGTGTATATAAGAGGAGAAATGTTTAAGGTATTGAAAGATTAGCTGATTAGATAGGAACGTGCATGGCATTTCATTAAGCCACTCTTTTTCCTCCCACTTCCCACAATCAAATAGCTACCTAGCTATTAATATCAATAATCAGCCCATCATGTAAGACGACCTTGCTAAGCAGCTTCTACATTTTTTGACAAACGTGGTGTTGGTTCATCGCTTAGTATTACTATAATTGAATTCCCACCTAAATCATACAGGTTTTTATTACATCTATGATTCAAGTGCCAAGGAAAATTGGGGAAACAAGCATATTGAAAATAGGTGGTTACCTTTCGCACTTCTGCACTTCCCACCCTATTGTCGCGCCGGCCTCCATGAGAGCCTTTCTCCACACGTCTACTTCTTCATTGCTCGAACTCTTCTCCCACTTGAAGATGGCCTCGCGATATAATGGGGTTTTTAGCTGAACATCGTCAGGTTCCACGTCAAAGAAAATAGGTAGGATCTGCCTGTTACCTTCTGATTGTAAGGCGTTTGCCATGATCTGCGAGAGTTCGCGGAGGCACCATCGACTTGAAGTGTAGTTTCGAGAGAAGATGGGTATGTAGACACTAGAGCTTTGGATTGCTCGCTGAAGCCATCCATCGATCCTTTCACCAACACAGAACTCTTCATCATCTCGGAAGACAGTGAATCCAGCATGGACCAAGCTATCGTAGAGGAATTCGACAAATCCACAGTGAGCGTCAGATCCTTTGAAGTTCAAGAACACATCGTACTCAATTTCATATGACATTCCTGCATCGTAGCTCGCCATGGCAGTAGTTTGCTCACTCTCTCTTTATCTCCGATCCGCATCTAAGGACGTTCCGGAAGTGCTTAAATGAGAAAGAGGCCGCGTTCACAGGTCAAGAGGAAATAATAGGACAATTAATCAAATGCTATTGGTCGATGGGAATGGTTGACGTAGAAAGCGGTCGTTTTCAACGACGAAGACTATAAAATCAAATGCCATTGGCCGAGAAAAATAAACCACGTCTTTGGTTTTTACATTATATTTCTGTCTCTCTCTGTCTCAGGTCTAGATCGGAGGACTTCGTTTTTTTTGCATATAACATAGCCGGCTTGTTCAAAGGTGCACGCCTTTGCAGGCCCCATGCTCGGAAGCCAATGAATCAAACGTCATATTATTTGTATTTATACCAGCTGTCATGCATCCATTTGTAGGCCCCAGATCAAAGGGTCGGCTGGCCGGTGATTAATGGCATGACATGCGCTGAAGGCGGCGAGCCAAACTTTCATAATTCATACATTGTTAAAATGATATAAGTAATTCCTGAATTTTAACCAAACGTATCATATGTTCCTTAAACTTCTCATTTGTCCAATATGGCTCTTGACTTAGTCGAATGTGCAATTTTAAATTTTTTTATTCAATATGGTATGCTCATGTTCAAATTAGTCCATGAAGTTTAATGTAGTCCATGAAGTTACATTTAATAGAACCAGGTATGCTAACCCTCACCGGCGAGAGCACCGCACTCAAGCCTCTCAGGATCTGCCTCTTAGAGGACTAACAGCCTTACCTGAAGCTAGCAACAGAATCGAAATGCTCAGCAGAGAAGAAAGAAGCTGCAGTTCCTAGAGGCTTTTACCAGGCTAGGAAGAAGAAAGAGGAGGATTTAGAAAGCCATGGAGAGAGTTGAGAGGAATCAGAGATGAACTTCTCTTCGGAAAGTCTTATTCTTCAACATACACTCCACTCGTCTTTATATAGACGAAGATTTACAAGACTGTTGACTGTTAACTCTTGAATCTACACGACTCTATTAGCAAACGGACAAACCAGTCCTAACTTGACAAATACTTTTACAAGACTCTCGTGAGTCTTCACGATTCTTGAAACACACAATAGAACAAAGCGATAAAACAAGCATAATACAACAAACCAAGCCTAACCAAGTCTAATAGGACAATATTCATAGAATATAGCGGCCGATGGGTTCTTCAGAGTTGTAGTCTTCTTCAGAATTGCTGGTTTCTAGCAGGTCTCCTTCGTCTGTCTTTGTCACACCATGAGTAACAATAGCAGTACTGAGGATATTGGCCCAGTAAGAATGATATTCAGAAGTGTCTCTCGGTGGGGGACTGTCGTGTTTGTCTTCTGACTATAAATCTGTGGTAATTTGTGACAGGGATGGACCAGATTCTTCTGCTTGTATGGAAGACTCACCAGTGAAATAAAGTGGACCATCTTGTTGTCTTTGAAAGTCTCGGATAATTACTTTAAGTTGTTCTGTTGCAATTGATGGATCACGTCTGGAGCTTGCGTAAAAGGGGTTAGCAAAGGGTCCTTCTCCGTATGCAGACCATGGGTCTTGTGAGTCTTGAAAATATTCAGGGGGAACACGAGGGGCTGAAAAGCCTTCAGGAGGGTGTGCAATCTGGTAGACTTGCAAAGCTTGTTTTACAGATTCTTTAGGAGGATAAGCATCCCACGAAACATTATCTATATGCGTGGGCCATACTTCAGAAGGGATGACTCTGTTGGCTTCACAGACAACACGTTGGAGTTCTCTATATGTTGGAGGGTTTGATGCAATGTTTCTTGAAAATGTTTTGTACACACCATGTTTCTGCATATGATTCTAGGGTTTATATGTACTGGTGCCTACAAAGGAGGGATATACAACATGATCTTCAGTGGGGAGAATGAATGTCCAGGGTCGATGGAAAAGGACAACCGTGTGTCTTTCTGGTTCCGAACGAACTTTTCTATTTTCATCACAAAATATCACACGCTTTGCACTAAGTAGCCAGAACCATGCAAGAAACTAGAACAAGTACTTGAGCATGTGGCTCTAGTGATCATTCTGTCAAAGAGTTTGAACAAGAGTTTTGTGGATCTATTTAGTGGGGAACTGGAGGGCTATAGTATATGCATTACAGAGATACCAGAATAACCATTTTAATTCTTCAGGAAAATCTTCATCTGGATTCCATGTGAGAGGATGAATAAAAAGATGTACGGGATGTAGTCCGATAGATTTCAGGAGTAGACCTCCATAATTAGTAAAAATTGAATATTCACATTGATGGAGGAATTCTGGAAGCTTATTAGACAACTAATTTTCTTCAATGGCCTGAAGAATTTGTGGAAGATAATCAAAATTAGGCCAATTGAGAGGCATGTTTTGGGTTCTGTATGTGTTCGAACGGGGATTCTTCTTCACATACATGTTAATTTCAAGAGAAGCTTTCGGTCGGGAAAGAAAATCTGCAAGAACATTTTTTTTTCCTGGAATGTATTTGATGTCAAAAGAATATTTTGAAAACCATTATGACCAACGCAAAAGCTGTGCATTAGGAATCTGTTTTTACTTGAATTTCATCATTTGAGGAAAAGATGTCATATCGGATTTTACCAAGAAATGGTGACCAATAAGATGGAACTTAAATTTCTTGATTCATTTTTAACTGCCAAATTTCTTTGAAAGTGGAGTGGTAATGGAGCTCAGCTTGAAAAAACTTACCACTTCCATATGCACAAATGTGATGCTTCTCATCAATTTCTTCAAGCAAAACTGCTGCCCAATATTCATATAGTGCTGGGGTTAGTTTGATCATGTACTAATTAAAAGTTTAGAAACTATACTAAATAACTTAAAATTCTAGGGATTACATTAGACATTGAGCTAAAATTTAGGGATTATTTGTCTTATCATCGCTTTATACATTTATCTAAGTCCATTTGCATTATTACTTTTCTATTTTTATTAAATTACTTATTTATTACTCATAACCCCCCCCCCCCAACCAAAAAAAAAAAACTCTCCCCATATATATCACTAATCAATTTATGTTGTTATTTCACATGTACTTTGTTTGTTATTTTTATTTCTATTTCATGTCGAAGAGAATTGGTCGTTGGTTTCACAACAACAAAAATTGATAGATAGTAACTTGTCGCAATAATTTTGATTAACATGAGAAAATGCCAGTATCTTTTTTTCTTCATGATTCTATTACAATGGGATATTTACTTACACGTAGATTGATACAAAGAATCCACAAATCGTGTTCAATCAAATTTATGTACCTCTTAAGAGAAACAAATGTGGCCTTAACATGTCGAACGTAGGTAACATTTTGTCACGCCCACCTAGCCCCGTATTATTGTTAATAGAGCATCGCTATAATTAATTACCTTCCTTGAGATTTTAAAGATTAAATCAATTCTATCGACTATTCCCCGATTAATTAATAAGTCGAATCAATCAACATCATGAGGGTGCACACATACTTTTGGAATTCACTCCACATTATTGAACACGCAATTATTGAACACACATAACAGTTTACAATCTGTCATTTCAAAAACAACAAAGAGTACGTACACCAAACATACAACTGGGGGAAACACCCACTTTCTGTAACTATACAATCAAAATCTACAGAAAAGGGAAAGGAACAGGATACTACCCAACCAAAAAGGGGAGCCTACGTTTACCAACAAGTGACCCTTATAACCTACGGATCTACGAGGCTACCTCCCTTAGGATCCCCATACCCAAAGGTGAGGTTATAAAAATAGACATGTCCTTCTGGTTCCTCGTGGTAATCCATATGGTAAACTAGGGGTCCCCTAACCTCCCCTTCAAAGCGCTGCCAATACTGATGCCTATCCGCTTCTGTGTCATGGGGTCCTAATCCCAGACCGTGGTCTCATATTTTTCTATTATTCTTCTTGATTCTATCTCTATCCTAGTGATCACCCAGCCTAGATCCCTAGGTCTTTCGGGGCGGGTTCTTTCTTCGTGGAGTCTCATCTCATTAAACTCGAGGAAGCTCTCTCGCATCCATTGCTCCAGCTCTCTCTCTCTCTTCGTCTCCCCATCCTTAGCACCATCGTCTCCGGGTCGAGTTGGTCCTCCTCCCCCTCGTGATTGTTCTGTTCATGTTCTATGTCCATGACTCGCTCCTGAAATGGGGTGTAAGGGATAATGAGATAAGATTTATCTTTGTGAGTGACCCTATGCTATATCTTAATCATGTGTGTTGCCATTTTAATGCCCTAACAAACTTCTACGGTCAATACTTATCCTTTTTCAAATATCTCGGAGCATGAACCAATCAATAGTTAGTCGGGGCACTTGCCCCTAATTCCATCTTCCTGCACAGCTGGGGATGGTAGCGGTGGGTGGTGGCTAACAAGGGGCAAGGAGTTTCGGCCAACAGTTGTTAATGGCCAATTGGTGGCCCGTGATGGTTGGTGACCGACAACCAATGGCAGTGACGGTGATGATCGATAGTTGGTGGTGGTCAATGGCAAGGGGTGGTAGTGGGCGGTGGCCAATGGGGAGGGGTGGTGGCCGATATTGGCGACATGTGGTGATTGGCAGGGGGCAATAGGTAGCAATGGTCGAGGACCAGGGATGAGTGGTTGGCAGTAGATGGCTAGCGAGGGGCAGCAACAATAGGTGGTGGCCGGGGCAGGAACCATTGGCGGTGGTCGATGGCAAATGGCGGATGGCGAAGGCAAAGGGTAGCTAGCAATGATTGGCGACCGATGGCAATGGCGAGTAGTGAATGGTAACAAGCCGTGGCTGACAACAAAGAGCTGTGATGACAATTGGTGATCAGTGGGAGTAATTGACGACAGTGGTCGGCAGCCAGTGGTGGTTTGCGGCTAGCGAGTTAGAGGATAGTTGAAGAAAGAGTGAAAACAAAAGAGAAAATTATTTGTTTATATGCCCAAAATAGAGAAGTAAAAAAGTTGTACATCTTATTGCTATTGCAAACATATATTTGAACTATAGTAATAGTTACAAAAATAGAAACATCAAATTGTTTGATCAAATGAATTTATATTCTAAATTATTCTCGAAAATAATAATAATTATAATCAGAAAGAGAATGGTTATCACAAGCGCCCACACCTTCCCTACTTATGCCATCTTCCTCTCATCTATACTATCCTCCTTGTTATTGTCCGGCCCACATTTCTTGAACCACCCCGCCCCCCCCTTCAATCGCGCTTCATGCTAGCTCACTCCTTTGAACCAAGGTCGTTCAATCGATTTTTTCAGGTGTTTCTCGCACAGTTTTTGGAGGGTTTTGCTCTATTCACCTGTGCCATTTTGAAAATATCCTACTTGCTATCGGAATTCCTACTATAAGAAAAGCAGCATAACAACCGATCCATTTCTTTCGCGCTTGTTGACGCATAAATTTTTTATTCCAGATATCTTCTTCGTATTTCACAAAGATTAAGCATTAAATTTGTTGATAATGTCAGAATTTGAGTCTCAAACAAAACAAAACAAATTCCTTTCCATCTTAGAAGATTCCTCTCGGTCTGGAACAGTAGGCGACCAGTCCACTCTCAGTCGGCTCTGGTTACTCCCGGCTTATCTCCGACTATCGCCATTGCATGGTCTCATCCATCTCAAGGCTGAATAATGGATGCATCATTTCGCCGCAAAGGGTCGATTGTCCCGTAACTGTACCATGTTACAATTGAGTACGTTGAGAATCAACTCGCGCTTCGAGTCACGGCTCGAGTAAATCGAGTTCGAGTCAGTTCATGCCGTCCCAAATCAATCTTGATCAGCTTTCGATGTTGTTAGTTTTCTTCACGTATTTGATAATGTATCATTGTGTTTTCATTCGTTCTAACCTATGATTTGTAGATTATGAAAGTGTAAATCTCGAACACCAATGTTTTCCTGCATGAAGTTAAGGCAACTTCACTCTTTGCAATTTTTACTATGACAAGAAAGAAAATGTCATTAGATGCATGTTTCTTCATAGTCTAATTCATATTGTTGATTATAACCTTTCACTAGAAGTCTCGCTTTCAATCTTTCAATTTCAATTGTGCCAACAAGTATATACTTAATTTTAGAAACCCACTTACTTCCAATCATGTACTTTTTTTAAAATCCAAATAATATAGTAAATTTTGATGGGAAAATTAGAAAACTGCTTTTAATTAATGACAAACAAGTAGGCACATAATAAGTCGTAGTCCATATATGAGTACACTTGATAATAACTTCTGTTAGGTGGCGATGCTAGTTTGGCTATCAGGTCTTTCAAGATACAGCTAAGACTTTAATTAGAGCACGAGTAAATATCCGTGAATGGATCATGTTCATCTTAATCTCTGTCAAAAATCATGCACATAAACATGACACAACCCGTCCCGACTATTTAGGTTACATTCTTATAATGTTTTAAGGTTAAATTGGGTCAAACCCATATTTATAATAAGCCACAGTCCATACATAAAGACATGTGATAACAACTTATGTTAGGTGGCAAGACTATCTTTTTTTTTTTTGGGGTAAGGTAGTGGCAAAGCTTGTTTTGCTATAAGCTCTTTCCAAAAAGTCAAGTCATTCATCATATAGCTAAGAACCTAAATTGGAGCATGAGTAAATATTTATGCATGTGTCGTGTTCATCATTATTTCTGTCAAAATAGATACTTTGGATTACGTTCTTTAAGTGTATCACATCAAGTCAAGTCGGGTCTAACACATTTATAATGTTTCAAAACGGAGAGGGATTGAGTATAATTGAAACCCGACCCAACTCATTGATACCCCTAATGGGTAGCTAAAAATTGACAAAAGCTCATACATGTGTTGACGATGGTCCAAATAGTTTCTTGATTAGGCACTTCAATGTATTAATTGACAGCAATCAAAACCTAATAACAATTAACCCACTCTTTGGTACAGTTCACCACTCACAAGGTTTTCACCGAGCATGCAAGTCGAGTCAAGCCAAGCTTGGGCTTGCCACTGTATCAACTCAACTCAAATTGGTTGCACCCGTTAAGCTATAGAGCTCCCATATAATAGCCAGCCCTTAGTTGTCTAATGGACTTAAATCGGTCATCAGACTTCGGGTAATCAAAATTTCTCAAAGATGCCGATTTCACTATGCACTTTTCTTGTGAATCCAACCCATTTCAAATGCTAGTTACCCCACCATAGTCTAATTTGGTAAATACATTAATTAAATAGTTTACAAACTCGAAGATAAAACAAAACAAATAGACCTACAAGATTTAAGAACGGACAAGACACGAGTTTACGGATCTATTGCCACAACCATAAGAAGGAAACAAACAGTAAAGTGATATTCCGAGAGGAAGAACGAAGGTGGTGAAACTCAAGGCTCGTGAAGAAATCTCTCCAAGCAACGAAACCCCAAGTAGTTGGCGCAGTACCTCTCCAACTCCTCCCCTCCTTTTTCTCGACACACCTCCTCCTCCACCCTCTCGCACCACCACCACCAATTGTCGTCGCCTCCCTCCGCCGTTCCTCCACTGCAGCACACCCCGTCGACGATCTCCTGCAACCCCACGATCCGGCAGCTTACCTTCCTCCTCCCCTCCCTCACTGCCTGATCAATCCCGCCAGGCACCATGTCCAGCCTCAGCAGCAGCCTCATCAGCTCCTCCTCAATCCTTGCCCTCTCGACGGGACTGGCCCGGAGAGTGTCGACAGTGTCCTGCCGCTGAATCCGGCGCTGGAGGAGGTCGGCTGCAGAGTCGATAGAGGAGATGGTCTTGTAGAGGGTGCGGATCAGGTGGGCGCGGTAGACAGATTGGATCTTGGTGGCAGCCTGGGATTGGGCTTGATTGGGTTGGAGATGGAGTCTGACGTTGGGTGGAGGAGGGATGAATTGGTCATCTGGGGAGTTGACTGTGACGGTGGCAGTGGGCGAGGAGGAGGAGAAGCTGAGCTTGCGAGCTGATCTCATGGCAGAGACGGGGGAGAGGGAGGGAGGGAGGGAGAGAGAGCGAGAGAGGGAGACAGACAGAGGAAAGTGAGAGAGAATTCGCTTTCTTGAATGCTTTTTGACGCATGATAGAAGGAAGATTTGAGAGCACCGTCCCGTTGGCAACGGACCATTTTTATCCTTCTTTTGGGCTAGTGGGCCATGCTATTCTCCTCGTGTGGGCCCATCTACTTTTTCTCTACCCACAGTTTTGTCCTTACGCATACAGATTCTCATCAAAGATTCAACACTGTTTTAGGATTTAGCTCGTGAAGGCAACAAAGTCGCAGAACCCCCAAGCGCATTGATTGAAACTTAAGCTTCAGTCCATATGATTATCCATTGCGAGAGAGAGAGAGAGAGAGAGAGAAATTAATACATTATTGGAGTTCCACAAATAGGAGTGACTCCTTAAGGGACTCTCACCCGAGTACTAATGAAAAACAACAATGCCCTGAACATTGCTGATCAGCTCACTGAGGTGCCGGAACAACCTTTCCAGAGCATGTCCCAAATCCGACGGTGTATCCATCTCCCTGCATGGCGATCAGAAATTAGAACATTGCCAGACTACCGGGCAGCCAAGATGATAAACATGCCATCTCAAATTTCAGAAGCAGTTTTGAGCAAGAACCAACTAGTCTCAACAACTGATCCGAGGAAAATTCAGTCATATGCCTTCATTATTCTAACACATTAAATTCCTGGTCGAACTAAGGCTTCCAAATTAGGTTCAACAAACTATACCAAGGCCTGGCCATATCAGTAAGGGGACAGAGACCCAAATATCATCGCAGAAAAATGTTATGGTTTTTTCTTCTCTGCCCAACAAGCAATGTGATATTTAAAATTAGAAATTGAAGAAAGAAAGAAGCCGAAAAGCTTACTTTGCAAAGGCCAGTAATGGTTACTTCATCTCCATCTTCGAGAAATTTGCGTGGTGTCCCATTTAGTGACAGTGGATTCTGTCCATTCCAAGTCAACTCCAGCAAGCATCCAAGAGATTCAGGTTCCTGTACAAATTAGTAGACCAAAGGAGAGAATCATATAACAGAAATTCTCAAGTATGCTATAATTCAACAAATTAAGACTAAAAGCAATAGGTTTGACGCTAAATGAAAGTTCCAGAAAGATGTAGATAAACAAAACAGTACCGGTCCACTAATAGTTCCCGTCCCAAGGAGATCGCCTGGCCTTAAGTTGCAGCCATTAATTGTATGGTGTGCAAGTTGTTGTGTCACAGTCCAATATCTGCAGAACATAACGAAATTGTGGATTATGGATGCAGGTAGAGATATACAGAATAAATTCATGGAGAGCACTATAATTGGCAATTGCCACTGTAAACATGATAAGTTCACTGTTACAATTTTATAAGCACCCGGTACACAATTTGAGATAGCTGAGCTCACACAAGCACATAGCACCACAAATTGCAACTAAAACTTGGGATACTTTCTTCATAAGGTACTAATCTGTAGAAATTCTGTCATGTTACAATATGACATTTAATGATACTAGTGGTAGGTGGGAAGTAACTGAAACGGGTCTTGGTGTTCAAATTTCGAAACCAACCCACAAGTCAAATTTTGGGATCAGGGATTCCTAGCTTACAGGTTCATTAGACTATCATTAATCTGAGCAATGAATTCCACACTCACTCATCAGCTGAAAATTGAGCAGTGAAGTCAATGCGCTTGATCAATATACAAGAGTTAAGAGTCTACAAGAAGGCACATAATTTGTCTCAAGAAAAAGGAAAAATAAAGTTTAAAGAGGGTTTCTGCAGAGAAGTGCGAGGAAATAAAGGAAAGAGGGTCAATATAGTTCTATGATAACATGCATAGAAAGAAACAAGGCATGCTAATAAATGTTTTTGATACTGTCAGTTTGTCTGTCCCTCATACAATTTTAACAGTGGAAGATAGCTTTTCACTGAACCAGTGGCATCACAGCTGATGTACATGAAATAATATAATTAAATGCTCAAGGGTTGCTGCTATGACCATTGTAATCCCATTAAACAGTGTCTAAAGATTCTCAGAGCCTTATTTTCACCAGCAGAAATTTGAGATGACTTACAAGTTGTTGAAGTTACTCCTCGTGACAGTACACGAATCGTTTTGTCCAGCAGGTTTGATCTGTACCTGTTATCAGCAGTAAAAGTTTCCATCACAAACAGGAATGCATCAAATTTAGACTGTGCAGCTTAGAAAAAACAGAACAATTAATAAAAGATATTAGTAGCAGATAGGAATGGTGTCAGGGTATCACCTCCAAAGATATGTCATAATTCCTGGATACTTTTTCTGCTAGATACGATAACGGCTTTGGTTCCTGAAAATCACAAAGGATATAATGCAGCACACAGCCTGAGACCAGCAAAGTTTGATGCAAGAATAAAATATTACTGAAGCAATAAGGAATATTTTTACCTGTTTGGGTGCCTCGCATGCAAAAGCTTCTAGAGCATCTAGGGTCACAATCCAAGGGGATATTGTGGTACCTAGAAACATTTACAACAAAAACCAAAGACTAGGTATAATGCCCGCACTTCATGCCTTCTCCATACATTTAAAATGACCCTCATTGCTTACTGTTAAATTTTGACACGAGTACATTTTTTATGATAGTAAAATCCACCTTAGCCATCAGTTTTATTTGTCTAATGAAATGTAAACATCTAAAAGTAACAGATCATTTACCAAAACTTTTTCCGAGAAAAGGCCCAAGAGGCACATACTCCCAAGCTTGAATATCTCTAGCTGCAAAACCAAAATTTTCCAAGTAAAACACAAATACAGTAACTGAAATACATAAAAACATGAAGAAGGTGCACATACCACTCCAATCATTCATCAACACAAGTCCAAATATGTGATCAGCAGCATTGTTAACGTCAATAGGCTTCCCCAATTCATTCCCAGGACCAACAATAGCAGCCTGATATCAAACACGATAGAGACAGAGGATAAGAGGTGCAATTATGTGCTAAATTACTCAGGTACACGGTAGATTAGTTTATAGGAAAAAAGAAGCAAGCCATAAGCCATTACATTTGTTTCTTCAACTTATATAAATATTGGCTAGAAAAAACAGTTCTGATATTCAGAGGATGAAACTTACCATTTCTAACTCGAAGTCTAGCTTCAAGGAAGGTCCAAAATAAGGTGGAGAGTTGCCACTTGGGTAACCTTGACCTCTGTGACAGAGAGGAAAATTATTATTAAGATGCCGTGAATCTAATCATGAATAATGGGAGCTCCCACAACGCAACTGGTGAATCAAATCGACAATCCAACTGGTTCTTCCATAAAAGACACTAGGTGCAAAAACAGCAGGCCCCAATTATCTAGGGAAGAGTCCTTGCATGTGGAATTGCACTAAAATAAAGATGGTTCATTTTACGGCCCAGAGGTGCGATTTTAATATACACCAAACATTCGCTGTCTTTTATCCTGTGAATAGGCAGAGCGAACTATGATAAATCACTTAAGTACCTCGGTCGAAAGATGTTTGTTCCAGATATAACAACGGATGATGCCCGTCCATGATAAGCAATAGGAAGATGGAACCTGAAAACCGGCAAATAGAAGCATTGTTTCACTACTTTTCTGAGGTTGAGCAGCGAATGAAGAGAGAGAACCTTTCCAGTGGAATGAACATACCAATTCGGAGGAATTGGATTCTCTGGCCCACGAAATATTGTACCACAGTTCTTTGCATGATGCATTGATGAAAAGAAGTCTGTGTAGTCACCGATGGCAATAGGAAGAACCATCTCCACCTTGTCCTGAAAATTCAAATATCGACTTCATTAGAGAGAATATAATCTATTAATTTGAATATTAATACTAGCTGAAAGCATGTCTCACCATGGGAAAAAGTGATTTTTTCCTCAACTCGGTGTTGTCACGCAGTACGGGTTCAGTGGCTGAGAAAAATTCAAAAAATCTCATAACTTTGTATGAATTAAACAATATGCCTTAAGGGGCGCCAGCTCCCATTGGCACATAGGTCTACTGGAAATTCAACAAATTCCTTCCGTAGGTTTATGACTCTATGGGGATGACGCCCATCAGAAAGTGCACTTCACCAAATGCAGATGACATACCTGACAATATCTTTTGCAGTGTGGCTCGAGCTTCCCTCCATGCAGGCCGCCCCAATGCCAAAAACTTGTTAAGGTTGGGCTGGCAACAAAATTAGGCGAAGATCAATCATTCAACTTATACTGCAGGTTTTCAAATGCAGTTCACCCAAAATAAAGAGCTTCAAAGAATTCTAATCAAATGACAGGGACCGGGGAGCCGGTGATAAATAACAGATGATGGCAGAATACGCTCAAAACCTTCAGAAAACCAAGAAATCGGGAGTTTCATGCGATCAACCGACTAATTATTGATCATTACGAAGAATAAACTTCACATTGGCTTCATGAGCAGAAATCATCAGAAACGCAGATCAAACCATGACTCGGACAAAACAGAGCATTTCCGACACTTCAGCACGTAAAAAAAAAACTTTTAAAGCAGAAAAAAGAGCACTCTAAGGGGTGATCGCAGTCCTCCTAAACAATCAGAAGCAAAGAGCAGAATCATTTGACGACTCGCGGTGAAACCGACACTTCCGTCCGTACAGATATCCGCGGTCAGCAAACGAAGCACGCGACGAGCTCACGACAAAACCCAACCTGGTGGAAGCAATCGGACCCGGCGAGGACCGGGCCACCCAAGAGGCCGGCGGAGGCGACGGCGGAGAGGTCGAGGACGTGGTCCCCGATGGCGACCCCCGGCCTCGCCGGCGAGCCGCCGTCGGGCCTGAAAACGCCGAACGGCAGATTCTGGATCGGGAAGTGACAGTCTGGGGCGACGTCAATGAAGGACTTGAGTGCCATTTGAAGCGCCGTCCACCCGAAGCTCCTCCGATGGAAGGGCGTGGCTTGGCGGAGAGTGTTTGGAGAGCGCGAGGAGAGCGAGGGGAAGGAGAGTGATATAGCAGAGCGATCGGAGTCACTTTCTTTCTGTCTGGCGAATAGTTACAGAGCAATCCTGGGCGTTAACAACTACATCGGCCTACGAAAATAATATGGAAAATCAATGCCCACGTCACACAAAAACACGAACGGCTCTTTTGACCGACGTCGTTTTGGGGGTAGCCAGATCTGCCAAAAAAAGAAAAAATAATTAGTTGAGGATCAGACTACGATCTGTTGGTTCTACCCCAAAAGCTCCTTAATGTTTCGAAAATATATTAGAATCCCTAATTTTGCCTCAATTTTGTCCTAAAATTTCAATTAATTTGGCTACGACGGCGCTAATTTGAGAATCTTTACGAATACTAAAATTAGTTTGAGGCGAATTTATTACCGGCACATCAGTTTGGGATGAATGCCTTATCGTTTTCAGATTTTTTTTTCTTGCGGTATTATCTTTTTGATAAATCGGTTTTCTAGGGTGTCGTAATAATTTCGGTTTTTCTATAGACAGGAGGTTAAAAAAAAATAACGGGGGCGGAGGAGGAAGGGGGACCGGTGGGGTAGTTGGGATCAACGGCCAGCATGTGATGCACGCGGCGATCTTACCGCTGGCGCTCAAGCTATCTCTCTTTCAAACGGACCGTCGTTGGGCCAAAGCAGATCTCCGTCGTAGGATTCGGATCCGTGACTAGGTGGGTCCCAGCGAATTTAGCGGATGATTGCTCGAGGGGGGTGATTAGAGCGTGACGAGGCAGTAGCCCGGTCTACTCCCGTCAACGCAGTTGCCGGTCAAACACGATCACCTACCTTTGCCCGCCTCCGTCGGTCCAGCGCGACATTTGAGGGCCGAGGTGGTGGAGACGATGATCACGGCTCCGTCGGGAGCCACGAACCAAGGTCGCGAGGGCCACGGTCGTGGACCGCGATAGGCCACTTAGAGCCCGTCTAGATCCCGATCACATCGTAGTGAATGTAAAGTCACGTGATTAGACTCTTTTAGATCATTCCTAGATGGTTAAGCTAGCCATAAAAGATTTTCGTGGAATGTTAGAATATGTTCAAGAAGGGAAAGGACTTGAGCCAAGTGGGATAAAAGATTTTCCTGTTGCACAAATTTCTCCACCTAATTCAAGAGTCGATATTTTTTACGTGGAGGGTGCATGGAAGGGCAATAAAAGGACCGTGAGTGTAATTTTAGGATCAATTAGAGACTTAGCCGTCCTAGTGTGAACAAGATGAGGAAGTCGGGATGAGCATTGTTCAGGATGGTTCAGTTCCTCCCCGGAATTGGAAATTAGATTGCCTTGTCGGGTCAAGTCTGACTCAGTTCAGTTCTTAGGAAATCTTATTGAACTAGTTGGGAATCAGAAAAATTGTTTAAAAAAATATTCAGTTTCTTTACTTAAAAAGAAATGTTCTTGTAAAGTTGGGTAATGATTAAAATTTTAGAAATTTAACTTGATTTCTTTTTACTTTTTTTACATCTTTATTTTTACTAAAATATAACAAAAAAATTATCGATCCAGTCTAATCATCCTAGTAACCGGAGGCCGGATCGACACTTCTGGTCTAGTCCGATTCCCGAACGATACAAGTTGCTCACCAGAATCATAAATTTTACCGGCGCAAGTGGAAGCTGCAACTTTTCTGCTTGTCTGCAAGTTGCTCAAAGACAGGAGCTGTCCAAGGAAGATAGACTTTGCCACGCAGAGCAAGCATTAGCTGACAGGCTGCGCACGAGCTCAACAAGAAGCAGATAGGTCCCCAAGTCCTACTTGCTCGATGAGGATGTTTCGCTAAGCAAGCATTAGCTGACAGGCTGCGCACGAGCTCAACAAGAAGCAGACAGGTCCCCAAGTCCTACTTGCTCGATGAGGATGTTTCGCTAAGTGGCCTAACTATGGTCCCAAATCGAAAAACACATCAAGTACGTTGTGTTAAGGATAAAGTCATTGATGATGTGAAGACTAGTCACACAGTTGTGGATAAAGGAGAAGCCAAGACGTGCGACGTTGTTTGTCATATAAAGTAATTTTCTATTTTTTAGAGAATGATTTTAACAGAGTCTGATACACAAGCTTAATAACTATAAGAGTAGAAAGTGGAGTCTGTAGAAGGTGCGAGAGAGATCATTTTTTGTTCTCTTGTACTCTGAGTTCACCAATCACAGAATGAGATAAGATCGAGGCATTAACCAAAAACCCATCTTCATCTTCTTCCTTCTTCTTCTTCGTACCTTCATCGATTTCCTCTGTTCGTCGTTTGGATGTTCAACATTGAAGCATGATTCAGCTTCAACAATTCTAGAAAGTCTCATACGTTGCAATGTCCCTTACTAAGACATAACGACCTTATCTGTGTAAATGATCTACATGATGAACCCATGCACGGGATTTCCATACGTGATGGGATTCCCAGGTTTATAGTACGTTTCACGCCCGACATCTTATCGACAATTTGTTCGAATGAAAATGATAGATTGCTTGATGAACAATCATTTCCAAGGGATACTTTTTTCCAGATTTTCTAGTCAACCGGCGATTCTAGCAGAAGAAAACTCCTTGCTACTCGTCCAATTGAGAAGAATAGGTCCTTCTGTATCTGTTTCCTAACTCTCATCATTTTTCTTCTTGATAATTCTCATCTGTTTATATCTTCATAATTTTTTTGCGTACCACCTCGTGAATATCCTTCGTTAGTACTTACGTTTTTCTATGTTCCCAAAAACACACCATCATATCTAATATACTTCACATACATCATTTCAAAATTTCTTTGTTAATATCTTTGTAATTCTTGTTCTTTTGATGGACTACAGAACAAACAAATAAGCTGTCGATTCCCATTTATTAGTCATTACATTTCATCTTTTAATCATACAAACTACCTTTGATGGATTCATTTACTATTAGAGTACATAAAAATCAATTCATTTACTTTACCGAAAAATTTCTACAAAACTAGAAGGCCCTTCACCAGATATCTTTCAAGAAACTACATTAGGATATTTGCGCTATGCCCCGCCTCTTTCAATTAACGAAAGAGTCTCAGGATCCCATGTATCAATATACGAATACTAGGGCATTCGTGATACTACTAAAAACAAGAGCATTTCACGAGAAATGGAAATTCAAGAGGAAGGAAAACAAATAATTGTCCCAAAGACCTAAAAAGATAGGAAGAAAGGAAAGGTCCAAATCTTTGGGCTTGGCCTCACATGACTCAGTCCAGACAATGAGGTATCCTGGGCCGGACAAAAACATCCTCCCCGACAAACTAAAACAGCCCTAAAACGGAAAGCCACAATCCAGCGGCCCCGAGCGCGGCGAGCCCGCTGACGCGACCGGCCGCGGACGGCGTCGTCGGCGCGTCGGCCGCGGCGAGCACGGCCTCTTCGGAGGTGGCTATCGTGGGGGCATCAGGCGCTCGCTGCGGCTGGACCTCCACATGAAGCTTCAGGCCGCTCCTGCAGCTCTCCTCCCGGCTGCTGGCGAAGTAGCGGACGCCTCGCTCCTCCAGGGGGACGCCGTCGAGGCCGTCGGTGTACATCCTGATCGGGTTGCTCACGTCGCACGACTCGTACTCGGCCCGGGTCATGAGCTCCACGATGCCCTCCTGCGCCGCCGAGTAGGCAAACCCTGCCCAGGACACCCTTTTCATCTCTTTTTCTCTTTCCGTGCTTACTTATTTGTTCGTCTACCGCAATAAAGAAGCGAACCCAAACTCCAAGAACCCCATAGGCGCTTAATTTTAGTAGCTTGACAAGAAAGGTATGAACAACCGAGGAATATTATGATATCTTTCTGTTATACTAAAAAGTTGTAAGCGATGGCTATAATCTTGTATTAACGATGATTATAGAGGAAGTACTGTTGATTCCCTGGAGAGTCGGAACCCAGAGCAGGCATTCATATATAAGCGGTCTGCAGTTGCAGATGGTGTATTCAAATCTGCTTCTGTTCTTCTGGTTAAATCATAAAAGACGCGTGTTTTTCCCCACCTAATCACACCACCTTAATATCCACATTCTACTTTCGGCATAATGAGCCAGAAAGTTTAGGAGAATCCGATAAAGAAGAACAGACGAAATGCCAACACGTGAACAGGTGCTCTGTTATTGTGACCGCTGCGAAACATTTGGAATATTTTGGCGACTCTTTAGTCACCTTTTTTTTTATATCGTGATTCTGAAAAAGAAAAGGAGGAGGAGGAGAAGAGAGGCTTGAGGATTACGTACAGAGCTTGTCTCCGACCCTGAAGACCCTGCCGGAGGACCAAGAGCCGACGGCGCTCGAGGCGTCCCAGCCGCGGTCGCCGCCGACCACGTGGTGCACCTGTGCTCCGACCCACCTCGCATTAAGGCTCGCCAGGACGAGAACCGCCGCCGCCGCCGCCGCCGCCGCTCTCGCCGTCAACGCCATTCCTATTGGCTTCTGTTGCTTAACCCTGAAGCAAGAACAGCTGAAAGATCTCCCTCCCCACCTCTCTCTCTCTCTCTCACTTCAAAATCTCTAGGAGTTAAAGAGCGAGTGGCGAAACGGCGATGGGGCGATCGTAATTAAAGCGAGCTTCGTGGCACTTTCCTCTGTGGTGAAGCATCGCGTGATATTCTTGAATGGTGGTTGGCAGGGACAGCGGGGCCCGCCACCGCTCGCCTCCAATGCCAACGAAGCTGCGTTTTTGGCGCTCCAAGCAAAGCAGGCTTCGCGCCATTGGCCAACTTCACCTGTGGCTGCGAGCCCTGTCTCCCCCTTACTTGGCAGAAATTTCCAGCGGATCCTTCCTTAACCCCGAATTTCCATGATTGTTACATTACCGAAAACTTCCTCGTTAAGTCATGGTCATGTTCTGATTTTGTAAGTGATAAGTTATTTAGGAAGTGTTACCATTTATTTCGTGCTACCATATGTCCCTCATCAAAAAATATCAATAACAAAAAGGGTTCGTTGGACCTTGAATTATCACATATTGTGATTTGGACGAGTTTGTTGCCACATTTAAAATGCTTCTCCCAAGATTTAGACAAGTTTGGCATAGATATTCATGGGTTTGAAATAGTAGCAATGGGTTTGACATGGAATAATAGTACTGCTAATTCAAAATCGCATAAACTTTCTCCCGTCCATCTTAGTGAGGAAGCATGTGCACATGTCATTGGCTAAAACTTTCTTTCAAGGACAAACTCGTGCAAGTGCTTGATAAGTCGGAACATCAGGCAATCTTTTCCTTGATAGATCGTTCCTTGGTGAATCGCATCCTTGTCACCGACCATACCACGACCAATTAACTCTGACATCCAATTCTTCCAGTAAGGCATGCATATCATTTCAACGAAATAACTAATTACAACCTATTGTGGCTATCATCATTAGAGTGAAATTTGTATACAAGAGGCCAGCCCACCTCAGAGATCCCATGAGATGATAATCATCTCGTTCTTAATTCCTAGGATATAAACTTTTACGTTACCCCCACGGTCTAGTAATATTGAACCTGTCAACTTCTCCAACACTTTACAATAATGCCGGAAAACCTCCATTTTTCTATCTTGATGGACATGGAAGAAATTGGACTTTGACACTCTCCCCAACCGAATTTTCACATGCCTTCGTTGTGGGCAATTCTATCCCTTCATTGCATTCGCCAACCATCACTGCCACTCCCACGAACATGAATGGCAAACACTTGCCAAGTTCCACTTCATCGATGGCTTTCCCTGATCATAGTTGTCCGCTAATCTCTACTTACTTGTGCTTTTGCCTACCAAGTGTGACATCCCGAGCCAATTACGTTGCCTCAGCAGCACTTTCTTCTGTCTACTGAGCTTCTCCTGATCATAGCAAACCAGTAGGTGTTTCCTCTTCTTACTGGAAATGTGGCAACAAGCGTATCCTCAGCACTTGCTCGTCTAGTTTGGAGAATTCGCTATGATGCCATTTGTTATGGGGCGAAACTTTGCTGGCCAAGGAGAAGTCCGTATAATGCCTGATGAGACGAAACACCAGGCCACCATTTTCTCAATATATCATTTCCAAGGATAACATGGCGAACCTCGTCCTCATCATTGATCATATCACGCCCAATTTATCTTGGACATCTAACCCTTCGAACGAGACATATAAATCATTTTATTATGAAAACTGGTTTGATTGCTATGGCCATCATCAAAAAAGCAATATTAACCTCTGATCAATTTGTGCACAGGAGGTCCACACGCCTTTGAGATCCTCCAGGATAATAATCATCCCATTCCTAGATTTCTAACACAACCATGCTGATGCCACTCACTCAAGTCAATTGTATAAGCCCTTATGTATCTCTCGCACAACATCTTGATGCCATAAAGTTCCACTTTTCAGCCATTATAGTATGGAAGAAAGTGGATGTTAAAAACATCATGGGCTGTATTCTCTCTCGGATCACTCTCTTGTTTGTAACGATTACAATGCTTATTTCGTTTCTTTTGGCATGTTAGGAGGTAGATTTCAGAGCATCTTTTTTTTTTCTTTTTATATTCATGTGATCCAAAATTATAGCAAAACTAAATATGTGTAAATGATACTAATACATTGAAGAAATTCCACAATTTATATATACACACACATATGTAAGACTGCAAACGGTAGAAACAAATTTTACAAACAATTATGGTCCCTAGACGACTACCTTGGTCCCCAGTTCTATCTTCTTTGCCTGCTCGATGCAAAAACATGTTAGGTACAAAGATGGACTCAGAAAATTGGTAGGGTAACTGATGTGATGAGAATGCACCTCCATTCAAATGAGTGTGGCGCATGAATTTCAATTATAGTTTGTTGCATCGCTTGACATATGAATACTGCAGATCAACTTTAATGCATGCAAGACTTCTCAGGAAACAAGAAAGAAGAAAAAGGAAGGCTTCGAATTATCCTTCTCGCGAAAGTCTTTAACAGGCCTCTCTGTCGTCTTTTCTATGTTGACGAAAAAGGGTAGGGAGGGAGAAGAAGGGATTACTTATTGTGGTACACTTAACTCCACCGTTCTAGCCAGCCATGCGTCTAGCTAGCCAACGTACTGAAACTCAATTAACTCACCAGCATTCCTATCTACCTTTCTTCGACTTTATCGTCCATCCCTTTCCATCGTGGAACCTAATTCGTAGTGGGGACGTGAGGACCAGGGATGTGGCCATATTGTGTTTTTCTTTTTGTTGTTGTTTATTTGCAATAGCGGAAAGATCGGGAAATAATGTTACTACGTAATAGAAGTATTTAAAGCCGGACTTAGCCTAACCATGCACCACTCGATAACAAGCCCTAGAAATTTATACGCCTTTACTATTTCATTTGATTCGTAGAAAATAATGTTCTGAAATAATTCTTTTTCTTAAAAGTGATCGTTTGTATCACTTAAAATAATTAGTATATCAATGAAAAATGTTTCGTTATCTATAACAATTTACATCTTAAGTATTTTTTTATAAACGATCGAAATATTTCCCGTTTATTCATTTTTGTAAGGGATGCAATCCATCGCATTTTAGAAAAATGTTTTCTAACCATTCAAGGCCTGCATCGTAATATTTTTGTTTCTGATTTTTCTATTCTTTTGTTCCACGGAATAAAAAAAGAACAGAAATTCATTTGGTAACACCAACTTATTTTTTTGTTTCCGGGAATAGATTTGAGCCAAGAATAAAAAATATAAAAAAGTAGCTTCTTATTTTGGGAGACAATCTCTAGAATAGACTAATTTTCTTTTTCTTTTCATTCTTATCTCTTGCCGCGGTCTGATGTCAATCCACTATCAGCCGCCACCGCCTGCCGCCAGTGACCCCGGCCAGCCGTCGCCCAATCGCCGCCGTCGCCCGTTGTCACCCGCCCACCACCCAACCCCTATAGCCATCGCCGCCCGCAACCTACCACTGCCTCGTCCCGTGAACGCCCGTCTGTCTCCGGCAATCGACGACGGCGGACTATGGGTGCCTGTCGGCTTTAGGACGTTCGTGAGCAAGAAGAAAAAACAAAAAGAACAAAAAGCTTGTGAATTGTACCAAACGCATTTCTATTCTTTTTCTATTCCAATAGTAGAAATTTTGTGAAATTATCACACGCATTATTTTTATTTAGAAATTGTTCCGGCGAGTAAAAATAGAAAGAAATGTTTCTCAAAATAAATTGTTTCCTTGAATAGAAGCGTTACCGTGCACAACCTCATTCTCCGCGAAATAAACAAAGTCTACAAACATTTAAGAGGAGCAAATATAGGCCTAATGTTTGAGAAAATCAAGCTACGTTGCATGAACAACAAGCGGACCGACATGAGTTGTATGTTATTCTGAAACAATCGTGAATATACATGGATCCTATATTCATATCTGATCGATTATGAACACCACGCATAGAAATCCACCCATTCAAAAGTTTGCTCATCGGAAAGAGGAAACTAGGGACTTGAGCAGCATGGCCCCACTCGCACGTCGGTCTTTTTTCCTCCTAAGAGATAGATCTTAGCCTCGTTCTGATAAAGATATATGTTCATGAAACAAACTAAAGTAACTCTTCAGTGACGCGCCATGTCTCCTTTCTCAAGTATGTTGATCCACGGTCGCAGGCGGCGCCTTCAAGGAGCATATTGAAACTACCAATGGAGACTTCTCATTTGAGTCCACGTAAGGGCTCAAGTATATAAAAATGCACCATTCGAACCGAAAGATCCATTAAACTCCTCCATTAAAGTCCATGGTACGAATTAAGATACGAGGGAAGACGTTGGACTTACTTTTGTGACATAGATGATCCATTCGACCTATCTGTGGAAATTACTTCCTCGATTGCGTTTCAGTTGCTCTTATACAGTCGGCTAGCTAGTTGCCTTAAACACCAGGTTTCTTTCATGGGAAAGTATGATGCAAAGGACAAACTGATCATTTTATTCCAATTAGAACACGAATCTCGTCTCTCGCATGTGACCAATTGTACTCATTTAGGATATTCAATATTGATTTGTTAATCACTTCCAAGTTCAAGTATTGTCATTATGACTAGTCTCTACGGTGGAATCGGGAATTTAAGAACCAGACCATAGGAATTAGTCCGATTGTAAGTTTTAATTAGGGGAATCTATTCTGACCGATAAGTCTCAAGTTCTTGTACTTGGAACTTGAAAACTATAACATGTCTTTTGATATTTTTTTTTATCTATGCTTTAGCATAATCATGCAGTATTCCATGATATCCGATGGTGATTAATAATATGTAACTGTAATTCTGAGCTTCCATTTCTGACCATAAACTCATGACTAAAACTTTTCTTTATTAATGTTTTACATTCTTTGCATGTCTAAATATGAGTTGTGATAAGTGAATTGCAATAGCAAATGAAAGTAGTTATAGGTCATAATTCACTGCGATTATTCAATTAATAATATAGATGAAATATGTTAGACCTTGAAACTGACCTTTGAACATATGACAATGTAGATTCTAGGTTCTAGGTTCTACGATATCCATAGTAATACGTTTCATAAAATAAAGAATTTGTTCCAGTGGGTAGAATCTAGGTTTCGGATGGAACCTATAAGCAATTGGAGCCACTCATCTCTAACCATCGTAGCAATCGGTTTGTTGGAGGATGATGTGGTCCTTCGAGTGGACCTAATCAAAATAACTTTTAAGAGATATAGCTAGTTAAACCAACCTTGGCGTCTCCACTCTAGAGGTGATCATTAAGGACGAATTAGGGTGCGCCCTAGGGTTATGCCTAACCGGTTATGTCTAGACTTGCTGATCAACAAAAAGGTAGGTACCATTCTTCAGGTTGGGCCGGCTCGGCTCAAGTTCAATCGGGCTGAATTTCAACTTACCCTTTACTCATACCCATCTAAATATGTCTATTGGGCCTTGGTGTCATGGGCTTTTCCTAAAGGTCCATGCCATAGGTCTAGTCAATAGACAAAAATCTTGGATTCCCCTTGTCGAAAGTTCGAGTTATTTCTAACATCCTTCGGCTTCATAGTGAAGCGAAGGCAACCTTTTTTACAATCCATTTGGATGGTATGTCAATTGAGGATAATGGAGAGAGAATCTTTAATCTCCCTCTTCTCCTCACAAGAACTTCAAAAATATATCATATTTTTTGCCCGACTCTGTGACCCTCCATTTTCTTTCCCCTCCCCTCCTTCTGACAGAGCTCGGTAATGAGCTTAGGCTTGGCAAGTAGAGCCTCAATGCTTCTTTTGGCACGAGCTGGCCTGAATTTAAATAAAAGTTTCCGGAACGAACTAGATTGAGCTAATTCGGACTTGCCCCGAATTTTCATTTTATTCTTTTTAACATTAAAAATACATTAATTATTACATTGTCGGCTTCAATAATTACTTCTACTACTATATGTTAGGCCATTTGGGGCCCAAGCATCTCAGGCCCGAAGGCCTGGACCGGCCCAAAAGGAAAAATAAGGAAAGCTTCCCGGGTCGGGCCTTTTCAGGCCCGAAATTTTGGGCCGGCTCAGTCCAGGCCGATCCGAGCTTTCGAGCTCACTATCTTTTGTACTCATCCAAACTGAGTGTACGAGTAGAGGCCGGTAAGCCCTTTCAATTTGTTTTGTTAATTTAGAGTAGTCACGAATAAATTGAAGGAGATTTTAAATTATAATTTTCGATATTTAGACTCTATTTTGATAAAAAAATTCAGAAATATATTTTTCTCGTTCTTTCGCATTTGGTTCTCTTAGGAAAATAGATAAGCAAAAAATATTTTTCAAATCAACGGAAGACCTATGCATAAATTCACTAAAATTATTACCTTTTTGAAAAATCGAAAAGCATTTTTGAATAGCTAATGGAAAACCTATGCTTAAGTGTTGGTTGAGCCTTATTAGCTTAGGGTGAGCTCGTCCCTCACTTGTGATTGTTCATTGGCTGTTGTAGTGGCTAGTGATTAACTGAGAAAGAAGGAAAAATTAAAATAAAATAATTAAATTTTTATTTTTCTCTAAAAAATAAAATAAGATTTTCCATAACAAACAGCGCAAAACATTTTCTAATTCATTTGCAACTGTCAGTCAAATATATAAAAAAAGATATCGTTATTTTCCTGAAAAACGACTTAACAAAAAAAAATCCATAAATGTCACGTTCTTTTTAATGAGATGAATAGAACGTTAAAGAGATTGGGTGTTTTACACATAAATTATCACCATAACAAGTAAAATGAACGTTACAAGTCAAGGGAACTCCCATAATTTTCGAAAGGGCTGCTTTTCTTTCATAAGAGCACATTACAAAAAGAGACCATGCATATAAAATCTAAAACGTTTTATGCCAAAAGGGTCCCTCGAAGACTTCATGTTTGAAGCAAAATGGTAATTTGCAGTACTACACATCAAATCAGTCCCAACGCAAAGCACGCAATAGGGATATCATGATAATTTTTTGAGGTGCGCATTTCAGTTAATCAAATCAATCACTAAAAAAAAAATAGCAAGATTTCAAAGAATTCTTGTAAAATGATTGATTCTGTCTGCTACATCTCACCGATAAGATATGAGTCCATCGATAATCTCATGGGACATGTTTTTGCCATTTGCTTTGGTTATTAATCTTCAATTTAACTCTCCATGATCACCATTGTCATCAACAAATTCATTCGGATCCGGATTACCTGACTTAAAGTCAGGTGATGAGAGAAGGGGGTCGTTCGATTGAGATCGGACTGCCTCACTAGAGGAGCAAAAGAAAAGTAAATGATCATTTTTTTTAAGAATAAGTTACTTTTTTTTTTCAGTTGTCCAATAGAGATCGGACGGCTGAAAAGGGGATTATGGACCCTCTGCCATACCATGGCAAGGGATCCATTTCCAATTCAGTACTCATCCCTTGGAGAGTAAAAGATGATGACGTCAGCCTCCTCCGGCGACCTGAAGCGAACTTTCTTCGTTAACCTCCCACTTTCAGTCCTGCAAATTGAAGCTGAAGATACCGCACCTTCTTCTTGTTTTTCTTCTCTATCATCTTCTCCACTAATCTTCAATGGCCTGTCGAAAGAAAAACTGTCCCTGGCCTGACACAGCGAGGCCATCATTGACGCTGAAGCTTCATCGACATCCGAAGAAGGTGGACACACCCTCTTGAACAGTGGGGAGAACACAAAGGGCTCACCTCCATTGCTGCATTCCGGTTCTCTGGCAGGAGAAAGCAAGATGCATTGCCTCAAAGTCAGATATTCGACCGTTGTTGTGATCTTCTTCTGATCTGGTGGCGGCGATCCATGTTGCTGTTCTCGGGAATTCCTCTTCTTTTTCCTCTTCATTTTCCTCTTCAGCTTCTTCACGCTTAGGCACTGCTGTCCCGCTATCGGACTGTCATCATCATCATCAAGGTTGGCCTTCTCAAGATCCGGATGCCTTGTCCTCGCGTTGTGAGTTCTCAGCACAGAACCCATGGTTGGACTTCGGATCCACCTCTCGAAATGAACACGACACCAATAATTAAGGGAAGAATAAAGTATAGTAATGTATCGATGAATGGTTGGATGAGAAACGGATTAAATCAAGAGTTCTCAATGGGATTATCTGGGGTTCCGGAGGCGGATATGCCGATCTTGTCTCTTCTGGCTGACTTGCTAAAATCCCTTTCTGTCCGTTCTTGATGGAGGGTACTGACCTTATCTCTGTACGAGTTTCGCTTTTGTGCTTGCGTATAGTTTTGCATGGGAGTATTACCGTGTGACAGCTATCGTCTTGGGATACAACATATTTACGTGAGAATTTCTTGCTTCATGGCCACGACGTCATCCGAGGTTGGTGCTGTTTGGACAGACCTGGTGATAATAACAAAGTCGGAGTTGTTGCAATTATAGTGCATAGCGTGCGTAAAGACAAGAACAACATCAGTTACCGAGAATCCACGGGTTTTGGCATCGCCGCCATTGTTATGTATCTTCCTTCCTCTGCTTCGATAAAACAAATGTAGCTATCTCTCTTGTTTTGGGTGATTTAGGATCTCGATCGTATTTGTTGTCGCTGGGCTATGTTCAATGCCTGTGCCTTTAGAATATCCGATTAGAGAAGAATCATTCGAGATTTGTTGGTTTGATTGTCTATCGAACCTCGAATTGAGCTGCTTTCTCGATATGTACATTGGAGCAAACGAAGGAAAGGACGAACAAAGCGCTCGTGGCCAAGTAACACATTTCAGGTTAGTAAGAAGAAAATATTGCAGCATGGTGCTTCCAAGGAGATTCAAACTACCGCTTGTAAGAAGAAAGACGAATTAAATTGGATTTATTATATACTATATGTTGTGTACGTTTGTTTGTAGAATAAATATTTAAGACGCTTTCCTTATTTTGCATAAGAAAGAAAGGAAAGTTTTGATTACTTTATAAGACTAAGATGGGCTTTACTATTTCAAAAATGATAAATAGGGTAGCGGGCTAAACCCCACTATACCCACGTGCGGGCGTGCATTTTTAACACGTATGTTAGACACATTTAGCCTTAATTAACAATTCAACTATTATATTTTTATTTTTGAAATTAATATTAATTTATTTTTTTACTCTTTTTAATTTGTGATTGTCCTGACATAGTTTGAGTTGTGACCATTTAGGAAAAATTTGTCTATTTACGAAGAGGTGTGTCTGAATTGCAAGTTGTGAACACAAATAGTCATGTTTGAACGACAGTTATAATCATATGTCCGAAAATTGCAATTTCGGACATGGATGGGTGTATCCTATTTTGGCAGTTTAGATACCAAGAGGTATGTTCAATTTGCCTTATATATATTTGACATTTTTGTTAGTTTTCAAAACTTCCTTTTTTTTGTTTTCTTCAAGAGAAATATAGTCCGGTTTCCAATTATTTCTTAGAGAGTTTAATAAGATTATATATAATTGCTATCCACTAATCTCACGTGACTTAGTTGTATCTTAAAAAAATTGTTAGAAACATATAGCAACTTAATGGGACAAATTGTTCCTAAAAGAGAGTATTTACACACCTCAAAGTCCAATTATATTTTTGATTTCATTTCTTCCCGTATAAGATTTTTCCTAACACTATCACTACTCTCTTTATTTCCAAACAAGATTCTATTGAAATTTGCAACTGCCAAGTTGTGTACATCGTCTGTGCAGGACACATTAGTGTATTCAAGCGCTTCACAATAGGGAGAGCGTGAACAGGTGTCTAATGCAGTGCACCCACATCTTGTCGATCTTGAGATAGTCACATTACACGTATCTTAATAGACTTGATAACTATAAAATTACCATTGGATACTAAAACATCTCTCTCTCTCTCTCTCTCTCTCTCTCTCTCTCTCTCTCTCTCCTTGTCATTTTTTTTGGCCAACCTTGCTTCTTTTTTTTTCTATTTGAATGCACTTGTTTAACTATTTTGTTTTAGGGTGATCGATTTGATTGCAATTTAATAGGGAACAACGGTTCTAGGATGTGTGAAACTGGGGCTTATTTTGGAGAAAGGTTGAAACTTTAACTTAAGCTCAAACCCATCAATATGTTACTGATACGTATCATGGGGTCTTTCGGTTGTTAAGTTTTTATTTGAACTCGGACTGCAATTGTTGTTATAAATACGTACAAATCATAGAAACCTAATTAAGGTCTAGCCACCATAAATGCTCTGTTGTTATTCTATCTCTCACTCTAAAGATCAAGATGATATCACAGTAGAAAAATGTATCAAATTATTTGCCATCTCTACCCCCAAATCAACGCTTTCCTTGGCTCCTATTTTATCTCAACAGTGGCTTACGCATGTTCAATTTTTCCTTCTTCTCTATGGGATAATCACCAAATCGGTCGCAAACTTATTGCCTGTGGTGTCTAGTAATTATAAGTTGTATACATGGCACACTAACATTGACAATTTTAATTGAACCAACGCCCTTCATGGATCGCCTCATCAGCATTTTCAGACATTAATTAATTAGAATGAATATGCTGGAATTTTACATAAAGATGTAAAATTATATTGATAAAATTGAAAAGTTTGTGATAAATTTATATATATAAATTATATATATTGTGATAAATTGAAAAGTTTGTCCTTGGTCCAATTTCGCGTCATCTCTACCCATCATCACTCTCACGTCTTCTTCCCTTTTCCCTACTGCCCAAATTACGATCGTCCACTCAACCTCGCCATTTGCTGTTCTTCCCATTGTCATGAGTCTCATCTCTATCACGTTTGAAGTAGATAATCATCTTATGTGAAAATATCGTTTCGAGTCTATTTTAATCTACAGCGATTTGATACGAGGATGTGGAGGTATCTTTCCCATGTTCGTCGAAACTTGTCAACGAGCACAATGGCATTAAGTTGGTCAATCCCTCCAATTTCACCTAGATCGCTCTTTGCAATCTGATCAGCTTGACCGTCACATTCAAGATATTCCATGAAGTTCCCGACCTTCGGACATCTCGAAACATTTGGTTTGCTTTTGGATAACGCTTTACTAATAACTGCGTGGCCAAATGAATGTGACTAATCTTGATTTGTAGAATGCCATCAAGAACCCCACCGATCTCTTTAGTATCTACAGTTAATTGCGGACTCTCTCGCCCATCAATTGCTTCGTCTCCGACAAGAACTTAGTGATTCAAGCCCTCAACGGGCTCCGGAGTAGAATGAATGGGTTCTTCAATGGTCTTTGTTCTGTTGTTTCTTTCTTCTTCTTATCTTTGTTTTAACGAAATAAATGTAGCTCGGGAGAAGGTGATTTCGGATCTCTTTCATATTTGTCAGTGCTTGGCTCAATACATTGCCCTTTTGCTCTATGCTTTGACAGCATCCAACTTCACAAGAATGATTCGACATGCATCGGTTTCGTTCCACTTTTCCGATTTGCCATTCGCGCGCCAGCCAACACACCTGTTATCGACCAAGCAAAGTATGCAAAGACATTGGTCAACGTTGTGCGCCACCCTAAACCTATACATACCCAGATTTTCGCAAGTGTGAGATGCGGACAAGGCAGTAATGCATCAACCTTCTCATAAGATCGAAACCAAGTTCGATAAACAAAGACTCCCGAGACAGTACTGAGTTGCTGCGGGTGAACATACATCTCGGCTAGGCCTCTCTTCAGTCCATGCTTTCCTCCGAAAGGATATCGCCAGAGAAAGCTGTGCGGAGTCCTTGTAGTGAAGGAGAAATCACGAGGAAAATTATCGAACAGCTTATCCCTCATCTCTTCGGTTCAACACATTCTCTCTTTTCCAAATATTTGTCACTGAAGAAAACTAAAGAACCCCTCATGCCATAGAATCCAGACTCTGCTGCCCTGTGCAAACTAGCAGAAAGGCAAATCAAGATTTACACTCAAATGAGTATGACCAGGAAACTGCCTAGAGGATGGATTCCGTTCACGTAAACTAGATGGAGTCATTCAGATTAGTAGGTGCAAATTTAATTGAAAAAAAAAGCAGAATTGTAAAGTAAATTTTACCTGCAGACAACATTTTTCTCTCTTTGTTCCTTGGACCAGAAATGGATTTGACTTCTGCATATACTTTCCCAGCTCTTTGGATATCCAGAAGGCAAATTTCCTAGCCTCCAGAAAGACTAGCAAAATTGCGCTGTTGCTATCAGACCTATGAAGCAGAGTTTTGAGAGACTCAGCGTAGAAGAGAGATGAGAGGAAAACCATACATAGAACATTGCTTAAGAAAATCTACAGATGAAATTCAGATTGTACTGCCGGACACGCGCACGACCGGTCATGGGATAGCCTCATAGTCGAAGTTCTCAACCGCATTGGAATCCTTTTCTGCTGGAAGTCATCTCGTCCAATATTCTGTCTTTGACAAACCCACTAGATTTTCTTCTCTCAACGATTTCCATATCTGCTAGAGAGAAGACCAGCTAGACAATCTATCTTTCTCAATCTGTTCCAGTACTGGTCGCATTCCACGCTTCCTTCATGATCAAATAGTAGGTATAGACGACCTCCTCCTCGCCATTGCTTACCTAACGTTTTACAGAAGATTGATTACAGATTCACCTGGTTACAACAGTAAGCATAAACCTGACAAATTTGCACTAACTATTAAAGGCCATGAGATACCACCTCTCGACTTGGTAAACCAACGAGCCAAACCAAACAGAACTTATAAAAGAGGGTAGAAATGATGGCAAGACATAGTTCATCTCGAGCTCTATCTAATTACACAAGAGGCAGATCAAACCAATTCCCTCATCGCAAATGAGTTACAGCTCTGTACGAAATATGTCTTCCCCTCTTTTCTATCATCTATAAAACGTGCATCTCCTTCCCTTTTAAATGGCACTTTGTACTACATTTGTTTCGAGTAGTCTCTTTGTCATAATCTCTTGTACTCGTCCAATCATAAACATTAAAACCCTAAATCTTGACATTTACGTTTTTTGTGGTAATTAGATGGTGTTTGTTCTTTAAATAGTATGCTTGCTACGGGATTTTCATTTCCTCTTCTTTTCAAAATTGAAAAAACCCATCAATTTCACGGGGCTTTGCTTCATGTGTACAAAATATACTCCTCACAAATGATCCGATGCTTAGGCTCCGTTCGTTTAACAGAAATAACTTTCAGGAAAATGTTTTTTAAATTTTTGGCATTCGTTTTACGGAAAGTAAAATAGTCAAGGAAAATATTTTTCGCTAATGGAAAAAACACATTCAAAAGTGAAAAAATATTTTCCATTTTTTTAAATGCGAAAACATTTTTCATGTTTTTCGTTTACCTTTAAATATTGCAACCTTTAATAGCGTGCTTTGACCTCGCTTAAGGTTGGCGAGTCGGCAGCATTTAACAAACGAATACCGGAAAATATTATCATTTTCCATAAAAATGATTTCATAGAAAATATTTTCTACAAAATGTTATATTTTGCGTAAAATAAATTGAGCCTTAATATCACGCGATGCCTAAAACTTATGTGCTGGTCTTTTTGTTTCCCCTTGCATTGATATTTTCTCTTTAATTTATTTGTCATTCTTTATCTTATTCTCTATACGAGACTCTCTCTCATTTTATGCTGAGATAATCCAAAAGACTTCACGAATGACTTGACAGATAACTAATCATTCGGGGTTGCGTGACTAATCGTAAGATGCCAAAGTCTCTTCTTCTTTTCTTCACGGTTCGCTTCAAAGTTAATAAATATCAGACAATTAATAGCACTTGACATCAGAATGAAGAAAACTCCAAGCACGCTACAATAAATTTGGGTTCCATGAATCTTTTCGATAAATACGTTATCTTATCATGTATAATGATATTAACAATTATTATGGATAAGTAGAGATTTCTAATTGTTATTTAACATATTTCTTTGAATGACGTTCATTCGTTTACTCTGTGCACTAAGATTAGAATCATCGGTACACATCACCGCAAAGCTTACGGCAGCTTGAGGTATCGAGATAGCCATAATAACTAAGGCTAAAACTCTATGTGAGAACCCTATATTGAATTTCAAACTAAGCTTCGACCGTAATTTTCATTTTTCCCCTACTCTATCATGTAATACACGAGAAGAAAGGGGGTCAACAGCATCTTATCCCAAAAGGTCAGGCGGCGGGTGACGTCCAAACCGACGTTTTCAAGACGAATCACGGTCGCACGGCAAACTCATCAGCGACGTGTCTTATTGGACGTGGGGGTCCATGTTGCATTAGTTTCTTTCTGTTTAGGCTTGGTTCATTGAACGCAAAAAAAAAAAAAAAGAAACTTGAGAATCGCTTATATTACTTTAAAAAGTAAATAAACGGAAAGTTATTTATTATTTACGAAAATATTTAGTTATAGATAGTTATTGAGCTCAATAAAAATGATAAAAATGAATGAAATTGGCTAATCTTTTCAAGTGAAATGAATGATAAAAATGATATTTTCCAAACTATTTTATATTTCTTGAAATAAATGAAGCATTTAACTACGTGACAATTTTTTTGAAGGGGTTCGGCTTAACTAGGTTTCAATTCATAAGACAATGAAGGAGGTGGAAATATAATTATGCCTAAGGTTTAACTTGTTTCTGTCAAAAAGAATGGTTTGCAAAATATTTCTCCACGATCGATTGCTTGTATTGCTTAAAATAATTATTTGGGCAAATCTATTTTCATTATCGATAATAACTTATATAAAATATTTTCATGAACAATGAAATTTTTTTATCCATTTATTTTCATAATTATACAAGCGACAATCTTTAGGTAAATATTTTCCGAATCATCTATTTTTTCTTCCAAAACAAAGGGAACCTAAATATTTAGATTTTTGGGAACGGGGGCTAACACATAATTGAAGTCATTCGTATTAAGAAGATGTATGACTAAGTCCTAACTTAAAATCCTTTTAATTTATTTATGAAGAGCTTGAGAAAGATCAATGAGACCTAAAGCTCCAGAATGTCTTATTACATTAGACCATTTTTTTTTTGTTATCAGGTGCTTAGAAAATATATTCTTTCCTATTAGATATGCCCCAATGGTCTCTAACCACCATTCTTTCTCCATTGTTAGATTCCTGGCCTTTTCTAAAGCACGACTTATCTAATATTCCATTCGATTAGCTTCGCGATGTGCGCAAATCTTTTCATTCTCATCTTAAGATAAGATTCTATTAACAAAGGGACAAACTTTAAAGGAAACTTTAAACGAAAGATCCAATCCAAATCGCACAAGATGCGTTGCATTCAAACTAAGCACTCGACCACCTGATTGTCCGATCTCTCGAATTTGGGCATGGGATTTTCCCGATCTACTAGGATGGTTAGCTCCAATCCGAATGAGGACTTCGATTGCAAACTCTTTTACCCGAGTGTTTGATGAATGTCCAATGCATGGCATGACATTAACACCCAAGGTTAGCATCTCACTTCTTATCTCACATCCTAATCTAACATTCTCAAGATGCTCATCGTGTAATCACGAGCCACCTAAAGTAAAAATCTCATGAAATAATTTATTTTTACTCTGTGTTTTAGACACATCTGCACCTTCTTCTTTTATTTTCAATTTCGAATTTTAATACTCCCAACTGTTAGCCGAAGCCAGCCTGAGATCGCACGTTCTCCACGTGTAATCTCCTTCCTCTCTCCCACGTGTTAGGTTCCGCCGCTCTCTCTCTCTCTCTCTCTCTCTCTAGCACTTCTCACTGTACAGCTGAATAAGAAAAACGAAAGTTCAAAGGGGAATGATTTTTTTCTTGGTGCACCGCTTCTGATTCACAGAAGTAGTAACGAAGGAGAGAGAAAGAAAAAATTCCCACTTCCGTTCCCTCTCTCTCTCTGTCTCTCCCTCTCTCTCTGGCGTCGTTTCTTGTCCCTCCATTATTCGCTCTGGCTTCTCTCTCCCTCCATCCCCTCGCGGGATCTCTTGTTCCCGAAGCAAAACTAGGTTATATTCACTCTCTCACACTTTCGATTACATGGGTTGTTGGTCTTTTTCGTGGCGCTTTATTGATAGTGGTTCTTGGGTATGTTACAAAGCCCCTGATTTAGATGCAAATCAAGCATTTTTTTCAATTCTTTTCGTGATTTCTCTTGTTGGGTCTTGTTTGTTGTGGTGCCATGACGCTTCGTTTTTCTGATAACCGCCGGCGTCGAAGCATGACTTTGGCGGAATTCGTGTTAGATTTTGTCGTGTTATGTTGGGTTGGTGTTTTCTTTTACTAATGTTTCTCTGTGCTGGAATCTGTACTTGCCTGAGATGGGGAGAAATCGTAAGCGGAGAACAACTCATTAGTGACTGAAGATGCTAGTAGTAATTAGCTGAGTTGCTTTCAAAAGGAGTAAGTTACATTTTAGTTGTTGGGGACTAATTAAGCCGAGTCAGAATATGTTTTTCTTTGTTTATACTTCAGCTTGTGCATTTGTTGCTCTTGATTGTCCTTGTTGATATATTATTCTCCATCTGATTGTTATATTGTAATGAACTGTCTTAAGCAATTCACATTCGTTTAACTGGTGTATCAGGTAGCAACTCATTATTTGAAATCAGCCACAATCACTTCAAAAATATGCGCGTTTGCTATTGAGTGATAAGTACAAAGTAGAGCTATGCAGAACAGTGGTTCTCAAACGCCTCGGGTTCGGAATCGTAGGCGTCCCAGTGAGGTTTGTAATGGAAGCTTTCTTGATCAGTTGTGGATGCAATGAATGTTCCCTTCGTCTAATTGGGGACATTTATTTTTATGTTGTCAGGTTGGTCAAGAAGCTAGTAAAGCAAATGGATCCCATTTGCTTGTTAATGACCAAGATAAGTACCGGTCGATGTGGATCCGAGCTTACTCATCATTTTGGATGATCGTGGGATTTGCGTTTGTCATTTACATGGGTCACCTATACATCACTGCCATGATTGTCGTTATACAAATTTTTATGGCAAAAGAACTTTTCAATCTACTAAGGAAAGCCCATGAAGACAGTCGTCTCCCAGGATTCAGGATGTTGAACTGGTATTGCATAGATTTAAATCTATACATACTAATTCATTTTTAGGGATACTATGCAAGTGATTAGTATTAGTGAGGCTTATTGTGAGAACCATTGCTTACTTACATGTCTTTGTTCAGGCACTTCTTCTTCACGGCAATGTTATTTGTATATGGACGCATTCTCAGTCAACAACTAGTCAACACTGTGACAACGGATAAGGTTTTATATAAGCTTGTCAGCAAGCTTGTCAAGTATCATATGATTGCCTGTTACGCCTTGTACATTGCAGGTGTGTATCAAATTTTCAGAATAACTTGAACAGTTGCGATGGCTGTACTTTACTGTATATTTGCCTGCATGGATGATCTGATGTAGCCCGTCTGACTGTCTTGTTCTGCATGATGTCGATGTATAGCTTATTGTTAATTAAGGAAATTGAGATTGGTAATTGTGAACAAAGTTCTTTTTTCAAATTTTGTAGTTTTTCCGTATAAATTGCTAGGGAAGAATGGCAGGCAATTCAAAGTTATTAAATGTTGGTACAAGGGTGGTTTTCAACCACACTTCCTTAATCATGTTGATTTTATCTATGCCATGCTCCAAAAAACAATAGTAGGCATGTGCAAACATTACGAGCATTCTAAGTAGGCTAACTCCACTTGTTAATCCAAGTAAGTCCTCTTTAATTGACTTCAATTGTTGAGAAGTCAATCAAAACTGTAATTGAATTATCATTTTTGTTTCCTGTGTTGCGGCAAGGATGGCATCTCATATTGTGCACATTTATTAGGCATGCTAGCATGGAAATGGATAATATTGGTGTACAAATGGCTGATATTTTTGTCTGCAGCTTTTGACTATGAAAAATTGCTGATAGAGGTATCCTTGTTAACTTGAATCAGGCTTTGTGTGGTTCATCGTTACTTTAAAGAAGAAGATGTACAAGTATCAATTTAGCCAGTATGCTTGGACACACATGATTCTTATTGTGGTGTTTACTCAGTCTGCTTTTACTGTTGCCAACATCTTTGAGGGAATATTCTGGTGAGTCACTACATCTGGAAAAGAAAAGTGAATATTCTATTCTTTCATCTATTTGAAAGCATGTAAAGATGCATGTCAAACTCCAATTTGTATGCTGAGGCCAAAGTGTTGTTATTCACATCCTTGAGCCCTGCAATTCTCTTATATAAGTTCACGTGACTTACTAATCTGTGCTTTTAAATCCACTTCCTATCCTATGTTTGATATCATATTCTTGTGGGCCCAGGACGTCGTTTATTCTTTTTTTTTTAATTGTCTGTCCTTCATGATTGAAGTGTCCACTTCATGTCAAAACAAAATATTGAAGCATCTGCTCTCAGGTTCTTCTCTTTTGAGTTCTGCAAGGTGCATGGTTAAGACAATTATTATGTCTCATTTCTTCATCACGGATTATCGCTGCAGCATGGAACTTATGTATGGTCAAAAGAAGTATCATAAAAATGATAGATGCAATTCCTCCTCTTGATAGTCCTTCATTTGATGAAATCTTTGCTTTGCACAATCAATGTTCCATGAAAACAAGAGCAAGCTATTTTTGGCATTATGGTTTTTTGAGATTGAAAATAATACTTTAAGATGCCTTCAGTATTTCTTATTTGTCTCTATGTCTGTCTCTATGTTTGTGTCCCCTCTTCTTGTTTGCACACCTTGTAATTACTCACAGCAATGAATGATTTTTCAAGATCGTTCCATTATTAATTTGGAGAGACTGGATATAGATTTGATGGAAGTTTTCAGTAAGCATACTGTACCATGAATGGATTCGATAGGTATCTTGAAGAAATTTGCAACATTCACTTTTGAAAATCACTATCTAGGATTTACCCTTGATTTGTTTTATGTAAGGATATTTGATATATTATGTCCTTGTAGAGGTTTTTTTAGCAAACATCCAACATATGAGAATTTGATGTCTTATTCACATTTTTCATATGGTTTAACATCGGTGGAGTAGTCCAAAGGTTCTGATATATCTGTTAAGTATCCTTGCTGTAGTCAAGTGTATTTTTGACACTGATACTCTTGTGCAAATAAAACTTTCAGTAACTAACTTTCTAGTTGCCCATTTGGTAATCAATGGCATGACTAATTATATGTAATTGACACAATAATGTTATTGGTCCTGCAGGTTTCTTCTTCCAGCAACACTTATAGTGATCAATGACATTGCCGCATACTGCTTTGGCTTCTTTTTTGGAAGAACCCCATTGATCAAGTTGTCTCCAAAGAAAACTTGGGAGGGATTTATAGGAGCATCTTTTACTACTATGATCTCTGCATTTGTGGTGAGTTGTCAAGATGTCTTTCTGTACCAATGACTTGAGTCGTTTTGGCTTGCATGTGTGCACATAATAGTATCCAAATGCTTACCTGTGTTTTGCTTTGGGGTGACGGAAGCAGACCTTCATTCAATTCCTTGTCATGCTAGGATATGAGGTCTTCATTGGTTTTTGTGAGATTGATATTTATGGCATTGCTCTTTATGCATTTAGAAATTTGTATATGTTGTATATGTTTCTCATAGATGAATAAATCAAGAAAGGACATTGATTTCCTTGCACAATGCAAGTCTATTACATGCCCCACTGTACATGCATGTCCTTGTGGCTTCTTGGAGGAAAATGTTTATGGACATGTGCTGGCTCCATTCCAATTAGTTTCTAAGGATGGGCAGAATTTTTTTTTTAAATTCCTTGTTGGTATCCTTTTTGCAACTCATATCTTAGATTTCTGTTAGGAGTTCATGCTGGTTTCTGGAAGGAACTGTTTGCCATATACTTCAGACTTTATTGAGGCACCTACTTTGATTCTAAGATCTTTTTGTGCATTTGGTCCTGTCTGAACAGTTCTTAACTTCTCCTCTAGAGATTTTTGTGCTTTGAGGGTAGCTGGTCCCATATTGGCTTGTGCATAGTCTTTTTGCTAACCATAACCAGATCCAGTTTTATGGTGGTAATTGCTGTGTGTTCTTATGTATATGCAGCTAGCGAGTATTATGGGACGTTTTCAGTGGCTGACATGTCCAAGGAAGGTAATTACTACTATAGACTTTTATTTGAACCATGCTCTGCTTCAGAATTACGTCAGGCCTGCAATGTCTTGTCTGGATCATCGCAGGATTTATCAACTGGTTGGCTTCAGTGCGATCCTGGTCCATTTTTCAGGCCAGAGTATTACACTATAGCTAGGTGGTTTCCTGAATGGGTGAGTCAATTGCTCTCGATTTTATTGCATTTTGTGACAAGTTGATGCTTGAACTGGATATGTCCCTTGTGATTTTGATTTTTGGAATGAATGATGTCTTTTCCTGCTTAAATTCAGAATGTTGATTCAGTTGGTTAATGAGTGCCCTAAGCAGCTTGTAAAATCTGGCCTGATTAGTCCTCTCTTGTCTGTTTGAGCAATTGGTTTGCCTCAAGCAAACTTGTGAGAAATAGGATCTAAGAGAGTTGGCATTGTATTTAGAAAATGTTTAGATTCAGTGACTTACTTTGTTGTTAATGATCAGTTTCCATGGAAAGAGGTGGCAATAATGCCAGTGCAATGGCATGCTCTCTGTCTTGGTTTATTCGCATCGATTATAGCACCTTTTGGAGGCTTCTTTGCCAGCGGCTTTAAACGTGCTTTTAAGATCAAGGTTTGTAATTTAGAGCAGTCCTTATTGGTCTGACTCATATAATACACAGGTCTTGACACTCGATTTTGCTCCTTTGCGTCACAGGATTTTGGTGACAGTATTCCGGGACATGGTGGAATAACTGATAGAATGGATTGTCAGGTGATGAATAATGAACTCAGGACGTTCTCTTGTACCATTTTAATTTGCATAGGACCAGTGTTTTTCTGTTCTCTGTCGTATGTCCCTCTTAGTTTCACCATTTCAATTGGCTAGTGGGCATATAGCTTGAGAAATAGGTTTTCTGCTATGGGCCTCTTCTGCTTTACTAAGTCAACTTCTCTACTTTAGATGGTGATGGCTGTGTTTGCATATATCTACCATCAGTCATTTGTAGTGGCTCAGACCTTGACGGTCGAGATGATCTTGGAGCAGGTATGATGACGTATATAATATCGTTTATTACTCTATCGAACATGTTATGCTGAAACTCGATTTCCCATTGAGAATGTCTCTGCTTGTTCATATCTCACAGATTATAATGAACTTTACTCTCGAGGAGCAGCAAGCGCTGTTCGTGAAGCTTGGGCAAATTATCAATGAGACGATGACCGCACAATCATAAGTAAGCATTGCAGTATCCATGGACTTTTATTTGTCAACTGATCGTCAGCCATTGGCACCGAATGTAGCATGCCTGCAGGAGCTCAGTGATGAAAGGGCACTGTACATACTGTCTAGTATGTGCAGCATTCGCAGCTGCAAGGGAGGTTTTTTGTCGGATGAATGCTCTGTACAAAGTATGCTAACCGATCATGTAGGTGAAGTCTTAAATCGGCTCTATGGGTCTGTGGAACTTAGTCTGCTTCTTTGGTCCTCTTTTACTCTATTCGGCCCCTTTGGAGGGATGGCGCTTGGCAGCGCCTTGTCCAGATTGAGAATATTGAGAAGCATCAGATGCCCGATTATCGGACTAAATGAGATTATGTTTAGAAAGTGGTAAGATTGAAGCGTCTTACTTGATGGAATGTCTTTTTACCTTCTCAGCAAATCAATTGTTCCGATATCGTTCCAGTTTCATCCTTTTTCTTCTTGCGCAAAGAATTACTTCCTTTTGCTTATTCGGGAAGATTATATCAGATGGGAATGGAATTAGTATGCTTTGCTCTTGTAACTTTTGTTCTGCCTTGCTTTTCTTATCGTGCCAAAGCGAGCATCCTAATGGTGCGCCTATTTTTGCGGAAGCAATGAAAAGCGACAACAGTTGTCACTTCTGTCGAGGGTATGCGTGTACTTATATCCCATGTGGTCCTATATAATCGAACTCGCCACCGCTTATGCGGGTTTAGAGCACAAAACAGAATTGACGCAAGCTAAGATTCATGTAGCTGCAGCATTCAAACAAGCATGTGTTTATGCTTAATCCATCTGATCATTCGGCTCAGAAATTGCTCCCTGTGCGAGGGTGTACTTCTGTTAACGCATGTGTCATGTCTTTTTACAGTGATTCGCGGCACACAGGTTACGCCTGCTTCACAGAATAGATGTATAGATGTACGTGGACTTCACGAAAGCTCGTCTAAGTGCAAAAATACTAAGTGGTAACCCCGAGCTTGCAAGATTCCAGTACAAAAGCTCCCTCCCTTTCTAGAGAGGTACTCCTGTGTAGTTCCCCAAAACAAAATCCTGCTTCTGTATTAGCCCGTCTCCAGCAATAACAAGCAGACAAAAACTCAAAACTAACAACACACTAAAAACCAAGATGGACGAGTTTGAATCTGCAGCTGTTACATGACATATGCTTGGTCTGCAAGCAGGGCTGTTGCATCCTAGAATAGAAAGGAGAATTGAATATGGTACACGTAACCCGTTTTCAAGTGCAAAAGCCGGTAGATGACATAGCATAACCAGAAGAATACCAAGAAAAAGAGCAAAAGTGAACTTCGCAATTGCCCAGTTGCTCCCGCCTCCCTTTCAAAACTCTCAAACTATCTCCCAAAACATAAAAGTTGATCCTCCTCTCTGATCCTCCTATCTCATTGGACTTTAGGCTTCTCAATCTTCACATAGGGCAAAATACCCATGAAATAAACCACCTTTGGCGACCAGTTCAGTTGCTGAGCTCGGCAAAACATCAAGAACGTATTTGCATAGTATGAGTTGAAACCCATGAATACATGCCATAGCGCATGGCCCTGAGGATTGATGGGCAAAGAAGATATTTGCTTGCAGAAGAAGCGATCGCAGAGCCCACACACACTACCGAGAACAAGGGTTGCTACATACAGCTTGGCAAGCTGTTTAGCTGAGGCATCAGCAGTGTATATATAATACTTGTACGTTCGCGGAATGCACAGGAGACAGAGGGCCACATAGTGAATCTTGAAGGCAATGCCAAAATTGAAGAATGAATGTCCAATGGCAAAGACAGCACCATAGAGGAAGAGGAATGTGGGCATCGTACTGCGATAGTGCCAGTCCGGAGAATGGAGGATGTACATATACAGTAAGATTTCCCACACCATTGGAGTTTCATCACTTTGTTGTTGCCTGATAAAGTTAAGATTGCATCCACATATCTATTAAGCTTACAAAAGAGAGTATTTTCACATGACGGTCATCCAACCAGCTTGAAGACAGATATCATTATCAGGCTATCAGGTTGCAAACCATCCATGACAAATCAAGCAGTAAACCCATGCCAGAGCATAGTTCAATCCTATCAAACAAAATAAAGGCACCATCCACGACTCCTGTAGCACACGAAACCATGCACTCCGTACTATTTGTACATAAGAATGCCGAGTGCAAATATAGTAAAGCCAACTATATGAGACAATCCAAGATCTTTCTGCAGTTGTTGTAAATGTGATTCCATTTGTCAAAATTTGGTTGTTTAATGTGTCAGAACTTCTTTTTTCCCAAACATTTCAAACTAATAGAACCATAGTATAGGGTACTTTGCTGAAGTCACAAAATAGACACAAGGTAGGGGACAATGAATGTGGAAGCTAAACCCACACCTACTGCCTGGGTAAACCAGCATCCAACAAGCAAGACATCATTGGTCTCAGGAAAAGAATACACGCTTCAAGGGCTACCCTGTCAGGAAATACAATATTCCATCCAAAGTTATGCCCTGGATGTCTACAGGGCAAAAGTATTGGATTCATTTATGAGGTACCAGTTAATCTGATTCACTGGTTTTAACATCCTCATCTACTCCATGATGCATAATATCTAACCATGGTATCATTCTCATGAGCAACAGGTTCATTCAAAGTAATGCAGGATTAAGAAAAGTACTTACACTCGCTGCAGGGTAGCATGATATAGCATGCTTCCCATAGCCAGTACCATATTCGAGATGTGAAGGACACTGAACCTCTTCTCAAAGCGTTGTCTTAGGGCATTTATCAGACCAATCAGCGCCAAAAGAATGCAGGGAATGTTGGATATTGTGTTGAAAAATTCTGCGACATAAGAAGAATAGGCATAATTCTGCTCACAACACTCTTTAGTAGATGTCACTGGGCCCCAGAAACTTGGAATTCCATCTGCCATTCTCCCTCAGGTAGGATGAGTTCTTAGACAGGTCCAACTAATTTTCACACGCAAAATTAATCTGCTCTCAAAATAAAATTGTACCTGCATATAGCAAGATAATGTCAAGAACAAATTTAGCGCACACACAACAGTCCACCACATTGAGTTTCAAATAATCAAAACATGATAATTACAGTCATCGTATGCTAGAATAAGATCAAATAGGGACAAAAACCATCATAGAAGATTATCATGTAAAATGAATGCTCAATTCGACTCCAGTCACTTCTACAGGCAGGCAAAAGTTCCTCTACGGAAGTCCTTCAACACAAGGTAGCTCATCCGACCATAATAGAAAAGGCATCGGCAAGATGGTCCCAAAAAAAAACATCATCAGGTACCGCAAAAGATTTCATCGCTCATTCGATCATAATCTTACTGAGAGAGTCACAACTTTCCAAAGCCACAAAGATGCTATGCTTGTGCGTGCATGTGCTTTTGTAATGGACAGGAGATCGTGTCAGCCCGAGAGACATTACACTACAATACAGCATCTACACACACTTACATTGTATGTGTGTCAAACATTTAAAGCTCCTAACTTGCATAACAAAAAGAAAACAAGGCGTAATGACATTTTGCGTAAATAACAGCACAAACCCTTAAAAAATGATTTATCAGCTGATGCAAAACCTTAAAAATTCTCTCTCCCTCATAAGCGAGAATATTTTGACGAAATGGAAAGGACCATGGTAAAAAATGGAAATCTGCTCAACATTTGAAAACACCCAGTGGCACAGAAATTAGCAATGAATCACCAGCACCCATATCGGTGCCGAAAGTTGTCATTCTATCAGACTGTTGAGACTACAGCACTAACGCACAGCAAAAGCAACTCTGATGCCCATGACCCTATTAAAATTGAGAGAGAGGGCATTGTCCAAAGCAGAAATCCGCTGCTTATTAGAAACAGAAATTCTTACAAAATTAGAACATAACCTGAAGCTCCATCAAGAACAAACTCTACACTTAAAATGATTTCTGGTTTCACTCAATCCACAAAACTAAAGCAACAAACTCTAGACTGCCACATATTTCAGGTTTTGCCTAAATCCACAAAATGAAGAGTGATTTCCCACTAACATCATTGCCCCCAAACGTCCTGCATCTCAATGAATACGGAAAGAGACAATCTCAAGCCTCATACATAGCAAAACCTAGGATCTAGTGACAAAGCATCCTTACAAGTTTGAACCATCTAAATTATCACAAAAACTAAGCCCTGCAAAATTTCGGATCTTATGCAACATGGACCCGGACAAATGTAGTTACAACATGGACTAAGAACAGGCTACGAGGGATCCAAGTTAAACTCTTTGGAAAAAAAAATCAAAACTTGAGGAGATACGAGAATTCAAACGCAAATCCGACAAAGACCCAACAACGAAAAACACGAATCGGAGCAACAAACCTTGGTGGGTCATATGGGAACGCATTCAAGTCCTACGCTCTGGCCCTTTTTGCCCTATCTGCGTCCGTTTGCCTTTCTGCTATTGAGATCGAGAGAGCGAGAAGGAAGGGGGGCGACTAATGAAGCTTCAATAGCATCTCCTTTTCAACCATCGAGAGAGGAGGGAGAGAGAGAGAAGCGCAAGAGCGGCATATTATTAGAAAATCAAAAAGTAAAATTCGATGTCATTAAGGTTTTCCCTAAATAGAAAATCATTGCTATTAGTCGTATCTAAAGCGCCTTTCGACTTGGTTTTTATGTTTTATTTTTTATAACGGGAGTTTCCACTTTGCTCCCCTAACTCTGATTCTATTTCCACTTTGCACCCTAAAGGATTAGTTTCTATTATTTTTCACCATTGGTTTCATAGAATCAGTCCTAACATGCTCCAACCCGTCAAACACGTAGCTCGCTTTTGTCTTTTTCTTCATCTTTTTGAAGCGAACATGATCCATGTAGCTCCTCTCTTACACGAGTGATCATAATTAGCGATTCAGTCGAGCTATCTCGTGAGTTGGCTAGGTAATGATCCAGTAGTCTAATAAAACGGTTCCTTCTTAAGTTCAATATAGCATGTTTTTATTTTGTTATTCATGAGTAGTCAAATCTCGAAATTATTATTTAGAACAATTAATCAAGAACCACAAGAATCGTAATCATTAGATGTTGTGGGTCCCAAATGGGACCATCAATACTCACTATGAATAAGATTCACCAATTTCATAAGAGACCGGATTTTCATAATAATTCTCCTTGCCCTAGGAAGTTAGTATTTCTATAACCAATGCCCTCGAAAAACTTCCTTTTTTAAAAAATTTTTGACAATTTAGATCACATTGACATGAACCGGAGCTCCAAGGCTTAGGGGAGACACGAGGTCAAGTCCTGGGGTTTCCACAGATACAAGAGGATCATCCAAAGGTTAAAACGAGACTGGGACCATTGATCGAGTAAACAAAATGCAACTTTGACAGCACGCGCGTCGAAGCTCTTCTTGATTGGTCAAAAGTCCTGGGCGAGCTCCCCATCACCGGTGTGGAAAACAACCCATAAAGAGAATGGGCACAGGAAAAAATGATCAATGCTTAATTAAAGAGGAAGAGACAAAACCAGTGTTCAAAGAAGATGGTCAAAGACCTGAGAAAGCAAATGCCACAGACGGCTGAAGCTTTAGCCATGTCTTGCTTTATGAATGGGAATGGCCATAGAAAGATGGAACCCACGTTTATGCTCCCAGCAGTACTTGATCTTCAAATCAAAGAGGAAGCCTCTTTTACAGAGATGAATCGTGCACCAGTACACTGTTCCATAGATGAATCGTTTTGACAGATGTGGGGTGACCCATCTCGGATGGAGTGTCACGTTATGCATGGGAAGAACCATGGTTTGAATCTATTCGATGCATATGGAGAGGACGACCCCACGTGCAAACATGAGTATTTTACCTGCATTAGAAAAAATTAATGCGAAAAGAAGCATAGATTCCCCAACTTTGGATCTTAACCTAACAGCCACGATCTTCCTTCGAGAAGGGCAACACGAATGGCACTGATGTGTTGCTTCACTTTTGGCATGAAATGCAGAACCACTCCAGCGATGGGACCAGAGCTTTCTTGAAGAAACTTTTATGTGTCTCGGATTCCCTATTTAATTCACGAAGAATTTCACGTTGTAAAATATTTCCCTCATTTTTTAACATTTAGATCGCAGAAAAAAAAGTCGATGAGAAATATTTTCATAGTCATTGGAAAACCCTATATTTACATTTTTTGGTAATGTTTTACTCAACACCAAGAATCAGAAACCCATAGCAAAAATTGAACTCCACGAAGCAACTCATAGACCATAATTTCTCCAAGAAATGAAGCAAGCACAAGTTCTACCGCGAGAGAAAGTGGATTGCACAAGTGGTTGGTTCAGGAGGTCATGTCCGATCCCACCCTATCAAGAACCGAGAATTGGACCGCTTGTATGAACCCTGGACTGGACTGCAACCCCGAGGAATCGGACCAACTCGGCCGATCCGGTCCAATCCGGTTTAGGGATTCCTTGCTTGGGCGGTCTATTTTGCTCAGCCCTACAAGTTACTAACACCATGGTCCATATTCACAAACATAGGGAGGAGATAGCAATGGTGTTGCATCCATAAGAAAAATGACAAAGGAAAAATTAAATATATAATGTGAAGAAATTTTCTGAATAAAACGATTGTTAGTAATTATATCTAAAGCCTCTTTCGACTTGGTTCTTATTTTATTAGGAAAGTTTCCATTTTTCCACCCCTCAATTCTTTTTTTTTTAATTTTCACCCTCGTGGATCACTTTCTATCATTTTTATAAAAGTAATCTCATCATGTCTTTGTTCCTACCCAAGATAGGATAAAGTCAAATATAAAAGGGATACAACCTGGATAAAAATATCATATGGTAAAAATGGGATAATTGTAGATATGTGATTTCTAATTTTCACTGTATAACAATTATTTTTCTCAAATAACAACCTTCTTAACTAATAAATCTATAATAATAATAATAATAATAATAATAATAATAATAATAGTATAAATAATGTTTCAATTTTAATATAAAGAAAAATCAAAATGAGAAAATAAAAATAATTTTCGTTTTAATTCATATTTTGATTTATAGGTTCCAATTTCTTTCTATCATATTAAGTATTTATATCTGTTTAAGGTATGCTTACATAGTGTATTATTTATTAAAGTTTAATTTGGGAATGATGCAAAGGAATATAAATAATAAAAAAGAAAGCAAATAAAAAGAGTGGAAAATTATAAATATAAATGAAGTTGGTGAGAGAGTTCAGGCAATACACTTTTTCGAAGCGCCAAGGTGAACGATTATATTCTCTATCTCATACTATATTCAACATGCACTAGCTAATTTAACTTGTAAAGATTTTTCTTATCACAGCCGAATTGTGGCTCTAGAACGCTACAACAAGCTCTTCTACTATTAGGATTTAAATCGTACAATAGTTGTTGATTTATTAATGAAGGTTATCTCCATTAGTGCAGTTGTGATTTCCTTACTAGGAGATCATGAGCGATTCTTACCATCTTCAATTATGCATTTTCAAGCTATTCAATAGGATATTGATACAAAATCATCCAATTGTATTACTAGACTCATCAAACAATAAATAGGATATAACAAAATCCACAGATTTTGTATCATATCCTATTTAGTGTAATCCTAATTGAAAATTCAAACAAGCAAACGCAGCCTAATTTCATATGATCAATCCCATTAAGTTTCATACTGTCAAAAACATAACTTGTTTTTTTTTTTCTTTTCATCAGCCTCCTTTTTTTATGCAAACAAGAGCCAACTTCTTTTCATCAGCCTCCCCTTTTACACATTCGACTCGAAGGTTGATACAGAAATAATCTATAAAAACCAAGCCTAGCTTGGCCAAGCATGAAAAGTTTTGCCCTAGCTTATTTAACCTTTCTTACTCATGAGCAAATTCCGGTCTCGAAATCATTATATGGAAATCATTACGTAGACCAATCGATTATGGACCATAGGAATTGACCTGGTCCATTGGAGAACAGGTTCTGGCAATAACTCTCTTTGCCCTGGAAGTTTATTTCTAAAACCAATGTCCTCAAAAACTGCAAAAAAAAAACAAAAAACAAAAAACTGTTGACAATTTCGATTAAATTGACTTGAACCGGAGTTATTAGCCTTGGGGGACATAAGATCAAGTTACTGGGGTTTGAGTGGTACAAGACTTTCATTTCAAGGGTCAAAATGAGATTGAGACTATTCTTTGAGGGGCAAAATGCAAATTTCCCTCACGCGCTTCGAAGACTCGAAGAAGTCCGACGGCCGGAGCTCCTCTCCTTTTTAGTCAAAGTCGACGGGCTAGTTTGCCGTTGCGGGTACGAAGGGCAAAGAAAAACGTCAATGCTTGAGACAAAAAGCATAAAGTTTGACTTGGCGGTCATCTTTGCACATTGTATACCTAAGAAAGCAGTGCCAAAGATTTGCTCATTTCCGTATCATTAGCTAAAGTTCTGGCATGATATTGATTTTGATGCAATCAAGAATAGTTTTCTTTCTTTCAGTTTAAATTTAGTTTCATATTTGAATTTAGTTTCCTATTGTAATTAGAATTTCTATTCAAATTAGATTATCTATTATCACTAGGAGTCCTATTCAAATTAGATTTCCTATTGTAATTAGGTTTCTTATTTGAACACCATATATAAGGTGTTTTAGGATTTCAAGAATTAGTTATTATTATTATTCAGTCTTTTGACACTTTGATATTGATTATCAAATTTGAGAGAACGAGATGTTCCTCTATTGATTTCTTATTCCTGTTTAGCCAATTTTCTATCGCATTCCGGCATCAGATTTGACTCTATAAAGGATGTACTTAAACACATAGAATGATGTTAATTTCTCGGGTTAATACCACGAAAAATCCAAATTTTTTTTTTCGTGACACAAAAAACTCCAAACTTTGCTCATTGTGACACATTTATCATAAACTTTTTTGTAACATTAAAAACCTTAAACTTTTCACATGTGACACATTTACCAAAAAAATTATGTTTTTTTTTTTTCAAAAGGAGCTCTAGACAACTCTACCGACTACTGGAGCTCACCAGAGGGTGGCAAAGCCCTCGTCGGCCGCGGGGGAGGGCGGCGGGGGTTGGGGAGGCCGCCCTCGCCCGGTCGTTGGGGAGGGGCGCCTAGCCCCCATGGCCCTCGCCCATATCTGGGCGCGCTCCACTTGTTCAACGAAATGCGCAAGTGAGCTGTAATGAAGATGAAAATGGAGACTCGTGCATTTTGTCGAACAGGTGGTACGTGTGGAAAAACCTTCGATTTTAGCCTGATTTTGGGTGAAGTTTGCGTAGGGCAGGCCATGTTCGGCCCTTGCCGACCACGGGCGAGGGCCACAGGGGCTGGGTGGCCCTCCCCCGCTACCAGGCGAGGGTGCCTCACTTAGATCTAGGCGGAGTAGCCCTCGTCCATATCTAGCCCGCCCAAATATTGGGTTAGCATACCTGGGGACGACGCAGCTTGCTTGTATAACTGGTATCAGAGCCATGGATTCGCTTTGTGTTTGGCAGATGAACAGATATCGTGCGCCTAGTAGGTTTTCCTAGTTGGAACTATCCAGTGCAAAGAATGAGAAGATTCTCATCACCATGGAAACATCTCCAGTTGTTCTTGAAACACCTGTTTCTTTGCAGTCATCTTCATCTTCTTCTAAGTTTCGTGTGTCTAATGCCTCGAAGATCGATTTCCTCTATGAAGTCACCCAGACCGAGGAAACTCGTATCTCTGAAACCCAACTTCCTCTCATGAATCCTTATTCTGCTTTTGCCAAACCATCATCTTCCTTCTCACCCATCCGCTCCATTAAACAGCTTATTCGCCATACACCAGCCCAAGTCAAGGAATATGTCCAGTCTTCAAAGTTTGATCAGCATCCTATTCCAGCTACTAATCAAGAGTACTTTGTTACCCTCTAGATTCCTCATGAGTTTCCACACCAATGGTCTCAACAGGGTTATACCCATATCCATTATGGTGCAGTTCGTCTAGCTCTTACTTTTCATGGTCGAAAAGGTCTTCCTGTTATTGCTAGAATGGCTCTTTTGGATACAAGGTTCCTAGAATACCAGCATGCTTGTATAGGCACAGTTCAAACTACACTGAATGCTGGCACAGTCTTTGTAACCCTCTATCCAAATTTCAATATTGCACTTTCAGACCCCCAGTTGCTCTCTTTTTTGAAAGTTCAACTTCAGCTCACTGGAGCTCCTCAAGTTTCTGACTCGGTTGCAGCTACTCTCCACGGAATCATGCTCTCGAGTTCAGAATCATGCTCTAGATCTAAACTTCCACGGAAATCAAGATGCCTTGTTCATCTCTCTTGAGAATGACCAAGCTTCGTGCATCCATGTTCCTCGCCAGATTCCGAAAGAGAAGTTAGCCAAGCTCCTACCAGAGACTTGGATAACTACTTATGAGCAACTCCATCAAAGCATTCAAGCTCAAGCCTCACAGGGTCTGCCTTTTAGGAGACTAACAGCCTTACCTGAAGATGAGAACGGATCGCTAGCTTTGTGTTAGGCACTGCCGGTCGCGGGGGAGGGCCACGGTGGCCTCCCCAACCCCCGCCACCCTTGCCCACGGCCAGCGAGGGCTTTGCCGCCCTCCAGCAAGCTCCGGCAACTGACGAAGCTCATTTTGGAAAAAAAAAAACATAATTTTTTTTGGGTAAATGTGTCACATGTGCAAAGTTTGGGATTTTTCGTGTTACAAAAAAAAACTCGGAATAAATGTGTCATGTTATTAACCCTAATTTCTATTGCCAATTCGATTAAAAATTTCAAACTAACGGTATCCACCATACTTTTATCTCAAATTAATTTGTATCTCATACAAAATCTCAGACCTATGCTTCCAAGACACATTTATCCAAAATTTATTTTTAAATCACAAATGTCATAAACTAGTATTCCATGACACATTTGCCCCAAATTGATCTTCTTCTCATAAAAAGATCTTGAGTCGGTGCTCTTGATTTAAATCTACCCTTCTAAATGCGTATAGGTGATTCACATGTGAATTTTGCACACCCAATTTTTTTAGAGTCAAATCTATGTTACAATTATTTGCCACGTATGTCGACACATATACCTTTTGACGGTATATTGGACAAAATGTTAATTGAGGGTAGATTTAGGTCAGGTGTGCAAATTTGTATTTATTAGTGATACACAAATTAATTTAGGGTTTATGTTTCATGAAGTATCATTTTGAGATTTTTTTATAAGAGGAAAATTAATTCGAAGTAAATTATTCTAGGGGTATTGGTTGTTATATATGTATCTTTTTAATATCATGATGATTTTGAGTCTCTGGTGTCATGTTGTGTTTGTAAATTGCAATTGACATACCTCATAGTTCAGTTCAGTTAAGATTAGTATATTTGTGTCTTTGTGCAAAGTAAGATGCTTTTACTTGGTACGTAGAGAAGAAACTATTAGAAACTTACCGTGGGAAGTGGATTTATATCCTATTTGACAATTAGGGGTGTTTTTTTTTGTGGTAATTAACAAGAATCGCAAAACCTTTACCCAAAAAAAAAAAAGAATCGCAAAATTGCAATTGAAACAAATCTGAATATTCTCAAAACAATAAATCTCACTCTTGATAGGAATATTTGAATTTGGATATTTGCAAAACTATGGGGTCACCATGTGTCGCTGGCAGGAATATAAATGAAAGAGCATATCAAATGAATTTCCTTTCTGGAAATAGAAAGTTCATATTATTTTCAAACTCATTTCTCTGCTCAAAAATTCATCCAGTAAATAGAAATCGAAAAATTCATTTCTAAGCAGAAACTATGTTCATGGTTATTGTTCGCACCCTTCGTAACTAAAATGACCATCTAGAGATTGAACCAAGATTTAAGCTCATAGCATATGAGCTCTTCAGATTTAAGCAGCCCAGAATGTCGTGTGGAGCAATTTTTAAGAAGGCATGTTCTCCATTCTTAATTAGTCAAACTTTCTTCACACAACTTTTGAGATCGGTTGATTTTCTGAATTGGCCACTTATATAGGATTTTTTCAACAATTTCCCCTAATCTAACAATAGCCACTCCTCAATTTAATTTTGAAAAAATATGATAGAATCACAACATTAATCAGGCATGTCATCAAGTTTAGTGAGTGCCTGAAACATCAATAATATAGCCATTGATGGTTTGGTTATTTACATACATTAAGAGAGAACCATCTTATTTGGGCATGAGCAGGACTGAAACAGAGTAAGCACTTACATTTTTCCTTAAATATCCTCTAACAATTATCTTATCTACTTTCCTTTTTAGCTCTTATAGTATACTCCGGATTGCATCGATAAGCTAGGTGCTTGAGTGGGATAAATCCTCTACACCCGTGGCATAAATCCTTTGTAAATATATCCCAACCACACTCATTATAGAACGCATTTTAGAGTGTAGAAGACTTTCTTTCTCACTCGTTTGGTTCTCAACTATGAGTAAGGTAAAAGTAGTCTCTCTTTCTTTCGCGGATGGCTATCTCAGCCTATATCTCGCAGATGGTTATCTCAACCTGTATTTCACTCAAGGAAAGGCTTTTCTTACTTGTAGTTCCCACCCGGTTGATTTTTGTGGATTAGGGACGGGCTTAAAGGTGCAAGGATAATATATTTGCATTCCTTGTGGACACAAGTAGGTGTTCTCTTGGGTCCATCATGCAAGCCATCTCTATTAATTTGCCAAATTCTCCCGTGGAACAAATGGCATGCATCCATAAAAAATAGTATCACATTGAACCCGATCTTGCTAGCTTATGTTGGGAAAAACTTCGATAATGTTTTGCAATTGACAAATTATCCATTAATCACTATTATTTGATAAATGTAGATTTGGTCTTATTTTAAATAATGCTAGATGCTCTAATGTCATTGACAAAATCCGAAGTACAAAGTGAGAAGACTCACGAAAGCAAGATAGACCTTGACAAATGAGAGTTAGGGAGACTGAGAAGTTCATGAAGAATTGGAGGTACTGTGACAAGGTGATCAACTAAGTGAAGTCACGATCACCCAGATGGATGGTTAAGGGAATTTGATCGTCTGCCCTGGGGTACGGCCCAGGGCAAATTTGATCTTTAGATCACAGCCGTCCGATACATGTGGTGGGGCCCTACCTTTAATGGGTGCAGGCCCCACCTTTTTATTTTATTTAAAGAATGTGAGCTACAGGTGGTGGGGCCCTACCTTTAATGGGTGTGGGCCCCACCTTTTTGTTTTATTTAAAGAAAAAAGCACAACCGTCTGTTTGTTGATCAGACAGCTGTGATCTAAAGATCAGATCTGCCCTGAGTCGTACCCCAGGGCAGACGATCCAAATCTATGGTTAAGAGGGTTTAACTCTAGAAGCTAGTCAGGCTTAAAGTTGTCAGGTAAGTACCTCTTTTGCATGAGCTTCTTAAGTTTTTTCTAAGACTTGGCCTATCTTGATTCTATGGTTTTTTAGGTTTTCCCACCAAAGTGAGGGATACTTCTTAAATTTAAAAAAAAACAACCTTGCTCTTATTTTTATTGGTATATCGTATCAACAAAGTCATCTAGATTGAGGCTACCTTCAAATTCACAAGCTTCCATTCTAATTTCATGTTCATTCTCCTGGTGCCTCACTCTTCTTCTTTAATTGGATAATTTCAATCGCTAGAGTCACCTCCAGTATAGTTGGATTCATCACTAGAGCTTGGAAGGCAGGAGATCAATATGCCGTGGACGGGGCACTGTACATCTCCATGGCTATCCATGTCTTGCTTGATTCTCCAGGAGGTCGAGAGTATGAAACAGAGAATGGAAGGGTTCGCTCAAAACTTGATGAACTTAGAAGCTTCGGTACCAACTTGATACATGGAGAGCTTGTGAACGTGTTTGATGGGATGAATGCAAGTATTCGATGTGTTTGAGGGAACAAAACTATGGAATATAAGAGTTTTTTTTTTGGTAAAGTAAGAAATATATTGATCCTTAATGCCAACTATACAAAGGAGGAGCCTGGTACTAAAAAAGGCTTGCACTTAGTTTAGAGATAAAACTAAGTGCAAGAGTACCATGGTTCTCATGGGAATAAAGTTCCAAGAAAGCTACAACAAGTGCAACGGCAAAAAACAAAAATCACGAGAAGATGGACTCATGAATGCCCCAGTTCCTTTGAATCCTCCTATTCCTTGGGATGTCCATAACATGGTTGAAGGTGAGGGCTTTGTCCTTGACCATTTTGGCAAGCTTTGCTTTCAATGCCGGTAAGAAGAGAGTGGCATTTCTAAATAAAATATTATTCCAAGATTTTCATATAATATGACAAAGAGCTGTAAGGGAAACCTTGCAATGATTTAATGGAAGTGATCGCCGGAGAGATGCTTAATCGCCCAACGAAGGGTATTGGGCCAAGTGTCATTCCTTTAGATGATTTGGCAATATAAGAGTTCATCACTGAGGCATTTAAGAATATTCCACAGCCATGGATAAATAAATTTTAGTTCACTATTAAATATTTGAGACTTACTAACAGGGACAAAGGACCGAAGGAATCACTCACTTGACAAGAATTCTTATATATTATCAAATTTAATTGTGAATTTTACAATTGATAATGTTCTTATTTAGGGCATATGAAATGGGAAGTATCGAATTAAAACAACCTACTAATATTAAATTAAGAAACATACTCGAATTAGGAAACCTGCTTAAACTGGAAAAACTACTCAAATTAGGACCAATCTTGACCCTATCGAATTAGCCTTTATTTTTCAACTTTTAGAAATTCCATCTTGGACATCTCTTCCTCACCGGACCCGTGGCATCTTGTTGTGGCCAAAATCTCCCTTAACTTTAGGTGATTGATGAGAATTCAAGTGGGATTGTGAGTTTATTATCTTCGATAGAGCTCCATGTCGCCGCGATGTCATTGAAGTGAGGACCTACCAGTCAACTTTTGTTTGATCTGAGGCACACAAAATAATGGCACACGGTAATTTGCCGCAACTCGACCCGGTGCATTCTTGACAAACGTATCCCCGAATGTACGTGGACGTGAACATAAGAAGATACATCTGAATCTCAACAAAATCACGACTAAGTACATCTCTTCCATTTCGCATGCAAAGAACTCTCGTTAATTTGTCTTTTCTTCTTTATCAGACCAATAAATAGATAAATAAAATTCAATGCCCTCCACATCTGCCAAAAGCCGCTTCCCACCTAATCTCTATATAATACCTGCGATTGTGAATCCCACTCCATCTCTTTCACTGTCAATCACTCTCCCAAAAAGAGTTAGTGAAGCGATATCGAGAACAAAGCCAATCTCATTTTCCCTCGAGAAGTATGACCAGAGGATTGCCCATCAAGTTCAGAAGGGTAGCCGCGGCGTTCAATGAGGCGGCTCGGCTTTATGAGAGCAGCGGGAGCGAGCATTCACCGTCGTCAGAGAGCTTTGCCGAACTCTCCGACCTCGTGACGTCATTCATGGAGAGAGAAGGAAGGGTCGAAGCCGATGAGGATGATGATGATGATGAGAAGTTGAGCAAGGAAGAGAGTGAGAGCAATGGCATCGATAATTGTTTCTCCGATTCGGATGAGTTGTTGACAAAGGAGACGCTGGAGGAGATTTTCACAAAGGATTACAATGGCGACCAAGTGACGGCGAAGATTAGAGCCGAAGTTGAGCTTGCTTGCGAGTTCATCAGGAGGGATCGTGCGAATATGTCGTCTCATGATTTTAAGCGACGGTTGATGGCTCGCCTTCGCGATAGAGGCTTCGACGCCGGTTAGTATATCTCTTCAGCTAATAAGTTATGTTTTCTTGCACTCGATTTGATCAACTCCGTTGCTTTAGTAACGAGTACTGGGAAACAATAGTTAGCAATACATCATCGTCCAATGACCCTATTTTGAATGGCCTCATTCAAACATTGCATGCACCACAGGAAATCGCTTGCTGTTTGTGTCTAATTCCTACGTCTCTATACGCCAGGTCTCTGCAAATCTAGATGGGAGAAGACCGGACGATTACCGGCCGGAGATTACCAATACATCGATGTCAATGTAAACGATACTCGTTACATCGTCGAGGTCTCCCTAGCAGGAGAATTCGAAATCGCTCGCCCAACCGATCGCATCACTTCATTGCTCAAATTATTTCCCTCGGTATTCATCGGCCGGCCCGACGAGTTGAAGCAATTGGTGAGGATAATGAGCAAGGCAATAAGGCAGTCCTTGAAGAAGAGCGATTTGCTAGTGCCACCATGGAGGAAAAATGGCTACATGCAGAACAAGTGGTTCAGCTCCTACAAGCGAACGACTAATAGGGTTTCGAGCGCGGACGGCACCGTCGAATCTCGGGACGGTCCGATTGCGAAATGTCTTATTGGATTCGAGGCCGCTAGGGCGAATGACTGTTTTTGTCGCGCGGATTTCGCGAGGAAGACAAGGTCGAGAATGACCGGGAACTTGACTGCGGTTTTCGACAGCCACGGCACCAGCTTGCATCTCTAGCTCGAGCCGTGGCATCAGTTGAGGCCTGCTTCTTTCAGATGATTGAAGTTTCTCTCCGTTTGTATGATTGTTTATAGGGAGATTTCCACGGACAATCTCTCTATGTAGCGAGATTTGTCGTCGACTCCTTACTTTCCAAGATCTGCTATGAAATTCTCCGTCAGAAGTGGAGCTTGATCGTGTTGCGAGAGGGTGGGACCTTCGTCGTTTCAAGACCTTGAATTGGAATCCTAAGCGAAAGGAGTCAGAAGCCCTATGTCTGTAATTTGAACCTTCGTGCCGACGGGTCGACCAGCTCCGTTTCAAGAGGCCAATCTCGGACCCCTGAAACATGGAGGGCCGACCTCTCCACGGACCAGTTCTTACTTCTTTTGGCGAGGGCTCCATTTGAAGCTCTTTACATGGAAACGGAGTCGATCTTCTCTGCAACGACATCAGTCCCCACTTCGGATGAGGGAGGGAGGGAGGGAGGAAGGAGATATGGCAGGAAGAGTGAGTCGTGTTTTATAATAAATGTAGAATCATCAGGTTCGTGCGTTGCTATGCGTAATGTAAAATATTGCTCCAAGTAAAGGGTGGGAATTGTAAATTAGATAAAGTGCAGGGTCAGATTGGGAATTTTAATCAGATTACTTTCCATCTTCGATTCGTGAAAAATATCCCATCTACGAACTGACCACTGACCCCTCCAATCTCTCTCTTTATTTCTTAATTTCCTCTGGCCGGCAAAAAATCTTTTTTTCTCCTTTTAAGTTTCAAGTGAACATAAAAAATATTATCATTTTTCAGAAAAATTACTTTCGGTCAAGAATGACTTCCTGTGCCTCTTCTATGCCCTGAATTTTACCACATCTTTTTTGCCTTTTCCTTAATTTATTCAAGAATGAATGAGCTTCCCAAATTCCTGATCATAGCAATTTCAATAACCCATTATTGGAAAACACTTTCCAAAGATAAAAAGGAAAAAAAACATAGCACTATTAGACTTAAGTCTTTGAACTTTCATATGATCTCAGCAATTTAGTTCCCAAAATAGCAGAGATAGGAGGCATTCGTCCGTTCCTCGCATGAATTCATTCACGATTTAGATGGTTGAGATTCTTGTTTTTTGCTGAAAAGTTCCCAGAATCGAAACCGCTCCAAAATCGGTGCTTTTATGAGGGAATCGGGTCGAGCTCGGCGAAATCGACAAGAGGGGAGACAAAGATGCAGTTCGAGGGATTGTAGCCACCGATAGACACAAAACTGCTGGGAAATTTGAAGCAGCTTCGCTTGGAAGGTGGCCGGAGCAAGAAATGCATATTCGATGTGAGAGAAGGGCCTCTAAAAAAGGCTAAATCCTATGCCCTTTTCCTCTTCTCTCCCTTCTCTAGTAAGAGCACAGACGAAAAAGGGGGATTTCTTTCTTTTTCACAGAGAGAAGATAGGATATTGACGATAAAAAACTTCATGAAATCGAAAAGGAATGTGAGAAGTTCGGTAAGCATAATCGTCGACGGAGGTTAGACGACGACCGGCCAGTTAACTTCTCAGGCGTTCGATCTGGCTACAGCCGCTTCGGCAGATTCAAGATCGAGGGCACCGGTCGAATTCGATCGCACGCCCCGGTCTCGGTACAATGTAGCCTCGGATCTCTGATTGGATCACAGCAGATCAGTATATCCAAGGAGCAGTATCTGAGAAGAACGCAAAAATGACAGAACACGGAGAGAGAGAGAGAGAGAGAGAAAGAAAGGAAAGACGAAAGGTCGGACATCCAGTATACTCATAAACCCTAGCAATGTCTTTTATGGCCGAGGCAGAAGAGATCGCAGCCGTTCATTTCACGCCGTTAAATTATTAGAAATAATGGCACCAATACTTTTCGAATTTTGATTCAACACATAATTTCACCGCTAAATTTTTAATTTACACCATAAAAACTTAAACTTAAACTTAAACTTAAAATGCAGTATCGTCTTTGAATAACTGGTAAATACTCAGTGTAATTCATAAGACTGTATGAAAATATTTAAAAATTTAAAGATCATATTGAATAAAAATCAAATTTAATGAACTTTGTTAAATAAATTAATAAGTTCATGCACAATGCTGCATATTGAATCAAATTTGGTATACAATCGAACATTTTCTCAAATTATTAACTTTTGTTCTTTTTTTCTCAATGGATAAAGTAGGAGTGAGTTCAGTTGAAAGAAGCAAGGGAGGAAGTAACCTTCTCTGTGCTGACAAATAAAGCAAAGATTGAATTCAAATTAATCTATGACTTCTCAATTTCTGCATACATATCTTCTGAAACCCCCCAAGCCGAACTTCACACTTCGAACTTGAGCTTACCGGATGAGCCTGAGATACGTAATAATCTCTAAACGCGTGTTTTGAAGCATTACAGATTTTCTCGCTATTTTTCCACATCTGTTTAAATAAATGTCTGTAGGAACTTCACGAAGAAGGCTTCAGTTCAGCCAAACAAGATGCCCTCAAACCAAGAAGATGATCAATCGAAGACTACTATGACCTTTGGAAAGAGCAAAATATGAATCATATGGGAGATGAGTCGAGCTTCACGTGCTCCTTTCACTTCGAAAGGCTCATCATGTCAAATAGTGATGCACCGATGAAAGCTTTCAGCTCTTGGCGTGTACTCTCCGTGGCGACGTAATGTACATCAGCTCATCAATCAGAATTATGGCAGATTATATTGTAAGACGCCATTTACTTGATCACTAATCTGTGTCGAAGAGGGAAAAGGAGACAAACCGAATGCAGATGTGTACGACAAGCAATCGAAGATCCGCACTGCTGCAGATCGTTCTCAATGAATGTTACAGATAGAAATGTATAATTAATAATTCGGGAAAAAGGACACTGATCAAAGAGGGATCCGCTGGTCTGCCAACATGCTAAATTTTATGAATGCTAAGTGCAATGATAACGAGAAACATATGGCAGAGCTCAAAACCACACAGACAAAAGTAAAGGCATCAAAGTGGACAAGATCTTGCGAAAGCGAGATAAGAGAGCAGCATTCTTCCGACCAGCAGCCCCTGAGCAAATTTTCATCATCATTCTTTGGCAATGGCTGGTTCAGCATCGGAGAAGTAGTCATGCCTAGAAAAACAGGAAATAAGAAGCTCAGGAGAAGTTCTTTTTCTCATTTGGCAGGCCTGAACCATAAAGCAGCTGGAGTAAACCCGGTGCTCATGCAATTCGATGATCATTAATGTAAATATGATTAACATAGGAACTAGACAGCTAAGCTAATAAGGGTTCACTGCCATGGCTCGGTTGTTTTCACACCTTCTCATCACTGGCTACCAAGAATAAAGAACTCTTAAGTGATTCAAGTGAAGTATAAATATCAAAAGGCTACCTAGCTAGGTACAAATGGGAAATCAAGAAGTGGAAATAGAACTGTTACAAGATAATGACGAACATCAACACAATTTTTTCCTCTAATTGGCATAGATAACGGGAGCGTGAAAAGGATCGCTGTGTAGGATTCCAGATCAGTAAACAATACAAGGTCTTAACCCCATATATCTAGTGATAAACCAGGAAAGGATTCTATTCAATGCATAGAAACAAATGATAGAACGTCTAAACTCACCGAATTTTCCGCCCTAATTGATAGAGACCTGTCCCAGCCATGGCAACATTTACACTGAAGAGATTCCAATTTTTCTGTTATTCAGGAGGACAAAACACTAGTCAGTACCCTTGAGGATTTTCTCCAAAAGAAAATTAGAACAAAGTTGAGAGCTGGCAGAAACAAGGCAAGCAACGATAGTTTCCACAAGCCAGCAATGGCTTCTCATTCTGTTATTGGCGTTTGGGAGCTTGAATGTGAAAAACCCTACTCAAGCTAACAAAGATAGCTCGAATCATCTTAACATTGATATTGCCATTTAGGTTAAGAGACTTATCTATGTATTACTCTCTATCATCATGCTCATCTTCATGGATCCAAAAGAACACGGAATATACAGCTTTATTTTCCTTCTCCAGGAAAAGAAGAAGATCAAAATCATCATTCTCAATTGCCAACATTGTACAGCATACAATCAGCATATCCAGCAAAGGCAACTCATTTGGTCTGCAGATGCTTACAGGAGTAATCACTGTGCTGTAGCGGGACCAGATAATACCAGTGGCGGTGACCGCTGCACAAAATGTGGTATTTGCATGAGACAAAGGCTGCAGTATTTTCTATGTGCATCATAAAATGGTACTGGCGATTGGAAAGCCACTTATAAAAACACAAACAATTGCATACTATCGAGAATTTTGCAAAGACATACCAATTTGCTGAGGATAAGATAGCTTTTCTGGCGGTTTAGAGAAGTCGGCAATGTTGGCTATGCTGATGCCCCATTTAAACGTTGGTGCCCAGAAGTGAACTGCATTGACAGGGCGATGGACATAGGTCTTATGCATCAGAGACGCAATGCAACGAAATCAAATATCAACCAAACCAGAACGAACAAGTACCATTGAACACCAACTCAACCCAACCGTCTAACAATTCCAATTCCCTCATAAGGCAAAAAACATCCCCACATATATTATTCAACGCTCCTAGATAAGAGCCGAATTCTACCATCGGCGCAACAAAACCAAAACTTTCTCGGAACAGCATCCACCCAATTGACGAATTTTGCATCTATCCACTCTACCCGAGTAGAATCAATTAATTATCATATCTCCTCAGGGAAAGAACGTCTAAAACAAACGCAAATGAACAAAATCATCGCAGAGGAAGGCGAGCTGAAGCAGAAACGCGACAAAGAATCATGGGTATCGACAGAATCGCAGGCCCAAGATAAAACACAGCGGGAATCAGACGGCCGAAACGCCACAAGCAGCGCGAAACAGTCAAACAGGGAGCGATGGTTTCGAGCGCGATAGGAACAAGTCAACTCACTGGTCTTGGGACCGGCCGGATGGTTCCAGAGAGCTTGAAGCTTCGAAGCAGACATGGGTTCTGCCTCCTTCCTCTTCGTCTCTCTGCGAGTCTCCCTGCGATTCCAGAGGGGGGGCAGGGGGTTCGATTGGTGGGTGGGTAGATCGCAAAAGAGAGAAAGTCTCCGCCCGGATAATCGTTGATCGGAATCGTTGACCAGTGAGAGCACGCCACGCGGGACAAGCAAGAGCTCGATCCCACTGATCTTCCCGTAGGACTTCTGTACCCCATAATTACCCAAATTCTCTCTTCTCGTGCTCGACATATCCTCACGTGGGACCCTTCAAAAAAAAAAAAAAGACCACGTGTTTTTAAGGAAGGTTTTTTGCATCACCTCATGTTTTTCTTGAGTAATGTATCATCACGTATTTGATTGGCAGAAGTAGAAATATTCATTTGGACAATCTAATCGAGCAAGAATTGGTGATAATTGCTATCCACCGATATTGAACTAATTAAAGCAATTAATTGGACCGTCATCACCTAGTTTTCACAATTTGTTTTGTTTTGTTCTTGCACAATGGAACAGAGTTGCAAACTTGCCACGGGCCGATGCTACGTAATTATTAGCTTAATCATAAGTTAGCACATTGCTCGATCCTCGGCCATTCGTAACGTGGGATGGACGCGAACATGGCTGATGAAACCTGTGATAAGTTGTGGTAAATAGATCGAGCAACTTTACGATGTTGATCGGAATAGGGCAAATGATTAAAAGAGCAAAATTGATTATTTCACGTAGGACTTAGTAGTGGCGATTACATTTAGGAGGGCCTTTTGGCTTCCATACTCTTGCGAATCGATTCAAGTGCCCCCCCTACATTGGTTGATCTTCTCACAGCCGCGATTGTAGCCGTTGGACGGACCGGGCTCGCAGTTGGCGCCCTTGCAGGGCACTTTGTTCCCCTTCTTGATGGCTCCGTAGTCGATACCCGTTGCCTCGACGGCCGCATCGTCCGCCGCGAGCGAGCACACCACGACCGCGATGATGCAAAGAGCCAACGCCTTCCTGGAGATCGCCATTGTTTGATTTCTGGGTTGGTCCTTGGCAGGAATTAGTGGTCGCTAAGGGGGTGATTATATACTAATCAGTGGTCTTGGCATGTTAATCATGAGTTGGCATTGATGGTTTAGGGACAATGTTCATTTTCGTGTCTTCTCTAAAATGGGTTTTTCTTTTCTTGTTGAAATGCGGGTAAAACTTAACGATAGAGAAACCTAAATAGGACGGATAATTTAAAATAGGTTTTCCCTAGAAATCATGGTAAACCTTAAAAGTAGTAGCTCCCTAACTAAAATCGCCATTTGTTAATTGATTCTAGATACTTAAATGTTCCCGGTAAATTTTCACGCATTAGTCTACTCGAATTCGGGTCCTTTTTTATAACGGTCCTCGAATATTAGTTCTCGGAATCTTAATGTCGATGGCAACGGTATTTTGCAAATACAAGGAATTCCTTTTCAATTCTAGATAGTTCCCATGCTACATATTTTTATGGATTTATTTATAGGTTATGACTTATAGGGGAAATAGATTTTATATAGTTCGCCAAATAAATATGATTTTAACGAGTTTCATTCCATATGATAATAGCTGAGACTTATTGATGGGACAGCAAGAGCTAAGACATTGATCCCTTAGCCACTCCAGATAGACTGAATGTGGTTTGACCAAATTGTATTTAGCTAAGCTGGAAACTTTTTGTGGTACTCCTTCAAAACATGTAATGGGAAATAAAGAGCATAGACGTTGCTGCATCCTAATTCGAAAATTGCAGAATGATCTCCACTACTATTTTTCATAGTTTGGTCAGCTAAATCTTAATTTGATTTCATTGAATTTTGGAACAAATGTATGTGCAATTGCCCATGTAAAAGCAAAAAAGTAACGTCTAAACTTAATCATTTAGCACAGATTCAAGCATGAAAGCTAAAAGATGAACCTGAATTGTGCTTTTGTGATTGTCGTTTATGAATGATTTTTGACACGATAGTTTTTTATTTTTCTTCAGGTAGGAACATAAAAAGACGTAATTTCAACGAACGCATTATATTTATATGTCTAGAAAACGGATTTATTGTGGGAAAGTTATAAATTGCAATGACATAAATTAGTTTGGCAAAAGATTAAAAGATCAATAATCCCTCGTAATAAATTTGAAGTTGGTTAGTAGGGTCTTAAGATTACTTACTCTTGAAAACACCCTTCTCGTTTTTTTTTTTCAAGAATTTAATTCACGCCCCGGCCCGGGATCGGTCGAACTTCTTGCGACCGTGCTTGTAAAGGTTGGACGGAAGAGGCAAACAGACCGCAACCAACCCTTGCAATACACCCTCCCCGCTTTCCTCATGCTGCAGTAGGCGACCGCCGTTGTGCCGACGACAACATCGTCCGTCGCGAATGAACATACATTACTATGGCAATGGTGCAAAGAGCCAGCGCCTTATTTGGCATCGCCATTGTTGATTTCGCGAGGATTCTAGCTCTCCGAGAAGCTCATTTTGTACTCCTTGGTGTCATTCTGGGGCTGTTGAATTTTGAGTCGGCATCGTTGGTTTAGGGTTTCGATTTCAGTTCCACCGTGCTGGCCACCCTTTGAAAACGGAAGAAACTGATGTTAACTAATGGCTAACCAAAAGCAAATGATCTAGAAAGATCATTACTGCACTAATCACGGGATTACGAGTGGCCATGGAAATGGCGGGTATCATTCATTTGAGGACCTGTCTTTCGTTATAAACATTGTATAACCACGCAAATGGAAACGGTATTCATATAGACCACCAACTACAACGTGAGAAGTTTGTGCAAATCATTTCTTGAAGTTACGTTTTTACTTGGTGTTGGAGCCAAGAATCTTCAAGTTCAGTTCCCTGTGTCCTCCTTTCGTCCATCATACCTTTGGATTGAACCATGCATTGCCTCGCGCACATGTTCGATTCGCTATTGAAGCCTTCGTCATGAGACCGCTCAAGTCGGCCTTCGCGTGAGGGGAAGGGTTGAGACGTAAGGTATATTTCACGTCAAGCTCTGATTTCTTCAATTTAATTTGGTTTTAGGGTTTATATTTGAGTTGCCATTACGGGAAAATAGACCCGCGTAAGAATGGATCTTCACTCTCTCGAGCCCTGCACTAGACATCTTCAGCATAATTATTATTCAACCATCCACATTGCAATGGAACTTACGTGGACCTAGAACTTAATTATCCTTATCATCTTACACTGAAAAAAAAAAAAATCCTCTTTCAAATACACCATGATCTATATATAGTTTGACTTTTAGTTCATGTTTTAGGTAAATGAAACAGCTGAAATCTGTGGTGACAGTTAATTGATATCCATAAGATAGGATGCGTTGGGTTAATTTCCGAGAGCAAATTCACATATAGTCGTTTTAGTCGATTTTCTGCAGATTTCATGACCCTACATAAATATAAATTCTCAGTAGGGCAACTTAGTTATGTGGCCAAGTGGAGTTCTAGTCATCCTTCTTGGGATGAATCTCAGCAACGTCCGTAAGGATCCGTTAGAGGATACGCGAACAATAAATTTTCCAGTGCCAAAACACAAATCAACCTCTACCGGATTAATTCAAGACTTGATCAAATGTTAGAATTTCTATTAGGAATCGATCTGCGGCGCTTCAGAATATGCACGGACAAAAGGTAGACGTGCATGACGTGACTTTCATTTGTGTGTCGACGAGATGTGCCGGGAGTGCGCCGTTGCATGCTCTTACAAGAAAGTTGACATTTTTAACATTTCGATGCAGAGTGCATGAGCCTGTTTGTAAGCTTTATTAAATGACATCCAGGGCGATAAGATAGGACGATATTAATTTCGATCGAGTCGAGGAATGCATAGAAAATCTCCGGATATATTTCAATAATATGTAACAAAGAAGGAGAGAAATCTTGCACAAGAAGCACATATGAAGCCGCGATAAACAAATCGATTAATTTAGCAAAAGAATAAAAAACATTAAGCAACCAACGCTATCAAACATTGATCTTTGGGATCTCATGTTCTCGAAACGCTCTTCAAAGTTCTCCCAAGACATCAATTCCCGTGGCGGCACATGTCGGCCTCATTGCAGCCACGGTCGTAAGGGTTGCTCGGAAGAGGAAGAGGATGGCAGAAATGGGTCCTGCAGTACACCTTGTCCCCCTTTTTTATAGCGCCGTAGTCGATCATCCTCGCATGGACGACCACGTCGTTCGCCGCGAACGAGCACACCACCAGGGCGACGACGCAAAGGGCCCAAGCCTTACTTGACATCGCCATGGTTGTTGATCCCTTAAGACCTAGCTCTCCAGGACGAGCTCTTTTATAGTAATCACCATCCTGGGGACGCAAAGGGCCATCAAGGGATGCTTTTCTGACAGGGGGAGTTGGGAGTATGTCATCTCCGCAAATCCCTATATGATCTCAAACAAGTATCACAACAGTGGAATGCTAAATTTAGCAAAGCTCTCAAAGCTATTGGCTTCAAGCAATCTCGACATGATTATGCTTTATTCACGTGGGCTAGATGTACATCGCGCATTTATCTGATGATTTATGTGGATGATATACTCATTATGGGGAACGATCAGAAAGCAGTTGATGACTTGAAGGCCTATCTTCATTCCACATTTCATATCAAGGATTTGGGCGCTCCAAAATACTTTCTTGGAATAGAGATAGCTCGTTCAAATTTGGGGATTTCACTTAGTCAACGGAAATTCATTCTGGAGATTATTTCAGATGCGGGATTGTCCGATTGCAAACCTGCTGTCATTCCAATAGAGCAGAACCTCAGTCTTACTACAGTAGAACGTGATGGTGGACCATCTCCAGAAGATCCATTATTTGAGGATCCTTCCAGTTATCAGAGGTTAGTAGGTAAATTAATTTATCTTACCATGACTAGACTAGATATTTGTTATGATGTCCAGAACCTCAGTCAGTTCATGCATCGGCCTAAACAATCTCATATGACTGCTGCCTTGAAAGTGGTTAAGTACTTAAAACAATGTCCAGGGTTGGGAATTCTGCTTTCTAAGAAATGCAATTTGAAGATGACGACTTATTGTGACTCAGATTGGGCCACATGTCCAATGAAACGAAGATCTGTGACCGATTTTTGTATCAAGCTGGGAGATTCTTACAGTCTTCTAAAAAGGAGAAGACCAGTTGGCAAGGGTGAGAACCATTGACGGGTTTAGCCAATCGCTGGTCGAAAAGCTAAGGACTGTGCAAGGTCATCAATGCCCTAAATCAAGGGATTAGGGGTGTGGCCAGGACAATTGTGTGTTTCTAATTTGAGGACTTGTCTTTTATGTACGCCTTGCAAAACAATGTGAGTACTGTACATATATAACACTACGTACGAGGTGGGAAATTTCTGCATGAAGTTACGTTCTCGTCAGGTGTCGGGGCTAGAGTCTCGAGCTCAACTATCCGCGCCCTCCATCACTCATGTTATGTAAATATCCCTGCAATTGTCAATGGAAAACTATGACTGTTTTTATCTGAACTAATTTATTTAGCACAAATCTTTACACATTAGGTTATATCAATCCGATCTGTGGTTGATGTCGGGTAGTGTTCGGTCTATTTCACATCAAAAGTTGACTTAAAAAATGAGATTTTCTTTGACTACCAGCCCCTTCCGTAAACAACTTGGGACAACTTCAACTGTTGATTCTAGGGTCCGCTTTGAATATGAAGACATGGGAGGCCGATGCTCGTCTTGTGGAGCTGGAACTTTTTTTTCTTTAAGCGTTCCGATACTGATACATGGTCCGGACTCTGACTAACTATATGAAAGTAACGCAATCTCCGGACAGAAGAATTGATAAAATTTAAAGACTGCCTATTGAACTCGTGCGTTTGGCCAATGTGTCTGAAGTGGCTTTCTCCGAGTTTGAAGTGTCTTCTTGAATGTTGGGAGTGTTGGAGAATCTGCACAAATCTGCTATTAGATTCTTTGGACGTACACAACTCAAAATGGCATAAACGACACACTGACAGAATTGAGAAGAAATAGAATATGTAAACCGAGGAGCTTCGTCCTCTGGCTCCACAGGTTGGGCGATTCAGGCCCTGCCAACGAGCCCATCAAGACCCTCTTCACTTCGCCGGAGTTCAGGCTCACCAAGTGGTCCTTCCCTTCCGGTCACTTGCAATTGTAGGTTCTGCAGTGCCCTTTTGATGTGCGGTGCTCGTGGTGTTCTTGATTTTAGTCTTCCGTGAGATTTTTCTGTGATTGGTAGGTAGTGTGATCGAATGATGTTGAGCCATTCGGTGTCTGCTATTAGAGTGATCAAATGGGTCATGGAACCTTCCGAAATGCCGTTGGAAAGTTGGGTTTTTCCTTATTGTTTCGGTGGTGTCTGCCTGTCTGGTGAATTGTGTACTGCGGTGTCTTGTTTGGGAACCTGGAACTGTTAGATGGAAATAAGAGTTCTCTCCAGTGTGGTGATCAGAGATGGGGTGTCGCAAATGAAGGCTAATGGTTCGCATTGTTGAAGAGTACAGAGATTGGACAACCATTCGTGCTTGACCTGCCTGTCGACCTCACTAGAAAGCAATCGTGTTTGGAAATATTACGTTAGGAGAGTGAACTGCAGATATTTTTCTGCTTCATACTAGTTAGACTTCTCGTAAATGACTTCATTTTGGCCATTCAAGACATCTTTCCTTCAATCACACTTTAGCCATGAAGAACAACTAGATTTCCTTGCTGGTTCTTCTACAGAATAAAAGTTACCATATAGTAGCATGCCTTGGCTTCTCTGTAGGGTAATTTAATAATGTGGCCAAGTGAATTTTGGCCAAACAATCACGCGAAAATCAACGGAAGGGGAAAAAAAAGAGCACCAAACCAGAGCTGATAAAAAAAGACCACAAAAAAATATATCTGACTTTACTTTTTGTTTCTACTTATCCTAATCCTTCGGGCGCAAGCTTCACGAATTTTTCCAATCCGAAACACCTAAAATTTTTAACAATGAATAAATATTGACTCGTTGATTCACATAAGTATTCTTCGTTATTTTAGAAAATTTTAATTTATAGCATAGATTTTGGTGGGAATTTTTTTCTTTTTTCTTTTTAAAAGTATCTTTCTCCTTCGATGAAGTGTAAAATCAAAAGTTTGACAGGCTCATACTCGGCCGTAGAAATGTCCTTGAGCTTGGAGAGACATTTGAATTGCTAGAGAGGGGGACCCCCTTGAGCCCTCACGATTTGAGGATGAGCCGTGTGATCTTGAGGAGATAGGAACCGCCCTTGCTTGAGAGCCTCCACCGTGGAATGACGTTGGGGAAGTTGCGGGGGCTAGTGGCTGCTGGAGAGTGATCTTGCACATGGAACTCGGGGTAACCAATGGTTGCTGGAGACTGATTTGAACGGTCGAGACTCAATCGGGGGTGGTCGGAGAGGAGGAGATGGTGGAGGATGGCAAGGCGCCGATGAGAGCCATTATGTCGTGAGGTCGCCGATGCCTTGCCAGGTGAACTTTCAAGAAAATATTTTCATGATTTTCCAGCATTCGTTTCACGGAAAGCAAGATATAATCAAGAAAAATATTTTCCTCCGATCAAATATTGAACTAATGAAAGCAAAAATCGGACAATCTAATCGAGCAAAAATTGGTGGTAATTGATATCCACCGATCAAACTGAACTAATCAAAGCAATTAGTTCGACATTCATCATCTAATTTTCACAATTTGTTTTGGTTTTTTTTTTTTTTGCACGATAGAATGGAATTGCAAATTTTCACGGGAGCGATGTTGTGTAATTACTAGTTTAATCATAAGTTAGCACATTGCTCGATCCTCGGCCAATGGTAATGCTGGATGGACGTCAAGCAACATCACGATGTTGATCGGGATGGGACAAATGATTACAAGAGTAAAATTGATTATTTCATGTAGGAACTAGTACTGGCCATTACATTTAGGAGGGCCTTTTGGCTTCCATACTCTTGTGAATCGGTTCACTTGTCTCCTCTACATTGGTTGGCCTTCTCGCAGCCGCGATCGTAACCGTTGGCCGGACCGCCCAGGCAGTTGGCGCCCTTGCAAGTCTGCCCGTCCCCCTTCTCGATGGCTCCGTAATCGATATTCCGCGCCTCGACGGCCGCATCGTCCGCCGCGAGCGAGCACACCACGACCGCGATGATGCAAAGAGCCAACGCCTTCCTGGAGATCGCCATTGTTTGATTTCTGTGTTGGTCCTTGGTAGGAATCAGTGGTCGCTGAGGGGGTGATTATATACTAGTCAGTGGTCTTGGCATGGTAATTATGAGTTGGCATTGATGCTTTAGGGATAAGGTTCTTTTTCATGTTTCTTTCTAAAATAGGTTTTTTTTTTTTCTGTTGAAATACAGGTAAAACTTTAAAGTAGAGAAACCAGATTAGGACAGATACTTTAAAAGTAATAGTTCCCTAACTTAAATCGCCATTTGTTAATTGATTCCAGATACTTAAATGTTCCCGGTAAATTTTCACGCATTAGTCTACTCAAATTCGGGTCCTTCTATGACGGTCCTCGAACATTAATTCTCGAAATCCTAATGCTGATGGCAACGGACATTTCGCAAACACCATGAATTTCTGTTCAATATCACGAAAATTAAGCTTTCGAGTGTAAATTCTTGACGGTTCACATGCTACATAATTGTTGACACCTAAATTTTGGCGTCTCATTTAAAAGAATAGGGATTTACTTTAATCCATGAAAAAATAATACTTTGCATATAGTTTTAGGAACATTTTTGCATATTGATACATAGGCCCTTGCATAAGAGCATATAATTTCGTCCAAGTTAGTTCAATCGGTGAAATTGGGAATGTCACGATTGTGAAAAGATTTTTGGCCACAGTCAAATATTTACATGGAATTGGTCAATAGAAAAAATATTTGGTCGAATGAAAAAGAGGAAACAACTTTGTTGTTTAAAGGAAGATATAGTGTAAAATAGGAATGTGTCCCTGATCGTATTATTTTTGGGAAGAAAGAGGAAATAAACTTTGAAGGTTCTCCCTTTCGGAAGGAAAAGAGAATAAAAGGAAATCTTCTTCGACTCGTGCAGTGGGGCGCACGAAAAGAAAAGAGATAGGACAAATAATGGGAAAATTGCCAAAAACAAATCCTAAACATTGACTTATTTTGCCGATTTAGTTCTAAACCTTTTTTTTTTTTGCCGATTGAGTCCTAAACATTTTCCAACTTTGTCATTTAAGTCCTTTTAGCAGATTTTGGCCGGGAAATGCCTACATGGCAACGACCAGACCTCGCTGGCAACGATATGATGGGCATTTTTCGGCCAAAATCCGTCAGAAGGACTAAAATGGCAAATGTGAAAAATATTTAAGACTCAATCGGCACAAAAAAATATTTATGATTGAACCAGTAAAATATGTAAATGTTTATGACTTTTTTGATAATTTTTCCTACAAGAAGGTTCGGTCAAATCTTTTGGGGATTGGACCATATATTCTTTTATCCCTGCATTAAGGCGTTCTCGGCAAAAAGGAGAGGATACGCGAGAGAGGTGGCGGGGTGATCCAGAAACTTACGACGGACTTACGACCCCCTTGTCTGATTTCCGGCTCCGGCGACTCGTCTGCGACTTCCCCCCAACGTCCGTTTGCTTCCTACTTTACTGGTGAGTCTCTACTTCCACGGCTTCCCAAGGATCATGGTCGGGAGACCTCGTGGATGAGTGAGGGTCTAGCTCGGGTTCGCTTGAGTGCGCCTAATCTCCGCCGTCCCCGAATCGTGTAGGGGTACATTTGACATTAATTCCGTTTGTTTTTCCCGTGACCTCTGTGCTCGGCTTTACTGTGCTTCAAGCCGAATGGGATGGTGAATGGGTTGATTTACTTTTTGTTTCTACTTATCCTAATCCTTCAGGCGCAGGCTTAACGAATTTCTCCAATTCGAAACACCTAAAATTTGTAAACAATGAATAAATTTTGACTCATAGATTCACATAAGTATTCTTCGTTATTTTAGAAAATTTTAATTTATAGTATAGATTTTGGTGGGGAATTTTTTTCCTTTTTCTTTTTAAAAGTATTTTTCTCCTTTCGATGAGGTGTAAAATCAAAAGGTCGACAGACTTGTCCTCAGCCGCAGTCATCTCCTTAAGCCTGGAGAGAGTTGGATTGACGGAGAGTGGGACCCCTTGAGCCCTCGCGATTTGAGGACGAGCCGTGTGATCTTGAGTAGATAGGAACCGCCCTCGCTCGGAAGCCTCCGCCGTGAAATGGCGTTGGGGAAGTTGCGAGGGCTAGTGGCTGCTGGAGAGTGATCTTGCACGTGGAACTTGCGGTAACCAATGGTTGCTGGAGACTGATTTGAATGGTCGAGAGTCAATCAGGGGTGGCCGGAGGGGAGGAGATGGTGGAGGACGGCGAGGCGCCGACGAGAGCCATTATGTCATGAGGTCGCCGATGCCTTGCCAGGTGCTCCCACTTGTGGTTGGCCACAACGCATGGCTAGAGCAGATAGCATTTTTCTCGCAGGCAAACATGCAATCCGGATAGTACGTATTCATATTCATATTACACCAAAACATTTTCTAGACAATTTATAAGAAATTAGAAATCTTAAACTTTACCTTATCCGATCTTATCGTATCGGACTAAGAAAATCTAGACAATGAACTATAGCCATATTCAGTAGATATATCCACGTTAAGTCAGATAAAAACCAGAAGAAGTAAGAATATTATGTCCTTTCCAAATTGGATAACAATATCTTCTTTAGTTGTTTATCTAATTTTCCTGACTTTGATTAAATAGTCATCGAGGTGTGCGAAATTAATCAGCGGATGGAATATTTTGATATCTGTTGCTACGTCAATTTTTTTTTCCCCAGCAAAATACAGAATGTAAGAAATAAGATCTCTTTATCCGATCTTATCTTTTATTTAGACGACTAGATGAGGCCTGATTTATGACTTTTTCTTATTAAGGCTCCATTTATTTCAAGCAAAAAAACCATTCCAGAATTAATTTTCCGAAATTTTTTTTATCAAACGGCATTCTGTTCCAGAATGGACCTTTTTAGTCCAGAACTCATTCTGAAATAGAATTGAGCGCGAATCATGCACACCCTAAGAGTCTCGAGCTCAACCACTCGTGCCCTCTATCGCCCATGTTATGTAAATTTCCCCGCAATTGTCAATGTAAAACTCGAATATTGTTGTCTGTACTAAATTGTTTAGCGCAAATCTTTACACATCAGGTTTATATCAATCTAGCTTATGGTTAATGTGGGTTAGTATTGGGTCTCTTTCACCTCATATGTTGACTTAAAAAGTGAAACTTTCTCTCGTACTTATTAATCAACCGAATGATTTCGGACAACTTCAACATTTGATTATGGGTTCCTCTTCGAATATGGAGACAAGGGAGGCCGATGCTCGTCTTGTGGAGGTGAAATTTTTTTCTTTAGGCGTTCCGATACTGATACATGATCCTGAGTCTGACTAAAAGAAATGCAAGATTTCCAGATCGAAGAATTGGTAAAATTTAAAGACTGCATGCTGTACTTGTGCATTTGGCCGATGTGTTCGAAGGGGCTTTCTTTCTCCGAGTTTGAAGCGTCTTTTTGAATATTGGGAGTTCCTCTTCTTTCATAGATGTCGATTTCTCCGAGAAGACCAGGACAAGGGGCGGGTGGATCTCAAGTACGAGGAACAGTTACCGATTACCGTTTCAATTTTTGTCCGATTTTCCTTGCTAATGAGTGCTGGCCACGAGAAGTTAGAGGAAGACGCGAACGCCCCATATGAAAGTAAATATATGGATCATGGATAACTTCCACTGCTCTTCAGGTCTTGGAACATACTGATCGTACTGCGCTAAGCGATCAATCGAGTGTTCACTTGGTAAAAAAAATATCGAGCATTTCGGCGTTATCGGCAATATGAGTGGCTGGGAAGTTCGATATGGCACTATTTTATATGAATCGATCCACGTGACTCGTCGGAAATTTAATCAACAAAAACCTGAAGAACTTCATCGTTTTGGCCCTATTGTTATAATAATCATAAGAGCAATCAAATTTAAACAATGTCGGAACAAGGGCTGACATAAACCAATCAAACGAAAACACACACGAAGTCAATAGAAATAGTGGATGCAAAGAGATGAAAGGGTTCGAACAGCAGTGCTGAGAATATGTCCCCGAGGATCATTTCTTATCTCCAATCAGTTCGAAGTGAAGAAAACATGCGCATTGCAATGCATCCTATCCACCCAATTTCATTCCCCATAATTTCTTGACCGCTTTGATTTCCCCCCAGTTGTTCTTGGCTATTGGAAGAAGCACTTTTCATAGCAGTTTCCCATTCCATGAATAGGAACGGAAGATTCAGACATGAATGAATGAAAACGTGATCAAACCAATTCGTAAGTACGAATAATAGAAAGTGACGGAAAACTCACCAATGTTTCCGTTGAATGCCGAAGTAAACGCGAACCTCTGATCATATGCAGTACACATTCGCTCTGAAACAATTCAGCTGTTGCAGACATCAAAGAAACGCCGGCAAAGTGAGACAGTGCTAAAAGAAAGCAAAGTACAAATTTAACTATCCGAAAGATAGTGTGGTTTGGAGTAAATACGAGAAATGCTCAAGTCTGAAAAAGGAGTCGCGAGTTGAGGGAGGGAGTATATAAAGATTCCTCGAGTATGAAAGAATGGGAACCCTAGCCCTAATTTGATCACGTTAAATAGATCTTTCCCACATGTTGCTCATCGAATTCTTCATTTCTTTCTCTTTAAATCTCAAAGTCATGACACTTTCAGCGTTTTATTTGTTATAAGATTGTTGATGTGAGGAGGAATGCAAATGTTTCTTGTGTTGCTGGTTTGAAGACGGATCAAAACCCTCCTAATCAGAAAAAGAATCTCAACGCTAACCAAACCCAATCATCAGCCGATTCCACTAACCCCTTCTAAACTTTCGTAAGAGGGGCAAAGGGGGTTGAAACCCCAATTAGAGGAGGAATTCCTTTCAAATATTTTGATTGCTTCACCATGAAATGGCACATATTTTCTCTCCAAAAATAAAATCTTGAGGACAATTAAGATGATTAAGTAATTTCAATTTCAGATCGTTTCTTTTGCAATGTTGCGATCTCAATAAGATCAAAAGCATTTCGATTTATCTAAAAGAGAGCCGATGTCACAAATTCAACATTTCATGTCACATGAGCTGATCAAATTAGAAAGATATCATCCACAGTCATTTCTCTTCCTCCATGGCTTGGCATGTTTTCACGTTCTTCTTCTTCTTCTTTGCGTTTTTCGTTTCCCCTTTTACTCCCCGAAATGCACCTAAAATTTCAATTTTTACCCTCGCAGTGTCCAACGGAAGTTGGAATGAAGCAGATGGCTATTCTCGTCCTTTCATACTCGACCTCCGCCGTTCGCAGAGGAGAAAATGATGGTGGGGATGACCAGGCCAATATCAGTAGCGAAGCCAATCGTCCTCGTCACGCTCACCTCCGTCACCACCATCCTCTTCCTCTTCCTCTCGCGGCCAAACCCACCTCCTCCGAAGCCAACCTCCATGGCCCGGAGCTTCGTCCTCTGGCTCCACGGGTTGGGCGATTCGGGCCCTGCCAACGAGCCCATCAGGACCCTCTTCACTTCGCCGGAGTTCAGGCTCACCAAGTGGTTCTTCCCTTCCGCTCCTTCCAATCCGGTCACTTGCAATCGTAGGTTCTGCAGTGCCCTTTTGATGTGTGGTGCTCGTGGTGTTCTTGATTTAGTCGTCCGTGAGATTTTTCTGTGATTGGTAGGTAGTGTGATCGAATGATGTTGAGCTATTCGGTGTCTGCAATTAGAGCGATCAAATGGGTTGTGGAACCTTCCGAAATGCTGTTGGGAAGTTGGGTTTTTTTTTTTAGATTTCGGTGTTGTCTGGTGAATTGTGTACTGCAGTGTCTTATTTGTGAGATGAAGCGGTACATTCGGATAAAGTTAATTCAATCTTGAACTCCTTTTCGGCCATGAGGGAACCTGGAATTGTTAGATGGAAATAAGAGTTCTCTCTAGTGTGGCGATCAGAGATGGGGTGTCGCAAATGAAGGCTGATGGTTTGCATTGTTGAAGAGTATAGAGATTGGACACCCATTCGTGTTTGACCTGCCTTTCGACCTCACAAGAAAGCAATCGTGTGCGGAAATATTACATTAGGAGAGTGAACTGCAGATACTTTTCTCCTTCATACTAGTTAGACTTCTCGTAAATGACTTCATTTTGACCATGCAAGACGTCTTTCCTTCAATCACACTTTAGCCATGAAGAAGAACAAGATTTCCTTGCTGTTTCTTCTACAGAATAAAAGTATCATACAGTGGCATGCCATGGCTTCAATCATTAGTTTTGGATACCCCGAGAAATGACAATTCTTGACTTGTCCTGCAGCGTTTGTAATTGGAGATAATTGTTCTTAACTCTTTGTGGAAATATAAACCCTTCCATGCGTCCTTTCCTACATTTACTCGCATATCCTTCCTTGCAGATGGTGCTGTCATGCCTTCATGGTTTGATATTCATGAGATCCCTATAACAGCTGTAAGTATGATATTCTCCTTCCATCTTTCTTTCAATACCATGTTCACCTCCCTATCCGTGGCAATCAATAAGCCCTGGTGGATTTTACTTGAGATGACAATTCATCATAACGAAAAGGGAGAAAAGATGAAGTGACCTTGTGCGCAGGACACCCACCAAAAGCAATTTCTCTGCTGCTACGACTTGTCTTCTTCCTGGAAGCAGTTAGACATCTAAAAAAATTTTAAGGCCATAAATATATTTTTGGATTCTAGAACTCCTGTTGCTACTCTCGTAACATATAATGCACATTCTCCTCTAAGACATGAAGTGTATTGCCTGGCTCTTAACAACTATTACGATGTGCTTTTTCTTCTTGACTTCCTCATGTGACATGGAATGGTTGCATATTCCAGGATTCTCCAAAAGATGAGGAGGGAGTGCTTCAAGCAGTAAAGAATGTGCATGCAATGATTGACAAGGAGATAGCTACTGGCATTAGTCCCAATAATGTGTTTGTGTGTGGCTTTAGTCAAGGAGGTCTCTCTCTCTCTCTCTCTCTCTCTCTTGCATAGGTTGTTTGCATGCTAGCATATGCATTTGTCCACATCACATGCATCTACCTTTATCTTCGTTTCAATAGTGTTACAGATAGGTGGTTTTCTGCTTTGCAGGTGCTTTGACCTTGGCAAGTGTTCTCCTGTACCCTAAAACTCTTGGAGGTGGTGCAGTATTTAGCGGATGGGTTCCTTTCAATTCATCCATTCTTGATCAAGTTTCGCCAGATGCCAAAAGAGTATTTCTTTATCTTGACATTGCAAACTTCAACTCCATTTACTTTTCCTTTTCAGTGCTTCATTTTGCTACCTATTTGACATGTGTATTAGAAAGACAGATTAGCTTTGTAGTTTGATGAATTGTTTTCGTGGTCTTAGTCCCAGCGATAGATGGAAATGTACAAGCTTTTGTTGATAATGTGCTCCTGTAATTGCTCCTATGGATTGTTTTATTGCTTATCGTTTCCTTCTCCTTTCTCTTTGCTTTTTCTCTTTCTCCATTTTCTTATCCCAATTGATAACTACATATAGCTAGACCAATATTCAGCCAAATCTTATTCTTAAGTCATGTTTTATATTCTACATCTTTGGTGATGTCTATGATTTGGTCTAGTTTATCTTGGTAGTAGCATATCGAAAATGAAGTGAGCATGGCAACTTCTGCTGGAAAAGAAGGCCCGCTGTTTTGTCAGGACTAAGGCCGAGATTTTGATTTGAAATGTGAATTGGCAATTCCTTTACTGATTAGATCTTCTGAAGATCCATTTTGTTTCTTCAGTATGTCCGCATGATTTATGGCCATGAGTTATGGTTCTCTGTGCAGACACCTATCTCGTGGGCCCATGGAATTGATGACAGAACGGTATTATTTGAAGCTGGGCAAGCAGGTCCACCATTGCTTGCAAAAGCTGGTGTGAGTTGTGAGTTTAAGGTACATCCAATTAAAGTTTTAAATTTCAATTGATGGTCCTTTGATGGATCATGAGTAAATTTTTCTCTATGTAGAATTGATATGTGGATTTCTAAAAATATTCCATGAATATTTAGGCTTATCCTGGTCTTGGCCATTCTATAAACAATGAGGAGCTCCACAATTTGGCGTCGTGGATTAGAGCTCGTCTTCAGAGTTCTTCGTAGAATTATTGGTATGTAATGATCGAAGGCATCCTTCCTGTCGATTTGTGCTATGCGGCATGTGCAAACTGATGCATGATAGATGTTCAAGATGGGCACATCATATGCTGAGCATTCTTTCAATATGGTCTTGAGATTTGTTTTTACTGAAAAAGTATGGGATTATTTCTTTTCTGTTTATTGCAAAAACGAAGATCTGGACCAAGGGCTCCCAAATACGTTGCTTCACTTTTTTGATATAGTTTGACTAGATGTAAATTGTGGACATGGGTCATTGTGGTTTGAATCTGGTAATTTGAAACTAGAGAAACAAAAAGGCAATTTTGTATACTGAATACAGAAAAGGGGGCACTGCATGAAATTTTCTTTAGAAGAGTCCACAATATTTTCACCATATAAGAAATAGCAAGTGCTTGCAGTCTCTGGACATAGAAAATATGTCTCTCTCTTTCTTTGTCTTCAACCTCGCTCCAATGGCTTGTAAAGGAAGTAATGTGATGGTGTTTCTGTCAGAAGCTGGCTGTTGAATCAGTCATTTGTTTTAGATGTTTAGACTGCAGTACTTCCATGCATTCAGAATGAATGTCAATGCATTAAGGTTGTGGAGTTGACTTCATCTCCAATGCCGATATGTCATAAAATCGGTCAGTCCTGTGATCTGATTCACAATTGATTACGTCTTCACTAACCGAACTGGCTAACCTGTTGCCATCATTAGATTGTCTTGATCCAAATATAATAATGATGAGGACAATGCCGATGATGGTTGTATTTGCTTTTAGCAGTTTGGGGTTGGCTTAATGGTTAAGGAACGTAGTTCTGTGCGAGGATTGGGTATCCAGCACAAGTCCACGACCTAGTGCAAATAATTTTATGTCTGGGCTACCCACCCGGCTTTTGGCTCATGTTCTCCTTGGTCCAGGAGGTAAGTGGGATATTTTATGAGCCCAGGGCTTACTTACGTAAGATAGCTACCTCGTTATTTACAAAAAAAAACAGAGAGAGATAGAAAGAGAGGCAGAGAATTTTGCTATAGTCTACGCATCCATAAATGTGGAAGCCTCTAAATCTACATTAAAACCAAATCTTTGCCTATTTATGTTTGCCCTTTTTAAAACTGTATAATAAATTATTGCCTAGGGGCATTTTGAAGTGCTCTCTCTCTCTCTCTCTCTCTCTCTCTCTCTCTCTCTCTCTCTCTCTCTCTCTCTCTCTCTCTCTCTCTCATAAGACCTCCTGAACCCTTTTTTCTCTATTTTATAGTCCGTTATTCACGACCCAGACAAAAGCTCTGAAAACTGCTTTGAGAAAACGAGAGCTATGAAGAAACTCCGAAAGGGCTCGGTGCATCCATCACCATCGTTGCCAATCGTCGTGTCCTATTATCTCTCCCTCCTTCCAGCCACCATCCTTACCCTCACAGCGGCTCTGTCTCCACAGGACAGAGAAGTCTTAGCCTATCTCATCTTTTGCTCCACCCGAACCTCCACCATCAAGAGCAGCGTCACAACCTCCCGCAGAAGCTCTTCTTCTGCCAAAAGCAGCACACCTAATGATGATCATCCCTCTACCTTCAATTGTGACTGCTTCAGATGCTATATGAGTTACTGGGCAAGGTGGGACTCATCTCCAAATCATCAGTTGATCCATGAAATAATCGACGCTTATGAAGATGAGCCGACATCAGAGAAACAACCAAGAAATTCAGGAACAAAGAAAGAGAGAAGGAATAAGAGAAGGTTCAACACCAGGTCTGGTGAGTCAAAGCAGTCAAACCCGGGGAATGCAGCACTGGGTCAGTCAGAGTCTAGAGAAATGAAAACCTCCAGTAATGGTGCCGGCAGTGCAGAGGAAGTGGCAGAGAGAGGCCCATTGAGGAGGCCCTTTAGTTTTATCTTAGAGAAGATATGGGGTGTCTGAGATTGGTGAGTGCTGTTTCTCCCATTTAGTTTGAAAGGAAAAGCAGGGGGAGAGAGAAACAGTTCTGTAGATAGTTGCTTTATAATAATCAAGAATCTGAAAGTGGTAGCTTCTCAGAATCATAATAAAGTACAAGTTATTCAGCTGAACTTGCTTTGGTCTCTTAGTTTTCTTGGAAAACATCCTGAGATAAGTAAAAGCCCTATAGAATCTGTGGCTTTTGCTGGATTAGCTATAACTCTTTGGTGGGTCGCTTTCTCTAGCGATGAAGCTTCTGAGATTTCCTTCAACTTAAATTGACATTCAGTTTTCGGTTGAGGCAGTTAAGTAACAATACTAAAGCTTTGATGATCACCTTCTCCCAATGAAATGGGAGTTTGCTGCTGTTAGCATTGGCCTATCCCTGGCGATATGGGGGTAAGCATGCCAATAGATTGATTGTGCCATAGACTCCGGTTGAGAAATTTTTCTTTTTAAATGGTAATTGGGGAAGTTCTGATTCATGCACTGGGGTATCCAAAACTTGATTTTGAATTGACACTGTAGATAACAAAGCCAAAACAAGCTGAGTCTAAAATTATATTCTCGCTTTCTTTTGTTCCCGCCTCTCTGTATTATTTTTTTCATATGGACTTGCATTTCCATTGCAGTGGATGCAATTTGGTGTTCAGTAGGTGATAATTGGATGCAGATTTGTGTGAAAGTAGTCAGTACATTACGATCTTGATAATTGGATGCAGATTTGTGTGAAAGTAGTCAGTACATTACGATCTTGATTGTGACTTTCTATAGTTATAAAGGTTGGCAAAAGGAAGGCTTCGATCCATGTAACAAAAGAAAATAGAAAAGGAAGTAAGGACTTCGATTAAAGCAAAGTCCCACTAATGGAATTGGCACTCCAGTCCAAAATTCCTTTTGGTGTTCCCAAGAGCATGTTTTCTTCCTTTTCCTTGGTTTCCCTCACCCAAACTATTTGTCTGGACAGTATCATCATTCACTGTTTCTTGTGATGTGAAGACTCTGTTGTTCAGTCTGGTTTGATTTTGGTTTAGAAAGAGAATGAAATCCTGATTTGCTTTTGAACTATTTGAGTCAAATTAAGGGTCGTCAGCATCTGACTCAGAAAGAGAAACTACTCGACAACTGCCCGAAAAGCACTTACCTGCTCTTGACCGAGTTGATTGTTTATCCTGGTGCTGTTTTAAGGTTTGCCTCTCTATTATTTTGACTTTAGGTGCAAAGTTGGATGCATCGGGAGATCATAACAAAACACAGAAAGAGGGTACAGTTGGTCAAGTCTTGGGCAATAAGCACATATCGTCACCGAACACGTGTGATGGACTAACAATTTTTTTTTTTGGTAGATCTGTTTGAAGTTTATTTGATAGGAAAACCTATATAATATTTATATGAAGAACCGAGCATTCAAAGCTAAACATTGTGTTAGTCCACCTGAACACAAGAAACTCTTAAGCTTGGCCATTTCATGCCATCTTTTTTTCAAATGTGATTTTAGTCTTTGGGGTCATTTTGAATAATTCTGAAATGGGCAGCTCTTGGTAAAGGAAAAGGTCACAGAGTCACCATTGGGGTGTTGATCCTACATCAGTTTGATTATCTGCACACGACAACAAATGTACATTCACATGGAATAGGCTGATGAGATAGCGACAATCTTTGACATTAAGTTTTTTTGACGTGCTTGAAATTGACTCGTTCTGGTCCAACAGCTGCTAGACATCATATGACCAATGTAAGGTGAACATATGAAAAAGAGTGACCTCTCTGGCGCAAATGTCAACACTAAGAAAGCATGTTCAACTATTCTTTTATTGCTAGACGACGAGTTTGGCTGGTGGGTCGGAACAGGCCTACCTCAGGTACTGAGTCGGGCCGTCCAGAAAGGGGGAAAATTTTTTGGGGTTCCTCTATATTCACTCCAGCGTTTAAGATTCCGCCCTATCTTGGACTGCAGACCGATGATGCCGGAGTCCGAACCACAATCTTTATCACCATCTCTATTCCAAAATTGGCCGTGGTCATGCTAGACATGCTCATGCTAAATTGACTTCCTAATCTGGCAGATACGATACCACAGTCAATCGGCCTTGATGATATTGACTATTACGAGGGATTCGACTCACCCACGATCTGCCAATATTTATCTTCTTTCCTTTTCCTCGCTAATCCTCCTTTTTTTCCCTGACAAGTCGCTATATTATATCTAGCTGCGACATTCCTGTCAAATTGCCGCGAGTCATGTTGATGCCCTTGTTTAAGTACTTCGGATAGAAGGAACGATCCGAGAGCAAAGGAAAAAAGAGAAGGAAAAGTAGGGGGAATTTGCATCGCCCCTAGCTTCCTAACTCTTTGAGCGCGACGTTTGTGACGGCAAATAAACAATATACAATCACGTCTTACTGTAGTGCGGGAACATCGAATGTACACGGCCAACAGACAAACTAATCATGGAGAAAACAATAGGTATATGTACCTTATAATTAAGCGTCAGGCATGTACAGGTATAGACGAGCTCGTGGAGGACACCCAGCCCTTCAAGCGCTCGAGGATGTGCTTCCGGCTAACCAGTGACGAGTGCGAATTGAGAGGAAGTCCTTCCTTGACGCACTCATCGTACTTCTCTAGCACAGCCACGATGTCGCTGAAGTCGGGTCGCTTCGAAGGGTTCGCCGCCCAACAACGCTTTATTAGGTGGGCAAGCGCAGGCTGACAGCTCTCCGGCAGCGGAGGCCTCTCATTCTGTCAGATAAAAAAGTTCAGAAACGAGTCATGGAACGATGTCTCTCCGGACAGCATTAGGGAGAAAACGACCAATCTTATGCAGCACATGTCAGTGTAAACACCAAGAATCGAAAATTTATTGAGATATTCAACAGGAACAGCAATCGAATCTAGCTGTCAAGAATAAGAAGGCCAAGCTCAGTCAGAGTAGTGGTCTTTCAACGAAGAAAGGATCAATCGAGACCTTTTTTGGGTAAGTTACAGGGTACAACAATCTCCCCACGTAAGTGCCGAACAAAAAGCGACACCGAAAAGTTTCATGCGAAAAGTTTACGAAGATACTGAAGTAAAACCAAATCTGAATGAAAGCAAAAAACTTGTGCGGATCGGCCTTCTAACCTTCTCTGCCACAGCAAATGCAGCCTGCACCGGTGTCATTCCTTGGAAAGGAAGCAAGGCTGTGGTGAGTTCCCACAGAACAATACCAAAACTATACACGTCGACCTTACGAGTGTATGGCTTCTCCTTGATCATCTCTGGCGCCATCCAACGGTAAGTGCCCTTATTCCCTTTGCTTTCTTGGCACTGTGTTTCTAGACACGAAGTGCCGAAATCTGCCACCTTTACTCGCATTTCATCGTTAAGAAGTAAATTATTTGACTTAAGGTCCCTGTGGATCACCCCTTGAGAATGAAGGTACTCCATCCCTCGGGATATATCGAGAGCTAACCTTAGGATTGTCTCGATCGAGAGAGAGTAAGGCTCCTTCTTGTTGAGATACATTCTCAGGTTTCCTTGCGACATGTATTCGGTGATGATGCAGTATACCGGGGGCTTCTTGCAAGCTGCGATGAACTGCCCAAAACGACGGGTCACCAAGTTTGCAATATTGAGCTCTCTAGGTTTAAATTACCGAGCTAATTAATACATGCCTGAGTATGCAAGTACATCTTTCTGCTTTAATTTTCAATACATCCAGTTTACACCAACTATGAAAGCGTTTTAAAGAGATCAATTGCACAAAAACATTCAGCCGGAAACCTTTCTGGAAGCTAGATTGCTTGCATCTTTTGAAGATCTCAGCACATTTATGCAGCTTCTGAATTGGAGACTAATTTATCACATCTCCACAGCTTCACTATGGTAGATCATCATGCTAATGAACCAGTACGACATTTATTCGTTTGCAATACCGTACATTAACCGTACGTCCTCTCAAATCTATTTTTTTTCTCTGTTTAACCACAATTGGTAAGGACTCTTTATTTATGTCCGCAGATAAGCGACATGTCTGAGTATGTCGAAACTCAGGCAAAATTATCACCTTAATAACAGTGAGAAACGCTACCGCCTGTACATATGACAAGAATGCTTCATGTCTGAGAATTGGGAAAAGAGAATTTTACCTGGACTATGCTAGGATGAAACAGCCGCGAGAGCAATGCGACTTCAGATTTAAACTGCTGCTCTAGGAGAGCTCTAGTCTCTTCCTTCTGATTCGGAATCCTCACCATCTTCACGGCCACTGCTCTCTGCTTATATATTCCGCGATAAATCCGACTGTGGGCACCCGAAGCAAACTTGTTGCCTATGAACAGCTGAGAGAGATCGGCCGTCCACTCTTCTTGATCTTCTCTCGATGCTTCCCAGGCCTCCACATTTTCAGACTCCAATATCATTGACCACGACTCCAAGCTATCGAATCTCTTCCTCTCCAAGTTCTCCATGTCCGAATTCAAGTTGGTCCTTGAAGACGAAGGTGCGGAGAATCGCTTGCTCTTCGATTTCCTCAAGCGAAATGCATGGAAACATGAGGTGGCCATTGGAGCTTCAAAGAGAGAGAGAGAGAGAGAGGGAGAAAGAGGTGGCTAGTTAGCAAAGAGGGTCTCTCGATAAGAACCTATCAAAAGGAGTAGTTTTTCCTTCTGAATGTGTGGATTGATTTCAGGAAGTGCATGAACTGATTCAGAAACATGGGTTCTTGTCGAGCGTGTGAAAGAGAGAAAGATGTTCATGAATCAAGAACATAAACTTCAAAAGGAAGAACTAGAAAGAAAGAAAGACGAGAACAGATGAAAGATACGGCAATATATCAAAGGTCACCGGGGACTGAAAACCAGAGAGAAAGGACTCAAAGTCGGTCTTTTCCGCTTTCCATTTCTGAATAGAACACAGTTTTTGAATAGAGAAAGAAGGAATTCTGAAGGAAAGCTTCACGAAAGCTGAGGAAGCTGATCTTGGTGAACAAAAAGCATGAAAGTGCAAGATGAGCTTGTGGGTTTTCTTGTTTATCTTCTTTTGTCCAGAATTGAAGTCAAAAGAAGAGTCTTTCTCATGAACTATGCAGGTTTTGAAGAGGTGAGGGGCACAGAGAGAGAGAGAGACAGAGAGACAGAGAGAGTCTAGAGTTTCACGGTTTCGGGAGCAGAGGATGAGGAGATTAGGTTCGTCCAGCAGTAGAAAGACAAGCTCAAAAGCCGGAGACTTTCAGGAGCGTCTCGTGATCTTGGCTCTAAAGTAAAAAGACTTCCTCCTGTGTTCATTTGAGAGAGAGAGGGAGAGAGAGAGAGAGAGAGAGAGAGAGAGAGAGAGAGAGCTATTTCATTTTTTTGGTTAAGGACAATGCTGTAGCATCATATAGCCCACGAATCCAACTCCTCTGTTCTGTTGTTTCTCTGTTTCTCTGTTTCTGTTGCTTTTTGGCATCATCGAAAGCGAAGTGGCCACAGTGCAAAGTAAGAGAGATTCCGGCTCATATGGTTCGGTTCTCGACGAGATCCTCTAAGAGCAATACAACAACTTAAAGAAGAGGTTCTTCAAAACTCAAGTATTATTTAAGTAAAGCGTAATTGTAAAGTGATTTGAGGATCGGCTTTGATTTGATCCAGACTTTAGTTGTAAATTTTGAATGAATAAATAAATCCAATTGCTATTGTCGGCGATGGTCGAATGCTGGTAACTCAAATTTAGCGATAGCGACCGTCGCCGGAGATCACATGCCATTATACCACCCTTGGCGACACCACGCGGATCTGCACATAGGTTAGATCGGGGCTCACCGGCAACATCGCGCAAAGTCAAAATAGTGAGGGTAAAATTGGAATTTAAAAAGCATGGCGAGGGTAAAGTTGGGAAAAAAAATACATTAGCGTTGTGGAGATGCTAAAGCCCTAAAGACAAATAGTACTTGCACCGGGCTAGAGAGGCCTTACAGAAAGTTTGGAAATGCAAGCCTTATCCTTTGCCCAAACACTTTTAGAAAAGCAGTTCCAAACCTGGCCTCATGACCTTAAGAGTACTTTGCATATTTTGCAAGGCTAGGAATCTATTCCAATCCCACCACCTAGAAAAAACATAGCAAGGTGGTACCATGTCTTTTCGAAAAGCAGGTAATCACGAACTACAACATCGTTGAATTGCAAAAACTAAATTTCAGCAATATGTTGGAAGTTTTTAGATATTCCGATCTTATTAATATATGTATAAAGAGTGAGATGAGATTTATGTCGCTATGACGAGTTACGTAACGATTGGGGAAGATTTCTCGAGGGTTATTGTCTCCCTTTCTAATGCAAAACGGAATAGAATATAGCTTATTCACCAGGTTATGCTAGCCTAGGCATCTTCCATATAATATACCATGAACTATATCAAAAAGCAAACAAGGGGAAATAGCTAGGAGAACAAAAACTAATACAATTTGGGTTGACTTATATGGTGCATGTTTAGAGATCACCTAGTCCATTGGGCAATCTATGGACATTTCATATGACCCAAACATGTAACTATCGGCAGTGGAGCTTGGCGCGTCGGTTTAAAAAATGTCCGATTATTTGTTTATAAAATCGACAAGGACGCTCACTTGAGATAGATACGGCCATTCCCTTTCCAGTCTCTTTCACGATTGCCCTTTTCCTCTACTTCCGAATACCTCATGCGCCTATCCGTAGGGCAGGAAGATAAAAAAGCGGCTGATGCTCTTAGTCTAGCATTTGGAGCTAAGAATCCAAGCTCAATGTTCAAGATCCTGGTGATCTTAGAAGGCTAGTTTCAGATGGTTTAAACTGTGTACGACCTTGGTTTCCAAGAGGTTTTGGCCTTTTCAAAACTAGCACCAGAAGCTTTGGTAAGTTCTTGCTCCATAGTATGTCCAGAGAGATGCTGCGCTAACGCCTCTATCCTTCTCTTCCCTTGGCTTTGATTGACAAAAACGAGCCATACGATGCTTTGTTGCAGCCTCTGTAATGTTGACAGAGCATCTGATGTCTTTTCCAGGAAAGAATTCACACGAACAACTGATAGCCTCTGCACTTCTGGGCCAATGGGCTCAAGAGGCCCAAGAACCATCCATTCAAGTACATTCATCCTAGTACTTGGCCAATTAGACCTTTGGCCAAGGTTCTCTCTTTGAAATCCCTATAACTTAATTTGGCTTAATCGTCTAATGAACTCTATCTTTTGCGAACTTTCTTCTGTCCATTCATTTCGGTTTTACTTCTGTCTGGTGCAATTTCATCCGATTAGCAATATATATCAGCTATGCGTACAACCAAACGGCATTATATAACCAGTAACTTAGTCAATATAATATAGAAACTTTAAAAGTGCTTATCCATTCATGCTACATCTAGTAATTAAGAAAAAAAGTCAAGATGTCATATCATCTGTTTGGTTCCTATTTAAGACAAGGTAAGGTCATATATTATATAGATATACCACGCATAAAAGTATCTCATGTGGGAGGAGGATAAAGGTAGATAGAAAATTCTGTCCTTGGTAAAAAAGTTATTTTTCTCAAATAAAAAACTTATTGAGTTAGTAAAATTAGAGGTATAACAACATAAATGTCCCTAGAATTTGGCCGAATGTGTGGTCCTTGAACTTTAATTTGTTCAATGACGTCTATGAACTTTTCATACATGTTCAAACTAATCCCTAGATTATACAAAAATGTTATGTAGTCTCTTGATAAAAATGTTATGTGTGTATATATATAGTATTTATATTTGTTAAATATTTTAGGTTTATTAGTATTTTAAGTATATTAGTGTAGTTTGTTATTTAATGAAATTTTAATTAAGATATGATGGAAGAAAATTTAAAGTATATAATAAGAGAGAGAAAATTAATAACACAATAAGAAAATAAAAATAAAATAGAAGGACCCATTTTTAAATATATAAATTTTAACTCGAAAAATATATTTCTAGTTTTCAAGGAATTAGGGACAAAAAGATTTTTAGAAAAATTTCAATGCTCTTCTTCTCCTTCCCAACTCTAGTTCATAGGGGTGAGCATGGTCCAGATTGGGCTAATTACTTACTCAATCCGAGAACCAACCCGCACAGTGTGTCGGTCCTCAATTTTTGGAACCGTAGACAGACTCGTCAAGTTTGGAACCAAGGACCAAACAAACTCTATCAATTTAGTCCGATCCCAAGGTCAACCCATGATCGCCGAGTGAGCAACCAGCGAGTGAGCGACAGGCGAGCAGGCAAGCGGGCAGCATCAAGCAAGGCTGATGGGACCTCAAGAAATTAGGGTTATAAGAAGCGAAGATTGAAGAAAGAGCTAAAGAACAGGTCGTGTCGAGGCGATTCCTGGTTTTTCTCTTCTTCTTCTTCTTCTTTTAATTTTCTTTTGTCAGCCTCTTTTTGTTTTGTTTTTTCTTATTCTCTGTGGTCTTCTTATACAAATCAATTTACAATATTTCTGTTTTGGATGAAAATCATGATTGGAGTCTTCTTCCTCTTAGGACCCTGTGGCGCTCCAGTTCTTTCTTCACTTGGGCCTGTGTGTGGGTTAGGCCTTTTAGTCTTAGTTTGGGCTTGGGAAGAACATAAGTGAATGAGGAATTGACAATTGAGAAAGCCTGAGTAGTAAGCTAAGCCAATGTCTGCTGTCCCCTAAACAAATGGCAATCATTATTATTTTATATATATTACATTGTCGAATTGGTTCATGTTAGACCAATTCGTACAGTACCGAATTAGAGATTTTAGGATCAAAGACCGACATGTTTGTCTTAAAAACCCGACCATGACCGATCAGGTTGGGCCAGTCCAAGGTCAACCCTGGACCATTGCTCATCCCTACTAGTTCAAGTTGAAATTTCACAACTCTTCCATAATTCTTTGATTCACGTCAAAGCTCTGTGATAATGACAAAAGAGTTGAAGCTTCTTCTTCTTCTTCTTCTTCTTCTTCTTATTCTTCTTCTTTATAGCTTTCTGGCTCACGTGGAATCTTTATGAAAGCGGTGAAAGATTTGAAATACTGTATTTTTAGGAATTAAGAAGTCGGATGGTCATGTTTTCCTCTTCTTTTTTAATAGAATATTTGGCATTTAATGGCTTATCTATCTCGTCGATGTCATTATAGACCATTTACATTTGTTGTCATAGTTAAACATGTGGTTGTGGAATGCTTATCTATCTCCCTAATGTTGAAGGTTTAGATTATACAACAATCACATATTGATTGCTAGAGGTTGTCTCATTTGTGCATTAGCGATTTCTTTAGTAGTTAATCACGAAAGATTCTTACCATCTTCTATGGCCGAGATATCCTCTTTTTAATGCATTTTCAAGTTTATTTACACCGACATGTATTTCTCGCAAAAAATGGACAAGATAGAATATCAAAATAACCAATCTTATTATTGCGATTTACCAAACAGCAGGTAGGATGTACCCAAATTCATGGATCATATCATGGCCTATCTAATCTTATCTTGATTAGAAATCTAAATGACCAAATGCAACCCTATAGTTTGCATTCGTTCGGGCCACTTTTTCTTGCATGTTTCATGTCTCTAAATTCAGCTTTGGCTTTTAGAACCTAGGTTAAATAGCAGCTGTTTAGGTCAAATGACATTTAAAGTTGGCAGACAAAATTAAGAACAACGTTGTCGGTGACAAAACTGATGCTGCCTTTTAAAATGAGTATTCTTGAACTTTTGTGAGCATCAAGGATCCTAAGCCCTCTCGATGCGAGAACTTTATCTTGACTTGATCATTTTTGTAAGATCCACATTAAGGAAGCTTGGCATTCACTTAACTATATCTTTAGGGTCTTTATTCAGTTTTGTTCAGCTTTAAATGAATGGTGTTGCGACAAGTGTGCGTATCACTGAACTCTCTGAACTCTTCCTCGCATTAAGAAAGTTAATCGAAAAGCAATTCCATAAGCGTTACGCCAACATCATGAACCCACTTAAAGAAAGCTCTTCTCATCAAACTAAAGGCAGGAGACCGGCGTGCGTGCCTGCGTGCATGCATGCAAGCACGCCGGAGTCTCCAAACACATGATATTTGAATATCGCAGCAGGTTATGGTTAAAGAGAAAGCCACCACCAACCCTAACTCCCTCGTCCAATCCAAAGAAGACAGGGAAAGCGAGACGGAGATTCCTTATCCTCCTCAAAAATATGATTTAGATTTCGGGTGGCGACGACGAATAGTGTCTCCCTTGCCGCCTCGGCTGACGCAAAGTAATCACGAGCCATTAAGCGTCTCTTCCCTCGTTAGTTTTACCATGTAATGATAATCCTCTTCCACTAATCATTTCGTGACGAATTGCTGCTGTTCTTGGGCGAGAACGTGGGTGGTCCCCTGCGATGGCGGCCCATTTAGTCTTTTTCTCCAGTCCTTTCTCCCGATCCTTAAACTATGTATTGAGAACGACTAATTCATTGACCGTTCCCTGCAAAACCGGACCTAACGAAGACGCGGTGAAGATACAGCAAGTTTCACTCAATCTTCTGGTTCGCAGGACCTGAGATTTCGACCTACTTCGGGGGGAAGCAATCTGAATTTCGTGAGGGGAGGTTGCTCCGATGAGGAGGAGATGCGAGTTTCAAGGCCACGAAACTCTCGGAAGAAGGCGTGCGAGCAAAAGTGTGCATCGTGCATAGAATCCTTTGGCAAGCTTTAGCATCAAAGCTGGGCCAAAAAGAGAAGGGTAAAAATTCAGAAAAAGACACAGTGACCCAAAAGTCCTTTTTACGTGGATTCTTTCATCGAGATTGACCCACCAAATTTTTCGAATTTGTGATTTTGTTACGTCAAACTTGTTAGTCATTAGGGTCACGAAATACCCACGACCGGGAAAAAGTGCCTTAAAAAAGTTGGTGAAGGTAATGCCTCTCGATCAAATTGTATTGTTGACCAAAGATATCAAAAGAGATAGAAAAAAAACAAAACCTCAATACCCGGATAGAAATCATCTTATTTTCCAATATACAATGTAATGATGTGGGTAGCACTTCCGAGATTTTTTTTCTTTTTCATTTTGGCAATCAGTGATGTCAAATTAACCTTTACCTTGTACAGTTACTTATCGATCATGATCCCAGCGGTGTCCACGGTTCCAACTCGATCCGACCCGAGAATCGGGCGCCCCGACTTCTGCAGAGTCAACTCAAACTCAAATCATCGTCAATCATCTCCACATAAAAGGAAAAATCGTATTTGCTCGCAAAACATTTCGAAATCAAAATACACGATACAAATAAGCGAGCAAAAAAAAGCTAAAAATAATTCAAAATACGCTTATACTAATTTATGCAAAAAAAAAGAGGACCCATGATCGGTCTCCACAATGCCAATCTCCTCTAAAATTGACAAGCATGTCAAGTAGCTATCCCGTTCCTGTATGGCCCCCCGCCCCCCAAGGAAAAACGCGTAACTGTTTCCGTACAGGGGCATTTTCGTCCACATGCCCCTGCTCCCCGGAGGACTAGAGCCGCGTCTCAGCCGCGACCCTCTACCCCCGCGAGAGGCGAATTCCCATTTTTACCCTCCGTCGGCTAAATAACGGCAAAAACCTCCCCATCAATTTCCCCGTTTTCGGATAGCGACGTCTCTGATTATGCTGATCAGGACGCGCTTAGATTTAGCCGTTGCCCGCCGCGACTTGGGCCATCATCCAAACTCGCCGATCACTAAGGAAAGTCAACGGAGCTCGTGATCCCGATCCCGACCGCGGGAAAAAAGCGCTCCAATCCCGGAGGTTAGCTTAATGAGGTGCTATTAATTTCTTAGGACCGCAAGCGACGGCACGTCGTGGTTTAATTTCGTACCCAATCGATTCGGTTGGATTCGATTAAGACGTTTAGTTTGGTGGGTCAAGCCGAATCTGCTCGAGCTCGGGAACACCGAAAGAGAAATTACGCAATTCGTAGATGGGCTCGAGATTACCCGAATTAAAATTCGAGGGAGAAAAAAGGAAATGCCCGGTACCCAAAAGGGGTAATGGCGCAAAATGAATACCGAATTTCGACTCAATATGCAATGTAGCTCCCAAATTTTTTAAATTTACCGGACGTGATATCTGAACTATCGATAAATGCTCGGCATATTCTAAGATCATATCAAAATTTATGAACCATACTATAAATTAGATGAAAATTTACAAATCTTATCGAACAAATTAAAAATTCGGAGATAAAGGGTTGCACCAGAATTTATAAGGTCCTTCAATTTCACCTTCTCCTTCTGCAATATCAAAGACCTAATCAATCCCGAACAATTTTTTTTTATCTCTATTTTTATTAGATTACGTCATCACTTTTAATGCGGTTTCTCCGCCCCCCCGGCAAAGACACGCTTGTCGTGCTAGCAAATTTGATCTCAGCCCTACGATTGGACAGCTCCGAAGCGGGGCCCCACCACCGAGCCACGTGGACCCCACAGCTGTCGGGAGCAGCGGTCCAATCGGGCGCCGCTGCTGTTGCGAATTTATCTCAGTACATAAATTTTCACCGGGGGAGAAGCTCCGTCCGTAGTTGTTGATGAGGACGGCCCAGATCCACCGCTGTCGCCCAAGGCAGGCAGCGCGTACCCCCCACCCACACAAATCCCACGTGGCATGTAATTGGGGTGGGCCCCGCCCTCACTTGCTTTCCCGGGTTCAATTCAATTTTATTTATTTGTATCTTTATTATCGCTGGTACCGTTGTATTTTCGTTCTACTTTTTATTTAAAAAAGAGAAAATTTTAATAGATGGGGCCCGGTCCTGATGAGGTGGGCCGGACCTGAGCCGTTGGATCGGGGGGGTCGCGTCGTCGAGACCAGATCGTAATCAGGCAAATCGCTGCCGGATCCTCCTTGTCTTCTAGCATTATCTGTGCGGTGGGCCCCCCAAGCTTTTTTTTTTGTTTTTTTTTAACTTTATGGAATTTCGAGATATTTCCCAGTATAGAGAGAGGACCCGTGTTAGCGAAAGGAACCGAGATTAGTCTAACGATATTAATCTGGGATTAAGAAAATTAATGCCTTTAATTATTTTATTTTTGATTTATTATTGTATAGATATTGACCCATTTTGGCTGTTGATTATTCATTTTATAGAATTTTTACGGGGAGATTTTCAACCAATGAATTATGCTTGCTAATACTCATTTATGAAACATAGGTTTTCTAGTTCCGTTTACGATATCGACCTTTATGGGAAACCCTTGTCCATCCATGATCTCGAAATTACACCACCTATTTCTTTCTTTTCTTTTTTCTCTCCGGAAATTTACTCGCGTATTAAGCTGAAAAGAATATGGGTGATATAGAGAGATTAAGGGGGTAATGTCGCATGTGAGCGAATGCCTGAGGTGAATTGCAACGTATGTCCAAGACTGACTTGACCCTTCACCAGTATTCAAAGGGAATCTTTGATTCTGTTTCTAAATTAAACAAAATTTCTGATCTTTGTCTTTTTGTTTTTTTACTAGAGTTACGGTTCAAGGGTCGAGAGCGCAGAGAATATAATCGACGGCGAAGGGTCAAAGAAGTAAATTCGGGCCGATTATCACTTCAATAAAAAAAAAAGAATAAAGGAGCAAATAAAAAAGGAAATGACATGTTTTATTTATTTATTTATTTTCTCTTGCCTCCAATGGGGAAGGAAGGAAGCAGAGAGAGAGAGAGAGAGAGAGAGAGAGAGAGAGAGAGAGAGAGAGAGGAGGGAGGGGAAGGACACAGAGGTCATTGTCACATTCCTCCAACCCCTATATCGTAATTTCACGCACCACCCACCTTTCCCCAAAAAACACTTCTTCTTCTTCTTCTTCAAGCTCCATCAGTTCACTATCTCTCCCTCTCTCTCTCTCTCTGGCTTTCTCTCTCCTCTTTCGCGCGTGCACAGACACAGTCTCTCTCTTCTCTATCTTGGAAGGTTGCGGATATGGGGAGTCGAATCCCTTCGCACCAGCTCAGCAACGGTCTCTACGTGTCGGGCCGGCCCGAGCAGCTCAAGGAGCGGCCGCCCACAATGGCGTCGCGGGCCGTGCCGTACACCGGGGGAGACGTCAAGAAGTCCGGCGAGCTCGGCAAGATGTTCGACATTCCGGTCTCCGGCGAGGGACCTCCCTCCCTCAAGCACTCCCGCCCCTCCTCCTCCTCCCAGCACAACAGCGGATCCGTCCGATCCGGCCCGAACTCCGGGCCGGTGCCCAAGTCCGGCTCCAACTCCGGCCCGGTCAAGAAGACCTCGGGGCCCCTGACGCCCTTAGCTCCGACGGGGCTGATCACCTCCGGGCCGATAGGGTCGGGCCCACTGGGCTCCGGGCGAGCCAGGTCGGGCCAGCTGGAGCAGCCGGGGGGGTCGGCGAAGGCGGTATACGGGTCGGCGGTGACGAGCCTCAGCGAGGAGGCGAGGGTGGGGTTCAGGGTCTCGAAGGCCGTGGTGTGGGTTTTCTTGATAGTGGTGGCGATGGGGGTGCTGGTGGGCGCGTTCTTGATGGCGGCGGTGAAGAAGGCGGTGATACTGGTGGCGGTGGCGGCGGTGGTGGCGCCGGCGGTTGCGGTGGTGGCCTGGAACTGGGCGTGGAGGAGGAGAGGGCTGCTAGGGTTCGTGAGGAGGTACCCCGACGCTGAGCTCAGAGGTGCTGTTGATGGACAGTATGTGAAGGTCACTGGGGTAATAATCTCCAATTTCTTTTTTGTTTTTGTCTTTCCGAGTTGGATTTTGTGGTTAGCTTAACTAATTAGCTTTTTTGTTGTCCATATCATTTCGTATTCTTTGTGTGTACATTTTTCTTGAAAATCTATAATTTCCTGGTGTGAATGTAGAATTGGTCGTCTGCTTATGAAGAGGATTTAATATGATGTGACAATTTACCTTGAAAAAGAAAGTATTCAGTTCTTTGCTTGTCATTTGATTGTCACGCTGGAAGTATATGGGGAAATCTTGTTGATAGAGAGCTGAATGTCATACGTTTTGGGCAGATGGCTCGTTAAGTAAAGCATCGTTTTTTATTTCCTTTTTCAAGAGTTTTCGAGCGTCGAGAGTGCTCGATTTTGGCGAATTATGAGACTTGGGGAATAAATTCACTTGGGAATAAATTCTTTTTCTATGAGACTGGTTTTTCTTGATACCTAGGAATTATATAGCTGCGTTTTACATATGAATTCGCATGAAGTCCTTTTCAATGTTACTTATGCTACCTCCTATGAGGACCATTTGAATTTGAGGCTCTTTCTTTTCGTACTAGAAATTGACCAGTTTGGAATCTAATACCTTGGCAATTTGCAAGTTGCAATCCCCCGTAGTCCTGTGGAGGACTTTGGGGCTGACGAGTGTTTGCAGATATTTTGCTGCTTAGGTCAAAATATTTTTCTGGTTACTATTCATTGCATCGTAAAATGCAATGGAACTGCCTGCTTGTTTGTACTAGGCATGGTATGCTAACACCGTCCTTGGTTGAAACGAGTTCTCCTTTTGAGCCTCGCACTTTTCTGTATCTTCTGCCTGGCAAATTATTTTGACGTGGCCAATGGACAGGAAGAGGTTTGATGGTTATCCGGTGCTATTAAGTACTTCTCAATGTCCAATGCTGATTCTGAAGTTGCTACGAATTTCTTCATCCATTGAGATATTTGAAATAGTTTCTGCTTCCTTCTTCTTTTAAAAAGCTGTCAATAGGTGCGGGACTCATTCTTTAGTGAAAATGAACATGGTATGATTAGTACTTTCTTTGTTTGCTGATATTTTGTATGCTTGAGAGATATTTGGCAATTAATCATTTTCCATCCTTCTTTTTGATGCCGAACTTACTCTGTCAAATAATTCTGAAAATGGCTTGATATGATTCTTTCTTATGTGACTGCTTATGTATTATTGTTTAGGAGTTTGCTTGATAGCATTCTTTGGTAGGTTGTCACCTGCGGTAGCATACCCTTGGAATCATCTTATCAAAAGGTGCAAAGATGCGTGTACATATCGACAGAACTGTATGAATATAAAGGATGGGGTGGAAAATCTGCAAATCCAAAACACCGTTGCTTCTCATGGGGATGTAGACATTCGGAGGTAATTAATTGTCTTTCCAGTTGACATGCTCACAATCTTGTTGAACAAGGACTCATCAACTTTTTTGGTGGATGGTGGATGCTCTTAACTCTTTAATTGGGTAAACCTTACTATTGCTAGAAGCTGCACTGTTTTCAATGCCACATTTTCTCATTAACTGCTGCATGGATTTGGCCTTCTTTAGTCTGAATTTTATATAGGTTCCTCAAGACTTGGCACTGGTTATGTGTTGATGTTTAGCTACTTCGTTCCTGTTTCTCTAGTCTAGCACTTCATGAACTTGGGGACCGAACTTGACCTTCTTTTTCATGTTCATCTAAAAGATAACAATGTCGCATTTGCTGAGCAGAGGTACATGGCTGACTTCTACATATCAGACTTCCAGTCAGGATTGAGAGCATTAGTTAAAGCTGGCTATGGAGCAAAGGTTGCTCCATTTGTCAAACCCACCACAGCTGTAGATGTGACCAAGGAAAAGAGAGATTTGTCTCCGAGCTTCTTGCGCTGGCTTGCAGAGCGCAGCCTTTCATATGATGATCGCGTTATGCGCCTCAGAGAAGGGTATGTAATAAACGATAATGTGTCTATATCATCTTTCCGCTTATTCTTTTAAAAGGAAGTTTAATGAGTAATAATTCGCTCGTGATGATCCCCTTCTAAGATTTGTCTTTCTCTATTTTTGGCGTCAGATACATAAGAGAAGGAAGCACGGTAAGTGTCATGGGGGTCGTGCGACGCCATGATAACATACTCATGATTGTTCCACCACCGGAACCCATATCAACAGGCTGCCAATGGCTCCAATGCCTCCTTCCAACCTACGTGGAAGGCCTCATCGTGACATGTGCAGATAACCAAGATGCCGACGTAGTGAACGTGTAAATACCACGGGTTTCGTCTTGTTATGTTATTCAGTGCTCTCTCATGTATATATCTAAATGATGGAGGAATGGCGGTTCTGTTAAAACTTTCCGTTGTTTTGCGGGTGTTCTCTGAAGGGGCGAAGAAATGTTTGCATCCAGAGAACTGATGATCAACGAGGTATGAAGGGAATAGTTGAGACTCGAGAGAATTAGAGATGATGTGCAGGTTGTGATGAAGACCCCGCAAGGGGACAGAGTATATATTCCTTTCCGCGAGGCTTAGGGGAAAAAGTGTAAATTATTACGCTGCAGATTTCTGAATTTGGTTGATTTCATGTACACAAGTTGCAGAGGTTTCTTCTGAGGAATGCAGAAAGAGTTTGCTTCTCTTCAGAATATAATTACTAAATTGTAGGATGAAGATAAGTTGTATAACTATTTCTTCTGTTCTTTCTTCTTCTTCTTCCTTTTTTTTTTTTTTTTTTGTGGCTGTCATTTGAATGTGCAATTATTGGTCCCTATATATACTTGAAAGTGTCGATTGCCTCTGAACATGAGAAAAGAGTCCATATCCAATGGTGCGCGCACTATAGTGAGCAAATGTAGTCCAATGGAAAGATTCGTTTTGATTAGAGCTAAGAAAGGGGAAGTTTCGACTCATTATGCCAATTGCCAACCTTGACGAATTCCTGTTTCGTCTCTCCTTGGTCTAGAAACCAATACGTTCTTCGGAAATTTAAACAGAAACTTGCATAATAAAACCTGATAGACCCCACCTGAGGATGGTGATGGAGCCACCGGAGGCCAAAAACATTATACACAGGGTTTGGTTTTCCAGATTACATACTTTTGTGGCAAGAAAACATTGCCTCAACAAAGAAGGCACGAGCCCCAGGAAGCCGATTCATTCATAAGGATTTCTGAAATTCTTCAGGAGCTCAGGAATCTCGTAGCCCAGCATGTCATCGACAGCTTGTATCATCTTGGGTTTCAGCTTTTCGAATTTATCGATGTTGTAGCCGCTCAATACCTCCCTGAAATGATCAACGCTGGGAAAATCGCCTGCGGGTAGATGGTAATCCCTTTGAACCTATTTCGAAGCACAAATTCGTCAAGTAATGTGACATCGGCATAAGGAAAAGAGAGAGAGAGAGAGAGAGAGAGAGAGAGAGTGAGAGAGAAGAGACCTTGGTAAATTCATCTTCAAGATTATCAATTAATCGTTGCTGAGCCTTTGCCTTGCCCATCATGGCAGGCATCTCCTTCTTAAGATGACTAATGATGTAAGCATGGATCTTAGCAGCCCTAGCACGCTTCACAAATTCATTGATCTGCAACAAACGGATGCAATGATTCGCAATCAGTATGCAGTAATAATTCCTTCAAGTGCATTGGTACTCAATACACAAAAACAAAAACAAAACAAAAAACAAAAATTGTAGAAACCAGTTCGTCAAACATGAAATTTCACCACATACCCTACGGTCACAAGCTTTCTTAGGAATGTCAATCAAGTCAGCAAGAAGGTCATCCTGTTCTTTTTCGAAAAGATCACGCCCTATTGGACCCACAATGCCTTCATTAACAGATTTGTCATTAAAGGACCTGTGATTTCAAAATTCTTGTCAGTACAGAGGTATCCCAACGACAAATAAGTGACAGTTACAAGTAAACAGGATCATCAGGTAGAGGGAGACAGACGCGCTAAGAAAAATCAAAGAAAACGCATCAGCTCACTTTTCAAACAATGTTTCCAAGAAATAATTTATCTTGCTAGATATATACCCGATATAAACGCGTACAACTTCAGGAGTGTTCAGAACTTTTCCGAGCGACCACATTAGTGCTCCATAAACTCTCATAAGCTGTAAATAGCACAAGCAGGTTAGCTGATCCTCCATAGAGAACATGCCTGAAAATGCAGATAAGCAGCAGACATGAACTATTGTGATGCGGACATCTTACTTGTTGCGTGTCGACTTGGTCTGCTTTATTAAGAACAACACGTATCTTGTCATCATTACCACGTAGAGATGCAATAACACGCTTGAACTCATCACTGATATCAAGTTTATGCGGATCAAACAGAAGAAGAATCAGATCACACTTGGCTGCAAACCATGATATGACACCAGTAAAATCATAGCTCCGCTGGGTTCTTTGCTTTTCTCCGGATAGAACACCAGGAGTATCCACGAAAGTAATTTGATCCAGTAGCTGCAACCACATCATGAAATATTGATGTCAATTGTCATTGAAAAGAGAGTTTTCCACGCTTTTTTAGATCAAGTCATTACATTTTTAATTTTTCTATCAAGTATTTCTATTTGCACAAATTGTCTCACGTAATCCCATCAAAACTAAATGTAGCAAAATCAGGCCGACACAGAACCGGACGACACCCGAATGTCAACATTTCAAAGATCAATACCCAATAGCAAGTTGAAAAAAATTAATTATGAGTGGAAGAAGACAACATTCTCTCTTTATTTTTTCCACTGTAGCACCCATCAGCATAATTTTGTCGACTTAGCGCTCGGGAATTGCTGATGGTTACTTAGTGGATTTGACCAGATATGATGTCAGAGAGACTTAATTAAACAGTATGTGCAAATAAAATAACTTGATTTAAGAAATTAAAAGGAAAGGAGCTTGATTGGAAGACACACAAGAGTACAAGAACAAAAGGTATCATTTTTCCTAAACCAGTTTAAAGACAGCAAATAACGTTTCAATCAACAAAAGCAAGTCAACAACTCACAGGGTGTGGCATCTGGGAGCACTCGAATTTTGACAAAAATGCTCCTCCAAATTTCGTCAGGCCATTGAAGGGCATGTCTGCATGGACAGCAATTGTGTTCCCCGGAATACTTCTCTCATCCGGTCCAGACTGAGTATAAAGTAAATTAAGGTCAGACAGAAAAGATGACAATCAAGAATCATCCTTGTAAAAATAGTAAATGCAAGTCAATTGTAGCATTTAGTTTAGTCACAAGACTGACTAAATCCGAATGGCAAATGGCTAGCCAATGATACTGAATCCTAGAATTTTGACTGTAGAATGCAGAAAATGACAGATCCAAAAAAGATATATCAATCACTACTTGTTTAACTTAACAAGGTGGATTTAGGTCCTAACTATGATAGATAAATGGGAGAATTGCTAGTAAACGGTTAGAAAGTTCTCAACTTGAATTTAGAGAACTTCTTGCACAAAGACCATAACAGTCTCTCAGTCAAGAGATCTAGGTAGGAAAGAAAATTTAACATACCATGACAACAACAAATCTATCTGTCGTAGGCTCAGGTCCAATATGAGCTCCTGAGTAGCAAAAGTAGACCAGGCAATTAGCACTCTTTCAGTAATTTCGTACATGTGTATGTAAAGACAACAAGAATATGTCATATAATTGACGAACCTGGGTATTCACATCTCAGCAAATGCTTTACAAAAGTAGTTTTGCCCGTAGAATACTGACCAAGGAGCATCACCATGGGTTTAGCATCAAAATCACTATTTGTCTGCAAACACGTGTAATCAATTACTCTTCCCATGATTCTACAAACTAGACAGCAAGAATAGAACAGAAAAAACTATCCATATTATAGCTTCAGCTCCAAAAATCAAAGAAATAAAAAATATTAGACGGTCTATGAGTCCAGTCTCCTTAATTTTACTCACCAACAAAGGGGACACAAAATCATTAAAACGATAAGCAACTTCAAGAGGCTTTAGCTTTTCTACATACAGTCTCTTCAAACCATCAACAATTGACGTAACCGAATATTGAGGCGCCTGTGTCTAAGAAGAAAGAAAAAGGCATCAATGAGAAGACTATATGTAGTAGAATAAAATGCCATATTACGCTAACAAATAAAAGATACAATCTCTTGAGAAACTGAAAGGAACACAACCAACAAACAACCAAGAAAGTAATTCCTCGTACAACATGACAAATACTCAAAGCTCACCTTCCTCCCAGATTTCGAAGTAAACCATTGAGATGATGGTGGTGGCAGGGGCTGAGCACTTCCTGCATTGCGAGAAGTACTGGTTAACAGAAAGAGCTCACAAATAAGTACTTCCAAAGTGATAACAAGAACAGATTCTCACCATTTGTTTCAGGATGGACAACCACTGTTGAGTTCTTGCTTTTCTAATAAGAGGAAAGAGGCAAAAAATAAGAAGCTGTAGAAATATCTAATCTTTATGAGCAGGCCATAGCAAGAGCTACAAAAGAAATTCACTTACTACAACCAGGGTATCCAAACCTTCCATCATAGGGAGACCAATCTTCTCCACATCAGCTGTCAAACATCCATTAACGAATTAACATATGTATCAAGAGAGCTTAAGCAGCAAGAATAGCATGACATGGTATGTCAGCCAAGTTTTACAGAAACTTTTATTAGCATGGAGAAAATCTACTCCTCAAATTTAGAACCTCTGACATTACAACAATATGCAGTAGCACTACGTTCATGTGATACACAATGAGGAACTTCCACTCTTTTGTTATTAATGACACCCAAGCAGCAGAAAATTAGACATTCATAAGCATGATTAGATTGTAAACAAACTGAAACTGTAATTCTCCTATATATATATATAAAAAAAAAGAACAAATTGTAATTCACCAGAAAAAATTGATTTTTCCCTATTCTTGGAGAAATTTGCCAATTGCTGAGGGAACTGATGCAAACATGGGTGTGCATACTTAAAGCACTGCACCAAGAGGGACAACAATCATGGTATGAGGCAATTTTTATCCCTTTCCAACTTGTTATTCTGGTCAATATATGGGAAGAGATAGGATTAATGGTGGTCCACATAAGATCCAAGTGGTCTTCAATCCTTGTCTTCCCACAGGTTTCCCACAAAAAGCTTCAGTTTCTAAATTCCTCTTTTGGCTGTTGTAATTATTTCAATGGCAAGATTATTCTATTTATTATCCAGTCTCCATGTCTCAAGGTTAATATGAGTAGAAAATAAGAAAAAAAAACAATGTCTTCGGAAATAGAACATATGAGCAACTTGCCTTCAAACTTGAGGCTGCTGGGGATTAATTCAACTCCTCCTTGTGCCAGAGAAATCAGCTGTTCACTTCAACATGTTAAAAGAGAAATTGCATCCTATAAGTTATCAAAAGAATACACACCAAAGCCAAATGCGACAAAGTATAACCTGCATAGCGATAATAAACTCATGAAAGCCAAGAAACCCTTGACGTTTGGAATCTGCAATGGCCCAAACCTGTAGAGAGGTCAAACAACTGAGGAGTTAGGTTAAACCAACAACGAGCTCCCAACTAAATACCAATGAATTCCACTACCGACAAAAAAGAAAAAATCCACATTTCAAAATTGCTAAGAAGTTCCGTGAAAAACAATAGTTTGGAAGAGTGGAGACAATCATTCATGACAAACACATAAACTTAGGTCATGCCTAGACTTTACTTCATTTTGCCAATTGCCATGTTATCCGAATCAAGCCAGAACTCCACTGTGGAAGATCATGACAGAACGGTTCAAAGGTGAGCTCAAACATACACCTTGCAGAACACAATCAACTAAAAACTTCAACTATCAGTTTATCAAGCAACAACTTGCTCTTTCAATCCTGTCTTCGGCCAAATGTGGAACACTACCCACACTCAACTTCACATGTTCGATCCCCTATAACAGCCTACACAAAATATCCCGTACGGAACTATATTCGAATAAAACCACTGCTCAAAAGGTCCACTTCCATTTAGTTTATCATCAGACAAGAGGACAGCTCATTTCGGCAGTTGAACTAATCGAACCGAACGCATGAATATGAGAAGATCAATATTCTTTTTCTCCAAACCCTTAAAAAATGGACGAACACAGGAACCTGCTTGAGCTCCTGTCGCGAAAGCTTCGACATGGCAAAGAACTTGGTGGCGGCGTCTCCAGTAATGCGCCCATCTCCATCTACAAAACCGCAAACATCCTCAATAGAGAAGCGAAACCGCAATCCAGCGGCATTCCATTGAAAACCGCGACTCGCCGACATTTCCCAGGTCCGATCGAGCCCGTGGATCACCGAACAAAGACCAGACGCGACTCAATCGAAAAAGCGTTCCAGAAAACAGAGAGACGCCGAACCTGAGTCGGCGAAGTCGAACCACTCCTGGTAGATCCGCTGTTGGTCCTTCGAGCAGGAGCCCAACGCGCCGGACTTGATCTCCATTGCCGCGCGCGAGAGAGCGATCGAAGGAATTTTGAAAGCGTTGGGAGTGGAGTGAAAGCGAGAAGGAAAGACAGATTTTTTATATCGGTTTTGGCGCTTTGGGGCCGTTTCGGGCCTCGTTCGGGTCGAAACGACGTCATTTTAGAAGCTCTGCTCGGGTTTTTTGATTTTTGAAAAACCCCCCACCGGGGGCATTTTGCTTCTGTGCTCTCGCGCGTTGATTAGACCCCGTGGGCCCTACGGGGGATGATTGACAGCTGGCGCACTGTGAGCGGGTCCGTGGTGACTTTTGAATTAGTGCGATCGGACGGAAAATGATCTCATTAACTGATTTAATCTACGCTGGACGCTTGTTCGAATGTCGAGCTCGGTTTGAAGTTTGAAAAGCGCGAATCGGGCTGTCTATGTGGGCCCGTAATTGGGCCCGTTGAGACAATTGCCAAATTGCCCAGAATTGGGCCCGGCCGAAACATAACATTGTTTTTAACTCACGCTCGTATCATGCGACACGTGTCTGTTTCCTAAGAGCAGAGCATATCCTATGGGATCGAAGAAAGATGGGTTGTTTTTGTGTTGTGTGTGCATCCATGGTTAAGTTTTGGGGTAATCAGTTCCAAAAGAATTGATTCCGAATTAAAATGCCAAAACCTACCATTTCAAAGTCAGTTTTTGATTTTTGAAATCTCAATTGAACTAGCCCAATTACTTGTCTTAATAGTTCTTTTAAGTCGTGAGGAAACGAACAAATTTTATTTAAACCGATAACCATTTTTACAAATGTAAACCAATCAAGCAAAATGAAATACTCGATACCTTAAATCCATATCACAATTCAATCGAGTAAAGAGAACAGCGATAAAGAACTACTTGTGCAGTGATAGGATCGAGCATTGTCAATTCCCACTTCAGCTTGCATTCTTTCTCATGTATTGATTAACATAGTCTAATGTCACAATTACAATCCTCCTAAGGGAGAATCAAATTGAACTTGCCAGTTCTAATGCAAGACATGATCTCTTTTTTCTTATAATTCAATGGGCAAGGAGGGAAGGAGTTTAAGCAATGGAATGTTAAAGAATATATAAATCACAATCAAACAAACTGTTTTGAGTCTAGAGCAATGACCCATTTCACAGTAGTCATCAAAATCAAAAGGTATAATATGTCATGTCTTAGGCGAAAAAACCAGATGCAAACGTCAAGCTTCTCAGAATCACTCCCTCCCACCAAAACATAGACAGCAACATATCTGCAAGAACATATCAAATCGAAGATCATTAATCTGTGCGAAAAGCTGATGAAGAACCGGACATATACTAATGAGCAGAATCATCGAATATATTCAGGTACCCTTGATCTGGAGGAAGAGGATGTTTCTTGCTTCTCCTGATTGCTTGAGTAGGCAATCTGCTCGTGGGGCAGGACCGGGTACTTGGAGGATGGGTTGTGCTTTTCCTCTTTCACTTTGTTGAAGATGACGGTGAAGCTCTCTCCCGATCTCGGATCGGTTTCGTCCCAGGCCCCGAATTTAGGTATTGAAGGCGCTCTCCGATGCTGTCGACCCCAGAAAAAAAAAAGTACAACGTCATACCAAATTATCACTTTCATTGCAGGGATTGATCATGTGATACGATGACTATGTATGCCTCAAGAAACGCAAGATTCTCATTAGCAGTGACTATAGTTGCTCCATGTAGGGTAGGAGATTCCCGAGAAGAAAATGAGATTTGCTTCTGGTGGCAACATGCTTTTCTGGCTTGAGATCTGAAGGATGCAGAATTAGATAAGAGGGATGAGCAATCTTACCACCTTTGGTGAATCTACTTGGAGCTCATCTATGATATAGCACCAATGACCATTTTACAGTAGCACTGATCCCGTGCTATTACCTTGTGATAACTTCCGTTCGCTCATGTAATGGATAATCAGCTGCTAGAAAAGGCTACTAAGGAGAAAAAAGATCACAGCAATTACATGTGCTAGATTGAATCTAAGATCACAAAGTACAAACTTACGGAATCATCGGATGGTTGACCACCACTCCTCTGTCTTGCATGCTTCGGAATACTAGCTGTGGAGGGCGACAAGCTGTTGCTGCTCTCTGTTAGCCCTTTCCTGCGGTCCGGTCTAGCGCGATGTTGACTTGAGTTCCGGCGCGAATCCGAACTGCTCTTTTCACTGCCAGATTCTGACCGAACGCTGCTGCGGCTCGCTGTACCCTTGTGTTGATCTGAAGGGGTCCTCTGGTGCGCACTGAACCTTCTGTGCCCTTCACTTATATTGTGCTCAAAAGCGTCCGATGCCTTGTGTTGATCCGACGGGGTCCTCTGGTGCGCATTGAACCTTCTGTGCCCTTCACTTATATTGTGCTCAAAAGCGTCCGATGCCCGGCGATCGTCGTCAATCTCGACGCCTCCTCTCCCGAACATGAACATCTCCGGGTTCTCCTCAGGATCGTTCGGGTTCATCTTCACGCCTGTTTTCTCCTTGCGTGCGTTCTCGAAGCAGGTCGTGTACGGTATGTTGTCGTTGTCCCAGTTTCCGAACTTCGGAACGTGCGAATGTTGCTGCAGCAAAGCCATCCGCAACTGGTGAATGGTGATTCACTGCTTCTTAAGAACAACAGACGCTAAAAGGATCGCCTCTTTGGTTTTCAAACAAATCTGGGGTTAAAGATTTCTGGTGGGTATCAAAGTCTTTTAGGTGGGAGTCGTATGCTGAGCTTGTCTCTGCGAGATCCAGCTCCAACCCTCTTCGAATTTAATGGGGTAACTTTATCTAGAGTTTCATGACAATCCTATATGTTGTTTGCCAGTTGTAAACTGAATCTTAGTCAAAAGATTGCTCATGAAAGCTTATTGACTTGTGAAATTATAGGAAAACCAGAGACAAACGAAATCCCTGGATAAGGATTGTATGAGCTGGTCTGTCGAATTCCATTCTAGTGAAGACAAAAAAGAGAAAATTCTAAGATTCATGTGAACATATCATTAAAATACTTCACCTAAATCTTACTGGGAAACATAACAAGTTGTCAGCATTTAATTCCCAACTGTGGGGTGGTTACACCATCCTGCTAAACCCATAATTTCAGTGAACCTTCCCTGAAATTATTGATGCAGATCTTCACATCAATCACTTCGTCACACTTGGTTAGGAATTTGGTACTCATAGCCAAGGTTTCAAGCTCCAAATTACCAAGACAACTGAGGAATTTACTGACGTGCATCAAGAAATTTACGTCAGGGGACCATCTCAAGTTTCGAAACACGTCGATGGTCATCCTTCTGATTCTACGAAGTATTATAAACGCAAATTTAGTCCGATTTCCGCTGATAATACGATCAAGAAAAGCTCTGCTATGGCCATTTCTGTACGTACAACGTACTCTAACAAGGCGAATACTTATTCGATTGAGCATTCACTTGTCACTTCTGTGACAACAAACCCGAAAGAAGAAATTCAAGAACTCATAAGAACAGAGTCCAGTCTGCAAAATCTTTTCAAACCCTCTACCTATCTAAGAACGAAAGAAATTAGAAGCTATTACATCCAAAACACAGAAGTTCTCAAGCACCCTAAAGAAGCCAATCAACAACGATGGTGGTTGAAGAGCACTTACTGCCATCTGTGAGGTGATTCAGGTTCGAGCAGAAGTAGCTCCTTAGCCCCTTTGTGTTTTCTGATTGAATGAAGAGAAAATAGCGGAGGGTTGAAGAGGGACGAAGTCTGTTGAGTCAAGCTAAAGTTTTTCCAGGTGGGCTTCGACTTAGAAATTGCAAATCCCAAAGACAAGCCAATGCTGCATGAACTTCTGACCAATGTCAATGTATTAATAAGAACGACGGTAGAGTTAGAAGAAAGCCATTTGGGACGCGACCGGCTAGGATGTTTTCGTTGCTGTCTCTTAGTTTGCAGGGAAATCTCCGCCAAATTATGGAAATGGTCAATTGACCGACTTGAATCTCGTCGTCTGTTCTGCATCCGAAACCATGTCAGCATGATAAAGAAATCCATGTGAAAAACAAAACGGGAAGAAGCAATCGGGGGGTAACCATGAGGAATAGCCAGCGAGCAATTCGTCCGTCTTGTTGTCTTCTAATGGAGAAGAGAGAGATAATAGCCCTGCAAGTGTCTGGATTTTCATTCAATTTGCAGTCCAACATTTGAATGTTCTTTATGCATCATCAACTTGTCGAACGTGGGTTGATGTATATGAATCGCCATGTCCTTTAATTTTATTGACACGGCACGCTTACTTAGCAAAAGTTAAGCCCGATTAGTAAAATGACTTTCTGGCTGAGCAAAAACTATGTCTTATCTATTTAGGTGATGGACGGCGAGGCGAGTGGGAATGATGGCTTGAACAATCTTGGTTGTCGAATACAACTTCGCTACATCATTTGAACAAGCCGCGCCGAACTCTAATTTGGATAATTAGCGGCTGTTTAACGACGTTAGTGTTCAATTTAGCATTCTCCATCCACGCAATTAGCGGAGATCTTACACTAACCCATCTTTAAAAAGTTGAATTGGTTTTTTAGAATTAAAAAAATCTATGTACTCGATTATGAATTTGACTATGCCTAGTAGCGAACGAGGGAAATGGCCCGGAGGAGAATATTTGCTGGCATCGTCACGGAACCTTCCTGACTTCTGGAGCTTACGCAGCGTGCGGCAGAGAATTTGTTTTTCGCTCTTCCATGCTCTTTTTTTTGCCGGAAAGCCCCCATAAACTTGTAGCATTTCGCAATTTCGTCCTTCTACTCTGGAAGCAATCAAATTCTCTGAATTGCTTTTCCCATTCCTTACTTCAGTATATACTCCGGTAATTCACTGACGTGGCATAGCTGACGTGGGAAAGCAGGTGCTGGTGTGGCATGCCACATCAGCATAGCACAGAACAAAGTAGGGTGGAAAAAGGGAAGACCGAGAGAGGAGGTGTCCTTATTCCTTCACATCGCGAGCCTAATTTTCCAACTGGTAACTAGCGTGATGGAAATGAATCGCCAGAATGGATCGGCGAAGACCAGTGCAGCAAGGCTGAAGCCGCCTTGTTGTCGAGGCGCATGCCCTTCACACGCGACCGATGCCGACCATGACTTGCAATCCTTGGAGGGATCGGTGAATAGCACAGAGCTACGGCGTGATCTGTGCAGAGTGCTCGAGAAGCCGACGCTCACTTTGGAGTGGACTCCGCAAAGGCTAAGCTGACCACTCTCCCCGGTCTCGCCTTATTGAGTTAATATCGGTCGCAGCGCGTAATTGAGTCATCTCTCTCTTTCTCTATGTGGCGTTGACCTTCCCTGAAGCTTAGGGCACATCTTGGTGCTGTACGAGACAGTTCAGGAAAAAGAAAGATCTTCAAAAATGAAGCGAGCTGCAATATTATCTTCGTTCTTGAGAAATTATTCGCATTCAAGTGAGCTGTATAAGAGGATCTGAAGCAGCACCATGGACCGTGGCAGCTGTTATAGAAGATTGCAAATCAATTCTGGGCCGAAACCACCAAATTCGTTTGGCCCACTGTCCGCGTGAAGCAAATAGGGCAACAGATTGGGCCGCCAGAGCAACTTGTGAAGGCTCTCTGTCCCCAACCTGGATTTTAAGCCCACCAAACTCTCTTGTTCCTCTCTTAATATCAGATTTGACGTTGTTGAACGAACTTTTAGTATGAAATGAAATGAAGTTTTTTAACATCAGAAGCTAAGACTTACATCGTGGTACAGTCCATTTGTCTACTGCCGATACAATTGTCAACAAGTAGATTACCATGTCCAATACCAAAAACATGTATAAACGCAAAAGATTTCATGTTCGAACCCTTGTCACCCTAGATTGTACTTATTTCGTACAGTATCTTATTTTATTATTGAGGTTTTTCCATAGGGTGTGCACCAATCATGATCCAATCTGAGAGTCGAACTGGACTAGACCAAACTGAACCAACCAGCTTGAAGTGGCTCTCGAGAGGACCAGTCCAGTTCCTGGTTCCAAAAATTCAGTACTAGGGATGACCAATCAGGCTCTCAGTTCCACATAAGGAGCCGAACCGATAGCCTAGCCAAGATTTTTTTTTTCAATTTTTATTATTTATTATTTTGAAGCAAATGCTAATTAATGATTTTTTTTCTTTTAATAATGGGAAACTCCACTTGTAGGAAATAGAAGAAATAAATAAATATAATAATAATAATAATAATACTAATAATAATAATAAAGAGGAGGAAATCATCAGTTCCAAGACCAACCTCGAAACGGGATTGATTTTCAGTACCAGTTGGAACCGTTCTAGGATGGGAATGAACCCACTCTGAAACTAAACCCCCCAAGTTTTTCATGACTTCCATTTAATTCAACTAAGGTGATGATCGACGAAACAAGAAATATACGTGCAAGAGTAGCAATTGAGCATTCTAAGCTCTAATCTATTGCAAATTTCAAATTTTATGGGACTACTATCAATTAGGACTACTATCAATTATTTTTAAAAACTTAAGTGACCAAGTCATGTTTATTTATTTGAAAATGTTAATATAGGAGGAGGCGAAAGCTGAGTATTCTTTGTGCTTACATTTGAGCTCAAATGAATGCAATTTGTGAAAATGCTAAGTGCTTAGTGTAACGATCTGAATATGAAATAAAGCGCAGAATTAACAAAGTAATAAGAGAAAAGTTTAGAGGATCAAACACAGAAGGTTATAGTGGTTCGGCTTAATCCAAGCCTACGTCCACTTTGTCCAGAGACAGCCAATCGGCTGTTTATCACTAGTATCAAAAGAGATAGTACAATCAGGTCACTTTCTCACTATCACTCTTTCAATACAATCTTTTGTTCACAAAAATACTTTGATAATTTCTCTCTTCCTTTTCTCACAAATGGATGTACTATAAATAGTCTTCTCCTTTGGTTACCGTTCTAGCCTTCCATAAATATCATCCATAATATGTCCGTTGGAAGCTCAATGATTTCTTTCCAAAGATAAATCGTATAACCAAGAAAGGAAAGGATAAAATCAGATATGATTTGATCCTTTGATTGATATCTTTGTTTGAGCGTTGATACGTAAATCCTGCTCATCCTATATCCTATCTCAATCAAAAGATCTCTTTGGCTTTCTGCGTATATATCTGAGAATCCGAACTCCATTACTTTCTGGATATGAGTTCTATCAATTTTCTTTCCTTCTGAACATCTCACGTTCTGCATATAAGAACTTATCTTGTCCTTCTGAACATCTCACGTTCTGCATATCAGATCTCGTCTTTTCCTTCTGAACATTTCCACGTTCTGCATATAAGATATCATCTGATGTTGTCACCATCAAAACATTCATCAACAATCTCCCCCTTTTTGATGGTGACAAAACTACCCTGCAGATTCGTTCTATAGCAACAGTATGAGGAATCAATTAAGTAGCTATTACACAAGATCAGAATGTCAATGGAGAATGTCAATGGAACCAGAAGGTCAAAACATCTAAAAACAAACAGTTTGCAACTAAAGTATCCAAGCATCCAAACAGTTCAAAATTCAGACGACGCAACGATCTGCAGGATTTTCTCCCCCTTTTTGTCAACAGCAAAAAGGATTAAGGCTTGGGAGGATTAAGACGCCGCAGCCTGCTGCTCCTCAAGATGAATAATGGCCGCCTGAAGTTCGGCAATAGCTCCAGTAGAAGCAGAAGCAGAAGGAGAAGGACTCTCTCGGGACGAGCTCACCTGAGGTTGCGGAGAAGGAAAAACTCCCCCTGTCTGAAGGTGAGAAGGCGATGGAACATCCAGGGAGGGCCGTGGCAAGTCAGATGGCAGGGGTGGTGAATCAGTAACATGCTTAGATTTGGAGGGTGTAGAAGAAGCAGTATCATCAGAGGAACTAATAGAAACCTGACCTCGTGCAGAACGAGAGGTAGCAGGTGCGTGAATATCCTGCTGACTAACAGAAAAAGCAGGTTCTACCGGAGAGGCAGGAGGAAGTGCAGAAGGAGCAGGTATTGGTGTGCTGAACAGGGGATCCGTAACTAGTAAGGCAGAGCCAGTCGCTTGGGGCATTCTGTTACCATCTGAATGGGAAGCACTGGATTCATCTCTGAGAGCAACAGATCGAGACTTCTTCGATTTGGAAGATCCAGCAGATTTGACAATCCCTTTCCGCTTTCTAGAGCCAGGTGTGTCAGAAGGACTAGAAAAGGCAGGAAGCCTCATCAGTTCATGAATTTTCATCTTTCCGATTGAATATTTATCAACCACAGAATGAGGAAGTATAGTTGCAGTCAAGGAAGTGGGTATGGATATATTCAGACGGTGAAAAATCTGTGTAATGAGACTCCCATATGGAAGAAGACCAGAAGGCTTCACCAATGCCCTGTACATCTGCAACAGAATGATTTGGGGGAGACTAATTGGCCAGCGCATATCAAGAGCATACATCAATTTAGCTTCAGACTTGGAAATGTCTGTCTTGGAAGCAGACTTGGGTCGAAGCACATTGATGACAACTTTGTGAAGCAGAATATGATATGCAGTCATACGGGAATACACCAGCTTTCCTTCAGAAGAATTATTCCGTGTGAAATATCGCAGAATGTCCTCATCAGTAACCGCCTTGGAAACAAACTCAGCACGAGGAACTTTCAAAAGGTCAGCCAAATCATATACAGAAAGTCCATGGATAACATTGTTGACCGAGAAAGAAATAGAGTCTCTGGTTGGAAAAGACAGATTTGAGTAAAAATAGGCAGTTAACTCCTTGTAGGCAGGCACAGTCTCGGTGCAAAAGAACTCAAATTTGTGACTTTTCACTAGACCCCTTATTTTAAACTTGATGCGGTCCAGAAAAGCAAGGTCAATCGTGCGAGGGGGCATCACACCTCTGTCAAGCAGTGTCTGATAAACCTGATGATGATTCTCAGACCTAAAAAGATTATCAGCAGTTCCAGAGTCCTTGTGTGCTATACCTTGTCGTGGAACAAAAATTGAGTACAATTTCTCATCATCATCAGGTATATGAGCCAATTTTGCAGGAGGCTCAGTAGAAATAGCCAAAGCACGCGACTAAGCAGGGGAGCGTGGTCGAGTGATGCCACAATCTTCGACAATTTTCAGAAAAGCATCAAGGGAGGAATATCCCTCTCCCGTCAAGTATCGATTAATCGAAGAATGAGGTTCATCGGCACGTACCATCTGAGTATATGTGGCATAGATGCCTTTGACCGCTTTGCTCTGAAGAGGGCCCCCTTCGTCAATATCCTCCATTGGAGAGTCGTCGGTGAGATCAAAATGAGTGGGACCAGAAACAGACTCAAAGTGTTTGTCTGCCAGCCGAGATGATTTACGGGTCCCAGACATGAAGAAAATCGAGTGGATGGACGAACACAAAGATGCAGACAAGCGCAAGAAAAGGGCTAGGGTTTGTAGAGAGGACAAAAGTTGATCGAGTTTTGGAAGGGAAAGAGAGAGACTTTTGCGGAAAAGGTAATAAGTGGAAATCCAAGTATTCCAAAAATATAAAGGAAAAAGGGGCAAAGACGGTTTTATTTTGGAAGAAACCACCTTTTTGTTTTTAAATTTTTTTTTTAATTTTGAAAAGGAATTCGAATAAATAGGCAATAAATAATAATCAAGTACCGAGAACATACCTGTTCAAGAATAACGGTCGAAAATCTTCAATCACGAAATCTAGAAGGAGAGTATATTCAGACGATCTCTGATGAATTCGAAAGATCGTTTGTCCAAGGCTTTTGTGAAGATATCGGAAAGCTGATTCTTGGAATCAATAAAAGTAATCACAACATCCTTCTTCTGAACATGATCACGGATGAAATGGTGACGAATCTCAATATGTTTAGCACGAGAGTGAAGGATAGGATTCTTGGTTAAATCTATAGCACTTGTGCTATCACACCGAATTTCAACACAGTATTTCGAGATTCCAAAGTCTTGCAATTGTTGTTTCATCCACAGAATTTGAGAACAACAACTGCTTAGAGCCACATATTCAGACTCTGCAGTAGACATAGCAACAGTATGCTGTTTGCGAGATAGCCAGGAAACTAACATGTTTCCAAGCAGCTGACAATTACCTGTTGTACTTTTGCGATTAAGTCTGCAGCCAGCCATGTCAGCATCAGAGTAACCAAGAAGTGTGAAATTCCCGTCCTTGGGATACCAAAGACCAAAGTTTGATGTAGTCGCAACATACTTGATTATTCGTTTCACAGCCGTGAGATGTGATTCCTTAGGATCAGATTGAAATCTAGCACAAAGACAAACACTAAATAGAATGTCAGGACGAGAAGCAGTGAGATATAAAAGTGATCCTATCATACTCCTGTAAAGCTTCTGATCAACAGGACGTCCTTCTATATCTTTGTCAAGTTTAGAAGTAGTAGACATAGGAGTATCTACTCTTTTACAATTTTCCATACCGAACTTCTTGATAATATCTTTGGCATACTTCTCCTGAAATATGAAGGTCCCATGATTGGACTGCTTAACTTGAAGACCCAGAAAGAAAGTTAGCTCACCCATCATACTCATTTCGAATTCACTTTGCATGTCTCTTGCAAAGTTCTGACAAAGAGTTTCATTAGAGGATCCGAATAAAATATCGTCTACATATATCTGTACTAACAGAAAATCCAGATGAACCCTTTTTATGAACAAAGTAGTATCAACTTTACCTTTGACAAAGCCATTAGAAAGAAGAAAGTTACTTAATCTCTCGTACCAAGCTCGAGGAGCTTGTTTTAATCCATAGAGAGCTTTCTTCAATCGGAGAACATGATTGGGCTTAATAGGATCTTCAAACCCAGGAGGTTGAGCAACAAAGACTTCTTCTTGAATAACTCCGTGAAGGAATGCACTTTTGACATCCATTTGAAATACCCTGAAATTGTTAAAGCAAGCAAAGGCAAGTAATAAACGTATTGCTTCTAACCTTGCAACAGGGGCGTAAGTCTCGTCATAGTCAATTCCTTCTTCTTGAGTGTAGCCTTTAGCTACAAGTCGAGCCTTGTTACGAGTTACCAGACCATCTTCATCAACCTTGTTTCTGAAAACCCACTTGGTTCCAATGATGGTTTTTCCTGGAGGCTTAGGAACCAGTTCCCAGACATCATTGATGACAAATTGCCTCAACTCATCCTGCATAGCTTCTATCCAGCTATCATCTGTAAGAGCATCGTCTACATTTTTGGGTTCGTGAGTAGATACAAGAGCAACAGCACTTGATTCCAACCTTTCTTCAGGCAATATTAACTTACGAGATCGGGTTTGTATACCTTGATCAAGGTCTCCAATAATAAGATCAATAGGATGACTGGACTTATGCTTCCAATCCTTTATAACATGAGAAACACTTGAAGAGATCTCCGGTACACAGTCAGATGATGAAACTGATGGTTTATCAAATCCAGAAGGTGAATAAACAGGATGATCTATAGATGAATCAGTCTGATTGAAATAGTTAACAGGTAGAGAACCTTCTGTATTTAAAACAGACTCGGAAGATTCATTATCTGAAAATTTCACATGAATTGATTCTTCGACTGCAAGAGAATTCTTATTAAAAACTCTAAAGGCCTTGCTAGTAGAGGAATAGCCCAGGAAAATACCTTCATCTGATCTGGCATCAAATTTTCCTATGCGATCACTTGAGTTCTTGAGAAGAAAACATTTACATCCGAAAACATGGAAATAGGAAACATCAGGTTTCTTGCCTTTAAATACCTCATAGGATGTCTTCTGTATAATTGGCCTTAGGAAAACTCGATTAATGATATAACAGGCAGTGGACACCGCTTCTGCCCAAAAACGAGAAGGTAGATTGCTTTCGATAAGCAATGTTCTGGCCATTTCTTGTAAGGACCTGTTCTTTCTTTCAACCACCCCATTTTGCTGAGGTGTGTAGGGTGAAGAAAAAGAATGAGCAATACCATATTCATCACAAAACGTAGAGAAATCTTGATTTTCAAATTCTCCTCCGTGATCAGATCTAATGGAAGAGATAAAATACCCTTTCTCATTCTGAATTTGTCTTGCAAACCGAGAGAAAATAGAGAATGTTTCAGACTTGGTTGCAAGAAAGTAAACCCAGGTGAAACGAGAATAGTCATCAACTATGACTAAGCAAAATTTCTTTCCTCCAATACTTTGAGAGCGAGTTGGTCCGAATAAATCCAGATGAAGAAGTTGAAGACTTCGAACTGTAGATACTTGATTGATAGACTTAAAAGAACTTTTTACCTGTTTTCCCAGAATACAAGAAGTACAAAGATCTGAACTTTTGAAAGGAATAGAAGGAAGACCCCTCACAAGCTTCTTGGAGGATAGTTTAGCAAGTTGTTTCAAGTTAGCATGACCAAGTTTCCTGTGCCACAGAATTGCCTCTTCCTGCAAAGTAACTAGACATTGCAGATTTTCTAGATTAATATCCAGAAGGTAAATATTACCATGTCTATGTCCAGTAAAGACTTGTGAGTTATCCTTGCTAAATCAAGAACAAACTCCTTCTTGAAAGGTAATCTTATATCCAGAATCACATAATTGGCTGATGCTGAGTAAGTTGTAGTTCAGGCCTTTAACAAGTGAAACCTTGTTGATAACAAGATTTCCGATTTTGACTGTCCCAGTGCCGATGATCTTTCCATTACTATTACCCCCGAAAAATACTTTTCCACCATCAATATTTACTAGATTGATGAAAAAATCTGAATTTCCAGTCATATGTCTCGAGCATCCACTGTCTAGATACCACTTCATTTTATTTTTCAAGGATACCTGCAAATAACAAAATACTCAAACTTTCTTTGGTACCCAGACTTTCTTGGGTCCAGTAGAGTTAGTAGAAAAACCAAATAATCCAAACACAGAAGATTTTGATTTAGAATGTTCTCTATCAAGATATTCTGAATTATTCGAGGAAAGAAAAAGAGAATCATCTCCAACAGGTTTGACAAAAACTTTTTTAAAATGATCTTCATAAACCTTTTTGGAAGGTCTTTGCATTAGTCTCTTTTTGACTTTAGGAAAGTCAATCAAAGGAACCGTTGTAGAAGACATTCCTAAACCTTCTTTTTTAAAATACGGCCTTTGAATGGAAAGAATTTTTTCCAGCTTCTCAGATCCATCAGAGAATCTTTTAGAAAGGCAAGAGAAATCTGATTTTAAACACACGTTTTCTTTTTCAAGAGAATCAACTTTTTGCTCAAGACAAGAAGAATCTTTTTGTAAAATCTCAATTTTTTCCTTCAAAAAAACTTCCTGTCGTTTGAGTTTCTGATTTTCCTTTTTTAAATCAGAAATCTCCTTAAGAGAATCTTCTAGATCATAACAAAGTTCATCAATGTATCTAGAAATTTTAATAGGAACTCTGAGATTACTTACCTGATTTTCATTGTAATCAGATTCATAGTCAGAATCAGAACCATCAGAATTTGCCATAAGACAGACATTGAATTGATCATCACTTGATTCACACTCAGTGTCGCTCCAGGTTTCAGCTTTGAGAGCTCTTTTGTATTTCTCATCTCTTCCCTTTTTGAGTAAGGGACAGTCGGGTTTTATATGACCTTTCTTCTTGCAGTTAAAGCAAGTAACATCTGCATATGGTCCTTCAGCTTCTGTACTTTGTCTCAACGTATTCTGTTGATAGTATCTCGGTCTCCGTCTCTGAAAATTTTGTTGACTGTTGCTTAATCTGTGCTTTTGGAAACTCTGTTGACCATCTTCCATTCCTCTCCTTTGTGAGTTCATTTGATTTGAACTGCTTCTGTTGTTCCTGTTGAACTTCTTGAATCTTTTTACCAAGAGTGCTATTTCTTCATCATTGAGATAGTCTTCTGACTCTGCATCATTAAAATCCTCATTAGATTTTAATGCTAAAGTTTTCTTACCTCTAGTGTTCTCAGTCTCAACAAGCTTTTCTTCTTCATAAGCTTGGAGAGTTCCAACAAGCTCATCGAGGGATAAAGGTTGAATCCGTTGAGTTTCTCTGATGGAAGTTTTAATATAAGTCCATTCGGAAGTAAGACCACGAAGAAGTTTGTTGACTTTCATCTGTCCTTCAACTGGATGACCTTGATAAGCTAGGCCATTTGTAATTTCAGTAAACCTACTGAACATGTCAGTAATGCTTTCCCCTTCCTTCATTTTAAAAGACTCATACTGATTGAGAAGAATATTCGTTCTGGTCTCCTTAACTCGATCTGTGCCTTCATAAGTTACACTTAGAATATCCCATATTTCCTTTGCTGAATCACAAGAAGAAATACGATTATATTCAGAAGTAGATAAAGCACAATATAAAGAATGAATAGCTTTAGCATCAGTATCCTGTCTTTTCTTTAATTCAGATTGAGTCTGAAGATCAGCATCTGAAGATATTTCTTTGCTAGAAGAAGAATTCGGAGAAACGCCATTTTGCACCAATTCCCACTCTAGTGGATCTTTTGCTCTAAGAAATGCTTTCATCTTGTTCTTCCATATGCTATAATCCTTTCCATCAAAAAGAGGAGGACGAAAGTGACTTTGTCCTTCCATCAGACCTGTAGCACTAGCCATTGATCGTTCTGCTCAGAAGTACAAACACTTCAAAAACGAGCAACCTTGCTCTGATACCAACTGAAAATGCTAAGTGCTTAGTGTAACGATCTGAATATGAAATAAAGCGCAGAATTAACAAAGTAATAAGAGAAAAGTTTAGAGGATCAAACACAGAAGGTTATAGTGGTTCGGCTTAATCCAAGCCTACGTCCACTTTGTCCAGAGACAGCCAATCGGCTGTTTATCACTAGTATCAAAAGAGATAGTACAATCAGGTCACTTTCTCACTATCACTCTTTCAATACAATCTTTTGTTCACAAAAATACTTTGATAATTTCTCTCTTCCTTTTCTCACAAATGGATGTACTATAAATAGTCTTCTCCTTTGGTTACCGTTCTAGCCTTCCATAAATATCATCCATAATATGTCCGTTGGAAGCTCAATGATTTCTTTCCAAAGATAAATCGTATAACCAAGAAAGGAAAGGATAAAATCAGATATGATTTGATCCTTTGATTGATATCTTTGTTTGAGCGTTGATACGTAAATCCTGCTCATCCTATATCCTATCTCAATCAAAAGATCTCTTTGGCTTTCTGCGTATATATCTGAGAATCCGAACTCCATTACTTTATGGATATGAGTTCTATCAATTTTCTTTCCTTCTGAACATCTCACGTTCTGCATATAAGAACTTATCTTGTCCTTCTGAACATCTCACGTTCTGCATATCAGATCTCGTCTTTTCCTTCTGAACATTTCCACGTTCTGCATATAAGATATCATCTGATGTTGTCACCATCAAAACATTCATCAACAATTTGCGCTGCCGCTACTAGGTCCAGCTTACATTTATTTTTCGAATCGAAAGGTTTTTCCCAGTTTTAGAACTATAGGATTCTATAATTTCTTGTGCAAATATAAAGGATCTTTTCCATGCTAGTAGATTTCAATAAGAGTTAGTAAGTATCAATAAATTTCCAGTAAAAATAACGAAAAGAGAATGGCCAGCAATATTTTCCAGATGACTTATTGATAATTTACCAAATTTTTTTATTGTTTGTAATTATTGATAATCCAAGACCAATTGATATCTTAATAGGAGAAAAGATGATAAATCACTCAAATTAAACTTAGTAACTCCATTTAATAGTTGGTAAAATTGAAGGCATGGTAACAAAGGTAAAAACAAGTTAGTGAAAGATAAGAGAAGTTGGTTATTTAAAAACCCCAAATAATTATCAATAATTAACTCAAATAAGATTAAGTAATGCAAAATTAGCTAGTATCTTATCTAAAGAATAGTTGGAAATCGGACCAGTCAAGATGGCTTTACAGCCAGAATATTTAAAAAGCAAACATATCTTTTTACTTTAACATAATAGTGTGAATTTAAAGTTTTTCCTAGTACTAATTAGCAGACAAAAGCTTCTCATAAGTTAGTCGCAAGAAAAGTATCTTATTCACCAAATAAAATCTATCATATTATATTCGTGAATTTCTAATTTCCACGCTAATTGGTCTGTTTGAAATTCGATAATGTCATCTTATGTGCAACTTTCTCAACTAACGACCGGCTTAAATCGTATTTAGTACGGTATTCCATGCAATGCACGCGGGTTAACAGTCCGATTAGCGCTATAAACCCCAGCCCTTTTCGCAGTAACTATCACGATCGACTCGTGAGTGTCATCTTGACACGAATTGCATGACCACCTAGGAAGTATACCAGGGACGCCCAATGGTAACGTAAAACAAAAACCATGGACTTAACCTCGAAACCATGCACGAGTTGTAACCCCTCCTCTCTCATGCATGGCTGGTGAGATGGTCCAATTGCATTTGGCATCATCCTGGCGTAGCTCCAAAAGCTTCATAAAACCAGTTCTAAGCCGAGGAAAATCCTGATGACCCGCGCTTAAAATGCCCGAAACTCGAGCAAATGCAGCGCGATAAGCGTCCGTGCTTGCGCAGTGAAGTGCGTGGACTCGTGTTTTTCTCAGTTAAAACCGATGTGAGGCCTCGCGAATTGCTGGAAAACAATTGATTAGGTCTGTCAAATAAGTTGTATTGGAGAATCGGGTAGTCCATTTGGTGTATTACATATTGATATGGATTTGAAGGCACCGCGATTTTTGAGATGTTTGTCAAACACCCTTTTGCCACGGTCCCTTTGAAGCCACCGCAGCAAAAGTTGTACTAAATAACCTTTACGTGCTGAATATCGTCAAGTGTATTTGATAACCTCTCTAGACAAACAACTTAATCGATGTGTTTTAAATCAAAAGATCACATGATGTAGCAAGTAAGGCAGGCTTTCTAAATTAATTAAATGATAGACAATAACAATGGTATTGTCGAAATCTCCTAGTAATGCTCACTTTTTCGTGCTTGGTAAGAAATTGACAAAATTTTTACCTTTTAATCTTCAACTATTATCGAACAACTTTCTTTTATTATATTAATATTCGTTGCCTTAATTTTTCGTTGTCGTGATCCACAGGCGTGAACATCGTCGTGATCCTGCTGATCCGACGGTGTCTACATGCCTGGTGTTGCCCTCATGCTGTTTCCATCTGCATATCCTTGTTCGAAAGCCCTAACACTCCCGTCTCACTCTATAAATAGATTCCCTTGTCAAACCCTTCAAGACCACACTAATCACTTCACCGAACCAGACCAAACCATCTCTGTCTGTATCTCACCGGAGGAAATGGCCAAGCCGCAAGCGGAACCAGCGTTCTCTTTGCTTTACATCGCGAGCCTGACGTTCCTCTTGGTCGGGTGCGTAATCGGGAACGAGACGGAATCGATCACATGCGGCGACGCCCTGAAGACTTTGATGCCGTGCTTGCCGTACCTGAAGGGGTCGGAGCTGAGCCCGACCGGGCCGTGCTGTTTGGCCGTGGAGAAGGTGAAGGAGTCGGCGAGCACGACGCAGGTACGTCGAGATCTGTGCGAGTGCTTCAAGAAAGCCGCTCCCGGTCTTGGAGTCGACCCCGAAAAGGCCAAGGCCCTTCCTGAAAGCTGCCATATTCAGTTGCCTGTGCCCATTGATCCTAAAATCGATTGCGGCACGTAAGTTGATCATCTCTCTCTCTCTCTCTCTCTCTCTCTCTCTCTCTCTCTCTCTCTCTCTCTCTCTCTCTCTCTCTCTCTCTCTCTCTCTCTCTCTCTCTCTATGGTGTTTATTCTTACTTGAAGTTTGTTTGGTGTATTGTCTGCAGGGTTCCATCTGGAAGATATTACAGTCCTGGGTCTTGAAGTGATCTTCAGAAAAGAAAGAATAATCTCCTAATGAACTGTTCGGTTCCATGCTGTGTATGAAACTTGAACGTTCAAAGAAATGGGGAAAAAAAAATTCTAACATGAAGGGGTTTCAGTAAAATTTTCCAGTTTTTGAGAAATTTTACTTATTTATGCTAATAACACGAAAGTTCTTAATTTCTACCCGTTGTCCGTAAGAGATACCACTGATAAGCCCTATCGATCGGGACGCAGCCGCTTGGTGTATTAGCAAATTTCCAGTTTAGAAACCACGTGTGAAATCTTAGAATTATAAATGCAAACTGTTTGACTCTAAATTATAAGTCAAATATTTAGATTAACTTTTTCAAGGAGCCCGTATGACATTCCATGGAATCTCTAGATAGCTGGAATTCTGCGCTTGTGCCCTTGAATTAAAGAAAAAATAATAAGGAAAGAAAGTAATTTCTCATTTGAACCACTCACCAATTTAGATTCACGAGCTATCAATTTCATGTTGTTGGTGCGCACTTTGTAACCCAATAATAAGAATTCGCTAGCTATTCTACACTAAATATTTTAATGATGATGAGTCGAGCTCAATTTCAAGTGACGAATTGGTCCAAAGTATTGTCGCATCACTCTACATAAGGATTACTACATAGACTTCAACTTACTCACTTAATGTAATGACGCATTTATCTAGTGGTGGAGCCAAAGATACTAGTGAGGGGGCGGATCTTTTAACATACTTAACTTAATCATTTAATCGATTTTTGTGATACATATTCTGAGTAGAGAATTACCACATGACAAACCAGTATGCTAATAAGGGAAAGCATAAAATGTACTTTGAATCTTTAATTGGGATGATAGTAGGGCAACGACTTTGGTCATAGGCTCATAGGCAGTCCTTCAAATCGATTTTTGTGAAGTTTTATTTCTTTTAAGACACATATAACTAATAACTATAGTAGCATTTCCCTTGAAAAATGAAAAGAAATTCTTTGGACAGATAAACTTTTTCCTATTTAGCCACTGATTAGTGATTATACATGAAAAGCTAATTAAAGTAAGAAATTCTTTTTCATTACTTGTATAAAAAATTTAATCATGTGTATATCGCAAATAAAAAGAAAGTTAAATGTAATTTGCGACTGATTTGTGTGAAAATAAAAGAACACCCACGCACATAGGCAGTCCCACATTAATGGCAATATAGGCCTAATGCGCCTAACTTAAGTACTTGCAAAAGGTCTAGTGAAGAGAAGAACATTCTCATTAGACCCCAAACTTCAGCTTATACCACTTGTGTCACGTGACATACCGATATGTTATCATCAATTTAATTATCATAAATGCTCTTCTGCTCAATTCTATCAGAAATATAATGGTCAACTTTTGACTCCTATGGTAACACGAGTTGCACGATAAACTTAATTGGGACCTATTGACTAGCTCTAACCCCTCTCACACATGGTAAGTAAATCAATTCTAAACTTGAACTCATCCTCATGGTGAAGCTTTATTAAATTGATTTTCACAGAATGGAAAATTTGACAACTTTGTTACTTATCTTGATTAATCTCTCATTGATAACCTCATCAAAATGCTCGTATAATTATGTGGATGCAAGGTCAAATGTATAGAGGGAAAATTTCCAAAAAAGTCATAAACATTTACTACTCAGTCCTCAACATTTTTCACCTTTGTCATTTAAGTCCTTCCAGTGAATTTTGGACGAAAAATGCCTACATGGACCTTACTGATGACGATCGGACCTCGTCAATGGCGATGTGGCGATGACATGGTGACAAATTTCTTTCTTCTTTTTTTTCTTCTTTTTTTTTTCCTCTCTAGCCGCTCCAAAGGGCTGTGAAACCCTCGCCGGCGACGGGTAAGGGCAGTGGTGGCCTCCCTAGCGCCCGCCGCCCTTTGGAATGGCCGAAGAAAAAAAGAAAGAAAGAAAGAAATTTGTCGTCACGTGTCACTTTGGTGAGGTCCGGTCGTCGCCGGCAAGGTTCGATCGTTGCCGGCGAGGTTTGATCGTTGCCAGCGAAGTCCACGTATACATTTTCCGATCAAAATCCGCCGGAAGGACTTAAATGGCAAATGTGAAAAATGTTTAGAACTGAATCGGCTTAAAAAAATGGTTAATAACTGAATCAACATAAGGAGTAAAATGTTTATGATTTTTTTGGTAATTTTCCCGATGCATAGACATCGTAGCATCAATCGGGACCTATGTGAATCCCACTAATCGAACCGTGACTAGGGCACGAGGCCATTTATCTACCATCCACCTAAATGTAATCCTATTTAAAGCCCTAATCCTCACAGAAACCTCCATAAACACATAGATACACTCTCTTGCCCACTCTCTAGAACCACACTCTCACATCACCAAAACCAAGCATAGCCTTATTTCACTCAGAAATTGTTCCAATGAGTAAAAATAGAAAAAAAATGCTTCTCAAAAGAAATTATTTCTCGGAACAAAAGTGTTACCATTCACATCCTTAATTTCCCATCTTATAAACACCGACAAGTCGAGAAATAATTTCCCATAAACAATTTTCCTTTAAATAAATAGACCTCATACGATATTAGTTCGCATTTACGTTGTCCATCCTAATAGATTGAGATGTGATGCTCATTTTGCGCACCTTCTTCCATGTGATGTCGAGTCTAATTAACGGTAGAAGCGAGCGCCACGTCGTCCAGTCATGTTATATGCTCATGTTTTCAACTTTCCACGTACTTTATTCCGAAGACATAATGGTTATCGTGGAAGACAATGGAGATACTTTGGCTCTGTATTCTCGTTTCCTTCTCCTACTTCCTTGTCTTCTCTCTCTAGAAAATGAGGCTTGCCGTTGTTTCCGCGTTGTCGGCAAAGTCAAAGCTGAAGTCTTCTCTCAGAGTTAGCTTTGCTTCGCCCTCTTATCTACGAACTGACGAGGGTCTTTCTGCTCTCTCTCTTAGGACGTAGCGCTCTCCTCGCACACCCCAACAAACGCAGAGATGGGAGGAGGCTCGGTGGGATCGTCCATGGCCGATGACGGCGAGCTGTCGTGTCCGATTTGCGTGGACTTGATGGACGACGCTTTCGTCGCGGCTTGTGGACGCCAACTGGTAAGAACTCTTTCCTGTCCGTCTCTGTCCTTTCATGCTTTTTTCTTCAGACCCATCTGCACATATACATGCCTGTAATGTTAGTTTGGATTCAAGTGTCAGTTTCCTTCATGTTCTTGAAAACGAGAATCAACAACCAAGCTTTAACACCCCGTCTTTGGCTGAACGGTTCGAGAACATATACATGTGTTTGATGTGGGTTCATGACACAAATTCGATTGCCAACCCCATCGTGTAGCAGTCTTGTCGCAGCAAATATGCTGTTGACGAGGTAACAATCGAGGCACCGTTCGAACCATTTCTTGAATTGTCTTGTCCGGAAAAGCGTGTTTGAGGTTGATATCGTTATTGGTGAGGGTTCACTTGCAGTTTCATCTAAGAAATTGCTGCTTGTCTCTGCTACTCATGAAAGCATGTGGGTTCTTTGGTGACAGATTATGCCATCGTCATCTGCAACCTATTTCCTGCCATAAAGTTACCGTCTTTCTACTGAGCATCACTCAAAGCCACTTTCTAATTATGTTAAAATGGTCCACCCGAGAAGTTAAATTCTTATTGAGAAGATACACACTCAAAAGTTTTCTAGCATGTTTATGGCCTCTATTTCTTCGATGTGTTGCTTCAGTTACAATTACATAGGTGAAATTGTTGTTAGCTGATATTATATGTCGCCTTAAAACTATTCCTTCCCTATTTCAGATGCAGGTTGATCTTCAAGACATTAAGGAGCACATAGAGGCCGCTGATAGTAAGCAACATGCGGAATCTCTGGAACCAGAGAATGAGTGTTTCAAGAAACTGAAGAAGTTTGATGTTCCCGCTGCTGCTATACGTTCACCATCTTCTCTGGTCGGGGGATCGTGCTGCCATTGCAGTCAGAGCATTCAGCTCTGGTCGCATGGGACACCTGGGCAACGAGCCCAACAGGAGAAGCTCGCAGAGATTTCAGATTACGCAAACATGACAGGCCTACTTCAAAAGATCGCTTGCTTGAGGTTAGGTTCACAGGATGCTAGTCGAGCAGGACCACACTCTGCAATGGAAGGACCGGTACTTGAAAAGGTTAGTGGTTTCACAAAATTGAACTCTTCTAGTCATCTATTAGATTGCACATTAGACATTTGCTGGATAGTTGCGTCTCTTGGTAAGTTTTATCAAGCATGTCTTCGCTCGGGAAATTTCCTTGGTCTCTTGTAGTCTGGTTAACAAGAGATGATATAGCTAACCAGAAAATTTACCAGAACAGGAAGAGACAGGCTGTGGTTCATTGAAAAGAGAAGGTTGTCTATCAGGTCTTGAGGATTTTAAATCAATGCCGAGTTCTTTCTTGGAGTACAGGTAGTCAATCTGTCTGTCATCATGTTTTCCGCTACTTCAATGTCTTGACATTTTGCTTTTGAATTGAAATTATTTTCTGTCCTTGTGGTTCTAGTCAATTGAAGGTCATTGCTGAACTTAATAATGAGGCTCATATCGACTCTCGAAAAATTGTCACAAGGTGAGTTATTGGTACGCCATTCACTGGTAGATTGGGAACTAAAAGTCTGGACCTTTATGTTTTCCAGATATGTAGTCAGCCTCGGCGTTGATTTTCAATTCTTGTCAGTTGTTGAAATTGTCTGAAAGCCCATACTATTGTGCAGCATAGAGCTCAATAAAGACGAAGACTTATTTGCGACAGCTGGCGCTTCAAGGACCATCAAGGTTTTCCATCTTTCCTCGGTAAGCACATGAAGTACAATACCTGTTTGGACTAGCACCGTGTGATCTCTCATGAGCTCTAGGTGAGTTTGAAATATGAGTGAAACAAAACTTGACTTCCTGAGTTAACTTCAGCTAGTGAAACAGTACTCACACGCAATGTATGGACATGAGAACTAAAACTAAATGATCTTGTGCGATTCTGATAATCAAGTAGAATTGCTCGACACAATAACAATGAAACAATGACTTTAACAAGGTGAATCCGATTGATAAATGCCTCTGCTTGCAGCTCTTTATCTGTCAAAAACTTATGTTTGGTGCTTTCTTATGTTATTTGGTCTAACAAAAGTGTCATTGGTCAAATTGAATCCATTGAACTAGCATAAGACAATGGTGATCATGGAAAAAGGTTTCAGTACAGAAATGGAATTCGGTGAACAAAAGATGCCTAATGTTTTTTTTTTTTCCTGATGGCTCTGCATTGATTGCTCGCTTAGTTGACCTGTTATAGGTGGTCAATGGAACAGCAGTGGATCATGAACCTGTTGCGAAAATCTCCAGAGAATCGAAGCTAAGTTGCTTGAGTTGGAATAAGTACATGAACAACCAATTCGCCGTTAGTGATTATGAAGGCATAGTAGCTCTTCATGATGTAGCTACTTGTCAGGTGATAAGTTAACTACTCACCAGAAGACGCTCTTCCATGTTCTTGTTTTCCTTCTTTTTGCATTCTCCTAACGACCAATATCCTTCTCATGGGACAAAAACATACATCTTGCAGAGTATGATTCAATTTCATGAGCACGAGAAACGAGTTTGGTCGATTGATTTCTCGCACACTGAGCCTCATTTGCTCGTCTCTGGAGGCGACTGCCGCAAGGTAATATGAAGCTCTACTGATTAGATTTGCTTTTCTTGACATTGCTTATGAGGATTACCTTGATTGGAGGTTTGGCCCGTTAAGGGAAGATGCAATTTCTCTAGTTTTAGGCCAGACACCGTGCATTTCCTGTCTCTGCAGTTGTGCAGAAGCAAAGTCATTCAAATGCTTGGGTTGCATATATTTATTTGGGCGGACTTTACAAATTTGACAAGTCTCAGTTGTGATCAATTCTGTTCATGGAACAGGTTAAGGTTTGGTCCACCAAGCAAGAAGCGAGTGTTCTGACCATCAACATGAAGGCCAGCATTTGCTCTGTCAAATATGATCCTGGATCAAGCGTATACTTAGCTGTATGAGTTTCAGATTCCTTATGATCCTGTGGCAGCAAATCAATCCCAGTTGCTTGAGTCGCTACTATAATAATGAAGCAACAATTCTCCGGGCTCCATAATACAATAAACCGACGATGAAACTGTTCTTTCTTTACCTCCATTTTGCCCTGTTTTCTGGTTCAATCTACTAGCTTAATTTCAAAATCGTGAATGGATATGTGAATTGTGTCCCTCCACGGCTTCGCAGGTGGGTTCAGCAGATCATAACATATACTACTATGACTCGAGAAATATCAGCAGAGCGGTGCGCAAGCTCGAAGGGCACAGGAAGTCTGTTTCCTATGTGGAATTCTCCTCCAGCAACAACCTTGTCTCTGCTTCCATCGACAGTTCCTTGCGCTTGTGGGATATAGAGAAATGCGTTCCTGTAGGCGATCACACCCAACTCAACTCGTACAATATCTATTTGTGTGTCATGGCGTCTTCGCAATATTTTCCATAGATTTACGGTCCATGTCACATATGTTTACTGGCTTCTCAAATCCGATGTCTGCAATGTTTTGCAGCTAATTCATTCTGTCTCCACTTTTGACAGCTCCGTGTATTTAGAGGGCACTTGAATAAGAAAAACTTCGTCGGCCTCTCATCGAATGGAAAGTTCATAGGATGCGGCAGCGAGACAAATGAAGTGGTCGTCTATCACAAGGTTTAATCAGCTTTTCATTTTTTCGCAACTGAAGTAGATACAACATACATAAATGACGACATCTTCTTCCTTGATTGGATTGTCAGGATCTTCCTAGACCAGCGGCTTGGCACAGCTTCAATCCCCCCTGCGCGGGTTATGTCGGCGAGAACGCAGATTCAAGCTTCATAAGCGCAGTGTGCTGGACACACGACAGTCCGGTGATGTTAGCGGCGAACAGCCAAGGAATCATCAAAGTACTCGGGCTCCCATTTCAACAGATGTAAGTGAATCGACGAGAACAGATGTTGGGAAGCTTGTGTTGGTCTAAGCATCTGATGTTTGAACTTGATTGAATCATTGTGATGTATAAGTGAATCGTGAATCTGCGATGAAGCAATTCAATGTCATGTTCGTAACCCAGATTGTCAGTTCTTTTTGCGGTAAATATCGACTTTCGCTAAGAACTATGAAGCAATTATCGTCATGGATGACGTGCTGATCAGGATTAGACATTCAAGGTATGTTGTGGATAATATGACCCATCTTCTTCAGCAGATCCTTTTGATTGGTCATGTTACTGGCAATTACTTGCAACGAAAATGCCAATCTCCACGGTCTCCACAATACATTCTTTGTTAGACCTTTGGATTTCCTCAAGAAGAATTTGGTAAAAGGAAGCGATTTCTCTTTTGTTAATCGCCGCCAAGCACATGGAGTGGCCACCGGGCCGCCGTGCCGACGCACGTGCAGGGCCGAGGCACGCTAGGTCAGGGCACGGCTGGGCCAGGCCTTTTTAAAAAAATCAAATTTAGAAGCTTAATTTTTGAAGAAAATTCAAAAGAAGTTAAACGAAAATCTGTATTTATACTGTGTAAAAATTGCCAGCAATGGAAATATGCTGGTATTAGAGGATAACTAAGCCATGATCGGAAGAGCAAGCTTCGATCTGACCGTCACATTGTGCGGGACCCTTCAAGAAAACCGATCCGACGGCCAAAATCACAGACCGTAGGTTCAACGAGACCCCAACACTTGATCAGACGGACGAGTATCGACATCAGGGGAGCCCCACCATCTCTCCCTCAAAGATCAACGGTAACAAGACTCCCCACCGAGTAGTAACCACCGCAGAGAATTGAATCAGATTAGATTATTGAAGTAATCCAGGCACCGGTGTCTAGGGTTTCGACTCCAGGGAAATTCCCAAAACCCCATCTTTCATCTCCAGCTCGTCTCCTTCAACCGAGCTCCTATTTTCTTCAGTCAGCTCCGTCATCACCACCATTCAATGACATAACAATCAAATTCGTCACAGGAAGCTGAAAAATTTAAGCTTTCATGTTCTTTTTGTAAGTAAACTCTCTCTCTCTCTCTATCTCGCGGTGACATCGTTCATTTGAGAAACCTTTCTGGAAAGTCTGAATCATTATCTTCGGCATTGATTCTTGGATAATTTGACTGTTGATCAATCATTTTTTTTGGGGGGGAGATAAATTTGATGGGGAAATCTGGAGGGAAGAAAAAGAAAGGAGGTTCGAACTATGTTTCAGGGGACGCGTCGGTGCCGAAGGCCAATGGGGGTGTTGATTTGGATGCAACGGTGTTCTTGAAAAGAGCCCATGAGCTCAAAGAAGAAGGCAATAAGAGGTTCCAGAGTAAGGACTATGTGGGTGCTCTTGAGCAGTACCATAATGCGCTGAACCTCCTGCCAAAGACCCACCCCGACAGGGCAGTGTTTCACAGCAACAGGGCTGCTTGCTTGATGCAGATGAAGCCCATAGATTATGAGACGGTGATAGCTGAGTGCACGATGGCGCTGCAGGTTCAACCCAGGTTCGTCAGGGCGTTGCTCAGGAGGGCTAGGGCGTTGGAGGCCATAGGAAAGATTGAAATGGCTATGCAGGATGTTCAGATGTTATTGGGGTCGGACCCGACTAATGGGGATGCTTTGGAGATTGCAAGACGACTGCGTATGGCGTTAGGCCCTCGTCAGGAGGCCCAGCAGGACCTCCAAAGCCGGCCATCCCCGGCTGCTCTTGGGGCTTCAGCTGTCCGTGGTGCTCCGGTTGGTGGCCTAGGGCCATGTTTGCCTGCCCGCCCAGTGCCTAAGAAGACGGCATCCTCTGCAGTGGCAACCGTTTCATCTACAAGTAATAAGACAGAGAAGCCCCAACCGTTTGGAGCAACTGAAAATGGTCCTGTGCCCAAAGCCCAAATGCCAAAACTGGCTCTAAAGCCCCTGAGTGGTTCTTCTACTGACCCTCTGGTAACTTCGAGTATGGATAACAAGAAGGAGCGGTTGTCATCTTCATCAGCATCAATACTTCCTCTCAGTGGTCGGCACTCGGACCGTCCTGTTTCTTTGAGGCCGCTGAAGCTTGTTTACGATCATGACATAAGGCTTGCCCAGATGCCCGTGAACTGCAGCTTTAAAGTGTTAAGGGAGATTGTAAGCAATCGCTTTCCTTCCTCGAAGTCTGTTTTGATCAAGTATAGGGATAATGATGGTGATTTAGTGACTATCACATGTAGCAGTGAGCTCAGAATGGCAGAGTCTAGTGTTGATAGTCTGATTGAGAGGGAGCCTGAACTGGAGAAGACTGATTCCTTCGGGTTGCTTAGGTTGCACATTGTTGAGGTGACTGCTGAGCAGGAGCCACCTTTATTGGAGGAAGATGAAGAGAAGCCTGTGGAAAGTGAGGAGAACAAAGGAGAAGAAAGTCAGTCTCATTCTTCTCTCGATGAATCATTAGTAGAAGCTGGTGATTCTGCAATTGATAAAACTGAAAAGGAAGTTCTGAAAGATAAGCAGCCAGGCACTTCAGAAGATCCAGAGTGCAAGGATGTTGAGATGGATGATTGGTTGTTTGAGTTCGCTCAGCTTTTCCGCACTCACGTCGGAATTGACCCTGATGCTCACATAGACTTGCATGAGCTTGGGATGGAACACTGCACAGAAGCACTCGAGGAAACTGTAACGAGCGAAGAAGCTCAGAATTTGTTTGACAAAGCTGCTGCAAAATTCCAAGAGGTAGCAGCTCTAGCTTTCTTCAACTGGGGCAATGTCCATATGTGCGCAGCAAGAAAACGCATTCCCTTGGATGAGTCTGCTGGGAAGGAGGTAGTAGAATCACAACTTCAAGTAGCCTATGACTGGGTGAGAGAGAAGTACTCATTGGCCAAAGAGAAATACGAGGAAGCTCTTGTAATCAAGCCAGACTTTTATGAAGGATTGCTCGCTTTGGGACAGCAGCAGTTTGAAATGGCCAAACTTCACTGGTCATTTGCTCTTGCTAAGAAAATTGACCTGTCGAGCTGGGATCCTGCAGAAACTCTCAAACTCTTTGATAGTGCAGAGGAGAAAATGAAGGCTGCAACAGAGATGTGGGAGAAGCTGGAGGAACAAAGGGCGAATGAACTGAAAGATCCAAACTTGAGCAAGAGAGATGAGCTGCTGAAAAGAAGGAAAAAACAAGGGGCAGAAGGTGAGCCCTCTGGGAGCAGCAGTACTGGAGAGGTCTCGCCTGAAGAAGCCGCTGAGCAAGCTGCTGTTATGAGATCGCAGATCCACCTTTTCTGGGGTAATATGCTTTTTGAGCGATCTCAAGTTGAGTGCAAGTTAGGGATGGGTGGTTGGAAGGAGAAACTAGATGCTGCTGTTGATCGCTTTAAGCTTGCTGGAGCTTCCGAGGCCGACATTTCAGTTGTTCTGAAGAACCACTACTCAAATGGAGATGCAGTGGAAGGAGATGGGAAAAAGGTTGACCACACTAACAGTGACGCAAACTTGGAAAGTGGGAAGAAGGAAGAGGTTGCTCAAATAGCAGAAAAGTGATTTGGAGTGCTAAGCTACGTGTTTTGTTGATCGCAATGGATCACCTTCGCATCTTCTGAGTGCAAAATTATGCTAGGGGGAACACAGCCAATTAATCATTGAGGGGTGAGTTGGGGGAACTTTTTTTTCACCCATCATCAATAAAATTGCTTGGGACGAGATTTAAATTTTCTTTTATTGAAGAGATTTTGACCTTGAGCTTTCTTTGGTGAGATTGAAGGTGGTCTACCTTGTTTGCAGGATTAATGAGCTTTCTGCGAACAATGTGATTAGTTGATACTTTTGGCTTTGTTCTTCATTTTCTCTCTTGAATGCAATTTTTTTTTTCTCTTAGTGGGTTGGTTTACATCTTTATTTTTGATACATTTGAGTGTTGCATCGGGAGACCTTATTTCAGACTTTCTGAAGTCTAAGAAATTCAGATTAGCAAATGCCAGAGTTTGGCTTCTGTTGTGAAGATGCCTTATGAACACAGTATGCCATGACAATCATTTTTCAGACAATTATTTCTATACAGTCATGATATGGTCACCATTGCCTCTTCTGGAGTAATAGGCCCATGGTATTTTATAATTTTTCCTGCGGTTTCCTCATGCTATATGTCTCTCAATCTGATAAATTTATAGGGAAACTTGTTATTTTACAAGTTTTTACCTGGAGATGATTTTTATTTCTAATCTGTGATAACAATCAAGTATCTGCATCTAGCATAACTAATGGAGTCGGTGGCTGGGATGTATCCTTTCCCTAGTTCCTATGCTGTTTTCTAATGCTTGCCGAATGAAGTCTTCAATTAATCAATCGGTTGAATTCATTGGAAAACATTCTTGCCATTTTTGCATCTCTTTTACAGTAGACATATTCACAATGTCGTACTTTTTAACATATTGCCCTTGTTTTTCTTTTTTCCAGAGAACTAGCTGGATTACATGATTACATTCTTTACTTTTTCTGGCTGTATGAGTCAAGTAATCTCTTCCTTCTAGACAAGCATTCTGCCTATCACGGGTGAACATCGTTATAACTGCATGGCAGAGTGCTCTGTGTGATGTCCGGATTTGCAATCTGAAGTTGACCAAAGCGAGTCATCAATTTCTTGCATGCGATGCGATGCAAACTACAACCTCTTTGTACTGGTTCATGATTGTTGGACAGTCTCCGTGGGCTTCTTGATGTTTGAAGGGTTACCTGTATGCCTGTGAAAGTGTGGGAACCCTGTTTTTCTTTTCCTTTGTCAGTTTGTAATTGCTTGAAAAAATAATAGTTAGTGTTCTTTTCACTAGCTCTTTGTAAATGATCAATCTGATCTTTTGAGCTGATAAGAAGTGCAAATTTTGTAGGCAAAGTGTATTTTTGCCCTAATCAAATGACAGCTGGAAAAATGGACGTTCCTTGATAACATAGGTGTGATTCCATCTTGGTTCTGTGGAGGAGGATTATTGGTAATTTGGGAAGGTGTTAAGTATGCTCCATTTGCAGAATTCATAATCTGAGTTCTCGAACTCCCATATTGTTATTATATCTTTTATTTATGATTAATAAATAACTCCAAAAGTGGAAAGTGAAGATGAACTCTTTTCAAGCATGTTCTAGCTGAAGGACAGTAAGAAAAAGCCCTTTTTTCTGGCTTTTGCCTTTATGCCTTCCTGGTCACTAATAAAGATTGGTAGTCACGTCGCTTCTTAGAGCATTCTCAGGAGGTTGCCTTTGATGTGATATGCTTTTTTGGCACTAGGCGCGCATGATTTAATTTTTGGCTAGAAATTGAGTTTTGGAACAAAAGTAGATAAATGGAAAAATATACTTCTGTTCCAAGCTGCCGACGCCGCTAAAAGTAGATATAAGGTCGGAAATGAGAGTTGAAAAGTTGAAAAGCAATGGTATGTGGTCTCTGTCGTCTTTTCTTGTTTGAGTTCATCGCTTGAGGTGAAAAATGCTCAGCAGCACCAGTAGAACGCTAAAATAAAAGGCATCAACAATCACTAGTTCAAACATGATGAACACATTACTTGACACAAGCAAAACACCCCGACTCTCCAGAATTAGATAAACAGCTAGATTTATTACATTAGTAGACCATGACATAAAACCCACTTCTCAATGACAAGGGACTCGTTATTCGACACTCAAGCGGTTGCTATGGGACCTGCAGCAATGGTGGATTCCATGGCTTTCATGGCTTCGAATCTCGGTTCCTTCGCCTGGAACTTAAGCCCCGCATACAACTTCATGTAGTCCTCGAACACAAACTTGGGATAAACTTGGCCTTTATCTGCTTCTTCTTTCTCCAACAGTGCAGGTGCGGGACAGATGACAGCATCACTCCCGGGGTTATAAAAGGATGCTATGGACATTCTGTTCCCATCTGTCTGCGCAATAACCCGGTGCTCCACGCTCTTGTACTTGCCATTGGTAATGACCTAACCATAGAAAAAAACACAGACAAGGAAAAAGCTATCATTACTGTGAACTAAATCTTTTCTGACTCTGCTTTGATCTTTACTGTAAACGTAAAATTCACCAAGCGGCAAGCGGGGGCAAGCGGGAGCACTGTCTCGATAGGGAGTTGAAATATCACTTGAAAACCGAACAGAGCCCCAGTAAAACTGAACAAGTTCAGGGCATCCTGTTCGGGGGTTTACGAGATTTTTCTGGCATCGCTGATGAGTTTAGCTAATTCGTTTTCTTGTATAGCTAGAGATACACAATGCATAGATATACCTCTAGTTGGTCGCCTAAGTTGATAACAATCGAATGCCTTAGTGGAGGGACATCAATCCATTTGCCGTCCTTGAGGAGTTGGAGGCCGCCGACCTTGTCGTCCTGGAAGAGGAGGATGATCCCGCCGGCGTCGGTGTGGGCCCGGAGACCCTTAATAAGCTCTGGGTTTGGGCACGGAGGGTAGTTGCTCACCTTGGTTCCAAATGTTGGCCCTTTGGATCCGTAGAACACCTTCTTCAGGTACCCCTTCTCGAGACCGAGGTTCTCACACAACACGTCTAGGAGTTGCTCTGCTAGCTTCTCTATCTCCAGTGCAAATTCTCTCATCACCTTCCTGTTTTTATGAATATCACAGTGCGTTGAGGATTGCATCACAATGTGGGCTCGTTAATGGTTTTTGGCGGGTATGAGATGAGCCGGACCTCTTCGGATTCAAGCTCAGAACTTACCCGATTTTAAGTTTTTATACCTGGTCTTAAACTACGCGAGCGCTTCAAGACCAAACTATAATTTGAGAACAGTGGTTCTTTTCTTGTTCCCTGACCAGCAAAGAGAGGCCATATTTTTTTAATTAGTTGATAATGAAACACATTGCGATTCGGTCCAGATCACTGTTATCAATGTCCTTTGCATTTCCGGACTCGAACCAAACCAACGGCCTCAGATGGTAAGCTCCCTATCAAAAACCAAACAGCCTGCGATTTTTCACCGTATGCCTTCTTTTTGTGAACGGCCTTGTTCGCTAGTTCCTAACATGTCACTAGTGGTGCTACTAGTAGTAGAAAGGAACCATATCTAAGTAATATCTGACCTGTAATCTTCTTCGAGATCGGGGACTTCGGACATGTTGGAGACGGGGAGATGTCGCAAGAAGAAGGTGCTCTCCCAATCGATGTCGTCAATTTCGGACTGAACAGCCTCCAGTCCTTTGCTTGCCACCATTTCCTTGAATTTCCTCTCCATGCATTCTCTGTAGTGACCCTTTGTGAGCCTCTCCACTGCGTCCATCAGCTCATGCGATATCCCATGATTGACCGCCTTCACGTATACATTGCAGAGAAGAACGATATATATATGAGGACGTTCAAATTCGCTAAGGAAAGTTGCTGCACTATAATGGATGTCAAACGGTGATGCTTCTTCTAAAATTTTTCTAAAAAATGACAAATTTCATATGGGACCCTGAGTTTCCCAAGTACCTCAAAGAAGCCCCAGTTTTCACAAGCATCTTTGATCCTTTCCATGATCACTCCTCTCTCCTCACCATTCAACTTCTCCAAGTCAATCACTGGGACTCTCTCCATCTCTCTCTCTCTCTCTCTCTCTCTCTCTCTCTCTCTCTCTCTCAATTTGCGTGTATGTCTGAACTGTGAAGTGAAGTCCGGTTGGGCTAATATTTATAGGCTAGGAAAAGTGGCAAAGAAAAGAACAAAAATAGATGATAAAAAAAAAAAAGAAAGGTATGGTACATTTGTCCGACAAGGTGGAGGACAGAAAATGATAAATCCAAATCTAAGTTGAAACGGGACTCGTGCAACCAGAGTTGAGTTCACATCCTGATGGACCCCCTTCAGCTCTGTCTCTCACGCCTTTTGTAGTGTCTGTGGTCCAGTCGTTATCCTGTCATCTCTTATTTCCCAAGAATAAGTAATTTAACCAGTGAAAACATTACAACCCCCTAAGATAAATACCGGACATCTACTATGTTACGAGGTCATTTCTTGACAGCTCAAACTTTTGGCATAAGCCATCTTACATAATGCCAAAGTTTTCGATTGATTAGGAGTTCTAATTTGACAGTTACTATCAATATTATCCAATGCGAAACTCTCGAACATCGTGCTCTGTCTTGTGCCTCTATGATGGTGAATCATCACCAACAACTAATTACTTTTGTACATTAAGTACATCTGATGCTATGACCATTAATGAGATGAGCGTCATGCTTTTCAAAATAGACACGCAAGAAATAAGTATCCATACATGCTCACGTACATAGAAGTATGCAATCCTATTAAACAATTACATCAATCATAGTTTTGACTTGCTATAATTATGATGCATGACGTGGTTCGACTCAAGTTACCGTGTAAAAACACAATGACAAAATGACTATTTGAATTCTTAATGTGCATAATACTTGACATATTGACAAGCTCACAGTGAATATCTACTTATCGGGTTTCGATCAAGTTTCATCATGCAACAAACTAACCGAACCACAAGAAAAATAAGTAAACTAATTTAAAAGGATGCTTATTTCTGTAATCATTTGTTAGGATGTTTCTATTGAATTCAACAAGAATTATAGTACTTATTTAAGTTTTCTGACTTCTTAATCAACACATGTATAAATGCACAATATCCCCATCTTTATTTTGCATGAGGGTTTTCGATACATAACTGAATTACTTTTATTGCAGATAATTTCTCCGAGCTTCTAGGGAGCTTGATGGAAGTTGTTCGAGCCTTTAGCTACACGATCCCTCTCTTGTTGCTCATCTTCGGTTTGTATTGAGCCACGACGTCTTTATCTACTAACCAATGTCTTTATCTATTAGGAGTGGAAGATCTCCAAGTTGGTGACGAATGATGAAGTAAGTTATTGGCCCAGTCGGGACGAGGGTGTTTCTCACTAGGTGAGGCCAGGCTTGGCTTCGCTTTCCCTGAAACTTCGCCCCAACGACCAGACAAGAGTGGCGCTGCTTTTTGGCCATGCACTCCTTTCTCTCCTGTCTGTATTTTGCTCCGACTTAACTTCTACGAAGCTGCTTTCCTATCTTCCTTTTTAAGTAGACTATTTTTGGAGCTTTCTCCCTACAAAGAATTCTTTAAAGTCACCACCGAATGATGGTGCTGAATGAACCATTTAAAGGATCATGGTTGCTCTTTGGAGAACTTTTAGAAGCAAATGGCGGCACGAATTGATTGTGGACATGCACATTAAAGTCTTAGTCAAATGGTTGATTGTTCGATTTATTTTCAATTTGGTCTTGCTCTAATTCTCTATAGTTTACTCCCTCGGGAGGTCAGCACAAACACTATTTATCCTAAGATTTTCATTATAAAAGGAGATTTTTATAGTCTCAAAACTTTCTAGTTTCTACATAAATTACAGTTCGGAACATAATGACGATGATATATCCACAAGAGTGTTAGGTCATAAGGAGCCAATATCCTAACCCATTTAAGTTGGTCGCCTCTCTCTAGGATTTTAAAATTCAAGATGATCCACTTCTTCAGTAAGACGGGTCTAGGGGAGTAACAAGAGTTCCTTAAACTTACGTTAGATTGTTACTCAACGATGAACTTGCTCAAAATATCGTGCGCTTTTCACTCCTTTAACTTCCAAATTCCTGCCGAGACGGAAAACAAACAAGCAAGAATGACGGTGGGACAGATAAACGACAATCGCGGAAGATCAAAGGTAATGGCTCTAGATTCGGACACAAATCCCAAAATCAAATGCCACTTCTCCTCTCTTCAGTCAGAAGAGGAGGTGGGAAACCGAGTCGGCAGGAGAAAAATCCCACCAATTACGTTAGCTTCGTACGCTAACAAGATTATGTTTATCTAAAGTGTTCCCCAAGCGGTCAAATTAAATTAAACCCCTTTAGGGAACGGTACGTGCCTTCCTTATTGCTTTCGATTCCTTTTCCTCTTCTTTATTGAAGAAAAGGAGGAGAATAGTGTTGATAGTTGAATGGAAACCCTAGCTGTACTGTTGCGCTTTCCACCGGTCCCATGGCAATCGAGCGTCTTCTGTTTGGCGCTGGTACTAGCTAGCTAGATTCTGATTTCTCCCGGCCATTTTTCATGATCTAGTACTGTCGACGTCAAACAACTTGAAATAAAGAATGTTCAGAAAGTGCAATAATGAAACAGAACCTAAACTCCATGAACAAATCTATGGGCTTTTAGTGGTAGTACAAGTATTAGTACAAATCAATCACTTACTTGGACTGATTTGATCGTGTTTTCCTAAGCCCTAATGCCATTATCATCTACTTCATCTTGAGTTGGAGAAATTTCTAATGCATATAGCCATCATTGCAATTTAGTAACTCAAGGTTTTACCATCGGCTATCATTAGGATACGTCGTTATCGTTCATTACGTTCACAATTTAAATGAGACATCAATCACATCACATTGATTGTATAGGAGCCCCACGTAAGCAATGAAATGGTTAGGCAAGTAGCAATTCACATGAAGTGTTGTGAATTAAGATCAAAACATTATAATGATCAGCCAATTGTCTGGCTAACGTGGAATGTCCCACGCTCCAAGCAAAGTGATGATGATGATCATCATCATCATGGCACCTACAAGAAATAAACACACTGCGTGTAGACATGTTTGAGACAACATCAATTGTTCTTGGAAGAGGTTGTCCCTCGTGCCCATTATGATTCTGATAATTAAGTACCAGATACCGTGAATCATACAGAATTCAGGATCCATGAAGTCTTTATTTTTCTAGCTTTTTACTTGTTACTGTATTTTGTGGCCTCCAATGTTTCACTTTGAAGGTTTGTGGTCCACGCGTGCACTAACTACTAATAGTTCATCAACACTTGTAATATTCTAAACCGTCGTAAGATGTGCCTCTTGAATTTTACTCTATTTATTGGAAGAAACTACTCGATCAGTGCACAACCTATCATATGGATTCGACTTTACCAATTCAATTATATATCATCACGTGAAATTCTAATGCAGTCTTTTTTTGCACGGAATTCAATGATGTAATGGTGTGCCACATAAAATTGTAACGTCCGCCTCAACCCCACTACCAACAATATTGTCCGTTTTGGCCCTACCGCACTTGCGCGGACGCACCACCACCCCAGTTATGGCCTCGACCTCACGGCTTTGTTCTTCTCGGTCTATCCGAGAAAACGCGTTGTTGATGGATAAGGGTGAACCTCTCTACATAAGCCCTTCCAGGACTCTCTCCCTAGGTAATGTGGGACAGGGATGTCACAAAAATGGCTAACAATAACTCGATTATTGTGTCAATGATCCTTGACGAAAATTGATCAAAACAACTATATTAGAAATTGCCACAATGGACTAGGACATATTAGGTAAAATTGAAAAAGTTAAAAATTTAATTTGTATTTGTACAATAGGTTTAACCTAATTGGATAAATTTCTCTATTTATTACCTATGAGAGAGAACATTTTTTTTTTATCAATGAGATGACTAGAACCTATCTGTGGTATCATAATGGTCAATTATTGTATTCGACCAGGGTAACTCGTCAATATTATATAACAATTTGAGTTGGGCTAGTACCACAAAAAAATTTCCAAACTAATATATTCATTTCATATTTATTCTAAATTAATTTCTGTATAACAAAAACTCTCAAACTGTAATACCCGTATCATATTTATCCCAAATTGACTTTTGTATCATAAAAATTTTTGAACTAGTGCATCTTTACCACTATTGCACAAAATTGATATGCTCCTACTGCATTTACCTCAAATTATGATAAATCTAGGAGTTTATTTGGAGCGAAAGTAGCATAAGCATAAGAATTTTTGGGACACAAAAATGTATTTGGGATAAATATAATTTGAATATATCATTTTCGAATTTCTTCGTGGTATTACCCTACACACAAAATGATGATAGGTTCCCCTTTTTCACAAATAAACCTTTAATGAAAAATATTTATCTGTGTGTATGTGTTAGGGATGAACAATGGTCCAGGATCAACCTTGAACCAACCCAACCCAATTGATCTTGGTCAAGTTTTTAAGATAAATAAGTCGGTTTTCGGTCCTGAAATCTCTAACCTGATAGGTTGATCCTTGGTCCTAAAATTTTGGGTCGGTCCAACCCGAACCAACCCAAAATATACATAGTATATATATCTCGTCAAGCCTAGAAGAGAAGCCCAAGATCAACTTCTTTTCTGTGGTTTGTAATTTCCACCAAATAGAGATTTATGTTTAACATTCATTAGTGTTCATAGTTTGGTTACTTAATATCACATTATGGATGGATATAAAATTTAAAATAGTACGTTCGTCTTTTCGAAGAATTTAATAAATGACTATAAAAAACAATTTAGCAGTCTCGGATCGAACTTGGGATCGGACATGACCGATAGGGTCGGTCTGATCCTCAGTCCCAAGCTCAATGGGTCGGTCTACGGTCCCAAAAATGAGGACTAACATTGTGCAGGTCGATTTTAGATTTGAGTACCGAACCAACCCAATCTGGGCCATACTCGCCCCTAGTGCGTGTGAGAGAGATTTACAAGTAGAAGAGACCAAACTTGATTGAGGTCTTTGCGCATGCTATGCTTTTATCAATCACCTCACCCCCACAAATTGTCCAAAATGTGGATCCCGTGGTCCCATGTCATCCCTTATCCCCCATGCCCAAATCTCAACCTCTCCATCTTTAGGGTAATCCATCAAATCTCTCCGGTTCTGTGATGATTGTCTTTCGTTTCCACTAGCTAGTCCGATCTCAATCAACCCCATCATCAAGCGGTTGCCATTTCATGTTGAGGTTTGGTGCGTGCGTGTAAGCATCTATCCACATGATAGAAGACATGCCAAGGGAAAGTTGGGGAGTGATCTCATTGTCTTGGCACCATGATCTTTCAAAGTCAGTGGCTCGAAAATGGGTTTCGTATGTTCATTTGATTAAAAAAAAAAAAAACCACGGCCGCGGATCTTAGACCTCACCATGGGCCTAGAGGTCCACAGGCCGTAAATGCCCAAAGGCGTCTTTCGGCGGGCCCGAGCTAGGCCCAATAACTATGAGGCTCGGGCCTATCGGGCCTGAGTGAGGCCCTCCTTATATATATAGTCGAGGTGTGAAGTACGAAACAATTATTAAACAACTACATGTGCTTTGAGAATTATACTCTCCTATGAAGACGTACGAACTAATTGGACAAAACCTACTTGGGTAATCTTGTTTGAATGCCTCCATTATTTCGAGATAGCAACTCTCTTTTACGAAGATATATAAGCGAGCTGAATCAAAAGCGCAACTGAACATTTGGACATTTTTCGTATTTTCTCTCCAATCCTTCAACCAAAAGTCCCGTCCCTCAAAATTTCAACCTGAGGGCCTCACTCAAGCACTGCCATTTGAATACTCTTTCGGCCTATAAATCCGAACATGGGCCGGGCCACAATGCACGGCTTGATTTTCACAGTATAGTTCAGTTGGTTGGACTATTATAGACGGCTGTCTTGGGCCGGCAGCGGTAAGTAAAATTAGTGACAGGCCCGAGGTGAACATTCCCAATTAGCAGTATAACCACCTTAGGCGTAAATCTCGTACGTTTCAGAACATTTATCCTCGCCGGGGTTTTATCATCAACTTAAGGTTTTCCATGTCTTTCTTTTGCGTTTTTATTCGACACTTTGCTTTAGATTTCACTTAAGAAGTCGGGTGACTGGATCCCCTATGAATTGGGGGCCGTCCGATTCAGATCGGATGGTTGTGGTGGGATCCAGTCTCTTGACCATTAGATGGTCAGGAGATCCAGATCCTCACTTAAGTCGTTCTATTACGTGATGTCTTGTCTCTCGTGGCTTTAGGATGGAGATCGTCCTTATTGTCGAAATGCAATGGCATAACATGACGATGGCCTCTTCAATATCAGCTCCTCCTGATTCCTCCTTCCTCATTTCGGCATTCAAAGAAAGAAATTAATGTTTTACAATTAAAGAAAAGGATCGTTATCTCACTAACCTCATCATGTTATCTTTCGAAGAGCTACAGCTGCAGATTCACCCACATATATGAAAAAGGAAAAAAAATGAAAAATCAAAGTCTTGGTCTTTTAACGTTTGAGGGAGTGAGTGCATATACCTGGTTGAATCTGTAAAATGCTTCACATGCTTGTTGAATCAAACTTGAAATTAACTAACATTGTAGAAACTCCTCAGTTAATGTCGATCAGTGGCATTTACAAGACAAGAACAGCCTAGTGCACACATTGTGAAACACCTCTAGTATCAGCCCTCTATACTCATCTGAATTCATCGAAATGTAGTAATTTAAGAGGCGCCTGAGGTCCTTCGGGTTGTCGATCTTGTTTACCGTTATCATCTCAACCATTGACTCCCGGAAGTCCTCCCATGGATCGTGGGAGCTCTTTTCCATCGCCACCATCACGACGAACCGCTTCTCTCCCCCTCCTCTTTGCCTCCTAATTTTCTCCAAACGATGCCTTGCCTCTTGCCTCTCCCTTATCATTTGGTCTAGCCTCTCTTGGACCATGGCATGTGCTAGGCTCGAGATAGTGGTGAACCGCTCGGAGCCAATGCTCTCGGCTTCCTCCGACGAGGACGACACGCTCAACCGGCAGCTGCAACACAATGTACTGCACCCTCTACTGGTTTGAAGCCTCTGCTTCTTGTGTGATCTTGAGGATTTCATCATCCTCAAGCATGATGGTTTGAGGAAGCTTTGAAGAAGTTTGTGTGAGGAAAAACAAAACACTTAAGCAAGAATCGGGCAAGTGGGTCACGTTACTTATCATTGTGTCCCTAGTTTTCAGTACATTTGAAGGAGTTATCTAATGACTGAAAAGATATGAATTGGAGGAAGATCTACAAGGAGATTGGGGAGCATGTTCTGTTGTTTAATTGAGGATGTTATGATTAAGCTGAGTAGACAAGTTCTCATTCCCTTTATTAGGTGTCAAAGACTTGCTTTTTACCAGAGACATTAATTAACTGGTGCGGCAAGAATCAGATCTTTCTATTAGTGTTAATTTAAGAGATATGCAGCCAATTCATTATTGGATATCGCATCTGGCATGCCAAATCTAGTGCCTTTTGAATGTAAATTGGCCATCAATAAAACTCAAAAAGACATGGTTCTTCGAATGTGATAGAGCTCTAAGTAGTCATATGCATGAAACCAGGAGCAGAATTAGTACACTAACCAACAAACATTCCCACTATAAAACAGACTAGCAATACTTAGAATAACGAGATGTATGGGGCTACCCCGACATGTAGCAGATAAATTCATGAAATCCATCTCAGCAAAAGCTTCACTTAGTATAGACTATCTTCATTTAGTTAGGCTTCAAAATTGATCCTTGCCATGCTCACATGTTGAGCAGACACCATGAGGAATTTCACCACTTTTCCAAAGTTCGGTTTCACAAAATATTAAATAATTTAATCGAAAAATATAATATTAGATAGAGGGAGATCATCTATATACATAGAAGATTAAACTTTGGTCTGTAAGCAATAGTTAAGGTCCTTTGACAAATGTACACTGGAATTCTTTTTCAAAAAAGATTCTTCTGTACTTTCTAAGGTACCTATTATTCAAGGGACACTACATTAAGGTAGGGTCCTAGGTCTAGTGGCACATGGGCGTATCCAGCTTGAGTATGGGAACAATTTATATGACATTGTGTAAAAGTGAGCAGCCCTTTAGGACCATCACAGTTCTTCAGCCTGTAAAGCTGCCTATCACCAGTAACTTTCTCCTTTTTTTTCCTTTTTCTTTTTTTTTTTAAATTCTTCTATGGTGAATGATTGGTTTTATTTTATTCTTCGCTATTCAGTAACATAATATTTCTTATTATAAGGGATCAAAGGGAGACATCCAAAATTCTTTAGATCCAAAAAGATGAATGAAAATTGGAATAATGCACGACATTTCTAATATACAAAGATCTATATAAATTGTACCAAGCATCTCTTGGTCGCAGGGCAACCCTCGTCGGCCATCTTCGATTCATTCCCAATGGATATGGCGCATAATTGATTGAAACATCTGGAGAAAGACAATCATATGCCTTGTTCAAGGAACTGCTTTTCGAACTACATGTGGTGCTTATTCGTAGTTTCATATATTATGACACCGATACTTAGGCTAATCAACTAAAACGGATCATGCATTCACATGTTCTTGGACATCCTTTGGTATTAGATAATGGGAGATTGATCTTGTTTGAATTGCATTAATAAATCTGATTATCATTGACAATGCGGTCATCCTTTGCGGGAATGATGGGAGATTGATCCTGTTTGTGATTTGCATGAATTATCATTGACATTATTAAGATTCTTAATATTGATCAAATTATTGTATAAATCTAGTGATACCAACTTTGGCAGGCAAACATGATAGGCCCTTGTTGCTATAATCATGGCTTACTGTGGAAAAAGCCGAAACCCTAATTGCCGATCACATGGCTAAAATAGGATAAAGACAGCAAAAAGAGAGAGTTTACGCGCAAGCACTAATCATAGAGATAGAGAATGCACTTGACATCGGGACAATGATGTCAACAGTGACTTCATTGGATCGTTATATGCTTTTTAATTAGGAGATTAATGCTTTTTGGGGAGAGGGAAACTCATTAGTTTTTTCGTGATTTGAAAGACAGCATTTCGTGTCATGTTGTGTCGAGCTAATAGAGTACATGCATAATAGTTGAAAACTAAATTAAAGTCAATCAAAACCCTACCTGTGACAAAACCCTTTGAAAGACAGCATTACTAATTTTCAACTCTAGCTCATACAATCGAGCTTTTGTTTAATTTGAAACGCCCCAAAATAAATCAAACTTTAGAAGCATTATTGGCTTGTCTGCATATGATTTTTCATAAACTTTTTAATGAATTCTTCACTTTCATTTCAAATCTTGAAAGAAAAGGTACAATTAGCTTAAATTAAGTAAATCCAAATGGGTTTGTCAAGTGCGTACGAACAACTAAATTTAAATGAAAGTCAAGTTCCAAACACGAAATGTTCAAAGAAGAGGAACTTAAAATGTACTCACCCATGCCATTTCTTGACATTTATCTTCTAATTGTTCTTGTTTCTCATTTCTCTTGGGTTAGAAAATCTATTCATCCAAAAATATTCGTCAAAATGAAAAATAAATGAATAGGTTCTAGGTTTGTTTGAGGATTACCCACAGAAGTCAATGTTGTGAGGCCTCTTATTTGAGAATCCCACGTATGTTAAAATCAGTTCTACGGTACATTTGAAATCGTGTGATGATATAATAATTTAGATATCTGTCACATAAGTATTATTACGTGAATAAGTTTATGTAAATCTAGATGACTGGCTGCGTGATGTTTAATTACTAGCAAAGTGAAAAATGGGATTCGATAGGTAGGGCTATCAATTCGTGGGCTCAGGCAAGTTCACATTATTTGTCTGCTCTATACTGCGCCCGGACAAGGGAGGAATGCACAAGAAGATGGACTAATCCTTTCTTTTATAATTAATTAAGACTAATCCTTTCTTTTATAATTAATTAACCTTAATTATTAATTACCCAATAACGGAAAACTTAGGTGTATAGACCCAGTTAGGTTCTGAACTAGATGCGTCTAGTGCTGGTCGAAAACGATAGACTTTAAAGAATGGCTAATCTCATATGGTTGACATGAAAAAATTTCCAAATGACGTTGACTTGTCTTCTTGATTGAAAACTATAGCTAGGAAGGGTCCATTTTACGTGGTCGACATGACATTATTTTCCTAAACGACATCGACTCGTCTAATTAATTGAGTGTAGGCCGAGGGTGGGCCTACTCGAGGGGCACACCATCTGATTATATACTTTCCCTTAATATACAAAATTCCCAAATTTAGAAATTTGTGAAGATTTTCTACTTAGGTAGAATTGACGGGCCTTTTTGTTTTTTTGTTTTCCTAGTGCATGTGGAAATAAATGTAGGGACGGCTGATTAGGTGCAAAGCTTTCCTATTCAAGGGAATTGAAAAACCTAGCTGGCTGAACTTTTAAGCAAGAAAGGATTGCTAGCTGCTTAAAAAGAGACAGGTTTACAATACTGGCTAGTAGAATGATGTGAGAAAGAGTAAATGGAAAATTTCATAAGTAAATCTATATATGTGAGGATTAATTTGTCGTGTCATTTTATAAGTCGATTTTGTAAAAATCGGTCTTTATTTCTCCCATTATTAAATATTTTGAATTGTTTTGAATGTACTTCCTTGGTTTGGGAATAAATAAAGGGTATTATGTTGTATTTTTCTCTATGTTTGCGCGCGCTTTTGCCTTTTTGTTTGGTTCGAATTCTCCAGAAAATACTTACTTTTTGGATTAACTAACTAAATGAATGATTTTATAAAGAATTATAGCATCAGAGTGATCAATTCAAAAGGCCTAATGCTAAACTGAATGCGGTGACAATAATAAGATAATTCTGAAACCGATGTTGTCCCTTTCTCATCTGGCTTCAAACCATGTTCTCGACCTATATGAAAGTGGATTTTCTGTTGTTTACACTTTCAGATCCCTTTGGAAATCTTAGTAAGAGTGAATCGACTCTATGTAATCTTTCTAAGCAAAGGACAAATGTCTATTCACGAGGTTCTCCACATGCTTTCCAAGTCATAGGAGAAAATACCAAATAGTTTGTCGGGATGTGTAAACGAACTTTTTCAGACACACGATTACTAGGGTTCTGTTAATAAATACTTCCATTGCGATTGTTAGACACAGAAATAAATAAATACAGATTGTCATTTCAAATGCACCCTCTCTCTTAAGCCATCTGTCATCGGTGCATTAATATGACAATGTTTCCTTACCAAGTACGACTGGTAATTACTCCTAGACACTCGTTAAAACATAATCCTTATCATCATGAACACCAAACGACAAAACTATCGAAAGTAAACATTAAATGTCGAGAATCACATGTCCGTGTGGATAAGACTTTGCCTGCCGGACAACTCTTTCTTGATTTCGGAGCGATTTTTGTCTCGGGCTCTGAGATTTGGTTCATTGGAAAGGTGAGGTGGGTGAGCATCGACGTCTAAACACAACCCCTCAAAGGAAGTTCCAGCAAGAGACACCGATCATAAAAGCGCCTTGGAAGGAATGGACGTAGTGGTACGTGGTGGAGCGCCTTGAAGAAAGCTCCCACGCACGAAAACAAATACAGAGGAAAGGAGGAGGAAAGCTCATTTAAGTCTTAGTCGGAGTCATGTGTGATGATCGAGGGAAATAGCGTAGCCCAAGGGACATAGTGACATGAGGCGTGAGCTGTATATCTTGCGAGATGGTCCCAAACAACGTAGGGCGTGCCATATTGCCGTGTCCTAAGCTAGATCTCTCGTCCTCTTGAGAGTTTCTCGCTTCGAACGACGTCGTAACAAGGCTCGGCATCTTGGGTTCCGTAATTTCCCCATGTACTCGGTATCGCGGCCTTGGACATTTCGAGGTGCGAAATCTCAATCATCATACCTTCCGGTCAAGTGGATGTAGATAACATGAGCTTGGGTTAATTACTTGAGAAGAAATACGAGCCCGTGAACTTGTCCCCTGTGTTCTTGAAGCGATAAGTCCGATCAATTGTGCAGTGTAGGATTTGTAAAATCGATCTTGGGAGGCATTGTTTTCTACAGCTCTTAGCTTGTACATGCAACTCACACACGGTCTTGTTGGCATGTGAGATCTGCGACTCTTTCTTGTTAAGAGAGGAGCATTGCCAACGTATTTGCTTAATCCTTTCAGCTAAGATGCATAAAGTTTATCCCACGATACCAAAATTTCCAATTCGAGGGTTTACCTTACAAAAGTCTCTCATGCTCAAAACTCTTCGATCATTAAATGCCGTTAACAATTTTCCGACATCGCATATGATCCACTAAGAAACACACTACATTTAGGCGATGTACGACTCACATAAATGCATGTGGACATCGCCTTCAGTTTCCAAAAGGTTCACCCTTAGAAAAGTCTCACCCGTTCAAATTTCTTTAATACGAGAATACAATTTTACAAATTTTTGACATCACATAGGAATCGAAGTGTTTTGTCATTTCTAATGAGGGACATAATGAGCTCTATTCATCGCGCTCTCTAGATCAACTCATTAGTATGATAATAACTATAGTTAATCCATGAGTCCATATCGTTTGGTGAATGCCAATCCTTTCTCCACCTCTTTTGATTGTCACCTAGCATGCTAGAGTTTTCTTACCGTAACTTCCCACCGGCCGTCCAATTATTACTCTAGTTCTCACCACATGAAGGTGAAGTTGCTCCACTCGTAACCCTTCAATATTGGGAAAAGGGACTTGAAGATTATTTATGGCTTTTAACTTATTCTTTATCGGGTGCATCTAAGGAACAGGATGTGCTGAAGAAGATTCGCATACATGCTGTACATCCACATTGAAAAGGACGCTTTTTATCGATGCATACCAACCCTTAAATCAATTAGGCCCTGAGTCGAATCTATCCGATCTAAGGACTTCGCTGCACCAGAGGCACCTTGCCCCTGATCGCATACGATCATAATAGTCATGAATTGGGTTAGGGTCCACGGGGCATTGATGGGAATGACCCCGTTGATTTGGCCTTCACATGGCTCATCATTTTGCCTACAAACAGACTCCATTAACAAAAGGGAAGAGAGATCCTTGTCAACTCCCCCCATCTTCATCTTCCTCACCATACCTTGTTTCCTTTCTCCTTGTTTTGATCTCTCTCTCTCTCTCTCTCTCTCTCTCTCTCTCTCTCTCTCTCTCTCTCTCTCTCTCTCTCTCTCTCTCTCTCTCTCTCCCTACTATGGTACCCAACAAACCTATAATAAAATGTTCCCACGTGCTACCATACAAAGAAAAATTGATGGGCCTCACTGGAATTTTGAATTCTTTGTGCCATTATTGTCGATGGGAACCCTAGTACCACTGCCATGTTGCTTTCTTCCCCGCTTCCAATTCCAACCGTGAGATTTTATTCCAAATACCTTTGACTTCTGTCCATCACAAGGTGTTGATAATACTTGTGACACAATATATTGTTAAATTATTGTTATGTCACATCACATTATACAAAGACCAAAAAAAATCCATTGCCCTAAACGTTGTAAATGCTTAATCTTAATGAAATAAAGAGGAATTTCCATTAATTTATACGAAAACAATTCTTTGAGATTTGACTTCAATAAAATCAATTTACATGCGGAACTGGTCAGATTTTTTCTTAGTTTCACAATTGTTGATGTTGCTCTCTAATGGGAATTGACAATGTATCTGATATGAAAGAATAACAATCCATGGACTCATATCCTCGATAGTCAAATTTGGACATGTTCTTGCCCATCTCATGAAGAAAATGATACTACAAGTCAAACATTTTCACGATGCTCACTTTAGTGTCAAATTTTTTTATTGAATAACTCAAATATCAAATGAGAGACAAAAGATTACTCAAATACCTCTGCTGACAAACTCCAACCAAAAATAATAAGAAGTTCATTAAAGCAAGTCCAACTTAGACTTTGAGGTGGTTGGCGTACGTCTAAACGATGCTACATGGAAACTTTCTCTTAAAAAGATAGATTTCTCTCTGTCATTGTCTTTCCCTGAACTTGGACGCTCACTCCCGATAATCATCCAAAGCAGCAAGTCACCCTCACTCAGTCACTCACTCAACCATCATTATCCTGCCTCAGTCGCTTAATCAGTGTAGAGAAAAATTAGGGCTTGATGCATGGAGAAAAGAACTTGGGGCTCGATGCCAAAGGGAGCAATCGCGCAACAGAGAAAAGATAAGTGATTTTTCCATGTCGAAACGAATTTTGGTACTTGTTGAAGCGAATTTGAGTCACTTGCCCTAATCCTACTCTCCACTGTAAGATTTATCTCTTACTTTTTGAGGTTGTTGAAGCATGTAAAGACTTTGTTTAGGTTATTAATTCTAACTAGGCATGCCAACTCAATCAAGGAAATTGATAAACTATTGCCATATTGGATTTTCAACATCCCAGATCTTAGTAGGTAAATAAAGTGATCTTTTTTTTTAAGAAGTAGCATTTAAGTAATGAAGAAAAGTTTTAAGTATGTACCGTACAAATTTATCACATTTCTAATATCATTTTCCTTCATCTCGTGCCATCTTAACCATTGATCTCTTGGCCAATCAACAAATTGGCTTATCGAAAGCAAATTAGGTATAAGTCTCTCTCTCTCTCTCTCTCTCTCTCTCTCTCTCTCTCTCTCTCTCTCTCTCTCTCTCTCTCTCTCTCTCTCTCTCTCTCTCTTCTCTCTCTCTCTCTCAACCATCTTTCTCTTGTGCACCTTGTGTTTGAGTGTAAATCAATTCAAAGTGAAACAAGTGTTGTTCAAACCCTGAACCACGCGCCAGCTCCGAAACACAAGTAGTATGTTCAAATCACATCTCAACCAAATTTATTCAGCTCTTGTAAGGGCCTTGTCATACAATGTAAGGTAAACTCTCGAATTCTACCATTGGGTTCTAATAATTTCACTTAGAATTTTAGCAACTGCTTGAGTAAATCTATCAAACCAAGTTAAATCGTTATGATTGATGCTTCGTTCTCTATAATAACTAACTTGTAAGTTCAATTAACGTTCTAGGTTCATCTTTCGGCTTCATATCTGCATACTCCCATGAGTTAACCCTACTCTCAGAGTTGGTGATTTTCGACATCTTGATTTGCAAGCGAGGTTCGGGATTTATAAACTTGATTAGAGCCTAACTCATTTATGTTCTCTTATTAGAAATTTAATTCTATTTTAGATAAAGCCGTTTTCATTTCTTAAGTTTGGGTGTGCCGTTGACTTGCCACTTGCGTTATTTTGGATCTATGATATGAATATGTTTCCATCCTAGGAACTGTGAGTTCACATGAAATCAGTTAAGTGCAATTTGAAAAGAGACCTAAATGATTTTAATCAAAATTGCATGAATTTTTATTCAATAGAAATTTTAGCCCATCAAAGATCCGGATGGATGGAATTAACCGATTGAAAGTGGCAACAAATTGGGCTCACATAGAGGATTAAGAATCTTGTGTGCGAGTTCAATAGGTCTCGCCCTTTCGAGAACATGTCACGGCCCCGGCTAATGGTCTCGAAGGGGCGAGACCTATTGATTTGGCATGCAAGAGTCATACTTCTTTATGGGAGTCCAATCTGAGGTGCATGATTAAATCTTGTGAACCACGTAATTTGTTAAGGGGATTATGGGATGCTCTATAGTGACATTATCCTCAATGGATCGAAGTCTTGGTCAAGTATTTAGGAAACGTGCTTCACCTTTGGGTTAGTAGAGTTATTAGAAATCTGACTTCCGAATTTGGGGTTGTGAACTTTGTAGATCAATGAATCTTTTGAAAAGTAGGTATTGATTTCCACATGATTTGAATTTGGCAAATGACTATCTCACACTTACAGCTAATCATTGCAAGTTTGAAACTTTTGTTTTGATCATTAATTTATATTGCGAACTTACCTGTTATTGATCTTTAAGGTATTGGATTCCTTGGTGTATCGACATTGGACCATCCCTTGAAGGTTTGCTTAGATATATGTTGGGGATTAGATGTTAAATTGCACGTGATCACAAGATGCTTATAAATCCCATTACATGTATGCCTGTCTTTTCAGTTGAAAGCAAAAAATTGAATATATGGGGGTCAATTGCATCATATATGAATTTGTCTCCGCTAGTTGATTATTTAATCTATTTTCGAATGTTTTATATGTTTGATACTAACAAGTAATATCTTAGACGTTGTTAGGGGATTGTTAAATCCAGGATTTAACTTGTAAATATTTTTTTTTCTTTTCCTCATTTTCGTCTTACGCTGTAAGTTTAAAAATTATTGATTGGGCAATTATGAAATAATCACATCGAAATCCAAGTGCGTCGACACATGCATGTAATTCCAAGGATTTCAATTAATGCGGTGGGGTCACAAGCCCATTGGCTCCCGTTGCTTTTGCCACAGTGTTTCTCCCCTCTTTCCTGTTGTTCTTTTGGCTCCATTTGGTTTGCTGATCACATGGCCAATCCATCCTAAGCACCAAAATTATTAGCTAGGGGATTGTCAAATTCATCAGATCAATCTCCTATATAGATGGAGAATGTGCCATATCGGACGGAGGAGGCCGGCAGCCGCCCCCACCGTGGCTATCATACATACCCTGAAATCCATTAAACACATAATTTTCCATGTTGCCATCAAATAAGTCTCGCATGTGTCAAGTTACCAAAAAAAGTGTTCCACATTTCGTATCGAGATGCAATTGAGAGAGAAGGCTGCACATTATTGTGTGCATACAAAAAGCAATTCCTGCACATACATGAAATGTATTTCTTGATTAATGGGAATAGCATTGGAGTCATATTTGACGAAATAACACCATCCGAAGACCTAGACTGGACTCGATTAATTAGCATGATCCCAGCGTAAACTCGACTCAATCAATGATCACATTCAGAGTCCCACAATTTAAGTGATGTCCCGATATTCACAAGTTATGTTACTGTCATTCCATTGTCGATGAAAAGCCTTTACTCTAGCATAATTACTACAACAAGCACCAACTTCGTCTTATTGGTAATTGAATCCATAATTGGTGGGAAATGATTAAACAGCACTAGCAGTCGGTAGGGACGAGAAATCGCGCAGTCTGGATCCTCCATCATCCCTAGAATTAGATAGCTTAGACTCGTACCTAACAGCAGTCGGGGAATGCCGAAACACCTGGTGTGAAAGCAACTCATGTGCTTCATACATGGATACTTTGGAAAGATGCCCTAACTAAAGACATGGGACGTGGTCTGTTTTTATAAAAGGAGGAGATAGAAGAAAGGATGATGGGAGACAGTGGAGAAAGGTCACATGCGTTGAAGCAGGGGGGGAATATTCGGGGTTTGCAAACCCTAACGTACGTGAACAGCAGTACGCGAGAAAGTTTTTAAACTATGAGGAGCGAGGGGTCGACTTTGGGGACCAATCACTTGAATCCTTGTCGCGTTTGACACGAGCTAAAGAGGAACGGCAATTATATATAGCAAGAATGTGAAAGATGTCAACGCTGGGCATGATTTTGCCAATTGTCTCATCAAGGTGGAGCCACCGGAAAGACAGGCAGAGCAATTGTGGTTGATCACTTTCATGGTGAATCGGCACCGATCAAGAAGGAGGAATCTATCCAATCATGGCCGCTTCTCGGTAACCGGGTCTTTCAGCCCCCTTCAACTTTTTCGTTTTGTTCTGTTTCGTTTAGCATTTTATGACATGGTTATTGTTAAGCCCTTGTTTGCGTATCTTGAATCTATAGCATTTTATGAAAGGATCGTTGCTGAAAGAGAGAGACAGAGAGTAATGCGAGAAGCTTGCAAAGGATGAATGGAGGAGGCATGACAGCTAGGGCCGACGGAGGCAAATAACGAGCATTGAGCATGGAGAGAGAGAGAGAGAGAGAGAGAGAGAGAGAGAGAGAGAGAGAGAGAGGAGCATAGCCACATAGAGAGAAGGAATTACAGAACAGAGACTAGCCGTGGGATTAATATGTGATAGCTAGGGTTTTGTTCGTGTTATATGCTGGAATGGTCCTCGGCATTGCCGTGTAGAAAATTACATCTGGTGCATTTTTGGTGAATCGAAAGTCGACACTTCACGCGAAAGCATGGAATAGACCTTCTCGGTTTTTTTTCCAGTGAAGGGGAGGCAGCTTAGAACACGGCCGAAGTGAAGGGCGATGAGTAGAACTTCGCCCCGGAAGAGAGGGAATCATTGCAGACCAAGTCTAGTTTATCACAAAAGATCAATTTCAAGTCTTTTTGTTTTTTCTTTTCTGTAGTCATTCAATGATAGAATTGAAGTAATTCCATCGGAAATAAATATATTTTCTGTTCTCCATTTAGTATTAGATGCAGCAATGAAATACAACAATTTGCCTATGGTTTGGTTTTAACCACGGACAAAGATCGATGGGTACAAACAAAACCAACTTAAAAGGACAAGCTCACATAGAATGACATCTTTTGTGAATCGATTGAAAGAAATAGTATGAACTGATTTAATAAAGGACATGAACACCGACAAGTCAATACGTTGTAGATCGATTGAGGTATAAATCTCTGTTCAAGCAAGCATAAATACTTATAGAGTTTTCTTTTCACCTAAATAATGTCTAAAATTTATTTCCACCTATCACAATAGATTTAAATGGAGCGTACACCATTTATATCATTCATATCATGAAAGATGACAAAATATTTCTTTATCAGAATAGACATAATGTCAATAAGATTTGAGTCCAATATCTCCTCATTTTATTTTATTTTTACATAAAAAGCACAAGACCCACACTTCAACACTAGAAAGAGAGCTTGGCTTTTATAAATAGTATCGGGCTGTGATAAAAGTCCCGATAGAACATGAACGAGAGGTGATGATCCGCGATTTGAAGTCCTGTGGTTCTTTGCCACTCGTTAATTCTAATCACTTATTTCTCGAACTAAGGGCTTTCAACTCCTTGTTTTTCTTGAAAGATTTTTGTGATGTGTGCTTACTTTCGTGGAGATCCGCTCCGAGAGGATAAGAAAAGGACGTGCTTTGGCATCTTCCACGAGATTCACTGAATTCCCCGAACTGTTCACTACCTTTTTGGCCATGAGCCACCACAAGCACCGACCGGATAAAAAGAGGAAATCCGACGGGATCGCATGAGCTGAAGAGTAAAGATCGGAACATCGTTGAGTTTAATGAGAATGAACAGTCCGCAACTTAAATGATTAATGATGTTTTCAGATATCTGAACTCTTTTAGATAAATGTCAATAATTTGAAGAGCGTCAGCAACAAAAAAAGACGCCGATTATCTTAGACGAAGTCATCGATATTGACGTGCAACTATCTCGGATAGTTGAGTTTCTTGTGGATAGGAATTATTGTAACTTCGAAGGTATTTATTTGAAAATGAGAAGTCGTGGCAATGTGGAAAATAAGGAATCAAAAGCTCTATAGATGTGAAGGTACGTAGCTAAAATTATTGAGGAACTACTTCTAGGCTGTTATGTCGTAATGATTATAAATAATATGTACATGTACTGTACGGCACACAAATAAACAAACAGGTTATCTTTTAATTCCGGCATAATAATTATAATTTGTAGACTAGCATCATTAATTAAATTCTAGTGTGTATCTTTATTGTATGTCCCGGGTTCCTCTTTGTCAATTAAATTACAGCATAATTTTGACATTCAATTCCGTTCAAAGTGGCTACGTTCTCAGATTTTGTAGTTGATTAAATTTAGGCATAACTTATGTACGGAAATTCCATTTAAAGTGAACTTTTTGATTCTCTTATCTACCTGCAATATTTCCTGTCCAGAGTTATATCATGGAAAGTTGTCTCCTCTAATAAAAACTAAAGAACCACTTTCAGTGAAAGATAAATTTTTGCAGAGTCAAATTCCCACGAAACAAATACTATTGGAGCTTTATCTAAAAGTTGCTTCAGCATGCATAAGTATTTTTATCTATATATCTAACTTTGCGAAATGGAAGGTGGTCTAAACTTATTTTCACGTTATAGCTACCACCCGATCAATTATAATAACCAGTCTGAAAAAACGGCACTAGCGTTTTCCCTTGTGAGAGAACCTCCCACAAGGTGCCCATAATGACTCAAGTATCGGGGCATCTCTATCTACCAAACTCATTTGTTCCTCATTTACTAACTCAAACATCAAAGGATTAAAGAATAGATTGCACATTAATGCTATCTTTAAGCGAGGGAGAATTCCGTGGCTTTCTTTTTAGTTATTGAGAAGCTTCTAAATCTCATTTTGCAACTCAAATTTGCCTCCTTTAGTAAGATGAGTTCCTCTCATAGCGAGAAACCCAAAGCCCCTTTCGCATAAAGTTTATGATGCGATAGGGTTCGGCCGATGAGAATTGCCTCTTTAATAGTGAGTCAAGAAGGTAATTAACGACAATCGGTACATTTGGAATTATAGAATTTCTTCAAAATTAGTCTTCTTGAAACACTCATCAAACATAATTACCAAATTTTAATCCGAAGATCCATCCGTTGCGTGATATTTTGAATTTCTCAATCTAAATTCTTAACATGGATTTTGCCCAAAAAAGCAATACAAATGTAGATAACTCGAAAATCATGACACGATTAGTTGGAGCGGCAGGGTATTTCTCAATCTAGGAGCTAAATGTTGTATGTCCAAATTTCACTAAGTTCATGCAAATTGCTTTGAATTCACGATTTTTACGGGGGATGTTTCATTAACCTTCAAATCGTCGGGCCTCTGCGCTCATGTCCCAATTATAAAAAGAAATAAAAAAGGGAAAATAAAATCATATATATGGCGAAGATCCTCTCCAGCGCATCATAGGACCATCTTCCCATGCTCTCTCACTCGCATCTACTTCTAATTTTTACATCTCTTTTCTTTATTGCCTGGTGGGGTCTCTTCTCTGCAACTCCCGAACTCCATTCCCAACGAAACTACAAAGCCTCTCTCTCTCTCTCTCTCTCTCTCTCTCTCTCTGTGCGAGTTATGGAAATGGAGAGCACAACAATATCCGCAAAGGAGCACCACCAACCCCCACAGCCACCCCACACTCTCTCCCCGTGCGGCAGCGGACGGCGGAGCAGCGGCTCCTCCAACTCGCCGGAGTTCGAGTTCTGGATGGTCCGGAACCCCATCTTCCCCCAGCCCGAACTCCTCTCCGCCGACGAGCTCTTCGTCGATGGCGTCCTCCTCCCCCTCCAACTGCTCCATCTCCACCAGCCCGACCCGCCCGACCCCGTCCCGGGGTCGGAAACCGAACCCGAAGGGCCAGAACCTCCCCCGCCCGAGCCAGACCTTCCCAGCATCCCCGACCCGGATCCCGAACCCGGGCCTCAGCTGACCCCGGCGTCGTCGACCACCCCTTCGAAGCGGTGGAGAGATATCTTCAAGAAGAGCGAGAAGAAACCCATCAACAACCAAGAAGAGAAGCCGCCGCCGTCGCCGCCGCCGCCGTCGTCGGCGGATAAGGATAAGGACAAGGACAAGAAGAAAGAGAAGAAGAGCCACGGCCGGGCCGGTTCGGGCTCGGGCCATACTGAGCTGAACATCAACTTGTGGCCCTTCTCGCGGAGCAGATCCGCCGGGAACGGCGGGGCCCGGCCCAGATTGGCGGCGTTCGGTGGCCCGAGCTCCCGGAAGGTGAGCAGCGCGCCGTGCTCGCGGAGCAACTCGTCGGGGGAATCCAAGTTCAGGAAGTGGCCGAGCAGCCCGGGCCGGGTCGGTGTGCATCTAGGCCGGAGCAGCCCGGTTTGGCAGGTGCGCCGTGGGGCCCCGCCAGTCAAGGTCCCTGTCCCAGCCGCCGCCTCCGAGCCTGCTGCCCGGAAAGTCGATAAGGTTGCCCTAAAATCCGAAGCTGCGGCCGAGACCCGCCGGAGCAAGGCGGCGAGAGGTGGGGCTGGCGGCGGAGCAAATAAGGCTAGAGTGTTGAACTTGAACGTGCCAATGTGTATTGGGTACAGGCACCATTTGAGCTGTAGAAGCGACGGTAATAGCACAATCCGGGTGGCCGGAGCAGACTGTGGCGATACCAACGGCAGCGGCGCCAATGGCGGCGGCGGCAACGGTGGGAGTAGCAACAATATTTTCAACTTGCGGAGCCTTTTTACCAAAAAGGTGCACTAATTAACAGCATATTTTCTAGACCGAGCTTTAATTATTTTCTTTTCCATCTTGTGATTTGTCGCATCTATTATTTAATATTTTTGTATAAAGAGCGAAATCTAGTTCCATATTGTTAAGTATGGTGTATAATTAACCATGAAAAAGCTTCCAGCCTTTTGATTGTTCCTTTGTTTCTGTCTGTTTGTAGCCGTCTTTTTCTCAATTTCTTTACTGTTAGCCTTTCTTATATAACAAAAAAAATTCAACTTAATTCAAGGGATTAATGGAATTGGTAAGGAAATTAGGAAATTTCAAAAGTAATTTATAGCGAACCAATTGATCTTAATATTAAGGGGACAATTGTCGAAAAAGCCCTAAACTTTTTGTAACAACTTTATCGATTCAGTCCTAAACATCTTTTTTGGTCAATTTAATTATAAATATTTTGTAATTTTTTCGATTTAATACTAAATTCTTTTTAAAGAAGAAAAAAGGGAAAAGGGGGAAATTCCATTGGCGTGAATGAGATGTGCTTCTCTCGCACGCATGCGAAAGTGAAAGGGCATTTCACCGCACGAGTGTTCGGCGGTAGCTTTACTTCAGGTTCAATTCATCAGGAAATTATTTAATAAACGCCCTCTTTTTTTTTTAAGATTCATTTATTGAATAATTATTTATTCTTTTAATTTCATTTATTCGTGCTATTATCCATGAGAAATTCCTGTTCCATCTTCAGTGGCTCTCAGTCAGTGCACGCTCGCCTCGGTCGCTGTCCGTTTGCTGTAACTCGTGCTGCTCTCTTTGTCCTTTCATCTTCGTCTTCTCTTTCAAGAAATCATTATTATTAATTTCTCCAAGCATGGGGCGTCTCCGGTTCCGGTCGACGGTCGTCCCAAATCCGAACCCGTAAACATTATCCCATTCCATATCCTCATCCAAACTCCGCGTATTCGATCTCGACTCAAAAGTGAAATCCAAAAGTATTCTCCTAATTCGTTCGATCGATCGACGATCTCGACACCTATCTTTTTGGTTTATCAAAGACCCTTTATTTAATTCTACATGATAAATAAAAAACCTCCGAGAGATTACATAATTTAGAGTCAAAAAAGGGTTGTTCCATCTTCTCTCGCCTTAAGGCTACGTGAACATCTACGTCCGGTGCAAGGTATATAAGCGCTATACCCAAACCAAAGGTCGATGGGCTCCGCGCAACTTCGCGGTAAGGCATTTACCTTAATTATGCGTTCATGAAATACCTCACTAAACACGCGACGGAGCATCGATTTAGAAAGGATTCTTTGCGAAGGGTCAAAAGGGGGTAGAAATCTTCTCTCTTTTTTCCATCTTGCGGAGTGCCATTCGAGCTCCAGGCCCGGGGAGTTGCGTCAACACCTATCAATGACCATGCTCGTATTGGCCAACGTGCACCACCTAACTCCCATTAATGACCCTTCTTCCTATGTGCATTCAAATTCAAGCTTTCACCGGAGTGCCGATGTCGTTGACTCCGAGAAGACGTATGATTCCCTCCCCAAGAACGCCCGTCAATTAACGCAGCCCCCCCCACCCGACCCGTCTGACATTCTCGGACCCAAGAAATAAATTACATTGGCGTTGCATTTAGTACAATTATAACCCGTATTTCTCTTTTTCCTTTGAGTAAGCACGCATTTTCGGGGTTAAGAATCTCCGAGCCGAAGTTTAGGAATTCCGAAACCCTTTAGCCCGATATAAACTACTATTCAGCGCTTCACTATTCATCTACTTGTTGACACTTTGGAGCCGTGCCAGGCTCGCCCTGCTGAGGTCTTTGTTTTTAGTTTTAGTCTCTATTCTTTTCAGATCTAGCTCAATGTCGAGCCCTAGTTGGTCGGGTCGAGCGCGGCCGAGTTCGAGGTTTAGAGATCTCGAGATGTAGAGCTCGTAGAGCTCGAGGAAGAGAGGGGGACGATGTGCTGGGTGAATGGAGGTGGCGACGAGGCTGTCCTCGCTAGGGTTGTCCTTATTGAGGTCACTCAAGGTCGCCGACTTTGATTGCTTCACACCTAGGTTTCTTCCATCTCCGCGATGTCTCTGTCTTTCTTTTTTGTGAATTGCTTTATCAAACCCTAGTCTAAAGCAAATCGTGTTTACCCGATACTATTTGCATTTCATCAAAATCCTAAAACCCTAAGTTAGATATAGTTGTATTCATGCAAAGACATTCTTTAAAAAAAAACTCTCCCAAACGCACCATTAGTAATGGGACAAAAGTGTCAAAGGGTTTAGCTGCCGTGGGATATAATATTGTTCAAGGAATAAAAGATTCTCTAGATAATTTTTCATTAGTCCAAATTGTTCAGTCTCCCGAACAATGCAATTAATCAGGTGGTGACTATGTCAACCGATCGATGTTGCTTTCGACCGCCCTAAGATGATCCGAAGGGATTTGACCTTTTTTTTTAGAATAAACTTGGCTTTCGTTTCTCTTCATTCTTGTTAGTGAATTTAGACATAACCATTACATTAATTTCGAAATTATCCCTATGATTCTTTTTTTTTCTTTGGGTGGTTGTTGCAATCTTCTTTCCATTTCCCGTGCAACCCCCATCCTAAGCTAGGAGAAATTAATGGATTCGGACATGATGTGGACGCGGATAGTAATGACTTTCTAGAGCGTTCGGACATATGCATACGTAAATGCAACAGATGGGCTGCCGACAACTTCGTCCATAGCGCGCAAGAAAACGGGCTCGTGAATCTTGATCCACGAAGAGCCATGGGCCCATAAGACCAATCCTTAAGCCCGTTCGTGTCAATTTTTTTTGCATTTTTAGGCTCTCATTTTTTTTTCCCGGATTCTTTCCTACGTTAGGTAATCTTGGAGCTTTTAATTGTCACCTAGGGTTAGGGAGGTATTTACCCGATCTTCTCCACGTATCATACGACTTTTTGGCCATATTTCACACGATACGGGAAAGATATTTCTCTCCGCCATTGTGCACGGGGGCATGTCCGTCCGGATGCGTATTCACATATCGACAAATCTATGTTTACTTGTCATCTACTTCGTCGGGAAATTATATTGCTGCACCAATCACGATTCTCTACTTTCTTAGTAATCAAGATTATCAAGCTCAAACCCAACGGTGGGTAGTGGTGTTAGTTAAGAGTTTATCCCTCATCGCCAAGATCGAGGGTTCAAAACCTACAGTTGTTAGCGTTTTAACTTTTAAGTGGGAAGTCATGGTATTAGAGTCTCGTGCTATTCTCCCTTGAGATATAAGGGCCCGGCCCTTTAGTACGAAGGGCCTTTGGTAAAATTCCTTGGTCATAAAAAAAAAAAAGATTATCCGAGCTCGGAGAGACACAATCGGCTTAGTGATGCCTCGTCGGCATGTTACGTAGTATCAATCCTCCCATGCGTTAAATACTTTTTTCTGACAAACTAGGCGTGTTTGTTTATGGGCTTGGAGACAGCCAATCGTTCGGCGTCTCCAGCCTGAGCTAAAAAGCCCGGCCCGTCAAACGTGACAGAGACTATGCTCGACGGGCTTGGACATGCCCAATTCGACCCAATTTTAAACCAGATTCGGCCCGGTAAATTGGGCCTGGGTTTTCTTAGTTCGGGTCGGCGGGAACCCGCCCACTGAGCGTCTCTGTACCGAACATGTTGCGAGGAGACGAACCGCCAAGCGGCAAACGCAAAACCCTAAAAGCTCAAGAGGCCGCCTCGTAAGCCCCACGCCTAACTTCACGCGCCGCCATCTCCGGCCGTTCTCTCGCCGCCTCCGAACTGCCATTGATAACAAGCCGGAAGTGAGTTGAGAACCCTCTCTCTCTCTCTCTCCAATTGATTTGAGCAAGTTCTTGAATTTTGGGCCATCTTGGAATCCGAGCTCAGCGAAGTAGTGATAGCATGGCCGAAGAGAAGGAAGAAGTGAAGACTTTCAAGGACCTGGGCATATGCGAGCAGCTGTTGGAGGCTTGCGATACCCTGGGATGGAAGAATCCGACGAAGATCCAAATCGAAGCCATTCCTCATGCTCTCGAAGGTACCCTTTTTCTTTACCGATATTCACTCTTGGGATCGTTCTCGATAAGTTAACCGTGTTACATCGATTGATCGGTTGCCTTGAGGCTAGAATTTTGGCGAGAACGCAAGGTTATCGAATTGTTTCGCTCCTTGTTCTACACGAGCAATGAGCCGGCACTTTTATAGAATCTGTTTTATTTTTCGTTAAAGCACCAACTTTTGTTTAGATTCTATATATTACGCGGAAGCTTAGGAATTATATTGAGTGGAGTCTGACATTAGAGTTGTCTGGTTCACAAAATTTTGGTAGACTGTAACTGGTTCGGAGCACAAAATTTTCGAACATGTCCTTTATGCGAGAAGATAGTGCTCTGGAATAAATGAAGGCAGATGCAACGTAAAATGCTTGTCTTAGCTTGGTTTCATGGTCCTTCTTGACTGGTCTCTATTGCGTTTTTTGGCCATCGGTGTTAACTCTGATGAGGATGTAGACGGTATACACGCATTGATTTCCCATTGCTTCTCTGTCTTTTGTATCTCAGGAAAAGATATGATCGGTCTTGCGCAGACGGGATCTGGCAAAACTGGGGCATTTGCTCTTCCAATACTGCAAGCTCTATTGGACTCTCCGCAAGCCTTCTTTGCTTGTGTGCTCTCTCCTACGAGGTTGGAGTCACTTAGCTTTATTTGCCGACAAGCTGACACTGTGGTATCGCCATGTGTCTTACTGTAATTAGTGGATAATGTGTTATTATATTTTCTAGGGAATTGGCAATTCAGATTGCTGAACAATTTGAAGCTTTAGGATCTGGCATCGGAGTCAGAAGCGCCGTGGTTAGTTTTTTGCTGAGTGATAACATTTCAAGCATCGCGAGACTATATCTGTTACATGGGCACAATACTCTGATTTTGCAATGAACCTGGTGTTTGCAATTAAGATCCCCTTTCCTCTATATTTTGATAAGTTGCCTAACTGCTGTTGCAAACCTTTTGATAGTGGAATAGACAGGCCCTTTCGCAGGTATCTGCTTTGTATTTCCTGTTGATTCATATCAGTGAACTTTCACTCATTGCAATTAGTCTGTTTTGTCAATGTCTATGTCAGCTACCCAAATCTGCATCTTTTAATATTTGTGAAAAGATTATATTCTTTTATACAATGAAAGTCTCCCTTTGATAGTGTAATGTAAATAACAGAACGTAATAATTAACTGATTTGCACCTAGTGTGTTTTATCCCTTCATTTGAAGTATGTCTTGATTGAAGCATCGGTGAGTTCCAATGTCATAAGTAGATTGAAGTAGATTCGGTTGGTGATTGAATTTTGCCTACCTTCAAGCAATTCTGCTAGTAGTTTTCTTTTTTGTCCTTTTGTCTTGGAGGGATGGGTTCTGCAGTTGTTTGATGAAAGAATATTATTTTGTCGATACTGCTTCCTTGTGCAGCTCGTTGGTGGAATTGACATGGTGCAACAGGCAATTGGCCTAGGAAAGCGCCCTCATATTGTTGTAAGTGCTCACTGATTAGAACTTCATCTCTCAAATATCCGTTTCGGTATTTGGGTTACTTAACTGTACTAGTCGACATAACTTGTCTCGGATGGGCACTTCCCTTCTTTCCAGTATGTTCAACTATTTGCTGTTATTTGCCTGCTAATTGAGCCTAACTTTAAAACGTGAGATTCTAAGCTCATCCAAGCATTCAGTCGATAGTTTCAAGATCTTGCTTGATGCCTTTCGGCATATTATTAAATGCTGAGGTTATTGTACTTAAGGTGTTTGTATATTAGACTCTTCTAAGATGCATCATCTATAACAGTTTGCTGAGTGAGTGCTATATTCTGTTGATACTTGCCTTTTATCTCTGTTCTTAATTTTTGTTTGCATAATGACTGAACTAACATGCTATTCGGTAAATTTATCAAGATATGTCTATTGAGTCTTCTGTTGATGCTTATTATTTTTTTATGTCTTTTCTTTGAAAGGTGGGAACGCCAGGACGTCTTCTTGATCATTTGTCCAACACCAAAGGCTTTTCTCTTCGCATGTTGAAATATTTGGTAGGCAATTTATACAGTGTGACCCATGCAAAAAAGTTTATGATGCAGGTTATAACATTCTGTATGTTGGATTTTTGTGGGGAAATATTCCATCAATTTATTCACATTACATCAAAGATAAAAAAAAAATTCCTGAGCTTTTCTTTGGTTCAAAATTTGAACTAGGTTATATTTCATGCTTCTAAGAAGTCATAAAACATTGTGCCTAGTGCACTCTTGCGGAGAGATTGGACATGATTGTTAGAGAGAACTTATCAAAGGCGGACTTGCTGGAAGTGATAAGTAAAGCGGTTTGAGGTGAACGTGTACGTATGGATTGCTTAATAAGCGAAGTGCCTTTAATATTTAGGGTGTACTTAGACCCTTACACAAACTTCTAATGAGAAATTTTCTAGGAAGGAGAGTTTTGAGTTCTTATTTTAACTTGACAAGCATTTTACTGTCCTTGGTGATTTGGATTGATTCTAGATCGCAATATGATTACTACTTGTAATGCTGATACTTACAGTGATGCAACATCTGCTCTTCAAACAGGTATTAGATGAGGCTGACAGGTTGCTAAATGAGGATTTTGAAAAGTCCATTGATGAAATTCTGAATGCTATACCACGTGAAAGGAGGACATATCTATTTTCTGCCACTATGACAAAAAAGGTATCTAAACATATGTTTAAGTAGATACAGCTTGGCAATTTGATGGTACCATCTAATAGGGATACTTGCTTTATCATTAAAATAAGTAGTTCAAGTAACATTGGCACAGCTTGAATTATTTTCAAGCTCCTTAGATTTCTGTTGAGGAACATTGGGCATTGAGCCTCTTATTAAAACACCCCTAGTAGGAAATTCACCCTCTACAATGCTCTGAGACGTATTTAACCTTCTCTCTTTCTTTTCTGTTATATTATCAAATTATGTTGGCTCGAGCAACATTAATGGGGCCTTAAGTAGGTAAGAGTTAGGTGAAATACAGTGACTCTTACTAGTCTTTTAATATAGTTGGTGTCTTGTGTTTCTCAACCAAGCCATCCCAACTTCTACTTAGTATGATCAAAATTTGCTGATAAAAGAGTTTTGGTTCTTCTAAGTTAGAAATTAACAGCTTAATGGAGCCTGCTTGGAGTATTATCTTATGTATGCATTTAATTTTCAGGTTAAGAAGCTACAGAGAGCATGTTTGAGGAACCCTGTGAAGGTATTGCTTTAGCAATTCCAATATTATTAAAGTCTGTATTATATCATCTAGATACTGTCGTTTGCAGTATTCTAATCCTGCAATTTTGTAAATCTTGTTTTAACTTTCAGATTGAAGCTGCATCTAAATATTCCACTGTTGATACACTGAAGCAGCAGTATCGCTTTGTTCCTGCCAAGTACAAGGTCTTGTCCTTTCAACTGTGGGCTTTTTGCGTGAGATGCTTGCAATAGAACTGAGCGTGCCTGCCACCCTTTCTGTAGCTTGTGTATACAATGAAGCTTTGATGGTGCATCCAATATCTGGATGTGTTATATTGTGAGAAGATGCCAAATATCATAAAAAACACAGATGAGTAATTTAAAGAAAAATTCATTATGTGTACATTGTGAGGGATAGGACATAGTAAAGATTTTGATTGCACAAAAGAATTTATGTGGTCAACCAACTTACTGGGAAAAGGTTGTTCATTTTTTTCTTGGCTGTTAGTTGCAGTTATGTGGGGCATTTGAGGAATCTTCAGAAAAGAAAGATCCAGCTCTAATTTTATTTTGTAGAGTAACTTCTTAGGTTAAATGCCTTTATTGCTTCAAGATATTGTTGGTACTTTATAGTGAAATTGTTGAAGTAGGTTTTCTCTGTTCTGTTGATTTGATTCCTCAGTCTGACATTTTGTTCACAATTGTACAGGATTGCTATCTTGTTTATGTTCTCACTGTGATGGCTGAAAGTACAACAATGGTTTTCACCCGAACATGTGATTCAACTCAAGTTTTGTCCTTAATTCTTCGAAATCTTGGACTAAGGGCTATTCCAATCAGTGGTCAAATGAGCCAGGCATAATCTCCCTCCCTCCCTCCCTCTCTCCCTCTCTCTCTCTCTCTCTCTCTCTCTCTCTCTCTCTCTCTCTCTCTCTCTCTCTGTGCCTGCCTGTGTGTGTGAACACATTTTTGTCTGTTCATAGCACACCACATTTGGAATGTGTGTGCTGATCTTTGGTCTTCCAATGTTTTATGGCAGTCTAAGAGACTTGGAGCTTTGAATAAATTTAAAGCACGAGAATGCAACATTCTGATCTGCACTGATGTTGCAAGTAGAGGACTTGATATTCCAGCAGTGGACATGGTTATCAATTATGACATCCCATCATCTTCTAAGGTAAGGCTTTGCGCTACTTTTGGTGGTTTTAGACTATCGGTTTTTGTAGCCCTACTTGATCAAATTCTTTTTCGTTCCACCTTGACAAGAAGGAAAATTTTTCTTCGCTAGGTATTGCAAGATTAAACACAGTTAGAGAAGCAAAGTTATAATAAACTAGACTAATGTAGCATAAACCTGAGCAATCAAAATCTGCAGCTTTGGCAGCTAATGACCAGAGGTGGCACCTCAACACTTTTTATCTAGGTTTGATTAGCTAGCTATTTCATTGGCCACTGCCTTTCCAGGACACCATCTTTAACTGTAAATACCTTGGGGACAAAACTCGCATTACTTGTTTACGTCGAGTGTTATGGACCTGGGATTTTGTTTTGGCATTGGCTGGTGGGGTAAAGTGGATGCATGGTTCTGCATTTTCTCAATTATCCGTGCTTGTCTGATTTGGCTTTTTTATGGTAGGATTATATACATCGAGTGGGAAGAACTGCTCGAGCAGGACGATCTGGTGTTGCTATCTCGCTTGTGAACCAGTATGAGTTGGAGTGGTATTTACAAATAGAAAAACTGATTGGTAAGTGAGACATACTTTTATGTCTAGAAAAGCTTTGCAGTTTTCTGGCTTTTATTAGACTAATTGAAGAATGTACATCAGGTAAAAAGTTACCTGAGTTTCCTGCTCAGGAGGAGGAAGTATTGCTACTGTTGGAACGTGTTACTGAGGCCAAAAGAATATCGCAGATGGTATCTCTCTCTCTATATAATATGTGCGTGCGGCGTGTGTGGTTCCTAGGATATATATTTGACCAAACTGCACGTCAATGCTTTAGTGAAATATTCATGTCCAATTAAACCCAGGGTTGAGCTGAGTAGGACTCAATATAAAACTGAACCTTAGGAAACATGTTGATGGGTTTGATTGTCGGCGAGGGAAACTTTATTGGGTCACTCCAGGAGCCTCTTGCCACAGTAATTGCCTGGTTGCGGTAAAAAAGGGGGAGAGGGGGATTGTTATGATCTGATGGTGTGAGTTGGATGCTCCAAGAGGCCTAGACCCTCAATATCTTAAGAAAGGAAGATTTTTCTGTTCATATGAAATGAGTGGACAGCTTTAAACCGTATCTGAAATTACACAGTTATAATTAGCATTTTCAAGTACTCTCTAGTGTTTTTGGGCAAGTTTTGGTAAATCCCTTCTTTTAGCAGAGTTAAAATATCCAGTGAAGCCTCCATGGCGTGTCTTTTTAGATAGAGATGATGCTGAGTCTACAGTTCTTGCACTTTGCAGAAAATTAAAGAAAGCGGCGGCAGGAAGAGAAGGAAGGCAGGAGGAGATGATGGTGAGGAAGAAATTGAAAAATACTTGGGTAACAAGAATGGAAAGAAGTCCAAGAAGTTGAAGAGATAACGAGATCTGACTGCACAAGCGAGAGTTTCCAATGTCAATCCGGTGGCAATGTAAATTTTTATCGGATGAGGCGTCATTCATCAACAAAATTTTGCTGGGTCTATGGTTTTTATTTTCAAAGAAAAAATCATTCCCGCTATTTCTCCGATAAATGTTTGTATGTCACTGTAAATTTCTGGCAGTGTTCCATTCTAAATGAGAAGATATTGTGATAATGCTCAGGACTGGGGCCTCCCAGTTTCTTTGGAGATTGGGTTTTCATGTGCTCAAGTCTGGATGTTCGGATGCTTGATTACGCATCCCGTGCGCAAGAACCAACTCCATCTCAACCATTAAGTAGTGGCGGTCTCACTTTAGCCCATTTGATCTGATAGTGACGATGGAGGGGGCACCATGGACGTCATGCCAAACAAATTTTTTCTTAGTCACAAGGCTTAAATAAATCGAGGCCTTCCATCTTTGGCTCGACTTTATTAGCATCCTTTGTTTTGGAATTTAGGCACGAAAGTGCTTTTTATCTCTCGTACCCAAGCTGAAATGCATTTTGTTTCTCATTTATTACTCGAATTATGAAAAATTTGTCAAAAAAGTTTTAAACCGTTGCCACTTATATCAATTTTCCAGTGGGTTTTAGCTGGAAAATGCTTACGTGGACGTCGTCGGAGCGAGGTGACACGTGATGGTAAATTTTTTTCTTCTATTCTAGCCGCTCCAAAGGGCGACGAAACCCTCGTCGACAACTAGCGGGGGTGGCAGGGACTGAGGAGGTTGCCGCTGCCCTCGTCCATCGCCGACAAGGGTCGGGCAAGGTCACCCTCTCCTAGAGCTGGGCGGAACCAGCCTCCCTCGGCCCCCGCCAGCCACTGGCGAGGTTGGCCAGCGACCGTTGGGGACCAACCTCGCCCTCGCCTAGATCAAGGTTGGGTGGGGCCCACCCAGCCCAGATTTGGGCGAGGGGGGGCTACCCCACCCAGATCTGGGTGGGGCCAGCCTCACTAGTGGCTAGCGGTGGTTAGAGGAGGCCAACCCTACCCAAATCTACACCACAGACCCCTTTGCCTCCTCTGTTTTCCTTTGTTCGAGCTTGAGCTCCGTGGTGTAGATCTGGGCGGCTTCGCAGTGTAGATCTAAGCAAGGTAGCCCTCCTCGTCCAAATCTAGTAGCCCTCCTTGCTCCAGATCTGGGCTGGGCGAGGGTGAGGGGAGGGCGGCAGTGGCCTCCCTAGCCCCCGCCGCCCTTTGGAGCAACCGGAAGAGAAGAAAAAAAAAAGGCGAAAAAAATTTGCCACAATGTGTCGCTCCATCATCGCTACATTGTCGTCAGCGAAGTTCGCAAATCTGCCAAAAAGACTTAAATGGCAAAGGTGGAAAGGGTTTAGAACTGAATTGGCTTAAAAAAATGTTGATGACCGAATCGGCATAAGTGGTAAAAGTTTAGGATTTTTTTGGCAATTTTCCCCTCAAGCTATTGTCATTCTTCACTTTGGTGCTTCTATTTGAAAAGGGCCGAAAAACTCTTTCGAATGATGGATTGAGCTTTACAAATTCAGAATTTTAGTTTCTCATGCTCCAGTATGGAAGGCTTTTAAGCTTGAATCAGTTTAACAATGATGGCCCTCAAACTCTGTATTACGATTTAACTCTCCAATTCGTGAACGGGGTTGATCTCGATCCCTTCAAGACCCCCGAGCCAAAATTAAGGTTCAACTGATGAATCGTGTCCAATGTCAAGTCTCTAAGAAAATTTTCTACTGTATCAAGAAGTTACTTAAGTTTTATCGGCCTTACACAGGTCATTATAGTCAAATGATCATCATAGTCAATTGGACTAACGATGACTATCATTTGTCAATCATTAGCTTCCTTGACGCAATAAAAAGAAGTGAAAGAGCTCAATGACATAAAGGCCAGAAAGATAATCGAACGGGGCTTGACTCCTTGTGACATTTAATTTTGGGGTTCATCCTCTGATTTTCCATAGTTTTCAGCTACATCCCAGCAAATGACGTGAAGCTAAACGATAAAGAAAAAGGATAATTGAGGTTCATTACGGTAGATTGTTCAAACAACCATGGGCAATGAGTAGTAAGCTTGTAATAAAATCAAGATGACGAAGCAGCTCGCTGTGTTGCCTCTTTAAAGCGTATGAAAAGCTCCCATTGAAACTTCTCTTGCCCGAAATAGGTCAGGTTCTGCAACCATCATCAATGATCTACTACGTAAGGTCAACAAGCTTCTACGAAAGAGCGCATGTTCATCTCATGCAAAATGACGAGGATAATATCAGCCACACGCACGGAAACCCTAGAGAGAGAGAGAGAGAGAGAGACCCTCGAACATGTCGAGAGATAAATTCTAGCGACAAGTCACGCCTTGCAACAGTGGAATCCGCATGCAGTGGCATGGATTGGGCAATAGAAAGCGAGATACTGTCGGCCAAAAAAAGCATCAAAATTCGATCTACTGGAACCCCCAAAAGGACTAATCCATGTGCACGCCGCAAGCCCCCTTCACGTTTTTGCCCCCAGAAAGAAGACATACATGAGTATGTTTTCTTCTTGTTTGATCGAGATGTGTCTAAATTAGGGTTACGTGTTCTGGCTTTGTGATCAGTAAACAATTTGCAAGCTCAAAAACAATGTGCAGTATGTTGCTCTACAAGTTATCTCGTCAGTTTCACAATGGTAAAGTCTTCATGTGGTAAATAGTTAATAAAGCTCATCTGACTACCCAATCAAGAAAAATCTGTCCTTATCACGCCATCTCTTTCTACCAACAATGTTCCCTGCACTCATCTTCGTTCCTCGTATCAATCCGTCTCTGAATAATCTTGCTCCAAATAGGGTTTTTTGGGTCTTCCCATTGGTTCCTTTTTAGCTCAGTGAACAATCGACAATGTCAATGAGGGAATCGTGTGGAGAGAACAGTGCAAATTGCCACTAATGGCATGGAAGATAAGCTCTCTCATCCCATGCAGAAAAGCTAAGCCCTCCTTTCATTTGTCAAAAAAGGGAATTGCGATCAAAGTGTATCGACAAACATCAATTCTTGTCTATGGCTAAGCGATAGTGGTGTCATGTTTTGGTGAAAGAATTCGAGTGGGCAGAAAATCTATAATTGAAAGTGGAATATATATGAGTGTTTTTTCCGTTGATTTGATGGAATATATAGTTAGATGTTGCTTGCTCTCATTCATGTGGTGCAAAGACAACCCAAGGTGGAAAAAAGCATAAACCCTAAGCCCCACCATTTTGAAATATTCGTTGCTAGGGGATAATGGAGGGGTGTAAAAAGTTTGCCAAGTTGGTGTCACTCCTAGGAATAGGATCATTGCTATGGTCCAATAAACCGTCGAGTGTATTTATTGGAGGATCATTATTGATGAAAAGATAAACATGGCGACAAGTCAAAAGAGGGATGACATCAGTTCATAGATTATGAGCTCTAATCATGCTACATCTAGATAACTGACATCTTGAGATTGAATTAAATTTCTATTCACATTCTCTTTTCTATATGTCATTAAGAATGTTCATCAATAATTTTTTCCCAAGATAATAGGGTAAAATCAATGTAAAGTCGGTTGATAGTTATGTGAGATAAATTGTAACATGTGAGAAAGACGAGGGAGAAGAGAATTGCAAACGAAAAGAAAATGTAATAGAGAAATGGATTATGAATGCTTTATTTTTATATGGTAGAACTCATCCACTTTGTCATCAATTATGATACATTTTATAAGCGAAAGATCAAAATGAAGTCAATTAAAGTATATAGGGTTCAATATACTAGATTATACCTCGTCGACGGGCGGGCTCGGCTGGAATTCTAGGCCTGCTCATATATTTATTTGAAAAACAAGTAATTATGCGATATCAATAATTCAACCTTGATTTTTAAAATTTGAAAAGACCAGTGGGATAAATTTAAATGCGAATTCCTAATACAGTATAGAGAAATAGTGTAAACTCGGAGATAAAATAGTAAAATAACTATTTTCACTTAATTTCTTCACATTTATTCATTTTTAAGCTGAAATTTAAAATAAAAAGAAACCATAAAAAGGTCGCATGCCGGCAGGCCATTGTTCCCCTAGGCGGGTGTGCCTCCTTGCCCCATCCCAGAAGTTCTAGCGTCGATGGGTTTTAAAAATTGGTGCCCGAGTCCATCCAAGCCCACCCGTTGAGCAAGTCTAATGCTATTATAAGAATATTAAACTCCACGCAAATTTAGGTGCTTAATTTTTTTCAATAGTACCATCGTGTTAGGTATGAATTATATCGTCCACTTTCAGTTAAATGATTGCAATCACTTATTTCTTTCTTATGTTGGTCGTTCAATCATCTTAACTCGAGTTTGATGATCATAATCTTCTCAAAATGCCAACTCTTCTTCAAGAAAGACACGAAGAGAGAAGTTTGGATTAATTTTTCAACATCTCTAAATTGCTAACGTGACCTGCCAAAGAGTGTCATCGACATATTTACCTAATTTAGAATAATCTAATTTCAAAACATGAAATGTTTATAATACCAAAACAGTCAGTGCGTTAAAAACTACAAAATTTTCATTAATGTTTACTTAAAGTGTTTCTAAAACACTTGTCATTTTAATAAAAAAAAAGTTTATACAATCGTGTAAAACATGAAGAAGGTGCATATTCTAATTTTGGTAACTATTTAACTCCCACATGACAATCCACCCACTTGGCTGATTAGCTCTTTACTATATGAGAAATCTCTTATTATTATAATTAAGGACATTAGGTTAGTCAAATGGAACTACCGTCAAAAAAGGAGTGGCCCCTCTTTCAAAAACCAAGAAGTTGCATGTTGTAATGATCACCATCATGCTTCCACCCCCACTAATAAAGAAGTAATTGCCTCCTTGAACCCAAAAGCAAGCACAAGTGAACAGTCTCCATATTGCTTTTCGAACTGTCAATGACATCATATGGCTTCCAGTATCTTAATCATCATCATCATAATGTAATGATAATCAACCGAAGATTGGTCTGACAAAAGCTAATGGTCTGACTTTTTATCTCACCTTCACTTTCAAATCCTTCCTCCAATCATTCAACATTTTTCTCTAAACTCACTCTTATTGCTCTTATTGCTTATCTATGTGGATGACCGTGCCCTACCTAACGCCATTGAATAATGGAGCATTAACAAAGAGGCACTGTTCCAAATCGATCTTTTTCTTGAAGTGATTAGCTTGCTACTGTCAGTGATGCTAATCGAATGTTCTTGCTTCCCTTAACAGGTAATTCATTTTAGCCACGCTTCGTTTAATCATGGTTGGCCATTGTCCTAACATGATAGTTGTCTTCCACATTCTCAGGAACACCGAATAACAGTCTGATTAGTTGATGCTCTGATCTGTGTGGGGTCCAAAGTAATCTCATCTGAGGACTCTGAGGCAGGTCTCTAGACGGGCCATATCATTCTATTTGACAAAGCTTCACATTCGACAGCGCGCCGAATGCAACCATGTATGGAAGTGATTTCGTAACTTGTCTGCAGCTGTGAAAGAATCGCTTTCGAAGTGCATACAACCCCAGCCTATCTTTCGCCGATCGAGGAGCTAGCAAAAGCGCTTTGCCTTTGGCTTGAAGTGTTGAGCCTGCTTTGCTCGTGTTTGATGAAGCTGAGTGAATTCATTGAAAGTGAGACTGACGCCGTTCTGGACTTGTTGAAGATTAGGTGTGGCCGGATTGTGCGCCAAGTTGTTGTGATACTCTGAAAGCCTACAACATATGGTGTCTGTCGTCTCATCAAATCCTCTCTCTTTTGAGAGCTGACAGGAATCCATGCGCATTCAAGAATGGTAGCATGTCCACTTCCACATTAGATTCAATCAAAAAGGCTCCAACACACTTTGTCGACATTATTCGAGAAGAAAATATCAACTCTTTCGAGTCATTATTGTGATATATATAAGTGAAAGGTACCAATTGTCTCGCTCTTCATATACTCAATTATTAGTCTTCCATCAAAATGTACAAAAATCAAAAGTAGTCATTATTCCCTATCCACATTAAGTAACCACCCAATTTGCATATGTTTAATAATTACTGATAGATATTAAACCAACTCAATTAAATAATGAAAAATATAATATACGCCATATGTATAAAGGGCGCGTTTGGTAACCATTCTCGTCCCAGAAATAGGTTTTTTTGAGAATGGATTTTTTTGAGAAATGGTCTTCGGATGAGTTTTGGGGAAGAGAAACGCGTTTGGTAACTGCACAAAATTTCTGTCCCTGGATTTTTTTTCATTTAATTTAAGAAATATCAATAAAGACAATAAATTAATACATGAAACACTGGCTCATCCCCAGCCTTTTTTTCATCCCGGGAACAGAAATTTTAAGAGTATTTACCAAACAGGTTTCTCGTCCCAAACTCGTCCAGGGACGAGAAACCAAGAACCAGAATGGTTACCAAACAGGCCCAAAGAAAATTCTACATAAGCGGCCTTATTTGTCATGTCAACTTGCTCAAATCAATGCTGCATAAAGCTATTTGGGTAGTTTTTTTTTTTACTGCTAGGATATGCCGTTATTACTCACTAAATAATCACTCGATTTCTTTGATAAAATAATTCATTCTCTTTGAAACTTATCCATGGTCGCAGACGTTCATAATGCGGACCTCGACATTCTCATCCATTAAGTGAAAACGCCCGCCCATTTTGTTTCCCTTTGGACTCTTTCCAAAACTGTTCTTGCATAAAATAATAAGAAAAGTTACCAAACAAGTTTAGGGATCCCAATCAATTGTCCCATGTAGCTTTCATCCACCGACCACACAGAAGAGGAATAAGATAAATCTAGAGACAAGAAAGATTATCGTCTATAAATATGTCTATGGACATGTTAAGGATGTCAATGTCAATGTGCATGTCAACGATCAACCCTCCCTAATGGATTTTTCCATTGCCCCCTCCAGTCTCCTCCTTTTCATAACAGTTATTTGGACAAGAACAATGCCAGAGATATTAAGTTCTACAAGTATTGATAAGCCTCTCGACATTTAAATAAGCATCACATCTCTATATATACCGATATCTGCGAGTCTTCTATGTCTGCATTGTCCTTTTTCTATGTCCCCAGTCCAGTTGGACACTTGGAGCGTTGTAATCACTAAAGTTGCCGATGCGAACGCCGTCTAATTATGCTACGCAGTCATCATTGTACTAATTATTACTTAGAGATCCCCTTTCTGATGGGCCCTTATCTGCCCAAGTTTTTTTCTTTTTGAGATGAACGGGGCAAACCCACTACTGCAGACACATCACACATTCAAACGAGAACTGACATGCCATTAAAAAAAGTTGATTAACTTTACAAATTGACGATTAGGGAAATAAAGATGACAGTAATCCAGTTTAACCATGCAAAAGTACCACCACAGGGTGGGACTGACATGATTGGGGGGCGGGGGGGCATAAAGAAGAAGGTGCAGAACCCAAATAATAATAATAATTACTATTATTATTATAAATTTCTTCTTTGGAACCTCAACTTTATCGGATTTCATGAAAACTGTTGATGGAAATGACGTAAAGTTGGATCAGAAAAAAAGCTCGTTGCTTATTGACATAAGGGTTGAAGTAGCTATAGCTTCCTGTCCCTCCACAATTATACCCGTTTCACAGCGTATCAGTGACGTCTCTCTCTCTCTCTCTCTCTCACTCTCTCTCTCTCTCTCTCGCTTTTCTCTATGCTTTTATTCTTGATGGATTCGCGTACTATCTTCCACAAGAGACGAACCCTAGCTAACCCTAGAGGAAAACAGGTCTGAAGAGAAAATCCCTAACCTTGACCCTGCATTTATTAGCAGTTCCCTTAAGGATACAGATCATTTCTTGCATTGATCAGAGCAACTTTCAGTTGGATGTGTTGTTGATTACGTGTAGATCTTTTTTATCGTGTGCGGTGACGTTCATCATTTCATCAGGACATCAGAAGTTAGTCGCAAGGAAAGGATGGGCGACGAAGAAAGGAAAAGGAAAAGGAAAAGGAAAAGTATTCATTTGATAAGACGTTCTTAAAAGAAAAGTTAATTAACCAGCGCTTCATGCTTACATATTTGCTTTAATAATCGTAAAAATTTTCATAACAATAATGATTTTATTGCAGGTAATATCACATTAAAGTTTAATCATCATGTCAATAAATGAATTCTAAATGAATGATGTAATATTCAAAAAATTTATTATATCGAGACGAAACCTGAATAGCAAACGTAACTCTCTTACGAAGTAATTTATTCATGCAATATTATTCCTATGCATGTTTTTTTCAGACAAATATTCCCATATATATTCAGAGGGAAGCAATTTATAACTTTTTAAAACTTAAGTTATCTCTATTTCCATTTTTTTAAAATAAAAAACTCTACTTTTTTAAGAAAAATATTCGAAATTGGCATAGTTTTAGGATAATCTACACGGAGCTGTGAGAAAATGCGTATTTTAAAATTAAAATGAAATGAAACAACACTAAAACGATCCATAAACTCTAATGGCAATATACATGAAGTCAAACATGCCAACAATAAAATTTTGAGAGCTAAAAGTTTCAACTGGCGAGAGAGATTAGTCGTCGACTATCTAGTTGCCAAAAACTAGATTGATGCATCTCGAGTACTTTTCTTTCTTTAAACATATGATAACTAGGATAAAGTGGGATAAATACTCACGGGCATTATTTATATTTCATGCGACTTCCATTCTTGAAAAATTAGGTTCACGGCGTTTTCTGATCTGCTCCCTGACGGAACAGCAGACTGTTTTACACTGAGAGAATGCTTGTTTTTAGAAGATGAGTGCCAAAAATACAAATAGATATATGTATAAATAGAAAAAAGGAAGAAAATCTGCCGCAGAACCAACGGCAGTAGCTTCCTTTAACTTGCGGAATTTCGGGGCTTTATACATACCGCCATAATTGCTTGCATGCAATGATGATCAGTATGTGTACGTGCAGTCTTCAGCAGGCGCCATATGTACGTGTAGAAGCTGTAAAGATGATTGCACACGCCCCCACCACATAGATTTCAATAAATGGAAAATCATATTATTTGCTCTCTCGCTGTATAAAAAAAATTAGAAAAATTATTCACGAGTAACTGGAGTCTGTCAGATTGATATAAACCCTCGTCAACCTCTTCGTGACAACTGATACTACAATGTACCCAATGCCCACGCTACCCCTAGCTCTACTTTTCTGAGTAAATTAATCACTCCATGTTATTAGTGCAGGTTCCAGCTGCATATTCCTTTTGTCTATCTACTGTCTTCGAGATTACAGACTAAGGACTAATGAAAAGGCAGAGGAAACCCTAAAAGGAAAGAAAAATGACAATATAGCCAAGTAGAAATTCCCCAAACAAGAGTTTCTAGTAACCAATTTGAGGATTAGGCTCCAGCACAATTAAGCTTATCAAGAGTCTTATATGGTCAGAAATTAAGAAAAGTTTGTCAATCTATGACATCTATCCCCAAATAAGACTATTTAGTAACCCTACGTTTCCATTAAATTTGAGCATTAGGCTCTAAGTCAATTGAGTTTATCGAAAGCTTTATTGGGTCATGAATTAACAAAAGTTTGTCGATATATGGCATTTATCAAGATCTCAAAAAAATATATATTTACATGATAGATAGCTTCATCACCTCCTATGTCAATCTTATGTTTCTAGTTGCCTTGCACAAATCTATATATTCTTTACTCATCTTCATGATTCAACGAATTATCTTCTCAAGTTTTACAATAAAATTGTGATAATTTGTAATATCAGTAGTGCGAGAATTTAATATATTTTTGAAGTTAGCCGAATGTCCGGCTTGTGAAAGTACTTAAATATTAAACCACGCATTTACCCAACGACTTGAGTTTTTAAAACATTTGATAATAATCCTATAAAAAATTTATATGGTATCAAAATAGGAGATCCTGAGTTCAAATCTTATCATGCCTATATTTTGTTTCTCCAAATATTTCAACGCTTAGTACTAGGCAAAAAAAACCAAATTAAGTGTGAGAGGGAGTGTAAAAGCATTTAAATATTAAACCACGCATTCACCTAATGACTTAAACTTTTAGAACAGTTGATAGTGGTTCTACAAAAACTTCACACGACTCAAGCTTCTACAGATGCATTGTAAAAAAGAATTTATTAATGTACATTGTACATAAAAATAAACTCTAGAGGAGGATTTTGGCCTCAATTTGTTTCGCCAAAGAAATAATATCCGTGTTATAGATAAATAAATTTCTATGCGGTTACTTTAGAAAGATATTTATGTTTAAGTATGCCTATACTTAAAAGAATTTTAATGGCCATAGAATTGAGGACAAAAAATTTAATTTTAAAGTCATTACTATAATAACTGGAGTCATATAAGTCGATTCGACATGACAACTTCAAATACATTGTATTTTTTTTTCTTTACAAATATATGTATTATAGGTATGCAAATAAGATTCCCAGATAAAAAAGATTTCATTAACAAATTCAAATATGTATCGATAGTTACATAATTGCGCCGCTTTACATTGAATTTGAAGTTTTTGTAATTGCTGAAATTCAAACAAAATACAAATAACATTGACTTGAGTTGAAGTTAGTCAAAATACGCGCAGAGAATTTCCGTTTGCTTTGGCTTACAAAAGGTCTAAACAAACTTTTTCACTCTTTTTCATCTGATTTTAAATCAAATTACATGATATTATGGAAAATTACATTCAAATCTACATGTTAATATAAAAACATCATAAAAGTTTCGAGTACCTACGTCTAAAGAATTAGGTTTGTTCTTTTCAAAATTGGACAAAAGTAAAATACCAAAAGAAAAATGAAATACCAAAAATGCCACTCCAAACAAACCTTACCCTGTACACAAGCAACGCAAGACTTCATATTGCAAAGTACAAACCCCAGGATACGATATCCTCTCGTTGAAGAGATTATTAATAATCTCATATATTTCAAAATGATGTTTTACTTTTCAAAGAGAATCATTTTTCTTAATTTAAACATAAATATTTTTGAGTTCATTCTAGGTAACCCAAATATTGAGAAATGAAGAAAGTACTTTCCGGTTGTAAACTTTTTTGTGAAATAAACAACACTTAAAGTTGTAAATAATTTTTTTCTTTTTTAACTTTTTTGGTTGCTGAATAAAATGCACAGAGCTCATGGAACCAATAAACAAGAACAATAAATACATAGGGGAAAGAAATCCGGTACAACATAAGAAAGGAACGTGGCTAGTCATAGGCGTGATATAGGGGCCTTTGACTTTGGGACAGTGTGGGGATGTTCTTATTATTATGCCGCTTCACAAAGTGGACTTTGCATCTGCCCACCCATCCTCAATCATTAAATTGATTCATAACGAGTCCATCATGCATCTTGTGGATTTTATAATTCAACTTGAAAGGTTAAAAGGCTTTCAAAATATCAAATTGTCAATATAGAATATCGCATACAAAATGTCATAATATTTTAGATACCGCAAACTCTTGTTAAAATTGGAAGGAAAAGCGATGCATGAAAGCAAAATATGATGAACGTGAACTTGCCCAAAACTAGATTTTAGGCCCACCTGCGGCACGAAATTAATCTAAAAGTTAGGAGTATCATTGATATTGGAGATAATCTCATAATTTACCTTAGTTAATAATCTCATAATTTACCTTAGTTAACGCCCTTATTCTTTCTAAGGTGCATGTTCTCTTATCGGAGCATCATCATCATCATCAAGATTTGCTCCAATACTATTAGATTGCCCCAAAATGTGGGATGAAGTTAAATACAGAAATAAATCTATTGTTGAATATAAGGGGAAAAAAGAGACAATTTTAATAAGGGTGTAAAAGCTTGATGATTCTCCTTTGCGGATAAAAAAAATTAAGTGAAACTCTTTATTGCTCTTTAGTTCAACTTGGAGACCAATATAACTGCTCTATTCTAACAAGAAAAGAAAAAGAAAAATATAGATAATAAGAGGAATTTTTGTTCTTCGTCAAGGGACTATAATCTCGCGCACAAGCGCACAAAAAAGCAACACAAGATTCGAATAGTAGGTAATATTATTACCTAGACGTGACTTTGTCTACATAATATATATAATGTATTCATATGTTTGTCTCGTCTTAATTTGGGGAATATAAACATATATTGGATGCAATGCATAACCTAGCAATATGATTATCATTTAATAGCATTACCATTGGACCGTAATTAGAAGACAAGAGACTATTTACTACTTTGGCATAAATTGGTCATGTGCACACATTTTGAAAGTAGCGTCGCCTAACAAATGTAATAATAATAATAATAATAATAATCAATCGGAGAAAAGTAAGGCAAAGAGGCCAAAATAGAAAATCATGAGAAGTGAATGGGGAGCAAAAGTGAAAAAGAAACGCATTGCATAAAGTCCATACAAAGGCCAATTTGGGAGACATAAGTGTGCTCGTGTGGATCCAACATTAATTTAATCAAAGCTTTCATTAAAGGACATACTTGTCCGATGAGCTGGGGAACAAAAGCTAGCACGATGACCACCAAAACTACACAAATAGTTTTCGACTTCAATTTGACGTCTAATATCTTTCTTAAACTTTTAATTGATTCAATAAAATCCCCGAAGTATTTGTAAATATTCAATGTGTTCTCTAGACAGTGTGAAAAAAATTCAATATCGGCTAAACTAATGGAATATGCTGATCCGACTTATAATTCATTCAGTTTGAACAGTAGAAAATAACAAAAAAAATTGCACGTGGATTATCAAAAAATTTGTTCATCTCAAATCAAAATTTAATAACTAATGTTGTTGTTATGTTAATGTAGCACATAAAACTCTAAAGTCATACCATTGCGACCCATTTACTCAAAACTTAAATTATTGCGACATATGTACTCACGACTTTTTTGCGATATCAAAAATCCATAACTTATAAGTCATGACACGTTTACTTCAATTTTGAGATAAATGTATACAAGAGTATAAGTTTTAGCAAAATATATCACATGGATATATGTTTTGAGTTTTTAACATTACAAAAAATAAATTTGGATAAATGTATCCCAGTTGGCATGATGTATGGTTTTTGTGGCTTTTGCCCCTTTTATTTTACTTTGCTAAAATGAATGGACAAAAAGATAAACATGTTGTCTCGTCATTTTTTAAATTACAATTCACCATATAATAGTCTAGATCATTAAAAACATTTTGATTTATCTTTTGATCAAACGGAATGATTTATTTATATTTCAAAATCACGTTCAATAAATTAAAAAATGAATGATGACAGTACACATTGAGTCAAAATGTATAAATTATTTATGTTATTTTCTCTTACTTGTAAAACTCAGGTTTTAAAATTTGTCTCTTGGGAATCGGAAGCCCGGAGTAAGAAATAGAATGTATCATCGCACATCATTCTAATTGCCCATTCATCTAGCATGTTGTAGAACTCAAGGATACACAATTGGCACATTTTTCTTCTTTGATTTTTTTACTTACTGTAGATTTTTTTCTCTCTCTATTATATAACACTTATCATGCAATGATAGAGTCGACTTTACTTTAATTTGTAAGTATCAATACTTTATCATTCTTGTAGAGTTTATTTTACTGTTTGTCACTTAAAAATGTTATTAGATACACGAAATATTTATTGTTATATTGATATTTTTGAATGGTTCTCTTAAAGTTTTTATCCATCCGCGTGATTGTAATGAAAGGTCAAATGAATTGGGATTTCCTTCCTGGGTTATATCATTTCGAGGCAAATGGAGCACTGATGATGAAAACGAGGAACCTTAAGAGAAAAATCAGGAGTTCTTATAAACTAAAAAACAAAACATTTCTCTATTGATTACCGTTCACGTAGATATTTTGAATGATAATAGATTTTGTACTACTATGTTCCTTTTTGGAGGTAACGTCAATTGCATCGGATATAGTTAGAGCTAATTATATCCTATATAGAGTACGATGTATGTACATGCTATAGATACATCTAAAAGCGAAAAGACTTTTCATTGTAGCAGGATAGAAGCAAGGATCAATTTTAATGATATTTTGGATCATTCTCTTTTTACATTGATCAATTGCAGATTATCCATCATGACCAATCAGCTATTTGCAAATAGAACCTTGCAATATAACATTCTACTAAAAAGAAGAAGAAGAGTACATATTAATAATACTCAATGAGCAAAAGTCAGCTTTACATGTATTGTAAGGGGAAACTGTCGGATTAATTTTAAATATATTTTACAGATATTAATTTAATTATAAGCTTTCCAATTTCAATAATTTAATCATAAAATTTTGTGCAAATTTCTAACGTAATCATCTAGACCAAATTTTTATTAGAAATCGCTGATTTGATGGCCAATTATAGTCTGCTATCCTGCGTGACACACAAATGCGTCATCAATTTCTAGTGAAGATTAATCAAAGAGACAACATTGAAATTTTGGTTAAAGATTTATGACTAAATTAGCAAAATTGAAAAAAAATCTTACACTTGAATTGGTATCTATATAATAAATTTATGTTTGGATCAATAATTTTTCCAGCATTATAGATTGGATCCAAATCCAAAAACAGCATTAGATGAGTTCTATTAAAACATCCCACAATATTTACCTATGAAATTTGGTTAAAATTTTCACATACAGTCTCTCTTTATTGGTACCTTAACTTTCACATAGTCGGCGCTATTTCCATAAATTTCTAGAGGGCATCAAACTGGGAGATCCTAACTTAAGGTGAATCCTAGCTTATGCTTGATAAAAGTGTTGCGGTATTTAAACATTAAACACTTACTAAAAACTTTTTGAACTACTCAATATTGATTGTATAAAATCTTTTTTATTTCTCTTTGATTTGCACTCGATGCTGACAAGGAAACTCGTCTGAATTTGACAATCGTGTGTTAATCTCTCTTCTTATTCAGTAATCTTCTCGAGCAGAACTTCCTATCGAGCCCGGGACAATTCTTTTTTTGGGGAGCTGCATCAAGAGCTTTTCGATGTTATTAATACCCATTTCATCATACGAGACAGAAGATGAATTTGATAATGAAAAAGAAATGGAGCAAAGGAGGGCCAGGCTATAACTTCGAGGGAGTGAAGAAGGATAGCTAGACTGAAGAGACATTCGGAGTGTCCCACCTGCTTTACCAGCTTTTTGCTTTAGCTGAAAGCCCCACCCTTTTTCCTTTCCCTCGGTAAATAATTGCGGAGGTTGGATGCCATGGGAAGAGCAGACTACTAACCTGTGTGATCCATCTCTTTTCAAATCTCAGGTGAAGATGGTGTCAGCATTTTTATAGATTTCTTTATTTTTTATTTTTTATTTTCGAGAGTACGTTGTTTCAGACAGAACTCCTCTAATTAAATATCCAAGTGGGGGGTAGATTTATTTAGTTTTTGCATGATTATACAAAGTACGGTCTTTGATGTCAGGAGCTTGGAAAGAAACTGAAAAGTAATAAAAGTTTGTAAAGACATTACAAACTTGTCAGTACAACGTTTAACATGTGATTCTACTTATTTAAAAGCTTACTTGCTGTTGCATTTATCCCTCCACAACTGTTCTTTCCCAAGAGAGGTTATATAAGGCATTTGGGAAAGACACCCTTAAAATTAGGAGTATCTCTGTCGATGATGTCATATAACAGACCAAAAGTCATATATGATATCTCATATCCAATTAGGTTGACAATATTTATTTTTACCGCATCGTGTTTAGGTTTTGACACCAAACACAACATGTTTGAGATATTTTTACCATATATAAACACGTAAAATGTACCTAGGCATGTATAAATGTATCCCAATGTATTTGAACATGTTCGGTTGTACATATGAATGACATATTAAATTTGATAATTTTTCGTTGCTTATAACATAGATATGCTTGGCATCCACTAATCCAAGCTTTAGTTTCAAGCAATTTAAATGGGTCGTACATATATAAGTTGAAAGGGTCAAGGTGCATGCAACCCATTTGCTCTTCGTGCAAAGACTGTTTGACTTTAAACAACAAGTGCGATTAGGCTTGACAAAAGTACATTTAACTATGCACCTGATACATGTCTTATCGAATCTTATGGATCTACTTAAAATTCAAGAAAAATACATATTTCTTAAGCTTGCTTAAAGTTGGAAAGACGACAATAGGAAAGGTATCATGCAATTTCGATATGACAACTTGTCACCTATCTATAGGCCTAAACAATATTTTTTTTTGGTCAAAGGCCTAAACAATATCTGAAAATCATAATTTACCAAAACAAAAAAAATCTGAAAAGCATGTATTGCGTGATCAACAAATATATTATTTAAAAATCCATTGATATCATAATTTGAAGATTATCTGCAATATATGCTAAAATTTTAAGCGGTTGGAATTTAGACAAGAAATTGTATAAAATCAGTTGTTTTTCGAAATAAGTATAGTCGAATATAATAACGGTCATCTCATCCATCGACAATGCATAATAGTCAGCATTTCACAATTCTATTTTGTACAAGCAATCTCTTGAATGTTTCAGTGTCCAGCAGCATCTGTTATTGAACTCATGGATTTCTAAATGGTCATGAGGCCATACAAAAGACTCCTTTAAAATCCCACACAAGGAGACTGCAGGTAAGCTAACCAATTGCTATCTATGTGTATTTTATATCACAATGGATCGTCATTTTTCTAAAGCCCCCAAAACTACGAACGATAGGTTGCATCCTAATAAAAAACCGCGTTGCTAGATGTAGAAAGAGCCCCCCAAGTACACAGCTGCTACGACACAGGAGATCATCACATGAAAAGAGAAATGGGCCATCTCAAAAGGAAATCAAGAAGAGAATACAAATTTCGAGCGACAGAAGAAGACAACATTTAGCAGTGAGAAAGAATATTAAATGAGTGGACAGCAGATTGCAAAATCAAAACCCCAGTTGTAAGAAGCACCACTGTGACAGAAAAACAGAGAGAGAGAGAGTTTGTGTGTGATTCTTCCGTGCCCAAAGAACCTTTCCCCTCTATCATCCATGAATAGTTATCCCTGTTTCTTCTTTGGCTCTTCCCTCGATTTGATCGTTCCTCCTCTCTCTCGTAATTTGCCATTGTTTATTTCCATAAAGAAAATTCTCTCTCTCTCTCTCTCTCTCTCTCTCTCTCTCTCTCTCTCTCTTTTCTTGCACTACCGCTGATAACACTGCCATTTTTAACTGGCAAACAGAGAGAGAGAGGGAGAGAGTTTTCATCGGGAAGGTAATAAAAAGCCCCTCAAGATAAGTAACCGTCCTCCTTCTCTTACCCAAAACGCGTGCATTTTCGTCTCTCTCTCTCTCTCTCAATCAAAAACTACCCACACAGAGATAGAGAGAGAAAGAAAGTAAAAGAGAGATGAGAGAGAGACTAATGCAGTCAATGAGCAGACAGAGAGAAAGAGACGATGATGCAGTGAAACAAGGGATAAAGAACACTCCCCCATTCTCGAGAGAAAAATATTTTGAGCAGGCTATGCTCTCAGAGAGAGAGAGAGAGAGAGACGGGGAGAGGTGTCGATGCCGATATTAGTGCACGTATAAAACTGACGACCCACTAGAAAGGAGGGCCACTATATTACGGATTTTTGTTTTTTTCCCCTTCTCTTTCTTCTGTGAAAGGGCCTGAACTTTGTGTAAGCATAAAACTCGGGAGACCAAACTGGGTGTTGTTGGTTTCACTCCCACTTACAGTCTTTTTAAAGGATCTAAAACTCACACACAAAGGATCTCACCATCGCTCTTTCGTTCTCTAGAGGGAGAGAGAGCTTGGAGAAAGAGAAGAAAGGGGTTTTGCATTAGGCCACACGCTATTAAACAACGTAGTAACGAGAGAGAGAGAGAAGGAGAGAGAGAGAGAGTATGGAGGGTGGTTCGAACAGCGCTAATTCGTCTTCCTGTTTGATGGCTTTTGGAGAGAACAGTCACCACAGTGGTGGTGGTGATGGGCTATGCCCGATGATGATGATGATGCCCATCAACACCATCACCTCATCATCCCATCCCCATCCCTATCATCAACATCATCACCACCATCACCATCATCAAAACCTAAACGCCAGCACCCACCAGTACTTTCTTGACCAAACAGCTCGTAATAGCAGCAGTGGTTCCTCTCCGATTCTCGACGACCGCAACAACAACGCGGGTGGTTCAGGCTCAGGCTCAGGTTGTTTCTTCATGGACAACGATGTCAAGGCCAAGATCATGGCTCATCCTCACTACCACCGCCTTCTCTCAGCTTATGTCAATTGTCAGAAGGTGAAAGAAAAGCGAAACACCCTACTTTCTCTCGCTCGCTCTCTGGCTTGCTCGATCTTTGTTCAGATGTTCATACCAAGGAGAAAAGAAGCTAATTGTCTCCTCAAAAACAAGTAAAAGAGAAAAGATAAGGACCCGAGGAGGGGAAAAAAGAGTTCTTTCTGTCACACTCAAGCAAGGCTTTTCCTTTTCGCATTTCTTTTATGGGTGTTAATTTAGTCAAACTGGGACGACCATGACTTGATAGGGTTAGTAGTTGTTGTTTCTTTTGCATTTTTTCCCTTCTTTGAAGAATTTATTTGCGAAAGCAGACGGCAGTCATATCTCGATGAACGTAGTTCATTCCTTCCCTTGATAAACAATTTCTTTACCCTTCTCTTTCTTGTATAATATATAGTTGCAGTAATAATACCTGCCGGCTTGTTGTTTAGCAAAATGAAAGAAAACCCCTTTCAGTTCGAACTGGAATTTTTTTTTCTTGAGAACCTTTTTGGTGATCTCGACAGGGAAATCTCCTCAGTTTCTTTAAGAAGTGTTGTATTACTACGGCGTTAAATTATAACCTACATATAGGTGGGAGCTCCGCCTGGGGTGGTGTCAAAGCTAGAGGAAGCGTGTGCATCGGCTGCGATAATGGCCGGGAACACCGGGATGAGCAACACAGGATGCATTGGTGAAGACCCAGCTCTTGACCAGTTCATGGAGGCCTACTGTGAGATGCTGATCAAGTATGAGCAAGAACTCTCCAAACCCTTCAAGGAGGCCATGCTCTTCCTCCAGAGGATCGAGTGCCAATTTAAAGCCCTCACTCTTGGCGTTCCTTCTGATTCTGGTACTAATCTACCTGTCTTCTTATTTGCAAATGGTCGCTCTGATAATATTTGGGATATTATCCTAACTCAAGCTTCTAATTGAAAACAGTCACGAACTCGATTTGGGCATGTCGTCTATTTTCTTTTCCCATTTTGATTTGATTTTCATGTTTAACCCCCATGCATGTGAACTATGAAGATGCGTATGGAAACTAGGAAGAGCTCGGTTTTCAAAAATGGTGGTTTCTTTGTTCTTTTTCTTACAGTGTCTTTTGCTCTCTGGTTAATATGCTTCTCGAATCGGCCTTTTGTTCTCGGTTATATAACTTTGCTTTTGTGCGTGTGCTAGGCTTTTTTCCCATTTAACGTACGATGTTTCTCTTCATGGAATGAAGAGGAATGGCACAACAACTGTTACTGTTGTCTCTCTCTTCTTGGAATTTGTGTGCATTCTTCTATATACCATTAATGACTATGTAGTAGTTCTATGTTGGCCTTTTGTATTGCACTTGCTAGTTATCTTGGGAATAGGACATATTTTGATTGTCCTCAAGTTTTACGTGAACTATAAATCTTTGGTTAATTCAAAATGACTAAAACTTGGGGAATTTTTCATGTCAACGTTGTCAAGTTTCTGGTTAAGTACGTCAGGAATAAAATATCAGAACAAAACAAAGGTTCCTTATATATGCAAATTAATATCGCAGTTAGTAGATATGAGGTAGCAAGATAATTTGATCTAGGGTTTCCATATATTTGGGGTTTGGATCAATTGAGAGTGAATGCTTGCTCCGACTTTCTCTGACAAATTCCATTTAAATTGGCTTCTTTATTCTACTCTTAAATGCCTTGATATTTGTAGCTTTTGCCGATTTTTCAAGCTCTGGTGTGGACCTTTCCTCTTCAAACATCTAGGAACTGTTCATTTATACCTGTGGCATCTCAGTTATTGTTGGGTATATGTAGATACACACGTATATAAGAGTAGAAAAAAGATTGTTCAAATATTTCTTCTGCATGTTTGTCGTGCATCCACTGGCTTCCTGATACACACATTATAATGGGGTGCAACATCTCAATTTTGGAAAATCTAAAACCAGCGGTTCTCTCAACTGTAGTAAATTTCAAAGCACACTATTTTTGGTTCGTATTCAATGGTCTAAATTATGTGCTTGGGAGAATCATTTGTAATTTTGACTAATGCTTTGTTGTGCATGTGTGTGAACCTTGAGAGAGCCTAGAGATCCATTTATATAATTCAGCCGCTTCTTTTAAGCCATCTATTTATATCCAATTTTACAATCAGTTTCAAAATCGGTCAGGAAGATGAATTTACATGTGCCGGGTCAATTTTTACACATCTGCTGACACACTCATTGTGGTGTTAATTGACATAGCAATTTTCGGCACAAAGATATTCTCCATTTCGTTAGTTTTGTTTGTTTTTGGTGCAAATGGCATAGAGGATTCTATAGAGGATCATCAGTTATTGTCCTGCCCCTTGGTTTGTTCTTTGTGTTTACGCTCCTTAACATGATTTATGCAAGTCTTTAATCTCATCGAGTTCATTTCTTCAGATAAGTGAGATTTATTTGAACTTTCAACTTTTTCTTAATGCAGGGTCTTCTCAGTGTTTGTATGTACTGTGGAGTTTTTCCTCTTAGCGTCTGTCATATATTGCAATATCACCGAACGACTTGTTTTATGCTACTTACGGTTTTCTTTCACAAGTCTGATCTTTGCAGGTTGAGCTTGGAAAGGAAGATGCGTCTGAAATCTGAAAATATAAATATGTAACATCGTTAAGCATACACAGTAACAGATTTAATTTCGACAATAAGGTCTTTCGGCATGGTTGACTTAATTTCATAATAGAGTAATTTTAGATATGCAAATGGTTAGCAAAACTGGTATTAAATAATCCTAACGGGGGACACGATCGTGTGTCATATCTACACTAATAACCCCAAAAAGTCATTATATAGCACATAAGATTTTGTATATTTTGTCTTAGGGATGTGCATTTTGTCTTTTTGGGGTGTGTGTAACCTGTTATGAAAAGGTTTTAGTGATATATATACTAGTAATGTAAATATTAGAGGCAATTAATAGTAAATAGAAGCATGATATTGGACCTAAAAACCAAGAGGTAAAGGTGACACTGCTAACTACCGCTTACTGGGTTTATGGCATTATTCAATGTTGAATGTCCAGAGCAAAGCGCACCTAAAAAACCTTTAATAATTCTTTACTACATTGTGATGGAAAACTCAAAAGGAGCTTTTTGTTTGGCTTTAACTTCAAACCAAACATACTGTAGCTTAGCTTTATGCGTTAGCTTTAGGTTTAAATTTCCAAAACCAAGGCTTGTAATTTTTGTTTGTGGTGCAAAGGACATTTTAGTGGGTCTCTAAGCCACTTGAGCAGACCTTAATAAGGGTTTGAGCACAACTAGCAGGGAAGGTTTTGCACGAAAATAATTTTGGACTTTTACTTTGCTTCCGACAGTGAAAAAGAGTCATTCTTTGAGCAGTTTCTAGATGGAAAAAATGCCTTTAAGATTAATCAATCGCATTCATCCTCTTAATAGAAGAATTATCCCTTTATAGTCTGGTTTTGGGATAAATTTATTGCAACACTGGTGTTTTAGATCAAATGCTTAAATACAGTAGCTTGACAATTAAATAATGGCAACAATGTAACTTGGGTAATTTACTTTTCGTTACTGAACGTTACCACAATATATCTTACATTCGTGGGAACAGCATGGTCTAAGAGGAGCTCAAAATGTTTCAAGTGCATTACTGAACACTACCACAACATGATCTTATGTTCGTGGGAATAGCATGGTGTAAGAGGAGCTCAAAATGTTTGAAATGCATTAATTGCTCGTGGCATAGTTGCTGAATATGTGATCAGTGATAATTGAATTAGCATTTCTCATTATCATCTGCAAAGGAAACTATCTGACTGAATAGGTTGGAAGTTGTATTGGGCGATGGAGCATTTGGTTTTTGATGAAGACAAATAAAAAATATTGTTTGGGTTGTAGTTATTTTGAGAGGAAGTTTCAGAAGTTAGACATTCTGTATTTCTTTACCTTACTTCCTATTTCCTTTTTATATAATTATGCATGTAATACCTTTTGCGTCACTTGCTCGGGCTTGCCACCATGTGGCGTGAGGCATACCATTGCTTGCTATCTATAGGACGTGTAGATTATATACTTTAGTTTGATCTTATATGCATATCTTGATTAATGTGTTTTCCTGAGTGGCTGGGAGCATTCGCAATAGTATGATTTAGCAGAATCTTTTATTCATATCTTAGTTGGTGGCAAAGTTCAATCTGGTAAGCCTGTACTACCTGATGTGAGATTAAATTAAATGCTGGGAAATTCCAAGTTCCTAAAACTGGAAATGAAAAATTAGTTTGATATCTTTAATGTTTGCCTGCATATGATGCCGACATGAATTGCTCTTATAGTAGGAAAAAGATAACTAATGACGAAATGGGATTTTTGAAATCCAGAAAATATTCTAATTCAGTTGCTAAATTAAACCACGGTAACTGATTTTTTTGGCCCATTGAAGATATTCTTCCAGAAAAAACCCTATAAAAGGTCAAGGTACTTCTGTAAACTTCGTTGACAGGCCCATGACCAAACACCATTGAATGAGGTGTGATGTATTCGTGAGCTTGTGCAGCCTGCTATTATATATTTGTAACTGGGTGACAAATCTATTGTTACCAATGCATGTCTGTAATTTGATTTGTATGTCCACATAGACTTCAGAAAATGCTTATTGTATTTTTTCATGTTGATAGTGGCTTTGAGTGAGGCTTTTGTATAAATTTGTAACTTTGTTGAAATACCCAATAAATGCCACTGGATGTATTCTTGATCTCCCGCAAGATGCTATTATAGTTTTGTTACCCAGTGACAAATCTATTGCTACTGATGCATGTCTGTGATTTGATTTGTATTGCAAATAGACTTTACAGAATGCTTACCGTACTTGTTCCTGTTGCCAGCGGCTTTGAGTGAGGCTTTTGATAGGAATGGCTCATCTGAAGAAGATGACGTGAACAACTTCATTGACCCCCAAGCAGAGGACAGAGAGCTCAAGACTCAGCTCTTGCGGAAGTACAGCGGATATCTTGGTAGCCTCAAGCAGGAGTTCATGAAAAAGAGGAAGAAGGGGAAGCTCCCAAAAGAGGCCCGGCAACAATTGCTTGATTGGTGGAGTCGACACTACAAATGGCCTTACCCATCGGTAGTCATCTACATTCTTCAACTCCACCATTCTTTTTTATGATCCATATAGAATGTTCTTCACAATGGATGTTTATATGATAAAACAAGCATGATGGTTTTCATATTGACTAGTCTATGGTATGGCTTGAGATTTAATCGATTGGTTGCTTGTGGCTTTCGGAAATATTATCCTATCCATGTGACGTCTTTACTAGTGGAAAATTAATTCTTTGCGCCAGCTGTGTACCTTAAAGTAGGTTTTTAAAATCCTTCATTAATGTTTGCAAGTTTCCATTTGTGCAATTACATTCCTTTGGTGCAAATACACTGATGATGTAGACTGGAGATGTTGCATTCAATACTGACGCTTCATATAATTGAGAAAGTGCCGCCATATAGTATGATTTATTAAGTTGGGTCATAAACGGACTCATTTCACCAAAGCAGAATTTTGCCCAGATGACATGTGACGATCAAATGAAACCCTGCTTGACATGCATAAGTCACATGTTCTGCCACACCCTAATATTGGGTCTGCATGTACGGTTTACTTTCCAATGCCAATTGCTCTAGACTCTGAGCACCTAATTCACCTCGTTTTGCATGGCTAGGTATTTGAAATATTTCTTGGGTCTCATTTGAAATAACAGGAATCACAGAAACTAGCTCTGGCAGAATCAACCGGGCTTGATCAGAAGCAAATCAACAACTGGTTTATCAACCAAAGGAAGAGGCACTGGAAACCATCGGAGGACATGCAATTCGTGGTGATGGATGCCACTCACCCTCACTACTACATGGACAATGTGCTCGGCAATCCCTTCCCCATGGACATCTCTCCAACCTTGCTTTGAAGTCGATGGTTGATATTTGCTAATATTGTTCGACGCTAATGTCATCATGACCTCTGAATCTGCCCTTTCTGAGTGTTGTAGACCACCTAATCATTTGATGGCAAGTTGTGAAGCTTATAAGTATACTCTGTGATGTGCCAGTTTGGAGCACTTGGAAATGCTTGATAACATCCGATAAGATTATGACCTGTTAGCTATATTTGAGTTTCGTGGATGACTATGGTTATTTTCACGGCTTTGGCAAAGGATGAGTTCAGACATTATGTCGAAGGTAATTTTGGTGAGGATTGGCATATCATAAGCTTCAAATTTCACACGTACCAATTAGCTAGCGTGGTCCATAACTGAAAATTAGATTAGATCCGTGTGCGTTAATTTGATTGGTGATGCTGGTGTAGACTTTGATTATGGTATTTCGATGAGTGAACTCAACTTACAAGAAGTGCATCAACTGAAGCAGCATATGATGATTTTTCTAGCGTCTATGGTAAGACCTTATATAATTAATGAGAGTCCACGGTGAGTTATTGTAAGTTTGAATATTGAACACCTTCAAGCATGTCGATGTGATCCAAATAGTTACCGGATCATCATAATATCTCTTTTTTTACAGCATTAGGATGATAAATGGTCTACACGTGAAGTAAACCAAATTATTATTCGAAATAGGAGGAGGAGACGTGCAAGTAATTTACTCGAACACAGATGTTTTAGGATAGAGGGATGAGGACGAATTGGGGATTTTGTTCTGGTCTGCCGTAAGGCGCCGGGACCTGATGGCCGGAGTGTGTTAGACGGTGCTGGCAGACTATAGGCAATCGGGTTATGGAGGCAGGGTCAGATTTCCTTCCCATGGACAACTTCTTCAGGAGGCCAGTAATGCTATAATCTCTCTCCGAAGAAGGAGAATGCAAGCAAGCTTTACTGATCCTGTCCTATCTCCTGCTGCAATACTGTTTATAAGCGCATATCTAAGATTATCGCTTCAAGGGTTATTCCTGCGTTCCCGGGTTTCATGGGCCACCAGCAGTCCGACTTTGCTCAAGGGGAGCAGAAATGAAGATAATACATCTTGCTTGCACATGAGTTGTTTCACGGTCATCGTGCTGCAGGTGTTCTACATAGGTGCACATCATGAAGGCTTCTGGCATCGATCGAGTGGGGTTTCCTGAGAAGAACCGTTCACCTCATCCGGCAGTGTGTCGCTACAGCTTTAAGTTTCTCAGTGTTTCTCGATGGGGAACTGGTGGGGATTCTTCCCTAAGCTCTTGGGGATCCGTCAGGAAGATCCATTGTCCCTTGAGAATACCCTCAGGACTTGTAAGTGCAAGCTCGTATTGTGTTCTTTGTTCTTGTTGCAAATTGATAACTCAGCACTTCTTAGTGTTGTCTCCTTTTGAGGGTTGAGAGCTGATAGTTTGTCGGAAGATTATCTCAAGGACAATGCAACATGATACATCACATTCTAGGATATTAACATTCTACAAAATGGGAAAGCTTACATGGTCAGAACTTAACGCTGATCTATCTTGGATACTTGGTGGTTAACTTGGCACTAAGAATTTGTTATGTCGGAAGAGTGGCACCTTGTATGCGCCGATTTCGATTTATCGCACCTGATGGGCTTTATATACATATTTTCCTCGATCTCCTGTATGTTCAAAAGCATCATAGCATCGAGGAAAATATAAAGAAGGTGCTTGCTTTTCTAAATCATCTTCTTCCCATGATTGTGAAATTTCTCCAAATTCACACTCCCTCCCGCGGGTCCAATTTCTCCAAATATAGCATGGTGCCGGTGTCTTCCTATAAGTAACGACGGGTGGAGAGAAAGATGGACTTATAAATCAAAAGTTGGACTTATGGCGAGAATGTTGTTCAACGAACGAGAGCTATCTTATAGAGCCCGTCATGTTGATTTTAGAAAACTATAATTTTAAAGAACTCGAAACAAGCTACAAGATGCAACCATTCTCCTAGTGTTGCGTCCGTGGTTCACCTCTCTGTGATTAATTTGGGCTCTATCCCTATCGAAAAAGACCCATAAAAAGATTAAAAGAAAAAGAAAATGGAAGAGTACTTTATTGAAGTCAACCAGCCAGTATGTTGGAACGTTTATTGAAGTCAACGAGCCTGTATGTTGGGGCTTCCTTTAGTTTTATTGGGCGTTACTTGTGTTGTGGCTTGTGGGCTTCTATTTTAAGGAGAAATCTCTAATGGGCTTTCTGCGAGGGCTTTTGGACCTGAGCCCACTACGACCATGAATGACTGTGTTTCATGCAACCTTTTTCTTCTTCTCCTTCTGTATTTCATGCAACCCAAAGAATTTCACGGTTGTAATCAAGAATCGCACAAACTATTTCATATCGGGCATGATAGAACTTCGCCTTTTCTCAGTGGAAACGTATTATAAGTAAAAAGAAAAATAACGCAAATAATTCCATAACTTTGATCCAATGTGCAATTTGGTCTCGCGACTTTTAATTTGTTCAATATGATCCTTAAATTTTAGCTCACTATGCATTGTCGTTTCCGAACTTCTAAATTATTCAATGTAGTCATTGAAATTTTTGTACATATTCAATTTGATGTCTAGATTATATGAAAATATTCACTACTTTCGTTGTACCTAAATTAATCGAATGATGACATTGAACATCTGCAAACTGAATTTGTATAAAAGTGTTAGGGATCACATTAAACAATTTATAAATTAATGGACCACATTGAGTTGGAGTTCATTAATCATATTGAATAAATAAAAAAGTTTAGGGATCACATTCCTGTAATAAAAAGGCATCAATTGAACATGGGTTTTGTCAACGTGGTACTTGTTAAGTATATTTGTCAAAATGTTTAATTGTGCAAAATATGAGAACAATTGTCAAGGTGGAAACCGTAAAGTTTCCTTAATGAGTTCTCCAGCTGGTGTCCTAGGGACATCCATCGAAAAAAATGTTTCTTTCATTTGAATATCTATATATTCATTACACATATATGCGGCCTTTTCCCTAATCGGTATATGTTAATAACACTAATCGAATTACAAAAGCAATGCTAAACTTACTAAGTCTACTTTAAATAAGTTGGCTTATCAAGTGATTTGTCGAACTGTGATTGGTTCTTGAACATGATCCATGTGCTTAAAATGCGACTTATGATTTGACACATGACTTGGTTAATCAATTTTGTGTACCATCCTCATAAGTCCAACATAATGCATGCAGAAATCAGTAGGCTCGGGAACTTTGATTACGACGATCCTAGCTAGTATCAATTTGTTCTCTTCGACCGAATAAATTATAGCATACGTGAGACATATCATCAATGTCGTTGTTCCCGATGTGTATGCAAATATACAATAATGATATCTTTCTCAAGAGTTTCCTCTAAAATCGACATATGAAATTCTAATTTTCAAGAGATTGATTGTTCTTCTTATAATGACTGCTTTTCTTGCACCCTCAAGTCATCTTGCTTTTCACTAAGATTGGTGCCGTCTCATTTATTTCCTCGTGTTTTAATGATAAAAAAGTTGTTTTAACGAGTTTCAATACTACAAATTGGCAATTGTAAATGCGTAATTTCGTCCTTTCATATTCATGAAAGACATATATTACCATTTATATATATACACTCTCGTGAATTTACTCACATATGCATCATCAACAAATTATCGCAGGTTTATTCCATATGAGCATTGCTACATGGAAGATGATTTGGGATGGGTGGCAAGATCCTAGGTTACTCATGTTCGTTCGGAATGTCTAAGAGAGTTTTGCCTCTATGAGCTCAGACCAAAAGACGTTAGGAATAACCTGGTACGTTGTCTCCCCCTCTGTAGTGGGCTTAATACTGGCTCACATCCTCCTAAGACGTGACAATCAATGATTGCCCCGTATTCCTCCGACGTGTGAGTGGCATTCTATCTACGGTCATACTTCTATATAAAGAAAAAAAATACATCCCATCTTAATTGTTTGTGCCTAATCCTTTGTCCTTGTCATTGGTTAACATCGTCAAATTGCTTTATGTGACCTTGCCTTACATGCCAAAATATGAACATTGTACAATGCTTGCGGGGCGCCACATGAGCAATTCAAAGAGCAAACAAAGTTTTATTGAGAAGGCGGGCCGAGTGTGAGCAACCTATGCCGTGTTGTGCTCAAGAAAGGATTGTCGAAACCAAATTTGGAGAGAGAGAGAGAGCATGCACGTTAAGGATGATTGGTTCCCGGAGCAGTCCGGTTTCCCTTGAAATTGGAAACCGGATCAACTAGTCTTGTGATCGGGCCCATTTGTTTGAGCTAGTTTCTGGGTGGTCTAATAGGACCGCAAAAATTCTAAAAAAAAGTTGAATTTATTTACTTTTTTATTTTCTAAATAAAAAATTGGGTAATGATTAAAAATTCAAAAATGTAAAATTAATTTTGTTTCATTTTTTTATATCTTAAAATTATAAATAATTTAATCAGTCAAGTCCGATTCGGTCTTCATAAGAACTAGGAACTAGACCACCACCTCCGGGAACCGAACCAAACCAATTTGTCTGGACTGGTCGAGGCGGTCCAATTTGCTCGCCCCTAATGCGCACCAAGGGAATGAGATTGAGTCACCTCCTTGGACACGGTTAGTGAGGTTTGTGCAACTCTCGCTCGCCGATGGCAGGTAAGTGTCACCAGAACCACCTCATTTTCAAGGACAAGGGTCGCGACCCTCACCATTCAAGGGTCTTGTGATCCTAGCCGGAACATCTCCCGTCCCTCACGAGGGTCACGGCTCCTCACCCCCGTGGTCGAAGAGCGTGCCTTCCCTTTGTGCCGCTATGTGCATTTGGGTTCGGTAATCGTCACATGAACATGTCAAACACTGCAAACGAGGATTTTTGAATTCTCAGAACCTCTCGCACTAGGTCGGACCTCGGTCTCTCTCTCAATTGCCGACATGGTGCCGCGCCAATGATACCTCCCCAATTTAACCACATCATCGTTCGCGGCATCTGCTATTTGACGAGGCGAGCCAACTCTCGATAAGCGGACCCGACTGTTACGAAAAGACTACGGACTACTTTGAACAAAAGAAGATCGAAGATTTTTGAAAGTCGAAGTTTTTTTTTTTTTACCTTTCATGCTGGCCTAATGTTAAGCGAAATTAGTAGAAATAAAGAGCATCATTAGGGTAAAAGACGAGATGAATCTAATTAAACTAAACGCCGGACTGACTTGTTCAGTAAAGCTCGGTTGATGAGTCTCTTTCTCTCTCTTCTCTTCTCCGATATCCATGAATACCACCACCGAGCACCAGCGCTGGTCTCCTCTCCTCCGTCCTCTTCCCAAAATCTAGGGTTCCCCCTCGATCGTCGCTGAGCTCACGCTCAGCATTTCCTCCCCCAACCCGTCCTCGCCGTCCTCGGCCCTTCGAATCCCTCCGCGGAGTCGCTCCGGCCAGCCGTTCGAGCCCTACCCAACCGCCCATGGCGAAGACCCGACCGGGCCTCATGGCCAAGCCCAAGCCGGCGAAGAAGGACCTCGACTCCTACATCATCCGGGGCACCAACAAAGTGGTTCGTGGTGTGTTTCCTCCCCCAAAACCCAAAACTCCGTCGCTTCAATTTACGACGTGTCGTGTTAGCTTCGTGCTTTCGGAAAAAGAAAAAACTGCCGGGTGTTCCCTGTTTTCTTTCGTGTGATCGGCGTATGTTCGTTCGGGTTTTAAAGCTAACGTGGGGCGGGGTTCTTTTGGTGTTTTTGTTGAAGCTGGCGATTGCGTGCTGATGCGTCCGTCGGACACCGGCAAGCCCCCGTACGTGGCGCGGATTGAGAAGATCGAGTCGGACGCCCGTAACAACGTGAAAGTGAGGGTGCGGTGGTATTACAGGCCGGAGGAGTCGATTGGAGGGAGGAGGCAGTTTCACGGCGCTAAAGAATTGTTCTTGTCTGATCACTTCGATGTGCAAAGTGCGCATACTATCGAAGGCAAATGCATTGTGCATACGTTTAAGAACTACACGAAGCTTGAGAATGTTGGGGCGGAGGATTACTACTGTAGATTTGAGTATAAGGCAGCTACTGGGGCCTTTATACCTGACCGTGTTGCTGTGTGAGTATCTTCATTTGCGTTTTGTTTAGTATCATTTTGTGGTTTGTGTATCAAGGTGGAGATTTGATATAGTGTTGGATGCTTTTATTTTTAGCTGATGTGTATTTGCTGGATATGTCTTTATTTGACAGGTATTGCAAGTGTGAGATGCCATATAACCCGGATGACCTCATGGTGCAGTGTGAAGGATGCAAGGACTGGTATACATTTAGTCTTTGCCTCTCATCAATGAGACTAATTGGTTGTTCAATTACATTTTTGACAATGTTGAGGAACTTGCTTCTGATGTTGTGTGGATTTTTTTGTCGAAGATTTACGAAAGATCAGTTCTTGGGATGTAATAAGAATGTTCAATGGCATGATAACTTGTGGACCTTATTCTAGAAGAGTTAGAAATGATTCTAACGTTGTTCGCCTACAAGGAATGTAGTTATATAGAATTACCTGAAGATAAATAAAAAAAGTTTAAATTTTGGCAAAAGTATGTGGGACAGGTTTGCTAGTTGTAGTCACATCTATACTTTCAAAGCAAATGAGAAAAATCTGGAGTTATGTCAATGAATTTTCACCCAGAATTTTGGATTTAGATGCTACATAGTGAAACTCATGCTCTTTCACGGTGATGTTGAGGCATTTGTTTGTACTTGTCTGCCATGCATTGTGCAATATATTGGCTTTTAACAGAAACTCTGGCGGTACCTTCATGTAATTCAGAGTTCATTGTGCTCCCTCATCATTTTCCTCAGGTACCATCCAGCATGCGTGGGTATGTCTATTGAAGAAGCTAAAAAGCTTGAGCACTTTGTCTGCTTCGAATGTTCTGATGATGAGGTGAAACGAGCAGAAAATGGATTTTCTTCGCTACCAGTAGCTGAAGTAAAGGTAATAGTGCTTTCTGCTAAAGTCTGATGATTTTGTTTTCCCTCTGTTTTGCCATTTCATTGGTTTGTAGTTACCTTGAAATCTGCTTGGATTGTTTTGGTGTAAGATCTAGCTGTGGTAAGGATCAAAAGTTCTTCATTTTATTATTCAGTTTACACGCAAAGCTAAACAAAATTCATGTAGAAGTCAAAGACATACTTTGTTTGATTTAGTTTACTGCTTGTAGCTTTGGGATGGAAGATTAGTTAAATTTGCTCTATTTAGAAAATTGAAAGGACTGTTATCATTTATTTACTACTTAAAGAAAGCAGATTTTAATTGCATTCTAGATTGCTATGGAAACGGTGAAATTTTAATTGAGGCAATAAGATTTAATGTATTGCGTTATTTAGAAATAAGGGAAATCAAGATAGTTTACCTGGAAAATTTCCTTTTTTTCCTATTTCAATTTTTTTTTTATTTTCGCATGTGACGGTAATCTGTTGATCTTTGTGGCACCTAATGGTTACTAAAGTTTTCATTCAGGATGTCTGGCTTCCTATTTTTAAAAGATTAATTGTCCTTCTATTGTCCAAACGACTCTAGTGTCTTTACCTCTACAGTACATTCTAATTTTTTGTATAGTTTTTACATTTTTGAAGAATAGGATCAGCCTAATTGAAGAATATATCGCTTTTGCAAGTAATCAGATCATGCTGGACAAGATCAGAACACGAGACATGAGTTTATTGATGAAATCTCCTTATTTTGTTACTTACTCCTGTATTACGTGATTCTTTCTAGTGAAGATATCTGGGAATGTGTTTGGGTTACTTAGAGAATTAGGTGAAGATATCTGGGATTATGTTCAGGTCACTTAGAGTATCATCAGTTGTACTTTCATTGTACTCGTTTCATACCAAGAGGTAGTTATTTCTAAATACCTGACTATTATCTTGTTTAGTTAAAACTGGAGATGCTTCATCATGACCTTAACATAAGAAAATCTTCTCCTGATATTTTAAGATGATTCATTTCTTTAATTTTTTGGCTTACTTGGACAGAGAAGAACAAATGCGCATTTTTCGAGGTGCTGAATCCTCTTGGGATTTTTTAGGGATAATTGGTTGTCCAGTCTTCATTTTTGGTTTTTTAGGAATAATCTTATGTTGGAAATGCTAGAAACAGTTATTGGTGTCCTCTACTGAAGCTGTTTTGTGTAGGGGCAGTATCTTCTTAATGAAATCTATCTTGGTTTTAACATCCCCCCCCCCCCCCCCCCTCTAAAAAAAATAAAAGAACGAAAGAAAAGCTTCATTGACCCTTTTGTTTCAACGAGTTTTAGAAATTAGTCCTTGCATCTTGTCCTTTTTGTTTCCCCTTCTCTTTTTGTTGTTTTTGAATGGTCAGGCTCACCTGCAAGGACATTCAAGCGCAATTAACCAGGTTGAGCATTGTCTGTTTAGGACCATCTAAGACGTTCTAATTTGGGCTATTGGAAACTGATGACTGGTACATTGGAACTGTTTACCATTCATTCTGATTTTTAAATATTGTTTTGGAGAAGGTAACTTTTTGGCATATAACGTGCATCATTTGTGAGTTGATTGAACTCAAACTACTTTCGATTATGGAGAAGAATGAGGAGGCATAGTGTAACTACCAATCATGCTCTCAGTCTTTGAGGGCGATCATTCTTTTATCCCTCTCTCCATGAAAATGCGTTCAAATGGGCGATAATGGCATAAGTCCAGATATTTTATCCCAAATTCCAAAAGCAATTTCTCTTGCTCCCACTTCCTTTTTGCTTTTCCTTCTCAAGATTCTGAAGCATGACTTTTACTTGACAGAAATCCGCACCTAATGCTTCTGAATTATCCGCATCTAATGCTTCTGAATTATCATTTAATGAGATATCTGTGAGCCCTTATGTGCAGCATCTCTCTTGGCATGTTAATGGCAGCATGGGCTTATGATTCTTTGCAAGTAATCTATCTGCTCTCACTTTTCACCCTCTTTCCCCTCTGCTTCTTAAGGTTCCCATGCATAACTTTTAACATCTTAGAAATGTGCACCTGATGCTTCTGAAAATGTGGTTGCTGAGATATTGAAGACATTAAGAGCCCTTATATTAGACCTGTCTTGTCCACGTGATTTTAATTAAGAACTTAAGAGGGGCTTTTTTGAGGCAGCATTTGCCTGTGATTCGTTACAAGTAATGCTTTTTATAATGCTTAATTTGCTTAGTTGAGTTTTATACATGTCTTAGGAGGAACAGTTTCTTTCATTAAGTGGTGCCACCAAAAATGGCCAGTCATGTTTTGGATAGTTTTTGGTACAGTAAGTGAAGGGAGGGAAACCGTGATTGCAAAACAAATTTGCTTCTTATCAAAATCCTGAGTGTCTATATGCCCTTTGAACTGTAATACATTTGTGTCGCCTATCATTTATGTTGCAAAATTCCTTCCATCAAATTCATGATAATTGTAAGTTTTTTTCTTTACGGTTATCATAATGCAGAACTTGAATTTTCCATGATAAAGAAGCAGGTGTGCTTGTCGTCAACTGACTACAAGGATGGATATCTTGCAGAATTTAAGGAAATGGCAAGAGTTATAAAAAAGCTAACATAGCACTGACATTTAGTTCATTATATCGATTCATCTCTTTCTTCCCCCTTTTATTTCTGATTTTTTCTAAATAGTAGGCGCGAAAACAGAGTTTGTCATCTAAATATACGGTGAATATACTTTTGCTATCCCCTTCTAGGGCTCATTTTGTTCTGTCCATTCTATAGTCTCATTCTTAGTGAAATGACAAGTGAATTCAGATTCTTGAGCAGTCAAGGGCATTCGTTTGTCTTTAAAGCATCTTCTAGGCTGTGGCTGTGCATTATCCTGATTCATATTCACTTCACCTGAAATGGAGATTGTGTGCCTTGACTTTCTCAAATTTGACAACAAACCATTAAAAGCTTTTCCATGATCTATAGTAGAATACTTCGAGATCAATTGGTCCTAGATGTATGGTATAGGCTTATGTGCTTAAGAGTGAAGATTCACGCAATGTCAGATGTGGGACGATTAGTCAGATGCATAGGTTGTAATGCACAGTTCTCAACTCCTTAATGTGGATTACGTAAAAACTCAACTAGTATGACGTTGTCTGGATTTGAATTGAACAAGTGTACTTTCTACAAAATTTAAAGAATATATTTCCCGGTGCAGTTCAATATGATCCTTGATTCAGCTTTTATAACAAGGGAATATATCTGCCCCATATTTACATTTTCATGATTTCACTTAGGGATTTTTTTACAACTTAAGGGCTACATACATGGTATCTTAAAAAAATTCTTGCATGATATTGTGATGACCTAGCAATCTTGCAGTAAATGTAATTACAGGACTATTAAGTAGTGAGATAGAAGATATTAGAATTGTGTTCACGCTTATGCATATTGCTGTTTCATATTTGATATGCCCTAGCTACTTGTCTAAGCTAATGTACAAGTACCGTGTTTTGGTGGACAGCCCATTAAATCATTTTACTACATATTGTAGAAAGGATGCTGCTCGTGGTTTTGGCTTCTTTTTGGAAGAATGATCTGTCTTGGTTCTCTCTTTGTTTAACCTATCATGAACCATTGAACCACTACGTATGCATAATTTCAGTGACATCCCTTCATCCCTAGTTCTGTTTGCTCCCCCAAGTATTTACTCATTGATCCACAAATCATTTTTCAGCATGAATTGTGGTCGTGGACTCTATTTCCTTGAGATTTGGTGGGAGGATTTGCTTTGATGCATCATATTGATACAATTAGTGTAGTGAGCATGTAATGTATTCTTGTACACAAAAGGAATTATATACTCTTGCCAGCACATCCTTACAAACAATGATTTTTAGTTGATCTCAAAGATGTGTTGATTTATCAATGGGTGCCAACTGTATACAGGTTGACTCCAAGCGTCGGAAGAGATGAAGGTGAGATGTCACCTGGACGTGGCAGTTGCTGCTGGATGATGAGGCATCACTGTTATTATTTGCAGAAGTACCTAGTCGTTCTATGATGTGTACAGTGCTGCGTACCATGGTCTGACAGGATGATGTTAATGACTTGCGTGCGTGTCGTAGGAAATGTGTATCTGCACTAGATTTAGGAGTCGTGATGTAATCTGTAGTGTGTCCAGGCAGAAAATTTGGTTTTGGAGTTGCCCTGCTTCGTTTGGAGTCGAACCTTGTGGAGTGGTAGAAACTCTGAATACCCGGTTTTCCTCGAAATGTTTATTAAGCTTTATGTGAAACTTATGTCTGAGTCATCTGCTCAGTTATTACATGCTCACGTGCTGACATTCACTAGGCCAGCAACGCAAAACAATTAAGAAATTCCGTTGCTAATTTAGCACCATTGATAATGATTCAGACCACCAATAAACTGTTATTCGATCAGTTTCTGCAGTAATGGTTGATTCGCACCAGTCCTCCCTTCACAGTATTCATGTAATTGGTTTTAGCCGCTAGTTTTTGTTTCCTTATCAAGGTCAGAGATTTCGATGTCTAAGCCAATTATTGAATTTTGTCAATAGTTAAGTGTGTGGTAGGTCGGAAAATCAGAAATTATCAGGCAATACAATTTTTTTTGGTCTTTTGCCATCTTTATTAACATGGTTGAGTCGATGATATCATTCCTCCAGATGTTCTATTACAGTAATATTTTTTTTGTTAGGCCCCAAGGCACATAGTTATTTAGTAGAATATGGCGATTTCATCCGAAATGGAATATGGGTAAATAAACATAGTAATTTCCAAAGAGATCCGAATCAACGCGGATGTCTGGTGTATTATCCTTTTTCTGCTGGGCCCCGTTTCTCCTAGATCAAAATGTAGGATTAGTTTCGAAAGTGAATTACGGCCAAAAAGACTCATTGAGCTGTACATTTCGACTTGCGAATTTTTGTCTAATATGCCTTGTATGCGTACACCTGTAGAAAAAGATCATGAAATGTAAACGATTCTCTAACCTAAGCTCCATCTCGCAGAGAATATAATCCTTTGGAGGCACCATGCTGAGGTACACCAGGCATTATTAAGGATATACATCTTCATCGACAGTGAATATGATAGAAGTTCAGTCCAATTTCAGCTTTAACCATGGTCATCATCACGTGTGGAGAGAGAGTCGCAGCAAATGCAGATGAGAACACGTGAAAAAGACCAGAATCCTACTTCAAACTTAGCAATCTGCGTACGTTGAACTGAAATTTTTGAACCGTAACTGTCCTAACTTATATTATGCAATTCACCAACTTTCTTCACATTTAGCTTGTGAATAAGCATTACTTTGCCACCTTATAAGTTTGTGTGTGAATCCGTTGTTTGATAATTAATTACACCATTATCACAAACCTCACATTTTGTCTTCCACAAACTACCAAACATGAATCGCCTGGGGTTCAATCCAGCTACGCGGAGAGATGTCGTGCTTCTTGCTTTTGTGATTTTCAGGATTTGTTTTGCGGAAAAGCGAGAGATTTACTTAGCTCTAATGGAAGGAGACCCTGTTGCCTTCGCCGGCGTTTCTTCCTCACATGAGCATGGGTTTGGCTGGCGCAATTTGAATAGGTAAGCAGGATAATCGACTTTCTCAAGCTTTGCTCGGCCAAAACTAACAGCAAAGGATTCAGGTTCATTAGATTAGATCTGTTTAGGCTCTAGCCCTAGGTAAGGGAAATGGTTTTCTTGTATTTTCGATAAAGCATGTCGTTTGTTTTGGTGAATGATTGTAAGGGAAGTGTCCAGGGCTCACGCAAAGCGACTGGTGGATTCTCATGACCAACTTCTGCACAGTGTTTTGGAGACTGGAAGCTACAAGAAACTGTACAGCTTCAATCATGTTATCAATGGCTTCTCCGTCCACATCACAGAATCTCAGGTCATGATAGGTTTCTTCATCTTTACCATCCTATAATTCTTCTTTATCAGATGACCCAAAATGAAAGTCGGTTAACCTAGAAAATTTTAGTCGATCCTATTGTTGCTTTTTATCATACTGCGGTCAAGGAAGCACTGATAAAAAACCATTGATGAGCACTGATGGACTCAGGTTAATTAAACACCATTAATAAGCATTGATAAACACGCCGAAGGATGAACTCCATGTGTTTTGGCATTGTGAATGACCGAATCGGGCCGGCGTGTCACGTACTAGATTCCATTGAACGTATGATATCTGCGCATGAATTCCGATTCCGAAATTTTTTCTCTCCACACACCGCTACTTTTAAGAGAATGAAGGATGAAACAACGAGAAAAAAACGAAACAGTACCGTCTCTGACTCTGTTCCTTATCAATCATCAGGCCAAGAGGCTCAAGGAAACTCCAGGAGTGAGGCTCGTGGAGAGAGACCGAGGAGCCAAACTGATGACCACCTACACCCCTCAATTCCTGGGGTTACGCCAGGGTGCTTGGAGGCAGCAAGGTGGGCCCAGAAAAGCTGGCGAGGGCATTGTCCTCGGCTTCGTCGACACCGGGATCAACCCGGCGCACCCAAGCTTCGCGAACGTCGGCCTCCCACCTCCGAACGGTACTTCTCGATTCTCCGGCGCGTGCGAGACGGGCCCGCTGTTCCCTGCAATCTCGTGCAATGGCAAGATAGTCTCTGCGAGGTTCTTCGCCGCCGGGGCTGGAGCCGCCGCTCCTCTGAATCCGTCGGTGGATATATTGTCACCTTTTGATGCTGTCGGGCATGGAAGGTTCGTGGCTGATTTAAGTCTGTGTTTCTGCTGTTTACTATCGACGTAAAACCACCATCGCCGCACGAGCTTTAACGTGGGGAACTTACTCAGTTAGGGTTTCTTTCTCTCTCTCTCTCTCTCTCTCTCTCGCAATCATGAAGCCACGTGGCGTCAATAGCGGCGGGGAATCCAGATGTTGCGGTCGTCGCAAATGGCTTGTACGGATGGGCCAGCGGGGTGGCACCTGGAGCGAGGTAATAACATCCATATGATGGTGGGGGGCCAATTACAACTTCTATTGCCCCGTGAACTTATGGTTAATCCGACCTACGTGGCAGTTTTAATTAACTAATCAACTCTTAAGGCAGACTTAGAAAAGCGGGCCCAGTTGGCCCGCCCATTATTTCGACGGGCACATGGCAAAACCATTCCGGAGTCCGGACCTTGTGAAGCCCGGCACAATCGGATTCGTTTAAACTCTCGGGACTTAAGATAGATGATTAATAGAATTTTTATTTATCATTAAATATGCGCCGCTTGTATTTCAAAATATTTATTTGCAGATCACCGTAATTTTGTAAATCGATTTGATGGATTGGTCTAGTTATTTCTAGCATTGTTCCGAGATAAGTTTGTTTTTTTTTTCCCCTCTTTAATCCTGTGTTACTGCAGAATAGCCGTTTATAAAGCTGTATATCCGACCGTGGGGACGTTGTCGGATGTAGTTGCGGCGATTGACCAAGTAAAGCTCATTTTTCCTAGTAACATATGACTTTTATTATCGCTTTGTTGATGACCCAATTCTCTTTTGCACATGGTATTAGTATAAAAGGGAATCGACATAATTTAGCAATGTGCATTAAAAAAATCGATGTTGTTTACCACTAATTATTGATTTGAGAATGCAATGGTATACTGATTGTGGTCGAATTTACTTTTAATGAAGTTATCTACATGAATTAAGTTAGATAAGGCGTGAAACATAACCAATCCAGGTTGATAATCCGAACTCAAATCCTTTTATTTGAGTCTGTCACATGTGAAATCCGAACTAAGTGATGTTGCCATATCACACACTTGGGCTCACGTTTGAGCAAAATAAGGAAAATGGATTGAACAGGCAGTGCATGATGGAGTGGATGCACTGGCACTGTCGGTAGGGCCAGATGAAGCGCCGGAGGATACACCGACATTGCTGAGCGTGTTTGACATGGCAATGCTGCACGCAAGAAGAGCGGGCGTGTTCGTGGCACAGGCAGTGGGCAACAAGGGACCCTCGCCCTCCACCGTGTTGTCCTACAGCCCCTGGACTGTGGGCGTCGCCGCCGCCTCCACCGACCGGACTTACCCCGCCTCTCTCCTCCTCGGCAGTGGCCAAAGAATCGCAGGGGTCGGCATGTCAGGTCTCCCCTCTGTCTCTGTCTCTGTCTCTGTCTCTCTCTGCTTTCATAATAGTTAACGCGAAAAAGTTTGGCTCCAGACATGAAGGGGCGCACTAGCATATAAATCACTAGTATGTCGAACTGTGATCGACTACTATGAATCAAAATTTACTCATATGAGAATAGGATAGGATTGGCCATTGTTTGGTGCATTGACTTCACGTGAGCCCGACACTCTAATTGATCATTAGATTACGTTAGGCCCCATATTAGGTTCATATGATCTGGAAAGTGCTCACTCATGGTGATCTGGATTCATACGAGTTTGGTGTGATAAGAGTGAGCAAGTCACTCGCGTACCTTATCAAATCTGTTGCAGCACGGGTGAGAATGCATGCAACCTAAGATGGGATCGGGTCTGATAGATCAACCATGTACTCAACGTCCTTGGAGTAGTCCATTCAATCTTCAATTATTATTCAATGATTTATGTTGAAAGATTCATGTCGACATTCTTGCTTCAACATTGCATGGAAGATTTCATAGTTGTTGACATTGATTTGTTTCATAAATTAGGACCAACTCTTGGAAACGGCATGATTCGCTACAAGCTTGTATTAGCCAAGGATGCAATCTCGCCATATGGGGCTTTACCCAGAACGCCACCGTACACCGAGGAGTGTCAATACCCACAGGCTTTGGACCCTGCTTTAGTGCTAGGCAGCATAGTCATCTGCACTTTCTCTGCTGGCTTCTTCAACCAGACATCCTCCCTCACCGCAATCCTCAACACGGCAAGATTTCTTGGATTTGCGGGTTTCGTTCTTGCTGCAAACCCGGCCTATGGCGACTTCATCGCTGAACCGATTCCCTTTTCTGTTCCTGGGATAATGATCCCTAGAGTTGCCGATGCACAGGTCAATCATTGTCCATACTTGGTCTTCAGTGGTATCGAGGCTGCGATGTCCCATCTCTTTGCTTTACATTCGTTCTTTTTACCGACAGCTGCCATATGCTTTTGTGCAGATCCTATCACAGTACTATGAGCAAGGGACAGGAAGAGGTCAAGCAGGTGCACCAACCAAATTCAGCGCGACAGCTGCCATTGGGGAAGGAAGAGTGGCTTCATTTGGTTGGAGAGCACCAACCGTGAGCAGATTCTCTTCAAGAGGACCGGATTACATTGATGTCAAGAAGTCTCCGATTGATGTGTTGAAGCCAGATATTCTTGCCCCCGGTCACCAAGTGTGGGCCGCATGGAGCCCCATGAGCGCCTCTGAACCTATTCTTGTCGGTGAGCTGCAGTATCGAACACATGCTACTGCCGTTTCCTGTTTGCATATCAAGTTCGAGTTAAAAAAAATTCCCTCCTTTCAATTGCAGGACACAGTTTTGCATTGTTGTCCGGGACAAGCATGGCAACACCCCATGTCATTGGAGCAGCGGCCCTCATCAAGCAAATCAATCCATCATGGAAACCTTCCATGATTGCATCAGCGATGTTGACGACCGCCACCAAGCGTGACAACTATGGAGACCTTATAATGGCTGAGGGTTCAGATATCAGCAGCCTCAGCCCTGCCACGCCTTTTGATATTGGCTCTGGTCTTCTCAATCCAACCGCTGCCCTGGATCCCGGCCTCGTCTTCCCTTCGGGTAAATCTTAAATTCCATTGGTGCCATCTCAGGGGGGCCTCCTTTAGGTAGGACAAGGTTTGTTTCCAACTGGAGAGAGGCCGGAGAGACTCAGGCTGGCAATTTTTCGAGACCAAGTTCAATTTGGTTGAAGTGAAAACTCATCCAAACTGAACCAAAATGTTTCTACTTTGGTTCTCCATTCGCATTTATCCTGTTGGATCCAAAATATGCATCAGACGGTTGACTTTCTAGTTTCTCATCTGCTTCCATGGTTTAATGCGTAACCATTTTGGTCGTGAAGCAGATTATGAAGATTACATCAGCTTCCTGTGCTCTTTACCTGAATTAGACCCGTTAATGGTGAAAGCAGCTACTGGAGAATCTTGCACTCGCTCGCTTGCCTACCCGTCTGACCTGAACATGCCCTCAGTAACCATATCCGCACTTGCAGGAGTTCGAAGAGTGCATAGGAGGGTGAAGAACGTGAGCGCAAGGCAGCTAACATTTACAGTCTCGATGCGACCACCAAATGGAACAGCAATAAGCGTGAACCCACCTTGGTTCACAATAGATCCTCAAGGAGTTCAAGATCTTGATATGGAAATTAGAGTTACACAAGCATCGAATGAGCTCAGCGAGTTCCGCTATGGCGAAGTTGTCCTGACAGGACCTGAGGATCCAATTAGCCAGATCCAGTTGATGGTGCGTATTACTTTTTCGACAAGAATTCAGCCGGACAGCTGACTTTTCCGTCCAGTAGTGCGTAATTCAAAAGATGTATAGTCAGATCAATGCACACTGCATGAGAGTAAATAAACGAGAAGTTTCTGTGCCAAATCCTTGTCTTTTTTATTTACTTGAATCGAATAATGCTTATTTTTTGCCCGGAGATTAAGCAACTAAAGCCTAAACCAGGCATGAAGATGTACATCGAAGCAATACTTGGGCCAAGCAAAGTGGAATACTAAGCGCAACTTTTAGCTTTGTACCGTCCTAAACGTACAGCGATAATACAGGTTCATAATTACACCATCTCTCCAGGAAGGTCTCTCGTGTTCATCCGTGGATCTTAGTCATCAACTGACTGTTGCAAAGTCTATACAAAATGGCAAGCATCAGAAAAAAATTGGTTGGTGGCTGAGACAGCTTAAAATGACATGTCGATTGCCTCGTGATCTGGTGTCCTGTATGCAAAACCCATTTCATCGCTGGAACGCCTTTTGGAAACACCTGCCCTTTGCACCAAGCGAACCAGTTGTTGCACAACTTCAGACATTGGAGGGCGAAACTCAGGCTCGGGCTGCATGATAGGGAATACTTGCGATTATACAAATTGATAGGGTTCAATAAGACAAGTATAATTTATCAAGTCTATATGGGTGGAGGGTAGAAACCACCAACTTTCCAAAAAAACGTTAAAGCTAATTTGGATCATGGGGAGATCAAAAGTGCCAGTTCCCTTTCACATCATGAATATTCTTTTAATACCCAAAATGTTTTAGATCAGAGGGATGATAAAACAGAGAGAATCCTATCATAGTGGTAGCATGATGTAGATAGAAACTTCTGCCCCACAAGATGTTTAGCAGTCTAACTAATATGAGCATCAAATGTCAAGTAAATGAGCAGCAGGAAACATCCACATACAACTTGTTAAATGGAAAAAATTCAACAGTCATCTGGCAAAGATGCAGGGTAGCTTTTGCTATGTAAACTTCTTCGTATACTCCATTAACGATGTTGATGGGGCCACGGTTACCATTATTCTCTCCCAGCATTAATGATGAGAGTTGTTCCACCAGTATTATGAATCATCTCCATAAAGATACTATGTTGCCCAAGTATACCCCACTCAGATCAGATCGCCAGTTTGAAGTTATCTAGATGGTCTCAAGACCTAACTTCTTATCAAGCCGACAGAAGGAACAGAGTCACAGTGCTTTCTCAGTTGCAAACTTATGCTGAACCCATAAGCACATATTAGCATTAGTTACCAGTGGAATGAAATTTACCTGAACACAGAGTGCAATAATGTCGGCAAAACGTGAAAGGGACTTAGCAGGATACATGCCATTCAAAGCAGGATCAACCATTTTGGCCAAGGCATCTATATCATGCAGCTGAGGGGTAGCCCATCTAACAAGTGATTGTTCTGATCTGACCCTTGAACTGAAGGTGCAAAGGCAAACAGATTTTCATAAGCAGATATAGATACTACGCGTTTGCTAAATATTACGAGATCATATTTAGTAGGTATACCTATCAAGTGGCTTCCGACCAGTCAAGAGCTCCAACATTACAACTCCAAAGCTGTACACATCACTTTTAACAGTGTAAACTCCAGACAAAGCAAATTCAGGAGCGCTGTAACCAAATTGACCGACCATCTGAGCAGAGACCTGCTAAATGTATGCAAAACACAAAATTACAGCCAATACGTAAGCACTACTGGGACACTGGCTAATTCAACATGCTGCTAAATTGGAGAGACAAACAATAAAATAAATGACTCATCGTTCATCATCCGGCAAAACTTAGTCCAAACTAGTTTACCTGTCTCTCAGTGTTTGGTGTCAAAGCAGCCAAACCACAATCTGACAAATGGGGATTAAACTCTTCATCGAGTAAAATATTAGCGGATTTGAAGTTTCTGTGGACAACTGAAGGCAAGCACACTTCATGCAAGTACCTGATAAGACAAAAAAAAGTTCCATAAGGAATTTCAAGTGCTGCCATACCAAGGGTGCAGACTTGCCTGACTAAGCACACTTGTCACATGAAAAGTGATGCATAGGATCACTTTCAAGCAGTGGCCAAAACAAGCACAGAGTTGAGACATTGGAAGCATATAACATACTCAAGGGCTCGAGCAGTCCCCAATGCTACTCGAACACGTGCATTCCAGTTCAATGTTTTGCTCCGATCTTCAGCAAAATGCAGAAGATCATGCAAATTGCCTTTCCCCACATACTCATAAACCAGAAGACGTTGCCCATGCTCAGTACAGTATCCAACCAATGTAACAATGTTTGGATGCCTTAAGCGTGACATATTAGAGAGAGCTTCAAGAAAGTTATCTTCTTCCTGTAATGACAGAGCTGCGTTGTCGATCTTCTTCACTGCCATTATCTACAGTTAAAGGGAGAAAGAAGAGTAAGATGAGTTTGCCAATTTAAGAGATCAGATATTTGCCCATAACAATTTGTGTCGATCAACACTGAAGAACAAACCTTTGACAAAGAAAGAGCACTGAAGTGTTAACTAGCTTTTAACCACCCAAGATGACACGAAGACGTTCATATAAACATAGGATTACCTTCCCATTGGGAAAGTCTGCCCTGTAAACCCGACCAAGGGAACCTTCACCTATGAGATTTTCTTGACCAAAGCTATTTGTTGCAGTTTGGAGGGAAGCAACAGTATATGATGTAGCAGTTATAGGTGACTTAATTCTCTTTATGGAACCATTCTTCGATGGAATCCTTTCTGCCACCAATACATCCACAGGAGGAGGTTTCAGGTCTATAATGGCAGGAGTGGTTACAACCCTCTGCTCTTGCATCTCAGGATTTACTGCAACAAGAACGCAGTATAAATTATCAAAGCGGTCCGAACACAATCTCACTGTACTTCAGCACCAAAGTTTTTGCGAATCCGCTTATTTGTGAAAGAAAAGAGTGATCGTTATGTACTTCCTGATAGTTAATAAGCACAGGTCTATATCAATTACCCTGGGAAGTGATTTAAGTCATTTGATTTGATACACTTAACACGAAGGACATTTGATAACATCCCCAAATGAAACAGAGACAAATAAATAAGAACAAGAAATGAGACACACCATTACTCTTGACAGATTGACTTCCCCTGGCGGATCCTCTTGCACTACTCTTTTTCTTGTTGCTTTTCCGACAGCAGCAATAAATAGCAAGTAGGAGAACCAAGAGCAACAGAACGGATCCCGCAATAATGCCGACAGTAGCTGCAGTTGATAGTCCTTTACTTGAACCTGATGTCTGGCCAGCAGACCCATCTTGTGTGCTTGTGCCTGATCCAGAACGAGTTCTATTGTTTCGTGACCGTGCAGGGGAAGGTGCAGTGAAGGGGGGCGTATGAGGCGCAGGACCATTGGCAAAAGAGTTTCCATCATATCTGTTTCATTTTGAAGAGCAAAATCAAATTTTCAGCAGAAGCTGAATTACAATAAGCAGCTTTGGAATATCAGAGATGATGCAAACAAGCTTACACAAACGTCTGAATTGAACTAAGCTCTTTAGGTATCCATCCACTAAAATGATTGTTGGCAACATTTCTGCCATAAATAGAGAAAATTTAGTAAAGAGTAACAGATAATAGAACATTGCTGTGTAAGAATACTCACAGGGTAGTCAATGGTAATCCCACAAGAACATTAAGCGAGCCAGTCAACTGGTTATTTTGCATGTAACTGCATCATATTGTTAGCATGAGGAGGTAAATCAATTGAATAAAGAATATCAACCTTTCAAAATTTAAAAATAAAATTAAAAACAAAATTGTATATGGAATAATTAAGCACTCACAGAGAAGATAGATTTGTCAATGAGCTGAAGGAAGGAGGAAGATCCCCTGAGAAGTTGTTGTAAGAGAGATCCCTACAAGGAATAAGCAATGCATTGTTTCAGTAAATATGAAAGACAATTCATAAACAAGGAGCAGATCCATTGGCAATATATCAGTTAGCTTAATGTAAGATTTGGCATTAAGAGGACTAAAACCAATCAATTTTTAAATGAAAATGGAATATCAAAGATCGCTTCAACATGGTTTGACCACCGTTTATTTAACTGTCTGAGGATCATGAGGCAATGTAAACTAGTAGCAAGATGTTCAATTGAGAAATTTCCATAAAATTGAGATTATCTAAAAAAATGTAGGCAAAAAAAAAAGGGAGAGTAATAGCAGTCCGTGCTTCTTAAAATATACTTACGCTGTGGTGAGGTTGGATAGATTGGAAAAAATGTCTCCGAGAGATAGGGATAGAGAATTGCGGCTAAAGTTCCTAGAAGCATCAAGTTTACATTCTGAATTAGAAGGCACAGATGTTGCAAATGAACTATACATTAAGAGAACAACCTACGCAAGGAAACAACTCTAGCAAGTTACTCACATAAAATTAAGATTAACCATGCTGCTGATGGAATAAGGAAGATTCCCACTAAGGTTATTGCCAGCAAGATTTCTGCAATGTGGTTAATTCAATCATTACATTAATCAAGGGGAGAATTTACAATAACTATGATTCTGTAACACAGGAGAAACCCATAAAGTGATGCTCAATTCTTACAAGTTAGTGAGATTTGGTGGTAGTTGATAAGGGATTCCATCATGAATGTTGTTGTTACTCACATCACTGACAAACACAACATCAACAAAGAGTTAAAGCGCAATTTCAAGAAATTGAAAATTATCATAGCGAGAGATGAAGGAAAAAGAGATCATCAGATTAATCTCACAATTTCTTCAATGAAATGAGGTTTGTGAGTAGGTATCCCAATGTCCCACTGAGTCCTAAACCGGACACCTCACTGTTCAACACAAAAGAAAAGAACTATCAGCTGAATTTCACACTTAAGCAATAAAAAATCCCAGGATTTAATCACTGCTTACATGGAGACTACAGCGGAGCCCTCACAAGTTACCCCTTTCCATGACTCTGTGCAGGGATCACCACCACTGCTTTTCCAGTTGGTCAACTGGGAAGGACTATTCAATGAAGTGTACAGGGCCTGAAGACCTTGAACTGCCATGGAACAAGAACTTTAATAAGTTAAGACCCCTAAATAGTCATCATAACGGCAAAACGCAACCTTCTTCCACTAATCAGAAGCTGAGCTTCACGCAGATAATGCCCCAATTACCCCATGAGAGGTACATTACATTAATTTTAGCCCAATAAACAGAACCATTTACTTCATTGTCGATAGATTTAGCTCAATTATTAACCCAAAAAAAAAAACATTTCGGCTAAGTTCCTCCGAACAAAGGAACTATGAAGGTCAGCTGAGCTATGTAAATCTCTAGTCCACAGAGTCAAAAGTTCATTCTTGGACTGAAGCTCACTGAAACCAAGATCCCCAATACAAAAGTTAGTATCTTTAAAGTTATCAATCCGATCAAACTCCCAAGAACCAACCATAAAGAAAACTCAGGTGAAAGAGAAAAAAAGTTTGATCAGAAACTAAAGATCAAAGACCAATACAGCGACAGAACAAACACATTTAAGAAAAGAGTCAACATATGTTACCATCATTAGGATCAGTAGTCCCCTGAGCCCCGCGTAGAGCAGAGATCACAGCAAGAACCAAAAGCCCGGTTCGGAAAGGAATAGCAAAGACGGAAAAACCTGCGCTGGGGCCAGCCATTTGGAGGTCCCTGCTATTTTCTCATCAGAAGATGTACGTGCCAAAAGCTTCAACCTTTCACGAGGTAGAGGGACAAAAAGATGGAGGCGGAGCTCGTGGGGTTGAAGTGAAGATCATTAAGAGTGCTCACAGACATCGCCATTAAGGAAAATGAGAGAAAGAGACAGCGTGGGATGTAGAAGAGATTCGAAGCTTATTAGAGTAATGAAGAGAGAGAAAGGAAGAGAGAGAGAGTCTTGAGAGGAAGAGTGTGTCTGCCAGTGTGTGTCGGCCAGAAAAGGAAGCCGAGAAATAGAAACAGAAATTCAGAGGTGAAAAAGTTGAGTAATGGGAACAGAGAAAGGCAAGGTTTTTGGTTTGCAGTTGCCAAGCAAAGTATGAAGCTTTTTCAGATGGGTCCTTTGCCCTCCTCTCTCTCTTTCCTTCCTGGCTCGAGAATTTGGTTTCTTGCACCAAAGCAACATGCGTCTCCTTTCATTCGACCTTGTAAGATGCCTTCGCCTGTGCTCTCTGTTATTTGTTCCCGAAGCTAAGCGTGGTCAGATCTCTAAAGGCATCCAACTAATCTCGACAGATTATGGTCGTCTGATCAGCTTGTTATGATTAAATAATTACTACGATAATAATGTCTTTGTCTGATCTTGAGAGAGCCATTTTCGTTTGAAACTTGAAACCTACGAATGTGTTTCGTGAAGTTCAATGCGTTTTGCTCTAGTTAAAAATGTAGGAGCAGCTCTCTCTCCCTTTATTTCTTTTTCCCTCCTAGGCATTACAGATCCGAAGTATAAGCGGAAAATTTCTATTCGGAGGAAGGGAACGCTGATGAGAACCGTGAATCTCTCTCTCACCTAGCTCGAAGAAGAATCGTTGCCTCGAAAATCTACCGAATTGCGCTCGTTACCCGATTTGGCTCGATAAAAGAGCCGAACCAAAACGATCTCAGAGTATTTCAAGCGACTTCTCGTATACAAAAATGGATCACCGGACCTACTCGGGCCATCGAACATACACGTCCGATCTACTTTCGATGTTTCTAGGAGGGTCGATAATTGAGCAGTGGCCGAGGATCATCTTTATTTATTGATCTCTCGTCTAATGAGAGATCAGTCGAAGATAATTAACATTTCCCAGTGCAACAACCGTGTCGACATACCATCTGACAAAGCAAAGAAACGTAATTGAAGCATCCCAAAAATCACCAAAACTCGTGGCTCTCGGGAGAGGTTTGACCACGCGGCGCCTACCTGCCCCGTTGACTCTGTCGGCGTAACAGTGGAGGAGCGGAAGCTGATCGCGGAAACGCGGGTGCACAGAAATTGCCGCGGGTGCCGCGGCAGGGGATCCGCATCCCCCCCCCCCCCCCCCCCCCCGGGGCCTCGAAGCGGCAAGCACGAGGCCTAAAATGGAGGGAATGCGCAGATGAAATTATTCTTTTGCCCTCGGTTTGCGCCCGCAATTGCAAGAAATGCCACGGCCGAATGATGTCCATGAAAAGGCCAGGCTCTGACCGGGTCAGGCGAAAAATTGGCAGAATCCGGAGCTGCCGGGGATCCGATCGAGAATGACTAAAGTGTCCCTTTGTGCTGACGTGGCACGCCTTTCGCGTTCTCTCCGCCACGTGTGCGCTCTCTTTGCCCTTTCTGCTTTTTGCGGGCGGTGACGTGGAATTTTGGAGGCTCGGGCCTTCAAATGTTGGCTACGCTCTTTTTCTTTTCCCTTGGGGCCTTGGTGGGTGAACGGTCATTCGCTTTAAGTTGGATAAAGAGAGGAAATGAGACGACGGAGGGGGGCCATCTTTTTGCCTGCTAGAATTGAAACGTTTAACTTGGTCAATTCTACTGTTGAATTTTCTCCCTTTTGGCGTTTGATCCTAACGTTCAGATTCGAGGTTAAAATTGAACCCGCCAAGAGTTTTGTCGTGTATCTAAGTCGACTATGCTTAGTTCGGGGGGAGACAAGACAGGATTAGGTATAAGATCGGGATCCGATAGCTAAGACCTATTATAATTCATCTGATCAAGTTGGTTGGCCCGGCGATAAAGAGGTTGCATGCCTTTTGCGAGATTGTGAGCTCAAATCTCATTGTGATTAAGATCTTTGAACGGCTCGTGCCATGTTTCCTAGTTATGATATAGCTCGTGCGGCGAGATTTCTTGATTGCTGACATCTTGTTGGGTTGTCATAGCGAGTTTGTCAATCTCGCCGAACCCTTAAGTCTAGTCATAATCTAAATCAAATATTCCATGACAGACAATTGGTTGCCCCTCTCAATTACATCACTGGTTGTGACACATAAGTCGACCCATGATGATTAGATTACCACATTGATAATTTCATGCCAGACCTGGTCAAGAGGATTAATTTGCATATCTTACTTAACGGGTTTTAAGACCGTAATTTTGCGATTTTTTCGAATTTTTTATATGAAAGGACAAGATAGGTCCATATGTTTGAAACCGTGATGGGCTGATAAATACACACGCGTATCTTTTTCCAACTACAACTTACAAGTTCGAAGTCTACTTAATAGAGATATCGAGGATGGGAATATTAAATGATGTCAACGAATGTAGACTCAGTGTTAATGCCTCTTTAAAAAAGAGAGAAAAAAAAATAAAAACTTACGTTCTTTCTTCTCTCATGAATGCCGTGGATACGCGGGTCTCTTTCGTGCGTACTAAATTACGTGCACCGACATTAATGGATCCGACCCGGGACAATGACATTTACGGTTTTAACTAATTAATTTTGTTATTTAGGATCTGCTAGTAGGAAGGAGACAGGGCGACGTGCTTTGTGGTCCGTCCTAGATTTCCCGAGACCTGACCGTTTGTTCAATGCGATGGTAAACCGTCGTACTCGCTGCTCACTCAAGCAAAGTATCTTGCCAAATCAATCGGTGCATATAATAAATATCACGATGATTAGGCTCGTGACCTAACTTTTCGGTTGTGCGGAAAACCACATATGGTAAAATTAAAATTAGATATATACCAATAGTCCACCCGACCGAAAAACGTGATCCTTGTACTATCAATCACTATTTTGGAGGGAAAGTGAGCTAATTTCCAGGATGGCTCGAAACTGAAAAGCCAACAATACAAGCTTAAATCAAGAGCAAGAGCTTGGCAAAATGAGTGAAAAAGGAACGAAAAATGGGATACAATAGGTTAGATCTTACTATTTGGTTGAGTTTGCATGTAATCTCATTATCCCGAGCTTACATTTATGTCTTTTCAATCCTAGCTTGTCTCGCAATGGGTGATTACTATGTTCACTGATACTTGTTGAACGAGCTTGAGTGTTTTCTCTATTTTAAAAAAGTGTTAGAAAAAACTCTAAATCTATTATATTAATGATGTTTTAGTTATACACCTTTGGCTCGGTATTGATTCTATCATTTCAACTAATTTCGGCTGGATTTTGCTGACGTGAAAGCTGATTGCCCTACATGGCACTGTTAGCATTAAAGTGAATAATGATAAATAATATTTTAATGTTTTTTTTCGATTGTTAAAATATATTTATGATTTTTTTCCTATTTACTTTCTTTTCTTTAATCGTGTCTTTTTGATTTTACCGATGACAAAGCCACCAACCATGCTTGGATCAACTAGCCTCGCTTGACAAGCGATTGTCATTGCCCGCCATAGGTGAGGCTAGTGCCGGCCAAGCAAGGGCTCCCCTTACTAGATTTGGTGAAGCTGGGGCCTTGTGTAGGGTAGAATGACCTCACCAAGCATCGTCTTCGCTCAAGCGGCGCCTTGCGAGGACTGGCTTCACCAAATTTGGCGAGGGGAGCCCTCGTTGGGCGTGGCCCAAGCAAAGGCGATGCCCTGGCTTTAGCGAGGGCTGACCTTGCCAGATCTAGCGAGGGGAGCCTTCATAGGGGCTTGCAGGTGGTGTGCAAAGGGGATCCTCTCCTAGGCGAGGCCAGCTTACTAGAGCGTAGCAGGTGGCCGGTCATCTGCAAAAGGAACGGAAATGACTAAACAAAATAAAAAAAATCAAGAAAATAATAATAAACTTGAACATTATGTTAAGATACTATTAAAAAATTATCCGCTTTTAGCACTAATAGTGCCGCATAAGCTAGCTAATATTCACATCAATAATATCCGATCAAAGCTAGTCAGATAATTGAATTATCACTAAATAAAAAATGTTTACAATTAAATTGGCACTAACATTATAGATTTAGAACTTTTTTGACGCTTTTCCCTCCTCGACCCTCAATCTTCGGAATTGGCACTGGCCTCTTACGTGATTATCGGGCTAGCGTCGAATCGATTAAGACCGGGATTGTCCTTCTACCGTCTTAAGTCATCCTTCTTAAGTCACGAGCCTTCTATAGGACTTGTTTCGTCGCGTTCTACACAGGTTCACCCGAATTCTGGACATGTTCCCCATGATCCGTAAGGTCCCTCCGATACTGGAGTCGGCTAGTATCTCTAGTGATAAACGCAGTACTCTACCACAGGTCTGGCTATGATCTTTATCATTTCTATACTTAGGCAACAAGATTAAACTAGAAACCATCTTCGCATTTTTATTAATTACTTAGACTCCGCTCGTTTCACAAAAAATAACTTACATGAAAATACTTTTCGAATTTTCCGGCGTTCGTTTAACGGAAAACAATAAATTTCAGAAAAATATTTTCCATCGATGAAAAAACACATTTAAAAGCGAGGAAAATGTTTTCTATTTTTTTAAAAAGTGAAAGCATTTTCCACCTTTTTTTTACCTTTAAACAATTTCCATCTTTTATGATTAGCAGTAAGTCAATGTAGAACAAGAAAATGAGAGAAAAGAAAAAAATCAATTTTTTTTATGATTTTTCATAAATTTCAAAAGAACATCCGAAAATATTGCCATTTTTTCAGGAAAATGACTTCCTAAAAAAGCATTTTACAAAAATACTATATTTCCTATGATACGAACGGAGCCTTAATCAGTTTGGGTATGATTGCCGAGAAAATTGGTCAGCATTTATTGTCCCGAGGGTGAATTTTACCCTTGACAAATTCTCCTAAGGCATCGAGTTCGCTTTCGATCGAGCACAATCCCACCTAATGGGGCATGCCATTATGGTGTCGAAACATGAGCAATCATTGCAGCTAAAGCGAAAACAAATTCTCTTGAACAGGGAAAAGGGCCTCCTCCCAAAAACATTTGTAAGGTCAGGCGTCTTCATCATGAGCTGCTTTTCAAGTTAAAATTATTGGCGACCGACTCCATGCTTGATAGGTCCCAGGTGTCCTGTGCTGGCATGCAATGCATTGTCTTCTTCTTTTCAACCTAATTCCACTCTCGTCCGGTGCTTTTTGGATGGAGATGTTTCCCTTATTCATCCTTCAGTCTTAGGAAAAATTCCTAAAGCAGTTCCAAACCTTTTTATGATTATGCCAACCTGGATTTAAATTTTATTTTATCAATTCAGTCATAAAATTTTTATGTTTGCACCGATTCAGTCCGTTTGGTAAATTTGGGCGGGCGATACTGACGTGAAATTTTGTTAGTAATTTTTCAAATTTGTACTTACCCTTTCCTTTTCTTTCTCTCTTCTTCTTTTCCCTTCCTAGCAATGGCAAGATTGACCTCGGTGACCCTTGCCTCCGATCGGCTGCCTATGTCTGGCGAACTACTAATTAGAAGTGTGCAATCGGACTAGGTAAACCATGTTTTTGAATCGGCCCACCTTGAAAACAGGGTTACAAAAATAGTCAAATACAAACAGAGTCGAGTACAAGGTCCAAAAAATCGGAACCAGTTAAAATAGGGTCCGGTACATGATCCAAACTTGGAATCTACCCTAAATCTTATTATTATAAAATAAACTTTATTTAGAAAAAATTTCGATTTTGTAAGTAATGAATTTTTTTAAATCATAACTTGTGTGTGTGTGTGTAACATGATTTCTTGTTGATGTTTCTTTATACATAAATTTTGATTTTAGCTAGATATTTTGTATCACGTGAATTGAATAACATGATTTCACTTTTTGATGATGAGTTACTTATGCTTACGTTATAAACTTGTTAATCATTTTAGATAAATAAAACGTTTCATGTTGTATTGTTGGAATGTGACTAGTATTAGATTCATGTTTGTTATTAATGTATATGTAATGTTAGGATTTTTTATTTACCTTATGCTTTTGTTTATGGTAATTTGCCTTGTGGCTCCTTAGCTTTTTGTTTAATCAAAAAGTTTACTTATTTATTAATTATATGTGCTTAATGTTTTAATATAAATTAGATGAATTATGTTGTTTTCTCGTGTATTAATATAAAATTTGAAGACGTATGTGATGGGCAAAACATGTTCCAATATAAATAGGGTTAATATTGTTTCCGGACTAAAAAAACATAGTGGATAGGGTACAATGTCCAATGCAAATATGGTAGAGTATATGATCCAAAAAAAGAGAATTGGTTATAATATGGTCGGGTACATGGTCTAGATCAGGAATCTTTCCATCCTATTTTTGCTCACCCCTAGTAATAATTAATCAGTTCAAAAAATAGTATTGGAATTGGCCATATTAGTATCAATTGATCAAATTAACTCGATGGATTGAATTGATATAAATATAAAAGAATTAAGGCCAAATTAATTAAAAATAGAAAATTGGATTGGCGCAATTAGGGAAAAAACCACGAAAAACCCCAAACTTTACCCACCATGACACATTTACCTCAAACTTTTTTGTATGACACGAAAAATTTCAAACTTTGCTCACGTGACACATTTACCTCAAACTCTTTTTTTTTGCTTGGCCGGTGAGCTCTACTGGCTATCGGAGCTCACCAGCCACTCTAGAGGGCGGGCTAGTCATAGGCGAGGCTGGGGAGGCTGTCGCGGCCCTCCCCGTGGCTGGTGAGGGCGAGGGCCGCCTAGCCCCTGCGGCCCTCGCTCGCGGCTGGCGAGGGGCGGACGAGGCCTGCCCTGCCTCGCCTTGCTCCGGAGTCAAGGTTTTCTAATGCGCACCACCCATTCGATGAAAATGCTCTAAGGAAACATTGTGCAGCTCCTTTGCGATCGGCATGGGCTGGGCGACCCTAGCTCACAACCGGCGAGGGTCGGGCAAGGCCGCCCTCGCCAACCTCCCTAGCCTTGCCCATGGCCTGTGAGCTCCGACGGTCGGTGGAGCTCGCTGGCCAAGTTTTCTTTTAGAAAAAAAAAGAAAAAAAAGAGTTTGGGGTAAATGTATCACATGAGTAACTTTTGGGTTTTTCCATATTATGTCACAGTGGATAAAATTTGAGGTTTTTCATATCATAAAAAAAATTAAGGTAAATGTGTCACACGGAATAAAGTTTGTAATTTTTATGATTTTTTCCCGCCTAATTATAATAAATGTAATAACGTTTTGGTACTTTTTTTTTCTCATTTATGGTACATCGCACAGTCTATGCCGCGAACGTGTATAGCTGTCCTTGTGGTGGCTCTGAATAATGCATATGAGAATGAACCGGCTGGCCCATTATTTCTCTCTTCCTTCTTAGCTTTGATGCCTTCTTACGTTGATTACGAATTTATGACGTCAGAACTTCCTTTCCTTTCGGTGGGGGCTTTTCTTCCGGCCAAGCAGGAACGCAAGAATCGTGCTATAGCCGAGGCTGGCAATAGGGATGTGCATGATTTAGGACGATTCAATTCCTCATTGGAATGGTTCCAAGGGAAAACTAAGAATCATATCGATGGGAATCATATCGATGGGATCGGTTCCTAATCTCTAGGATCGTGGATCGGACTTCCTAAGTCTTGGAAATGATCGGTCTAGTTCTTAGAAAATTTAATGGATTGGTTGGGAACCCAAAAAATTCCAAAAATTTTGATTTTTTACTTATTTTTAAGAAAAAACTAATTTTGTTAAATTGGGTAAATATTAAAACGTTAAAAATTAAAATTGAGTTCTTTTGCCGGTCCGACTTTCCTAGGAATTAGGAATTGGATTGCTCTGGCACTAGTTCCACTAGAAGCTAGATCGCTCGGATACTGGTTACACTTTTGAAAATTGAGAATCGGATTGACACTTTTGTTTCGGTCCAGTGCAGGCAATTTCAGTTCGAGTGGTCCAAATTATTCATCCCTAGTTGATGATATCATCTCTTTCAAATGAAGGGCATGGGAATAAAAGCACGTACATCTTTGATTGATGGATGTGAAATGGCACGCGAAAAAAATCCAAGATGGTTGTTATCGGCACCTCGAGATGGGAAAACGAGGGCATGCAATCTCAAAATCAATTTTTGTGTTTGCACCGATTCAATCCGTTTGGCAAATTTGGCGGGGCGATACTGACGTGAAATTTTGCGACTAATTTTTCAAAATTTTAATCACCCTTTCCTTTTCTTTCTCTCTTTTTCTTTTCCCTTCCTAGCAATGGCGAGATCGGCCTCGACGACCCTCGCCTCCGATTGGCTGCTTGTGTCTGGCGACCTGCTAAGGGAAAGAGGAAGGAAAAGAGAGACGTAATTAATAATTAATCAGTTCAAAAATAGTAAAATATTATTAAAATTGGCTATGTTAGCATCAATCGATTAAAATTAATTCGATAGATTGAATTGATATAAATATAAAAGATTTAAGGTCAAATTAATTACAAAAATAGGAAATTAGATTCGCACAATTATAATAAATTTAATAACGTTTTGGTTCTCATTTATAGTATGGTCTTGTAGGCCGTACGTTACACAGTCTAGGCCGTGAACGTCTATAGCTGTCCTTCTGGTACAAACAGCCACCAACCACAACATGGCAAGTGCAACGTCGGTTCCAACCCCTCAATAGCTCTGAATAATGCATATTATATTGAGCCGGTTGGCCCATTATTTCTCTCTTTCCTTCTTAGCTCTGATGCCTTCTTACGTTGATTACGATTCCTCTTTGGAACTATTCCAAAGGAAAGTCGAGAACCGGACCGATAAAATCGGTTCTTGGTCTTTAGAACCGTGTACTGAATTGTCTAAGTCATGAAAAGAACTGGTCTAATTTTTAGAAAATTTAATGAATTGATTGTGAATCTGAAAAATTCTAAAAAAATTGAATTTTTTTATCTATTTTTAAGGAAAAACTATTTTTGTTAAAATTGGGCAAAGATGAAAACTTTAAATATTAATTGAGTTATTTTTCCGGTCCGACTTTCCTAGGAATCGGGAATTGGATTGCCCGGACACTAGTTACATCGGGAAATAGTTCGCCTGGACACTGGTTCCATTTTTGGGAACCGAAAACTGGATCGACACTTCTATTCTGGTCAAGTGTAGGCATTTTTAGTTCGAGCGGTCCAAATAACGATATCATCTTTAAAAGCAATTACATCTTTGAGTGATGGATGTGAAATGGCACGCGGAAAAAATCCAGGATGGTTGTTGTCGGCACCTCGGTATGGGAAAACGAGGGCAGGCGATCTCGAAATCGACATTGGCTATGCTGTCGAGCACGTTAAACGAGTCACGAGAGTTCGGGCAAATGCGTGATCGGCTTAGTTTGACCAGCATGAGTATTGGCTGGTGTGGGAGATTAGCATCGATCGACGCAGGCGCCAAAAGATCCAGAATGCCGGGGACACATCCAGAGCTGCGGGAAACGAGTCTCAGGGACGTGGAGTTAAGACCCTAGAGGCTCTTCATCTGTGAGGGCCGCTTCCAGAACTAGGGGAACAAGTCTAGAACCTGGGGAATAGATCTTGAAACACGGAAGCGAGATCCTAGACGCTCATGGCTATATAACAAAACAAGAAGAACGTCTCGTCTCTCATTCTGCCTGCCCCTGGCTCTCGTGGAGTTCTGCTGTCATCGAGTGCCGTCGGCTTTTCCGAGCTGTGAACCATCTTATCAACAACAGGAGGCCTACGCTTCCCCCTCGTTCGCCGAATATCGAGGGCGGACACCAGGTTAGGTGAGTTTAGAGGGGAACAGCTATAAAAAGAAAGCTTGCGCTGGACTGGAGTGAACTGAAGAGGTGGGGCGACTGGTAGATTCATCGAACCAGAGAGCGGAATCCGCACGAGCTTTGTGGCTTTCGTCATTCATTTCAAAGCTGGCCGAATCCTAAGTGAGATACGGGGGAGGGTCGGGAGTAGATAGATCCGCATGAGGCGGGCATTGTTTATCTCTCTCTTCCTGGTGGGGGGCTTGAAGAAGAGCTGGCAACGGGACTTTGGTCGATTACCAAGGGAATCCCCAGCAATGGAACAGCTTGGCCTTCATCACCAAACACTTTATCAATGACTTTTCTTTCGGCCGACTCGTCGTTTAATCAAGCGGGCCCGCGCGGATCGGGTCCATCACGGTCGTTTTCACGGGATCATAGTACGAATTGGGTCAAGATTAGAAACGCTTTCTTTTTCCTCATCGATTGATTTGCTTTTCTCAGGCCTTTCGCCTTTCGGAAGCCATCGGATGGCTTCGGATGAAAGCGATGTCCGATGGATTTGTCACGTCGGACAAACCGTTCCCCCCAACAAAAGTTTAGGATGTTGGAGAAACGTGTTGCCTACATATTTTTATGTCATATTTCTTGGTATGCCAGCACCTTACGCAAGCTGGACATATCGTTAGCTTAATCACGTCGACGAGACGAATGAGAAACACAAAAACTGGCGTGAGAACAAGCAAAAATTTTGGGGTTATGTGTCGAGATTTGAATTTTCGATATGTACTGTTGATACCGTGTTGAACGAGATTCTAATAGTCAGGTTACCAACTAGACTTTGGCTTTGATTGCATCTAATCCATGAAATGGTTGCTCCTCCCCCCACAAAAGAATGGAAGAGATATTCTCGAGATAATTCGAGCTTTAGAGGAAGAGGCGGAAGCAGTTGTTAGAGCAACAGAGGATGCGAGCCCTTCCCATGAAGGCCCAAGGCCCAAGGCCCACATGAAGTTGCAAGCAAAAAGGCCACGTGTTGATGAACATCTAGACGGCTGGAGGATATCACAATGTACCTCAGATCCGAGAAGATCAGGGATTTATTTAGGAGCCTAATTCCTTAAAAAGCTACAAAATTTAACTTCAATCCTAATTCTGCCTCAAACATTTTTTTTCTCATAAAGAGTCCTCAATTTTCGCTTCAGTTTCAATGTGCCCACACGTCCAAAGGTCGCCTCCGGTTTACTTAAAATTATCTACATCAAAACTAATTAGATAGTCATTATCAGATCTCCTGTTTTCATCAACATCCTTATTTTGCAAAGGACAATAGCAATATCCTAATATTGATTATAACGAAGAAAATCAGTGGCGATTTTTGGATGCCTGAGTAGATTTGAGATTGAAGCAAAAATGAGGAATTTTTTTAATGTAACAAAGGAGTAAAATTTGAATTGAATCTAAGTTAATGTGTTCTTTTTTCCTTACAAGGGAAATGGCCTGATTTATTTATGGTAAGTTGGTAATAAACAGACCTAAAGTGGTTAGACCAAATTTAATCTGGGTGTAGGATCCCGAGGCGAGGATAGAGTGCGGATCTAGCCAATCTATCCAGACTAATTTTCTACCGTTCGTTGATCTAACAACGGCCACATTTTTCTGCGCGGTCAAACTCCGGAATCTGAAAGTCAAAACCCCACTGAATCTTAATAAATTGACCGTGCCACCACGTTAAATCCTCCGACGGTCCAGATCTCGTCTCAGCCCCCCATCGGCACCGCCACGCGCGGCCGACGCGATTGCCCCCCCGCGCGAGGTCGGCCGACACGTACGCCCGTCCCTCGCCACAAGATGGATCCCTCTTTTTTATTTTTTATATATTTTTTGCGTCGATCTTCTTCTCCGGGGCCCACCACAAATATTCTGACCCGCTGATTATTAAACCCCGACCGACCGTTACCATCGTGCTGACGTGGGCGTCGCCTCCCCACAGTGCCATTGGGCCCCACGCGGCCGCTCCGCTCCCTCCATCTGGCGCGCGGCGTCGCCAGCGAAGCGAGGGAGCCCATGGAGAAAAGTAGCCGTTGCGGTCCCAGCGCGGCGGCTTGCCGACATCGGCCGACCTCGAGCTGCGGCGCGCTCGCTTACCAGTCTTCTTCCGCACTCAATTGAAAAGGTCAATTTACTTTAAAAAAACATATTAATTAAGCCACAATTACCATCAATCCACGTGGGCCTTTTTTTCTTTTTGCAGTTTTACCGTTAGTGCATCCCTGGCTTATTCATCTCTTGATTAAGGAGAATGCAAGAGAGAAAAAATTGAACTCAATGTACTAAATAGAGAAAGGAAAAGATAATAAAAATTACGTCGATGTAACGATATGATCATATCATCATATTTCCTCGTTAATCCTCGACTATCGAATTTGGCTTTTTCGATTGCCTTTGAGTATTGTTATTTTTGGGTTTTGTTAGTAAGTAAAATCGAGTATTGATTCAATCCGTCGAAAGCTGCTACACAATCCAATCACGCTCGGATGACACGGAAAGTGAATGTTTCAATTGTCTTGATCGCTTCCACTTATTACGATCCGAATTATACGATTGCTCGATTGCCCTTTTTTCTCGTGCCTGTCGTTTGTCATGAAAGCAAACCGGTCTCGAGAATCATTATTGTCAAATTGCCAAAAGACAAAGAAAATTCAAAAGCGGAAAAAGAGAAGGAAAAGCAAAATTAAGGGGGGGGGGGGGAAGGGCGTCTGAAAATACTTTTTTGCCCCCTCGCCGGTCACCACCCACTAATTCGACTTCAATAGTCGGCACGAAACGTGAGCGCCGCACCTAACGCACTACGCGAAGCGGACGCGTCGGCGCCACGCGCTCTCCACACTGTCCGTTGCCGCTCTCCCCCTCCTCGTCGTCTTCTGCAGAATACAATAAGAGTGCGAAAGACGCCGGGGGAGAGAAGATGGTGACGTTTATCCGCAGGAAATCTGCTATCTTGTTTCGTGCGATGGAGGTTGGACCCGTGGAGACACTTCCCTCCGCCTTCTCCTTCTCCTTCTCCTTCCCCTCCTCCTGTTTCTTCCTTGTCCGCTGAAGCGCCACATTGTGCTTTCCCTGCGAAGGGAGGTGAGGAATGTTCTTGATGTGATCCGCGGACTCCACGCGATTCGAAGTTCCCAGCTCTCTCCGACTTCGATTCTGCTAATCTCCTTTCTCTGTTTTTCTTTCTCCTTCGCTTCCCGTAAGCTTCTCCCGCGGCTGGTCTAAGTGTTGAAGCATTGTTTCCCTGAAACGGTGAGTCGTTGCCTCCTTTTTTTTTTTTTTCTTTTGTTGAGAGTTTTGGTTTCTTTTGCTGAGTGGGTAATTGCGCGAGCATGGCAATTGGGTCGGCAGTTTCGGTCGTGAGCGTCAAGTGCTGTTATTTTTGGGAGGTTTGGTTCGGTTCGGTTCTAGGACGGCCCTGAGTTTTCAGTCCGAGGCGAAACGAGTTGGTCGGAAAGTTGGCGCGGAACTAGTGAGATTAGCGGAAAAGTGAGGGGATAGTTCGACAGTTTAGGCCAAAAACTGTGTAGAAAAGCCGCAATAGTTGCTTTGTGGCATGCCGCATGCGCGATGTGTACGTGCGAGCCTGCTTAGCGATGAAGCTTGGGGCTTTAAAACGATCGTAAGAGTAAGATTTGCTTGGAGGCATACCTCCTACCAAGGCTAACAAAAGATAACATGGAAGAAGAATTTCTGTTTGCCTTGTCCAGCAACTAGTGGGTAATTCCTCGACTGTTTCAGATTTATGAAGACTGGAGTGAAAGGACTGATCTTCCCGCTTAAGGTTTGAGAGGGGAGCAAGCTGTTATTAAAGTGCGTCAGTTGGCTATATCGATGGTCGTATGACTGTTGTGTGCTCTGGGATCGCTCTTCGTGTGTTATTGGCAGAAAATCAGTTTCGATGTGGTTGCAGAAGAGATACAATGAAGCAAGCCTTATTTTTCCCTTATTGGTTGATTCGTTGAGGAAGATTGATACAGCTGCCCAAAATCAACTAAGGCATTAGAAAATGGGATTGTTGATAATCAATTGCCTAGGGATTGAACGCTTCGTTGCAATTAGAACTTGTTTGCTTGCCTACTTTATTTCTGTCGATTTTGTTTGTGATGGCGCTTCACAAAAATATGAATTTCCCATTTTCTTCTTCGAAAATATGTATTGAAAACTTGTGCTGACATTTTTTTTCTTTTCTGCAGGTGGAGCTTTTTCTATTATTAAAGGAACGGACATATGGCTACTCTTGCGGATATAGGACTTGCTGCAGCAATCAATATTCTCACTGCATTTGTGTTTTTCTTGGCATTTGCCATTTTAAGGCTTCAACCTTTCAATGATAGAGTATATTTCCCCAAATGGTATCTCAAGGGCTTACGAAGCAGCCCGACTAGTTCAGGGGCATTTGTTCGCAAGTTTGTCAACTTGGACTTCCGGTCATACATTAAGTTTTTAAATTGGATGCCAGATGCGCTCAAAATGCCTGAACCAGAACTTATTGAACATGCGGGATTGGATTCTGCTGTTTACTTGAGAATCTATCTGATGGGGTATGCCGAAGTAAACTTTGACCTCTCTTCCTTTTGCATGGATATGTCATCCCACATTTGATTAATGTCACTCTTCTAATTCATCCTTGGTTTGTGCAAGTGGATGAAGGACAATAGTAACATCATATGTTTTCTACTGCAATTGTACAGTTGGCTTCGTTTTCTTTCGCATTGGTGATCTTTGGTCACATTTGTGGATTAAAGGCATGGTCAGATGCTCCCCCAACTGGGTTTGAAGTAATATATTACTCAAGTTTGAAATGATAGCATGCTCAAATTGTGGCCTTTAAAGCTAACTAAATCTTTGCATGCTACTGGTTATCGTATGGGAATGAGAACCTGTTTACAATTGTCATGTAAGAAGCCCCTAGGGTTTAGATGTGATGGAAGGCTACAGCTTGAAAATGATTGCTTCAGCTTCGATTATTACGTGTTAAGTGAATTTTTAGACATTGAACCTTTAGAACCTCTTAGATGCTTTTCTAGGAGCTGCCCCACTTTGTTCTAAGATGTTGCTCTGGCCGGAGGCAGCTCTTAAACATGCAGTGCCAAAAAGTCTTCGATATTTCATATCACAACTCAGCTACTAACATCACTGCAGCATCTTTATAGGATACCAAACAGGCCCATAGATCCAATGCATCATTTTGTAGTTTTTGTCGTGTTATATGCAGTTTTGATGGTTTAAGAAATGTAGATATGGATGAAGTTGCATGACTTAAAAACCAGGGAAAGAGTTTGCAGTTTACTTTAGTTACAGCCAAGTAAGCTCTTTTTACACTAAGCATGTTGCACTTTTCGTTTTTCTTTGTGATGAGTATCGCGGAATGCAAACTATTCATATACCAGACATGTCAGGACATATTCTCTAAAACCATCCTGTAGATATGGATGAAGTTGCATGACTTTGAAAAGAAGGAAAGAGTTTGCAGTTAAATTTAATTACAGCCGATTAAGCTCCTTTTACACTAAGCATGTCGCGCTGCTTGTTTTTGCAATGTTTGTTTTTCTTTGTGATGAGGATTGCGGAGTGCAAACTATTCATATACCAAACATGTCAGGACATATTCTCTAATACCATCCTGTATAGCTAAAAGTCTGTTCAGTTGGCAATGCACAACTGTAGATGCATAAGAAACTATTCTTCTAATTTCTCCACGTCATTGATGCAGACTGAAGATATTTGTTCCTCTGGCATTCCTGGCGTGGTCTATTTTGGTACCAGTAAATTGGACGAATAGCACTCTGGAGCTGGCCAAGCTGAAGAATGTAACCTCCAGCGATATTGACAAACTCTCAATTTCAAATGTCCCACTGGCATCAGAAAGGTATGAAACTTTTGCTTATTTGATCTGGCTTTCTTTACCTTTTTGTGCATTGCCAGTACAGTGGTTGATAAGCTACTAGTTGGTAGTCAGTTTGGGGCATGACTCCATTTATAGTGGACCTGTTGTTTACTTTCATCAGGCTTGCTCTATAGGCTTTAATTTTAATCTTCTTTAGTCTTTTAGTTTGATTGACACAATTGAGCTGGGGATGGAAGAATATATTCAACAACTTCAGTAAAAAATTAAAAAACAATAATTATGTATTTAGTGGGTTCAACGTCTGTAAACTTGGCGGTTCCTTTGCAGAGGTTCCATAATAGCTGTTTGTGTAGGTGACACATGAGAAATTATGCTACATATACTGACATTTACATGTTTTAGAATTTTATGAGACTGTTATTTAACATTTTAAGAGGACTAGTTTTGGCTTTATATGGTGTTGGAAATCGTTAATGTTATTTTTCCTACTGTATTAGAATGTGGTGATTAAATTGAAGTACATTCAATATGAGAGTCATAATTTCTGACTAAATGCTAAACCCAAACGCACATACAGCGTTTTTCCTATTTTGTTGGAATTACAGTTTAGCCAGCTGTCCTGGATATAGTTAAATCTTGCATTAGTTAATTAATACTTAATTTATATGTTTCTTCTGAAGAGCAAATACCATTCTCTTGATGTGTTAAGCATCAATGTTATCGCCATCTAGATTACTAAGAAAATAAAAGCAGGACATCCAACTTACCTTCAATAAACATGAGAAAGTAATGTTATTTTCACTTGCATGAGTAACTTGAAGGATTTAACGTTTAGTAAATTCTGGTTCCATTTTGCTATTGGCTTATAATCAATGTATTCTTTTAATGCATCACGTGGCAGGTTTTGGGCTCATATTATAATGGCTTATGTCTTTACCTTTTGGACATGCTATGTGTTGCTTAAGGAGTATGAGACGGTTGCTTCAATGCGGCTGCAATTTCTTCAATCAGAACACCGACGCGCTGATCAATTTTCGGTAGGGTGGACTGCTTGTATCACTGGTGCCAATTGAACTAGATAAATGAGTGTTTATTGACCTTGATTTGGTTTGGTTGTGATCTTTAATTTTGGATCTTGGAGGCTAGGAATTCCAAGGGTTTGTTCTTAACATCCCATGGAACTGAATTTTTGCAGGTACTTGTCAGAAATGTTCCCCCAGATCCAGATGAATCTGTTAGTGAGCTCGTGGAGCACTTTTTCTTGGTTAATCATCCGGATCACTACCTGACCCATCAGGTTGGCTTGATGAAACTGAATGTCTGTCTAGATTTATATGGTTTATACTTTCTGTGGAAATCCATTAGCTCATTGTGCTGCTTCCTAGGATCTGTAATAGCTCCTGTATGTGTGACCATTCCCTATATATGAATCTGGTTCTGCGCTTTACATGCCATTTATTGCTGCAAAAGTTTTCGCTTTGACACCGGAGACTTTAGAGGTAATAACATGTCTACTATCTAGCTGGCGTGGTACATGAGCAAGAAAACCTCCCCTTCTCCCCCTCCTTTTTGACCCTTTGTGGCCTCACCCTGTCCATTAGGAAGAGTTGCTGGGTGTTGCTGTTGGCCACTTCCTGGATAGCATCAGGCCAATTGTTTATGCTTTTTATCTCACCATTGGCCTTCTGTTAACCTGTGAGAAAGTTTTGGCCAATTGGAAAATTCAAAGACTTCACTTTTTTTTTTAATCTTTGTTGGACACATTATTATCATATTTTAATGCATCATATGCATTGGCGTCCATGGAATCATCAGTGCATGCTTTTATTCAGACATAATGCTATGCCTTCAATTCCTTCGAAATTTTCTGCAGGTGGTGTATAACGCAAACAAGCTTGCTCAGTTGGTCGAGAAGAAGGAAAAAATGCAGAACTGGCTTGACTATTACCAGCTTAAGTATACTAGAAATAATTCAAAAAGACCCTTTACAAAGGTACTATAGAGTATCAGAGATTTGTATGAGAGACTGCATCTTCAAATGATAGTTGTTGTGATGGTTCTTTTTCCTTGATGCATTGGGTTACTTATATCTCTTCGTGATATCTTCCTTTTACCAGACTGGTTTTCTTGGGCTCTGTGGGAATAAGGTTGATGCTCTTGATTATTATACTTTGGAAATTGAGAAACTATCAAAAGAAGTGAGCAACTGATACCTCTATTCATTTCTGTGAGAATCTTACAATCTCAATCGAGGATTGAATTATTGTAATGGATAACCTACTGTGCAGATAGTTGCAGAAAGAGAGAGGGTTGCAAGTGATCCAAAGTCTATAATGCCTGCTGCATTTGTTTCCTTCAAAACTAGATGGGCTGCTGCTGTATGTGCACAGACTCAACAGTGCAGAAACCCAACTCTATGGCTCACTAATTGGGCTCCAGAGCCACGTGACGTGTATTGGCAAAACCTTGCCATTCCATATGTTTCTCTCACGATCAGAAGACTCATTATGGCCGTTGCTTTCTTTTTCCTCACCTTCTTTTTCATGATACCTATTGCATTTGTGCAATCTCTGGCAAGCATCGAGCAAATCGAGAAAGTAGCTCCTTTTCTACAGCCCATCATCGAAATGTAAGTCAGGTTCTTCTTTTGTTATCTCTCAACTTATTAGTTTCTAATTACATCAAATGGAAATTAACTTTATTTTGATGATTTAACTTGCAGCCATTTCATTAAGTCATTCATCCAGGGTTTTCTGCCTGGGATTGCATTGAAGCTTTTTCTCATTTTCCTGCCGACAATATTGATGATCATGTCTAAATTTGAAGGCTTCATATCGTTATCATCTCTTGAAAGGAGAGCAGCAACTAGATATTATCTTTTCAATCTCGTGAATGTATTCCTTGGAAGCATAATTGCTGGTTCTGCTTTTCAGCAACTGAACTCGTTCGTTCATCAGTCACCCAGCGAGTATGTCAATGCTATCTTCTTCTTTCACGTCTCCTTTATATATCCAAATCAGTTCCAATTTGGCGCTTGCTGCCCTTCCTTCCTTGGACAGATGGGAGGCTGCAAGTGCATTGCACACATACTACGCATGTGCACGTACATACATAGGTGCACGGACATACAACTGTACATATTTGACACACACAAATACACAAACAATGATGCATGGACAGATAGATGCACTAATGTTTATACTGTGTTTCTGTCTGATTGCACATGCTCTGTGTGCACATGTGTGAGGGAGGGAACCCCCAGGGCTTTTTTTTTTTTGGGGGGGGGGGGGGGGGGGTGGCGGGGGCTGGGGCGAGGGCGAGGGCGATATTATATCTTTTTGACTAATATGCTGGGCCTTGTCTTATGATTACAAGATGATTAGTGTGCTTAAAGTTAGTTGATGTTGGCATGACTTTATTCTGGGTGACAGTACTGGTCTCGTAGGTAGTTGCACTTTAGGCAGTAGATTCTTTTCTCCAATTGTATGTACTTACTAGCTGTCCTTCTGGAGAAGATGTCATACATGTTACTCTTTTTTGGCAGGATTCCAAAAACAATAGGGGTGGCCATTCCCCAGAGAGCAACTTTCTTCATTACTTACATTATGGTTGATGGTTGGGCTGGAATAGCAGCGGAGGTTCTAATGCTGAAGCCCTTGATTATCTACCACTTGAAGAATTTTTTCTTGGTAAAAACTGAAAAGGATAGGGAGGCGGCAATGGATCCTGGAAGCATTGGTTTCAACACTGGAGAACCTCAAATTCAGTTTTACTTCTTACTGGGCCTTGTATATGCTACAGTGACGCCTGCCTTGCTTCCCTTCATACTTGTTTTCTTTGGCCTGGCTTATGTTGTGTTTCGTCATCAGGTATTATAAAGATAATAATTAGGAATATCTTATTTGATGTTTCATATACTCATTTTCCCTGAAATGTAGCAACAGCTAGAAGACTCTTCTTGGTCGTGATTAATCTCAGATATGATTATAGTCAGTGTGGTGCTTATAGTTGTGTATGATATATAGTTTGTGAAGTGGTAGAAATTCATATTGCTTTGGAGTGCTGTTGAGGAGGAGAAGTGGGTGTTATGGAGGAAATAATTGGGATCAAGGATACTCGATGACGAATATAAAATGTTCGAGTTCATGCCTACTGAATTGAGTGAAAAATTTCATGCTAACTTTATACTTTTATTGTGGGTTGAAGTCAAGTGAACTCATTTTATGACATATCTCTTGATTGCTAATATCTTTGACTTTATGCCTCTCGGATCGTGTCTGAAAACTTTCATGCCAATGTCATACTGTCATAGGCTTTTGGGTTGAAGTCAAGCAAACTCCATTATCACATCCTCATAAATATTGAATAGCTTCAATGTCCCAACAGTGTTTGCATATTCTGGTTAGTTATGCAAATACTACATTTATGCATGCCCAAAACCCGATATATTCATGAGTAGTAGACAAAAATGCTTTTTTTATAGGAAAGTATATCTGAGTTATTATTACCCTGGGGGTTGAGGGGATCACTAGGGAATTCATAATAAAAAGTTAGATTGATGGAAATTTTGAAAGGGAGAACTGCAAATTATGCCTTCATGTTGTTCACCTAGATATGTGCAATTAATATTTGAAGATCTGCATTTTGTTCAGATTCTTTACCTAAAAACTTAGGTTGGTCATGATGTTGAGATTTTTGTTGTTTCTAGATCTGTGACGTTATAGAATTTCTGCAGGCACCCCCATGGGAATTAAGTTGGCTTTATGTTTAAGGTTCAGATTAGGATGTCTTCCAGGCTCTTATAAGATCTATACTAATTTATAATTTCATAGTTCCTTTTTTTTTGTTTTTTCGGTAACCCATGTTTGAAGCATCATGTCAAGCCTTGTCTGCTTCTTCTATGATTCCATCGTGTTTATCCTAACATCTTTTGAATGTTCCAGATAATAAACGTCTACAATCAGGAGTATGAAAGTGCCGCAGCATTCTGGCCTGATGTGCATCATCGGGTTATCGTTGCATTGGTTATATCACAGTTGCTTCTATTTGGACTGATGGCTACAAAAGAAGCTGCCAATTCAACTCCATTCCTCATTGCACTTCCAGTTCTCACCATCTATTTCAATAATTTCTGCAAAGGCCGTTATGAACCTGCCTTTGTTAGACATCCATTACAGGTCCATAATTTAAGGCTTTGCAAACTCGGGTGTTTTTATGTCCATAGAAGTAATTGAACCCTCCTGCTTGAAATACTTTAATGTTCTAACTTGCTTGATGTCTTTTCACTTTGCTCGATTCCAGCATCTAAGGTGAGGATGATTGTTGCTTTTAATTTTGACTAATCATTTGGTAGGTTAGCCCTGATGAGATCTTTTTCTGGTATATCTAATATGGCCAGTCTATCCTGGTAAGAGATAACTAGTAGGAGACAGGCTAAGAGGTTTCTGGTTAGGTATAGTTATACTGTCCAGCTGTATCTTTTTTATCTTTCATCATATGAGTAATGTTAGTAGGTCTGTGATGCTGATAATCAGGGAAAAGGAAAAGTGAAAACAAAAGAAAGCTGAAAGTTTATTCTCATGATGTTTGGTTCGGCCATTGTTTTCAGGAGGCGATGATGAGGGACACTCTAGAGCGTGCAAGGGAACCAAATCTGAACCTCAAGAGCTTCCTTCAAAATGCATATCTACACCCAGTATTCAAAAGTGCTGACGACGATGACGAAGATGATGACAATGTTAAAGGGGAAAACGAGAGCGTACTCGTTCCCACAAAGCGATCGTCCCGTAGGAACACTCCACTGCCGAGCAGAATCAGTGCCACGTCATCACCGTCTCTGCCCGAGGTTCATGAAGATTCCCGGCCTTAACTTTCGGGCCGGGGGCTTGTATTTTTTTTAGCTGTAAATTAGGCCCTTCAGAAAGAAAGGGTTTCTTGTGAATTAGATGAGCTTATGGACAACACAGACACAGCGTGTATTTTGTTGTATTGTTGTATAGAGGATAGGTAGGTGATCGGGTTATCTGCAGAATACTGAATTAGTTTGCAGAATGTACTTAGTTTTAACAATACCTTCAAAATAACCTGAATTTGAGACACTTTTTCGTGGTATACAATGTAAGCTCTCGTGACTCCGATGTTTTCTTAGTAGGATTGAATGTCCTGGAGACATTTCAGTTGAAGGGATTTACAGGTCACGAGGGAGGTAAGTTCTCTTACGGCTGCGTTAATGATATATGACTAGACAGACTTGAGATTCATCGTTCAGGCTAGCCCCGTGGAGGGGGCCGTCCGCGGGGTCGCAGGCGATTTCGAAGGCTTTGACAGGAAAGACGCCAGCTATGCAATTTCCATGGCCAGTGTCGAGCGTGCTCCGGCCAGGGTCGCGCTTCCCCTAACGCCCTCTCCTCCTTTCCGGCGACGAGCTCGGGAAAGCATATCCCCTATCCATACCGGAAGTTCTTTAGCCGGCCGGAGAATCCCGTTCCGACTGCCTGCCCGACGAGTCACCTACTTAGACGCGCCCCCGTATACTGCGTTTTGCTCTCGAGAAAGAATGCATTTGACCTTCTACCGATAGTAAATCCAAACGAGAAAAAGAAAAAGGAAAAAAAAAATCGTTCCCCGGGTCGTTCCGAAGTCCACTTAGGATCCGACCGCGGACCCGGCCCGGGGAACCTCGTACCGGGTCCCTACCACGTGAGAATTATCGGAGGCCCATCGATTATTGTAATAGTTTTTTTCCATATCCAAACAAAAAGAGGAAAGAGGGCAAAATAAGGAGAATCCGACGTGGACCGCGGGGGGCAACACGTGCGGCCTCCGAATCTGCGGGCGCAGACGAGACGAGACGAGAGACGAGATATAAAAGAGAAGGAGAAGAAGAGAAAAAGGGAAGAAAACGCGATCCCACCAGCTGGGCGTCGATCGATAACGAGAAGGGAGAGATTCGGTCAGACTCGGATTATATTTTCCCTTTTCTCGCAGCTCCTTCCTTTCCCTCCTCCGCCTGGCCTCAACTACTTAAGCCCGGAATCTCCCTCCCCCCCCTCCCTTCCTCGTCTCTCTCGCCTGATCGGTTGCTTCCTTGCTGCTCCCGATCCGCGTACCTCGGGATCGCATTCGGCCGCGCGATCGCCGTTGATCCCGCCGGCGAGACTATCTCCGACGGAGGCCCCGCCCGCCGCGGCGGCCCCGGGATCGCCGCCCCCGGCCCCTTGCATCGGGTGAGTGCATTGATGTGTGGGCGCGCGCGCCTCGTCCTCTCCCCGCGTTAGTTGGGTTCCGGATGATGGGTTCTGTGCGCGGCCCGCGTGGCGTTTCTCTTGGCTCTCTTTTGATGGTCTTGCGGGCTCTGCGTGAATTTCCTCTGGTTTCGTCCGCGGTTTCCCGGACGCAGCTTCTTTCGTTTATCTGGAAGCTGCGGTCGTTTTTTTCCTCCCCTTCAGAAATGTGTTTTCGACGTTTTCGATACGTCTGACGTTCGAGTTGACCTCGAGTCAACGGTGCTGTGCCTTTTTTTTTTTTTTTGGTTGGGGTGGGGGGGGGGGGGGGGACTGTGTACGAATTGGTGTTTGGGTTTCATTTTGTTCGCGATTGCTGTGTCGCGTTTGGGCGATGCAGAATCTTTGAGCTTAGCGCCCGCCAGCACTTGGGGTCTCTGCTCTGGTATCTTCTTGGTTTTCTTTTCTGGGGCCCTGCTACTGTTATATTGACTTACCAGTTCCGTACTGTTTTGTTTCGGGAGATAAGTGCCTTGTTTGGGGAAAAATAGCAGCTTCGTTTGGCTCCGTGTCCTGTCTTTGATTGCACGTTCATTGCAGTGTTGTGATGGAAATAGCCAGTTTTCTTGCGGCTCATCCATGATTACCGGATTTGGATAGAAAGTGGTTTTCTTTTACTTTTTTGGGCTCTGTTCGTTTCTAGGATTTTATTAATAAATTCTCATTGACTTCGCTCATCATTGTTTCTGAGAGGGGTTCTGCTTATTTCATTAGACGGCGGTGTCTTTAAGCCTCGAAATTAGCTTGGATCTAGAAATTGTCTGTACTTCTTATGTTTCGTATCGCCCGTGAGGGACCAATTCCCTCCTCTTGATTGCATTCCTCTTCAAACTTAAACTTTTCTATCAAGTGTGCCGCTTTGAAATAGATCCAGGGAAATTAATATGGAAATGTTGAAAAAATTTAAAATCACGAAAAGTGCAATAACGAGGTCATTGATTTAAATTGAATATGTCAATATGATTGACTGTCCTGGATCTGTAAATTGAAGGATCTCTCTAATTCCTGCAGTGAGAATGGCAGCTGTCATGTTCCCAAAGCATCGGCAGCTTAGTCATTATGCTGGTAATGCAAACCTGAACATCCTGAGATCCTCAAAGGCAGAAGAGCTTGTAACAAGTGGAAAATTCCGGAGCAGCTCATTGGATAGAATAGACAGAAGGACGGTGGAAGATGGGGAGAAGCCTAACATGGTGATGCATGCAAAGAAAACTGAAGTCGTGTCAGAGAATAAAGGAGTGAAGAAGAGAAAATCCGTTGGAATCGACATGTGTCTACATGGTAAAAATACTGTAAAGAAGCATAGGAGTGCGACCAGAAAGAGAAGTTCAGTGAATGCGTTTTCCCGTACTAAATGGGATAGCTTTGACGAAAAAAATTTATCGTTCAAGATGGAGGAATTGACAGCATTGAACAAGTCAGAAAAGCCACAAAGAGGTGGCAGAACCAGAAAGTTCCAAACTGACAACCAGCCACGAACTGACAGTAGCAAGGGACTTTCCAATGTTGAGTACATGGACAAGGGATCCAGCCAAGATTTGGAAGAAGTATGCATAGTCAAGATGAGAACCCGCAGAAGAAGAAAAGACAAGTTTGGTCTGAGGAATGATTCATTGCATAGTTCATCTTCGGCGTCGCCATCCTCCTCTGGCTCCTTTTATTCAATTCAGAAAATCGATAACACTGGTGATACTGGCTGCTCAAAGGGAAAGTATGAGGTAAGCTATTCGTTGTCTATTCATGTATTATTAGGTGTCAAAAAGTTGCTTTCTATATCAAGATAAAGGTTTCTTGACTTCTTGTTCAATCTAACCGTGACTTGCTTTGAGCAGGCTAAAGGAAAAGAGCGAGTGAGATGTCATCAATGCATGAAGAAAGAAAGAAGGATCGTTGTCCCATGTACCAACTGCAAGCAGAAGATGTACTGTATCCAATGCATCAAGCAATGGTACTCCTTCTGTTGTTGGATTCGATACTTTTATCTGTCTAATTATTGAAGATTACATAATTACTGAGGGAAGTTCTCTTTTCGCTTAAAAGGTACCCTCAGATGTCAGAAGTAGATATCGCTGAACTTTGCCCATTTTGCCGTGGAAATTGCAATTGCAGCTGTTGCTTGCACTCTGGAGGCATCATAAAGGTGGGTAATCTTATTTTGTACGTAGGGAGAACAGATTCACTCAAATGTACAGTGTATGTTGTTTAAATGGGAAACCAAACCGGTGGTGTAACAGTGTTCTCAATTTTCGTCAGTATTTTTTGAGACGATTGTTTGTATTTCTTCCCAGTCACTAATCTTCCACTTCTTTAACTCTCATCCATCAGGAATAACTGCTTGGTCCAGTGATGTTCCACCTGTAATTAGATCAAAGAGGCATCTTCCTTTTGCTCAGTAACTACCAAAAACAAAAACGAAAGTCTATCAACAGTCAGCGAGACTAATGAGCCCACATTTTCTGGGAGAGTTTGCATGGTCGTCCCTCGTGGTTTAGTTTTCTGTTAGATTCTATAACTTCCTGCTGTGATGTTAACGACTGAACTTGAACCACCAAGCATTCTATCTGTTCAGTGCTTATTCGGTTGGAACAAACTATCGAAATTCTAGGATGCTTAATATTACTCATGGAAATACCCTGTCAGAAACTGTCTAATCAATTCACGGTGTTATACAATTTCAGGCGTCAAAAGTGAGCATGTCCAATGATGAAAAGGTTGAGCACTTGAAGTACATATTGGAAGCATTGCTTCCATTTTTAAGGCAAATTTGCAAAGAGCAAATTCAGGAGACACAAATTGAAGCTAACATACAAGGTGTAGAAGGTAAAACTTGCGTCCCCTTTTATCTTATGTTCGTATGTGACTTATATGATTTGTGTATTCAGGAACACCATTTGATGTGATTGAAGTACCACTCTCTCTTTGTCACAACTGGGAGCGTGTCTACTGGTAAGATGTTTACTGTCCATACAGAGAGTACAGACACATGATGGATTTGATTTGCATGCTTTCATTCTTATGTAACTGACTGGATATATTTGTCTAATTTTTTTTTTGGAACAGCAACAATTGTGCTACTTCAATTGTAGACTTCCATAGAAGCTGTCCAGAATGCTCTTTTGAACTCTGTCTCAATTGCTGCCAAGAGATTCGCTGGGGAAAAGCCCCTTCCCGTGCTGAGGTGAAGCTTCAGTACAAGCACAGAGGCAATGACTATATCCATGGTGGAGATCCTGTGCCAATTCATTACAAAGATCTTGCGCCAATTGCAGAAAATTCTCAAAGTGATGTTGTTCAATCCATTGAATGGAGGGCTAATACCGATGGGAGCATCAACTGCGCTCCAAGGGAGATGGGTGGCTGTGGTAATCATAAGTTAGAGCTTAAGCGCATATATGATAAAGATTGGATAAGCAGGCTGGAGTTGCGAGCAAGAAACTTGCTGGAAATTGGCAAATCTGAACATAAGATTGAAAAGCATAATTGCTCTGAAATTGGTGATGAGATGCTAAGGAAAGCCGCATCCAGAGAAGAGTGCACTGACAATTACTTGTATTGTCCAGCATCAAGTGCAATGTTGGATGAAGAGGAGCTTCCATGCTTCCGAAGTCACTGGATTAAAGGTGAACCTGTCATTGTTCGAAATGTTCTAGAGCGGACGCCTGGTTTGAGCTGGGAACCCATGGTTATGTGGCGTGCGTTATGCGAGAATATGGATTCAGCATCTGGTTCAAAATTTTCCGAAGTCAGAGCAATTGACTGCCTAGCTGGTTGTGAAGTAAATATCATTATTTCATCTTTAGTTTTTCAAGTTACATGTGTGGACATATTTTTTCCTGCCAATGTTCTGAGGTTTCTGGCTGAAAAAAATGTCCTTATGATAGCTATTTGGAGAGATTATTTTAGGAAAAAACTTGATAAGTACTTATTGCACCCAGGACAACTAAAACTATTGACAACGGTATAATAATTGTCTACAACCTACTTGGAAGCTTAGCCCAAGTGTATCCCATTTTGGTGTTCATGCATTTAAAATCATAGCCTGTGTACGTGGGAGATTTTGTTTATGACACTTGATTGCATTTTCAGGTGGACATTAGCACACGCCATTTCTTCAAAGGCTACTCAGAGGGGCGAAGATATGCTAACTTTTGGCCTGAGATGCTAAAACTAAAGGACTGGCCTCCTTCAGACAAATTTGAGGATCTTCTACCGCGCCACTGTGATGAGTTCATAACTGCGCTTCCATTTCATGTGTACACAGACCCTCGATCTGCCTTTCTCAATCTTGCCGCGAAGCTACCACCAAGTGTCTTGAAGCCAGACATGGGGCCGAAGACTTATATTGCCTATGGTTTTGCAGAAGAACTAGGAAGAGGTGACTCTGTGACCAAGCTTCACTGTGATATGTCAGACGCGGTATGTTTTCTTCAGAAGCATTGCATAAATCTTTAGATTTTACTATCAAGCACAGAACAATTAGGATAACAGCTGGAATGAAGGTGTTTGATAAAATTGTAGAGAAAACGTGTTGCCAGAAAATGTCGAGTTCAGTAATTGCTTCTTTGATTGATATGATGGAAACTTCTGGTCAGTATCCACGATAGTATATGAGTTGAGTAGTAGATGGCACAGCTCAGTTCTAAAGTTGCATCACAGCATGAAAATAGCATCACTTACATGTCATGATCACGTGTCGTGTTGACAGGTGAATATCCTGACACACACAGCAGAGGTGTCCTTAAGTGAAGAGCTGCAATCTGCAGTGAAAACCTTGAAAGAGAAGCACAAAGCACAGGATATGAAGGAACTTCGATGTCAAGCACATGAAGATCTTAATCTAGAGGCGACAGGATGCCAAGATCGGAATCTCTGTAAGGACCAAGAAATCAAGCAAAAAGGTGGTGCATTGTGGGACATTTTCCGGAGAGAGGATGTCCCCAAGTTGGAAGCATATCTCAGGAAGCACCATAATGAATTCAGGCATACATTCTGCGCTCCAGTTAATGAGGTGAATTTCCCAGCTTCTGCTCTTGTTGTAGGCATATATATGGAAGTTGTGTTCCTAGATCTGATACTCACTCAATGACCAGGTCATTCATCCAATACATGACCAATCGTTTTATCTTACTTTGGAGCACAAGAGGAAGTTGAAGGAGGAATTTGGTTAGTAGATGCTGAAACTAATGAATCTTTAGCTCTTGGTGCAATATTTAGTGGTTGAACGTAACTTTTAAAACTCTGTAGGAATTGAACCATGGACATTTGAACAACACTTAGGTGAAGCAGTTTTTATTCCTGCCGGATGCCCCCATCAAGTTAGAAATCTGAAGGTGAATAAACCGCTTCTTAAAATCTTTATCTGTATCATCACCTTGAATTGAAGTCCTCTTAAATTATGAGCACTATTCTTCATGAAGTCATGCACAAAAGTTGCCGTGGATTTTGTCTCTCCCGAGAATATCGATCAGTGTTTCCGTTTGACTGAGGAGTTCAGACAACTTCCGAAGAATCACAAAGCCAGAGAGGACAAACTTGAGGTAATACATGTATCACTTTGACTTAGCTCTGTTATGTACCTGAATTATGACTTCATATATAGCTGTTTTAACCCTTCTCTGTTCTCTCTGCGAAACAGATTAAAAAGATGATAGTTTATGCAGTTGATCAAGCAACTAAAGATTTAGAGGACTTATTACAGAGATGAGTAGGAGATGAGCAGGAGATCGACAGTAGCATGGTAGTTTAATTGACATCGGATAAGCTCAAAGCAGAAAAGAGGATACTAGCAGCAAGAGAGGGTACTAACATCAAGAGAAGCATCTTTTGCCGCAGCAACCATTTTTGGTCTTTCCATAAGATTTTTTGTGTACATATAGTACTTTGTCTCCATTTTATTGTTGATAAATGTGCAAGAACTCTGCCAACTCTCTCAACAACGAGACCCTTTTGCCTACAAATAAACGAGTCGATTATTGATTCTGAAATCAAATATGCAGCAAGAACCTATCAACACTCGAACATAGAATTAGAAGACCATTATATCGATAATTTTGTATTATCAATCATCCAACAATATATAATTGTTGCAAATATAATTTCCTAAAAAAAAAGTCATAAAATATTCAGTAATTTGGCTAGAGGGGGAAAACTAGGGTTAGGGCTTTAGATCGGCGGTAACAATAAAAAAGGAGGAGATATCAAATTCAATATAAGGGGGACCATAGGCAGGATTCTTAAATTGATAATTATTTTGAGATAATGTTTCAAAATTGAGATACTAGCCCCTTAAAATTAATTGTTTTTTTTTTCGATCTAGCTGAGTTAGTACTACATGTTTGTGTAACCACACTCGTACAGATAAGTCCAAAGTCTACTCAAGAAAATGGTTAGATTAAGGAATTGTTTCGTGAAAAGTAAATAGTTCGGAAAATGTTTTCTTAAAGATAAATCACTCGTATAGAATACAAAAATAAACGAATGAAAAGACTTTTTGTAATCTATGAAAATATTATTGTCATCAATTATAAAACATCTTTGATCGATGATACGAGTTATGATTTAGGAAAATATTTAAATCATTAATTTTTTGCGAAATAAATTGTGCTCAAGAAAAATATATATGTCAAAAAAATGATCCAAATTATAATGAGATAAGTATCATTATGCAAAAACCTCTTACAATATGTGTCATAATTCATGCTAAGTCACCAAGAGGTTTCATTATTTGCATATTTACCTCGAATTTTTTTGTGTAAAGAATTCTGAACTTATATACATATTTAGACGACTACCTACATGGAGACATATGACAACGGACTGACGTGGCGTTCATGTGGCAAAAATGTGCCAATTCATTGTATGTTTGTCTTTTTCTTTGTCCTTTATTATTATTTTTTCTTCTTCTTCTTCCTCCTTAGTCCATTATGATTCGAGCTTACCAATTCTCAACTCCATCTTGCCAATTCCCCACAACGGGAGGCCATGGTAGATTCTATCTCATCCTGTCTATTCTCTCTTGCTCTCGAATCATATCTTAGGCTATCTCCTAGAGTAGAATTTCTGTAATCTGCTTGGTATCTTTCTAACTTGTTCAAAAATGGACAAATATGTGTGATTTAGGGATGGGCAACTTGGACTGCCCAAACCGGCCTGGATCGACCATGAACCAGATTGGACTGGAATCAAGTCCCTGGTTCATAAAAGTGGAACTAAATTTTGGATGGTCCAGTGCCCCCTTCTCTAGTCCCCTTTTCCAGAAGGGCCAGACCAGACCGATTAATTTTTTTATATTTTATTAAAAATAAAGATGTGAAAAAAGTAAAAAGAACTAATTTAAATTTTTAACCCAACTTTACCAATATAAATTTTTTTAAAATAAAGAAACTCAACTTTTTTTTAGAATTTTTCTAGTCCCATTGGATTGCTTGGGAATCGAATAGGTCTAGTCCCCCCTAGGATTAATCAGTCCCCATTAGTCTGGTTCAAGGTGGAACCGGACTAGTTCGAACTATGCACACCCCTATAATTTATGGGCTGATGAGTAAATTCCAACACGTAAAAAATGCCCGGTAAGTCAAAATAGAAGAGCTCATCTTGGGACGGGCTTACTACTTAACATCAATAACTTATGCATCCTTCCCGGGGTCTTAAAATACATCAAGTCAACATTTATTAAAAAAACCAATTAAGTTTCGTTGGGGAGTGTAATTTAAGGGGTCATATATGTATTTTTAGAGTGATGAAAATGCAATTTTAGGGATTGCTCATCAAATAATCATAAGTTTTAGGACAAGATTAAACCCGTACATAATATTGATGACTTTTAGAACAATTTTTGTAGCCTTTTAATGATCTATACTTTTTCAAAGGGTTGCTACAAATAAGAATAATACTTGTGGAGACATATGATATAGCTTTGCTGCATCATTCCAATTTAAGGAACTACATCAAACCTGAGTTTTATTTGCTACAGTGAAAAATCATAAGCTCTCAAAATAAGTAAGAACATTAATCTAACTTTCATATTGTGATGTCCATATTTGAAGACCTAAGTCTTGAGTCTCTTCCTTCTTTCAAAAAATTTATCTTAAAATAAGAGTAAAACACTAGAGGATCATGAAGAACTTCACACCCCCTTACCTGGATTTCTGCCAAAACCTTCCAAATTTTTGAAGCAAAAGGCTCTCTTCCATCTTCCTCAATCCATCTTTTCTCTCTCTCTCTCTCTCTCTCTCTCTCTCTCATGATTATGGATCATGACAGGCTGATCTTTGCTTCTGCTGCTCCTCCTCCTCCTCCTCCTCCTTCTTCATCTTCAACCATGGATCAACTGTCATCAGAGCTTTATGGCGAGGGGCTCTTGATTTTCTTGGATTTGAGATGATTGCAAGTCTGAGAAGCAATCTCTCCTTTTGGGCCTTCTTATACTCTTTAAGGGAGGGTTCCATTGGTCAACTGGAATGACCATCTTGCCCTTATTCTCCCCAATTTTAGCTGCTTGACAGCTAAGGAGATCCGGAATTTGGCCGTGATGAGCAGGATATATGCCTTGATTTGCTCATTTGCTTCCAAATTCAAATGTGGGGCAAAGCAACAGTCATCCAAGGCAAATCCAGCATGAGAAAAGAATTCAGCACAAAAGTCACTGATAAAAAGGGAAACAATCGAGTCAAATATCTATTATAGGTATAGAAATATATTTACGCGTTTTCAATTGGATGAGAGAATTAAACTTATTTTATGTATATCAATTCGATTCTAAATTTTTTAATTTGACTTATTGGTTCATAAATCTTTTAGCGATTTATTAATATAATCATTCTGATAAATTTTGACATGAAATAGTATATATGGACATTGTTCTTATTAAGAGATTTTTCTCATGATAAGTGATCTGGTCTTGAAGTAGATAATTTTACAATTATTTTGGGGTTTTTCTAATTATAGATTTTGATTTTCTTTTTTCTTGTCATACTTTTTAGACTTGTAACTCGAATCCTTGATATTGTAAAGCTCGTTGAATATTAAATGGGTATTTGCTCGAAAACGAATATGAAAAAAACGAGGTTGTCAGGTATAAAGCCCGATTAATTGCTCAAGGATTCTTTCAGAGACCTGTGATTGATTATGATGGAACATATTCACTTGTGATGGATGTGATTACATTTCATTTTTAAATTAGCTTGGTAGTCTCTAAAAAATTGAAAATATGTCTTATGGACGTTGCGGCGATATGTTTATATGACTCATCAGACTCTAATATTTATATAAAAATTCCCAAGAGATTTAAAATGTCTGATATATACTCTCCTTACAATTTATTCTCTATAAACTTGTAAAGATCTTTGCACATGTTAAAACAATTTGGTCGCATGTGGTATCAACACTTAAGTGATCATCTAATTAAAGAAAATATACATGAATGATCATATCTACTGATGTGTGTTTATTTTAAGAAATCGAAAATCAAATTTGCTATTATAGTAGATATGATTGGAACTTTAGAGGAGTTACCAAAAACTGTTGAATATTTGAAAACTTTGTCTTGGTCTAGAGTTTGGGTATATAGCAAATGAAATAATCATTTATTAGTCGATGTACATCGAAAGATTACTTAAACGTTTTAATATGGATAAAACTTACCCATTGAGCACTATTATGGTTGTAAGGTCTCTAGATTCTCAAAAAGATCCGTCTCATCCCAAAGAATATAATGAAAGATACTTGGTTCTGAAGTACCATATCTCGATGCGATTAGGGTTTTGATGTACTTGGCACAATGTATGAGAAAATATATGTCATTTGTAGTATATGCACATTTTATTTTTGAGTCAACTTAGAGACAATGGAATGGAATTAAATCATATTTTTCATTATTTTCGAAAAACCATATATTTGAGATTATATGATTCCAATGATTTCACTACCTCTGGTATTATGTATAGATCTAATACACATAAGACTCACTCTCAAACTGATTATTTATATTGTTATAATGACACTACCATTTTTTGACATTCTATAAAGCAATCGCTGATAACTACATCTTTTAACTACTTTGATATTATTGTTTTATATGAAGTTGGAAGAAAGTGTGTTTGATTAAAATATGTTATAATGCATATTCACAATTCTTGTTGTTAAACATCAATTATAAATTCTCCCACCATAATTTATGAGAATAATGTTACTTGTGTTGCACAAGTTAGGGGAGAATATGTCAAAAGTGATATGATTAAACATGTTTCGTCGAACTTTTTCTATACTCTTAATTATGAACTTTAAGAAAGTCAACAAATTGATGTTATACATATATATATATATATATAATATTACAAATCTTTTAATCAAATCATTGCCACCATTAACTTTTGAGAAATTAGTATATGACATTGATATATGATGAGTTCATAAAATACAAGATTGACTAATCCTAATTGTAGCTAGGTGTGTGCAACTGGATCAAGTAAATCCTGTTCATGAACCAGCCTACCGTGAAGATAAGGTTGGGAATATGGTCCAATGCAAATAAGGCCGGGTACATGGTCCAAAAAAGGGGAATCGGTTAAAACATGATTGGGTATAGGGTCTAGGTCTAGAACTTATCCTGAACCTTAGACCCTGAACTTGATCATTATAAAATAAAATTTATTTAGTAAAAACTCCAATTTTGTAGGTAAATGAATTTTATTAAATCATAACTATATGGTTTCTTGTTGATGTTTCTTTATACATGAATTTTGATTTTTGTTAGAGATTTTGTACCACGTGAATTGACTTGCGTGATTTTACTTTTGGATGATGAGTTATGTTGATTTCACTTTTGGAGAACTTATACTTGCTATAAATTTGTTAATTATTTTAGACAAATAAAAATCTTCATATAGTATTGTGAGAATGAGACTAATATTAGATCCATATTTGTTACTAATGTGTATGTAATATTATGAATTTTGTTTTGCCTTTTGATTTTGTTTATGATAATTTGCCTAATGGATTCTTAGATTTTTTAATCAAAGAATTTACTTATTTATTAATTACAAGTGCTTAATGTTTCAATATAAGTTAGATGAATTATGTTGTTTTCTTGCGTATTAATATAAAATTCGAAATCGTATATGATGGGTAAAACATGTTCCAATATAAACATGGTTAACTTTATTCTCGGACCGGAAAAATATGGTGGATATGGTACATGGTTCAATGCAAATAGGGTAGAGTATATGGTTCAAAAAAGAGGAATCGATTATAATAGGGTCGGGTACAGGGTCCAAGTCTAGAACCTACCTACGCTGTTTTTGCTCATCCCTAATTGTAGCTATATGGCTCGATTTAGGAGGAGATATTATTAACTATGTATTGCATTTTCCCTTTTTGTCTAGTTTTTGTCTCACTGGAACTTTTTGGCTTAAAATTTTTGACGAGTTAATAATGCATTCATAAAATGGAGTGATCATAAAATTTGTGCTATGTACTCTTTTTCCCTTTTATTCAATTTTTGTTCAATTGAATTTTTTCGGTTTAAGGTTTTTAGCGAGTAAGTATTATTCAATGCACATTTGTAATATAATACAATAAATATTCAATGGGGAGTGTTACGAAGTATGTGGATGAATGAAACATATGTATGGATATTGATTATATTTATCCTATCTAATATAACTATTACGGTACATTTATTTCCTACATTTTTAGTTCATCTCCCTATCCAATGTACGTATTTATCCAATACATTGATATTAGTAATAAGTACTTTATTGTTTTTCTAAAGATAGGAGCTTAGTTTTAGAGAACTGGAAATACAATTTTTCATGCGAATTTCTCTACTTACAATGCAATGTTTTGCAACAACATTTTAATTATTTTAAAATCTTAAAATAAACAATTGATAATTTTTTTCCCTTTTTTTTCATTTTCCCTCTTTCTTGGCCGATCACAAGCCCTGGCGACGGCTAGTGACTGGCTAAGAGGCGAGGGATGATCTCATAGGCTCTAGCAAGCTTGAGAAGCCAGGTCGTGAGACATAAGGTGCTACCTTGACCTCATCATATTTGGTGAGATTGAGCTTACCTAAGGCTGCAAAGCTTGAAACTTATTGGATTCCAACGAGCTAGACCTCGCCTTGGTGAGTTTTGAGCATCACCTGAGGTCAACAAGGTCGAGCTCACCAGAATCTAGCAAGTTGGAGCCTTGTTGACCTTGGGTGAGGCTCAAGACTTGTTAGCAAGTTTATCGGTTCGTTCGTAGCCTATGGTCGGCTGAGGAAAAGTCTAGAAAAAAAAAACGGCCATAACTTTTTCTAGGGAGAAGAGAAATCATTTGGTGGGGATGAAATTCGACTAGTGAGGAAGCTCCCCTCCAAAAATCACCCTATTCCAATCACTGAAGCTAATGGAATCAACAACCTTCAACTGGAGCTATAATAATTTAGAGCAAACTATAGAAAAACTTAGAAAAAAACGGCTATAACTTTTTCTAGAGAGATTACCCAGAGAAATCATATGGTGGGGATGAAATTTGGCTAGTGAGGAAACTCTCCTCCAAAAATCATCCCATTTCAACCATTGAAGCTCATGGAATCAGCGACCTTCAACCAGAGCTACAGTAATTTGGGGTAAGAAAAATGAATTTGGGGGCAAGAAAACGACATAGTTTTTGGCACATGGCAAAAACTACATCATTGCCATCGACGACTGCTCGCGCCACATCATCATCACGTAGGCTTTTTCCAGCCAAAAATAGTCGGAATGACTTAAATGACAAAGTTGCATAATGTTTAAGACTGAATTGGCAAAAAAAAAGTTTTATGATTGAATTGGCAAAGTTGTAAAATGTTTAGTACTTAAGTGACAATTATCCCAACATTTGGATATGACATTATCAAATTATTCTTCCATATATCAAACTTTAACTCTAATTACTCTGCAAAAAATTCTCAACGTCTTCATACCAAACCATATTTGTTGAAGAAATCTTTTATGACATTTTGAAAATAAGAAACCAATCAAAGGCTAATGATATATGTATTTGACTGTGCAAAATGAATTACTTTTATATACGCAACATGGATAAGGATGTCTAAAGCACATGAAACTTTTGGGCCGAGAGCTAAACCTATTAAAATGAGTCATAAATCCATCTCTTAACTCATATATGATGGGTTGAGTTATTATATGAAGTGCTTATATTCATTTAATAAGTTATAAATTGATTTAGAATGGTAAAACTTGAAATAATATGATTGTTAAATGGATTCTTCACAACTTATTTAGACCACATCCATTTTATGACTCTCTCCCGACCAAATCTATTTTTGATTTCGTATTCGCTCGCTCTCTATTCTCACCTCAATTTGGGTACAAATTTTCCTAAATTTTGTTGCATAAGAAAGTATTTTTAGCAATATGAATCGGGTAAGATATAGACAATGTCTATTTGTATTAAATAGAAATTGAATGATTTGGATCCAACCATTTTCAAACGAATCCATCCATTTGACGAGTTTAGTGAGGGCTGGAAGAATAAAGTAATTCAAGTGAAAGGTTGAACCGCTATAAATGCAATTCACATTTCTTCTATTCCTCGAACTCTTTCAATTCCTATTTAATAGAAGATTGTGATTGTATGCAAGTGTAACGCATTACGAAGCTTAATCATAATAATATAAACTTATTTTGCTGAGACAATTGACTTAGTTTTCAACTATACGGTGTGGTCTGATCACACTTTTTTCTTGACACTATTGATGGGTTTGGGGTTGGCTTGTCGTCTAAATCATAATGTACTCACCCTTAACCACCACCATCACCACTACCATCGCACTTGCCAACACGAACACTACCTCCACCACACGTGGCTACCACCACCAAGACCCCCATCACCACCAAAATCTGCCATCATCGATTCCACTCACACCGCCACAAACTCAAATTCTAACTCTTTTAGTAGATATAAGGAGGTCGCCCCCTCTACATTTGAGGTTGGTGACTTCCGGTCCAAGGTTCAAGGTCGCATTCTATGTCAGAGGTTAACCACAGAGTGAGAGAGATCTGCCATGCAAAGATAAGCTAGGACTGGGTCAATTTTTTTTGTGGCAAGATGCAGTGGTTCCGTTCTATGGGCGACACAACCGTCGTGTTGCTGACCATGGAGAGAACGAAAAAGAAAAAAAGAGAGTTTCGATAGGAAAAAGATAACAAAGTGGCGTCCCCATCATTTATGTAGGCCCCGTCACTGCTAAGTTAGCTATTCATGTCAGAGAAAAACACGCGACAACTCCTGTCAGAAAACATCCTGAAAATTAAGGACAGCGAGATCTCCTTATCAAATTGCACTCGGTAGATTGAATAGTTTTAGAGTAAGCACGTTTGTGCAAAACAGATTCGTAGCAGGAAGCAAAGGACAAGCAAAAGGGTTTTAAGTAACTTCTGCTCTGCGTATAAGTCACTGAATTGTAAGTGATAAGTACATGAATGAATGAATGAACGAACGAACGAATCAACGAATCCAATACGCATTCCTAATAAAACAGTGTAACCCCCAAACAGAAAATTCTCAAACATCAGATCTGCAGAAAGGATCTTTAGCTTGACTTACATATTTGTAACGATCTGATCTGAGAAGAAAACCTATTGGAACCCTTCTTGCCATCCTCTCTGACGAGCCCTGAGTTCCCACATAGCTGTCCCTCTTCTCTGTTCCTCTAATATCGCTTCAGCTCTTTCCCTCGCTTCTTCACAGGTCTCCATCCCAGAACTGCACTTGTCTGCCTCCTTTTGATATTGAGAAGCCATTTTCTTGGCCTCTAACAGCATTATATCGGCATGATGCTGGTTCTCCAAGGCTTGAGCTTCCCTTAGCCTCACTTCCTCCATTAGCAAGTCTGTGAAGCTCTTTTCCATTTCTTCGCTCACATCTGGGTCATGCTTTACACAATCTATGACCATTGCAGGGAACCAAGGAATTAAATGGCCTAAGCCGATGTAATGCTTCGATTAGCTTAGCGTATAGCTCTTATTACGTGAAGACAGGTCCTAGATCAGCATTGCTTTGACAGAACATAATCAAGTTCACATGATGATACATATCAGGTAGAATTGGCTAACCGATCGCCACATCTAAATCATCCTGTTACAGTGCCATATAGAAAAGTGCAAGTCATGTCCAAGTTCACATATTAGAAAGTATAGTGGCCAAAAAGACAATTATTTAATAATTGTAGGCAATGGTAATTTCCTCCACTGTTCTCATGAAAGAACAGCTTCTCAGTGACCCTACACCCAACGAGAACTCTATAAATGATGTGCACCAAAGATGCCCTCGTCTAGCCTGGCCAGCTATATAATCTCCTGAATAATGATCTGCATTATGCACGAAAGATGCACTCATTGTCTTCTAACAGCTTCCTATGTTTGGGAAGACAAGGCAAGGTGAAAAGGTGAGGTAGGTGGGGAATATAGGATAGAATTTGAAATATCTGTGAGAGAGAAATGAGCGGAAAAATTCAGATTTTAGTCATGTCCCATATCATCTCATCCCAAACGTCCTAAACATAGCATAAAAATGTAGCTCAGCAGTAATGTGTGAAGCTATACAGCTGTGTCATGCAACAATATTCTTAAGAATAACTTAAAAAACAAATTTGGCCTGTGTAAGCAGCAATCACAGATTCTCAGTGCCTAAAACCTCTACCCTAAAACCTTGATACCCCAGTGAGATCTTCAGCACGGCACATCTGAACCTTTATATTGTCACAAAATGATAGAGATCAAGTTTCTGTTCAACCAGCAGAATTAATATGTCAGGGTTCAAAGCTATGTTGAGGACCATCATCCTAAAAAATGAACAGTCACAAAGCAATAGTGTGCAAGAATTTGTCAAAAGCAAACAACACATTGAACAGAGAAACCTTGTTTTTCTGGTTAAAAGTTAGACAACAAGCAAGCAAGGAGAGACAACCCATACAACTCAAAATGCCACAACTCTTGAAGGGGTAGTGGGTGGGTGATAAGCTCACTCCACAAAGGAAAATTCAACCAAAGAATGTTGCTAATTTATGCGTCAGCATGAAGCATACTCAATATTAATATGTAACAGAAGTCCATCAGTTCTCTACATTATTCATTCCACCAACAACAGACCAGCCAGAAAATCAAGTCAACAAACTGATTCTAAAGGCAGCTAGAATTATCTGAGTGATGAGTACCGACCTGTGAAGGTATTGTTGATCACTTCTGCAACAGAACAGACAAAAGTAACACATGAAGGTCAGATGACATTGGCCGAGCAGATCAAAAGAAAAACACTATACAGTCAATTGGGTAACAGAAATAAAAATGCAATGAAAATTTAAAAAGTATCAACATGAAATACATTACAAGAAAAGCTCCAGATCACTGGTGTCACGACCTATAAAACATCCCAATCAGAAACTATAACCAGCACTGTTTGGACCAAGCTGTCTTTTTGGCAGCTTAAAGACTTTCACGTACAGGCTAAAAGGTCTCACCTTTATAAAGTTCTAAGCCAAATACTTGAGTATCACATATATCATCCTTTTCTGCTTTTTATTAGACCTCCAGTTGCCATAGAAATCTAAGCTCGATGCACAAATATCACATGAAAAGCTTGCAAAGGCGTAGGCAATCTCCTTTATGCTTCAGTTACCACGATAAAATTACACGAGTTGCTGGCATGATACGCAAAATCTTCTCGAGACTTGACAGACGGAAGACACAACCAACAGGGTAAATTGCTAGATCATGCCAACACCACCAAATCGGCTGCATCCATTACGTAGAACATCGATCATGTCAACCGAGGTGACCGACCGATCGGCATCGCAGCAATTATAAATAATATAAAAAACTAGCCGCTGATCAACAGAAACGAAAAGGCAACTGGAGGAAACCAACGGAAGACGTGGAAGCGAAAATACCGTCGCCGATAGAGAGGAGCGGCTGAGAAGAGCAATCGCAGCGGCAGGGAGGGCAGGAGACGGAGGAGCCGCGGCGGCGGACAGAGGCAACGGCCTCGGTCGCGTGCCAGTGCAGAGGCGGCCCGGCTATGTAACACAGTATGCACACCGCCATCACGGCGATGAACGACTTCAGCGCCCTCTGTTGTCGCCGATTCATCTCTCTCTCTCTCTTACTCTCTCTCTGTCTCTGTGCCCCGCGGGATGTACGTGGGTATAATTTGAGTCCGAGCAACGACGGCGGCGGCGGCGGCGTCGACGCGTGATCGCTTGTTCTCAGGAGCCGCGAAGAAGAAGAAGAAGAAGAAGGAGAGAGAGAGAGAGAGAGAGAGAGAGAGAGTCAGGTGATGGGGGTTGGTTTCCCTCCTAAATGCAAGGGCAGTTCCAAGAGCGAGTTTACACTAGCATTGGCGTTCGCATTAAAAGAGATAAGACGTAAAAAAAAAAAAATTCAAGTGAGTTTAGTGAATTTAATTAAGTGAACATGTGATAAATCCTTCCTAGATATTTACGAGAATCGCCAATTATTTCGACAAAGAGAGAGTACTGATTAGTCTTTAACTTTTTGGCACAAGGGTGATTTTGAAAAAAAAGGGCAGAGAATCAGGCAAATGTTATAATTAATATAACAAGTAAGTTCGACTCATAAGTTAATCGTTAATTTACTAATTAGCGATCATGTTGATAGTTGAGCAAGGGGGCTATTTCCGATTCAAATAGTTTCCAAGTTCAAGACATTTCAAACTTCTGTCTTCTTATAAGTGGGTAGATTGGTTATGATGATTTTAGATATTATTTTGTTCGATTGTGAGAAGAGTTTCGATTTGAACGGCAATGGATCTTGCATCTGTTCTAATTTTAGATAACATGGCTACAGTTTCCAAACTAAGAGACGATGGAGTTTAATTTTTCAAGTCTAAATTTATAAGAGATAACATCTCCATATAATTTCTTCTTATGTGTACTCTGAAGTTTAAATCGAAAAAGAGATGGACACTAATTGGTGACAAATTATTAAGCTGAAAGTTTATATTGATGTACTTTCTCTTTATCCACATACTAACATTTAAACTCTATATATATTGAAGCGAGAAATTGAGGGATGATGGAGTACAATTGAAAATGCTTTATTCATCTTTTTTTTCCCTTTCAAATTAATAAGAGGTAAAATTTTCATATGATTTATTTTAATTTATTTTCTTATATTCAACAAGATATAAACCAGCACACTATAAATGATAAAGCTAAAAATTTGTTGGTTGAGTGGAGAGTCACATGATAGAGAGCATTCTCTTAGTCACAACTTTATCTATCTATAAGAAATTGAATCCCTAACCGTTCTCGATGCGAGTTTAAGAGCTTAGAGATATGTGGGGACTTAGTCTGAATTAGTAACTACTATGGAGTTGATTAAACTACATAGTAAAGGTTAGAATATGACAGCATTATACTAAAATGAGTCATGCAAAATATAATTCGATCTTAAAATTTCAATTAGAGCACCGACTTCAAGAAATTTATTAATTTGTTCGATCAAGAATTGCATTAGCTTCGTTTCACTTGAGTGATAATAAATACCAATCTGGCAAATTACATAAATGAAGATGTAGACGAGCTACAATGCCCTTTGTTTTTTTTTCCTCAAGATTTTTTTAATCTCTTCCATTCCCTAATCAAAATATTAACATATAATAAACCACACTGATACCTAAAATATGTGCTAAAAATACTAAACATATTACATTTATAATAGAATAAAAAGAAAATTAAGTATATCAATAAAAATACAAATAAACAAAAATGAAAATGGTTGCTATTTTCGTTGTTGTTTGAATTTCCTTTTTTATATTAGATTTTAAATATTTTTTTATTTAAATATAATTATAATCATCTTAATGTAAGAAGTAATTTGTTATTCAGGGAAAAAGATAACTTTTATTCTATCGGCATAAGAGATTAATTCAATCATATTTTATTCCACCTTCCACATAGAACATTTTATATTGATCATATCCTACGGCTTTATCCTATTTTGGATAAGAACCAAGCACAAACTCAAAGTGTAGTACCACATTACGAGTATTAGCGACGAACTTCCTCTCAATTTCGGCTTTAACAATATACTATGAATTGTATCTATAGTCGGTTTCTTTTGAAGTTTAAGTGCCTAGAGCAATGTAGGGACAACCTTGTAAGTCTTAATAAAAACTATGTAATTGATGAAACTATACATCAAGGTTAAATATCATATGGATAAGTATATCGAAAGTTTTAAAATTTATCACAAAAATATATTTGATCCAAAACTGTTAATTTGTGAAGCGAATACCTTCTTCTTCTTATTCTTTTCTTATATCAATCCTTTTTCCTTTTTCTGTTTTCTTTTCCCTAATCTCTTTGTCTTCAGTTTTTTAATCATTTTTCAATCTTTTTTATGATGAGACGCCCAGCTGGCATCACAAAGCGCCATGTGTAATATCAAAAACTTGAAAATGCCATGTCAATATTTTTTATTAGCCAAATTAGAGAGCTAATGAAAGGACCCAACTACACGAATTTGATAAGTTTTAAAATTTGATCATACAAGTGAAAAGTTTTAAAATTGAATTATGCTTTGGTAACGAGTTTTATAACCTCCAATATGCTGATCCCGATATTATATTATCTCAAGAAATGAAGTCAACGCAATAAATGGAAAAGCATAAAAAACTGCAAGGGAGCTTCACTTGGACTTGTTAACTACTTGCAAACACTCAATACGTCACAATTACATTAAAGTAGAGGACGTATACACAATACACAAGATGAAGCCAACGTATTATGATTCACATACGACCAATCAACCAACATTCTTGCAGACATGCAACCACCAAATCCACCGAAATACTAAATTATCATAGTTCACCAATGTCGAAAAACCCTAAAATTTGGGAATCTATGTAGACATAATCTCTATGTTAGTGGGGGGAATTCTCTAATTTTGCAAGTCAAGAATCCCGAAGCTTGTGCGCCCCACGTTCGCGTGAAGACCCCAAAATCCAAAATCTCTCCCCAGTCAACTTCTCCCCAGAATTGCCTGAGCCTCTCCAACGTGTGAACCACCTCTATTTCTAGTCTCCTATAGCATATAAGAACTCTCGATTCTCTTGGTTATCTCTAAGTTCATTCCCCCGCATCAAAAACCTGATGGCCTCCCTAGCTCCAGTCTTGGTCCTCTCGTGCCTCCTAGCACTGCTCCTCCCTACTATACAAAGTACTTCGTATTACTCCAACAAGAAGTCGATGAATGCCATCGACTCGTGCTGGCGGTCGAACCCAAACTGGGCTGCAAACAGGCAGGCCCTTGCCGATTGCGCCGTCGGGTTCGGTAGTGACGCGATCGGGGGGAAGTACGGGTCCATCTATGTGGTCACTAGCCCGCTCGATGATCCAGTGAACCCGAAGCCGGGAACGCTCCGGTATGGCGCGATACAAGATAAGCCGCTCTGGATCACCTTTGCCAAGGATATGCAGATCACTCTCGAGAATGAGCTGATGGTGAACAGTTACAAGACCATTGATGGGAGGGGGGCCAAAGTGGAGATAGCAAATGGGCCATGCATCACGGTGCAATACGTGAGCCATGTGATTATACATGGGATTAGCATCCACGATTGCAAGCCTGGGAAACGCGGCCGCGTGAGGGACTCTCCCAACCATGTCGGCCAGCGACAAGGCTCCGACGGCGATGCCATCAGTATCTTTGCGTCTTCACACATCTGGGTCGATCACTGCTTTCTAGCTAGTTGCGCCGATGGCCTCGTCGACGTGATCCATGCTTCCACAGCGGTCACCATCTCTAACAACTATTTCCAGCAGCATGATAAGGTATTGGCATCAACTCAGCATGTTAAGTGCAAACTTCTAAAATTTTAAGCAATTAACATGACTAGCGCTGGCTAAATTTTGCGATCATATGTATAATAACCGCAGGTGATGTTGCTCGGACACAACGACGGATACACAGCCGATAAGGTTATGAAAGTGACGGTGGTCTTTAACCGCTTTGGTTCGGGTCTAATCGAGAGGATGCCAAGGTAGGAGGCATCTCCCATATGGTCTATGAAGACAGATATATAGATATAGACATAGACAAACATAGAGATTGAGAACCAAATAAAATTAGACATGGCTAAGAAAACATATGATGTTGCAGGGTTAGATTTGGGTATGCCCATGTAGCCAACAACCAATACGATGAGTGGCGGATGTATGCTATTGGTGGGAGTGCCAATCCCACCATCTTCAGTGAGGGCAACTACTTCCTGGCCCCCAACGATCGGGTTTCCAAACAGGTAGGGCCTAGGATGACATCTCAATCATCAATTTCCCATTTGATCACGACAAAGAAGTTCAGATTTAACGTACATTCGTTTGCTTACAAACCTTGTCTCTCCTTGTTAACATTGATAAAATAACCTGATGGGGACTATCTTAATCTCATCAAATTCAAAACACGACGACACAGGTCACCAAGAGAGAGACCAGAATGGGCAATTGGAAGAGTTGGAAATGGAGGTCGTCCCGAGATGCGTTCCAGAACGGTGCATACTTCGTGCAATCTGGCTACGGTTCCTGCGCCCCACAGTACTCCAGAGCTCAGTCCTTCGTTGTGGCCGATGGTTCTGCAGTTCCTGCGTTGACTTCTAACGCAGGGCCTCTCTCGTGTTCCGTAGGCAAAGCATGTTGAGAGTTTCTGACGTAATCGTGTCTTGTGTTCTGATCGATTGACATTGTGTTTTGGTCCTTGGCCTTGTGTACCCTCTCGGATCCCCAAGTACTGTCTAAAGGTTTCTTGGGTGAGACCAATTATTTTTATGAGAACTTGGTTTTGTTTACAGGGGTACTAATTCTTATGTAACATTGCTGGTGACAGACCTCGTCAATTGTAGAGAGAGGGATGTCAAAATGACTTCCCATGTTCAACTTATGATGAGACTTCCATGTTCTGATGATGCTTGTTATTGCTAACTAACAGAGAGACACGATGGAAAATGGTTGGGTGCTTCCCACAGTGGCACCACCAGGCTCAATGAATTGAGTGTTTCATATCAAACTGGACACTTTTCATGCTGGAATATGGACTGACTGCATAGATAAAGCCGAGTGGGCTCATAACCCGTCTCACGGTTCCTAAAGTTAGCTCTTGTGGAACTGGCGTGTTGGGCTCTATAAACTCTTAGCTAGTCTCATGAGCTCGAGTGGATTTTAGCCACTAAGCTCAATTATACCTTTGTTCTGTCTATGTGTGTGTGAAAATACCCCTCCAATCACCATGAACCGACCCTCCGAAAACACATGAAAGAACAGCACGGTGATCCCCCTGGGCAGTCCCCGGGGCATTCTCGGACTCTCAAATCAACCATATACTTAATGATAATGAGCTTGGGACATTGGTTCTCTATAACGATAAGCATAATAACAATTCAGCTCGGCTCTTTTAGCACGAGCCCGTCTCTATCTTCAGATGTCGAGCGTTAAATTTGATATCAGAAGAGTCTAGTTTGCTTCTGTTTATGGGACAAAAAATGGGTGTCAATCTATTCCCAAATTCATTCAATTCCAATTTAGCTTTGGGATCCTATTCAATAAGGTGATCCATTTGGCGGGTTTGCTCACCTTCTTGTCTGATTGGGCCGCAATCTTGGGTTGTGGCCCACTCGACAATGAGCTCAAATTAAGGATAATTCAATAAATTAATGTTAGGTTTTGTTTGTTTTTATAGAAAAAGAATGATTTGAATTTTTTCTAAAAAAATTACTTGTTTTGTTTAAGATAATTACTCCACGAAAAATGTTTTCATTATCGATAAAAGTTCATGCCTAAATATTTTTGTGGAGGATGAAAATATTTTTCAATCATTTATGTTATTTTATAAATGATGCAAACTATTATTTTTTAAAATATATCTATCAAATTATTTATTCTGGATTTTTTTTTCTATTTACAATAATTGAAAAAGGTTCGTAATGTGACCAAACAAAAGCTTTCCACAAAACAAGAACAAACATAATCCGGACATCTTTTCGTTATAACCTTCATGGAACATTCTTATTGCATAGATGTTTATATACAAATGCACAAGATATCGAACTCTTTTAAGCCCCTATGTTTCTTCTTCGAGAAATTAGCCGAGTTAATTAAGAGCAAAGACCGATCCGCATCGGTAGAAGCATGGTCATGATTCTGAGTTTTGTGGTGGACGACTTGCCCAGGCTGATCTTTAGCGCTCTCTCGACTCAATAACTTCCTTATATGACGATTTTCGGGGCGTTTCCGTCTGTTTTCTTTCTTGTAACCTTCCTAATCGAGAGACCCTTGCTCACCTTAATCCTTAGTAAGGGGAAAGCTTTTTCACTAAACCAATTGGAGATCACGTTCCTAATCACGCAAGCACATCAAATACACGAAAAGAAACAAGAGAAGCAGAACCCTAAACGAGGCATAGGGAACAAAGAAGGGTAGGACGTGAACGTAACTCGTACGCCTTTTGCGGCCGAGGGAGGATTCGTCGGGAAACGACATGGAATTGCACCTGCTGAGGTCGTTATTGTACGTGGCAAGCAAAACGACGTTGGTAGGTCGCGGGTTTGTGTCGATACGACAGGAGGGAGGGAGCGTGACGAGGTGGACCAAAGGCGTCGCGTTCGGACGAGGGATGAAGTGCACGCCTTGCATGCTTTGCCAACACGTAAGCCCTCGGTTACGGAGCTGCAAGAGCCAACCAAATCCGACAGGAGTTTTCTGCGTCGTTTTCGGGCACGGGATGTCGTGAAATTGACTTCGGCTCCTTCACCCAAACAAGGAGACAAGAGTCTTAGGACTTTAACTCGCACGATTTTGTTAATCACGTCGCCATAATTATCCCAATGTACGACCTGACCTTAGATTAGATGATGAATAAACATCCATGACGCGAATTTTGAGTTCAGGGATTGGTAAAATCGATTTGTATTTTCATGTCATACAATGGTGCTGTATCGATCTTAGTTCTAATTAAAAATCCATCCGTAAGTCATGCAATAGCTTAGATATGACACTTCTATTGAAAAAGCTAGACAATAAATCAATCAATCACCGCTTCTGAGTTAAGAACAACAATTTTATGTAAGCATGTATAATGATGAAATTACAAGTCATAATTTATGCATGTCAAGGGAACTACACTTCAATTGTGAAGAGAACCAAACTTTCCTTTTTCACAAGTCAATTGTTTATTACGCATGTTCGTCGAAGCTCCTATGAAAGAGATGGACTTGCGCATACATATAGAGGTTCATGGTCCGGGTTCTTGCCCCGAATTTGCCCTCCTGGGCTTAACCAAGCCGGAGAGAATAGATGTAGGTACTGAGGTTATAAGGGAGAAAATAATCTAAAGTCCATAAATTTTACCCAAATCTTTTGATCAATGTCTTATGTATGTGGTTACCTAAACATCTAGTCATTGATATGATGGTTTGGTGAAGGTGAGCGGTGGCTTGATCGATCAAGTGGTGACTTTGTCATAACAAGTTGTGGTCTAATCTAGATGGTCGATGGTCAGGCCGTCTCTTAAGACCAACGGGCATTGGATTTTGTAGGAGCAATCACAATGTTGCTCCCTCTGATACATATATGCCAGGGATGATCGGCTAGGCTTGACCAACACATCTCGTTGCCGAAGGATCATTTTCACCCATCGATCAAGGGCATGAAGCTCATCGATATAAATCAAAACTAACTAAGCTCAGTGTGATCATTATGAGTAGGATGAACGGCTGCTCTTTAACGACGTAGATATATATATATCTAACTGAAGAAATGTCTACACATTCGCATTTAGATCATCAACCAAAAGTAATATCCAAGTCTCCATCCTCCCAACTTACAGACATCGGAAAATCCAACTTCCGGACCCCACGAATGCCACCACGAAACTAGTTAGGGATTAGTATCATGAAACAGAAGCTCCATAAAGTTCCTGCTGAAATGATGGCGTATGAGGATGCTTCTCTGCATGCCTCCTGGCTTTTCTGACTCCTTTCCGAGTCACGAGAACGGGCAGAGGAGAGCTAATCCCGGATCCGACGGTTAAAGCCGAGGTCCGTCACCTAATCGCAGGGTCCATATCGAAGGATGAAAGAGGCCACTCCTGCTATCGACGGCTGATAGTCGACAGAGTGCTTCCTTTCATCCTCGAATAACGCAGCAAAAGAGGGGCTGTCATGGGAGGAACGAGGAGTGAGCCAAGACCATGAGCGTTCTCATGTTCTGCACCATGAATGAATAAACCTGCAGAGGATCATGCGCAGTGTGATGCGAAGGGAAAAAGGCTCGCGCAAACATGATCCATACGCCCATCGTAAAAGGGGGATCAAGATGTTGATGCATGCTGCATTCTGAGCATCAATTACTCATATTTTTAATGGAGATATCTATTAGCTGTTATCTTAACTCCTTCATTATCTTACCATTGGATTTTCTAAAATAAAATTGAATTTGCTTTATATGTTTAGTGGTCTAGTCTCCTACGAGTCTAAATCTTCTTCCAACTTCTTTTTTTTTAATAAAAAAAATCCCAAATTTATCCCAAATTTTTTCTAAAAAGTTACAAATTTTAACTTTAGGCCAGTCAATCCAAAAATTTGTCATCGATTATCGATATTTTCCTATTTTTATATAAAAGAATGGTTTCATCTTAGAGATATTTCACATTGCTGACATGGATTTGTACTCGGACTGAAAATTCCATGTCATATAATTAATAGGATTTTTTGTACTCGAAAGGGGCTAGACTTGAGCCTAAATCAAAAGTTGGGGATATTTTTAGGAAAAAAAGTTCAAGGCTTATTTAGAACCAATGTCAAGAGTTCATGATTATTTTGGGGAAAAAAAGTGTCCATGGAAGATTTAGATCTTTACCTAAAATTTGGAGCTTAGAAACAATTTCGGGATGAAATTGAAACTAATCCTAAAATTCGAGATTTTTTTAGCCAAAAAATTTCGGGATAAAATTGAAACGGCACCTAAAATTCGGGGCATTTCTGGGAAATAGGCCGACAGTTAAATGCATTCCGTGGCAATATTGTTATTATCAAATTTAAGAAAAGTGCCTGAGCTGGGCCCGGTGGGGCTTTTGAGATCGTGACAGGTACATACACACGCACACACTCTCTCTCTTCTCTCGCGTTAAAAACCTCTCCTTTCTGCATAATTCCGTCACCCTTCTCCTCTCTCTCTCTCTCCCGCTCTCTTTCTGTCTCGCCAATTGGTTTCGCGATCCTGGTGAGTGATGCTTTGTTCTTGTCGATGATCCTCTGGTTTCCTTCTGATGTTAAGAATGATCGTGGGTTCGATCATTGCTGTTTTTTTTGTAGTTTCGGATGCTCACGATGAGCTTTCTAAGTTTGGCATTTTTGTGTTATTCGTTTTTTTCCCCTCTCGTCGGCGTTTTTGGGGTAATTGAACTGTTTAAACTTTGTTTATGGAGCTCATGCTGTTGCTCTCTTTTTCTTTTTTTTGGTACGGTTCGGTTAATCCGGACGAGGTTTTACAATGGTGATTTGGGTTTTAGCTGTGGCCTCCTTGTGGTGCTTCTGGAGGAGTACTTTGATGTCTCGTCCAAGGTTTCGACTTTGATAAGTTGATCGCACCACTTGATTTTCTTCTCCATGCATGAGTCTTTTGTTGAAGAAAAAAGTCTGCTTGGTTTAATGTTGATGATGACGTTGTCCGTTTCTTTTTAAGTGAAACAGGGAGGCTGTGTTCATTTTATTCCGCTTTTGTTGTAATCTTATCGTTTCAAATGATAATTTGGGTGAAGACCTGAGAGAAGCATGAGGGCAACGTCATTCTCAGTTTAAGATCAAATTTGAGGTTCGATCATGGTTGAGTGAGAGTATGCTTTACGGGCATAGTGTACGTATTTCTGTAAGAAATCATGCTCATTTGCAGTTTCACTGTTCAAGTGAATTGTCGATTTTCTATCAACAATGTGTTAAATAACCCTTGATTGCATTCTGCTAGGTCACCATGAGAACCGATTTCATGGCATGTGCCTTTCTGGTAATTTCGTGGCTATTGTCTTCCCTGGTTTCCTCTGCACATGAGGACGGGCTACTGAGGGTAGGACTTAAGAAGTTTAAACCGGATCCGAACTACAGGGTGGCTGCAAGGCTTGAATCCCAGGGTGGTGGGTTACTTAGGTCTTCAGTCAGGCCATACCATCCGAATGGTTGGCTAGGAGATGCTCAGCAACCTGATATTGTTTCTTTGAAGAATTACTTGGATGCTCAGTACTATGGGGAGATTGGTATTGGCACTCCCCCTCAGAAATTCACCGTGGTATTTGACACAGGCAGTTCCAACTTGTGGGTGCCTTCATCGAAATGCTATCTATCGGTGAGGATTTTGCCTTTAGCTGGAACTTTTTGGCCCACTGGACATACAAAGCCCGATTGTCACGGTGTTTTTGTTGCAGGTGGCTTGTTTTTTCCATTCCAAGTACCAATCCAGCCAGTCAAGTACTTACAAGAGGAATGGTCTGTTTACATCGTGCGATTCTCCTTTCATGCACTCAAACTTTCTCCTTTGAGCATATAGTTATTGACTTCAGTTTTGCAGAAGCCTCATGACTTTTCTGTTTTGCTAGTCAATCAAATGAAGTTCCTCAGTATTTCTTTTGTTGGTTCTTTGTGTCTCCTTATTCAGGCAAACCTGCTTCTATTCAGTATGGTACTGGAGCTATTTCTGGTTACTTCAGCAATGACAATGTCCAAGCCGGTGACTTAGTTGTTGAGGATCAGGTACATTCATGCTTGCTTAGAACTCGTTTGAAACATTAATGCTTGTTTATAACTTGTTTGAATTGATAATACACTCGAAGTAGCTTCTGCTCATGACTCTTGATTTTTTCTAGGAATTTATTGAGGCCACCAGAGAGCCTAGTGTCACATTCATGGTGGCTAAGTTTGACGGAATACTTGGTCTTGCATTCCAAGAGATCTCAGTTGGAGGTTCTGTTCCTCTGTGGTATGGCTCACCATCTGTAAATTTTTCCTTGAAGTTTCAAGTATATTATTCTTGGTTAAAATCAGAGACTTGCAAATTTGCAGGTACAACATGCTGAAACAAGGGCTGGTTAAGGAACCGGTATTTTCATTTTGGCTCAACAGCAATCCTGAGGAGGAAGACGGGGGTGAACTCGTGTTTGGTGGGATGGATCCGAATCACTTCAAGGGCAAGCACACTTATGTTCCCGTGACAAAGAAGGGATATTGGCAGGTTGGTTCCCAAAAATTGCCCTTCACTGTGCCTCATCATGCATAATCATTAGTTTTTTTTTTCCCTAATTTTTTCCTTGCTATTTTCGTTTACAGTTTGCTATGGGAGATGTTCTAATTGGTGGCAAACCAACTGGTACGTCCTCTTGAATCTTAATTTGAATTTGAATAAGGCAGAAGAGCGCAATTTATGATAACTTGTTCTTGCTGTTCTTGAAAAAGTCGTGGAATGTACAGGGAAAATACCAAAAATCGTCCTCACATGCATTCCATTACCACTTACTCTTCTCTACTTTTGTTAATACATATTTGCAATTTGAACTTAATCTTTGGGGACCCCTTTGCATCTTCGCATCAATTATCCTAAGGTGTTATTGGCAAAAACGCCAATTCCTCCCGCCCAAATCCTAAATCAACTACTTACCTAAAATCTTTAAAATCCAAGTTCTAACCACCCAAATCCTATCTTTAGCTGCCTCCACTGGCTGCCACCAAAGCTCCAGCCACCTACCATGACCAAGCTTATGGATGATGATCAAGGTCATCCATGGAAGTCTCGCAGAGAGAGAGAGAGAGGCACACTGTGAACACTAGAGGGATGAGGGAGAGCCGAACATGAATAGAGGGAGAGGTAGCTCAGTGGCAGGACGAAATGGTTGGGAGGTTTTTTTTTTTTTTTTGGCGCAGGGGGTGGGGAGGCACTATGAACACGAGAGGGATGAGGGAGAGCCGGGCATGAACTGAGGGGGAGGTAGGTCAATGGCAGGAGGAAATGGTTTTGGAGAGAGAGAGAGAGAGAGAGAGAGAGAGAGACACTTTGAACACAACGGATGAGGGAGAGCCAAGCATGAACAGAGAGGGAGTTAGTTCGATGGTGGGAGGAAATGGTGGTTCACTGTCCAGCTGGTGATGGTGAGGTGCATCGATGGCAGCCATGGCTGCGGCAGATGCCGGTGGGTGGTGGAGAGGTTTGTGTTTGATGGAGGCTAGGATTTTTGGGGACTTGGAGGCTTGGGATTTCTAAAGAGTGGCAATTTGGTCATTTTGGCTATGGAGCTTGTCTTAGATTGGAAGTGATATTTTTAGAAGTAGAGGTAGGAAAGTAGTAATGGGGTCAAATGTGAGAATGGTTTTTGGTATTTTCCCGGATTTGTTTTATGCTGCTTTTTACTTGACTCAAGCATACTGCTGCAGGATACTGTGCTGGTGGATGTGCTGCAATTGCTGATTCTGGAACGTCTTTGCTGGCTGGTCCCACGGTATGTGTCAATGATCATTTCAGACTCTGTGGATGATTATACATTTATATGCAAGATATTATTCCTGCACGAATGTTTTGAATCTAACTTTGCTTGTTTGGTACTATATGTGGATCTTTAGGAGTTTTTATTTTTAGTAAGGTTATGTAGATAGGGAAGCGAGTTTCAGGACTTTGTAGTTGGACAAGCACAGTGTCACGTATCGATGCATGACATCTCTCTCTCTCTCTCTCTCAGACTGTGATTACTATGATCAACCATGCTATTGGAGCATCTGGGGTTGCTAGTCAAGAGTGCAAGGCGGTTGTTGCACAGTATGGGCAGACAATTATGGATTTGCTTTTGGCAGAGGTAATTATTCGTTCTTGACAATTTAACTACTAATGTTAGGAAGATATGACATGTTTTGCAATTTATTTTTACCATGCCACAATATTGTGCAAGATATTCTGTTGTCAATCTTTTCCAGTAGATTTATCCTGTAACGATTGTTTGGCGTTCTATGATGTTGTAATGGTAAGGCCTTTGTATTGCATGCATACAGGCTTCACCAAAGAAGATCTGCTCTCGGGTTGGTCTGTGCACTTTTGATGGGAATGGTGGAGTCAGGTCGGGCTCTAACACTCAAATCTTTTCTGGTGTTTAGCATTTTCAGAAATGGTGTTGTTAGACATCTAATACTTTTCCATATAATGTTGTGATTTTCATTGGTTTTACCCTTCTATCTTTGCTTCAAAATTTTACTTGCAGTATGGGTATCGAGATCGTGGTGGATGAAAGTGAGGGCAGATCATCTGATGCTATGCATGATGCAATGTGCTCGGCATGTGAGATGGCAGTTATTTGGATGCACAGTCAGCTGCAGCAAAATCAGACACAGGAGCGTGTTCTGAACTACGTCAATGAGGTAAATTTTTGTATTGAGTTGCAATGAGGTAAATTTTTGTATTGAGTTGTATTATATAATCATTCCTTGTAGGTCTCACCAAAATTAGTTATGCTTTTCAGCTCTGTGATCGGGTTCCTAGCCCAATGGGAGAATCTGCTGTGGACTGTGAAAAGCTATCCTCCATGCCTGATGTTTCATTCACCATTGGTGATAGAGTTTTCGACCTCAGCCCAAATGAGGTGTGACTTCAATCTTCTTACATCTTAAGAACTGGCTATGCACTCCGAGCAGAAACTTGTTCAATAAGATTTCTTTATGTTCCACCATCTGCTGAGCAAAATCAATTTAATAATGGAAGTTAGTTTTTATTTATCATCTCTTGAAAACGGAACCTAAGTTGGAAGATTTTGCTGGTGCAGTGCTCTGAGGTTAACAAATAGATTGGTTTAATCGTATTACTTACTGCGAGTGGCTTGGATTATCCATCAATAACCTGTTGTCCATCTGTTTTATCTTGACAACCAGTACATTCTTAAAGTTGGAAAGGAACCTAGCACTCAGTGCATCAGTGGCTTCACTGGTCTTGACATTCCTCCACCTCGTGGACCTCTATGGTATTACTTTCAGCTGTTCCGAGTTTCAACTTTGTGGCTGGAAGCTGCATTTTTGTTCATCAAATATGAGTTTTGACTTGTTTGTGATGATGTTTTTCTACATTCTTCTCATTTTTGTATCCTTGCGGTATAGGATTATGGGGGACGTCTACATGCGTCGTTATCACACCGTGTTCGACTATGGAAATCTCAGAGTTGGATTCGCAGAGGCAGCATAGAGGATGGTTCCTTTGTGGTTCCTCCTTGTAGTCAATATGTATGTACAGCTACCTTGTTCTGTATGTAAAAGAACAAGTGGGGTTTGGTGGTGAAATTAAAAGTCTTCCTTGGCCGCTTATGACGATGGACAACGGTTGTAAATGCTTCCGGGGGTTGCTTTCTTATCTAGTATCTATTGCGCTTTGCTCTTCAGCCATCTTTGACGAGACATCATGAATTTACTCATTGCATGCATCTTAATCTGGTGGAGACCTGTCAGAGTTAGTAGAGATGGGACTTGACAAATTCGAGGGCTTATGTGGACTCTAGGCCGGTGTGTAAGTTCGGCGAGTGCCAATATATGTTTATGGTCTAAGTGTCTACGGTTGATCTAAAATGATAGCAGCTCGTCTACGTCAAAATTGACCAAACCGTGATGTGTTGCAGACATATACGGAGTCGGATTATCTGAGCCTGCGATTTCTGAGTATTCAACTGCACTCCTATTGGAGTTACATCGACTAGCACAATTGAAGTGCCCATTGGAGTTGATGAGAAGAGATACCGCGAGTGCGGTGGTTTCAACAGAGAAGAAACTTCAAATGGTCAAAATAGCTTGCTTGCAAATTCTTCGATGGCCTCCCCATCACTTGTGACAAGGAATTGCCCAATTTCTCAAGTTCTGACAAATTTCTTCCTAGCTGTAGAGCTACCTTCAATCTCAACATGTCACCATCCTCACTTTTCTCTGCATTTTTTCACTGAGAATAGACTCTTATGTTCTCTTCCATGAACTCGAAGAAACTAGCATTGTTCTTATGCATCTCAACCATTGGGTTCCTTTCACTGACTTTCAACGGCCAATAAGGACAAAACCTGGAAAGGGACCAAGGCCTTGGGACAAATGCTTCCTTTTCGCGAGATCTTACACTGGCACTTCGAATATTGGGGAAGTCTTGTCTTTGCATACACAGGTTACGAACGGCCCACCAGCAAAGAACACTCATGTCAAGGTCAACCTTGGAAGCATAAACGATATTTGATGGTAGCACCGCATGGTCATATCTAATAGATGTGTTCATGAAGGACACATGACAAAGTGACTAAACGCTCGTGTCAAACCTCAAGAAAGTTTTGTCGTATGTTACTTATCACAACTACCTGATCCAACTATTCAGGCACAACGTCCAAGTTGACATCTAGCTATGATTAATTAACATGTCAAAGAGGATCAAGTGACATATTGATGTTTGAAATTGTCATCAAGGTTGTACTTACATTTCCTAAACATGGTGCCATTATTATCATCAAGGTTGTACTTACATTTTCTAAACATGGTGCCATTACCACTATCAAGGTCGTACTTACATTTCCTAAACATGGTGTCGTTATTGTCATGCTATTTCAGAAAGGATCGCAGATGATTGGTGAGTAATATTGCGCTCTTTGTTTGTAACAGTTTTGGCAAATTGGCAGGCATTAGTCAATGCTGATACGAATGCTTGGTCTGGACATTCATTTAGCGGAACAAGAACATGTTCCTTGATTTACATGTTTCATTTGGCAGTTTAGTAGCTGTATGCCTGCCACCATCACATGCATGACAAACATAACGTCCAGTAGCAGGGCACGGAGATACACCAATAGGACAAACAGAAAATCTATAAGTTTATGAGATCTCACTGCCGAGCTCACATGTACGCTGACTTAATAGAATTGTTACTTAAATTACATGACTCAAAACACCTGGTCTAACTAAACTCCAGAAGACATTAAAAAATTATTTCATGTTTCATTCAGAAAAAAATAGATCCCGCATAAAAATAGCATAGATAGATGCCGTCCGTTTGTAATGGTTTGAAGAAGTGCTGATCATGGGACATCTATCCATTTTCTGACGTCTTCAGTATCAGAACATTGCCGGTTGTGTCGGATTATGAGCCTTTGGTCAGTGCCATAGACCTTGCTCGTAGATTCAAGAATATACCCCTGAAAAAGCAAGAAAGAAGGCGATCCACTTACTCGAAGATATTATAAAGATTTTGATTAAACAGATTGGGGAAAAAATCTGCTGAGGACGCCGACAGTTTAATGGAAAAGTTCAGAAAGCGCATACCAGCCACATGCAATAACACTGGCGAAGATGACGCGGAACTGCAGAGGAACATATTGATGGTTCACCCACCCAACAACCGGCCAAAACTGCAGTTGAAAAAAAGGGAGAAAAGATCAATTCCTCAATGATGCAACATTCTTTTATTTATTAACATCGGAGTGAAGGGCATACTGTCCAAGCTGCATACTGCACAGAGGGATAATCCTTCTTAATCTTACTTTTCACGTGCATCCATGGTCTCGCTGCATTTCACATTTGAGGTCAAGAAACAGCAGCAGAAAACATCCGATGTCTAAGAATACTCAGGCAGAAATCATTGACGTGATTCACCTATTGTAAGGAGTGAGGAGATGAGATCAATGTTATTGACAATTGTTTCAAATCGTAATTTATTATTTTCTTGTTTTTTCAATTCACTCTGAATTAAGTGGAAGAATTCACCCAGAAAAGTAAGGGCTAGGGAAACAGTCGGGGAAGATGTGGTACAAGGTGGGAAGATTGTAAGTTCTGATCATACAAGTATGCTTCAAGCTTTTAATATTTCTAATCACTTCAATTTGAAAAATTTTAATTAAGAAGGAATTGCTCTTTGCCGCAAGTTTGATATGATGGTATTGCAATAATCCAGGGGTTTACACCAAGGAAGGAAGGTTGTGGATAAACTCCCTTGACTGAAGCTCCATAAAGTGTGGATGTTACACAAGCAGATACCATTAGCACTTACCTTCAATTACTAATCCATAGTAAATCATGAATACCAAATTGTTTAAAGGAGAAGATGTCAACTGTTCCAACACCACCTGTATAATCCAAATGAAGCTTTAGCACACTCTGGAAATTCTCTCTAATTTTTACAAGAGATCAAGTGATGAATTGAAACAAGGAAGCTGGCATACAATAAATTTTAGGTTCATAATTTCCTCTATTTATGTTTGGAGGAAACTTTCTCCAACCATGCCTGTGATAATAATGCAAACTTAAGAAAATATAAATATAAATGCTGTCCATGTTTGTAAGCCACCCATTATAAGACTGGTTGGGGGAAAGAAGCATCGAGGGAAACATGGCCCTAAAATGACCACTAATTTTCCCTAGGACATTAAACATCAAAGTTCATCTACTAACCGAAGAAAACATAAAGATAATTCGAAAGCAGAAGTGAATCCAATAACTCAGAAAAGCAGCGGATTTGAATGCTGGTGATTTGACTCTATTGTGCCCCCAGAAGGAGAATGAGAAGTATACCTTCTTGGCCACTGTTTTTGTATCCTTCCTCCCCTTGAAAATTTTATCAAGTGCTATATGCAGGAAATGCCCAAAGGGACCAAGATAAGCAAACCCAAAAAGCTGCAGTTGACAGATGTTAATCTCCAAAAGTTTTAAGAAAAACCATTGCATATATGGTAACTACAAGCAATCAACAAAAAGGCTCTTCAAGTAATCTCATTTTTTGTCCCATGGGATGCCTCTTGCCAAAAAAATAAATAAACAAATTCAGTCAAGTGACACATCTTGTGCAGTCAAGAATGAACTTAATTGACAGAAATTTCAGCCCAGCTAAATTTGGAAGAGACTTGTACTGGAGATAGTGTTTTGGTAATCTGAAACATTATAAGGATTATTACTGTGCTAGAAAAATTAACTTCTAAAAGGTTGGTTGATGGTACTATTTTCTCAGACCAGCAAGAATCAATCTAGAGGTCAATGTTTCCTGGAAGTAGAATACTTTATGCCGTTTCTGCTATTAGGATCTCTTGAAGCACCACAGATGGCCCCGTCAAAACAGAAGTTTACGCTATTTTTCAAATCAATCTGGCAAATTCTTTTTCCTGAGCCATAAAAGACCTGATCTGAGGCTTACTTAATTTTTGACAAAAGGTGAAACTCTTAATATTTTCTCACATCAAAGCCACATTGACCAAAAAGTAGTCCTGTTTTGCCTTCCATGTGATCAGTGTTACTATTAGAACTGGAGGTTAAGAGGACAGACACTAAACCCACCATTACAATCTCCCAACGTCCTCTACAATTATCCCGTCTTAACCTTTATACCATCAACAAACGCTTGTGCTACAAATAAAAGTCTGGGGCTTTAATGTCGAACATAATTCAGGTCATTATTAAAATAAAAAAATTAAAAAACTTGATCTCCCCTATGAGTAAATTTTTCGTTTAGATGACACATGCACCAATCCTTCGATTGATCAAAGAGAATAAAAATGTCAATCTCAAATTACTGCTCTATTATTCAAGGAAATGCAGATTTATATAAATTAATTACAAAAAGGAAAGAACTTTTTTGCTGTTAGAGATGTTGAAACTTTTCTTTATGTCAATTATGGACTATATGTGATACTGACAGTTGCCATCTATGAACTAAAGCTAAATACCCTCCACTGTCATGACATACCAAGAGAAACATATATCTTTAGCCCCAGAAAGCAATTTACAAAATACATTCACAAAGGCATACGCATATACATATATACATACATAAATTCATTCACATTATACACATAATCGGTATGCCTATTCATCTTAACCTACCAAATTGCTGCAATTCTATTGTATGAACTAACTGAATCTTTCAGTTGATACATTTCATGAAGTAAATATCCCATGAAGAGGTGGCTGTCCAGCTTAGCCAGTCTTTAATCACTAATATTTCTGAGTCAGCAGCTACCGTCCTATTCAATTCAGTTTAGGACAATCTCCAAACTACACTGGCACAAGAGATGCAGTGGCAGCATAATCTTACTAGGCAAGAGGGACTCCTAATCTTACAAGAGATGCTTTGCTCACTTAACCTTGGAAGAATTTCTAGTACAGTAAACAAAATGGGTAGAGGGGAACTGAAAAGTATTGAAGATTTGAGAACATAGATAATGAAGGCGTATTTTTTTAACTCTTCACTGATTCGAATAACTGAAAATATTTATCCTATTGATTTCGAGAATGAATATGACTACTGATTCATAAAATGATCAAAATTGGATGCATAACGATTTGACACTGTGCAGGCGAACAACAGTACCGGTATAAAGATACAATAGTATAAATGAGGGTTACCACTTTGAGAAGAAGCCTTTTAAGTTGAAGCTTCTGTATGCCAGTCAGCTTTTGGGCTGTTATGTCGCTTATTGCTGACAGCACTCCTGCAGTGATTGCCTGCGCGTAGCAATAAGATAGCACCATATCTCAAACATCTATTCCACTGATGAGTCATCAAAATTTCAGATTTAATCTTAATATTCTGAAGTTCCATAGAGCCCCATTTCATCACGCCTAATAGCTCAGCAAAATCACAAGTGACTCGCTAATTTCAGAGAAAAAGGTCTGAAATTTCCACTTTAACGGACTCCGACTAAGTTGGTAATGAAATCAAAACCTTGCGAAGGCAATCCAAATAAATCAGACTCATAACATGCATTCCAACTTGAAAGATCGACGAAAACAGTGGGCAAGAGATAGACAGAGAGACGAAGGATGGACGTTTGACCTTGGTTCTCAAAGGGTGTTGTTGAAGCTGCAGCAGGTACTGCTGCAATCCCTTCTTTGCAAGAGAACCCATGATTTATTCGCTCTAATTCCTTTGAATTCCTCAGAAATCGAGGATTTCAGCCACTGAGGTGAGAGGGTCTCTGTGCCTGCCCTGCTCTTTGAGCTCTCCCTCCCTCCTTAAAATATCTGGCACAACAAAGAATGGAAAACGCTTTATGTCACTGTCTGTGGACCGGCGCCAAAACCGGTCCGAGGCTGCGTCTTGATCCTAGTTTTTACTAATCCGGCGGATTACCCAATAAATTGGAGGAGGATCTTAGTTGGTACGATCGAGAGACTAAACAGCATATCCTCGTCCGGGCAAAGATTGATTTGCTCTGAGACGACCTCTTCCTTTGCCTGCGGCCATTCTAAACATCTGCTCTTTTGTTTTTCGTGTATGTTTTGCTCTAATGTGGTCCGGTGAAAATGTTTGACACGGGTTGGGTTTTATCGCCTGCCCGGCCTTGAAAGATCATCCGACATGACAATGACCGACGTAGGACCTTTTTAAGGCTCGTATAATCCTTTCTGTTTTTCTCTTGTTTCTGGTTTTTTATCGAAAGCTTTTCTAGTATTCATCTGTCAAGACTTAACGTAAAATTTTTCTAAGCAAAAATGTAATTCTCCGACTATCTCCGATCGATTTAGTTTCGAGTTTTTCTAGTCTCTAAGCGAGGGTTAGTTGCACTCACGACACCGGTTGGTGAGGCTCAATTAATGCTTGTTGTTTGTATGTACCGTCGAGTTCTAAGAGGTTTGTTCATTCGCTCTCTTTTGAGGACTTTGAGATTAAATTACAAGTTAGATGGTCGAAAGTACGTTCGGACTTTCATTAATTTCAGGGATAATGAATGATTAGAAAAATATTTTTTTAAATAAATAACTTATATTGCTTCAAATAATTAGTCGATGAAAGATATTTTCATCAACAATGATAATTTACATCTAAACGTTTTTGCGGACAACGAAAATATCTTTTTATTCATTTATTTTTATAAGCAACACAAGCAATCATTTTCAAGGAAATATTTTTCAAATCAATCATTTTTCATGAAATAAAAGGAGGCGTCAATATCTCCGATAAAGACAAACTCGAATAGGAGATTGTGTTTTGAGTAATTTCTACCACATGAACGGGGCCTTAGCATCTCTGAGTTTTCTAACTCAGCAGGTGGGAGTGTACCTCATGGAGTATCTTTGGTGGTTTTATTTTATTTTTTTATTTTTTAGTTTTTGGACAAAATCTATGGTGGTTGGATCGGAAACGGATCTTTTGCTGTAAAAGCAGAAATGTTATTTCCTCTTTCAATTGTCCGATTCAGATCGTACAGCTGAAACGAAAAAAGCAACTTATTCAAAAAAAAAAAAATCCTATATCAGGGCCGGATCTGCCGTCTTTTAGCTCTCAAAAGATTAGAGTCGATCTATACTCTTTGTATACAATTTTTTTTTTGCCTTATCAGTTGACTTCGTGTACATAATTTTCATGTCACACAGATCATAATTATTAAAGTTCTTGGCAAGCGTAATATACAAGATAATATAAAAAGACGCACGAGTGCCAAGCCAGGGAATTTTGCGCTTTGGTTAAGTCCTGACTTTTGTTCCGTGGAGATGACCTTAACTTAGAATAGTTTGTACGTAATTGATGGGATTCGAATATATAAACTTCAATTTCTGAGTTAGAAATATCTTTGCACCCCGATGTGGGGTTGGAAAGCGCACTTTAATTTTCCTAACATATGGCTTTCTCCTTGTCTATCCTAGATTTCCTAATTTTCTTTTAGCACGCCATGTCGGGGTTATATGTTTAAGGCTTCTTCTAAATTTGAAACCATCATCCACAAGAGGGAATTTCGGGTAATTATTGTGATATATTAAGCCCGCTAAATAAATGGGTCAAATTGAAAATGGTCTAATTCAAATTACTCAATGCTCATTTGTACCCGATTTGACCTAGGCTCCCATACTTAGCAACTTTTCTCCCTAAATTGAAATTGATGAAGAATGAGCGACTTCGTCGAAGTCGGTGAGAGATCTTGTATACGGATTATAACAGACCCGATCCAAACTTGACCCCACCCATTCCTACACTACCAAACCCTTATTCTTTTTAAAGCTCTCAACCAAATTCTATTCTCCACGGCACCGGTGTCCGCTATCACCGCCGTCCTCAATTGAATACTCTAAATTATTGAGCAAAAAGTATCTGAAAAATCTATATAGTGAAAAGAAAATTAATAAACGAGTAGAAATTGCACGAGCAATAGAACTCGACATCTTTGACTTTAGTGTTAGTTTGAAATCAAATATGCCATCACTTCCTTCTAAAAGCTTTCTATGAAGGCGGTGGATGAGGGTACTGAAATTAAATATTTTCAGGTCTGTCAAAATATCTGAAATTTTACAAGTTCAACCAGACCTATTAGAGATATTTCGCTCTAAGTTAGTTATCTCGGGAGAAAGCAGAAAACGAATAGATTATTGTAATTATCGTCTTATCTTGCGAGTGTGTTTTGTAATGAACAATTGAGAATTGCAAAAGACGAACTTGATTTTTTCAGATTTCTCCTGTAATAACGAAAGACGGCATCAAATGCTTCAACTCCAGGTTGCATGAGGCTTGGTCTTGACTGGGCCAACTTGCTGCTTTGACAAACAAGTCAGGACTTACAAGGAAAACTAGACCGTACAACCTCCGGTCTATACGAGGTATAGCTTGGTATGTCGCAAGTAATTTACTACTGAGACCCATTAAGAAGTAAGAACCCTTATTTAGTTATGTTCTTCTATTTTAAATCTACATCAATTTGTTTAAAATTTAGCTAACTCACGTGTGACTCAATCCACTATATATAAATTAAAAAAAAAAAAGCGTGCCCATGATTCGTTTCGACACAACTACACATGTGAATCACGTTGTTACTTAATAGTTCAAAGTTTTAGAATAAATGGCTGTATGCTCAATCTTGACATATCAATCCACGCAAGAAAAGACTGCTTACACAAGAGACATGGTTAAGGAACAAGAGACATGGTCATACGGCGGTACTCGTGTGTTATTGCAGTCTCATGCGGTTACTTCTCTTTTGGTTTTGATGGACCGAAATATTGGGAGTTGCCTTTGACAGTCAATCTTTCCACGAGAGCAAGCAACGCTTGGTCTATGTCAATAACCTACAGAATTGGTCCTTGAAAAATTTGATCTAGGCAAAGCAACGCGGGGAAAAAGTACTGTTGGATACGTTGACAACTTTTATGATGTATCTTTAGTTAATCTCGTTATCAGGATATCGTATGCATGTATACATAGGTTTGATAGTTTAAATAATCAAGGACACAGTATAATCAGCTAATGCACTAGCCATGTCCTAAAGTTACAACCATCTATAGGTAATCCTATGATCGTAGAGAACCATTAAAAACACACCTTTGGACACTTTATTGATATTGGCTATTTCATTCGCATCCTCTCTTACAGAGACATGAATTATGTATCTCTATACTAATGAAATAACATGTAATATGTTATTGACCAATGAACCGGGAGCATAAATTCTATAAATTATCCAGAGTCATTGATGATAGGCAAATTTTTTTAAGCTACTCGTTAAGTTGGTATCTAATGAGGACCATAAGGCAAAGTTGTATATATGTATGTTTCTGCACATCTTGCGTTTGATTACGCGTCTTGAAGCTACTGAAATTCATAATCAAGAATTGACAGAATTCCGCTGCCGTAGTTATGTTTTGTGGTTCGATCGTGGAATCGCAATGTCTGAACAGTGGCTCGTAGTAACGAAACTTGAGAGTATTATTAACCACATGAACCAGTCAAGCCATAGGGCTGAGTCAACTCATTCAAAATTTTCAAACCTTGACCCATTCTGTCTTCCTCTCCCTCTCCCCCCACTTGTCTTTTTACTATATATAATAGACATCGAATGTAGTTCATCAACCTGCGCTTGCACTCCTGCATAATTTACTCTTACTCATATCGCAAAATCCCTCAAACACATCAACCAAACGACAACAGAAAGAGCAAGACAAGAGAAGGAAAAGAACTCCCTCAAATGGCTTCTCTGACTTCAATATTCTCACTCTCTTCTTCTAACCCTCGTTCTTTGAAGAGAATAAATGCTGCCATGCAATTCTCAAGGCCACAAAAGCTACGTTCACCAGTTCCGAACCCAACAAAAATCACTCTCGAAACCCCCGACCGACTGAAAAAACTCAATGCGATGTCGGCCGAGGCAACCGACGTCAGTGACAAAACAGTAACTAATGAAGCACTGCATGGGCCATGCAAAAGTAGTGCCTCAGCTTCTGCTGATCATTCTTCTTTTGCAAGGATTCAACTTCACGCACTCTTGGTGTCCATATCCGACAGGATAGAGATGCACAACAACATGTGCGAGCAGCGAAACAACTGGAACCACCTTCTTTTCAGCTCCATCAACATGATAACTTTAACTGCCACGACGATCTCCGGGCTTTCCGTAATTATTTCCGCCTCAGGAGGACCGATGACTTCATCTTCAAGTTCGGCGCTTTTGGCTTTGAAATTGTGTTCTGCTTTGTTGTTTTCTGCGGCAACGGGGATGTTGCTCGTGGTGAACAAGATCCAGCCTTCGCAGCTAGCCGAAGAGCAACGCAACTCAGTGAGATTGTTCAAGCAACTGTATAGCGAGGTCGAGCGGAAGCTCGATGTTCCTGGTGATTCAGTGACAGAGGCTGATGTGCAGGAAATAATGGACAAGATCTTGGCTCTCGATAAAGCTTACCCTCTTCCCTTGCTCGGATCAATGCTCGAGAAATTTCCTAGGAAATTTGAGCCGGCCATTTGGTGGCCTATCTTAAGTGATAGGAATGATAATTTAGAAAAAGAGAGGGATTCTTCATGCGAGGAAAGAGAGAAGATAGATGATTTTCAGGAAAATGTGGAACAGATAAACAATGGGTGGAGTGAGGAATTGGAAGTGGAAATGAGATCGATTCTCCAAGTGTTGAAAAGAAAAGATTCCGAGGACTACGTGAGGCTGGGGAATCTGGCATTGAAGATCAACAAGGCTTTGGCCATCTCGGGGCCTTTACTAACAGGGATTGCGGCCTTTGGCTCGGCATTGGTGGGGTCCACAGGTGGACCCTGGGCAGCAGTGGCGGCCGTTGCTGGTGGCGCGCTGGCCGGGGTGGTCAACAGTTTCGAGCATGGTGGTCAAGTGGGTATGGTGGTGGAAATGTATAGAAACTGTGCAGGGTTCTTCAGGCTTTTGGAGGAATCAATTGAATCCACATTAGTGGAGAGAGAGGTGCAAAGAAGAGAAAATGGGGAAATGTTTAGATTGAAGGTGGCTCTCAAGTTGGGAAGAAGTTTGTCGCAGCTCAGAGATTTAGCAAGGAAATCAACTTCCTCGAGAGATTATGGGACTGATGTGGAAGAATTTGCGAGCAAGCTTTTCTAATAACATTTGAGCTTGCTATAATTTAGTCTAGCTGATGACCTCTTATGTCAATGTCTAGTTCTTTGGTTTTATTTTCCTCAGAATAATGTCATGAGAAATGTTCATGTTAGGTAGCAGCTAATCTCGTGTTATATTATAGTCGATTGTTGTAATGAGACTCGAATACAAATGTAGATTTGATCTTCCATCGGTTCAGTAACCTTATTCCCTCGGCGATGCTACAAATGTCTATTAACTGACTTAAAGTAGGTCCTCAAATTGGTGTTAATAAAATTTGTGGAGATGAACACAACTTAGCTGAGATTAATGTTGGATGGAGAAGTGTAGAGTACATTCCTGGATTCGGACACGCAAATGCTCAATTCAAGAAGAAAAGAAATTCCTTTGATGTATGTATTCTAAACAAACAAAAAAAAAAACGATTCCTTTGATGAATTTATATTCATTCTAAACAGACAATTTTGTCTTTGCTTAATCACTTCAAATATAAATTTTCCTCCGGTTTACCCTCTTTTTGCATGCGATTTTATAAATTAACGTATATCATTCCACATGATACGAAAATTCCGACTTATAGGGATAGCAATGCTTTTGAATTGAGGAAACTAATGATCAGCATATGTATAGTCAAGAGTAATATTATAGTAACTTCTCATGTTAAAAAAAAAGGAACATTCGTTGTTCTTGAGTCTCGATTCGACAAGCAAGAGAGACGAGTATGGTGGATGAATCATAAATATGAGAAGATGTAATGGTATGTGTCGGCACTTTAATCAAGTCCGTATTAACGTAAAGGGTGATCGGCACAATAACCGACTCTCGCAGCTACCCTTCCAAATATGAATTTCCCAGAGCGAGAATCGAACCCACAATCATCGGCTCCCGGAGCCCAGGGCAAGAGTACGCGTTTTTACTCACGAGTTCTGACTAGAGCTGTTCAAAACTATTGAAGATTTTGAGTTTCTGACAGTGCCCGGGATAGGGAAATGACCGGCAATAACATATCGTATTCGGTGACTTGAACCAAAGGGCATAATTGACTGTCGCCGCCCACTCCGGAATTCAACGGCACGTATTGCGTTGCTTGTAGGAAGGACAAGGAACAGAGCTCTAATAGCAGAAGAACCAAGAACCGATCCTCCCCGCTGCTAATTCGGTGACTCACGAGACCAATTCAAAGTTGGAGAAGTCAGAATGGTTGCAGTTAATCTGTCAATTTTTCCAGCTCTAATGAAATTTGACTAGGCAAAAACCAAATCGTTTAAGAGTGCTCAGCAAGCACCAAATTACCGCACTTTCCAGATGATTATATAATATATACATATATAAAGGTACTGATTTTTGGTTTTATCATAGTACAGATAAATCATACTCTGTTCATCATCCAACGTACGGCCCTGTATATGCTCTAGGAACATACTGCCGACACCATGAAAGACCCAGTGTTCGGTCATATTGACCCAACTTCAAAGGGGTTGCTCCAACCCTCCGACTACCGATGACTTACCTGAGGAAGATGTAAGAAACTCCCGCTCATTTCTCTGTGCCGAGCGCCGAGCTCCTGCATTCTCAGGTTGACTCGTATGGCGCCGACCGGGAGCTCAAGCTATATATGGTATTGTTCCCTCGTAACCCCTCCATGCACCTACACTGAGCAGACTAAAATTGAAACTCGTTTGGGCGATAGCGCAGAAATCTTATACAGAAACATGTTTCCTTCTTTTCTTTTTTTCCTTTTTGTTGTACGCCATGCCCTACAAAAGTGAAAGAAGAGGCAACGCCTTGTAGAGAAGCAACTTTAGCCACAGCGGTAAAACTGCATTAGAACTGGTGCCAAAATTGCATTTACAACATTGCACCTTCTGTATCAAAAACCTTGAGGTGGAAATGAATCGCACATACGGATCAAAACTGGAGGTAAAAAATATCACAAATGTAGAAGGTTAGTGATAGCTGAAGCATCTTTTAGTATCTTCCGGGCACGCCAGTACACAGCCGTTGCAGATTCTGCCGTTCCCATCTGCAAAATAGCATATGGTAAGCACACGACTGTCTAAAGATATCTAGTATACGTAAAAGAACACTTTCGCTACATCCACCGCCCGAGCAACCCCCCCACCCCGCGTTTTTCTTCTTTTTTCCTCTCTTTCTATTTCTTTCTCTTGAGCAACAAGAGCAAGAGAATAGGACCGAATCAACTTACCAGGAGGACATCAGCCCAAGCAGTAAACCACTTAATTAGTATTTAAAGCAAGCAAACAAATGAGTATTCACTCAAGGGGAATTGCACCTATGCTATCTAACCAAAATGAAGTTGAACTCGTTCTAGGACAATATGGACAGTACAATAATTGAACTTAGTTCATCTGATAAATTAATTACACGCAGGTTGGAGGAAACTCCTTTCAACAATACCTCTGATTGGTTGGTTAAAAATTCTAGATATTATCCACATGCAGACTTAACCAAAATCAAATATGGATGATGTCCATGCTTGTAATCCACCAATCAGAGAGATGGTTGAAGGGAGTTTCCTCAAACTAGGGTTAAAGGAAAACACTCTCAATTAGCTGCTGACTAATTTCTAGGTACTTTTGGCAACGCCTACTGCTTCTGACTTCATAGGTTAAGTTGATCACCAAATCTCTTCAGTAGGGGTAACTAACCAAAGATTTCAATCCCGTCGCACTTTGGATTGAAGAAATAGTAGCACAAGCAGGGCAAAGCAAACTTCACCTTGTTCTCCAGAGAATAGTAAGCTCTCCACAAATCTACACTTTGGTCATAAGTTGTGAGAGCCGCTTCATATAACTTTCGAACTCTAGAAAGGCAATCTTTAGAACCCGCAAAAGCAAGATTCATCTCCAGCTCAATGCAAGTCTTATATAATGCATCCTCTGGGTGAGGAAGAGAAAGAAATCTGCAATCGACCAAAAAAAAAACTAAAAGATTAGGGACTTTTAGATGAGGGTAGAAACCACTGCACTACACAGGCTGCATTGTAAGAGTAACGTAACAATAACATACATACATACCGTCTGTACATCTTTCTAGCACGTTCAACCCCATCTTTCTGAAGAACAAAATTAACAATCACTGAAGAGAGGGACAAATCAGATTCACTGGCGCCATTCTTAGCTAGAGCAACAAAAGCGATCTCCACAAGCTTGTCAAAGTATTGGTTTTGATCACTAAAAACCTTGAGACCCTGTCACAGAAAGTCAAAGAAATTAGGCCAAACCATCAAAATCCGTCAATTAGCATTTTCAAATATATACATAATGCAGAAAAAAAAGATAGGAATAAAAAATGAGAACAAGCATCTTGTGGCTCCCAAGTATTAAAGAAAAAATTCACAGGCTTGCCAACATCCAATTCACAGCTGCAAAAAGAACCTTTAGATAAGTAACTTAAACTACTGTCTCACTTCAGGACATGCCCCAACCTTTGCGGAAGGCAAATTCCAAGACATCATGAAATACTATAACCACAGAAAAGTGCTGAACCAGGCAATTGTCCAAAAAGACCTGAGGTTAAAAAAGAATACAAGCAGACATTGAAAGGCACTATCATCTGTGGAAGGACAAAACTCTTTTAGAGGGGCTAGTGATACTCCTTATTGCCCTATTACTTCAATGAAATGTTATAAATACACAGGGCTCACAGCTTTCAACTTATAAATTATAACTTCAAGGTCCAGCAGCCTCAACAGTTAAAACTAAGTATTACTCAAGTGCAACAGATATTTGAAGCATCCAATATGAATATATCTTGGAAGTTATGACTTACCACTAACCACAGTTGCTCGGTTTCTGAAACAGAGGCTTTTGTCAGAACATTGCTCAGAAGATCAAAAATGGAATCTAGCTCAGCCTTGTCCAAGGATGTATAATTCTTTGTAAGGCATCTAAGTTCTACCGAGACTCTTAAGAGCAACAACTGCATCGAATCAGACAGTTTTCCGCTGCAAAGCTTTCCTGCCATATCGCGGGCTTCATTCAGCCTTCCTAATTGTAAGTACAGTGAGACATGTTTGCAAGCAAGATCCTCATCCAGGCACCCCATTGTTTCAGCCTTTTCATATACCATTAGGAGCTGTGATATGTAGCTATGCATTTGTCCAGATGACTGAGATGTCTCGACATTTCCTTCTTTCAGCACAATGACATCCATATAAAATTTCACATACAGGTTAAACAGCTCGGGGGAAGGCAGAATCTCCAATGCCTCTTCATAGATCTGCATAAAAAACAAAGGTAATGCTTAGGCAGTCACAAGCACATCCAATGTTTAGTATCTGTAGCTCCAAATGGATCTCAAACAATCAGTCAAATGATCACAACAAAAATTTTGCTAACTCAGGACATTCTCAAGGTCGCAAATAACGTACCTTGACTGCCTTTTGCATCTCAGAATGCAATCTCTCCTCATCTATTTCTTGTAGACTCTCAAAATCAGTAATTTGATGTTTTGCGAGCCAGTCCCAGTATTCAGGAACAGTGGAAAAATCTCTCTTCATGTCACCTAGTACCTTCTCTCGCAGTTCTTCTGAATCTGACAAGTTTATTGAATCCAATATCTCAAATAGTCGTTTTCTAAGACTCAAACTTGACGGAAGCATTTCTACAGCACCGCCGTAAATAGTTTGAAGAATAATCGATCCTCGCTCTTGAAACAAATCTACCTTCTTTTCAGCTTCTCCATTCTGACCATCTGATCCATCAACTGTATCTTTAACTTCATTAAGAGACATGTATAAATCTTGATTCTCATTCCTCCACTGTTTCTCATTGTCACCTTCACGACTGCGAATCAAAGTCCCATTATCCTCTCCGAGAGCAATTCTTCGGGCCTTTAACTTATTAAGGTATGTGAGCTCCATTCTCAGATATTCTACCCATAGATCTTCTGATGTTGGACACAATCTTAAACCGCTCTGCATAAGTGCACGAGCAGCTGCAACATTTAGATTGTGGTCAAATTCCCAGGCTGCAGCATAAATCCAAACTCCTGGAACCTTTGGGTGGAATCTTATCACCTGAGCAAGGGCCTGCAGAGAAGCTGAGACTAAATAAAGGACTTCTTTACGCAATACATCAGTCAACCAGATACAAGCCAGACATCATGCGAATGCTTCAGGTTCACACAGCCTAGCAAATAAAGCATACAATGCACAGAACTATCTTTTTGAAACACTACAGAAGAGAATACACTCAAAACAGACTATATGGCTAGTTACTGGCCATTATATCCTTTTCTGCCCATAAGCAGCAAACTGTGGCTCCCGCAGAAAGTTATCACTGTAGATAGGCAGAATGGATGAATAGTTTTTCTTCAATATAAAGGAAAGAGTATCCCTAATAACAGATGGCATTTTAACACATATCTTCAAAATCAAGAGAACAGTCGTCTGAGTTGCTTCATTTTCACAAACACCAAAAGCATGAGCACTGATAAGCTTCCCTGTAATCGAGGAGTAATCTAAGGGATTATAAACACTTCCAATCATTACAAATTCCTCTGACAGATTCTTCTCCACGTTGGACACAATTGATCGAACTCCAGATCCCAATTCCGACAGCATTCTATCTCAATTAATTTTCTAGCCTTTGATTTTAGATATGAAAGGCCGGCAATATACATTTTCCTACAGATGAAAAGTATCCTCATTTTTTAAAACTAGGCTTCTAGCATATACAGTTCCTACAATAGACTGTCCAAGATCTACAAAATTCGCGAGACCCAAAGTTGTCTCCTCCTCTACAGCATGAATTCTGTTTCACCCAGTAAGCCAATTGGGGGGAAAAAACAAACTTCTTTCGGCCAATCGTCTGTAAGAACTTAAGATTCAAAGGCACCTGGTCCTCTAGCTCAAAACCGAAAGACCGCATTGTATAGATGTACCTACAAACTATCTCTCTTTTAATTTGTGGATCTAGAGTTCTCATTACACGTTTTTAAGGCGTTGGATCCAGCTAAAGCACTATTAACAAACTGTGTATGCTCCCCAGGCCACAGATTTCCACTTCAATGAAGCCTCACTTTTTAGCAGCATTCGCAATATACTTGGCTTACTTCTCTAAGTCTCTAACCTAGTCAAATTCTTCAAATTCTTAGCTCCACATTTGTATCTACTGAATAACTGCCCTTAACTGAAAAATTCATTCTCCATTCTCTCATTCATGAACAAGCCCAAGCATATAACACATGAGGATTCAATAAAACACTTTGTTTCTAAAAGGCACAACCATCCGAACAAAACCAATAATTTCAAAGCTGAAGCTCGAGTCCTAATCGCCTTCCCTTAACTTTCGGCTTGAAATTGAGGTAAGTGATACGTGAGATAGCGAATTATGCAGACAAATTGAAGACGAGCCTTCAAACAAAAACATGTACCTTCTTCATCCGACCGTTCTTTCGCACTCTACAAAACTCCAAGTACCGAAACCACAGATCAATATCTCCCTTGTACCTCATCACCACCATCCTATAAATCGAAATGATCCTCGCGACCCCGGCGAAATCGGAAGCCGACTTCTTCATCTTCTTCCTCGCCTCCCGCGCTAGTGAGTTCTTCCTGAGCCTCCGGAGCGCGTCGAGCTGCGTCTCGTACTCGATATAGGCGAGAAAGTCCTCCTTGAGCGGGCTCGGCCTCTTAAGCCTGTACTCGAACTTCCGTCGCTGCTTCACGACCTCGGCGATCTCGCGGCGCGTGAAGAGGCCCCGCCGCTCGAGGTCGTCGAGCTCGTCCACCATGCGCTCAAGGCGGTACTGCACCACATCCGCCATCGCCGCTGCTTGCTGAGAGCCAACTGAGCCGGTGAAAGATAGCGGAGGGAAGCACTGGGGACGGTTGTCGTGTCTAGGGTTTTAGTTTTAAGCTTCCGCAACTGTAAGGCGCGCAAGAAGAAGCACGCTTTTTTCTTTCATTTTCTTTTTTCAACCTTGCAATATTTTTCCATGTTATTTTATTCATGGGCTTAGGAAAATGTCATCATGGGCCTGCAACCTGGCCTACTAAATAATTAGTTAATGGGCTCGATGGGCTTTTGATTATGCAAAAAGATAGTTGATTGGCCAAGGCATGCCTAAAAATCCTTTGCTTTATCTTTATCAGATGATAACTATTATTATCCAAATCGCGTATCGAGAATCGAATTGAATTAGTATTTAGCATGAACAGCACGACCAGTAACCCAGATGAATCGAGCTATCGAATAGGGCTTTTTGAAAGGATGGGTGTTAATTGTGGTAATCGGGGCAAAGAAGCTTTTCTCAATCAGATCAATTAATTGAAGTTTGGATTGTCTCGATTAGCTTTGCATGAGCAGATTTGTCTCTCTTGATAGACTGCTTGAACCGGACTTGACATTGCCTAGTTGGCGACGTTCACGTACTTACAATTTTTGTTTATACGTAACAATTTTCAATTTGGTAGTCGGTGGTGCTTATAAATAAATGAAAAAGAAATAAAAATAATAAACTAGCTTAATCAATCTTATTATTTGTCAAACTATTACATGATGAAGATTGTGGAAACATCAAAGACTGAAGCACAAAGAACAATCACACGAGGTGAAGTTTCATTAGCACTACCCATAATTTATTAAGTAGCAAGCAGCTAAATTGATGGAGAGTTAAGTTTCCGAGGACTGGTGACAAGATTTCAAGGCAGTCCAGCCCCGATTCCTCCTCCGGCGCCCCCACCATATCCACCTCCTAAAGCACCGCCAAGCAAACTACCGCCTCCGCCTCCGCCACCACCAAACCCTCCTCCACCACCGCCTCCGAGCCCGGATCCGAAACCGCCTCCAGCTCCGCCCCCATAACCAAACCCCCCACTTCCGGCCAGTCCACTCCCGCCGCCGCCACCGCCGCCAAAGCCACCCCCAACTCCAATGCCTAACCCGCCGATGCCACCGTAACCAAAGAACGTTTTCTCCTCATTGAGTGTTGAGCCCTCTCGGGCCTTCCCCAGGAGAAGCTTCCTACTGGCGTCGGTGGTGCATATGAGGGCACCAAAGAGAACCATCAAGAGAATGTTTCTAGTAGTAACAAGAGTCATTGTTCTTTGAATCAAAGAGAGAATTCTTTTCCTTCCTTTCTCTATTTAGTATGTCAAGGTGCTCGCGTTGGAGGAACTTATAAAGAGGAAATGAGATGGTGGCGGTTGAGAAGGCTTTAAAACTATTCACATTCCCAAATGTATCATCCATTGTCCGTGCCAAAGTGTACAAGACACAGTTGAAGTATTGATAGAGACCAAGCTGCTTCCAGAGCAAAAGGCAAGCTTTCCATTGTTCACCATCTCGTGACTAGGATCTCATGTTAAGCCTCTACACATATGATCGTCAATCTAGAAATCATGAGCTGGGATTTGGTCGAGTTTTAGGGGTTTTGTCGACTAATTTTGATAATAAATACGTTGGGTTTTGATGGGCATGCCTAACACATCACGAAAAAAGGGAAGGTTAGGATTTAGATTTATATTTGTTATGTAGTTCTAGAAATTGAATGCACAAAGAAAAGGCGAATCTCCAACCAACCTTACAAATTAATGGGTGAAATTTGAAAGCCTTTATCGAGTTCTCTCATAATTTCATGTGTCAATACTCCTGAAACAAAGATAGCCGCTCACTTTCTAGGTTGCTCATGACCCACTACTCTTTTTTGTGTACATAGTAGGCCATCTCCTAGTGGTTTAGAAGTTAAGGTATGCATACAGTTTATGAATGTGTATGTTTATTATGTGGGACGCTGTATTTCAATTGAATGTTGTGTTTATTATGTGGGACGCTGTATTTCAATTGAATGTTGTGGTTCATTTGATTCTTCAGGATATTGTCGAGAAAGTTTCTTTATTTTATGTGGGACGCTACCATTTCGAAAAATTCTATACATATCTTTGCTATTCCGTTGTACATACGAGAAATAGCTAATCAACGGTGCTTGCAAAGAACCCACATAACAAAGGTCTTGTCACTCAAGACCTTATGAAGTACAGCTAAATGTATTAACAGGCGGTTGAGATCTTATGAAGTATGGACATCTCTTTCTTTTTTTTTCTCTCTTTTTTCTTTTTTCATCTATGCAAATGTATTGTCACTCAAATGAACTTGAGGGAAGTCCGGGTCAGAAAATGGAACTTACATACACATGCATAAACTATATGTAACCACATAACAAAGTTCTAACATAAGTAAACAACTTCAGTTGGCTATACGACTTAGATCAGATCAAAGAGTTAGATCCAGAGTCACTTCATGATCTGCTGAGTTCAGTGATAGAGTGGTCGTTGAGGTGCAATCAACCATCCTAGTCTCTGCTGAGTTTTCTTCTCCACTATGATTGCTCTTGCATGCATTCTCAGTCTCAGCATCTTCCAGTGCTCCTTCCTTTTCCTTATTCTCCTGAAAAATCAAATTAAAACCCTCTCCAGAGCCAGCCCACAGAGAGAGAGAGAGAGAGAGAGAGAGAGAGAGAGAGAGAGAGAGAGAGAGAGAGAGAGAGATTTTACTTGGGATTTGCAGCTTTTGAGCAGATCTTTGAAGATGATGTAAGAACTTGGATATCCTTTGCCTGCTGATGTTTCAATATTCCATCCATGTTGGTTCTCATAGCTAAAAATATGCAGAAGATACCAAACGGTTAAAAAAGTGTGTCCAAGAAAATTCTTTCTAGTCATATGCTGCGCAGTAGAAAAGCAAGGCGTGTGTGGTCATATCCATGGTCGATTCTAATTCTCTCTGTGCGTAAATTGTGGATCTCTTTTTTGACAGTAAATAATATTCGGAATCTACTATGACACTTCATGATTATGTTCTGGTAATAATGTTGTGGTATTCTACATTCCAGTGACTAGGTTTCTCTCACGCTTCATTAATTTAACCCTCAAGTTATCTCCTTTATATATCACAGTACACATTCTCATGTAGCTCATTGAGTTTATCATGAGATCACTACTTTAAGGTCTAACACAATTGAAAGCTACGATCTACGAGCAAGTTATGTGTGACATAAATTGGGTGTGGATAGAAGACAGTTAACAAACCCCTTCATGCACACGCTTTTGTTCTGGAGAGCAAGCCCGCTAGAATGATGCTTTCCCTGATTTTGGCTGCTGGTTATGTAGTTATTCATCAACAGATCGACCTTGTTGCTTTGGTACTGGTAATTTTGTTGGTGGTAGACCAAATCCCTGTGAGGAAGATGATTCGAATATGCCATCCGCCCCCTCTTCTTCTTTCCTCCTGCCACTTCTGCTTCTGCAAGGAGAAGCTTCCAAAATCACACGAACAGGTTCTATTACATCACACACTCGGCTTTTTTACGGGTAGTAGAGTGTGCATAAACATATGAGCTATTATAAGCGACTTTAAGATTTTCAGAGTCGAGTTGGACAAGGAAGATACTTCAAATTAAATTGGTATGAGAAAAAGAATGCTTGGAACATTAAAACGTTTTGTTTACCAGTTTCTTCTGAGATGGGTCATGAGAAGCAGACACATCTACTCTGGCAAAGAACTTTGTGCCCCTCAACCAGTGAAATTCGGCATGCAATGCATCCGGTATTCAAATCCAAAGATATTAAAGTGCTTTGAGGATTCGTAAATTATAAGAGGAATAACAAGTTTATTTGCAATTATTTGGGGCTAAAATGTTTTTGGCAATTTAAATGATCACCTAAAAAATTGGCAATTCTGGAGCTAGTCAATTATTATTTCAGTATACCGTAGCGTCATTCTCACTGAAACTAATAGAAGGCGCCATTTCATCGTTGATTGCAGTGTGTGATATGACCAAGACAAGTAAAATACGTAGAAGGGTAATTCAGCGAGAGAGGACAATGCGTCTTAGGGCAAACCTACTCGGATCTACAAGAAAATGCATAAAAAATTGTAGTGTCGTAGAGATAACCTTGCATGATCTGGTCACGCTTCATGTTTCTGTACATCTGCACCCAGAAATAGCACCATTAGCACTCATATCAGCATGAATATCTGTAAAATGGATTAGAAGTTCCATTTTCCTGGTACAGCTATAAAAAGACTCGGCAGGTCAAGCGAAAACTCAACCTGGAGATGGCTCTTCACATGAGATATGGTAAGTCCCTTCACACCCATTGTCTGCAGCACCATCTTTGGCGTCGCTACTGCGAAAACAGGTCGCAGCGGCAACTTTAGTTCATTCCCACATCATCATATAATAAACCAAAACTTTTTTTATGGCTGAACTTTCAAGTGATAATATAGATGGCCTTACTATCCGCTCCACCTAGCCATTCGACCGCATGCATGAAGCGCTGATGAAGATCGCGGGTCCAACGAAGCCGGGGCCTCTTGGATCGTACATAAGGCCTGGCTGCAGACGGCTGGCTTATCATTGCCGGGGGCGGTGAAGCCAACGTCCGGTGGTCTTGGTTCCTATCGCCCCTCAAATTGGATGACTCCGAGGATGGACCATGGACATTGACAACAGAAGAATTTGGAGAATCAGACCTCTTGAGGGAGCTTTCTTCTCCTTTTGCCATCTTCCTCCTCTTCAATCACACTCTTGATGAAATTGAAGAGGACTATATTGCAACAGAAAAGAGAATAAATACTCGGTGAGATTCTGTCGAGCTCAGTTGTCTTTTTGTGCAGCTTTTGCTCAGTCTTGAGGAGTTCAGTTTTAATTCTTTTGGGTGGTGATTAGAAAAAGGAAAAAACCTCCACCCTCTTCAGAACCTGGGTTTGTTCAAAAATGCCTTCATGAATCAGTGAAAAGTACACATAAAGTTAACCTGAAATAAATGAAAAAAAGAAATTTGAAAAGGATATTGGCAGGTCCTTATGATATGAATACTTTATGAAGACATTCTTCTGGTCACATTTTGCAGACATCCTGTCTCCAAACTAAGCAAAAACATTAACCACCGACTTGACTTACCGCGGCAACATCTTACTGATTCATGTTCAACTGTATACACATTTACTCATGCTGGGCAAGACGGGGTTTCTTGATATCACAATATCCTCGACGTCCTCATATTCCTCTCCAACAGGGCAAAGGTCTGTACCGAAGTTCCGCTCAAAAGAAGGAGAAAACGTCAAATTTTACAGCAGAAAGTTAAGCCCCACTAATAAACCAAACGTTACCACCGAGCAGGAGGAAAACATGAACAACGTTCGTCGAAGAGGCGGAAAAGCAAACCGCAAACAGCGCTTAAAAGTTGGCGAAAGTCGGGCAAGAAAAATGAAATTGAAGTACGTTCATAAAAGAAAAACAAAGGGTTACGTCAGCAATGCATATCCTCGAGGAAACACACATACAGTAATATAAAAGATCTACTAACAAACAAGGGCTTCATACGTCGTCATATATTCCAGAGTCCCCTTTATTCCGGCACGAGAATTAAACTTTCGCACTTCCACTCAATTGAAAAGAGGACTTTGAACACATTGCACACGTAATAATCTATACGAACTATCTTCTTTTTTCTTTTTCCGGTCGAACTATATAAGCAATTTTTACACTAATAAATTTCGATTAGAGTTAACACATGCAGTTCGCCGGGCGATTTAACATTTAATCTGAATGTGATAGTTCTCGTGCTTGAATCGCAGCATATCTTGCACTTGGAGTAGCCCTTAATGCCACCCTTGGTCAGAGCCTTACCCGATAAATCGATTGAAATGTTCAAATGCCTCGTGTTAAAAGATAAATTTCAAAAGTTTACATTATGGAAGGTTAACCTGATCGTAGTGTGTGTCATTTGGGGATGGCCAGTCCTATTCGAGAATTATCCCCGTATAGTGTCGGCATAAGGGTATACTACGGAATAGGTAAATCAAAGCACAACATGATTAGTTAGTTTTATCAACCTATGAAACACAAGCGCAACAGGTTGGCATCACATGATCCATTTTTAGCGATCATGTCAAAGCAAGTTTAATGGATCTTGTCGATACTGATTTGTCAATTTAAACAAGTCATAGGGATCAATTTAGTGTTGAGCGGGTTTGACATGAGCAGGGTATGATTATTAATCATGTCTTGTTGTTAGACGCACAAAATTGGATCGAGCATGATTAGCCTCAACGAGAATTCCATAACTCCATATTGTAATTTATTTGGGTTATGATATCATGTCAGAAAATATTCCTCCTAGTACCATTTGCATATTTCTACACTCTACCTCACGAGCATGAACCAGGCTTCACATGAGATATCACATCACAACGGACAACATGAAAACAAAGAAATTGAAAGAAACCATTCTGTTGTAAAGCAAAGACCACCGGAACAACGCGATACAAAGCATGTTTCTTAGCACACTCAACCTCATCAGTCTCATCCATCGACAGCACGAGAACAACATTCCAGGTGTCGCGTAGGCTTGCGGTTCCTCCTCTCGCAACGACGCGTCGAGGAAGCCCATGCAAAAAAATCAATAACCAGCGTCATCGACGGGTGAGGAAGATGAAAGACCGCATGGAAGCTTCCTGGATTTAGCCTTAGTTCCGGGCAAAGAGCCAAAGATGGCTGAGGCAATCCCGCATGTCTGTATGCAGAAGTTTTTGACATCTCTAGAGAGAGAAAGAAACGGAAGGAACAGGTTTGAGGGGGAAGCAGGGGAATATTCTCTGAGGGGGAGGTCTGAAGCGTGGACAATGTGGAATGTGATATCTCGTGATAGAGAGAGAGAGAGAGAGAGAGAGAGAGAGAGAGAGAGAGAGAGAGAGAGAGAGAGAGAGAGAGAGAGAGAGAGCAACGCGAGGAAGAAGATGACGAAGTTGACTACATCTGAGAACTCAAAGCACGGTCTTGGCTGAATAATTCAACGTGAAGACTCTTCTGTTCCATCTTGCTTTTCTTGCTTTAACAACAAGAAGAAAATTATATGTCTAATCTGACTTATCTGTGTTTTTGCACCAATAAGATAAGGGTTTGATCTTGATCATTGCCTCAACCTCCAGCTGAAATTATCTTGATAAGGCCCCCTTTTTTTTCAGAAAATCTATAACATCATTCAATTAGCAAAAGTTGAATTGAAAAATAATGTAATGATTCATAACTAAATTATTTTCAATGGTACTTACATGGTGCACTTGAACTTGAACCATTTTTAAATTATATTAAGATACTATCTTAAAATGAACTTATTGACTCGCTCTCGATTTGATTCGACGATAGATATACGACATATATTCTGATAATCCGTAACGGTCTTCTTTCTGGTTCATCACCAGCCATTATATATACCTCGCGACTATGTCCCTATTAATGCATTGTGCCGATTCTCACTCAGCCAAGTGATCTTACTAAAATCCATAAGGGTCTTTTTTTCTGATTCAAGCATTATATGTACCACGTGGGCACCTGATTGTTATGCACTGTTCCAATTCGCATGAGGCCAGATGAAGGTCAATATGCACAGTTTTAATGTGTACTGACTATCAAGAGCATGTAAATTTTGCTGGCATTTAGAGAGAAAAGTGGAGAAAGCCTTTTCATTCTAAAAATAAATATATTGTTAACAAAGGTTTTGCAAATGCTGCTCTGCATATTTTTTATAATTATGAATTTTTTTTCTCTCTCATTTTTTTCCCTTTTTCTTTATTCCAAGCCCAGCAAGGATTGCTAATCACTAGACAAGGGCATATAGCCCTCACTTGGCTATAAGTGAGCGCCACAACGACTAGTGAGGTCTTTACAACCTTTGCCTAGTGGCCGACGAGGAACGCCAATCCCCGCCCGTAACTGGTGGCCTTGGCCAAACTTGGTACAAAGAAAAGAAAAAAGAAAATTAATTGTAAAAAATTATTTGTATCAAACAAGTTTGTCCTATAGGCGCAACTATCGTTCACGTGGGCAATTTTAGTTAAAATTGATCTAATAGACTCAATTAATAAAATGTGAAAAAGTTTAGAACTCAATTGGTACAATTGCAAGATTTTGAACTAAATCAACAAAAGTACAATCAATTTAGAACATTTTGGATAATTTTCTATAATTAGTTTGTCTTGCTTAAATAGTTTATTATTCCCTTCTTTTTTTTTTTTTATCAAAATAAGAAGAATGCAAGAGCATATATCGTGCCCAGTGTAAAGACAAATTTTTTTTATAGATGATCTTATCACCTTTGAATTGAGATTGATAGTGTATTCTATAATTACTCGTGCATATTGGGGTTTTCAAAATTGTTGCCATGGAAGATGATATAGTCTCATGATCTCGTCAATGTCTTCTTCTTTTTTTCTTTTTTTTCTTTTTTTTTGTGCCCCAACCTTTTTCTTCATCGTTACCCTATTTTAAGAATGTCATAAAGATTCGACAACACTCTCTTGCTAAGAGATCATGCCAATTAGTTAGGGAAAAAAATAAGACAAATAATCTCTAAATTTTGACTAAATGTACAATGTGGTCCATAAACTTTCAACTTATTCAATAAAGTCCATGAAATTTAACAAAATATGCAGTATAATCCCTAGACTTTTTGTATATGTTCAAATTATTCCCTAAACTATATAATAATTTGGTACTTAATATTTTGATAATTTTTCAATTTAGTACTGAACTATTTGATGGTTTATTAATTGCGGCCTTCCAATCAATTTGGCCAAAGGCCACTAATGTAGTGGTCTATTCAATGATAGACGTTCTACATGGTACAACACCCTCCCTTACATAGGCGGCGAGGGGTACCCTTACCATGGGATGTCGCAAGAGCCCCTTGCCCAAGGCCAGTGAGGACCAGTGGAGGGGAGGCTAGCCATTAAAAAAGAAAAAGGAGAACAAAAATAAAGGAAAGAAAATTTATAAAATTATAAAAATTGTTCATATTTGAATCAGTCATGTGAAATTTTGATCGCAGACAAGGCATTTATTATTTTCATAAGAAAGTGGGGTTAAATTCATAACGGCTTTTTTCTAATTCATGCACAACATAACATCCGTAACGGTTTGTTTTGCAATTCATCTGCAACGTAAAATCCATAACGGATTCTTTCAAGGTCCATTTGTATCTTACATATGATTTGCAAGCATGTGCATATTACTAACTACATACTATAGATCGTATGAGAACAAATAACCTTACCAGTTGAATCAAATAACATATCATCTGTAACGGTTTGTTTTGCAATTCATCTGCAACGTAAAATCCATAACGGATTCTTTCAAGGTCCAGTTGTAGCTTACTTATGATTTGTAAGCATGTGCATAAATTTATTACTATAATAGTATCGATTCGCATGAGAACAAATGATCTTATCCATTGAATCAAGTTAGTACCACATGATTCACTAGTTTCATTGATGATAGCGCATGCACGTATATGCTCTCCCCCTCGAGAGAGAGAGAGAGAGAGAGAGAGAGAGAGAGAGAGAGAGAGAGAGAGAGAGAGAGAGATGGCAAACTATTTTGGGCTTACCAAGATGATACACTTGAGAGTTTTGGGGCCCTGTCGACCTTAGTGGGTGGACCGTGGGCCTATACACTGCTTTTGCTTATTGAGTCCATCAGGCCCAAGTAAAGCCCATTGGAAGGTAGAAGGGAACTAGCGATCTACCCAAGTTCGATTTTTCACTTCCTAATTCTCATTGCGATCTCCTTCATTTTCTTACAAAAGAAAATCTTTTGTACGGTACTTATTTTCAACAAAATTTGGGCTCAACGTTGGTTCACTTGAGGCTACGTTCAAAAGGGCGTGCATCAGTCGTCTCCCACGATATCTCTATCTATTTTTGGCTCACCGTATCAAATTCTTTGTTAAAATTTGCGTGGAATTTTCTTTAAAGTGCACCCAATTTCCATCATCTGGCCCCTAGATATATCTTCCAATTAAAAGAGAACATGTATATAATTGCATCTTTTAAATCATAAGAACATGTAAAATAATCTGAATCTCTTGATATCTTTACTCCATTTGTTGGAATATTCACCTTATTACCATGGCTGTCATATTCTCTTGCTTATTGAGTTGACAAAAACAACCTCAAGATAACTAATCAACCAAAATAACAAATGGAAATGATGAAAATTGCTGTTTATTGAAAATGCGAAAGTCGCACATCATCATGAAAATACAAAATTTGTCCGTAATAATAAAAAAACGATGATAATTTACTTCATTTTCATACAAACTTCATTTCCTCTTTCTATTTATGTGCTCAAGCTGATTTCTACAAAGGATTTCTTTTTGTAATGCAGCTTGTCGGTAATGTTTGTCAATTAACATATCTTAATCAAAGAATTCCCTCTTAAGAACTAGAAAGTTGAATATTACTACCGTATTCTAGTGGCATTGTAAATAGATTGCACTTCAGTAATGTTTTTTAAAATAAGAATCCAATCTTCAAATCTATTAAAAATTTGTATCTTAGATGATTCTTGTTAAAAGCTAGAAAATGTAAAGTTCTCTCATTTTGAACACAAAAGAAAAAAGCAACAGTTTAAAATTAGATTGATTTATCTACATTAGATGCGCGTGTGTATGTATGAATGTATGTATGTATGTATGTATGTATGTATGTATGTATCTAATTATTAATGAGATCTAAGTGAGGATTACTATGTAGGATGTGTGGAAAGCTACTTAAGAGGTGAAAAAACACCATGAGCCAAAATAAAACTTAATCAAATCATACTTGTCAAGAACATCTCATGTCTCCACATCTAAGAAGAGTAGCCTGATAGATGATTAGTCCCGACATTACTCGGTTAAGCATTCAATAAAAAACATATAATTGGTCGATCAACATTGAACATATTCATTTGGATCTCCAGTTGGGACTTGCGCCAGAGATCTTCATGAGTTATTGCCAACACGGAAGCAAAAATCAATATTTGAAAAATGAAGTACCTATAGCTTGGACATGCTATCAACTATTGATTTGATATCGGTTATCATAAATTTATACAATATGCAATGATGGGGTGTTAAATATAGTACAAATAGCTTAGATCGATCTCTTCAACTACTACGAGTCACGACAATTGGGATATGGAGCACATCTTTAGCTTAATAATTCCAATGGGCTTAAATTCAATATGGGCAACTCATAAATTGCATTTATTCATATCCAAATTAGCATAGCACAATTGATCCATCGAATTGTCTTGACAAAAAAAATCTGTTGAGTTGGACTTCAATAAATAGGGATCATGTCTTCATATGCGGATAAGGGCGCCACAAGTGTTATATTTTTCATACGATGCTTACTTGAATGCCACAACTGTTTTTCAACCACTTAAGTGTCATAACTTTTGATAGATCACTTAAGTATAGAATAAATTTAAAAATGTTCACCTAAGTTTAGTAAATCCGACATGAAGGATTTTAAAAAGTTATAGCAATTGATTGATCGATTAAAATGTTATAAGACACTCCAATAATTGAAAAAATAAAAATAAAAAGTTAAGGCACTCAAGTGAACCTCGTATATAAGTTATGTAGCTAATTATTTTCAGGTAACTCATTGTAACATTACATTCTATAGTTTTAGTAACGGGAATACTTTATGTTAATTAACAGAGATTACTAACAACGTTCATACTCATTTACAATATATATATATATAATAATATAAGAAAGGAAATGAAGCTCGTCTAAGAATGAACAAAGAATAATATAAGGTGATAGAGTAAAATATCGATATTTTTATGAATACGGACAATTTTGCATTTTCATGATGATGTGCAACTTCTAAATTTTCGGTAAATAGGAACTTCCAAGAATAATTTTGCAGACGAAAGAAATGCTTTTTATTCATTTATTTCTTCATACAACAAAACGATTATAAAATATTTTTCAATTTATTTATTTTCTGTGAAACAACGAACCTGCGACAATACAGCATCATAAGCTTGGTGGCGCAGTACAATGTTGTACCACAAAGGGTGCACGCACGCGCGGCATGTAAGAATTTGCCTCGAGGGAGATGAGGCAATAAGAAGACAAGATCTTCCATGCTCTCCCAACACTTCCAGTCGTGCTGAAGGGGAACAGCGAGAAGATTGTCAATGGCGGATTTGTTGACAAACCAATAATGCCTTCAGAAATCAAGTATCAATACACTCGAGACTGCATCGCAAATGCAGTGCCCCTAATTAGCAAGATCATCAAAGAGCATGGACATGAAAGGTAAACCTCAAAGCTCGAGTTGAGCTCTCGGGACGGATTTCCGCTCACTCTAAAAGAATTAGTTCCGCCACCCCCTCGTGGCGATCGGCGTCAAAGGTAAGCTCAAAGCGGTCTCGTGCGACGGCCCCTCGCACGGCCGCAGAGGAGGGCGTTCTTGGGGATAGGAAGCTCGTCCCTGTAAGATCTCGAATTAGTATAGACCCTCATGTAGAACTGCTGTCCTAAGTATTGCCGTGCCCAGTCCTCGGATCTGACGTTCCACATCCCCACATTGTCTAGAGCCATGTAGATCGCGGTCCACGATTTGGGGTATACCTGAAACGATTCGACCGCATGAAAGAAGCAAAGTTAGAGCATCAGAAACGGTCGCCAGCGCTTCTCTTGTTGTGGCGATGTCGATCTTTCCGTGACATGCATACGTGATTGAGCCAACTGTTTCATCTCATTACCTGCGTGGTGCAACGAGCTACCGTATCTCTCAAATTGTAGCCCGATCTACTCGCAGGCGTCCATTGCCCTCCATCCATTCTGATCAAGTGAAAGATGAGTCAAATCGTTTTGAAAAGATGTGTTATCTATGTTGTTCCCACCAGGCTTTAAGTCTTACCCCACGACGAAGAATGAATATCCATCGATGTGCCAAGACTGGACGGTGTTCTCCCAGTTCTGGAAAATGATCTCGATGTACTCTCGGAAATTCGTGGACATAACGGAGGTCTGGAGGTAGCCGCCCCCCCAGTTGGGGCTTGTGGGCATGCTTCCCAGATTGAAAACCCCGGGAATATTGAAGTGATCCGCGAGCTTTAACGGAGTGTCTGCCGGAACAAATGAGGCCCCGTTGACAGCATACCTCTGCTTGCCATTGATTATCGGGGCCGAGTTCGCCAACATGATGGTACGGCTGGTCTTGATCATCCCGTAGTGATATGAACCCTGAGGGTTGGGTCGAGGCCCGCTTGCCGTAAGGTTCCAACTGGTTTGGGTTACACGAAGTAACATCATTGAGGTTCAGTTCATATAGTAATGCAGGAAAGAAGAAGAAGAAATGACAACTACACAGGAGTCGATGTTCAATACCGTATGGATCTGGCTTGGTTCAATGACCAAGCAACTTGAGTCGTTGGACCCCAAGGAACAGGACCGAAGACTCCCCTGCGGGAGTTGCTGTAGTGAAGAACAGCGGTTGTTGTGAGAACCCGGGTGGTGAAACGGGAAGAGACAACTACATAATAATCTTGCGGTTGCTGGTCGGCCGTGACCAAGACCGAGTAGGATTGACCGAGGTGGATGTCGAGGTCATTGTAAGTATTCTGAAGAGTGTGAGAACCTTCAACCTCAACCAACTTCATCTTATGCCCCTGAATTCTAAAGTTGATGGACGTTGTAAGGCCGACATTCGATATTCTAAACCTGTATGTCTTGCCTGCGCAGAAAGTTGAAACTCAACATCATGGTATTGATACTGATAGAATAGGTATTCTCTCACTTTACCGAATATATATGCTCAGTGCCATTGGATTAAGTAAATTTGACGGGACAGCAAGTTTTACCTGGATCGACTGTGAATGTGTATCCATTCCAACCACGACCATTGATGAGAAGCCCATCAGGAAATGGAAGATTATGACCGACATCCAGAATTCGTCTCAATCGCTGTATACAAAAATAGAAAATGGAGACAAAGCATAAGACTAAGATCAGCAGTTTTCATACTTGCACAATACAATAGCGCTAATGGCATGCTAATTACATTGTGATCTGTTTTGAACCAGTCACCAGCGAGGACGGTGAAATCACCCGCTGGAGGAGGGAAAGGGACAGGGATTAAGGGGCGGCTCCAAATTCTGATGCCACCAAAGCCTCCGGCGGCCTTCTGAAGCCCAACAGACGGGAAATAAAAGTAACTGCCGATCTGATCCTTCACTTGGAGAATGTAAGTGAAGTTCCTTCCAGGTAGGATGGGACAATTGGTGCCATAGACTCCGTCCTGCCATGAATTCCTCCTTTGCTGTATACCATTCCTTCAAAAGCAGTATGCAAGAGTATTAGCACTTCGAAATAAAGCTAACTACTTTCGTCAAAAAATGAGCAGGCCAAGCATGCTCTATTTTGAAGTTCAACAGCATTTGTCAAGAGACGTGTCATTACATATTCAAATTTTCAATTCCCCAATAATGATTATAACTTTGCAAAATTCGGAGAATTTCGAGATACACCAGTTACGCGGGGTATCTGCAGTGGAGCAGTGGATCAAACACTAGGAGGCGCATATTCTCAATGAAGTGCCAAGATGAGCTGCAAAAGCTGTGCCATGTTCACCATCCATGTATTTCACGAAATCATAAGCATCTTTACATAAATCTTATATCGACCCACTAAATGTCCTTCACTCCCAACTGTAGATGTCTTGCATTTGACAGCTGAATATGATTAAAGTATGCGTGTGCGAGAGTCTGTGTGGTTTTGTGCATAATAAGTAGATGCACAAGTCACATGTCTGGATCTAGACATCCCACATGCGGTAAGTCAGATTCGCTAAAATAATCCAGTTGGACAGGCAGAATAATTGACATATTCAATTGCTTCTCAGACTGTTGTGAACAGCCAACGAGTCCCAGCTCTACTTAAACTATGTTCTCGGAGATTGAAAGAACAATTATCAGAATCAGTGGAACGATCACTCATCTTATTGAAACCCAGAGAGGCGCGCGAACACACACACTCACACAAGATCTGGGGTTACTATACTCAGTCAAATGAAAAACATAATATAAAAAACTGAAGCAAAACAATAACTTTTGGCCCCACATGTTGACAAGAGGTGGACTTTCTTCATGAGATCATAGCATCAATTTGATAAGCATATTCGTATATCAAACTCAACCTATGAGTGCATTGATGGCTGATGGATATGTTACTGATGCCAGCTAGCATTTCAGATGTAACCAGTTGAGAGGGAGAGAGAGAATTTCTAAGTGTACTAATATCGGAAATAAAAAAATGAGCTGATTTGAGAAATTGATGAAGAAAGTAAAAATTACAGATCCCGTTCCTGATGTATCTAAGACAGAATGGTTTCCTCAGTGCAGTTGTGTGCAGAGAAAGAAGCTTGATCTTCGAGTAATAACTGAGAAAAGGGAAAGGAAAAGCCGATTTTAAGCTAACCATGGTACTTTCCAAGATTAATCTAGCACAGCTTGATCTTCGAGTAACGACTGAGAAAAGGGAAAGGAAAAGCCGATTTTAAGCTAACCATGTTACTTTCCTAGATTAATGTAGCAAAGGAAAACACAATCGTAGCCATTCTTGAAGTTGATGGTCTCTCTCTGTGTGCAAAAAAGAAATCAGAAAAAGGAACTCATACTATTTCACACTCTTTCTCCTTGCATGCTCGGATTAAGCTAAGAAAAACACAGCAACGACCAGAAATCACAGAAAGAGAACACAGAAGAAGACACAGAGATTTCCACAGAAGCAACAAATTTATTACCAAGATATGAGGAATGGCTCCTTCAAGTAGTTGTAGACACTAATGATCAAGTTGTCATTAGTAACTGCATCAATTTGGGGCCCCGGAAATTGCCCATTGATCAAAATTCCCTGCGCCAGTCCAAAACTTTAAGTCCAGTTCTTCAATAAATTTAAGCATAACTGTATACCATTCTTGGAAAAACAAAAATAACACGTAAAAGTTTTCTTGCTTTCAGCTGAACAAACCAACTGGAGGAAAGTAAGAAAAAGAAAACGACTTCTTTGACTCAAGAGCTACAAGAATCACAAACGTAGTCCAGTGCGTCTACAAATTTGAGGGCATATTGATTCAGCATTGTCCAAAAAAACAAATTTCTTGCAAAGACCACAAAGAGAAGGAAAGAAATGAAGAAAAGAATCAATTTTTTCGTCTCAAAAGCTGCAGACATTACATTCCACAAGACAATGTTGGCCCTAGGAATGTAAAAGGAGAAAATGAGAAGGTGATAAAAATGAGTACCTGTTGCTTAACCCCAAGAGGGTAAATGTCACCGTAAGTGACCTTCCACGTGAAGTACCTATATGGGTTATCACCATTTGTTCCTTGAAGAAGAAACAGTAGACAGAGGAAGAGAGATCTAAGAACTCTGCAAGCGCAATCTCTCATCTCCTCTCTCGTTCCTGTTCCCTGTTCTCCAACTCTGAGTAAATACGCTCTCGGACTTCAAAAGATGAGACTCTGCGTGCGACTCCTCGAACAATGTCTGCAAGCTTTTTGAGGTCAAGCGTTTATAGCTATGACGTTGTTCGAGTCGAGTGAAACCAGGGGAAGTTAGCTGCGCTTCTCTCTATCTCGATCCCCGCATTTCGCCCCCCATCTCCTGCCTATCTATGTACTTTTTCTATGTATCACAGGCTAGAGTAGATTTCTTGTTTGTACGTGAGCCCGAGAGCGGCAGACAGAGATGCGAGCATGAGCTGTCACTCGCAGAGAGACAGAGAGAGAGAGAGAGAGAGACAGAGACAGAGAGAGGGAGGGAGAGGGAGAGAGATGCGAGAGACATAATGCATGACCATCTGTCATGGACCATGCACATGGAACAATGCACCATGCTCTGTTCAATTATCTTTGACCCTGTATCGTTGGGAAACATTCCTGGGAAACATTAGGTAGGCTTATGCCATGATTAACGGTGTTAATTCTGACTACCCCCCAAGAGAGAAAGATAACAATGTCAAATCATAGCGTTTGACTTCCAAGGGTCACGAGTCGCCGGTGGCTCTTGTCATCCACACTGGTCCTGAGGTCCGTGCACGTCGCGACATTGCTATCCATCAATCAATACCCATTTGCCTCCTTCTGCAGCCTCCTGTCTCCGCTCTCACATGACTCCCTCATCAAGACAGCACCGCTCGGCTCGACCCGGCCTATCCTTGTTCCGCCCATGACTTCTCTTTGTCGTTTCTACTCGAGAACCGAAAGGGGGAACATCACGCCAAGCCTGCGCATTCTCTCGGAGTCACCTCATGGGTACATATCCATGTGCAAGGACTCGCATATAATAAAACGACACAGAAGGCCAACTTGGATTGAGATGCAATCGTAGATTCTTTATGCTGCGGTCACGCATTCAGAGAGGAATTTCTCCGGTGTGACGGCGGGCCACGGGAGATCCATGGGGTCTCGGCTTCTTCTGATAATGATGTACGGTGAGCACTTCCCCTTCCGGTAAGTGCAACAAACTCCACCTCCCCTCAACGCCTCACTATGTTTATGTTTAGTTACGAATTACTTCGTTGTACGTTCCGACAGCACAATTTCCATTAGGTTTCTTCGGATTCCATGGTCGCGGGATTGAGGAGTAGCCAATTGGTCGGAGCGTTTTCGAGTTTGAAACGAGTTTCTAAGAGAATGATGAGTGGAGATGACAACACTACATGTTTAATCAATTGATGAATATAATTTTCTAAAGATTTTTGAGAACTGGTTTTGTAGAACCGGATTGGACAGGCGGTCCGATGCCCCCATGGATCCACAGAACTTACGTGCCGGTTCCTAACTCTGATTTTTCTGAACCAATAATCCTTAGTGGGCGATTCCAAGTTTCAGGGTGGGAATCACCCGTCCAAGCCATGCTCACCACTGATTACGGATGATAGCAATTTGGCATTTGCATCTACTTGCGACATCTCTGCAAATGCTAAAGCTCCTGCAATGCCCCCATGACTTTGTCCGTGCGCATGCCAAACCCTGATGCTCTCTCTCTCTCTCTCTCTCTCTCTCTCTCTCTCTCGTTTTCTTCCTTCTCTGATCGCTCTGTTCTTACAACTTTCCAGGCTGAAACTTGTTTATTTTACTGATTCTTGGTGACGTTGATTCTTTTTTTCCTGGGTACAAGAGCTTGGATCGCAAGATCGTCCATTACAATGCAACCAAATTGTTTTGTCCCCCGCCTGAGCTCTTCCTTGTTCATTTTCTTTGTTAATCCCTCGTGACTCGACCTCACCCAACGCTTCTGCTTTTGTTCTTGGATCTTCTTTACCAACCTATGAAAGGAAAAACCCTCTCCCGTTCTGCTCAAGAGATCTTAACGGCGGTGTCTGTTTAATCGTTGGCAATACCAAATTAAACCCCTCTCCACCAACTGTTGCCCGGCTGCCGCCTCAACACCGTCGCGCGGGCCGGCCGAGCCACCACGTGTCTTGTAATAACTATTGCTTCGAGTGAACACTATAATGAGATAGTATCTCATGATTCACTGTCGAAGAAAAGACCCATAAGACATTTTCTCTCTTGATTTGAAAATCCAGGATTTGGTTTATGTCGTGTTATTTTTAGAATCAATCTACTAAATTATTAACATCTGTAACCGTTAAATTAAAAGATAGAAAACGGCACGTACAACAAGCGGGGATAGCTCAGTTGGGAGAGCGTCAGACTGAAGATCTGAAGGTCGCGTGTTCGATCCACGCTCACCGCATTTTGGCTTTTCTTTTTAACTTTTGCTTCCCCTTAATTTTCCGACCAATTTCTATCTTCTTCTCCATATCCACGTAAACGCATAATGAGGAAACCAGGAAACCATGTCTATGTAGACCAGTTGAGTTCAATGAGCTGCATCTGCATCAGAAATTACGGAAAACAGCAAACATTAGATTCTCCTCTAGTTGACCCGTCCACCGCATTGTGCCAAAACCACAAGCAAAGCCACAGCTGGTGTGCTTAACTAGGCGCGCTCGTTTATACCGAAAGAAGCATCAGCAGCATGATCCAGAATTTTGGAGTTCTTTCGCATCGTGGGACCAAGTCCATAGAAACCAATGACCAGCTGTGTTCTCAAAGCGGTTGATCCACTGAGATAAAACATTAGACGCCATGGAATGACTCTACTTTTCGGATAGAGAACCTGGGCATAAGCTCTTTAATCCAGTCATGGTGAAGAAAGGAGTGAGCTTGACCACGAAAGGGAATTATGTAAGTCCCCTGTGAAGTTCTCTCTATGCGTGTCACATTTTACGCACACACGGACTGAGTCTGCATAGATATAAGTCGGTTCGTGTGATCTGCACAAGAATGTGCACTTTAGGGCAATGTGACTATGGTTTCTGGTGCAGCTCATACTGGACAATGGGCTGGCGAAACTCACCATTCCAAAGCCTCAAGGTTACTTAACTGGCGTAAAGTATGGGGGATGGACAACCTATTAGACATCAAGTCGAATGAATCTGGCAGAGGGTAACTGCAGAAAAACTTCGCATGAACTTACATTGTTCAAAAAATCATGCGACTTCAAGCATCAGAATTATTGTTTTCACCATGTACGTGTCACTATAAATTTGCAGCTATTGGGACGCCAATTGGAGTTTGCGCGGGGGCAACAACGAATACCAACTGTATTGCTTCTTCACACCCAATTCTAATGATAGTGAGCTCTATTGATAATTTCAAGAATCAGAGAGGGAAGATGATCATCAGTTCAGATAATCTGAAATTCGCTCCAATTTATTAAACAGGATCAAAGGGGCAAAGGATAGCGTTATCCATCAAAGCAATGACCTCGTGGAGGTATCCTTCAGGAGTACTTACAATCCGTCGACTCCAGGCATGATGTTGCCTCTAAGTGTTGACACAAGGTCGAGGTCTATTTTCTATTAGCCTTTGACTTATTTCCACTGATGATCTCAATGTTCGGTTCTTTTTTCTTGCACATTTGTTTCTTGTTTTAGGTACATTATCAGAACTTGAGTTTCGGGCTTTTACTGTTAATACAGTTTTATGAGCGCCCGCAAGGATGCTATGCCTTTGGCCCTGCTCAGACGAGGCTGGTGTTTAAATTGCGATAATAGAAGTAAATTTTCTGTCCATGTAAAGAGGATCCATTTCCTTCATACGAAGGGCTGATGAATGGTATCCTAACTGCATACCCCTTGTGAAATCCAAACAGGTTTCACTAGACGAAAAGCAAAAGGGTAATGCCTGTGCCAAAGGACCTACTTCCTAGCAGAGGCAAACAACTCATCGTGCCCGAATCTGTTTTGCTAGTGAATCCCATCAATCCGGACCTCAAAGGCGAAGTATGAAGATAATTCTCAGTAATTTATGCATCTCAGACTCTCTGTAGTGTCGACCTTTACCAGTTGATGGTGAAAACTAAGCCAAATTGTGTGCAAAGAGTGCAGGCGCATGACAAGTATCAGTACTCGATGGACAATAAGGACGGCGGACTTCATGGATGGATACGTTCAGGTCCTATCATTGGGCTTTGAGTCACTGTCCCAAGTTATGAGTTCCGCAATGGTGGCACGACAAAGCAAAATCTCACCGTCCATGCTGGTCCGGCCTGCCTAGCAGTAAAGTTCACTAGCAGTAAAGTTCACATTCTTTCCTTGTCATCATGGAAAATAAAAGCTTTTTTTTCTGGAGAAGAAAATAATTTACTATGTATGACGGCCCACTGTGGAGAAGACACGAAGAATACTTTGCTAGGCAAAGAAAACCATGAAAATTCTCTGATAAAAGCAGATACCCACCATTAGCAAATAATTTATTGTACTTTTCCGGTTTTATCATTTCATTCTCAGAAGCACATTTGGCTGCTTCACATATCGAGAGTATTGCACAAGACTTGGTTGTCTCATCTATCACCCCTCAATTTCTCTTATGATTTGACTAAAAGACAAGCTGGTGGTGTTTCTTTATTTAGGGAGATTTTTCTTGAAGTACACAGCTAAGATAATCTTCCCCAACTTCTAACGACAATAAGCAGACAAATTTCTGTGAAAAGAGCAGAAAGTAGAAATTGCAAGACAGCGAGTTTTGTTCAGCGACTACCATCTGAAATGATCAATAATGACATCTCCAGGAAGAAAACACAGAGATATGAGATCAGCATTGTCAATACTTTAGCATAAGTAGTTACATTTTCCTTAGATCAACCCGTATTCCACAGCAAAACATTCAAAAATACCCTTCAAAATGGCCAGCTATGGCTTTTGCAAAATGAATATCATGGTTCTCTGCAGGATTTTTTCAATTATATTTGTTTACGGGATTTCATTTACAGATAGATGCATGAGAAGCACATAATGATACTTTTCAACATAAGCATCACTTCAACAACTTCAACACCTGGGACATTACTTGCTGCCAATGGTTAGAAGCAGACCGAAATGATCACTCGGCAGAACTGGAAGCACCAAATTAGTTACCTCTTTCCTAACCTTTTTCTCCTTGCAGTAAGTCAGACCAGGAATCGCCTCCCTCCCAATCATGTCGATACCTGTTATCCTGAAATCATGCAGATTACATAGAAATCGATCTAGACGCTTCTGCAATGTGCGGTTAGCAGACAACATAGAGTTGGACTTCGTATCGTATGTCCATCCATTTTCGCTGGGTCTCATCTCCTCCCAAGCATCAACCCATTCATCACGTAATGGAAAGCAGCCGTCCAATTTGTCATCCCAGTTCATGTCACCACCTAAAATCACATTTGGATACTTGCTGAGATAATCCATGGCTTCTTTTGCCTGATCTACTCGTTCATTGCTGTACATTTGATCCCATTTTGGAGGAGCTGGGCAGGGACTCTCGAGATGACTCGTGGCAATAACTAGTGGCTTCTTCCCTTGGACTTCAACCTCGACTGTACAAAGTTCTCTCCCCATCACAGAGTTCCCAAAAGGTTTGCAGATGATAGATCTCACCGGCAGTTTACTTAACTGCCCAACAATTTTTCATTAGCGTTTCACTAACCAGCAGAGAAAAATCACAAATGAAAAGCCACATGTAGTTGTGAACCAGATGAAGAGCTTGTAGAGGTCATGTCAAACAAGCTAATTGAAACAGAATAAGGTCTTCAATTAAACAGCTCTTACCAGCATGCAGAAGTATGGTCTTAAATTTGCCGCATCACTTGAAACAGAGCAATGATATAACTTCCACCAACTCGACAGACGAAAAATGTCATATATGTTTGGAGTAACCTCCTGTGGTTTGAAGCAGTCATTCGTGAGATTAAAGGAGCAAACATGAAATGGCATAAATTCAATGGGGATACAATCTAAATGTGGACCTGGAAACAAATGACATGTGGAGAGTGCATTTGAACAAGCTCGCCAATTGCTTTCATCCTCTCGTGCATCTCCAAATCCTCTCGAAACCAAACATTATAACTAAGTATTTTCCATGAACTCGAAGCTGTGCATGACTTGCCGTCTTCTGCAGTACATGAAAGTTACCGTTAACAATGCCCAAACAAAAGCAAGGACTTTCAGGGTTGGGATAAATAGCATATGACAAATTTGTGCAGACAACCAACATTTTTACGTATATGAGTGAATCCATCTGATAACAATCTTAACAAGAATTACCCGACTTCACTGATGCCACAATACCTAAAGAAAAAAAAAAGCAATCATAATTCTTTCAACAGGTACTCATCAGCATCAATTCACTTGTCATTAATAAATCACATATTATAAGTGTTAATGTGGGTGATGATGAAAAATGCAGATAAGCAAACAAACCATCAAACAAAAGAAATGTTATCTAACAATATTTGCTATCTGATCAGACTGATCAGGCCTCAAGACAAAGGAAACACGGACAATACAAAGGCAAACAACTCCATGCTCAGTGTTCTCTTTAGCTTTAAACTACACCAATTGTATCCAGGCTGTCCCGAAGTCTCATGCGAAGGTGAACTCCAAAAAATAGTCCGAGTTAGTTCCAAATTCAAACTTCAAAGTGGAAACACACATTAACAAATCAAAACCGAGATAACAAAATCGTCCTCGAAATTCCCGTGCATTTAGCACATTAAATGCTGATTAAAATGGACAGACTGAAAAACAAATCCAAATAAAAGCACAGCACGAACCATCCCACCTTTCGCATCAACCTTCTCATTCCCATCCTTAGCTCCACCGATCCTTCCCACTTCCACTCTATCCTCCCCAATCTCAGCAACTTGATCGCCCCTCTTCCTCTTGCAGCGCTGCAGTGGGAAGAACACAGAACCCACCGAAGAGTCCACGCCGCCGCCGTCCCCGCTCGTGTCTCTCAAGTCCTCGAGGCTCGACATCGTCGACAACGAGGCCCTCGTATCGCACACTTCGCAGTTCGCGTTCTTGTAAGAGTTCAGAAAGGTGCAAGCTTTGCACGACCATTTCGGGGGTGACGATGATGACGATGCTGTTGGGGGCGGAGAAGATGGCGACAAGCAGATCTGGCAAGTGGGTTTCTGCGAAGGAGGGTTGAGGAAGGTGCATCTCTTGCAGGACCACGACATTGTTGCTGCCGGATTGAGATTGCAGAAACAAGAATTGAGGGTTTCTCTAGGGTTTATGGCGATTTTGGGGCGAGCGATGCTGAGCAATTTCGAGGTAATATAAAATGCCATTTTTAAAAAGTGTTTCCCGCTTCGGGGGTTTTTTCATCAGTGCGGTCCTGAGGATATGAAAAATGATTATAATAACTCGACACCCAATTTATAATTTGGAAAAAATCATTCGTAGAGGAATGTGATAAAATTATTAGAAGTCAATATATATATTGGGTGCTTGAATATGGTGAAATTTTATGTCACCTTGCTTATAAAAACTAAAAAGGATTTTATAAATTAATTTCAATGTTTTTAACATCAGTTGGAACCCAAAGAACTTTAATATTTGATGAGTGGACAATATCTTTGAGCACGCTATGAGCGTACAAAAAGAGGGATATGGGATATGAAGAAATCCAAGGATTTCTTATCCTATCATATCTGGTCCTATCCCGTTTAGAAATCCGGACAATCAAACGTAGCCTAAAAGTTTTAGAATTACAACTAGCAATAGAATATATTTCAATTTATTGAAAAGTCGATGTAAGCTTTATCACGTCATATTACCTAATTTGTACTAAGATTTCTCCTTCGACAATGCCAGTCTATTAACTCCCCTTAAGCAGGCCAATTTTTATGTAAATGCACCAAGACCATTGTATTACCAATTTATGATGATTACGATAATATCAAAACATCTCATTTTTTATTTTTACCAGTCATATAAAAAACGAGATACGCATAAAATGTATGATTGGTCAACCCTTAGCAACCCTTGCCACTTGTGGGAATATTAAATCCTGCCAATTATGGATAAATTTACATACTAAATATTTAATTAAATTACTCCTTTTTTTTATGTGCCTCCGCCTTCATTCTTACCAAAACCCTCGTGTTAAGCTCGCCGTTCTGGCCAACGACCGCCCGACCGACCGACCGACCGGCGACCATGAATCTCTCCAGCTCCAGCTCCATTTCCACGCCTTCCAACGGGGCTCTCCGCCCCCGCAACCACCTCCTCTTCGGCGGCCGCCGTCGCCATGCCGCCTTCGTCGTCTGCTCGGCCAGGCCGCCCTCTGCCTCCTCGTCGGCCACCATCGCCGCCCCTGGGCCCGGGAAGATCGATGTGCCCGGCCGGATCGGGGAACTGAGCCAGGTGTCGGGGGTGTTGGGCAGCCAGTGGGGCGACGAAGGCAAAGGGAAGCTCGTCGACATCTTGGCCCAGCATTTCGACGTCGTCGCTCGTTGCCAGGTGAGCATTCGAGCGTGACTCTGACGTAGACACAACGGCGCATGAGTTCGGGTTGGCTCTTCGTCGAAAAGAATGGAGTGTACGATTAAGTGTTCTCGTTATATCTGTTCGCATTTTCGCGACGATCGGTGCTTTGTATTTGAGCATGCGGCGTCTGAAAGCGACTTGAATGGTCATGAGGATTGTATGCACGTGTTGGGTTGTTCGCGTTTCAGTTTGTTTTTCACTTCTTTTTTCTCAGATATTTGCTTAGCGCGGTTCGTGGGTGTCTGATGTTTGACTTCCGTCAAGATTTCAGCTGGACTGTTGCAAGATTTAGCCGGGCATTCACTGGGTAGGGGGAAAAGGAACCTGAGCTGTAGATGAGCTCAATTACTGTATATGGAGTGACCATTTGATCAATCTTTTGCCTGAGAGAAGTTGGAATTTCTGTTCTTTAAGATTTACCTTTCACTGGAGTAGGAAAAATTATCCATTGAGTCTCTGAGGTCGAGGACTTAATTTGGTTGAACCTGCAATTGTGATGCCAGCGCAGAGGGTGATATTATGATGAAAGGAATCGTTTAGCTAACCTGAAACATCATCCTCGTGTGCTGCTATGGGTTTGTGGAATTGGGAGCTTTTTCAATGTTGATTTTTGGCATGGCAACAATCAAATGCTTGGGTTGGTTGAATCTAGTTAGAGGCTAGCTAAAATTTGCAAATGCCAAGCTCTTATTATTCCTATAGATGAGATCTAGAAGAGCGTCGATTTGGAAGACTTAGTGTTGATGGTTGTAACTTGCAAGTTGCAAGTGATGCTAATTTTGTGCTTTGTTATGCGATTTCAAAATTCGGAGGTATTTCTTCATCAGGATCTTTCTTTTCTCTCCCAACCCCTGAAAATGGTTGTCTTTTTGTTATGTTCTAAGAAAGATTGAATATCATGATATGCTAGCCTTTACCTATTATAGATTATTGAAATGCTTCTCATAATTGTTTGAGGAAGAAGGCATGACAGATACTTTTTTTGTTTTGATTTCTCCCAGCAATAACTAATAGTCAAGTGTTGGATATCACTTGATTGTGCATGTGACGTATATTGCTCATTTAGTCTAATTGTAGGAGTGTGTATATTATCTTGTCTGGAAACAATTAAATTGGCAATTAACTTATTAGTGTAACTGCTTCTTACTTTACCCTGAAGATTTTTTTGACATCAGGGTGGGGCTAACGCTGGACATACGATCTACAATGCAGAGGGAAAGAAGTTTGCTCTTCACCTCGTTCCATCAGGTATTCTTAATGAGGACACTCTTTGTGTGGTTGGGAATGGTGTAGTAGTTCATCTGCCTGGTTTTTTCAAAGAAATTGATGGATTAGAGGCCAATGGAATCTCTTGCAAGGGAAGGATTTTGGTGTCTGATCGCGCTCATCTATTGTTTGATTTCCATCAAGAGGTGGATGGTCTTAGGGAAGCCGAGCTTGAAAACTCGTTTATTGGAACAACAAAACGAGGAATTGGACCATGTTACTCCAACAAAGTTATTCGCAATGGAATGAGAGTGGGCGATTTGAGGCACATGGACACCTTTCCTGAAAAGCTTGATCTTTTATTATCGGATGCTGCCTCAAGATTCCCAGGTTTTAAGTATGGCCCTGGCATGCTTGAGGTAGAAGTAGAAAGATACAAGAGATTTGCGGAAAGGTTAGAGCCTTTCATAGCTGATACCGTGCATGTCGTGAATGAGTCAATATCACAGAAGAAAAAGATATTAGTTGAAGGAGGTCAAGCTACCATGTTGGATGTTGACTTTGGAACTTATCCATTTGTAACATCATCTAGCCCATCAGCTGGTGGAATCTGCACTGGTCTTGGCATTTCACCAAGAGTCCTGGGTGATCTTATTGGAGTTGTGAGTATTGATTTGTATTTCTGGCAATTTGGTTTATCTGCATCTTCTCTGCTAAGCTGTGCACTATTGCTTCTGCCTCTTCTTTAGAGGCAATAAATGTTAAGTTCATTGAGATCATGTGTTCCCTATTGTCCTTATCTGTCAAATGGTAAATTTACATTGATTTAAGGGATTACTGGGTGGTGGAAGTGCATGCAACTTTGTCCGCAAAAGGAAATCAACCGTCGTCAAACAACTTTCTTCAATGCTTTCTTAAGAGTTTGTCTTGAACTTTGCCGTGAGTTATTGCATTAAATAACTCTCTGAAGGCCATGTGAAGTAAGTTGAAAGGATACTGCAATTTAGTTACTGCAAACTTTCTTTTACAGGTTAAAGCCTACACTTCAAGGGTTGGTTCAGGTCCTTTCCCAACAGAACTATTTGGGAAGGGGGGTGATGCACTTAGATCTGCTGGGCATGAGTTTGGGACAACTACTGGCCGTCCTCGTCGTTGTGGATGGCTTGATATAGTAGCACTGAAATACTGCTGCCAAATCAATGGCTTTTCTTCTCTAAATCTCACCAAGCTTGATGTTCTTTCTTATCTTCCTGAAATCCATTTGGGGGTGGCTTATACATTAACTGATGGCACACCAATCAAATCATTTCCAGCAGATCTGGATCTCCTTGAGCAATTGAAGGCAAGCATTTCTCCTGTCTACTTAAGTTTGTTATGTTGCACTTCTATTGTGCTAAAATTTTCATTAGTAGCTGAAATGAAGAATATCCCCGATAAGGGCATAAGAGGGTCAAGTGTGGTTTAGCTTCTAGTATATCTTTTGGGACATGGGGAGAGACTTTTAACTGTTTATTTGATATATATTTGTTCATGGCTGTTTGTTTGATATACTTCTTCCATGTGTTCAGGTGGAATATGAGGTTTTACCGGGTTGGAAGTGTGACATTTCTTCTATCAGAAACTACTCTGACCTTCCAAAGGCTGCGCGGCAGTATGTGGAAAGGGTTGAAGAGCTTGCTGGTGTACCTATACATTATATTGGTGTCGGACCTGGGCGGGATGCCCTCATTTTCAAGTGATAAAGATTATTTCCCTTCTAACATGCCAGGTGGGTCTATACATTAGGAGAGGAACCTTTTTTTTTTCCTTTTTGTGGCTCAGATAAACTGTTTCGACCATTTGTCCGAACCTCGATGGAGGTATCATCTATACTCTGTTGTTGCTACTGTGGTGGTTCTAGCGGTCTTAGTTACTGAAATTCGGCTGTTCCTCCCGAAAGACATAGCGGCATAAGGAGATTTCTTCTCTTTGGTATAGCAGTCTTGCAGATCTTGGACCAGAGACTTTTTTTCTTTTTTTTTTGGGTGGGGGGGTTCATATGGACCAGTGACGTTAAAGACATGTTTTCTTATTGGTTTTTTTTTTTTTGTTTTTCTCATCGTACTGACAAAATGCTATCGAAAGTTCCTCAGACTTGCATTACGGCTGTTTCAGTGTTATTTATAGACATTTTGAGTCGATGGTCTTGCGAGCTACGAAGGCTAGAATTTGCTCTTATCAAAAGCTTCATGAGCGAAGTGAAAGCAACAGTTAATGGAAAAGCCGAGCTGTTATATTGAACTTGAGAAGTGATCAAAAGCATGCCAAAACAGTGGATCTTTGCGGGAAAAGATGGGTTCAATCGCCTAATACCGGGGCAATCTCTGCGTAAGATTTTCAACTCACACGAACGAGGCCCTCAACGATGCTGGCATCAATATTTGTGCCGGTGGTTGCATGAGCAGGATGGACAAGCAGGATTTTTAGAAAAGAAATCTATGTATATTCTAATTCTTTTTTTTTTCAAAATCTTGGCCTATTCTTGATGAATTGGACCGGTTGGAAACTTGTCGGCCGAAAAAGCTTAGCCTACGATCAAATCCTACCAGATATTGGATTGATAACGAGGTGTCAAATGGTAACTTGGATCGAGACTAGAACATCAGAGAGGAATGAATTTGATTAACGAGGGCACTTGTCAAGCACATAGATATAAAAACCATAGAGTTCAGGTTCCCATGTTTGTATTGCGTTGTCGGGCGTAACTGGTATTTTGAAAATAAAGCATTTCTCGTTTAAGATATATTAAGCAAAAGTCCTTAAACATGTACTTGTTTGGGCATCGTCTGCCCTAGTTATCTAGGGAAAAACATGCGTCTTCTGCATTGTGTTATCATGATTTGAAAGAGAAATCCCCAAGCATCTCATCAGCGTGTCAATTGCGCCCATTGAGGGGCCACGCGCCAGCATAAAGTCAGAGGGGAAGATGATTGAAAGAGCCCACCTTTAAATGTCCAATCTCGCAGTGGCCCCAGAGAAAACCCATCAACAATATGAATCGACTATTGACTAAAAAACATATCTTTAAAATCAATCAATATCTTCACATCAAACTTTAGGCAAAGGTTAATAAAAAAAAAAGAATGATACGCAATCAAAACCCTTTTATGCTTTAGTTGACAAGTGAAAGGAATTTTTCCTGATGTTGACTGCCTAAGGAAAAAAGGCACTCCATTTTAGGTGCTGATTGCACCCAAAAAATAATTGATTAATCAAGAAACATTATACTAATACAATCGGAAGGAGCTGCTAGTATGTTTATGTACTTCAGGTTGGCGTCCAGAGAGCAATTGCTAACAAGAATGAGAAAAGTACAGAGAAGACAGATCCTAAAGCCTTGTCAATTGCCCTCCTGTTGCTGCTGAAGATGAAAGATCTTGAGCTCTGAGCTGCACCACTTAAGACCGTCGAGTTCACAACCTGCCTGGTCATGTTGCTCACCTTCTTGCTGCAAAATAATTTGAAGTTTTCACTTCGCTCGGAATTCAGGAAGCATTTGAAAACTTTCAAAATAAGCAAGACCACAACAATGCAAATACAGTACAAGCTAAGCTAAGGAACGAGAAGAACCGGTGAAAAGCAGCAGGATTCTGTCTCACCTTCCAGGAAAAATACAACTCCCGTGACCTGCAGACGTTATCCCAAAACAAAATAGTGAATAAATAATGTGCATTGGCGTCAGAGGAGTCCGTACATTCATATAACAATCTTACATAGCGAATCGACCACAAGAAAAACAGGAGTCCTCATTTGGCCTATAGCCTAAATCTCAAACAGTAGTCCCCATTTGGCCTATTAGCCTAAATCTCCTGAAACTCAAAATCATCAAGCAACCAAACAAAGACCAAATCTCCCTCCTTTTCTTTTGCCTGGATATACAAGCAAGATTTTCAGTCACGTCCGATGGATATCTTGGAAACTTCCCTGGCTTAAAGGGTATCAAAACAGCAACTAGTGTCACAATATTTTAAAACTACAGTGCGAATACATCAATCACATAAAATTATTCCGACACTTTTCTGAACTTTCGCACCCCCAACGACAGGATGCCATGTGCATACCTGTAAATTTAGTGTACTATCAGAATTGCGTAACCGATGGATTCCATTTAGAATCCAATGAGAAAAGGAAGCAAAACTCTTTTTCAATTGCTTCCACATTATTGGCGTAAGTTTGGGGAATCAGCATTTGGCTCATTTTAAACTGGCCCTGCGGTTCTCATCAATTCCATTCTGGACTTAGCTAAATGAGGCATGGTCACAGGATCTGCTAATTCTTCAAGTCATTTCACCACACTTTCTTTTTAGGGAAAAACAGAAATCAATTTCATTTGTTAATTTCTTATTTTCTTCCTCTCTTTTTGAATCCCACGTTTCAATCCTTGTGCAGAGCTATATTCCTACCAACAACTTACCCAAATCTACAGCACGTCGAAATGCATACCAGTAGCTTTTCAGATTCTTTATACTGTCTAAACTCCTGAATTAATGCAGAATCCACTTCTTTAACGCTTTTAAGTGTATAGAGAATGATCATACTTACTTGGGTCCGTGGTAGTGATCATGGCCACACCTTTGAAGTCACAAGACCCAGCAGCCTTCCCTTCCTTCTGATAATAACTATCAAATGCATAAGAGGCGTGATTCTTCACATTGTTGGGCTGATAACAATCCTCCCCAGGCTGAATTTCTGAGCAATTTGCCTGCCCTGGACCGCATGCCCAATCTAACGCAGCTTGCATTGTTCTGAAATCGACGCTGTCCATAGCAATGCAGTATGTCTGATTAGTAGTGTCATTCGCCAAAAATCCCCCACTTCCAGACACGTGAAGCAGGTATACTGCCGTGGAATTTCCATAAAACAGACCCCAGTTCGCCTCTGATATCGGTGGAGACCTCAAGTCCTCGTTGAACAATTCGTATATGTACACACTGGAAGTAAGTTCTGGGTGCAGAGGAGTTCCACTCCTATCGAGAACATGCTTAATCAAATTGGAATTATATATATCTGCGTTATCCACCGTGGCATAAGGCTCCTTTGAGTCCCCCTTTGAAGGCCACCCGGTTTCAGACACCAGCACCACGACATCAGTGACATTCAAGTTCTTCATTGAAACATAAGCAGCATCGATCATGGCATCGAGCACATTAGTGTAGTGAAGCAGAGTGTTCGGATCAACCATTTCTTTGGATGGTGTCAAGGGCTTGAAGAGCGCATTATCAAGAGGAACCACACCCTTGTTCTGCATAAACACATAGTAAGGGTACAAATTCATCATCAGAGGTGACCCAGTTCTTGACAAGAACTGCAACAAGGGAAGCATTACAGAGACAGTGCTCTGGTTAAAAAAGGCCTGGCTCGGCGGGAATGAATCAAGAATGACGGACGCCGCGTGTGGTGTCGAAACCTTGATCTGGCTATGGAGATTCGCAGCTACCAAAGCACTGTAGAGAGACTCAATTGCAGGCACAAGCAGAGGAGCTGAAGAGGGCACTGTGGTCAAGACCTCATCACCGACCGCAATGCCAATGATTGACGTTTCGGGGTAGAAAGCAACAACATTTCGGCCGACCCACGAAGCAGCAGTGGCATTTGATGACCCAATCGCGAGCAGCTGGTTGTTGGGCACACCGATGATGACCCGAATCTTGGTGTTAGCCAGTGCCTTGAGGATGTCAGGGTTTGCATCGTAGAGACGGACGTGGGTGATCTTCTGGACCTGAAGGAACGAGACGAGGCTCGCTGGAGAGAGGAGATGCGAAACGTCCGTGCCTAAGTTCACCCCGACGTACGGTTCCTTATCTTGGTCTTGGCCTTGCTTGATGTCCGCGAGTAGTGATGGCTCGCCTGCAAGAATTAGGAGGTAAGAATGTGATGAAACGTTGAAACTTCATGGCTGACGGAGCAATAATCTCAAGTGGGCTTCTTTTTTTCTTTTTCTTTTTTCTGCTGTTACCTGGTTCAGCGATGGAAAGGAACACGAGAGTGAAGAAGAGAAGAGTAGCGAGCTTAGAGATTGCCATTGAATAGAGCGTGGAGCTTCACTGTTCCATCTTCAAGCTCAGAAGCAGCTGCAGATCCTCGCATTATCCTCCGAATGGTAAAGTTTAAAGACGCAGCACAGAGTCTCCTCTGCTCCGACTGACCAGTGAGAAAGACGACAGTAAAGGGGGGAGAGAGAGAGAGAGAGAGAGAGAGAGAGAGATGGAGACTGGGGGCTTTAGAGCGTAATGAGCTTTTTGGTGCTGAAAAATGCCATTTTTCTTATGGTGGAGATGAAAGGTGAAATCATGGCGAATCCTCCTCCCAAATTCTAGCCGTGTAGGTGGACCGACAAGAATTTTTGGAACTGCTGTTGAGCTTTTCTAGAATGGTTGGTGCCAAAGCTTGCAAGAAAATGTGCTGTTTGCAAGCAGCACGAGGCTTTGTTTTTTTTTTTTTCAAGGTTTATCTTTAATAATTAGGGTACTTTTATTTTCACGGGAAAAGAAACAATTCTAAAAATATTTCTTTAAAACAGATCGTATGTATCACTTGATATAATTAATCAGTAAATAACATTTATATTTAAATGCTTTCATGATCAATCGCCTCATGGCGCTTATCATAATTCTAGATGTGGATTGTTCCATGTTTTACAGCATTAATTGTACATAATATAACATGAAAGTGTGTAGAAATTGCAAAGTTTTCTTAATTCATTATTTAAAAAGTATCTCTAGGACGTTTCGAACGAAATCCCAAAGCTATGCGCACATCAAAATGACTCAAGTGTTATCGAACTTTCTCATTCAAATCGGCTTCTAGTGAACAATAGTATAATATTGAGATTGGTACCAAAATTGAACTATTGAACCTTTATTTTTGGACTAAGGAGAGACGATGAAACAAAAAAAAAACATAATCTTTTTTTCTCAAACTCTTGTTAACTACAAAAAAATACATACCCAAATGAATTTATCACATAAATTTCGTACATCAATTGTACATTTCGGTCAGAGGTCCTTTCGGCTCGATCTTATCAGGAACTTGTTTGTCACGTGCTTGAATGTGTTTTGACAAATTTGGGGTAGATTCAAGGAAGGTTTAAAGAGGCTTGTCCCCTAGCTTCCTAATCTTCAACATTCACTTAGAATTTGCAAAATCAGCATGATTAAGCCACTGCATGAATCTTTGTCATGTTCTATTAGACCATTAGTTGGGAGTTTAAGGAGAATTCTGTCGTCACTCCAAAGAAAGATAACAAGAGATATCAGACAAAGAAGAGTGAATTGAATTATTGAGCCCAGGATATCAGCTCAGAAATCTAACATGAGATTCCATTTTGGGGGAGTATGTTTCTTTCCGGACATTATTGTTGCAGAGGCGCTTCGAATTACAGCCTGGCATTTCCGAGAGAGAAGTCGCCCCTTCTTTTGTACTTTGGCTTCGCCATTTAATTTCTATGGTCTTTTTTTTTTTTTGGATTATGGCGAAATTGTAGTCATTGACTGTCACCTAACTGCGAATAGCTGTGTCGGTTAATAACCTATTCATCATCATCGATGTTACATGTTCGAAACCTATAATTGCTAGCATCTTATGAAGGGAACTGTGAGGTATAAGGGCCTGGTCATTCAATGCCATTCGGGAATGGGGGCTCATGGCAGAATCCTCGGTATGTAAAAGAAAAAACAGAAAAATGCCCATAAAAACATAAAAATGGAGTCATCAACAAGTAAATTGACAGAAACAATCGTAATTTCCCATTTTAAAATACAAAAAATGCCCATTTCTCAGTTAGATATCAACAGTTATTTCATCAATTTTTGCATCATAAAATAGATTATTTATGTCTCGCCTTTAGGTTCAAGTCATTTACGAGGAGAGCAAAATGCATGAAGAATAACGTCAATAATAAATTGAAAAAAAGAAAAAGAAAACAAGCATCAAGATGTTATAAGGAATATGAATAAAAAAATTTCTTTTTGTATAAGTGAAAAAGATGGGAAGGGACGACCGGCTCTAACAATCTCTTTCGATTCTTATCATTAGGGTCTGGTATGATATATCAACCATAATGAAAATTATGCACAATATGAGCCAAATATAAAATCTATCCTTCTTTTCATAAACTTTCGAAATGCAAAAGCACAATGATTATAATTCAAAAGGCTGAGTTTCAACCATAAAGAAATCTTAGAAGTAGTACCAAGAGCGACCATCATTATCATTGTTCAGCATATTCCAAGCGCCTCCTGGCTTCTTTTGTCGATGGGGTTCAGCTGGAGTCCATCTCGGACCTTCGGCCATTATTTCATTCATTCCATTTCTCAAATAATGATAAAAACCCAAAAAGAGAAGAAGGAAAGTCTGAAAACTTTCGAATTTCAAATTCGCGTGGCAAGGTTTTGTGAAGTACGTGGGAGATTGGTAGCAGCCAAAACAGAGTGTCCCAACAGGGAGCAGGGCAAGTTGCTCTGCAGAACCGAACAAAAGCAGAGCAGGAAGGGTTCGCTGTGGCGGTTTAGAAAACTAAGCTGCATCTGTCATAATTGAACAGTCCTTTTCTTTTCTTTACATGATCCCGTTTTCTTTTTCTTTGTTTAAATCTCGTCGTCGCCTTAATGAGGTGGCGTTAAGTACAGTTGAGCTACTGATCAACCTCGGAACTAAGGATGTGGAAGTTCTTGGGGGGTCATCAGAACGTTAGGCCATCCAATCATCGACCCTAAGATTGACCAAATTCGTACCTGTATAGTGTTGAAGTTCACTCGCATTGCGGACCCGTTTCTTGAAATGCCTTGTCTAAGTTCGTTCGCCTTCTGATTTGGTGGTTGTTGGCTTGGGAGTTGGGACCGAGCGTGTTCTTGCTTTGTCCTACTTGAAACCCAAGGTAGGAAGATGGATCCACTTGCTCATTCTTCAACTCACATTTGGTGAATCGAGTTAAAAATGGGCGACATAATGACCAACTATAGACAGGTCCACATGAATCGACTCGGCGACATGTTAGCGCTCAATGAAAAGCTCTACAGTTGATGTTGGGCCCAAATTTTTTAAAAAGGCACGGACTTTAGGGTTTATTTATTTGGCGAAAAATGTGACATTTCTTAAATGTATTTTTCAAGAAGTTATTTTCCAAAAGAATGGCAATATTCTTCGACGTCTGGTGAAAACCTGAAAATGAACCGAAAAATGTTTTCCATTGTTTGGCATTAGAAAATCTTATTTGATTTTTCAAAGTAGATACACGCTATTTGGGCCCTAGTAACTTGCGTATAGGCAATTGATAAAATGGGTACAAGCACTAGAGCCCCAAGTCCAATCTTGATAGACCCCAACTCGAGCATTGAGATTAGGGCATGAGCACCTAAGTCCGAGGGCCGGGCTCAATGGACCCAAGTGTGGGCACTAGGGTCCAAGCCCAATCTCAATAGATCCGTGCATGACCTTTGTTGGCCGGAGCAAGGTATTGGGGATCCAAGCTTGCATATCGCAATCCCACACTTGATCTTTGTGGACTTGGCCTTGTGCGTCGGGGCTTTAGGGCTTTTAGCTTGGCTTTGATGTGCCTAGGCATGGACACCAAAGATCCAAGCATGAGCACCAAAGTCTTGGTCTTTGCCTCGATGGACTTAGGCTTGAGCTCAGAAACCTCGTCCTGAATGCTTGGAAGCCAAGAACTAGCGTTGTGGTCCTTTGTATCCAAGCTTAGAGTTTTAGATTCAAGTGTTGTTACCTAATCATATTTAAAAAAAGAAAATATTTTCTTCAATTTTAGTATAGGTTTTTCGGTGACTCATTTATCTAAAAATGAATGTTTTCTGAAATTATACTTTCCATGAAACAAACGGAGATTTAATCACAGTTTTTTTTTTCTGAACTTTTTTCTATTTAAACAAAAATTGCCGACTTTTATCTTCTTCTTTTTGCCATCTTTGCCGTCGACGTGGACGTGGCTTTAGGGAGTGTGTGGGCTGTCGTCCACAGTTCAAGACGTCCTTGCGGGATATTACAAAAATGTCCTTAGCAAAGATCCAGTGAATGAGATCGATTCCAAATGCTTGACTTGACCACGGGATTATCGTGCCTTTGCTCTCCTCGGACTTGCCCATCCTCTTTGCCCAATTCAATCATTTTGTTCATTAGCTCGTAACATTAGAGCTCAAAAGCTCACGGAACATCCCATGAGCCCTCACGGATAGATTATATGCAAACCAACCTTACACCGACGCAGTTTTGCGCGAGAAATTTGATGGAGTTCCGTTAAACTCGCCTAGAATGTTTATTATACTCTCTTCCCTTTTCTTGAAGATAACACGAAATTGTTAATGATTGGAGAGAGTCAGGTACCAACGGAGTGAGGGTCGGGTTGTGCATGAGTCACTAAAATCATATTAGAAAAAAATAGTCAATTTGAGTTGATTGGACCCATTTTCAACCCGCTTATTTAATAGTTCCATCTAGAGATATCAAATTCAAAAGGAGTTGAAGACCCATTTATCCATCCATAACAGGCTAACTAAATATTGTTAAATGGGTAGAAAGTACAATTAATTGTGGGTTTGTAAGGGGCCTTAAGCCCAACTTGGCTACAGAGTCCCTCTTCAATTGTCTTCAAGTTCAAGTTGGAGGTTTTTAGGTGGGGTAACTTATTTTCTACTTTCATCTTCCCTTTATTATCTTTTTTATTTTTGCAAAATTGAAAAAAAGAGCGCAAAATTTATGATCACTAACTTATGAAATCGTGCAAATTAGTTTATAATTTGTTGACGCATTGATTTTTAAGAGATGTGAGTACTTAATTGTAAAACTCGAAAAATTCATAATAAAAAAATACAAACAAGTCGAAAATCTTTATAGCATAAACGTTCTTTACTTTTAATACGCATTTTAGTAATGTCAATTGGGTCGGATATGGATTAATAGGGATTGATTCGGGTATATATTATTTAATTTATATATATGAATGAATGAAAAAGGGATAAAATAAGTGGACTTGAATGAGACCATTATCCATTGGACTACCCCACTACTACTTAATAGCCGTTATTTTCGGAAGTGCTTCCATTTTTGTAGCCGAAAACTGGAGGAGTCAACGATAATTTATCGTGTTCAATCAATCATTCCATTTCCACTTTGGCTTTTCAGCTTTTGCTGGAGCAGCCATTCCCTCTGTAACTTCTGATTTGAACAGGTAAAAGCAGTTGCTTACCTCAAATAGAAGATGAACATCATTCAAGGCTGCAAGCCCTAAGCACTGAGGCAGAGGGTATATCGTGATGAAGGTGCTGTTCAGGTGTTCAAGAGGAATTGACAAGTTTTGCCACAGCTTTTGCACCAAAGATGGACTTCAATTTCGCAACAGGAGATCACTCCAAAGTATGGATGGGTTCTCCACAAATATTACAGCATCATTCTAACAGACGACCCCTAAAAGGGCAAAAAGCCCGAGACCAATGCGAAATAAAACAATAACTATACCAACATTGAGGCAGAAAATATACAGCAACTCGAAAGCTCGAGGGTCGAATCTCGCGACCCCGAACGGCCCTGCCCGCAAAACTCTAGCTTGCTAGCCAAGCCATCACGCCAAAACGAATTGGAGTAATTCCGACTTCCGTCCTTCAGTGAATCCCGCGCTCGACTACTGGAAAGAGAAGTCTTGCGGCTTCTCGAGTTCCGTCACCGCAGGGCGTTCACAAAGGTCATCAAGGAGTCGACGTCCCTCTTCTCCGAGGGGTACTTGATGGGCATGGGGGAGTGCTTCGGGAAGAAGAGTATCGTGGGGAAGCTCTGCAGCTGCAAGTGTTGCTTTGCAAACTCTTTCTGGTCCCCGTCAGCCCTGAACTTCCCCACCTTCACCCCACTTCCCGCCAGCTTCTCGGCCAATTCGACAAATGAAGCTTCCATAGCCTATCATCAAATAGGAGAAGTTAGTTTCAAAGGCACTACGTCAAAAAGCAATTACTAATTAGTTGTAAAAGACGATTTTCGCCAGATTTATCTACCTGGCAGAAGGGGCACCACGGGGCATAGCAGACCACGAGCCATGGCTCTTTTCGGTTCTCTAGCTTCAGCAGGTTCTCCATTCCAGGCCTGCTCAAGGTGACCACATTCTCAGTGTTAAAAAGATCAGCAACAGCGGCATTTCCATTCGGGTGTCCACTGCCATTGACACCAGATTCTTCCTGTTTCAGGTTTCCTTTGTGGAGCCCGCACTCTTTCGCCTTGGCGTCCTCCCACCACCACCGTCCTTCCCTCTCATGTTGACCTGGAAGTACTGGCCTTGTGCATGGTTCGCACCCAATTGAGACGTATCCCTTGGTATGCAATGAATTCACAGGCACATTCATGGCCCTGAGAAAGCTCCACACATTGTTGCCCTCAACATTAGACAATGGGTTCCACTTCACAAGGCTGCCGACCCCACCATCCATGCCCTCGAAAACAGGGTCCACTTGAACCACTGGAACCTCGGACCTTGTACCTGGAGACTGATCCTTCCGCTGCCCAGTGATCCAGGCTCGGAGTCCCTTGAGGGCCCTCCTGAGGGGTCTCACCTTCCTCACGCGGCAGCATTCCTGATGTCCATCCTCGTAGAATGAGAAAAGCCCCTTATTGCGGACTAGTCCCTGAACTTCAACAGCATCAGGAAACATATACTCAATGTGAATGCCATAATGCTTCTCAACGGCATCAAAGAACTGATATGTCTCGGGGTTCAGCCTGCCTGTGTCAAGGCTGAATACCCTAAAAGGTCTTCCCGTCAGTTTTGCGTATTCAATCAAGGCGACATCCTCAGCACCACTGCAAAAGTATAAATCACAGTGCAAATAATGTCTGAGGGCCTTCGACAGGAAAGATAAAATAAGAGCAAAATTAGAACATAAGGACATGCTTCAGTAATCATCAACGGATGGTCAAAAGTTTCTTCACAAAACTCAGCTGCGCAATTTTTGACCAAATGGCACAATGACATATAAGGCAGCATTGAGATGTAATTCTGTCATAACGTTAAGCTTGATGATCTTGTTTCTTTTGACAAGCTCAAAAACGAAAATAATTCTCAGGGTTAATACCTGAAAGCGATGGCTATATCATCCCCAAATTTCTCAAGGGCCTTGTCCATGATCTGAAGAGGAGATGCATCATCAAGATCCTTTGCCAACTGATCGTAATCCTCCAATTTCAAATCCAACTTCTCGTCCACTTCTGCAGAAATTCAAACACGTTACCACAAAAAAAATATCATCAATGCGTCCAAAAAGGCAAGAATCTTCAATTACACATCATTCACTCAATCTCAGCAGTAATTTATATGAAAATAATTCAATCTATGTACCAGGAGCTACGGTTGTTGCTGCCGAAGGGACGAGCGAGTCAGTCCGTCTCGGCTCTGCATTGACGGGCTTCACCAAGGGTCGCCGTTGTGATACATTCAAAGCTACGGACGCAGCTTGCGTTCTATCCAACAGGCGGAACGAACCCATCTGTGGAGCTGCAATCCCAGTTCATCCGGATTAGAAAAGAAAATCGCAACCGAAAAGCAAGCAACCAATTTATGGACAATCAATCAAAACGCACACGAATTCTATCTGCATAAGTGACGACGCTGCAACCCAAAAGTAGCAAATACAGAAAGATCCATTAAATCCTCATGAACTATAAAACGGGCTCAACTGTAGAAACCCCAAGCGACGAGATGAAATTCTTTCCAAATCTGAGCCCCGATTTCATTCAAATCGTTCCGAAACCACGAGCAGATGCATAATATCGAAGGGTCAACCAGCGACTTCAGGCATAATCAGAAAGGAAAACACAATGCGTTGACCAACCGGACGCCGCAGGAATCACAAAATCCCCCCCACCCCCGGTCAGGAGCGATTACACAACAACAACAACCAAACGAATTCGCACCAGACCGAATCGACCCCACAGAAAACACGATTAACTATCTTCAGATTCCTGCCGGAATGCCAAAAATCGCTACCTCGGAGATCGTTGTGGTTGCTGCTACCGCCGCGGGGGAAGCTCGACCCAGAAATGGCGGAAGTAGAAGACGTGCTCACAGCCATCGCCATGGGAAAACAGCCCACCGGAAAATCTCTCCTCCCCCTCTTCTGTCTCAAAATCTAAGCAAATCTCGTCTCTTGGTGTTGGCGTGTGTTCGTCCACAGCTTCTTCTGCATTGCAGATTCTGCGGGAGGGGCTGAGGCTAAATAAGAAGGGCGATTCCACAGGGGCGAGACGAACCTGGACGGGATGACGGGGAGGTGCGGCGTGCCTAGGCGTGACGGACGACGTGGCGGGAGGTGATTGGAGGAGCTTGCCGGGCCGAGTCACCGCTTGCGTCACGTGGCGGGCCGGATCGGGACGTGCAGACTATCCCGAGCCGGAAGCGGTTTCCTCGGTGGCGTGGTCAACATTTTACCGATATTTCCAGGCAATTTCGCAGCCATGGCTTTTCTTTTTTCCTTTTTGGATTTTAATTTTTGGGATGTTTATAAATTCTGGACAGCAATCCGGTCATAACATTTTTGGGCGATAATACTTTCGAAAACCCTCAAAAAGATACCAGCGACACATTCAGTTCAGCTTATTGTTCCACAATCTCAAATTCATACCCTCGTCATTATCGACTATTCATTTTCGTCTCATAAAAAATTCCAAATCAATTTTTCCCGACCCAAAATTTTCTCTCAAGCGGCATTTTATCCTGAATTCTATTAAAATCCGTCCATGCCGATATACATTGATTTTTCACTAGAATCCGTCATTCTCCACAACAAACCCATCTTTGCTTTTTAATGGAATATATATTTTGATCACGAACTTCATTTTGGGATCTTTCGAGATACGGATATTGGTTTCCATTAAGTATCTGGAATACCGGTTTCTAGTCTTTGTGAGGCAATAATTAGTTTGGAAAAAAAATGTATGATTGATAAGAAGTTCATGGTTTTTGCTAATGTTAATTCTAAATCTTACAATGATTATCTTAATTTAGGTTAACTTTAATTATCGAAATGATCGGTTATTCTTTGAAGCGAATCGAGTACCTTGGAAAAGAACGTATAGCTCCCCACCAAATTTGAAAAATCCTAAGGCTTTTTAGAGTGATGGATCGGCTGTCAGCCGCACACGTGGCAATTCGATGTCGACCGCTGGTCCTATTAATTTTCCCACCTTTTTTTCTTTTTGTGTTTTTAGTGTATTTCCTTGGTAATCATCGGAAGGAGAAAACCCCATTTTCTTCTTTTCCTTTTTTTCTTCGAGGTGTTAATTGTAAATCCGTCAAATCGAGCAGGTGACATGGACGGCTATGATTTGATTTGGACACGAACCACGATCTCTTGCTCCGCGGAGGGCTCGTGGCCACTAAAAATTTGGAATCTGACCATAGTATATGCCAGTTGACGCCTTTGTGGTCCTAGTTTCGAATTGAAGGACGAATCCAATCAGAATTTTTTTTTTGGTCAAGGCCCAAAGCTAATGTGCGAGTGAACACGGAATTCGCAAATACAATCCCTAGACTATGTGGGTCTACTATAATCTCAAATTATGGGATTCGTGTGATACCTTGCTGAATTAGGACGGATGTCACAAGTAATCGACCTGACGTCATCTAGGATTGTTTCGGCTTTGCTTCTTGAAAATTTCTTACGTGCGCTCTTGATTAAGTGGATAAGATACAATGATTATTTTATATAGAGTCTAGACTGGAAATTTTGTGGATAATGTGCTTATGACGAATTGTTGAGGGTATTCTATCTCGTTGTGCTGGTGAACCTTCGGCTCTAATTTCATGATGTAAAGATTTTTCTTAGCATTGTCACGATTGAATTTATTAACAAACACCCATGAGGCGATAGTTTCAGTATTTTTAGAACTCCGGAGCAGCCCATATATATTTAAAAACAAAGATAGAGCTTGGTTACCCAAGGAGAACCCAATCTGTGAAAGGATGGACGGAAAAAAAAAATCCATCGAACCCACAAAGAAGAATACTAATATGAAAGTAGGTATGACTAAATTGATTCAATTGAAAAATTTAGGACTTAATTGGTATCAATACAATAAATTCATGACTTTTGTGGCACTTTTTTTCCGAGACGACGTATTGCTTGGATCAATGGAAGCGGCAAAAAGTAATAACGAGGCAAGAGGAGAAAGTCAAGTGGGATTGAGAAATTAGTAGGCAAACAAGCCAACAAAGGGCCATCAAGTCAATTATTATCCAGATATTGCAAGTTTAGGTCAAGAAACGTGGCTTTTGAGATCAGGAAAGCGAGTCCACCAGACGACTCTCAAGTAAGGGGGCTGCGAAGCGCGAACCCGAACATGGCATGCGATCGAGACTAGGTACATGAGCCAATTTCCATGTAAAAGTTTTTCCAAAGTTCATTGTTGATGATTGTCAACATCATATGAATAAGCAAAGTTTAATGCGCAAAGAAAAACGGGGGTATGGGCAAAAGATGCACCTCGTGAAATTGTTCTGGACCACCCACTATGTTTTTTTTTAATTGAGGGTTTGGAATCTTTCGCTTCCCCAAATATGTGGCTCTTGTACCTTATAATAAACGCATTGGACCACTCATGTTTGATGTATGGCTGAAGAATTTGAGGGGTTCGCATATATGACACAGCCAGAATGGTGATGCATTACTTTAATTAGGTGCTTTTTATTGTAATGATATTCAGTGGGGGAAATTGTTCAATCAATCCTAAATCTATTGCATATATGTCAATTCAAATTTTGCTAATATAGCCCTAATGTTTTGTTTGAAAACCCACAGGTGATGTAGTGATATGCCAGGTAAGATGGCCGGTTATGATTGTATTACCAAATTAGCGATTTACGAAGAAAATTGATCAAGTGGATGGCGTTATAATTTTGTGCAAATGCAACTAAATTGACAAAATGAAAAAAGTTAATGAATGACTAATCAACCTTACAATAGATTTTAGAATTAGTGGTAATTTTTATGATATTTCATAGGTAATGCTTGCCCAAGTTAACTGATTTGCTACTACATGTCGCCTTGATGGACCCGAGCTTGGGCATTGAGGACTTGAGCCTTGGTGTTGGGGGCCTAGGTATGGCCACAAGGGTCCCAAGCACGGGTTCTATGGTACCTAGCTCGATCCTAGAGCCCAACCTCTATGGACTTGGGCTTGGGCATTGGGAACTCAAAAGCATGGGCACCAGGGTTGCGAGCCTAACATTTGTGGACCTAAGCAAGATCTCAATGGATATGATCTTAGGTGTGTGGTATCTAAGCACGGGCACTAGGGAGCTAGACAAGGGTAATGAGGGTGGCTCTATGGACTTGAGGTTGTGCTCCAAGGTCTTGGATATGACCGATAGTATCCCAAGCCCAGCTTTGTAGCCTGGGCCTAGGTACTGGGGTTTCCATTTTGACATCTTTGGACCTTGGCTTGGAGTTGCTAAGCCCAAGTGGGCCCAACCCAACCTCTAGATCCGATTCTATTGTCAAAGGCTTGAGAACAAAATTGGTATTCCCATGCTCAAATGTAGAGTTTCTAATTCAAGCGTGATATATATATTAAAATGTGAACTTTACTGCTAGGCAGGTTGGACTAGTATGAACAGTGAGATTTTGCTTCGTCGGGTTGCAAAACTCATAACTTGTGATAATGACCCAAAACCCGAAGATAGGACTTGAACTTGTCCATCCATGAAGTCTGCCGTCCTTGTTGTCCATTGAGTACTGATACTTGTCATCCACTTGCACTCTTTGCACACAATTCAGCTTAGTTTCCACCATTAACTAGTAAAGATCGACACACAGAGAGTCTGAGATGACAGCATAAATTACTGAGAACTATCTTCATACTTCGCCTTTGAGGTCTAGATTGATGGGATTCACTAGCAAAACAGATTCGGGCACGATGAGTTGTTTGCCTCTGCCAGGAAGTAGGTCCTCTGGCACAGGCATTACCCTTTGCTTTTCATCTAATTTCCATGTAGTGAAACTTGTTTGGATTTCACAAGGGGTATGCAGTTAGGATGCCATTCATCAGGCCTTCGAATGAATCCTCTTTGCATAGCTCAGACAGAAAATTACTTCTCTTGTTGTAATTTAAACACCATCCTCGTCTGAGCAAGTTCAAAGGCACGACATCCTCGTGGGCGCTCTAAACTACATAGCAATAAAAGCCCAAAACCCCAGTTCTGATAATATATCTAAAACAAGGAATAGTTGTGCAAGAGAAAAGATCTGAACATGGAGATCATCAGTGGAAATAAGTCAAAGGCTAATAGAAAATATACCTCAACCTTGTGTCAACACTTAGAGGCAACGTCATGCTTGGAGTCGATGCTTGGAGTCGACAGATCTCCCAACTGAGCTATTACCGCTTATCGTATGTGTCGTTTTTTTTTTTGTCATCATTTAAAGGTATGATGTTAATTCATCTGTTCCTTCTATCGTCGCGACCTCCCCAAAGATATATCACTTAAGATTCAACTAATGGATTGCTGAGGTTGACTTAACTTAAGCTCTTCCAACTTCATACCAATTCACGACTTAGGTTTCAGTTCTTAACATACAAATCATTTTTAACTGAAATCGCCACTAATCTATTTTCGGAGAGTTAATTAGAAACCCATGTAAATTACAAGGAGTTGTATTTTATCCCTACGAACTAGAGATTCTAAGTACGTGGACTTGATTACGCTAGAATAATCTAATGTCATTTCGGTACATTTTCATTTATTTCAAAAGAATTAGCAGGCAGCTTGAATTGGTTTTAAAATTGACTCACTACCATGTATGATGATTACACGAATGCAGAAACATTAATGTAAATGCTTAATGAAATAAAGCAATAAACAAAGAACTAACAAAACAAGTCAAAAAGATTTTTTTTTATTTTCAATATAATATGCAATGCATGTGATGAAAATTTACCCCTAAATACAACTAATTTAATGCAATTCTAAACTACATGAAATGCAAATTTTTTGGATTTTTTTATTAATTTAGAAATTATTTAAATAATGAACCTAATTATCTATAGCTAAATAACATATAATTTAAACTAGGAACTAACGTACATTCATCCCTAATTAAAATTAAAATCTTATCTCAACTAAGGATCATATCCTAGAATGCAAAATCTAACTAAAGTTATTCTAATCTAAAGTTAACAAGATTATCTAAAATGCAACCTAATTTAATTATGCAAATTAATCTAATGTGCAACTTAATCTAATCATGTAATTTTAAATCTAAACATGTAAAGAAAAGAAAACACATTAAATCAAAAATATGAAAATAGCATCAAAATTCACCAACAAAAGTTCACGCATAAAATCGATAAATTGATCTTAAGCCTTAAAGATCAAGATATCAATCTTATAGATTTCCATACAATTAATTATTCAATCTAAAGTCTTATAGATAGAATAAAAAATTGATGTGCGGATCCAATAAGTAATGCCTAAAAAACCAAGATTCACATTAGTCCAAACTAAGAAACAATATCAAAATCCTAACAACTAGGATAATTCATGGCATCAAAAAGTCTGCTAAGTCCTTATTCAATCAATTCAAAATTTTGTGTCGATAATTATAGATAATAACCAAAGATTAAAGCCTCATCAAGAGAGATTTGAGTGCAAAATTCAAACATCTTCTAGAAACTCTCTCAATCACACGAGTAACGGTGCGTGACAACATCATTTTTGAGCCATGATTTACACGCGATGAAAAAAAAAGAATTATGCGGTATTTGAAGATGTAACAAGATTCCAAATCATTCCAACGATTAAAACGATGGACGTGCCATTAGGTCATAACACTTCGATAAACCTAAATTCCTTTTTCACTGTTAGATTAGCGAAGCTCACCCAACGACCTCAATAGATTGGAAGACAAAGCAATTCCCACTATTACAAGGCGAGAAGATTCAATATCTACGACCATATACATAATTAGAAGCTCATAGAATTTTAATTTTAATTGGGAATGCTTCACCACCACAATTTTGAAAATGACCTCGTAAAGAATGATCTAAAAAAATTTCCTTGAATAAATTTCATTTTACTTGGGGTCAATAATGATAGTAGACACAAAAAATTATATGGCAAGGAGTAGGGGTGTGCAACCGGACTGGGTAAACCTAGTACCCGGACCGGCCTACCCGAAAAATAGGGTTAACCCGGTTAACCCTGTTTTTGAACCGGAAAAACATTAAATATGGTAAAAAAAGGGAAACCGGTTATAATAGGGTCGGGGACATAGTCCAGGTTTGGACCCTATCCTGTTTGGACCTAATCACCCCTAGCAAGGAGATGTCATAGGATCCAAAAGTTCAAAGACAACATTTTACAATTGTAGATGAGATAATTGTAATATCATGTACACATGTTGCAGTTCGATTTATCCCATACCAATGTCAGTAAAAAATGGGACTTTGTGGCATCAAGATGTAGATGGATAGATGTGACAAAATGGGTCAAAGACTCATATTTTAACTCATATTGAATAATGTGATGAAGGGTTTCTAATAATTTCACAAACACAGCAGAATATTAAAATTGAATTAGGAATTTTAGATGCGCCTTTTGAATTTGAAGACGAATTGACGATCGGTTGTGTTTGGATAAGTGCCCCAAGTGTTGCACGTATACCGGTATCCACACATACGAACCGGACTCTCCAAATTCAAGTGCTAGCTCGCAGACTCTGGAGTTCCTTTTGCTTGATCGCATGTAGTTCTCGAGACTCTTTTGCAAATCTACGAATACAAAACGTGTCTGTCTATTTTCTCTTGCGTGTGACTCTCACAAAAAACCTCAAGAGTTTCTACCGCAAAAATAAAAATAAAATATATATATATATATATATATATATATATATCAAGCGAATGGGTCGGGCTCAGTTAAGTATTTAGGCCATGATCCATAAGGAAATATAAAATCAGTTTGCTATTTGTGTGCAACCCTGTAGGTTCATTAGACATTAGCAACGTACTCAAACTATTTTGGCCCACAAATCACAAGCAGTCTCTAGCAAGACATTATAATTACCTAAATATAGTAAATATCGATATTTCCAACACAACCTAAACCACAATTGAAATTAGAGTATCAAGATAATTGGTACTTAGGGCAGACCACATCATAAATGAGTTAATTAAAAAGATTGCATTACCTAAATGGGTTAACTTAAAAGGTTGAAAGGATTACTTAATAACATAATTGGTCTTAAATGGGTCATAAATGAATTACCTAATTAACTTTAAGTATTATTGACAAATTATTTTACATGTTATTAACAAGTCAATTTTTAAACTATGAAAATTCGAATATTCTAATCATTTAATTTTTAAAAAATAAAAATTTGATTATTTTTATTTTACCTTTTCTTTTTTCCCTCTTTTTAAGTTGGTTGTCAGCCAATAAGCAAGGGATGAGCTCACTAGACCGCGGCGATTGGAAGAGGTAAATGCCAAAAAAATTGAAAAAATATTTTATAAATTATATTGCATAAAATTATTTTAACAATACATTTAAAAAAATCATGAAGCAAGTTTTCTTAGACTTGATTAAATATGAAAGTATTTTAACAATACGGGTCAAGTTGGATTAAATATGTGTCGCTAAAATGGTATTATATTGAAATGGGTCAAAAATAGTAAAATATGTCGATATGGGTCCGACTATTTTTTACCTGATCCAATCCACCCATTTGACGCCTCTAACTTTTATGATACAATTGTGATTTGTTGGTGACGTATTATTGATTCAATTTTTTTTTTATAAAAAGATGCTGGAATTTTACCTGGAAATGGGACCAATAAGTAGGGGTGATCGGTGGGCAATCGAGAACTGGACCAAACCAGATTGGGTGGTCCGGTCTGGCTTCCTCGGTTCAATCCGATTCCCGGGTGGTAATTAATCTTTTGATTGAAGACTTTTAATCTTCTGGATCGGAAGAAGATGTGTGGACGGTTTGCCCATCTCTGCCGGCCACTTGATCCTTTTTGGTGGCTGTTGGCAGTACCCCATCTTGTACTGCTTGGTGTGGCTCCAAAGTCTTCTCGTAGAAGTAGTCCATCACTGCGTAGAAGGAGCCATCTAGCAGGTCGAACAGATGGTTGATGTTCTTGTAAACTTGGATGTCCTTGTCCAAGTATATCATCATGCTGTACTTCACAAACTGTAGGTTTATGTCGAAAATGAAATTCATCACGAGCAAAATCTGCTTAGGAAACGAGGGGTTTTGGGACCAAGCGAGGCTTAGTGATGAAACGCGAGTATATGAGTACTCCTTATGCGTTTCAGGGGCGTGATCGGCGGATGCGCTCAAGAGATAATATATAATCATATTATACTAAATATTGTTAAACAAAAATAATTTTGGTCAGGTCCGGGTGGGCGGTTGCACCTTGGAATCAAAAACCGGATCGAAAATTCCTAGTTACATATAAATTGAACAGGGAACCGGACCATTCCACCCGGGAACCATTCGGAATGGGAAGTTCCGGGAGATTTTTAGGCAGATGGTTTATAATGCTCACTCATACTAACAAGGCACCATTTCCCTCATGGAGTCTAAGGAAAATTTCGGTGCGATGGAGCAGAGACGACGACCCTTAATCTCCCATCCCCGCTCCATGCCAATCCACATGCTTCATCCCGTTCTATCCATCGCCATTTCGAAGCGACTGTGGAGGGTCACGGAGGTGTGCATTCAACGATGGATGTCACGACGCAGGAAGACCGAGTCGACGCAATTGTAAGCGATTGCTAGCCACATTCAGAAAGAGCCACTTTCTTTACTCAAAGCAAACCCCGCCATTCTCAAATCAATTTCGTTTGCATTAATTTACAGCAACAGTGTCCGCCTTTCCATCCACTCCTTTTCCTCACCCCCTGACCCACACCATCATATGAAAGAAGGATCACCTCTGCTTTTTTGACCAAAAACAAGAAAATGTCTCCAAATTCAAGTTTCTGGGCATTGACTGTCCAGTAATCTCTGCTTAAATTCACAGCTTATTTCTGCGCTGCTTCATTTTTTTTCCGGAAAATAAATCCGGCGTCCTTATTTTTCCTCCCCCCGGATGAACTTCGCCCTCTAATGAGTCCCGAGACAGAAGAACAATATCACCAATTTTCTTTTTTTATTCATCACATCTGTAGAGAAAAATATATCAAATAAAATTTTAAAATCTCTCCTGAAATCATGGGGATGGTGATCTGCTTCCGCAATAAAATAACCCCCTCAATTACGGAAACAACGTGAAATATGTCCCTTTGTTGTTTTGGGGAAAAAAATTGGTGGGGATAAGCGCCACTGGAGAATGGTTTTGAAAGCCATGTTCGTGCTATTTCTGTGTTTTGAGGCTTTTAAGATGTTGTCTTATGGTTCTCTGATATTGGGAGATGATCGTCTCTCGTGGTTTTTATTATTTGGTGCAGATTTTATACAGAATGTTTTGGCATGAAGCTGCTAAGGAAAAGGGACATTCCTGAGGAGAAATACTCCAATGCCTTCCTCGGATATGGCCCTGAAGAATCCCACTTCGTAGTGGAGTTGACGTACAATATGTTCTTCTGGGGCTAACCCATCGAAATTTCAGTCTCTGTGTGTGTCTATGTGTGTTACTGAAAATATGAAGAGAATGCATCTCTTGAAGGGACTGTCAATTTGTTCTTTCAAGTTACGAGAGTAGTTGGACCTTTTTCCTTTGTGTTGCTGTAGTTTAATATGTAATAACATGCGGTGCAGACTTATTTACCAACAAATAAGGGGACTGACAATTTTTATTCTCTCTAGGTGCTAGCTATTTGTTTTGGTATACGTCTCAGTAAGTGCAATATGGATCCTTTTATGATAAATCAGGGGATCGATTACTTTACTAGCTAGCAGGTTTAAATGAATGAGTGAAGCCACCATTTATTGTACATACAGGAATGAGTGAACCCACTATTAACTAGCTAGCAGGTTTAAATCAGGGGATTGATCACTTTACTAGCTAGCAGGTTTAGCTGGCGTGAACGTTTGCTGGAAAAGTTCCCTCCTTGTTCAGGATCCAGGGAAAACATTCATTTCAATGTTAAGTTAGGCAAAGGCCATAACCGGCCTTACTAGTTCCTTCTTTGGGTCCATGCATACCAATAGGGGCAAATTGTTAAAGCAATCCAACATCTATTGAAACTTCTAGTTTTTCATATGAGCAGTCTTTGTGGAGAATGGTTATAAAAACCATAAGAAATTTCTTGTAAGGCATAGATAAAAAACGACACTTTTATTCATCATTTGAGTAGGCGCGTGAAACTTTGCTTTTCTTCTGTTTCAGATTATGGAGTGAATTCTTATGATATTGGAACTGGCTTTGGACATTTTGCCATCGCAACTCAAGATGTGAGTGTCTCTGCTCTGTTTATCAACATTTCAAAGTATTATGCCTGCTTTATTGGTCATCCATTGTGGATTTCTTTGACTTTGCAGGGGTACAAGATGGTTGAAGATATCAAGGCCAAGGGTGGCACGGTCACAAGGGAGCCTGGTCCAGTGAAAGGTGGAACGACTGTCATTGCTTTTGTGAAGGACCCGGATGGTTATATATTTGAGCTAATTCAAAGAGGTCCAACACCAGAACCACTTTGCCAAATTATGCTCCCAGTTGGTGATTTGGAGCGCTCGACTAAGTTTTATGAGAAGGTACGTTATCTTGCTATGAATCTTGATGGGATTCTTTTCCTAATGCAAGACCCAAGGACATTTGTTTCCAGTTAAGATGCAGTTACTTTGTTGGCTTGAAGTTCACATGTGAGAACTGACCTTATAAGGTAGAAATTAAGCTCAATGGGCTTGATGGCAGTACGAATAGGAGAAAAACACTTAGGGTGATTTTACCAAGTGTTTGTTCCAAAGAGTATTGTCGCGACCTCCCCGAAGGTACACCGCCGAGGATTCGGCTAATGGATTGCTAAGATTAAACCTAGCTCGAGCTCTTCCAAGCCCATACAAATTTGCGATTTAGGTTTCACTTTTTAACATGCAACAAATTTTCAATTTGGAGTCGCCACTAATCTATTTTTGGTGGGTCGATTAGGAACCCATGTAAAGTATCGGAAGCTATGCTTTACTCCTATGAACCAGAGATCTAAGGGATCGGGGACTTAGTTATGCTAGACTAATCTAACACCCTTTCGATATATTTTCATTATTTTCAAAAATAGCAGGTAGGTTGGATTAATTTTAAATCTATCCCTAACATGCAATGGTGACCACGCATAAACTCAATCAATAACAGGAAAGGAATGAAAATCCAAAACAAATCACAAAATCAAATTATGATATATCATGCATCAAATCAAATCCAATCAAATCTAATAAAATCAAATATCAACTAAAATCTAATATAATAAAATATAATCTAATCAAATATTAAATAAACTATAATCTAATTAAATATCAAATAAAATTTAATCTAATCAAGTATCAAATGCAATATAAGAAATGTAATTTTTTTGGAATTTTTTATGAATTAATTAGTCTAATTATCCATGGCTAAATATCATATAATTTAAATTAGGAAACAATATACATTAAATCCTAATTTAAATTAAAATCTAGTCAACCAAGAATAATATCCTAGAATGCAATCTAGCTAAAATTATCCTAACAAAAATATCTAACATGCAATCTAAACTAATTATGCAAATTTACCTACACGTGCAAATTAACCTAATCATGCAATTATTAATATAAACATGCAATTAATCTAAACATGCGATTTTCAATTTAAACGTGAAATTAATCTAAAGATGCAATCTTTAATCCAAACATGCAAATAACCTAATTATGCAACTAACCTAAATATGCAATTAATCTAATATGCATGTAATGCAACAAAATCAATTCAAACATGCAAAATTATCTAAATATACACAAAAAGCAAATTAAACAAACAATAAGAAATTAATCACTCAAAAATTGAATTCTAAAAAAATGATGATTTCCTTTTTATTTTTTATTTTTTATTAGAACGAAGATAATATTAAAAACAAAAGAAACCAGGTCGGGAACCGAACCGGGTCGGTTTGATCCCGACCCGCGCTGGGCGACACGCGCAAAGGCCTACGCGCGAGACAACTTACCCAACACCAAACCCACGCCTCTTCTTGGCCTGTCTCTGCCCAGCCCAAACCGAATAGGCCATCTTCTTCCTAGCATAGGACGGAGCCAAAGACAAACAGCAGCTGCGCGATCGCCTCTCCAGCGTTTTACCCATCTCAACGAAGCCACATAAAAACAAATCCCCGGCAACTCGCCAACATCAAGGCATCATACGAACAAACAAAAACTCACGAAAAAACATGCTCAAAATCATGGCAAATTCATTTGGGCAATTTATCAAACAATCAAAGGGCAGCAAAGAGGGGGTAAGCAAAATCTAAGCCTATAACACATGAGGGGGTAAGCAAAAAGTTCACAGAATGCAAAACAAGCCACGAATGTGATTAAGAACAACGGCGGTTCGAGAGAGTTTAAAACAAAAGGATCGACTTACCTGGAAACAACTGGGAGACTTCGCAGCGATGTTACGCAGGAGGCATGGGCACTCACCGGCGATTTCTTGCTTCTCCCTCTTCCTCTGTCGAAGGCCTGCGCTAAAGAAAAAAACCAAAAGAAGTCAGCCCCTCTCTCTTCCCCGTTTTCTCCTCTGTTTAGTTCCTCTTTGAATTTTTTTTTGGTCGAATCCCCCTATCCCTCTCACTGTGTCTGTGTTTTTTAGAAGCCTTCCCTCCGCGAGTCAAAGAATTTCCCCCTGCGTGTGTGTGTCTCTGCGTAAAAGAAAGAAGTCCCCTGTCTCCCAGTGTGTTCTTTTTTCCCTTCTCACCTTTTCTCCTTTTTTTCTCTCCCTCACTGTGTCCGCGTAAAAGAAGTCCACCTTGTGCGCTTTATAGGGAAGAAGAAGACCAATCTTCATTCAACTTGACCGAATATTGCAATGTCAATTTTTATTTTCTTTCCCAATTTTCCTCCTTTGGATATCAAATGCAATATTTCCTCTTTTCTGTTCCTTCTTGTTTTGAATCAAACGCAATATATGCCCAAGATTTTCCTTGATATGCCAAAATGCTCTAATTAACTATATGAAAAAAATGAAATAAAATTCCTATTTTTAAATTATGCAAAATAAGGCCGAAAATTTAGGTGTCAACAAGTTTTACTTTGATTTTGCTACATCATTAGTTACAGGGATTTACCTTATGCTTGTGCAGGCATTGGGCATGAAACTGTGTTACGGAAAAAGATAATCCCGAGCACAAGTTTGGTCATCATTGCTCTACGAAATCATATGGTTTCATTTGGGAAGGCCGCATTGGCCCATGTATTGGTTTGGTCCCTAGCTCTTTAAGATTATTCCACTCTCATAATGTTGTTTAAAATTGACAGTACACCTTGGCCATGATGGGTTATGCTGATGAGTATGAGACGACTGTGCTGGAGCTCACCTATAATTATGGTGTTACTAAGTATACCAAGGGCAATGCATATGCACAAGTTAGTCTGCTTACATACAATGTGATTTAGATCTCTTGTTTTCACTCGCTGAAGAATGTTTGCTCTCAATTCTAGGTTGCCATCAGCATTGATGATGTCTACAAGAGTGGTGAGGTAGTAAAGCTGGTTACTGAAGAGCTTGGTGGGAAAATAACTAGACAACCATGACCGATTCCGGGGATCAACACTAAAATTACCTCTTTCCTAGATCCAGATGGTTGGAAAATTGTAAGTTTCTGCTTTATGAATTTCAAACCTCTCTTTCTGTTGGAATAAGCAGGAATATAGTATTTAGTCTCTGCTTGAAAGTTATTGGCAATTGTATTGAGGAGTAATGTGCATAGAATCGGCAATGCATATATTTGTATCAACTGTCTCTAGAAAACAATAAAGAGAGAGATGCTTTATTGCAACTTTGTGGCAGAAGCTGAGGGCCCTATCTAATGCATATGATCTCTATCGTGCACACAAATGTAAAGGAAGTATTAAGCACACAACCTGGGGATACGCTTGAAAACATTATGTACACCCTACACTGGAGAAGTCAACCTTTTTGTCTTAACCGATAATGGATATCATTACCCAAAACCTATATCACACGTTGCAAATAGACACGATATGACAGCATCTTTTTGTCTTGACCACATCCATTATGCTTTTTTTAATCGAGGGTTTGTAATCTATCGATTTGCCTAAACATGTGGCTATTGTACCTTATAATAAACGCATTGGACCACTCATTGTTTTGATGTATGGCTGACGAATTTGAGGGGTTAGCATATATGACACAGCCAATGCGATGATGCCTTTTCTTTAATTAGGTGTCTTTTTTATTATAATGATATTCAATGGGTGAAATTGTTCAATTGATCCTAAATCTATTGCATATATGTAAATTCAATTTGAAATTTGTCATTTTGCTAATTTGGCCCTAACGTTTTGTTTGAAGACCCAATATAGTCCCTTTTTCATTAGTTGTTATTAGAAACCGGTGACCTAGTGATATGCCACGTAAGATGGCCGATGATAATTATACTACCACATTAGATGAAAATTGATCGAGCGGATAGCATTAGAACTTTGTGCAAAAGCAACTAAATTGACAAAATAAGATAGTTAATGAATTACTAATCAACCGTATGATAGATTTTAGAAATAATTTGGTAATTTTTGTGATATTTCGTAGGTAATACTTGTCCAACTTAACAAATTTGCTACTAGATGTCACCATGATGGAGACGAGCTTGGGCATTGAGGACTCGAGCCTTGGTGACGGGGGTCTAGGCATGGCCACAAGGGTTGCAAGCATGGGTTCAAGGGTCCCTAGCTTGATCCTAGAGCCTGACCTTTGTGCACTTGGGCTTGGGCATCGGGAACTCAGAGTTTGGGCACCAAGATTGCAAGCCTAACATTTGTGGACCTAAGCTAAATCTCAATGGACCAAATCGTAGGTGTGTGATATTCAAGCACGGGCACTGGGACCTCAGACCTAATCTATATGTACCTAAGTCGAGGCACCAATGGGCTAGGCAAGGATATGGGGGTTCCAGGCTTGGGCTCTATGGACTTAAGGTTGTGCTCCAAGGTCTTGGGTATGAACTCTAGTATCCCGGGCCTAGGAACAGAGGTTTCAATTTGGGCCTCTTTGGACCTTGGCTTGGGCTTGCTAAGCCTAAGTGGGTCCGACCCAACCTGTAGATCCGAATCTGTTGCTAAAGGCTCAACAAAACTTGGGCATGCCGTCCTTTTTATTAAAAAAAATAGAGAAAAAGACACAAAACTTGCTGCCCATATGGAAATCCATTAAAAAAAACTCTAGAAAGAGGTGAGAACCACAAACTTGACTCGCCTACGTATCATTCAACAACATAACCTTGACGACAAAACAAATGCCCAATTTATGTCAATCTTTCCAACATCACACGCAAATTTACCCCGTCGAATGATCATCTTGCAGATTAATTGGAATTTCCCTCAAAAAGCAGACCGAAGCCATTGGCGAATCTCTCAAGTTTCCACTCATCAATAGCCTTCTCCAAAATATTCTCTAAATCCTCCAGCCTGTGCACTTCCTTACGAATGCTGTCATGACGTCAAGAAAGTGAGTACATAGCCAAAAATGCACATCGACCTCCTTTCCAATCCCCATTCCTCAAAACCTTCAACAAAACTCTCATACACCCATCACAGCTCCCCATCACTTCCCTCCCTTCGCTGCACCTGGCCAACATCTCCAACACAAAGACCGCCTCCTCAATCCCCAAATCCGCGACCTCAATCAAAACTGGCACTGACCCTGTCTAAACCGCCTGCTCCCGATTCTTTGGGAGCTCGCATATGGCGACGAGCGCTTTCGCGGCCTCCTCCTTCTCCACTCGATTCCCAACCCTCATAAAAGAAATGAGAGCACTAATCACAACAAGGTGCTTACCTATTGTGGCCTTATTGACTTCCACGGCCGTCAAGCTGGTGATTATCTTGGCAGTGAGCGCCCTGTAGTTGGTCGAATGTGCCCTCAACGCGCCAATAATTTTTGAAATCGCCCCTTCCACGCCCAGTAACACCACCTTGTTATCATTGTCCGAGCTGAGATTCAGCAGCAAGCTTAGAGTCCTCTCACGCAAAAACCCATTATTCGAGTCAACACAGATGAGAATCACCGACATGGTACATGACTCGGTGAGCCGTCGGCAGAAAGCTATGTCGCAAGCATGGGTTCAAGGGTCCCTAGCTTGATCCTAAAGCAGACCTATGTGCACTTGGGCTTGGGCATCGGGAACTCAGTGTTTGGGCACCAAGGTCGTGAGCCTAACATTTGTGGACCTAAGCTAAATCTCAACGGACCTAATCTTAGGTGTGTGGTATTCAAGCACGATCACTAGGGTCTCAGACCTAATCTATATGTACCTAAGTCGAGGCACCAATGGGTTAGGCAAGGAGATAAGAGTTCCGGGCTTGGGCTCTATGGACTTGAGGTTGTGCTCCAAGGTCTTGGGTATGAACTCTAGTATCCTGGGCCTAGGAACTGGGGTTTCAATTTGGGCCTCTTTGGACCTTGGCTTGGGCTTGCTAAGCCTAAGTGGGCCCAACCCAACCTGTAGATCTGAATCTGTTGTCAAAGGGTAAACAAAACTTGGGCAATGCCGTCCTTTTTATTAAAAAAAAATAGAGAAAAAGACACAAAACTTGCCGCCCGTATGGAAATCCATTAAAAAAAACTCTAGAAAGAGGTGCGAATCACAAATCTGACTCGCCTACGCATCATTCAACAAAATAACCTTGACGACAAACCGAATGCCTAATTTATGTCAATCTTTCCAACATCACACGTAAATTTACCCCCTCGAATAATCATCTCACAGATTAATTGGAATTTCCCTCAAGAAGCAGAGCGAAGCCTTTGGCAAATTTCTCAAGTTTCCACTCATCAATAGCATTCTCCAAAATATACTCTAAATCCTCCAGCCTGCGCACTTCCTTACGAATGCTGTCATGCCTACAAGAAAGAGAGTACAGAGCCAAAAATGCACATCGACCTCCCTTCCAATCCCCATTCCTCAAAGCCTTCAACAAAACCCTCACACACCCATCACACCTCCGCATCACTTCCCTCCCTGCGCTGCACCTGGCCAACATCTCCAACACAACGACCGCCTCCTTAATCCTCAAATCCGCGACCTCAATTAGAACCGGCACTGACCCTCTCTAAACTGCCTGCTCCCGGTTCTTTGGGAGCTTGCATACAGCGACGAGCGCTTTCGCGGCCTTCTCTTTCTCCTCGCGATTCCCATCCCTCATAAAAGAAATGAGAGCACTAATGCAACAGGGTGCTTACCCATTGTGGCCATATTGACTTCCGCGGCCGTCAAGCTGGTGATTATCTTCGCAGCTAGCGCACTACAGTTGGTCGAATGTGCCCTTAACGCGCCAAAAATTTTCGAAAAATCGCCCCGTTGGCGCCCAGCAACACCACCTTGTTATCATTGTCCGAGCTGAGATTCAGCAGCAAGCTTAGAGTCCTCTCGTGCAAAAACCCATTATCCGAGTCAACACAGTTGAGAATCACCGATATGGTACAGGACTCGGTGAGCCGCCGGCAGAAAGCCGAGTCGCAGGCATGGGTTCAAGGGTCCCTAGCTTGATCCTAAAGCCCGACCTATGTGCACTTGGACTTGGGCAGCGGGAACTCAGTGTTTGGGCACCTAAGTCGCGAGCCTAACATTTGTGGACCTAAACTAAATCTCAACGGACCTAATCTTAGGTGTGTGGTATTCAAGCACGGGCACTGGGGCCTCAGACCTAATCTATATGTACCTAAGTCGAGGCACCAATGGGCTAGGCAAGGATATCAGGGTTCTGGGCTTGGGCTTTATGGACTTGAGGTTGTGCTCCAATGTCTTGGGTATGAACTCTAGTATCCCGGGCCTAGGAATTGGGGTTTCAATTGGGGCCTCTTTGGACCTTGGCTTGGGCTTGCTAAGCCTAAGTGGGCCCGACCCAACCTCTAGATCCGAATCTGTTGCCAAAGGGTAAACAAAACTTGGGCATGCCGTCCTTTTTATTAAAAAAAAAACAGAGAGAAAAAGACACAAAACTTGCCGCCCGTATGGAAATCCATTAAAAAAACCTCTAGAAAAAGGTGAGAACCACAAACCTGACTTGCCTACGCATCATTCAACAACATAACCTTGACGACAAAACGAATGCCCAATTTATGTCAATCTTTCCAACATCACACGCAAATTTACCCCATGAAATGATCATCTCACAGATTAATTGGAAATTCCCTCAAGAAGCAGAGCGAAGCCTTTGGCGAATCTCTCAAGTTTCCACTCATCAATAGCTTTCTCCAAAATACTCTCTAAATCCTCCAGCCTGCGCACTTCCTTACGAATGCTGTCATGACGACAAAAAAGAGAGTACAGAATCAAAAATGCACATCGACCTCCCTTCCAATCCCCATTCCTCAAAGCCTTCAACAAAACCCTCACACACCCATCACACCTCCCCAGCACTTCCCTCCATTCGCTGCACCTAGCCGACATCTCCAACACAACGACCGCCTACTCAATCCTCAAATCCGCGACCTCAATCAGAACAAGCACTGACCCTCTCTAAATTGCCCGCTGCCGGTTCTTTGGGAGCTCGCATACGGCGATGAGTGCTTTTGCGGCCTCCTCCTTCTCCTCGCAATTCCCAACCCTCATAAAAGAAATGAGAGCACTAATCGCAACAGAGTGCTTACCCATTGCGGCTTTATTGACTTCCATGGCCGTCAAGTTGGTGATTATCTTGGCAGCGAGCGCCCTGCAGTTGGCCGAATGTGCCCTCAACGCACCAATAATTTTCGAAATCGCCCCTTCGGCGCCCAGCAACACCACCTTGTTATTATTGTCCGAGTTGAGACTCAGCAGCAAGCTTAGAGTCCTCTTGCGCAAAAACCCATTATCCGAGTCAACACAGTTGACAATCACCGACACGGTACAGGAGTCGGTGAGTCGTCGGCAGAAATCCGGGTCGCAAGCATGGGTTCAAGGGTCCCTAGCTTGATCCTAGAGCCTGACCCTTGTGCACTTGGGCTTGGGCATCGGGAACTCAGTGTTTCGGCACCAAGGTCGCGAGCCTAACATTTGTGGACCTAAGCTAAATCTCAACGGACCTAATCTTAGGTGTGTGGTATTCAAGCACGGGCACTAGGGCCTCAGACCTAATCTATATGTACCTAAGTCGAGGAACCAATGGGCTAGGCAAGGATGTGAGGGTTCCAGGCTTGGGTTCTATGGACTTGAGGTTGTGCTCCAAGGTCTTGGGTATGAACTCTAGTATCCCGGGCCTAGGAACTGGAGTTTCAATTTGGGCCTCTTTAGACCTTGGCTTGGGCTTGCTCAGCCTATGTGGGCCCGACACAACCTATAGATCCGAATCTGTTGCCTAAGGCTCAACAAAACTTGGGCATGCCATCCTTTAAAAAAAAAAACAAAGAAAAAGACACAAAACTTGCCGCCCGTATGGAAATCCATTTAAAAAAAAACTATAGAAAGAGGTGAGAACCACAAACCTGACTCGCCTACGCATCATTTAACAACATAACTTTGACGACAAAACGAATGTCCAATTTATGTCAATCTTTCCAACATCACACGCAAATTTACCCCGTCGAATGATCATCTCACAGATTAATTGGAATTTCCCTCAAGAAAAGAGCAAAGCCTTTGGCAAATCTCTCAAGTTTCCACTCATCCATAGCATTCTCCAAAATATTCTCTAAATCCTCCAGCCTACGCGCTTCCTTACGAATGATGTCATGACGACAATAAAGCGAGTACAGAGCAAAAAATGCACATCGACCTCCCTTCCAATCCCCATTCCTCAAAACCTTCAATAAGACCCTTACACACCCATCACACCTCCCCATCACTTCCCTCCCTTCGCTGCACCTGGCCTACATCTCCAACACAACGAGCGCCTCCTCAATCCCCAAATCCGCGACCTTAATCAGAACCGGCACGGATTCTCTCTAAACCGTCTGCTCCCGGTTATTTGGGAGCTCGCATACGGCGACGAGCGCTTTTGCGTCCTCCTCCTTCTCCTCGCGATTCCCAACCCTCATAAAAGAAATGAGAGCACTAATCGCAACAGGGTGCTTACCCATTGCGGCCTTATTGACTTCCACGGCCGTTAAGCTGGTGATTATCTTGGCAGCAAACGCCTTGCAGTTGGTCGAATGTGCCCTGAACGTGCAAATAATTTTCGAAATCACCCCTTCGGCGCCCATCAACACCACCTTATTATCATTGTCCGAGCTGAGATTCAACAGCAAGCTTAGAGTCTTCTCACGCAAAAACCCATTATCCGAGTCAACACAGTTGACAATCACCGACACGGTACAAGACTCGGGGAGCCGTCGGCAGAAAGCCGGGTCGCAAGCATGGGTTCAAGGGTCCCTAGCTTGATCTTAGAGCCTGACCTTTGTGCACTTGGGTTTGGGCATCGGGAACTCAGTATTTCGGCACCAAGGTCGCGAGCCTAACATTTGTGGACCTAAGCTAAATCTCAACGAACCTAATCTTAGGTGTGTGATATTCAAGCACAAGCACTGGGGCCTCAGACCTAATCTATATGTACCTAAGTCGACGTACCAATGGGCTAGGCAAGGATATGAGGGTTCCAGGCTTGGGCTCTATGGACTTGAGGTTGTGGTCCAAGGTCTTGGGTATGAACTCTAGTATCTCGGGCCTAGGAACTGGGGTTTCAATTTGGGCCTCTTTGGACCTTGGCTTGGGCTTGCTAAGCCCAAGTGGGCCTGACCCAACCTATAGATTCGAATCTGTTGCCAAAGGCTCAACAAAACTTGGGCATGCGTCCTTTTTATTAAAAAAAAGAGCAAAAAAGACACAAAACTTGCTGCCCGTATGGAAATCCATTCAAAAAAAGTCACAAAAGAGGTGAGAACCACAAATCTGACTCGCCTACGTATCATTCAACAACATAACATTGACGACAAAACGAATGCCCAATTTATGTCAATCTTTCCAACATCACACGCAAATGTACCATCTCAAATTATCATCTCACAGATTAATTGGAATTTCCCTCAAGAAGCAAAGTGAAGCCTTTGGCGAATCTCTCAAGTTTCCACTCATCCATAGCATTCTCCAAAATATTCTCTAAATCGTCCAGCCTACGCGCTTCCTTACGAATGCTGTCATGACGACAAGAAAGCGAGTACAGAGTCAAAAATGCACATCGACCTCCCTTCCAATCCCTATTCCTCAAAACCTTTAACAAAACTCTCATACATCCATCACACCTCCCCACCACTTCCCTCCCTTTGCTGCACCTGGCCAACGTCTCCAACACAACGACCGCCTCTTCAATCCCCAAATCCGCGACCTCAATCAGAACGGGCACTGACCCTCTCTAAACCGTCATCTCCTGGTTCTTTTGGAGCTCGCATACGGCAACGAGCGCTTTCACGGCCTCCTCCTTCTCCTCGCAATTCCCAACCCTCACAAAAGAAATGAGAGCACTAATCGTAACAGGGTGCTTACCCATTGCAGCCATATTGACTTTCACGGTATCAAGTTGGTGAATATCTTGGCAGCGAGCGGCTTGCAGTTGGTCGAATGTGCCCTCAACGCGCCAATAATTTTCGAAAAATCGCCCCTTCGGCGCCCAGCAACACCACCTTGTTATCATTGTCCGAGCTGAGATTCAGCAGCAAGCTTAGAGACCTCTCGTTCAAAAACCCAATATCCGAGTCAACACAGTTGAGAATCACCGACACGGTACAGGACTCGGTGAGCCGCCGGCAGAAAGCCGGGTCGCAGGCATGGGTTCAAGGGTCCCTAGCTTGATCCTAAAGCCCGACCTATGTGCACTTGGGCTTGGGTATCGGGAACTCAGTGTTTGGGCACCAAAGTCGCGAGCCTAACATTTGTGGACCTAAACTAAATCTCAACGGACCTAATCTTAGGTGTGTGGTATTCAAGTACGGGCACTGGGGCCTCAGACCTAATCTATATGTACCTAAGTCGAGGCACCAATGGGATAGGCAAGGATATCAGGGTTCTGGGCTTGGGCTCTATGGACTTGAGGTTGTGCTTTAAGGTCTTGGGTATGAACTCTAGTATCCCGGGCCTAGGAACTGGGGTTTCAATTGGGGCCTCTTTGGACCTTGGCTTGGGCTTGCTAGGCCTAAGTGGGCCCGACCCAACCTCTAGATCCGAATCTTTTGCCAAAGGGTAAACAAAACTTGGGCATGCCGTCTTTTTTATTAAAATAAAACAGATAGAAAAAGATACAAAACTTGCCGCCCGAATGGAAATCCATTAAAAAAACCTCTTGGAAGAGGTGAGAACCACAAACCTGACTCGCCTACGCATCATTCAACAACATAACCTTAACGACAAAACGAATACCCAATTTATGTCAATCTTTCCAACATCACACGCAAATTTACCCCCTTGAATGATCATCTCACAGATTAATTGGAATTTCCCTCAAGAAGCAGAGTGAAGCCTTTGGCGAATCTCTCAAGTTTCCACTCATCAATAACTTTCTCTAAAATACTCTCTAAATCCTCCAGCCTGCGCACTTCCTTACGAATGCTGTCATGACGACAAGAAAGAGAGTACAGAGTAAAAAATGCACATTGAACTCCCTTCCAATCCCCATTCCTCAAAGCCTTCAACAAAACCCTCACACACCCATCACACCTCCACATCACTTCCCTCCCTTCGTTGCACCTGGCCGACATCTCCAACACAACGACTGCCTACTTAATCCTCAAATCCGCGACCTCAACAATAACTGGCACTGACCCTCTCTAAACTGCCCGCTGCCGGTTCTTTGGGAGGTCGCATAAGGCGACGAGCGCTTTCGCGGCCTCCTCCTTCTCCTCGCAATTCCCAACCCTCATAAAAGAAATGAGAGCACTAATCGCAACAGGGTGCTTACCCATTGCGGCTTTATTGACTTCCATGGCAGTCAAGTTGGTGATTATCTTGGCAGCGAGCGCCCTGCAGTTGGCCGAATGTGCCCTCAACGCACCAATAATTTTCGAAATCGCCCCTTCGGCGCCCAGCAACACCACCTTGTTATTATTGTCCGAGTTGAGACTCAGTAGCCAGCTTAGAGTCCTCTCGCGCAAAAACCCATTATCCGAGTCAACACAGTTGACCATCACCAACACGGTACAGGAGTCGGTGAGTCGTCGACAAAAATCCGGGTCGCAAGCATGGGTTCAAGGGTCCCTGGCTTGATCCTAGAGCCTGACCTTTGTGCACTTGGGCTTGGGCATCGGGAACTTAGTGTTTCGGCACCAAGGTCGCGAGCCTAACATTTGTGGACCTAAGCTAAATCTCAACGGACCTAATCTTAGGTGTGTGGTATTCAAGCACGGGCACTAGGGCCTCAGACCTAATCTATATGTATATAAGTCGAGGAACCAAAGGGCTAGGCAAGGATGTGAGGGTTCCAGGCTTGGGCTCTATGGACTTGAGGTTGTGCTTTAAGGTCTTTGGTATGAATTCTAGTATCCCGGGCCTGGGAACGGGGGTTTCAATTTGGGCCTCTTTGGACCTTGGCTTGGGCTTGCTAAGCCTATGTGGGCCCGACACAACCTATAGATCCGAATATGTTGCCAAAGACTCCACAAAACTTGGGCATGCCATCCTTTTTATTAAAAAAACAAAGAAAAAGACACAAAACTTGCCGCCCGTATGGAAATCCATTTAAAAAAAAACTCTAGAAAGAGGTGAGAACCACAAACCTGACTCGCCTACGTATCATTCAACAACATAACCTTGACGACAAAACGAATGCCCAATTTATGTCAATATTTCCAACATCACACGCAAATTTACCATCTCAAATTATCATCTCACAAATTAATTGGAATTTCCCTCAAGAAGCAAAGCGAAGCCTTTGGCGAATCTCTCAAGTTTCCACTCATCCATAGCATTCTCCAAAATATTCTCTAAATCCTCCAGCCTGCGCGCTTCCTTACGAATGCTGTCATGACGACAAGAAAGCGAGTACAGAGCCAAAAATGCACATCGACCTCCCTTCCAATCCCTATTCCTCAAAACCTTCAACAAAACTCTCATACATCCATCACACCTCCCCATCACTTCCCTCCCTTTGCTGCACCTGGCCAACATCTCCAACACAATGACCGCCTCCTCAATCCCCAAATCCGCGACCTCAATCAGAACGGGCACTGACCCTCTCTAAACCGTCCTCTCCCGGTTCTTTTGGAGCTCGCATACGGCGACGAGCGCTTTCGCGGCCTCCTCCTTCTCCTCGCGATACCCAACCATCATAAAAGAAATGAGAGCACTAATCGTAACAGGGTGATTATCGATTGCGGCCTTATTGACTTTCACAGTATCAAGCTGGTGATTATCTTGGCAGCGAGCGGCCTGGAGTTGGTCGAATGTGCCCTCAACGCGCCAATAATTTTCGAAAAATCGCCCCTTCGGCGCCCAGCAACACCACCTTGTGATCATTGTCCGAGCTGAGATTCAGCAGCAAGCTTAGAGTCCTCTCGTGCAAAAACCCATTATCCGAGTCAACACAGTTGAGAATCACCGACACGGTACAGGACTCGGTGAGCTGGCGGCAGAAAGCCGGGTCGCAGGTATGGCTTCAAGGGTCCCTAGCTTGATCCTAAAGCCCGACCTATGTGCACTTGGGCTTAGGTATCGGGAACTCAGTGTTTGGGCACCAAAGTCGCGAGCCTAACATTTGTGGACCTAAACTAAATCTCAACGGACCTAATCTTAGGTGTGTGCTATTCAAGCACGGGCACTGGGGCTTCAGACCTAATCTATATGTACCTAAGTCAGGTCTGAGGCACCAATGGGCTAGGCAAGGATATCAGGGTTCTGTGCTTGGGCTCTATGGACTTGAGGTTGGGCTCTATGGACTTGAGGTTATGCTCTAGTATCCCGGGCCTAGGAACTGGGGTTTCAATTGGGGCCTCTTTGGACCTTGGCTTGGGCTTGCTAAGCCTAAGTGGGCCCGACCCAACCTCTAGATCCGAATCTGTTGCCAAAGGATAAACAAAACTTGGGCATGCCGTCCTTTTTATTAAAAAAAAAACAGAGAGAAAAAGATACAAAACTTGCCGCCCGTATGGAAATCCATTCAAAAAACCTCTAGAAAGAGGTGAGAACCACAAACCTGACTCGCCTACGCATCATTCAACAACATAACCTTGACGACAAAACGAATACCCAATTTATGTCAATCTTTCCAACATCACACGCAAATTTACCCCCTCGAATGATCATCTCACAGATTAATTGGAATTTCCCTTAAGAAGCAGAGCGAAGCCCTTGGCGAATCTCTCAAGTTTCCACTCATCAATAGCTTTCTCGAAAATACTCTCTAAATCCTCCAGCCTGCGTACTTCCTTACGAATGATGTCATGACGACAAGGAAGAGAGTACAGAGCCAAAAATGCACATTAAACTCCCTTCCAATCCCCATTCCTCAAAGCCTTCAACAAAACCCTCACACACCCATCACACCTCCCTATCACTTCCCTCCCTTCGCTGCACCTGGCCGACATCTCCAACACAACGACCGCCTACTCAATCCTCAAATCCGCGACCTCAATAAGAACTGGCACTGACCCTCTCTAAACTGCCCGCTGCCGGTTCTTTGGGAGCTCGCATACGGCGACGAGCGTTTTCGCGGCCTCCTCCTTCTCCTCACAATTCCCAACCCCCATAAAAGAAATGAGAGCACTAATCGCAACAGGGTGCTTACCCATTGCGGCTTTATTGACTTCCATGGCAGTCAAGTTGGTGATTATCTTGGCAGCGAGCGCCCTGCAGTTGGCCGAATGTGCCCTCAACGCACCAATAATTTTCGAAATCGCCCCTTCGGCGCCCAGCAACACCACCATGTTATTATTGGCCGAGTTGAGACTTAGCAGCAAGCTTAGAGTCCTCTCGCGTAAAAACCCATTATCCGAGTCAACACAGTTGACCATCACCGACACGGTACAGGAGTCGGTGAGTCGTCGACAAAAATCCGGGTCGCAAGCATGGGTTCAAGGGTCCCTGGCTTGATCCTAGAGCCTGACCTTTGTGCACTTGGGCTTGGGCATCGGGAACTTAGTGTTTCGGCACCAAGGTCGCGAGCCTAACATTTGTGGACCTAAGCTAAATCTCAACGGACCTAATCTTAGGTGTGTGGTATTCAAGCACGGGCACTAGGGCCTCAGACCTAATCTATATGTACCTAAGTCGAGGAACCAATGGGCTAGGCAAGGATGTGAGGGTTCCAGGCTTGGGCTCTATGGACTTGAGGTTGTGCTCCAAGGTCTTGGGTATGAACTCTAGTATCCCGGGCCTGGGAACGGGGGTTTCAATTTGGGCCTCTTTGGACCTTGGCTTGGGCTTGCTAAGCCTATGTGGGCCCGACACAACCTATAGATCCGAATCTGTTGCCAAAGGCTCAACAAATTTTGGGCATGCCATCCCTTTTTTTAAAAAAAACAAAGAAAAAGACACAAAACTTGCCGCCCGTATGGAAATCCATTTAAAAAAAACTATAGAAAGAGGTCACAATCACAAACCTGACTCGCCTACGCATCATTCAACAACATAACCTTAACGACAAAACGAATACCCAATTTATGTCAATCTTTCCAACGTCACACGCAAATTTACCCCGTCGAATGATCATCTCACAGATTAATTGGAATTTCCCTCAAGAAGCAAAGCGAAGCCTTTGGCGAATCTCTCAAGTTTCCACTCATCCATAGCATTCTCCAAAATAGTCTCTAAATCGTCCAGCCTGCGCACTTCCTTACGAATGATGTCATGACGACAAGAAAGCGAGTACAGAGCCAAAAATGCACATCGACCTCCCTTCCAATCCCCATTCCTCAAAACCTTCAACAAAACCCTTACACACCCATCACACCTCCCTATCACTTCCCTCCATTCGCTGCACCTGGCCAACATCTCCAACACAACGAGCGCCTCCTCAATCCCCAAATCCGCGACCTTAATCAGAACCGGCACGGATTCTCTCTAAACCGTCTGCTCCCGGTTATTTGGGAGCTCGCATACGGCGACGAGTGCTTTTGCGACCTCCTCCTTCTCCTTGCGATTCCCAACCCTCATAAAAGAAATGAGAGCACTAATCGCAACAGTGTGCTTACCCATTGCGGCCTTATTGACTTCCACGGCCGTTAAGCTGGTGATTATATTGGCAGCGAACGCCTTGCAATTGGCCGAATGTGCCCTGAACGTGCCAATAATTTTCGAAATCGCCCCTTCGGTGCCCAGCAACACCACCTTGTTATCATTGTCCGAGCTGAGATTCAGCAGCAAGCTTAGAGTCTTCTCACGCAAAAACTCATTATCCGAGTCAACACAATTGACAATCACCGACACGGTACAAGACTCGGTGAGCCACCGACAGAAAGCCGGGTCGCAAGCATGGGTTCAAGGGTCCCTAGCTTGATCCTAGAGCCTGACCTTTGTGCACTTGGGCTTGGGCATCGGGAACTCAGTGTTTCGGCACCAAGGTCGCGAGCCTAACATTTGTGGACCTAAGCTAAATCTCAACGGACCTAATCTTAGGTGTGTGATATTCAAGCACGGGCACTAAGGCCTCAGACCTAATCTATATGTACCTAAGTCGAGGCACCAATGGGCTAGGCAAAGATATGAGGGTTCCCGACTTGGGCTCTATGGACTTGAGGTTGTGCTCCAAGGTCTTGGGTATGAACTCTAGTATCTCGGGCCTAGGAACTGGGGTTTCAATTTGAGCCTCTTTAGACCTTGGCTTGGGCTTGCTAAGCCCAAGTGGGCCTGACCCAACCTATAGATTCGAATCTGTTGCCAAAGGCTCAACAAAACTTGGGCATGCCGTCCTTTTTATTAAAAAAAGAGCAAAAAAGACACAAAACTTGCCGCCCGTATGGTAATCCATTCAAAAAAAGTCACAAAAGATGTGAGAACCACAAACCTGACTCGCCTACGTATCATTCAACAACATAACCTTGATGACAAAACGAAGGCCCAATTTATGTCAATCTTTCCAACATCACACGCAAATTTACCATCTCAAATTATCATCTCACAGATTAATTGGAATTTCCCTCAAGAAGCAAAGCGAAGCCTTTGGCGAATCTCTCAAGTTTCCACTCATCCATAGCATTCTCCAAAATAGTCTCTAAATCCTCCAGCCTGCGCACTTCCTTACGAATGCTGTCATGACGACAAGAAAGCGAGTACATAGCCAAAAATGCACATCGACCTCCCTTCCAATCCATATTCCTCAAAACCTTCAACAAAACTCTCATACATCCATCACACCTCCCCATCACTTCCCTCCCTTCGCTGCACTTGGCCAACATCTCCAACACAACGACCGCCTCCTCAATCCCCAAATCCGCGACTTCAATCAGAACGGGCACTGACCCTCTCTAAACCGTCCTCTCCCGGTTCTTTTGGAGCTCGCATACGGCGACGAGCGCTTTCGCGGCCTCCTCCTTCTCCTCGCGATTCCCAACCCTCATAAAAGAAATGAGAGCACTAATCGTAACAGGGTGCTTACCCATTGCGGCCTTATTGACTTTCACGGTATCAAGCTGGTGATTATCTTGGCAGCGAGCAGCCTGCAGTTGGTCGAATGTGCCCTCAACGCGCTAATAATTTTCGAAAAATCGCCCCTTCGGCGCCCAGCAACACCACCTTGTTATGATTGTCCGAGCTGAGATTCAGCAGCAAGCTTAGAGTCCTCTCGTGCAAAAACCCATTATCCGAGTCAACACAGTTGAGAATCACCGACATGGTACAGGACTCGGTGAGCCGCTGGCAGAAAGCCGAGTCGCAGGCATGGGTTCAAGGGTCCCTAGCTTGATCCTAAAGCCCGACCTATGTGCACTTGGGCTTGGGCATCGGGAACTCAGTGTTTGGGCACCTAAGTCGCGAGCCTAACATTTGTGGACCTAAACTAAATCTCAACGGACCTAATCTTAGGTGTGTGCTATTCAAGCATGGGCACTGGGGCCTCAGACCTAATCTATATGTACCTAAGTCGAGGCACCAATGGGCTAGGCAAGGATATCAGGGTTCTGTGCTTGGGCTCTATGGACTTGAGGTTGTGCTCTAAGGTCTTGGGTAAGAACTCTAGTATCCCGGGCCTAGGAACTGGGGTTTCAATTGGGGCCTCTTTGGACCTTGGCTTGGGCTTGCTAAGCCTAAGTGGGCCCGACCCAACCCTAGATCCGAATCTGTTGCCAAAGGGTAAACAAAACTTGGGCATGCCGTCCTTTTTATTAAAAAAAGAACAGAGAGAAAAAGATACAAAACTTGCCGCCCGTATGGAAATCCATTAAAAGAACCTTTAGAAAGAGGTGAGAACCACAAACCTAACTCGCCTACGCATCATTCAACAACATAGCCTTGACGACAAAACGAATACCCAATTTATGTCAATCTTTCCAACATCACACGCAAATTTACCCCCTCGAATGATCATCTCACAGATTAATTGGAATTTCCCTCAAGAAGCAAAGTGAAGCCTTTGGTGAATCTCTCAAGTTTCCACTCATCAATAGCTTTCTCCAAAATACTCTCTAAATCCTCCAGCCTGCGCACTTCCTTACGAATGTTGTCATGACGACAAGAAAGAGAGTACAGAGCCAAAAATACACATCGAACTCCCTTCCAATCCCCATTCCTCAAAGCCTTCAACAAAACCCTCACACACCCATCACACCTCCCCATCACTTCCCTCCCTTCGCTACACCTGGCCGACATCTCCAACACAACGACCGCCTACTCAATCCCCAAATCCGCGACCTTAATCAGAACCGGCACGGATTCTCTATAAACCGTCTGCTCCCGGTTATTTGGGAGCTCGCATACGGCGACGAGCGCTTTCGCGACCTCCTCCTTCTCATCGCGATTCCCAACCCTCATAAAAGAAATGAGAGCACTAATCGCAACAGGGTGCTTACCCATTGCGGACTTATTGACTTCCACGGCCGTTAAGCTGGTGATTATCTTGGCAGCGGACGCCTTGCAGTTGGCCGAATGTGCCCTGAACGTGCCAATAATTTTCGAAATCGCCCCTTCGGCACCCAGCAACACCACCTTATTATCATTGTTTGAGCTGAGATTCAGCAGCAAGCTTAGAGTCTTCTCACGCAAAAACCCATTATCCAAGTCAACACAGTTAACAATCACCGACACGGTACAAACTCGGTGAGCCGCCGGCAGAAAGCCGGGTCGCAAGCATGGGTTCAAGGGTCCCTAGCTTGATCCTAGAGCCTGACCTTTGTGCACTTGGGCTTGGGCATCGGGAACTCAGTGTTTCAGCACCAAGGTCGCGAGCCTAACATTTGTGGACCTAAGCTAAATCTCAACGGACCTAATTTTAGGTGTGTGATATTCAAGCACGGGCACTGGGGCCTCAGACCTAATCTATATGTACCTAAGTCGAGGCACCAATGGGCTAGGCAAAGATATGAGGGTTCCAGGCTTGGGCTCTATGGACTTGAGGTTGTGCTCCAAGGTCTTGGGTATAAACTCTAGTATCCTGGGCCTAGGAATTGGGGTTTCAATTTGAGCCTCTTTGGACCTTGGCTTGGGCTTGCTATGCCCAAGTGGGCCTGACCCAACCTATAGATTAGAATCTGTTGCCAAAGGCTCAACAAAACTTGGGCATGCCGTCATTTTTATTAACAAAAAGAGCAAAAAAGACACAAAACTTGCCGCCCGTATGGAAATCCATTCAAAAAAAAGTCATAAAAGAGGTGAGAACCACAAACGTGACTTGCCTACGTATCATTCAACAACATAACCTTGACGACAAAACGAATGCCCAATTTATGTCAATCTTTCCAACATCACACGCAAATTTACTATCTCAAATTATCATCTCACAGATTAATTGGAATTTCCCTCAAGAAGCAAAGCGAAGCCTTTGGCGAATCTCTCAAGTTTCCACTCATCCATAGCCTTCTCCAAACTCTAAATCCTTCAGCCTGCGAACTTACTTACGAATGCTGTCATGACGACAAGAAAGCGAGTACAGAGCCAAAAATGCACATCGACCTCCCTTCCAATCCCTATTCCTCAAAACCTTCAACAAAACTCTCATACATCCATCACACCTCCCCATCACTTCCCTCCCTTCGCTGCACCTGGCCAACATCTCCAACACAACGACCGCCTCCTCAATCCCTAAATCTGCGACCTTAATCAGAACGGGCACTGACCCTCTCTAAACAGTCCTCTCCCGGTTCTTTTGGAGCTCGCATACGGCGACGAGCGCTTTCGCGGCCTCCTCCTTCTCCTCGCGATTCCCAACCCTCATAAAAGAAATGAGAGCACTAATTGTAACAGGGTACTTACCCATTGCGGCCTTATTGACTTTCACGGTATCAAGCTGGTGATTATCTTGGCAGCGAGCGGCCTGCAGTTGGTCGAATGTGCCCTCAACACGCCAATAATTTTTGAAATCGCCCCTTCGGCGTCCAGCAACACCACCTTGTTATCATTGTCCGAGCTGAGATTCAGCAGCAAGCTTAGAGTCCTCTCGTGCAAAAACCCATTATCCGAGTCAACACATTTGTGAATCATCGACACGGTACAGGACTCGGTGAGCTACCGGCAGAAAGCCGGGTCGCAAGCATGGGTTCAAGGGTCCCTAGCTTGATCCTAAAGCCTGACCTATGTGCACTTGGGCTTGGGCATCGGGAACTCAGTGTTTGGGCACCAATGTCGCGAGCCTAACATTTGTGGACCTAAGCTAAATTTTAATGGACCTAATCTTAGGTGTGTGGTGTTCAAGCACGGTCACTGGGGCCTCAGACCTAATCTATATGTACCTAAGTCGAGGCACCAATGGGCTAGGCAAGGCTATGAGGGTTCCAGGCTTGGGCTCTATGGACTTGAGGTTGTGCTCCATGGTCTTGGGTATGAACTCTAGTATCCCGGGCCTAGGAACTGGGGTTTCAATTTGGGCTTCTTTGGACCTTGGCTTGGGCTTGCTAAGCCTATGTGGGTCTGACCCAACCTGTAGATCCGAATCTGTTGCCAAAGGCTCAACAAAACTTTGGCATGCCGTCCTTTTTAATAAAAAAAAAAGAGAAAAAAAGACACAAAACTTGCTGCCCGTATGGAATTCCATTAAAAAAACTCAAGAAAGAGGTGAGAAGCACAAATCTGACTCTCCTACGCATCATTCAACAACATAACCTTGACGACAAAACGAATACCCAATTTATGTTAATCCTTCCAACATCACACGCAAATTTACCCCGTCGAATGATCATCTCACAGATTAATTGGAATTTCCCTCAAGAAGCAGAGCGAAGCCTTTGGCGAATCTCTCAAGTTCCCACTCATCAATAGCCTTCTCCAAAATATTGTCTAAATCCTCCAGCCTGCGCACTTCCTTACGAATGCTGTCAAAGAGCAGCGAACAGCCGTTGACTACCACCCCCGATTCAACCAAAAGAAGATAAAAAGAAGGGAAGGGAGAGAGAGGAAACACGTGGCTGTTACAAATTATAATGTAAAAATTAGGTTAATGTGGGTTATCAGATAAGCTTGTGCTTTTTTTTAAAAAAAAATTTCATAACCCATTTTAATCAATTTTTACTAGAAAATTGAGTTACCCAAATATTCTGAAGCATATGAAAATTGGTTCATGACCCATTTTGACACACCATTTCCTCATGGGGTCCAAGGAAAACTTTCGGCGCGACGGAGCAGGGACCGCGTCCCTTAATCTCTCGTCCTCGCTCCATGCCAAATCCGCATGCTTCGTCCCGTTCTATCCATCGCCGTTTTGTAGCGACTGCGAAGCGTCACAGAGGTGAGCGTTCGACGATGGATGTCGCAACGCGTCAAGATCAAGTCGACTCAATCATAAGCGATCGCTAAGGGAGCTAGCTAGGGGTGAGCGATTCCCCGGGCGGTCGATTCCCCACCCCCTGGAACTGGGAACCGGACCGATGAGACCGGTTCCCATTCTCTAGGATCGTGGACCGGATTGCCAAAATCTTGGACTAGACTAGACCGGTCGATCCGGTCCGGTTCTTAGGCGGTCCAATGGGACTGTGAAAGAAACCTAAAATTAAGAGATTAAGAGAGAGAGAGAGAGAGAGAGAGAGAGAGAGAGAGAGAGAGAGAGAGAGAGAGAGAGAGAGAGAGAGACTTCGTCTGGATTAGTTGGGCTCCTCAACTCAACATCCTGGTGCGCCTGTCGGTCGGCGGGTTCTTGACATATTGCGAGTGGAGCTCGGTCATAGAGGTGCTCGGGCAGGGCCTCCCATTGGTCTTGTTTTCCAGATGTAGTTCGGACCAAGGGCTGGTGCCGAGGGCCGACTGAGATGGGTCTAACTTGACGCCATGACAACGGGTTCACACCTAAATGTCTTTCAACAGTCTTCATTTGAATATTGTGGAAAAGTGAGCGTATCAATAATAACCTATTGCAGATGATCCTCCAAGGGGAGTTTGTCTTCTCTTAAAGTTACTAGAAAGATTTAATTGTCTGTGGGGCAGTACAATTTCACTAACTGGTTGTTCCTACATGAATTTAAATTTGGTCACTTAATAACTTTATGGGTTTTAAATGAGTTCAAAATAGGTCACAAATGGGTTACCTAATTAATTTTAAGTATTATTGATAAATTATTTTAAATATTATTAGCAAGTCATTTTTAGATTATGAAAATTTTAATATTCCAATTTTTAAATAAAAATTTGATTATTTTTATTTTCCCCTTTTTTCCTCTTTCTAAGTTGGTTACCGCCCAAGAGACGAGAAATGAGCTTACTAGTCTCTGGCGACTGGAAGAGGTAAAAGCCAAAAAAAATTAAAAAATATAATTTTAAACATCACAATAATTAATTTTTAGAAAAATTATCAAATATATTATATTGCCTAAAATTGTTTTAGAAATACTTTTTTTAAATCATGAATTGACTTTTCTTAAATTTTGTTAAATATGAAAGTATTTTAATAATATAGATTGGGTCGGATATGTGTCATTACAATGATAGTGTACGGACAAATGTCAAAACGGGTTAAATGTGTCCATATGGATCGAACTATTTTTGACCCGACCCAATCCATCCATTTGACACCCCTAACTTTACGATACAATTGCGATTCATTTGTGACGTATTACTCGAGTACTTTGCCACAGGAAAAAAGATTCAAAATTTTTATAAAAAGATGATGGAATTTTACCTGGAGTGCAACCGGACCAATGAGGCACCGTTTCCCTCATGGGGTCGGAGGAAAACTTCGGTACGACGGAGCAGGGACGGCGTCCCTTAATCTCCCGTCCCCGCTCCATGCAAAATCCGGATGCTTCGTCCCGTTCCATCCATCGCCGGTTCGAAGCGACTGCAGAAGCGTCACGGAGGTGTGCGTTCGAAGATAAATATCGTAACATGTCAAGACCGAGTCGACACAATTATAAGCAACTGCTAAGGGAGCTAGCCACGTTCAGAACGAGCTACTTCCTTTACTCAAAGCAGACCCCACCATTGTCGACTCAATTTCGTGCGCGCTAATTTACAGCAACCTTGTCCTTGTCCGCCTTTCCATCCGCTCCTTTTCCTCACCCCACGACCCACACCATCATATAAAAGAAGGACCACCTCTGCTTTTTTGACCAAAAACAAGAAAATGTCTCGAAATTCAAATTTCTGGCCATGACTCTGTCCAGTAATCTCTGCAAAATTCACAGCTTATTTCTGCGGTGCTTCATTTTTTTTTCCAGAAAATAAATCCGGCGTCCTTATTTTTCCTCCTCCCCCCCCCCCCCCCCCCCCCCCCCCCGAACATCGCCCTTTAATGAGTCCCGAGAAAGAAGAACAATATCACTAATTTTCTTTTTTAATTCATCACATCTGTAGAGAAAAATATATCAAATAAAATTTTTAAAATCTCTCCTGAAATCATGGGAATGGTGATCTGCTTCCGCAATAAAATAACCCCCTCAATTACGGAAACACCCCCGCCTCCCCCAACTTTTCCCTTTAATTTTAGGGAACCCGGATCCTGAAATCGTTACCATTCGATTGACTTTCAGACAGGTCCACCCGTAGGTCAAATCTTACTTTCCTTAGTCGACTGTGTCTAGAGGCACTGGCCGTCGATTTCGCTCGGTGACAGTCGCGCCTCATTGGTCCGACCGTCTAACCATTCTAGCGCCGAGGATCGTTCGTCGTCGTCGTTTGCGGTCTCACCGGTGTATCCGTCCGTCATTCGCCGTGAAATTGGGTGACAGTCTGTCATCTTAGTCTTTTGGACGATTCACCTTCTGTATAATATGCTATGCGCGAGGGGAATGTCCTTCTAGGTCACTCGACACTCTTCGAACACTCTCTTCAGTTCTCTGGTGTGCGTTCTCTCTCTCTCTCTCTCTCTCTCTCTCTCTGAGATTTTGTAGTTCTATATGCTTCGTGAATCGCCTTCGTTTGCTTGTGCGCTCCTTTTGATTCTCATAGTTGTCTCGAATTTTGTGAATACTGACGATCGCGTCTTGATTTCTCGCGGAAGCAGAGGATCTTGCAAGCTTTTCAGAATGGCTGAGGATGCACCCGTGAATGCTGAGCTGTTGGAGTGGCCGAAGAAGGACAAGCGCCGCTTGCTCCACGCCGTTTACCGCGTCGGCGATCTCGATCGCACGATCAAGTATGCACTGATCGCGTTTCGTTATTGTTGTTGTTGTGGTTGTCAAGGACGAAACATGAGAATGGGCGAACCTGAGAGAACGAGGACGAAAACAACATGAAATATGTCCTTTTGTTGTTTTGAGGATTTTTTTTTTTTGGTGGGGATAAGCGCCACTGAAGAATGGTCTTGAAAGCCATGTTCGTTCTGTTCTGTGTTTTGAGGCTTTTAAGATTTTGTCAAGCGGTTCTCTGATATTGGGAGATGATCGTCTCTCGTGGTTTTTATTATTTGGTGCAGATTTTATACGGAATGTTTTGGCATGAAGCTGCTAAGGAAAAGGGACATTCCTGAGGAGAAATACTCCAATGCCTTCCTCGGATATGGCCCTGAAGAATCTCACTTCGTAGTGGAGTTGACATACAGTATGTTCTTCTGGGGCTGACTCATCAAAATTTCGGTCTGTGTGTGTCTATGTGTGTTACTGAACATATGAAGAGATTGAATCTCTTGAAGAGACTGTCAATTTGTTCTTTCCAGTTGCTAGAGTAGTTGGACCTTTTTCTTTTGTGTTGCTGTAGTTTAATATGTACTAACATGCGGTGCAGACTTTTAAACCAACAAATAAGGGGACCGACCATTTTTATTCTCTCAAGGTGCTTGCTATTTTGTTCTTTCTGGTCATTGAATGGTTTCCTGCATTATTGCAGGCGTAGTTGGTATCTGTCTCATCTGGTGCAATATGGATCCTTCTATGATAAATCAGGGGATCGATTACTTTACTAGCTAGCAGGTTTAAATGAATGAGTTAAGCCACCATTTATTGTATATGCAGGAATGAGTGAACCCACTATTTACTAGCTAGCAGGTTTAAATCAGGGGATTGATCACTTTACTAGCTAGCAGGTTTAGCTGGCATGAACATTTTCTGGAAAAGTTCCCTCCTTGTTCAGGAGCCAGGGAAAACATTCATTTCAATGTTAAGTTAGGCAAAGGCCATAACCGGCCCTACTTGTTCCTCCTTTGTGTCCATGCATGCCAATAGGGGCAAATTGTTAAAGCAATCCAACATCTATTGAAACTTCTAGTTTTTCATATGAGCAGTGTTTGTGGAGAATGGTGATAAAAACCATAAGAAATTTCTTGTAAGGCATAGATAAAAACCAGCACTCATTCATCATTTGAGTAGGCATGTGAAACTTTGCTTTTCTTCTGTTTCAGATTATGGAGTGAATTCTTATGATATTGGAACTGGCTTTGGACATTTTGCCATCGCGACTCAAGATGTGAGTGTCTCTGCTCTGTTTATCGACATTTCAAAGTATTATGCCTGCTTTATTGGTCATCCATTGTGGATTTCTTTGACTTTGCAGGTGTACAAGATGGTTGAAGATATCAAGGCCAAGGGTGGCACGGTCACAAGGGAGCCTGGTCCAGTGAAAGGTGGAACGACTGTCATTGCTTTTGTGAAGGACCCGGATGGTTATTTATTTGAGCTAATTCAAAGAGGTCCAACACCAGAACCACTTTGCCAAGTTATGCTCCGAGTTGGTGATTTGGAGCGCTCGATTAAGTTTTATGAGAAGGTACGTTATCTTGCTGTGAATCTCGATCAGATTCTTTTCCTAATGCAAGATCCGAGGACATTTGTTTCCAGTTAAGATGCAGTTACTTTTTTGGCTTGAAGTTCACATGTGAGAACTGACCTTATAAGGTAGAAATTTAGCTCAATGGGCCTGATGGCTGTACAAATAGGAGAAAAACACTTTGGGTGATTTTACAAAGTGTTTGTTCCAAAGAGTTTTACTGTGATTTTGCTACATCATTAGTTACAGGGATTTACCTTATGCTTGTGCAGGCATTGGGCATGAAACTGTTACGGAAAAAAGATAATCCTGAGTACAAGGTTGGTCATCATTGCTCTATGTGATCATATGGTTTCATTTGGAAAGGCCGCATTGGCCCATGTATTGGTTTGGTCCCTAGCTCTTTAAGATTATTCCACTCTCATAATGTTGTGTGAAATTGACAGTACACCTTGGCCATGATGGGTTATGCTGATGAGTATGAGACGACTGTGCTGGAGCTCACCTATAACTATGGTGTTACTGAGTATACCAAGGGCAATGCATATGCACAAGTTAGTCTGCTTACTGTTGCTTGCTGTACATACAATGTGATTTAGATCTCTTGTTTTCACTCGCTAAAGAATGTTTGCTCTCAATTCTAGGTTGCCATCAGCACTGATGATGTCTACAAGAGTGGTGAGGTGGTAAAGCTGGTTACTGAAGAGCTTGGTGGGAAAATAACTAGACAACCAGGACCGATTCCGGGGCTCAACACTAAAATTACCTCTTTCCTAGATCCAGATGGTTGGAAAACTGTAAGTTTCTGCTTTATGAATTTCAAACCTCTCTTTGTCTGTTGGAATAAGCAGGAATGCAGTATTCTATCTCTGCTTTAAAGTTATTGGCAATTGCATTGAGGAATAACGTGCATAGAACCGGCAATGCATGTATTTGCATCCACTGTCTCTAGAAAACAAGAAAGAGAGAGATGCTTTGTTGCAACTTTGTGGCGGAAGCTGAGGGCCCTGTCTAATGCATATGATCACTGTCGTGCCCAAAAATGTAAAGGAAGTATAAAGCACACAATATGGGGATACACTTGAAAACGTTATGTCTACACCCTACACTGGAGAAGGCAACCTTTTTGTCTTGAACGATAATGGATATCATTACCCAAAACCTATATCACACATGTTGCAAATAGACATAATATGACAGCATCGGTTCTTTTAGCTAGTACATGATGTATTTATATTCTAATCTCCTTTCATGAGGATTCGTTGTGATCCTTTGACTTATTGCTTGTAGGTCCTGGTTGACAATGAAGACTTCCTGAAGGAACTGCAGTAGAAAGCTTGTGATGGTTTGAGTGCCTGGTGCGATGAGCAGATGCATAATCATCTTTTCAATGATGATACGAATAAATGTAGTTTGTAGTGGTCATCAGTCACCAACTATAGCTGCCTGCTTAAAACTTGTGTTTGGCCATGGGATATTGGACTCGTGTTCTCTACCTGTATCTTGGTGCTCATGTCTGATGGATATATTAGAACAGGTAGAATTCCTGCATCGTGATTATAAGATGTGACCCACATTAAAACTCTGGCCTTTTCCCATCTGGAATGATTTTGAGCATTTAACCATCTTCGGGAACTTCGTCGATTATTCCTAGGTCGGTAGGGCCTAAAGTTGCTGATAATCAATGGCCCTTGGACCCTTTTGCAAACTTGCTAGTGCAGCATCTGGTAGCCTACATTTGACCTTCCGAGCTCGTGGGCAACCTCAAAACTAAATTTGACGTGCGTTCACTAATTGGATGTTCTCCCACCTAGTACTGCTGAATGCACGAGCCCTCCTAAAAGGGGCTCTTGCTTGAATGACTAGTGCTTCACAAGTTAAAAGAGTATCTCCTGCTTCGTTGACAAAATACTGCACTTTGCTGAAGAGTCTCCGACGGGAGCTATGCTGCTGGTGTTCTGAAAGAACTCTACGACGTCGAGAGTCATGCTTCTGGATCTGAGCAGGGTAGAAAGCATGCTGAAAAATCAGACCTGACCATCTAGTTTGATGGGATACTATCCAATCTCTTGTTGACTATGGCCTGCTTAACATCCGATGCACTCTCCATCCTATAGTCTATACCCAGTCGGGCCCGTCTCCATTTCGGCCCCCGGCTCCGACCCATTGCCATAGCAACCCAATCCTCAAACTGAAAAAAAAAAAAAGAAAAAGAAAAAAAAAGAGCTTCGAGCACCAACAGAACAAAAACCCATCTTTCCAAGCAAATCAACCGGTCCTAGAGGGACAAGGAGATTTCAACGAGGATATTAAGGAAGTAAGAACCAAGTCATAAAGAAAAAGGAGTGGATCTCTGGTTCTTGAACTCCGTCCAGTCTCGAATCCTAGGGGTGTTCATGATCCAGGGCAATTCGGTTCCCCTTCAAAATCAGGAATTGGAAATCAGATTGATGAGATTGGTCCCCGATCTCTAGGATCGTGGACTAGACCACCTAAGTCCTGGACCTCGGTCCGATTCCTAGAAAATCTAATGGGACCGATTTGAAAACGGAAAAATTCTAAAAGACATCGAATTTCTTTACTTATTTTTAAGATTTTTTTTATTTTGATGAAGTTAGGTAAATATTAAAAATTTAAGAATTTAAATCGAGTTATCTTACTATTTTCACATCTTTATTTTTAATAAAATATAAAAAAATTTAACTGGTCTGATCCCGCATTTCTAGGAATCGGGAACTAGATCGTTCGGACACCTTATTCCACTTTTTGAAAAATGGGAACCGGACCGATACTTCCAGTCCGATTTGGTCCCGTGTCCGGGCGATTGTCAATTCGGACGGTCCAAATTGTTCGCCGTCACTGAATCCGACGCCCCGGTCAATTCCCCACTTGGAGGGCCACGACTCGAAACGACAGAGAAAAGTGCAAGAACGCCCACAAAATCAAAAGGAAAGGAAGCCCCGGGGGCGGGGGGGAGGGGGCTCGTCTTTGCCATGACAGAGTGCAGCAGCCGGAGCGAGCTCTTTTGACCATTGGCTGGTGTTCTTTCTCCACTGAAAAATCTCCGTTTTCTTTTTCTGTCAAAAAGTAAAGCAAGCACGGGATCGGACGCGGACACTGAGACGTGACTAAAGCATCATTCGTCGCCAAAGCTGATGAACAAGAAGAAGAAGTAAAACAAAAAAAAAAAAAAAGAAAAGGAAAAGGGTAAAGAGAAGCGGCATCGAAAATTCAATTATTAGCTTTTAATTGCGTGCGTTGAAGACGAACGGACGAGATAGATGGAGATCCTGCGTCTGGATTCGGTCCGCACCAGTGCAGACACCTTCCCCTGTCGCGGCTTCGTCTTTGCCCCCTGGTCACGATAAAAGAAACGCCCGACCGTTCTCCACTTTCGTAATTTAATCCCCCGCATCAACGTGCCTGTATTTCTTGCTTTCGGTCCGTAATTGTTCGCGTTCGATCCGTCGACATGTATAGCTCTTAAGGAGACGGGAGAGGATGGAGTGGCGATTTGAAGTCTATTTTGGGTAAGATCGATTCGACGATTGATGGGGCCGGGGCCGGGGCCGCAAAAGATATCGATTTGGGGATTTTGGTGGCACACTAGTTCAAATTTTTTGAATTGGCATTGTAATGAGACCCGTTAAAATTTAGTGTTTAGTACTGCTGGGGGTGGTAAGCGGGCGAGGTTACTTTTAGTTGTTGTTTTTTATTTTCTTGTCGTATTTAAAGAGAAGCAGACAAAAGAAGTGAAGGTAAAAAGCGAACTGTCTTCTTCTCTTCTCCACTCACAATCTCTCTCTCTCTCTCTCTCTCTCTCTCTCTCTCTCTCGCTCTCTCTAATATCGTGCCAGGTTGGCGTCGCCTCCGTTTCCCCAGACGGGTCGCCCCTGAAAAGACGAAACTGCCCCTCCTCCCCTTCCTCCGATAACATTCTCTTGGAAAGAAGGATCGCCACTGCATTCTCACCATCTTCTTCTTCTTCTTCTTCTTCTTCTTCTGCTTCCCTCGTCGTCTTCAGCTCGCAATGTCGAAGCCGTCTTCCTCTTCGGCGGCGCCTCCTTCGTCCGTCAAGCCCCAGGACTACGCCCACAGCCCCTTCCACTACGCCGTCGCCCTCGGCGACCACAAGACCCTGTCCCGCCTCCTCTCCTCACTCCCGCGCCTCTCCGACCCCGGGCTCGTGCGCTCCGAGCCCGACTCCCTCGCCCAGGAGCTCGTCGCCGACCGCATCTCCTCCGCCCTCGACCGCCGCGACGTGCCCCACCGAGAGACCCCGCTCCACCTCGCCGTCCGCCTCGCAGACGCCGCCGCCGCCCGCTCCCTCGCCTCCGCCGGCGCCGACGCCTCGCTCCAGAACGCCGCCGGGTGGAACCCGCTCCAGGAGGCTCTCTGCCGGCGAAACGCCGAGATCGCGTCCGTCCTCCTCGAGCACCACCACCGCTCCGCCTGGTGCAAGTGGCGCCGCCGTCTGCCGCGGGTGATCGCCGTGCTCCGCCGCATGCGGGACTTCTACATGGAGATCTCTTTCCATTTCGAGAGCTCCGTCATCCCGTTTGTCGGGAAGATCGCCCCCTCCGACACGTACCGGATCTGGAAGCGCGACGGGAATCTCCGGGCCGACACCTCCCTCGCCGGCTTCGACGGCCTGAAGATCCAGCGCGCCGATCAGAGCTTCCTTTTTCTCGGGGAAGGAGACCAGAGCCACGGCGTCCCCGAGGGCTCGCTCCTGGTCCTCAACCACGACGATCGGAAGATCTTCAACGCTTTCGAGAATGCCGGAGCTCCCATGAGCGACTCGGATATCGCCGGCTTCTGTTCCCAAACGAGCGTGTACCGTCCAGGCATGGACGTCACGAAAGCTGAGCTCGTGAGCAGAACTAATTGGAGAAGACAAGATAAGACCGAGTCCGTCGGCGAATGGAAGGCCAGGGTTTACGAAGTCCACAACGTAGTGTTCAGCTTCCGATCGCGGAAGGTCACCTCGTCGGAGAACGATGTCGCAGGCAGCGAGCAGGTTGTTGGAGCGTCTCTCATGGTTTTGACTTGAAATTTGATCCACTGTACGCTTAATTTACGCCTTTGACGCAGGTATTGCCACTTGAGCTTGATGAGGACGATGATGGCTTCCTAGTGGCCGAGAATCCGCAGTTCATGTTCTCGAACAGTACCAGCAACAACAGCGAAAGACGGAGGCACAGTAGTTTCGTGAGGGAGGAGAGGGAATGGGTGCACGTGGGGAGGAAGAGCGTGGACGTGGTGCCCTTCACGGCGGCAGCTCCGCCGCACAGGAGGGCCGCGATCGCGGTGGCGCCGACCCCGCATACCAAGGAGAAGGAGTACGTGAAGAGCCTGAGGCCGTCGGTCTGGTTGACCGAGCAGTTCCCGCTGAAGACGGAGGAGCTGCTGCCGTTGCTCGACATATTGGCCAACAAAGTGAAGGCAGTCCGGAGGATGAGGGAGCTGCTCACGACGAAGTTCCCGGCAGGAACTTTTCCGGTGAAGGTAAGAAATGTTTCTCTTCAGCATTTTTATTTTTTTTATTTTTTTGGCATCGATGACGAAATTCAAATCATTTGGTGAGCCCCTAAATCAGCTAAAGTCCTGTTGTTATTATTATTATTATTATTATTATTATTATTTCTCTGCGAATAAAGAAAGATCAACTGTGGGGTTGCTCACATTGAAAAACTGGATTTGATTTTCTTCTTGAAAACTTGGAGAAGATACGAAGAAGAGTGGATTTGCCTATTCTATAATATTATTCTATAGATTCTTTGCTGAGTTAAGAAGATGCGATTAAAGTATTATGGATCATGCTCCGTCATATCGCATCCGTAGCGCTTTGTCCTTTTTTGAATTGATCTGTGGGGTCTACTTGGGGTATGTCTTCTGGGGTCATGGTCTAAGGATTTTGCTTTTCTGTTTGTTCTTGCTGTTCTAAACTTTGGCTTTGTCCTGCCCTTTTCTGTGTTAGTATAACCCTGCAATGGAATTACTTGAGTGGCGTGACAAAGACTGACTTTTGGAAGCTTTTGTGGGTCCTCATCGGTCGGGTAACGTGAGATTGGAGTTTTGCCCAGTGGTTCTCCACGCAAGGACCAAGGGTCCAAAACTTGGTCCTCTCATTTTTAGACGGGAACAATAATCTCAGGGCCCATACTGCTGTCCTTCTGTTCTAATGGGGAATAAGCGTGTTTCAACACCGTATTACTGTGAACTGCTGAAGCTTATCCATGATCCACCATTGGGTTTCGGATAAATTAACATAAAACATGGTCCGTTGAACTTTGGACCCCACTTTAAGGTGCCTTCCGACTTGGCTCGGAACTTGGGACATGGTTTGGAGAATCATGTTTCCACTCCTTAATGCTAGTTGTTTCAGGGAAAACAACTGGTCACTGTAGTCCACAGCAGTATTGTTCAATGCAGGCTCGCTAATCAGCCGTTCTGCTGTTGGGCTGCTCTTAAATAGCTCGAATAGGGGCCTGATGCTTTTTGTACTCTATGCATCTCCTCTGACCTTCTGTTAGTGACGTGACTCAACAATGTGTGCGCTTGTCTTGATGTAATTTTGGCTTCAAATTTAAGCTAAAACCGACAGACATAGCCCATGACTTTTCAAGCAAGCTACGAAGTGAGAATTGCGCCGAGAAAACCAAGGAAGCTTTCTCAGTCTAGACTTCACTTCTGGTTGGAGCCCCGGTAGACATTATTAGTCATGAGAGCTGTCCTGTTAGGCATGCCGCTATGTTGGGCCGCCTATCGATTGTCAACTTTGTGTGCAGTGCAATTTTTAAGCACATAATTGAAACAACAGTTGGTTCTGTGCTTGATGGTGCAGGTGGCGATTCCAGTGGTCCCCACGGTGCGGGTGGTAATCACATTCACAAAGTTCATCGAGCTCCCACCGACCGAACGGTTCTACACGCCGCTCTCGAGTCCTAGGCATCTCCCTAATGGCGGATCAAGAATTGGGTCTGAGGAGGACCAGAAATCGGACGCCCCATTCTGGTCCTGGCCGCCGCCGTCGTCCTTGTTGTCATCAACGTCGTCGTCGTCGTCGTCATCGTGGCTTCGCCGTAGTAGTAGCCGGTCGGTGGGATCGAGCAAGGAGCAGTCACGGTGTCCTGCTCAGCAGTCGGATCCTTTTGTAATACCTAGCGGATATACATGGAGTAGCATCGACGATAAATCGCATAAGATGAAGAAATCCAAGTCAGTCAGAAAAACTAAGTCGTAGGTCTAATGAATTCTATTTTTTTTCCCCCTTTTTTCTCTTTTTGGTCTTAGTTAAAAGGAAAAGGAAACGAGATGGGCAGGCAAGAAAACCGAAGAAAGTCGAGCCTTTGTTCTCTTTAAAGCTGTAAAAGGAGGAAAAAGAAAGTGAAAAACAGAGCCAAAATCATAAATGCAATGGTGGTTCAAACTTGCCCTTCTTGGGGGTTTCCGATGGGACACCAGTTTGCCCTATCCCGTCACGGCCGGCGCTTTCGCCATCTCCCCTGTTTAGACTTCGAATTTCTTAGTAAGATGACGAAACAATCGGCGTTTAATTTCATTGCAATCTCGACGGAGAAAGCATGTACAACAAATTTCTCGTGACAGTAGCGTAATGTTTACCCAACAAAAGTCGAGTCTTGAAAGGTAAATTGCGAAAAATGCTGGGAATCTTCGATGACTACTGTGAAAAGGGACCCCGGACTTAGATAAAAACCAATAGACCCTTCTCCTTGGAGACGGTCGGACGAGATTTGTGGTAGGAAGCAGAAGAGCTGCATATTGAGGAGGAGCATTTTTTTTTTTTTTTTGGCATCTCCCCAAGTAATGTGAGAAGCCTACTGTTGTCTGTCTGAAGTTTCTGCTGATTCAATCCTCACACTTGTTGGTGAAGCATTTCGAGCATTCGTAATATTGTTCTCCATTAGTTGATTGGAGAACATGAGTGATGTCCTTGATCTTTGCACATTAACAGACAAGGTATACCCTAGGGGAAAATTAAAAAAGAAAAAGAGTCATAAATCGATTACATAGGTTCTAATTTAGTCCCGACCTTTTAATTTGGCTAATTTAGTATTGAGCTTTTTCACATTGATAGCTATTTAGTTCATCTGATCAATTTAAGCTAGAAATTAATGACATTTATATTTTTTTATTCCCCCCCCCTTTGTTTTTTTGGCTAGGGGCCAGTCGTTGGGCACCAGCCACAGCCCATAGTTGGTGAGGGCTGGCCTCGCATGGGAGAGGGTCGCCCTCCCCCGCCATAGATGAGGATTAACCTCATTGGGCTGCACCTGGACAAGGGTGCCTTACTAGGCTAAGCTTGGGCGAGAGTGAGTGTTGGTGAGGCTAATTGTCGCCGACAATGGCTTTCATTGCTGGCCACTAACAAAAGGAAAAGGCAAAGGAAAAAAAATTGCATAAAAAAAAAAGTAGACTTCAGTGCTGGGTAGAACAGCTGAATGGAACAAATTAGTATCAATGTAAAATAATTTAGGATTAAATTGACCCAATTGAAAAGTTTAAAGTATTATCCATGTTCTTATAGGGAATTTTCTGTGTCTTCTTTTTGTTATCTTGTTAGAAGCGTCATCATCGAAACCGACGTTGCAGTTAAATGCTTCAACTCCAGCTCTTCAAGATCTTAACGAGCAAATGGCTCTGGGGTCGTTCATGACAGCGGGAAAGTTGTAAGAGATCCTCTTCTGTGACATGATCTCAAGAGCTTGAATCGCAGCAATAGATCATTCATGTCGGAATTAAGACAATCGTAAAATGGGAACTTGATCACAAGAGGCTATGTTTATTATGGATTTATTACAAGATTGTTCATGGCCCTATTAGTAAGGCATCCAAAAATGCTGAACCCTTGCCGACTGCCAACACTAGTTGCATTCACATATGGGTAGTGCATTCTGCTTTGTTCTATCGCCTCAACGTAAAATCGGCATATGACGTGTTTGTTTCTCATCACAGTTCCGAGCACAAAAAGTTCCCATGTGTTGATAATCTGCTTTTGTAAAGTAAGCAAGAAATTGTTAGGCTTTCGCGTCGTCGTGCACTTGGATTATGATCTTTCCTGCGTTCGAGCTCGTGAACATGGATTGAATGCTCTGTAAGAAGCTCTCTGTGCCGCGGTAGATCTCATGCTTCGAAACAATCTTTTTCTGCTTGATGTATCCCGTCAGTTCCTCCATAAACTCTCCCAACCGGTCCCAATCCAGCATGAACCCTTCCATCCTCGCCTGCTTCCCCACCAGGTTCAGGAGATTGCGCACCCCGAATCTCTCCGTCGAAGCCTAATTGCATCAATGAAAAGCGACTGACGATGACAAGATTTTTTCGTTTCTTGGGCAATAACAGTATACTTCTTAGTGACCGAAAGTGGCAATTTCACGGGCACAAGACCTTCCGATGCTTTTTTCTCTTTACCTGGTTGTATTGGGAGATCATTCCGCAGACAGGGATGCGTGCGTGGGTGTTCAGGTGGTTAAGGACGGCCTCCAGCATTCTACCTCCAACGTTGTCGAAGTAGATGTCGATACCATCGGGGAAGTACCTGTAGGATTAATGTTAGTACAACTATTTTATATGAATCACGTGTCTCATTTAGATAGAATCACTTTGTTCAATGAAATAGGCGAAACTTGGGTGTTATTTATGTTGGACAAAAAGCGCCAGCTTACTTGCTTAAGGCGGCATCGTAATCAGTCTCGACATTGTAGTTAAATGCGTCGTCATATCCTGTCTCCTCTTTCAGGAACTTCACCTGCACATGAAATCATATGCCTATCTAACCAAGAGCTGAAGAATGAAATTTGTGCAACCTCTATTGTTTCACTCACCTTTGCATCGGAACCGACACTGCCGACGACTCTGCAACCTTTCAACTTGGCCAACTGTCCAGCCACAAGGCCGACTCCTCCGGCTGCAGCGGAGATGAACACGTTGTCTCCCGGCTTCGGGTCTCCGATCATTGTTATTCCTATCCACGCTGCAAATCCTGGGATTCCTGTACTTATTCCAGAGATGAGGGCTTGCTTGGACACACACGATAAAAAGGACGTAAGAACAAGCAATGCTTTGTCTCTCCTACTCGAAGGAAAGAATTTCATTGATTGAGATTGAAGAAGTCCGAAGATATAGGTAAAACACAAGTCAATGGATAGGCAATATTCATTCAGAGATTCGTTTCTTTCTACTCTTAAGCCAATTCGAGACATGCGGCGTGGCCCATTCTTAGCTTTCACACCTAATATAGAAGAAACTAAAATGCAGTTATTAACTCTTACCAAGAGCGCTAAGATAGTCCAGAGCAGAGACTCCAGAACCAGGTTCAAGTTTAATCTTCCTAAGAGCATGAGCAGGCACAGTGCAGTACTCCGACACTGGTGCTATCGTGTTCAGCACCATCTCTCCAACACCGAAGCTCGAGTGCTTTGTCTCCAACACCTCTCCTATTCCGAATGTTGTCACAGGCTACACAAAGCAAAGAGAGACCCTAAAAAGTCAAAACCCTTAAAATGGTCGGCGTAAAGAATAGCAAAAACTGAGCCTAAACTGCGCGGAAACTGTTGTGGATCCTCCTAAAGGATTCGGCATGTGATTATATATCGCATTGCATGCCTTAGATTTCAGACAGAAGCAGCAAATCGCCCTCAACTTTTGCTTCGCGAGAGACAATATATTCATGGAGAGAGAGAATCTGGTATCACCTTATGGAGCTCGAACGGAGGGAAGTAGAGACCATCTCTTTGGCTGCCCATCCGGGCTCGGAGGTAAGGTTCGACGGAGAGCCAGCAAAGGCGGAGGAGGACGTGACCATCAGGGACGTCGTCTTTGGAGACTCCTATGCTTGAGGTTCGGAGCTTCAGATGTCTGCAGGTCGGCACGCCTCCATCGAGGTACTCCTCCAAGATCCACTCCTTCCTCTGGACCTCCATCTCTCTCTCTCTCTCTCTCTCTCTCTCTCTCTCTCTCTCTCTCGGTTCCAATTTATCATACGTTGTACGCCATCTTTATGGAAGTTATAGATATAATAAGATCCTTGACCTACATATATTATGCCCTGCCAATTATGTAATATCCAATTGATCATAGATGTCATAAATCCTTGTCCTCGTCCCTATTATGCTCTGCTAATTATGTAGTTTCCAATTTATCATACGTTGTACGCCATCCTTGTAGAAAGTTTAGATATCATAAGATCCTTGTCCTCGTATAAATTATGCCCTACTAATTATATAAGCATGGATTCGTATGGATTTCACCAACGGGGACAACTTGCATTCGACGGCGTTTTGGCAATGCGGACTTAACTTGGCAACACAGAAGCCCAGTCTATAATATATTTAACTTCAATATATATTAAGTATATAATGATAAAATAGATCTCTTTTGGAAGTTGATTCCCAAGATAAATTCCTCACGAATTCATTTATCAAAATTATATCCTATATTAACAAACCTATGATATGTGTATTTTATTTCCTAATTTTGAAAATGGCGGCACATAATAAAGAAGAACTTTCTTGAAAAGAAAATTAGAATAGCATAGCTTAGTTTAAGTATATACCCACATAAGTTCTAACAAAGATAGTCGTCTTGTTTCAGTTTTTCCATTCAATTTTTGCAATACACATCAATTTGTCTATTTTCTCTAAAATGAAACCGTGAGACATAAAGAGTAGGGTATGCATCGAGACCATTTCAACCTAGTAGTTGGATCGAATCAGATCAAACTAGGATGACTAGTTCAAGCTTGAATCTGGGATGAATTTTTATTTTTCATTCTGTGAATTTTTAGTCTAATTATAAACTTTGAAAAAATGAATTTTTTATGTTCAAAGAAATGTTGCCTAATGAAAATAAATTTACACTCAAATCATAACAAAATGTCATTTTCTCACAAGAGATAATAATGTTCAATTTGGGAAAATTGTCTAATTAGTCCTATCTTTGTTGTGTGGATGCCAATTTAGTCCCAAATTTTGCAATTTTACCTACTTAGTCCTAAACCTTTGTGCAAATTTTCAAAGTACTTTTCCCGATTAATTTTTATTGAAAATTGTTGACATGGCGATATGCCATATCGGACTGTCGATGATGACTAGACTGTTATGTCAGTGATTACTGACAAATATTGATGTAAAGTGATACATCGAAATATTGCATTAAGTTTAGAAGTAAACTTGCATAATTGAAAAGTTTATATTTGAACTAGCACCATATAATAGGTTTAGAACTAATCAGATAATTTTTTCAATTAAATATTAATGAAATTATATGTTTAAGAGAAATTTCACTTAAGGAAATAATTCTACCCTGAATATTGTAAAATCTCAATACTAACGAACAAAGCACGTTTCTAGATTGTTTTTACATTTCACTTTACATTTTGAATAAAAGTAATTGACTCCGTGTTACTTTGTAAAGGATTATTCCATAGTACATTTCAATCTTTTTATTCAAATTTGGAGTTTAGAGTTGAATGCGTGCAAGTTCTTTCACTAACTCTAGTTATCTATGCTAATTTGAATTATGGGGAAAAATTAAGATGGGGCACGGTGCTAGAAATAGTTTAAACACTTGTAAGGATAGAGAGATATCTGTGATTAGGATAAAAAAAAGATGATGAATAGGTAATTTCCAAAAATGACGCTGTAATACGAAGTCTATTTCAGTAATAGGAATTCACCACGGGCCCCCGTTATCTGACAATACCAAAGGGCTGGGCTCCAATACCTCTGGGAAGAGTAACACATGACTTCTAACACTATAGCAATCGCGGTTTCGAATTTTCGACCTCGGTGACAACACAAGGGAGAAGTTTTCAACTAACACAGTTATTCACCGTTGGGTAAAGTTTATATGAATCAAAGTACGGAGATCATGTCCTTATTATTTATTTTTTTGGTCATTCATGATAATTTGCAGCTTCTGTTTTTACACTCTTTTGGCTAGATTTTGCGCTCACTGCAAGCCATGAAAAGTAGGTTCAGGCTGGAATGAAGAAAGAAAAAAAGAAGAGCACCTACCTACGAACCAAATTATGCCTAGCAAACGGCTTAACGGTCTTGGCGCAGAATCTTGACAAAGAACGTTGTTACATCTTTCTTGGAACGGAAAATGCTGGAATATCACGTTTACTCGGAGTTGCAGATGTCGCAAACTCGGGTGTTCAATCGATCAGCATATCAGTGCTTGCCCCGCCCCGCCTCATATTGATCACTCTTTTGCGGGTGCTGATCATCGTCCTTTGAGCACACTGATTTAGACAATATTCCTGAGTTTGATGTTTCTATAAGGTAAAATGCATGAGTTCATGTTCGTAGGATGCAAGGTTAGATACGACATGCCGGTAACCCACCATGCCGGAATCTGTTCTTGTCTGAAATCGGTCAAGTCACACTCTCCAGGCGAAATCTGCCATGTGATATGGATTTACAGTGCACGAAACTCTTACCGTCTGGCAAAATAACTCCGCAAGAGAATCCCCTGCACTAAATGCAGGAGTGATCTTCCCCCATCTCACCATTCACACACCCATCCCACAAAATTTTGGAAATGAATCCCCTGCTCTGCTGCAGAGTGATCTGCTCAAGACAGCCATCCGATCTTTGATCAGACGACTGTCTTTTTCCTTAAAGAAAGTAAAAAGGGAGCCCCTATTAAAGTGGGGCCCAGCCCCTCTCTCACAAAATCTCCTGCTCTGCTTCTCAACAAAGCAAGGGATCCGGATTCCAAATTTTTCCCCCCTATAAAAAGGGGGAAACCCCATCTTCACCATCCATTCCCTCCACTAAGTGTAGGGAACCCCAATCCAGTAACTCCTATCGATTGACGAATGACTTCAAACTAAACCAAGCACTGCAATCCACAGTGCTTCCAAGATCCTTGGGAAAACAGTTTCTTGAGAGGTTGATAGCCGTTCAATCATAATAATCAGAAGTTCACAGCCGTTCTCGTAAATTTTCAAAGCTTCTGCATGTTTAGACACTTTCAATGAGAAGTACTACAAGATACATGTGAGTAAGACAAACGGGACGCCGGAAGTGGGCCAGTACAGTCTGAGGAAACCAAACTTAACCTCTTCTTTCTTCAGGCTATGAAAGATATCTCGTCCCTCATTACCATTGTTTTCATGTTAGGTACAGTTAAGCTCTTGCGTCTTTGTTCACTTGAACTATGACTTTTCCCACGTTCGAGCTAGTGAATAGGGATCGGAAGCCTTCTAAGAAGCTCTCGATGCCGTGGTAGATCTTGTGCTGGGAAACAATCTTCTGTTGTTTGACGTGGCCGATCATTTCCTCCAGGAACTCTCCGAATCGGTTCATGTACGAAGCCAACATGAAGCCTTCCATCCTCACCTCCTTCCCCACCATGTTCAATAGATTACGCACGCCTTCTCTCTCAGTCCAAACCTTAAAAAGCACACGGATAGGAAATAAATCAACTTGCAGTTCGAAGCATTACTGGCCTCTATTGTGAACGTTGCAATTCTTCCACCCAAGAAACTTGGATTCGAGATATTTCATTTACCTCGTTGTATTGTGAGATCATGCCACAGAGAGGGATACGCGCGTGGGGATTCACGTGGTTAAGGACGGCCTCAAGCATCTTACCTCCAACATTGTCTAGGTAAATATCAATACCATTAGGGAAGTACCTACAGCAATCTTGTATCAGTACACAAATCATAATTCTTATCAATATCTCAGAAGATGAACAGGACAGGAGGCAGAGAATCCTCATTCACGGTGTTGAATAGATGACCAGTACAAAGTAAAGAAAAAATGGTCCCGAAAGAGAGCTGTAAAAAGATCTAACTATTGTCCATATGGATCGCACGATCAAATATACATTTGTTCATTAATGCACACAAACATCATGGCTGGCTGTTCTTTGTGAGTGTTCAATTGAGATAAAGTATTACAAACTTACTTGCTCAAAGCGGCATCATAATCTGTCTCGACATTGTAGTTAAATGCTTCATCATATCCGATCTCCTCTTTCAAAAACTTGACCTGCGCAAGATAGGAACAGGTATTTCTTAGTTCAACAACTCATGTTACGATCGGCATAATGATTTTTCTAAACCATCAAACACAATGAAACGCAGATCACAGTACAGAGATTATTTAAACTATAAATTGGAAGGTTCCTTTCTGTCAGCACCGGTTGGCAGTCATGCTTCGGTTATCAACAGAACCACATAAACTTGTTGTAGCTTATCATACCTCGGATAATGAAGCATGTAAAGCTTCAAGTTGCCGTCAAATATCATCATAGTATCATGACTGATGACGGGGTGATTCCTTTGCTCTAAATGATTCATAAACCTGAAACTTCTATTAACCAGAAAAGCATGTTTGGCAATGCTGAATTAAAGAAAGGGGAAGTGGAGCAGATCCTGTGGTTATTGCATAGCTAGTATCTTAATCATGATGAAATAGTTTTATATTATATAGCAGCCTGCTCTTGAAGTGGACAATTCAACTACTCCGGGACTTTCTAGCAACTAATTTTGTGTTGGTTCAAACTAACAACTACTCAAAGCCCAATCAATATAGAAAGAGCAAACTACCCATTGTACATACTTTGACATCAGAGCCAACACTGCCAACGACTCTGCAACCTTTCAATTTAGCGATTTGCCCAGCGAAAACACCTACTCCTCCGGCTGCAGCGGAGATAAAGACATTTTCCCCTGGCTTCGGATCTCCAAGCACCGCTATTCCCACCCACGCTGCAAAACCTGGAATCCCTGCATTGATCACAGCAAAGCCGTTAACCCTACGTCAATCATAAGTTATTGCATATTTCTTTCATCTAACAATATACGTTAAATTCAGAATATTTTGACTAATCGAATTACAATAAGGCCAGTAGTTGACTTCCGATTAGAGATTGGGGCTTCAGCTCAGAATCTGGCGAAACTTAATCTGTCAGACATCCCAAAGCAGTTCATGGGAAAAGGTGAAAACCATTTTCGACACCAAGCATGCTTGTAAAGATACTTAGTTCAACCATCGTGCAAAAAAAAAAAAAACAATCAAAACCGGATTGATCAAACAGCTTTCATTTCGACAAAGAAGGACTCTTTTTTGGTCCCTACTAGCCATCTGACAGAGACATTTTCCATGCTCATTTTTTCCTGTGGCTGACTACAAGAAGTTACAAGAACGAAGAGAGGAAATATCTATTGTAAACTTACCAAGAGCACTGAGATAATCAAGAACTGAGACCCCAGAATCAGGTTCAATCTTCCTGAGAAGAGAAGCAGGTGCGATGCAATACTCAGCTGCAGGAGCGAATGGGTGGATGACAATCTCTCCAAAACTAAAACCTGAGTGGTTGGACTTTATCACTTCCCCTACCCCGAATGTGGTCACAGGCTAGCACACACAAAGAAGACTAGAAAGGGTGATGACAGAAAGTAGAAGAGATTGCCAAAAACAGAAACAGAAAAGTTCAAAATGGTAGAGGACCTGATCGAGGCGAAACTGGGAGAGGTAGAGACCATCTTGTTGGGAGCTCATCTTGGCTCGGAGGTAAGGATCTACAGAGAGCCATTGGAGCCGTAGCATCACATGGTCATTTGGCACCACATCCTTGGTGATTTTGAGGTTTGACGTTCGGAGTTTCAGATGCTCAGACGTCGGCATACCTTCTCTCACATACTGTGCTAGTATCCATTCCTTGCTCTCCACTTCCATCTCTCTCTCTCTCTCTCTCTCTGTCTCTCTCTCTCTCTGTGTGATTGCTTGATTCGGATAGTTTCTGAGGGGTTTCAAACAAAAGCTTGTTTCAAGTATTGTGGGAAAAAGAAGATAAAGTGGTTGTTAGCACGGTCTCAATCGTAATATTTCTTCAATTTCTCACAAATTTAATAATACCAAGAGGATTAACATAAAAAAATATTAAATTATATCTACGGCAACTCCAAACTTTTCTTGCATGATTAGAAAATTTTTAATTTCTCAATTGTCGTCTTTGCAGCTCCAGTCCTTTCCTTGATTTAAGACTTCGTCGTTTTTGCTTCGCTCTTCCCTGACGCAAGCCTGGTAAAATATTTCATGGCTCGTTCCTGTTACGTTGGCTGACCAACAATGACGGATGGCCCAATGCTGTCTTCAACCTTGCACTACCACGAATGCAGATGCATGCAAACAAGCAAGTTTAACCCCGGAAACGCTTGGTTCTGGTCACCTTGAAGAATCATTCAGAGCCAGAAGAGGACAAGGCACTAACCTGGAAAAGCACTTGGCTCAAAATTAAAAGCAAAACACTGGAGAAACGACACTCAACTTGTTTTGATAATATTTAGGGCAACATGCCAATATATGACATCATCCGAATGCACAGCAGGAGGGAAAAAGAGAATACCCCTCATGGAATTTTCAATTCTCATTGAAACTAGTTCAGTTTACCAAATCACTATAATCTCGTTGTTTCAATTACCATCTGAGCTGAAATGTAATTCGACCAGAAAAGATTCAAAAATTTTTGTTCGAAGATGTTCAATTCGGTTCAAATTTTGATTCGGAGCGTTTTATTTTTATCACCGTGCAAGTGTAGCATTACTAATACTACGCTCAAGCAACATTGCATCACCATAAAAGTGTGGAACAGGAGACTTCGTGTCCCATTTAAAGCCACACCAAATCGAAATCATAAAGAAATTCAATCGTCATTAATGGCCCAACACCAAAAAGAAGTCATTATCCTGTTGAAAGCATCATGGTGGACCATATACTCCTAGACAGCCAGTCAGTCCTCGACAAGACAACAACTATATTATTCCTTAACATTATTTTATGAAGTCATTAACAAGCACCATTATCAGGTATTTGTCGTAATAGATGCCACTATCGGATATGCATCAGTCCATTCAAGAACGAATTATGATGGGCGGTAAAATTTTAATTAGTTATTCTTATATGTTTTGGATACTTTAGAGAGTTATGACTTAATGGGTTTGAAGTGAGATTCGTTAGGCCATGACCAAGCGTATTCCCTAACCCTTTTTAGTAGGATTGGTGCCATCAGGTGTCCGCCTCACACTTGTCATCCTGAATGTGGCAACCTATCCACATTAGGACTGTCGCATGTCATATTCCTATCAACCAATCCTCTTTGTCCTATTAGTGTAAGTACCTAATCAATCCACTCATTCAAGGATCTTTTGACTTATAAACGTAAGGATTTCGGCACTCTTACTGATCTCATCATCAAACCACAGAGAAAACTTCCGAACAAGTGATCCGGCACCCCTCACTTGTCACCTGGCATTCGGAGTCCATGAGAATTGCCCGATTCTCCTCTCACGCCTTCTCTATTTCATCCTATCTACATTGCTACTTCTGTGCCACCCTAAGTGACGGGCCTCTGGAGCAAAGCTTCTTGATATTGTGGCGACTGGTAATGCCACGAATGAAGAGGAGCGGCAGCGTGAAGGAGAGAGTTCTCAAACCGACATTTGCAAGAATATACTTAAAAATCTAGTGGAGTGAACGCAGAGAAACGTGAATCAATCACAACCACAACGATGGAGAAATAGGATGATTTTCTTATTTTTAATCTTGTTAACACAGTCATTGAGTCATCGAAAAAGCTCGTGCCTTGATCTTTATAAATGTATGATTTCATTAAGTAAATTCATAGGTTGCCCACATTGTCAAAATTGAATATTTGTGGCATGAGAATAGAGGTGAACATGGTTTTAGGGTAAAATTGGAATTTTGAGAATGGACCGATGAGAATCGATCAAGTTCCACGCTCCGAGGTGCATGTGATAGGTTTCACGTTTCAAATTTGAGGAATCTGTTTCGACAGATTAGTTCTCGGTTCTTCAACTTGAAACCTAGAATCTAACCTAGAACATGAAATAAGTCTTCATATTTTTCTGAGTCCATGTTTTCATATAGTATTTTATGGTGTATGGTGATAAGTAGTAATCTGGAATCACTAATATGTGTTTTCATTACTAGCTATATCAGTGACTAAAATTTTACTTTAATGAATGTTTTGTATTTTTTGTGCATCTAAATATGAATTGTTGTTAGAGATAGATATAAAGAGATGTTATATTTGAATTCCTAAACGTAATTATTATAATAACAGATACGTATATTTTAATTTGAATTTTTTTTAAAATTAAATACCACATTCAAACATATCTTATTTATTTATTCAAGTTTAAACTCAAATATTTAAATTGCAGATAAAAAATGTAATTGTGGGATTACAATAATTGAAACCCACGAATTTTTTCCTCATCCATATTTTCAAAATACCACATTAAATGAATTTATTTTTTCACTACATCTCGTGGATGCACCAAATCTAATTATTTGAATAAAATCACATACTAAATCACGTATATCTTTAATTTTTCCTACCTTTATTTACTTTTTACTTTCATTTCAATTTGTTAAAAGTAAGCTATTATAATTAAGAAAATATATCTAGAGATAATTTCTCTTTTTATCTCCTTTTTCAAAATTGTACTTAAGAATTTTTACCAAAAGTTGTATTGGTAAAACTAAAGCCCATGGATTTTGGGGGAAATGTGCCAAAAAAGTCATAAACCTTTGTCACTTGTGCCAAATAAGTCCTCAACTTTTTTTTTGTGCCAAATCAGTCCTAAACCTTTGCAAGTTGTGCCATATAAGTCCTTCCGTCAGTTGGTCACCGAAGGAAATATACGTGGCGCCGACTTTTCCTTTTTCTTCTTCTTCTTCTTCTTCTTTTAGGCGAAGCCCTCGTCGGCGACGGGCGAGGGCGGCGGGGCCTGAGGAGGCCGCTACCGGCCTTGCTCGTCGCCGTCAAGGGCAGGGCGAGGCCGGCCTCGCCCAGATCTGGGCGGGGCAGCCTCACCTAGCCCATATTTGGGCAGGAGCGGGGCTACCCAGCCCAGATCTCCGCCCAAAATCTGGGCGGGGGCGGCCTCACCCGACTCCCGTCGGCCACTGGCCGGCCTCGCTAGGGGCTAGCGGGGGCCGGGCAAGGCCGCCCCCGTCTCTGCCCAGATCCGGGCGGCCTTGTCCGCCCCTGTTTTAAAACTCAATTGTGAATAGGTTTAAAACTCAATTAGTATAAGTAAAAGGTTCACAACTAAATTATCACAATTGTAATAGGTGTAGCATATTTTGATACTTCTCTACTAGAAGATGTATCTGTAGGTAGAAGGGAAACTAAAGAGCACAAAAGGGGTCGAGAAAAATAGAACACGGAGCTAAATATATTGTAAAGCATATTCCAAGAGCGATTAAAGATGCAAGTCCATGTATGTTCAAACGGGAGACAGAATCGACAGAATCAGACTATAAAACCTATCAGCTGCAAAGAAGAACAAGGCGTATCGGCACGACGAATGTTCTGCTCCGATTTTTCAGGGCAAAGGAACCTTCATTGGAAACGAAAACTGCAAGCTCTTAACAAACAACGAGCGGTATTGCATGTTGATAATTGAGCGATGAGCGCATAACATACGCGAGGAGAACGTAAGACTTGCAGTTGGGAATCGATAGGGGGAAAGAAAAAGAGAAGAATGAGTTATGAATGAGACAAGTCTGACGATGCATCGTAAAACTCGCAGTTGGGAAAAAAGGATTCAGGATTCGAGCGCAGAGAGGATTTCTCAAGCAACTATAGAGACATGCTGACGGAAAGAAGAAAAACGAAACAGAAGCCGCATTCAGTGTCCTCGACGGGTTTGTTTCATTGGCAAGTGCGAGGGAACAGTTCAGTGAAAAGCAAAGGTTAAACCGTACAAACCAAACGCTCGAAAGTCCCAAGAAGACTATCCAAAGGGCCTCCCGTCTCGTGTTGTTCATTATCAGAGCTGTGCGAGAAAAGGATTGGGCATGTGATCCACTGGAATTAGCCAACTGCATGATCTTATGGTTCATAGACGTCAATGAGATTACGAAGACGATGAAGAGGAGTTTGCTTCGCAGGGTGGGTAAGCTGGCCACAGACTTGACAGAGCCCTTTCAACGTAATTCATAAATAGGGAAAGGAGACAGACCACCCGGCATCCCAGTTTTTCCTTCTTCTCCAGTCTAAAGATCCATCCTACATTGCATTTCCTCCCGACCGACATCAACATCTTCTCTCAGTTTCAGCTCTGCTTTGGTCTCTCTCTCTCTCTCTCTCTCTCTCTCTCTCTCCCCATCAGATTCCCATAAAGAATGAAGTGGCAGAAACTTATGCATGCTGTCCAGACATTGATTCGTGTTTCTATCTTGTTTTCTCATTATCCTCTTCAGCAAGGCAAGGTCAGGAGTCAGAGAAGACAGACCCGATGGCAGGTGAGGCATCAAGCTGGGCAGATCAATGGGGCACTGGTGGGATTGGTGCGATGGGAGGTGATGATGATGACAGTAGAACCAAGAAAGAGGGACACAGCAGAAGCAAGAAATCAGTTTCAAAGCGTGGATTCAGTAGAATCAAAACAGCCACGACTGGCGGGGCACAAAAGATCAAGATTGGAGCATCTAAAAGCATCAAATGGCTCAAGAATCTCCCCCACAAAAAGGGCTCTGCCAAATGATGAATGGAGAGAACTCACTGCTCCACAGGACAGTTTCTTAGCAAATAGTTTCGAGTTTCTACTTTCCTCAGTTTGTGTTTCCACTGAACCCGTTAGGGCAAAGTTCAATAAGGAACATCACATTTAGATTAAGCTAGACTGAGTTTCCTCCCAAAAGGTAGGAACGAATCTTCCTACAATACATATGTCAAGGAGATAAGTCATCTTTGATTGTAATTGAAACTGTCCCTCACCTTAACCCTACAAAATCCTTAAGCTTTTGCAAGCATCTATACCATGAAATATCTTTCAGTTTGCCACATGATATTTAAAGCTCATTACCCCGCATTGTTATGAGTAGAGAACATCTGAAAACAGATGAATCAACAAACTACTTATTCACTAGTAAACGAGTAGCATCATCAGAGTGCTTTCCCCAATATCACTTCGAAGAATCTGACAGTGCATTGAAAAGTATAGACAAGAGGGTAGCATCACTAAGTTGAAAGAGGAAGAATTTACGCATTTTGGTTTATCTACAAAGTGAGGCTATAGCTGCTGGGGGCTCCCAAAACCAAAGGTGTTCTCTCCGCTATAAGTCATGTAAAGGAAACCATCCTCATCCTTGTTTTCCTCATAAATTGCAGACATCAGTGCGGCTGAAAAACCAAAAAGATACCTCAAGTGAGATGCCGACAGAAAAAAAAAAAAAAAGCAATGAACAGAAACTGCCATCCTGGTTCGGTAAGTTGCATCACTGACCAGTAGGAGGTAGAGTGTTCTTCACAAAGACGAATATAGCCTTCTCAGCACTGAGCTTGATCCTTTTCCGAACAACATAAACAAACTGGCCAGCAGTCAAGTCGGCAGGAACAAGGTATCTGCATTCATTTTATGAGAAATTGGGTAAAGACCCACCAGATCAAATGCAAATTTATGTGGAGAACTGCAGTCCACAAGATTCAAAAGAGTTCAACCATGAATGATCCTTGAAACATCCAGCTTAAATTAAATTGTCAAATAAAATCCTCCATCATATGTTCAACTAAGCAAGCATAGTCGAAATTCATAATTAGAAAAACTTCCAAGACACAAGCAATCTTGAGTAAGACAAGTTATATCAACTAGATTAGGTGATAAGAAGCAACTTACTTTTTCTTGTCAATGTCAGGAATGTCACTTCTTTCAGCCTTCTCTACAATAACCTGTGCAGCACATGCAATTAATTTCCATGCCACAACATTACAACAAATCTTGGCATGTTGATGAGAAAGTTCTTACGGGAATTCTATCAGGATATTTCTCTCTGATTCGTGCAGATTCAACCTGCCTCTTCTCTGGTATGACAAAAGCTTATAGAGTCAGGGATAAAGTCAAATTATCATCAATGAACAGATTTTAAGACCAAAGCCAGAGAAAACAGATCATAAAATCTACACTTGCACATATAGGAGCAAGTAAGCTTTGCTCTACACAAGGTCATGAGTACACAATCCACCAGATACAGAGGAAACCATGTCAGCAGTGACAACAAGATAACTATAGAAAGAATAAGGTTTTTTGGTAGAAAAAAGCAATTGCATGATGCAAACAAAATCATCCACAATGGTATACATCTTCCAATTTTGAATGTTGGAATCACTGAAGACAACCTTTAACAAGAGTTCAAGTAAGATCACATAACATCGACAGATAACGGTCCCTCAATGATGTTTTCCGAATGTATAGCATACTGATATAATGAAAGCAATGCATTGTCTACGCCATTCATGCTTCTCCGGAAGTTTGCTGACTCTAGTAAAAGAGGTAGAAACATGAAATATATAATACATGCAGAGTCCCAGAAGAGTTACTAAACTTAGACATGTACATCAAGACTCAGAACACAAAGTTTCACCAGTTTTAGGCTCCCAAAAGGAACAATAAACACAGAAGAACGAAATCCATATAGATTGAATTTTGTCCTCATAAAGAAATTAACAATTAAAACAAGACTATAGACTCAAAAAGCTTTTTTAAAGATCCAATGATAATCCTTCATTGATGAGGAGAGACCAAGCTCTCTAACCCAAGTGCAGAGTGCATGTCCTAGAAAGTAATAGACTTTACGTGCTTCAAATTTTCCCTATAGAACTCATCCACCAGCCAAAACCCGAAACTAAACCTCAATTACAAAAAACTGAGTCCCCTATGAGATATCAAATTACCGACACGACCAACATAAAGGCCTTCAGTATGGCCTGAAAAACAATCAATGATCAACCCTAAAAAACCACCTAGAGAACAACCTGGAAATTCCGTCATATACATATCGCGCAACATTCACCAATGCAAATAACATAACATGGAACTTCTTCACCTAAACAAGCAACTCAAAAACAAAACCCAGAAACCCCCTTCTGTCATCCCCTTCTCCTTCGAACATTCAGCCATAAGCAGACAATTCAAGCTTAGCCAAAAGGCAAACAAACAAACACTAACAAACACGAAAGGCCAAAAGAAAAAAAAAAAATAAACAGAGAGAGAGAGCAAGAAAACGAACCAAGAGGGTGCTCCAGCTTGAATGAGCTTTTAGCCATGGCAGTCCTACTCCGATTACACTCTGCAGATTTCAAGCACCAAAACATCACGTCTGTGCCCCCCACAACAACCCTCTCTCTCACCAGTAAATCCACATAATCAAGAGCAGAGGAATAGATTGAAAACCGAAAAAAGAGAGAGCACTAAGAATTAAGCGTATAAAAAGGCGCTCAGCAGCATACCAGACACGAAACCAAGAAAAAAGAAAACAAGATTCAGACTTTGGGGGATCAAAGAAACTATTGATTAATTAACGACTTGGGTTTCTCTGGACGGGGGAAAAAACCAAATGGGTCAAGATCAGAGAGGCGAGAACGATCGAAATTGTAAGAATCCCACATCATAACAAGAGTATAATAAAGAAGAGGGGATGTTTTGATCGCTAAAGAAACTTACTTCTCCGTCTTAGCAATCCCAAGTTTTCCAACACGTAACCTCTCTGCGATAGAGATATAATATCGGGTTGCCTCGTCTTATACGGATTGAATTGAATTCCCACTCTTCCAAGTAAAGTTCACATCTCTTTCTCTCTGTCTGCTTCAAGGCTTTAGTAAATCGCTGTCCATGGCCAAGCGTACGTTTCGAGTCTCTAGACTCTGCTCTGCGTAAGCCGAACGAATGGGCGGGCCGGGGCTCTCTGGTAGAATGGCTACTTCGCTAGGCCCAATGGAAGTCGGGTCGGGTTCGAATATCAAATGCTAACGATAATTAAATCCTCTTTCTTACTATAATGGAATATCCACATTATACATTAATATATATAAACTGAGATTCCCACTATATTTTTCCAAAAGAGGAACATTGATATCGTGTAGAGTCTGATATTATCACCATTTTCGCACGAATGAGAAATTTAAGGCTGGTGCAACACCCCAATATGCTCCTAACTCATGTCAATTTAGTTCGCAGAACGCTCATTAGAGATGGGCAAGACGGGAGATTGCGAGTCTTTCAAATCATGTTAGATGCGCGATGCGGATCTGAGAAGTAAATTTTACCTAGTGTCGAGCTTGAAGCATTTCATTTTTTGTTTTTAATCACAGAAGACCTTCTTTAACAGATGATCTCCTACTTGGTGGTCACAGTCACAGATATGGACATGAACAAGCCGCCTTAAATTCAGGATGAAAAGGCAAGAAGAGAAAGGGGACGGCTCAATACTGCTTCTCCGTCTCTGCTCATTTCCTTGCACCTGTTCATGGCAAACCCCACTCGATTCATAAACGTCTTCGAGCCACAGCTCGAACTTCATCCGAGACGGCAAAAGAAATCTCAGCGCCTGCGTACCCTCTCTCTCTCTCTCTTTTTCCCTTGCGCCTTATTAAAAAAGAGAATGTAAAGACGAACCTATGGATGGCATGACCCCATCGAAGTGTACTCTCTTGGTAGACACGCGTTTGAATTTGTGGACTTTCTCGTAGATGACATGGTGCGAGAGCTGAAAGAGTTTATAAGGAAAGAAAGACCGTAACTCTGCACTCGATCTTAGAACAAAATAGCGATTTTCAAGGACGATGTCCAGACATTGTGCGCTCATGATAAATACTCGAAGGAGTTTCGATCCATCTCTAAGCTAATGTAGACATAGGGGACCGCAGTTTTGCCGCTGACGTTGAACAGAGATTAAAAGTCGGAGGAGAGGAAAAAAACCAGGCAGAGAAATTCACTCCAGGAAGCCGGTTTTTGTGAGGATCGCGTTCCTCACTCGGCTGAGTTCCCTCCCTTTCAATGTCCTCCCAACCCCTTCACACACGGAGAACGGAGATATCCGAGACCTTGCCAGCCTCTTGGCCACCCATTCATGGGGAGGAACCATTTCACCATCATCATCATCATCACCATGATGACCAGTCCCATCATCACCGTCATCACCATACGCACCGTGACCATGGTCATGCTCCCCATCGAAGCCATCGCTGCTCTTGTTCCCGTAGATCTTTGACCAGTCGGGGATGTTGACCGGTGCTGATGACCGTTGGCCCAGCTTCAGAGTTTCTTGATTGGCGGGTCTTCTTGGGATCGGTTTCGGGGCACTTGAGTACTGCCATGCAGATGAGGAAGCAGTGAGACTCCTGTCAATGGAGTTTCTCACGGTGGGGTTCGAGTCTTCCATTCCCTCGTTCACAACCGACCACACATCTCCCTCTTCAAAATCTCCATTGCTGCTCATCATCGCTCTCTGTTTGTTCTTCGCACAAGACCAGTAATCACCCATTCATGAAAATGCTTGCTTCCCAAGACTCTCAACTTCCTCAAAGCCCCCCTCCTTTATGAAAGTTTAACGCTTTGCTCAGCACCTAAAGCTAGTGACCCAGAAGAGAGAGCGGGGAGGTCAGGTGTGCTTAACTTGGGAGAGTTGCGGCTCTCGGCACAAATATATAGAGGGGTTTTTTTTATAGCTCACTCATGGCCATGGTGAAAAATGACAAAAGCTGTTTTAAATTAGTAGTATTGTATTCTCGTTTGACCAGCTAGGGAAATTACTTGAAAAATCAGAAAAAGAAACAATCCGACCTAAGTTTTTCAGTGACTGAATTACAAACGGAAGAAAAATGGGCTCTTTTTTTATTATTTTTCCCTCGGGAATCAGAAGGAGGGGGAGGGGCAGAGCATAATATCAGGAATCTTCCTTGCCTTCGTGTCAATAAGCTACATATGGAACAGAGCTTTTGAGAGGTGTCTCAAAAAGGTAAATTGCATGGACAAAGAAGGACCAAGAAAAACTGCCCTCTCTCTCTCTCTCTCTCTCTCTCTCTCTCTCTGTGGTCTCAATACCTCCAAGAAATGATCGGACAGACTCAGAATCAGAGGCTAATGTCAAGGCCATGAAAGCATCACTGCACCAGTGACAGAAGTTGATAAAGACTGTTACACACCCAAAGAGAGGAGAGAAAGAAGTTGAAAACGACAAAGACTAACGTATGTTTAAATGCAATGCATGAGCCCGGGTGGAGAGAAGGAGGGAGGGAGGAGGAGAGAGAAGGAGCGAGGGAGAGACAGAGACAGATAGAGAGAAGAAGTTAACTTCACTGTCCTCTTCCTAGCTAGCTGGACTCGCAGAAGATAAGAGAGCGAGAGAAAGAGAGAGATGGGTTCCTATGAGTATCTCAGTGACCATTTTAACTCATTATAGAAGTTTTACTTCCATAGGTCCAGTATTCGTTGTTTCACGGCAAAAAATTAGTCAAAAGGTGGAAAATGGTCGCTTCATCATCAATAAATACAATGATAAAGAAATGGGAGTCACCAACAGAAGCACATCGATTCATGGTGGAAAAGCAAGAGCAGCAACTTCTAAAAATCTCTAGTGGCTGCGTGCTGGGAACTCGAGAAAGCACAAGGGGAGATGAGATGAGGATTGGCTCAGCCACTGTGATACATTAATGACCTGAGGTCTCGTTTTTCATCCGGAAGATTCATTTTTTCACTTAAAAAAGCACCACAAAAACAATTTACGGCCATCTGAAAAGAGGCGGGGATGTGATTGGGAAATGTGGAGATGAACGATTGGTCTGATGGAAAAGACGCCTTTTGCACTGGTTCCCGTAACCTTATCCTCTTAACCGCACAGCAATAATACAGCTCATTCGGCAATAACCGAGCTGGGGGATGGAGAAAAGAAATGAAGCGGAGCAGAATATGCTCGCTCGGGCGAGTGAGGCGATGACATGACAGCATTGTTTTGTAAAAGTTGTGGAGTTTGAGACAGAAGAAAATTAGTCTTTTCCTTTCCCTCTAGGCCAGGGAAAAGAAGCCTAGGAGATGGTGCTGGAGTGAAAATTACCCTTCCCTAGTGCGAGGATTTACGTGATTACACACTGTCACAGAGCCTGAGTTGGCAACTCTAGGAGAGATGATAATGAAGCTGGCTTGTTAGTGGAGTGCCTTTTCCGAAACTACTCAATTCTCATGTGATTTGAAGAGTCCTTGATCACAAAGTTCAAATCCTTGTTCATCGATCGATCTCAGGAGGAGGAATACATGATTTGTCTCTGCTGTAGGTGCAGCGGCTAAGTATTCGCTCGGAAAGAATACGAAGTTTTGGCTCAAACCGTATACTTTGACCCCGATCGTGTAATGCTCTTGAAAAAGCCCGAGGAGTTGCCGATCCTTTCTACTTCATTTTGGAAATCACCACATGACGCGACAAATCCGACTATGTACATATTCGAAGCGATCTTATTGAAATTCACTAAATAACGTGGCTACTATCTATCCGTGTCTAGAGAAGTCAATCACCTTATCCATGGGGCCCCGCTTGATCTGATGCCCAATAGAAGGTCGCCATATTGTTATTTTGCGATTTTGTCTTCAAAAAAGAAAAGAAAACTTGTCGGCACAATCTAGCACTTTCCTTCCAGTCGACATTCATTTGGAGATGTATGCTATGAAAGGCTTAGGGTCTACATAAGAATTTCATACTAAGGAGGCCGGCTGTCCCCCCCATATTTTCTACATTCAGCTTCAAAAGAAATCTCCCCTTCATGTCTACAGCTGCGAGTCATATCATCTCAATTAGGCATTGGCAATGATTCGTGTGCTGGTTCAATAAGGGCCATTGCACAGTCTGGTTATTCTCCCTTTTCCATTTTGAATAATTGCAATCGGTATTATTGTAATTACAGAATCGATACGATATATGATGGGATGGGCATTTGGTTGAGCGTCCAATATAATTATCAAATCGTTTGTATATGAAATAATTACCAAAAAAGAGTCATGAATCTATTATAATTGTGCCAAATTCAATCATAAATCTTAACTTTTTTTCTATTTGTGCCCATTCAATTCATCCAATGTCGGCATGAGACGACAGGCATTGATATGGACGATTTTATAATAATATTACTTTTTTAAAATTTTAATTATTTTCTTTCTTTTTCTTTTTCTTCCTTCACTGGCCGATGAGGTTGATCTCATCAGCCCTTGTTAAGGCTCACCTCACCGTCCCAACCACGAGCGAGACGAGCCATCACCAAATTTGGCAGGCACTTGACCTTCTAGGGTTGCCAAGCTCAACTTCGCTCTAGCCACTTACAAGAGCTCACCCTTACATGAGCAATTGCGAGATCAAGCCTTGTTGGCCCTTGCCTTGACTTGAAGAGAGAGAGAGAGAGAGAGAGAGAGAGAGAGAGAGAGAGAGAGAGAGAGAGAGAGAGAGAGAGAGAGAGAGAGAGAGAGAGAGAGATTAATAAAAAAATTGAAAAATTATTAAAACATTATTAAAAATTCGATGTTAACTTCATTCTCATTATGTCAACACTGGTCATGCCACATTATCATTGGCCAGCCAAAATTAATTGAATGGACTAAAATGGCACAAATGCAAAGTGTGTAAAATTCTATTGATTAAAAAAAAGTTTAGAATTGAATTTGCACAATTACAACAAGTTTATAACTTTCTTGATAATTTTCACTTTTATATACCATCATGATTTAAGGTATCATTACTCGTCGAGCGGTGTGGCATGTCCACTGAAGTATGGGCGATGCTCAATTCTCGTGCAAACAATTTCATTAAGACATGGGAAAACCATCATCTCTTCACTTTGTTCCGGAAGCTTGATGCTATGATGACTTGGAACAACTTACAAAATCAGCATGTTGAGTTTGGCGCACGGGGGTCCCAAGAATCTCATGTGTTCTTCTATCCCTTGCTCTCTTCCCTCTCAAAGTAGGTCATTTAGAAAGGCAAAAGAGAACAAAGAACCCAGTCTTCTTTGGTATATGATGGAGCTTGTCTCCACTTGTTTACATTATCCTCACATAAGATGTGGAGCAAGCACTTTCCATACCTTCTCTCAATTTTCCATTTTCTCCTTTCGGCATACGACTCAAGCACTTTCTATACTTCACTAACGGGAAATATTTAGGTCTTGCTTTAGCAGCTAGAAATCAACCTATATTTTGCTTCACGTCCATTGGCCTTGTCTGCTTACCTTTTGCATTCCATGATGGTTAAATTGACCTTTAGTGCTAGTGCACGAGAAGCTCCGCTTATCCCATCAGCCACATACGCAGCTTTCCAGCATGTGTTTCACTTCAAGTTAGCCCTTTGCAAATAAAGTATATGTTCATATATCTAGCAAATTTTTCTTTCGTTCCCTCAACTGCACCGAATATCGAAAACTGAAGAGAGAAAAAGGCACGTCTTTTACAGTACCAAACTTAAAAAAGAAAGCAAAATTTAGGACAAGTTTCTATAAATCTAGCTCGAAGCGCGTATGCTTTAAGAAGCTACATGGTGAGAAACATCGAACACAGGCAAATTGTTCTAGTACAATCATGTCATAACAATGATGAACATAGTGGGATCACAGCATGCAAATCATTGTGTGCAAAGAAAGCATTCTCCACCATCGGAAGAGAATCTACGAGATTTAGCAAAATAACAGCACCCTCTCACACCTTCCGCATTCTCAAATCTTTTCAAGCAACGAGTGGGGTCCCGATAAGAAGCCGATGTCCATTGAATTTGCTCATCCAATCTGAGCCATCGTCCCACCACCAACACTCAAATCAGTCGCTACGCTATCATTTTCTGCAGCGTAGCGTTCAATCTTAGGTCCAATGCGGACCAAATAAGATCCGACTTCAGTGGACGAAGAGTACTGATGCACTCAAAACAATGGAGAGATTCAGGGTCAAGGAGAGGACCTTTTTGAGATGAAGATTGGGGTTGGGGAGGTGTTTCTTGTATCAAGGAAATGGACTACCACTGCACAATGCGTGATGTGAGTGTAGTTATCGTTTCAGTCTCGAAGATTAGATTTTCTAATTGCACTACTCATCTCTCTTATTGACCTTTTCAGTAAGATGAGTTGCAATTGCTTCTGTACAGTGATAAACAAAAGATTTAGTAAAGCTGATCTAAGGTCGTCTTTTGCTAGTGCTACAAGAAAGATAGATCGATGGGTCAAGCCCTAAGCTGATACTTGTCTTGCATGACTTAGATCAAGATGAATGCACCTAGTCAAGAGCTCACCCAAAAACTCAAGCAAATATACACTGCGTGGCACCTGTATGCGTGGATGTGATGGCAGTTGAATTAAATATTATCCACGGCCGAATTTTCAGCCTAATTTGCGTGCTGCATGATAGAGCTCCATGTAGTCGAGGGCTGGTCTGTTCCAAGACCAGTCTTGTTCCATCACCGTCTTACACAATGAGTTGAACCAGTTCCGATCATTGTACCAAGCAGATAATGCCCTGAGAAGCAATTAATAATTTTATATGAAACACTTCCGGAGACAAGGAGTTACGGACATGAGCATATATAATGTGAGGCAAAACCCAAAAACACATGCTATGCCTGTTCGCACTTGTGCACTGGAATATGGTGACATAGACTTGATGTAAGCAAAATCTACTCACCTGTTTAAAGCATAATCAACCCCAGCAGAATCGGCTCCATCAAAATTGAATCCATTTGGCTCCAGACCTTGTGCTTGTGCTCTCTCTTTATCATGATCAACATCGAATACCGTATCAAAAAGTCCTACAAGAGAAATCATAAATGTAATACTCCGGCTGAAATTGAAAGTGAAACTCTCTTTCCAGGCCTATGCATGCCCATATCTGTCCATGCAAACCTCACAATCAGCATGCAATCAGAGACTTTCTGAGCAAAATGTAAGTCCAGAAATGAAAGTGCGAGAGGCAACTATAAACTAATAAAACTCACGACAGGGACATAATTTCAGTAGAGGCCAGAAGTTCAAGACATGAACTTATTGAGAATTTCATTTTATTGGAAGAAATATATAAATCGAAGGGTAAGAAAAATCCACACATACACGGTCAGAAGCTGGCCATATGATTGTTGTTCGCTTAAAGTTGTTTATTAAAACCAACAGAGTGACTAAAATAATATGCAAGCACAACCCAAAAGTTACTTAAAACTGAGTTACTGCTGAAGGGACGCTGTCAACATATAACATACACTAAGTAAATTGTCTTATATAAATACTCCATGTACATACATAGTTTCTTCTCTTTTGGCCAAAGTATAAAAATAGTTTACTACATTTGGCGCTGCCTACCTCTGTCAAAATGCACATGTCCTCATTAGAATGAAGGTCAAAGGAAAACACCAGAGAAATAGGAAAAACATTTACATGAGCAACTCCAAACAAGAGAAGGATAAGGAAAGGTATAGGAAAGTAAAAAAATTCTTGGAAGCGACTCGTTGCAGAAGCGATAGCTTCCGGGACGAAGCCAAGCCTAAAAGATCAACTTGGCACAGGAAGGTAAGCATTCTTAGCTAGGAGGAGGCAAGCAAATAAAAGGAGGCATTACAGGCCGACTACTATACTATAGGCTACTTCTAGCTTCTATAGTGGCCTTTCCACTTTGGTGGAATTGCTGCTTGTATTGGTACTGAATGAACATATCAAACAAAGGCAAGCCCTTCTCCAGCCTGGGAAAAGCAGTGAACTCTAGAAGCTAGGGCATTGTTCACCATTGGACACGAACACTATTCTGTTCTCAGTGCAAACCCGCCTTAGAGATTAAATATCAACAGTAAGAAGACACTCCACAATAAAAAGCTGAAACACTTTCCTGATATCCAATTGTTTCAGAGATAGCAGGCACAGGATTCTTTTTAGATGGGTATGTACAGGAATAATATACTAACAATGAGATACCTCCAGTTTTGCGAACCACGGGTATAGAACCATAACGCATTGCTGTGAGTTGAGTCAATCCACACGGCTCAAAAATTGACGGCACCAAAATGAAATCAGCCCCAGCATATATCTATACAAATGACAAAGCCAGCTTGTAAGTGGTATGTTGGTTTGTGAGAAGACAGATTCTAAAGAATTGAGATGGTGAGAACAACAAACCAAGTGAGAAAGAGGTTCATCGTAAGTCAAAACAAGGCGAGCACGGTCACCATGAGAAGAATGCAATTGATTGGCCAAATTCACAAAGTCATTCTGTATACGAGGATCAGGAGCTGAACCAAGCAGTATGACCTGTAATCATGTGCACAACGATCAATTATCTGAGGAGGACAGCATTTCCTACTCTCTTGGTAACATCAAAAGGTCAAAATAATTAAAGGTAGGATATTAACATGCAATAACTAGAGTAATGAATGCTTCTTGCATACTTCAATGAGAATGGAGTCATCAGCTGTACATCACCTCTCTCAAAAATACAACTTACCCTTTTAGATCAACCACTCAAATCAACCCTTTTAGATCAACCACTCAAATCAGTTGATGACAACTGCCGGTAGATTTATACACAGAGGAGAGGAGTAATTAAGATGTGAAGGAGTGATCAATCAGATGAGACCATCTTGGATCATCAAATCACAAGTGCCCCATGCATTGCTTCCACATCAGCCTAATGACACAAAGACAACAAAGAGAAGCAATGACAACCTGTCCATTCCGCTCCAATGTACGCCAAATTGCATGCTTGATTAGATGAATTCCTTTCTGATGGGTTAGGCGTGTAATAATTCCAACAAGAGGAAGATCAGCCTTTTTCAAGCCAAGTCTTTGCTGCAAAGCTTCCTTGGCAGCTCTTTTTCCCTCAACAACATTTTCTGGAGTGTATGATATCTGAAACATGCATCTTCAATATAAGACAATCATATACAGTACCCATCTGGGGCATCTTCACAATCAAGGTACTTAATCAGTGTTTCAACAAGCTTGATAGTCATTTTTTTGGTAAATAACATATATGTTGAGACAACTCCAGCTACATTAGATCACAGTTGCATAGAATCTTCAATTTCTTCAATTAGCTAAAACAAAAGCATTCTTTAGCAGATCTTTTTCTTGGAAGAACTTCAATGAAGGATCTTATCCCAAGAAGAGAGGTACAGCTTAGGATGATCTACCGATATAGGCATCGGTTAGGAGCAATGATTGATCTACACCATTATACATGTGATACCAGCATATGGTGTTCCTCTGCTGAACGATGTTACACTATGAACTTTCACGGTCAAGGGAGAGAAGTCTTAGAGCAGCTTGAACTGAGTAAAATCATTTAATTCGTTTTTTATGAAACAGGAGAAAAGAAAGTAGAAAGTACCACACACTTACAGGAATGAATTTGTCATTGTATGGGTCCCATATATCTGGATCAATTCCATTCACTATGCCGTGAAACTTAAATAGGTAAGGAGCAATAGCAGGATTTCCAGAAATCTCTTTTGAATACGTGTTTGAGACCTGCAACCAAAAGAATGATGCAAATCTATGATCGTGTAATGATCAATCTAATATTACGAGCAATACCACTTCCTCCGTCAGTAATAGTAAAACAACTTCTTGATAACAAAAAGAAAAAAAAAAGGATATCAGGAGGCTACCAGTCCATTTAGAAAGTTGCACAGATGAAAAGACTTACAAAATCAAGAAAGAAAGCCAGAGGAACTATGCCCACATCCCTAGACTTTATGCCAGACATTAGATCCATCTTTTGGAAAGAGCAAATTATCAACCCACTTCAATTTATCCTCAATAAGAGAAATGTCAATCCTCTTTTAACAAGAATCATCTTAATGAACCTAAAATCCTATTTTCCCTAAAAGTCCAAACATTGCAAATATTATAAACTATGGATCAGATGAAATGAAAAGTTGAATGAACTTGATTTACTAACAGTTGTAGCCTTGTCCGAGTAAGCCATAGCTTTCGCAATGAGATGTGCCCCAAATTCAAGGTTGTGGATAGTGAAGACAATCCGAGCTTTACTAAGACCATACTGCTTATAGTAGTCCTTAAACAACCATGAGACAGGTGCACTGGACCAATCATGGCAGTGGATGATATCCTACCAAAGGGCAACAGAAAAATTTAGTCTATATTGAGGGAGAAAAACAGTATAATTTTGCATTTATGACATAAGCTTAAAAAGCATCCTTGCAATTGACAAAAGAAAGAAAAAAGGATAATTAATCTTTTCAAGAAGTGGAATCTGCCAAAGTGAATATCCATAAACCCTAATGTCACCAAGTGTACATTGAAGTATACATATGCATATTCAAAATGCGGAGGAAGTCAAATCATATGATTAGCAATCAAAATTACATATACAGTAATCTGGATGTGGAAATCCCTCATATCTCTGAAAATCATAACCCGAAGGATCAATAGCAATCAATTGATCTTACAGGATGAAAGCCACTTTGCTGTAGAAACTCTAATGCAGCATGGCAAAAGAAACCAAATCTTTCGCCATCATTGTTACAGCCATATATGCAGCCTCTCCAGAAAAATCTGCAAGGGAAAGACAGGTTGAGGCCTTTTTCCCGATGGATTTTACCATAAACCATGTACTTCAATAGAAAAAGTGCCCAAGCAAAACTTGTGAAAATGATTGCATTATATTTGTCACTAACAATTTCATCAAGAAATTTTTATATGTCCAGATTAACAACTGTCGTTAACATGTACTGGAAAATGATTATTTACTTTCAATCTAATATAAAACTAAATCTAAGGAAACCAAAAGAAGTTCCCACGCAGGTTGCATTTGTGTGTATTCAATATCCTTAAAATATCCAGTTTACATTAAACATGAGTTGCAATTATTTTCTAATGATACGGGGATAGAAAAAGGACAGAAGCAGGGGTCTAAGGAACTATTTAGCTTACAGGATCCAGGAGCATCAGTGTTGACCGTCAGATATGAATATCACAAATTCACAACTATAAAGAACAACAGCAGTTCCATGGGGAATACAAGTCATTACTCTATAGTCACTAATCAACACACATGCAATCTGAGATGATGGTCTAGAAGTTATCAGTTCCATAGCACCCTCAGAATGCAGAGCACAAGGCATCTATACTCTGATGCTGAAATAATAATCTATAAACTATTAGCAGAATTGATGATCCATCCTACCATAAATCAAGTAATTATTCCTCCTTTTATTAGCCACACAAAGTAACTTCCAGACCCACAGTGGAACTACACATTTAAGATAAACCAAGTACATAGTAAACTTCCCAGTATATGCCATATGAAAGCTGGCACATTCATTTTCCGGCCCCTTCAACTTTATCTTATATGAAACAATATTTAGACTGCAGTTTCCAACAAAAAGCCCCTTCATAGAGCTTTCATAAACAGCAGTTTCAAATAGAAGCACACTGCTCAGATTAGACATTTCTAAAAAAGTTAGCTTGTAAGAGACCCCTGTATTAAGATGGACCCATGTAATGGAGAGTATAAGTACCACAAGAAGCAAACAGTTACTACAGATACATATTTACCCGTTTTGTGGCTCCAAGAAGTACACTGAAACACCTTCCACCTTTCCATGCCAAACTTTTATTTCAGTCCCACCCCAGGAATAACTCCTGTGAAACTGGAAGTCCTTGACCTAATCAAAGGGTGTATACAGGAAGTAATTAGAGTACAATTATAGGGCCAACACTTTTGCAGAACTATTAAAGAAAGAAGACAAGTTTGAAAGATGTGCAAGCTGAAGAAGAAACTTTAACCAGTAAAAATAGCCCGATTTACTATATGATGATTCAACAGACAAGACTAATACTATAAACTATCAACAAAGATCGTGAGAAAGGTTATCTATAAAGCATTTTAAGACCTTAAGATACCACACAGAAATGAAGAGGACAATCCAAATTGGCTAACCATTTAAGCCATCTGTTACACTAAGTAGCAAGCCAAAGCATCTGATAACAATAGGAAGGAAGATTAAATGTAGCAGCATCCACCGTAGAGGAACCCTGAACATTGCAAAAATATGTCTTCCTTCACCTACGGAGATACAGGCACATCCAGAACAACTTAAAAGTTATTATTTTAGGATGCCAACTATAAGCGGTTTAGATATTCCCAAGCAATGAGACAACGGACTGCCTTATGCTTGGTCTAGAATCAACCATGTGATGCTGTCCCAATTCCAATTTGCTAATGCTAGGCCTGTTTAGGCCACGTAGTTACAAATTGCTTTCTTGCCAACCTTCCACAGATCTTAACTAACTCATATTATAAAAGGTTAATTAATGCAATAATCACAAAGACAAAGAATAAGATTTGCAGCACAATCAACATAATTAAAAAGAAAAGCGTCAGCATTGAAGCTTACATTGCTAAGGTTCAAACAGTCATACTTAGGAAGAACAATGTCAACATTGTGATTTAATTCTTGAACAGCACGGGATAGACTAGTCACAACATCACCAAGGCCTCCCACCTGCATCACATTATTAAAAGAATTTTGTAACACAATGAACTGCCTGTTATTGAACCCAAAAGAAAGCCAAAGTAGTCAGGGAATTTCATAGTATAGGTAACAGAAGATAATGGAAGCAGCAGGAAATTAACAGGCAGAAGTTGATTTTTCTTCTGGTCCTTGAGATGCAGTGCAAATGCATCTGCACGTCATCAGAATACTGCTGCAAATTGTACGACAATTTAACATGTAGGTTTACACATCTAATCATATTTAGAAGAAATCATATCTGCTTTAAGAACCCAAAACTTACAACCACCAAGCTTGTTCAGTTTCAACTTCCAAACTTTCCTCATTGAAGATGATTCTTCAACATACAATATCTGGAGTTGACAAATGGAAATTTAACATGGCCAACCCCTTCAATTCTGAAAGAACTGTTAAACTTGTGCTTATTATTTTCATATGCAGCAAATATGAGACAAAGATGGGAGTGGGTTCACAAAGGTACTGAGTGGAGATCCACAAGGAAGAAAGCCTACGAGATGCTAACTATCAAAAAGGAGCAAGAACAATCGTTTACAATATGATGGCATATTCCAGCAAGCTCGCAATGATGTGCCATCCTTAATTGTCAAGGAAGAACCCCACCATCCTTTTAACAGCATCCAATGAGAACAAGCCAATGGAAGACTTGATATATATCTAATGCCAAACAAGAACTGCTCAAGTTCATCCCAATCCCCATGGTGCAGCACATTATAGACCATGAAGGGTCCTCTGAAGGGCCATGGTGATGGAATATTTTTACTTCTCCGGCTATTCATCCACAGTGCAGAACAAATAGGCAATATGATAAGCAAAACCCTACTTCAGGTTTTGAGAATTTTTTTTGTGAGAATAGTAATATGTGTAAAAAACATCAAATCCATGTCCGTTACAACTCTGATTGCATTGGCACTCTCAGGTACTAAACAATAATCATGCCCTGAGAAAAGGATAAAGACTACTGACAAAAAAAACCACTAACTTGTCTCCAACTAATTGGAGTTGGTTACACAGATATCTTTGCACTTTTACACTCTCTTTAGTATCAAATCTCAACTCAATGCTGAACAAAATGAGAAATTGAAGTTGTTCAAAGTATTTTCCAGGAGTAACCAATGGTCAAAAGTCAAGAGAAAAACAGCCAGATAAAAGAGCGTGAATCAGACAATCAATAATACCTGGAATCACTACACAGACATTACCTTCGCAATTGGGGCCAGTTCAACTGCAATGTGTACTATATGCATTGGCGGCTCCCTCATTAATCCTCCAAACACAGGTATGTGGTAGTCCATGCCATATTTGTTGTCGAAAATCCCTCCATCTTCTCTCTCAGAGAACACGAAGTCTATCATGTAAGCATCCAATGGAATTTTCACTGCAAAGCAAGTCAACATGCTAATTAACTTGCATGTGATAATGATTGTAACTCTTACTGATAAGAGTATTCAGTGTATGTCAGTCAATTTGTCATTAAGCAGCACAAGGACACAATTGCTAAGAAAGTTTTCTCTCCTATAGATAAGCATGATGGAGTCATGATGAGCTCCAACAATATCTAAAGAGTTCCTCCATGCTGTCACACTTCATTGTCTCTCTTTCAGCTTTAGTCAACAGGTTACTTAATAGAAATTATTAAATCCAATAACACTGAAACAGTCTGAATACTACAGACAAGTTCTTGTATTTGTAGATTTGACTTTAAGACTCACCAGTGGTTTTTACATGAGAACCATTTTCTGTAGGTACCATTCTCTGAGGTGGCAATGGTCCATTCCGGTGGGTCCAACGGTTGAAGGAGCATCTGAACCAAATTTCTGACTTTCCATGCAAGACTGTGTTGGCAGGGTTATAAAACACTGTTACAGTATCTCCTGCTTTTACATCAAGGGGTTCAGTGTAGACTACATGCTTTTGTGACAACAAAAATGTCTTCAAAGTTCGTTCCTTTTTTTCAGCCTTCATACATGCTGTTTTTTCAGCCTGTGACAAGAAAATAGAGCTAGACATAAAGATCTAGGAATCAGATATGTCTCTTGGGGTTGTGGAAAATAGAATTTCAATAGATTAATGGGAGAAAAGAAAATTCCAAAACTTCTACCTTATTGTTGGCAATCATCAAGGGGAAAGAATGACATGCACAGTGAAGATTTGCTTAAATTTCGGAAAGAATGACTGGCTGATTAGATAAAAAGGAGAACTGTTCTTAAAATGACTATTGAGTACGTGATATAGTACCCACTATCGAGAAATTTCAAAGTCGTCGGAAAAATTCAAATAAAGTGACCTTGGTGCGTATAGCTTCCTCTCTCAACCTCCTTTCTTCCTGAAGTTTCCTATATATTTGGTGTTCCTCCTCAACCCAGGACAACTCTTCAGGTATACCATTTGGAACAATAGCATGAAAATCCTGCCGGTGATTGTTATCATAGACAACAGCATTGTGTGGCAGCCCATCAGCAAAAACCCAATCCAATACCACTGCTCGATCAGGTACCACCACTAAAGAACAAATAGAATAGTTGGTCAGTAAAATGAGATTGCACCATCATTCAGCAGTGACACATAGGTAGACAATTTTATATGCCTGCTGACCAAGCATAGTAATTATCTAGATTGAATCAGTTGCATGGAGTTATCTGTCCTTGTCAACAGTTGATACATTTCATACTGTAAAAACAATAACTGGAATTTCGGTTAGCTTTACTCTTAATTAGTGTGGCTTTGTAGAAGCCTTCTAAATTCATGTGAACGTCCTTAGGGCACAAGTGGAAAGCTCAGAGATACACGTTCCTAACACCAAGACATTCAAGCTTCTTGTGTTGACACATCAATGCTCCATTATCCAGCAGTAAAATCCATATCCTTCCAATGGCACACTCATAAACTACTTGAAAAGTGAAATAACAATCAGTATGTTGCCCAAAAATCTTAAGAGGTTTCATGACAAGCCTCCGGTTCCTTTGCCAAACACCATGTGCATTCTGAATATGAAACAAATAAGGTATCCAATGTCTCCTATATGATAAAACGTGAGATCAAAGACCTACGTTAAAGCCGACCTGCTGTGTGTAATATTTAGTAATTGTAAGTCTCAGATCAAGATGCACTGACACTTATATTTGTAGAGTGGTATGTCATTTACTACTGTAAGGCATCGATAACTTAACGGTTAAGAAGAAGAAACACTGAGGAGGAAGAAGAAAGACGAGTAGCAATATATTACCAATCTTTGATGGCCAACCAAGTGGGCATTGACATTAACTTCTCTACTCCCAATTCTATCGGAAAAACTAGCTGAAGCACTCATTCTTTTGCAATGATTTGTCTATGGCAAAGAAAAAGTAAAAGAAATGCCATATCTCCAAATCATTAGCTTGTACGTTCGCTTTCCTATTTAAATATGTGTAGATGTATTTCTGGAGAAAAAAAGATATCCTCAATGCTAGTAAGAAGAGTATAAGAGACAGACAAAAAACCATCTGCAAAGTGCCTTAGGCAACATTCAAATAATGAAGTCTCCAAGAACACAAAGTACTACTATTGTGATTTTTATCATGTCGGCAACAGCATCCAAAAATTAGATATGATGACTGTAAACTCGTACCTTTGGCATACCACCAATCACCATCCTTCCTCTCAGATTTCTCAAGCCTTTCAGCAATAGTCAATCCATCCTTCCAATTGTTATGCCCACCATGGATCCACAGTTCATTAGCATGAGCAAGAGGACCTGAGCTTCTATTATAATATAATCTCACCATATCATCACCCTTAAACTCACTAGGCTCTATGTACCAAACATTATCCACTGACTTTGCAGCCTTTTTTATCAACTCGTGTAATGCCTCCCTTCTCTTTTCTACCTCCACTCTTGCCTGTGTCCTATCTGCTTCACTAGCAGCCTTCTCTGCCTCTATTCGTCTCTGCTCTTCCACTTTTCTCTCTCTTTCAGCTTCTTCTTTCGCAAGTTGCTCAAGTTCCCTACGTTTTTCCTCCAGCAAAAAATCTTCAAAAGCTATGGGGTTCATTGCACCTTCCACAGGTATGCTAAAATCCTTCTTATCATTGTTGTCATAGACATTTTGCCCGTTAAAGAACACAAAGTCCATCTTATATGCTTCTTTGGGAATATGAATCAGGCAAGACCACCAATCGCCACTGAGATGGGTCTTGCTCAGCCTCACAGTAAATGATTTCCATCGCCAGTCATTAAAAGCTCCCATAATCAGAACATCTGGCTCATTACTTAGAGTTGACAAGCTTCTATTAAGAAAGATTTCTATATCTACATCAGGCTTCACCACTGGAGGGTAAAAGAATAACTTATTACCTCTTGCAAAGCTCTCCATGGCAAGCCTCTCAGTTTCTTGCTTTCGAAGATTTGCCTCCATCTCAAACTTTAGAGCAGCTTCAGCTGCTTGTCTTTGAAGATTTGCCTCCATCTCCAACTTTAGAGCAGCTTCAGCCTCTTGTTTTTGAAGATTTGTCTCCATCTCCAGCTTAAGAAAATCCTCACGGATTTTCTTCTTATCCAGCTCAAAACTTCTTACTTTCATCGTGTCATCATCCTGTTCATTGCTCTTTAAAGCATCCCCATTATCATCCACAACATCAGCCACATCATCGGTATCCCTTGTTGAAGCGACTTCTTTCTCCGATGATTCCACTACCTCCTCACTATTCCTGACCAGACTGCCATTCTTCACAGATCTCTCTCTTTCAGTAGTCAAAGCAGCTGAATCAATGCTTGCTGTTGTTGCATCCTTGAGGTGATCACCAAACTCAAAATCTCTCTCCTCATCAATCTCGTCTCTCTGAATTAGTTCAAGATCTTGTTCTTCATCAGAATCAGATTTTAAGTCGAGTGCAGAATGCTCCAGAGTTGGATTACTACTACCTTTCTTCTGTCCACCTTTCTCCGTATCCCTCTTCTGTGTGCTGGTTCCAACAGGAGCTTTGGGCGTGAATCCCTTTGGAGAAGATCCTCTGGGCCTTGCACTTGACATTTTCCGGTTTCTCTTTCTCGAAAAATCTATTTGCAAGATTAAAGGAATCTATATTATAATTTCAACAGCTAGGGACGACTAGAACTTATTAAAGTAGGATGCTGTATCGGATGATCAAGTTCACCTGCACTTGCAGCAGTGATTCGAGAGGAAACTCCATAAGAAAGATTTCCGGTTTGCCATGCAGTAAGCTGATGGAAAAAGAAGTTTAAATTGGTAATCAGCGAGTAATTGTTCGAAACAGTAACGTTATCATCAATCATATATTACAAAAAAAAATCCTAAAAGAAAATTGATGCTATAAAAAATTGAGCTACTTGCAAATCTCGATTCCTACAGAAGCAATCTTCTAATCAGTATCCAAATACTCCGAGCGCAACCTCGAACTCAGGCCAAGAGCAAAATTCTACTCGACGACGAATTCCACGGTACACAGCACAGAATCGGACAGACCAAATGAACACCGGAGAGAAGCAAAGCAGCAACCCGTGCGGACGGAACTCATCGAAGACCAAGACTTAGAACGAGAACCCCTACAGAAACAGCACGACGAATGGACAACCAGCGAATACAGAGGCGGGAACCGAAGCACCGACCCGCGAAGGAGCGCTCGCTACGCGAGGCTCGATCTTCAGCCGGCCTCCCTCGCCGAACGCGGCGCCGCAGCTCACCGGCCGCTGAGCTGGAAAAGCCATCTCCATTATCTCCACCGGCGACGGAGGAATCACCGGTGAAATCCGATCGGTCAACCGAGCGAGCTCAATCTCGCTCCAGAACGAAGCATAATCGAAATGGTGATTGAAAAAAAAAAAAATTGCCAAACAAGTGTGCGAAGTTCAGTGTCTCTGAAACGGCGCCAAAAAAAAGTCCTGAAATCTCAGCCATAATTGGGTCCCTTCTACTCTACTGTGCATATGCGGTGTAGGGGAATTAACCTGGATATGGAGGAGCGGACCCTTGATTCGGAAAACCTTTTGAAGGTCTGACTGATCGGACGGTGGATGAAACACATGCTGATCTGCTCTGTTTAAGATTGGGTGTAGGGTAGGAGTCGCTGGAGATATTTGTCAGATTTCGATTTTTTCCTTTTTTCGAATGATTAGAGGCTGCGAGTCCGCGAAAGTAAAGGGGGTCCACCAGAAATTGCCTCCACGAATGGAAACACGCCACGTGGGGACAAACTTGGTGTTGAATCGGGGAATGTCTCCTTGTCGATGCTCTGTTGTTCTCTGTCAGTTTTAACTTGGGAAAACAATAAAAAATGTGCATCGACTTTAACTCATTATTCCATAACACGATCCCTCAATTATTCCATATCTAATTTGTTCAATTTGATTTAGTAATTTTTAGTACATATTCAATTTAATTATTAAATTATTTCTATAACATTTGTTTGATCAAAGCATGTCAATCTTCTAGTAATACAAGGGACTTGGAAATCAAATATGGAATTGTTTACCCCTCTGCACCAAATCACAACCTATGCATATCTAATCATGAATCGGCGAATGATATAATGTCACTGAGGCAATAAGACCCATCCCTAAAAGGGTAGATCGCACTGGATTTATCTTGCCTTCTTAGGGACACTGCGCCGAGGAAGCAATCAAACAAGATGCCAGGATTGTAAAGGGACAATGAAGCCCTTTTGTGTAAGTATCCATGCACGTGAACGCAAGGATGTAAAAGCGTTGCCGGTGAGAACATGGGACAATGTCATAAATTTATAGAGCTACCTACTTTGCTTATCGACTTGACCAGATCCTAAAATTTCAATCACTTAGATTAGATTAGGGCTTCAATAGTGTAATAGTCTTTTGTCCCATTGTTAGAGTGATAGCAATTCGTGAGTCACAAGTTCTCCAAAGAATAAGCGAAGCGTATCCAAAGCTTAACAGGTCATGTCAAACATTGACCCTCATCTCGAATCGATCTCAAATCCAAATCGCTTTGGACCAATTCAATTTAAATCATCCTTATCTAATCACAACTTGTGGATGTGTCCACTAGGATCATCCCCTACATTGGCTGAAACTTAGAGACTCCCTCATCTTTGGATTTCGGTCAACCTTGGTCAAACTCGATCGAGCTTGTTCAATTTAGGTCAAGATGGGCGCCAATCTTGTTTCTTTACTTCGTCTGGGCCAATGGGGGCAGGACTTTGCCCAAACGACCGGGGTGATTCCCAGATAAGGAAAGAAAGGTGCTGGTAAAAGTTGCCGACCCATTCGCAATTGACCCAAATTCCAAGTCCCACAAGAGCAAAAGAGCAGGCCACTGGCTGAATTGAAGATGGACACCCGCACCCCTTTGCCAGTTTCTGATTGCTACCACAAGATCAGCACCAAAGCATGTGAGGCTAGAAAGCTCTAGGAGATCAAAATCATGTTTCATACTCCTCAGACTATTCCATTCAATGCAAACAGCTTCAGTTATACGAGCTCGGTCTTCCGAGGGTTGAGTAAATATGAAGATCCTGGGGCCTAATAAGCCGTGGAGGAAACAGATAGTTCAACATGTATGACTAGGAAGGAAAAACGATGCTTTTGGGGGCTTGACATATACCATTCATGTACTTCCACCAAGTTTCGTATGCTTTTCTTGTCGAGTTTGAATCTCGGGTGAAGTCATGATCTGATTACAGCACAGTCTCGAAAGCAGACAATCTGACATGCTAAGTGGCAGCGAAGTTCTTGAAAGGGTTTTGGTATTGGAAGTGAATGGAAGTTTGTGTAAGTTCTCGAGCCGAGCATCAGCGCTCGCTGGCAGCGCAAGTCATTTCCCATATTCCACCGACAGAGCCCGGAGTTGCGGTTACATGTGATCCCTGAGTTGCTTTTTCTGAGACCATTTAATTAAAGGTTATGTGCTGCTCATAGTTGCAGCAGTGCTGTAGTGCTTTCATCAAGCAACAAAACCATGTGATCCAGTTCTTCCAAGAATCTCAACCAGGACAATACAATTCTATTTGGTTATATAAGCTCTGATTCAACGTCTTCAGGGCCTATGACCATCTCTAATTTTCTGCTGATAATCTGACCTGGCTTTCCTCAGAGTAGACAATCAAAAGCTACCTCTTCAATTCAGCATCGCTATCTGTTGCGTTGCTGATGGCACTGATTCTCAGCAACAAGCTGCTCAGCTAAAGATCCTACAAATTATTTAAGATATGATGATTAGACGAAGTTCTTGACGGATAGAGAAAACGGTCTCTACATCATCTACTATCGCTTGGGTTTCTCTTGCAGTAGGAGTCAAAGCATGCTATTGAAAATGGTCCTCCATAATCGCTCCAAAAGTCTCTTCACTTAGTGACCAGCTAGCGCAGTGTAAGTTTTACATTCTAATGGGTACTATAAAAAAAGGCCGGCAAAAGGGGCTTGGTTGATTCCCCACAAAGAATTGAATCCTCAAACGGCGACTTGTGAATATTATCATCAAGGATTCTAGTATCAGATTAGTCACCTTCTTGTTGGTAGTTTGCACTCTTGTAATTATAGACACTTCTTTATTTTCTTTTTCTGGGTCAATGTGGGCAGGACTTGCAGATATAAATGGGTGGAAAGCTGAACGAAATGCAAGTAATTCTTCTACAGTTTACGCCTCCTCATGGGAATGCAAATGTATCGGCAACACAAAAGGAAACGAGACGTTGCAGTTTTCTCAACTCCCAATAATGAGAAAAAGGAGTACACATCGATCTGCTTGGAACAATCTCTAATCTCATAGCCATTATTCAATTCTTTTGGTTTTTTTCGTTTCCAAGATTGATAAAAGTTGACCAAATGGAATCCCAACAGCTGCACAAGTGTTTCATTTCTTGCAAGCGGCCATATGAGTAATTAATCCTTGTCTGGAGAAACAATTTGCAATGGTTGCGTAAATTGTCAGGTTGGATTCCACAGCTTCAATGATATCAAGTTCTACTGCTTCCTTGAGGAACTCGAGTTCACTTAGGAATATAATCTTTAGTGGGTTGCTACATCATTCACCAATTAGAACAACCAAGTTCATGTTCGATATCATTTTCGTAAACAAAGAGTGAATAAGATATTATGCCCTCAAATAACCGGTCTCTTTCGGTCATTCAATTTGCATCAGCAACAAGAAAAAAATCACTAATTGGTCTCATGGGGGCATAATCCTATGGCATTAGTACGGTTGCATGGATGGGGAAACTACTTGGCATCACAAGTGCATATCAGAGTGAGTTCTGTTGTGCCATGAAGTAAAAATCTTGAAGAGGACCGCCTCGTTTAGCCTTATCAATAAATACACAAACACCTGTGCTGAAGCTTGGTGACTTGTGCTTTGGTCATTCCGAGCATGCCAACTCGAGAAACTCACAGAACCCCCCTCGACAAGCCATCAAAGGAAGACAACTACCATTCTTCTCTTCCTCAACCACCAAAATCCATAACGCCAGAGGAAAAAGGAAAAACAACATTAACATTATCAGTCAATCAGTCCGCTTCTTTACAGTCACAAATCTACTGTTTTGGAAATTTCAAATACACCTTCTCGTGATTTCTATCGGCAACTTTGTTGTAGTAGTGATGCGAGATAAAGACCACAGCTCTCATGGAAGCACTGCAGAAGGTACCTATTTTAAGTTGACTAGTTTAGAATTCAAGGTATTTTTAAAGCTTAGAGAGTGATAATAGCATTCTTCCTTCCTCTCCATATTGCTCTAATAATGAGGAAAAGCAATGCCTTCTTTTAGGGGCCAAAATAGAGGACTCAAAGGTTAGTTCTCTGAAGATGAGGAGAAACTGATTGCTAGGATGTTCAGCTTGGTGGGAGAAAGGTAATGTGATTGCTTCATTAAACGTTGTGAGATTACTTTGGCATCATATCTTTGTGCTTTTAGGCGGTCACTTATAGCTGGGAGAATCCCAGGAAGAGCTGCAGAAGAGATTGAGAAATTCTAGGCTTCAGAGCACTGTGCATCTAATCGTCAAAAATGAGTTAAGAGGTTAAAAAATGAAGCAACAATTGCACATAGCTTCTCTCTCATAGACTTATGTAGATAAATTCAGTCCTCCTTCTGCTTTTATAATAAGCTCCTTCGGCCATCAAATTCAGTTTTTCTTGGTGTTGGGGCGTCATTCCCACAAGGTTTCATGTGACTAAGAATGTTTTCTTTAGTCATGATTAGGACTAGCTTTCAACCTCGAAGTACATCGATAAACATTGTTTAGAGTGGACCGTTTGCATATTCATCTTGCTAAGATATAAAACATAACATATAGTGAAGGACTAGCTTTCAACCTCGAAGTACATCGATAAACATTGTTTAGAGTGGACCGTTTGCATATTCATCTTGGTAAGACATAAAACATAACATATAGTGAATTTCATATTGTACAGATTTCATATCTTGCCCGCTCTAATCTGGTAAGTTGGAGAACATTGATGAGCCACAAGATCATTGTGCTATCCACTGGATTTATTGCTTTCCTTTGCTGATAAACAGAGAAAATTGATTAGGTCTAATTGGGATTGGAGCTAAAATTGAGGGTTTTTCTAGGAAATTGGGCAATGGATTCAATCCAATTGAGGGTTTTTGAATGTATTCACTGCACACTCTGTCCAATTTTATGCATTCCGCCACGAAGCCAAATGCGACGTCATCTTTCTCCATTTGTCCTTGAACGGAATAATAATTTTAGTGACTATTGTAGAAGATAAAATTCGTCAAATAAACCGATTGATTATTTTTAAAAAATAGAGTCGAAATGATTGGAAAGTTGCTCATATTTGAATAACTACATATATAAGTGATCGCGGGCTCAGATCGGGGTGGGGACAATTGGAAGCAAAAGGCAATGCTCATTTATTCTTTATTTTAGCTAATTTATTATTCCAGACATAGATAATTAACATAATAATATCAGCATTTTAATTAAGTTTGGCCTAGTTCAAGCCCTGCATCTGTTAATGTAAGTGCGAATTATTATATGCGTAATTGTCGAAAAAGTTCTAAATCTTTTACAATTTTATCAATTCAGTCATAAATCTTTTTTTTTTTTGCTAATTCAGTCATAAACCTTTTGCAACTTTACTGATTCAGTCATAAACCTTTTTTTTATCCATTTAGTCATAAATATTTTGAAAACTTGCCAATTCAGTCATAAACTTTTTGAAATCTTGCCAATTTGACATTGAAATTTCAATGTTTAGTACTGAATTAGTAATATTTTAAAAGTTTTAGAATTGAATTAGCAAAAAAAAAAAAGTTTGAGATTCAATCAGCAAAGTTATAAAATGTTTAGGACTGAATTTCCATAAAAGAAGAAAATTTGTGATTGAAATGACAAAGTTGCAAAAAATCTAAGATTTTTTCGACAATTGTCTCAATTATTATAAATATATATTTTTTTGGCCAAACAGAGAATTATTAGCTGAGAATGATGCCAACACTTTTTATTATTATTTAAAGTTGGATCGTTGCTGAAGACTCAACATAAAGTGAAGCGTCGGTGGAGAAGCTGCTTAGGTGTTTAGTTGGCTCCAGCTAATATTTGGCTTCCTAATTAATATGGGCTGAAATTCTGATTTTCTTTTTCTTTTTGTAATGCTGGGTAATACCCCGATTTATTCAGAGTAATGAATGTTTTTACGGCCAAGAATCAGTCGAGTCGATCAAGGTTTAGCGTTAGGTCACGCCTTAATAGACGTTGACCATTAGTCCGAACTCCCGTCGATGCAATTTTCTTAAGGCCATGCCAAGGACGTTCGATCGATAATTAGATTGTTAGACACAAAGAATATGATTTCACGAGCTTGTAGGTTGATACTATGTAAAATTTCACGTGATTCCTGTCAACTAATTGAAAGTTAAATCACTAGCAATTAAAACTTGTAACACAAATTGCACATATCTCTGATCCAGTAGACTTTTAAACCTAAGTAGAAACTCTGGTTTTGTGTAATCTACCCTTCAGTAGTACATGCTTACACTAGTAGCACCAGCAGCACCCTAGCTCAAGACCTTTGCCATTCTGGAATCCCCCATATACTTCAACATCATATTAGAAAATCTCCAAACATAAAAGAATGCGACAATGCTTTTGCTTTCCTTAGCGTATTGCATTTTATCTCTTCATGACCATCTTCATTTGTCCTCTGTTGATATCTTATTCCTGCTAGAAAGGACTTCTCACCTACCACCTATCATATCTAATATCAGGACGCCAAATAAGTGACCGAAGTAATATAATTTGGTGATTATTATCTGGTGTGGTCATGAAGTGACCAGAAAATCAATACTATGCAAGCACAGTTTTACTAGGTTCATCATCACGCGGAGCAATTAATTTATGTGAAGTTTCCTGGCTAATTTTTAGATGAGCCATGACCCATCATTAATGTCATCCCCAATCGCAATTATGAGAAATCCCACTTACGAAGTGGAAGATGACCTTGACTCAATTGAATTTCAATATCAACGACCTAAGCTAAACCCACGTGGAGATTCGTGGAGGTAATTATTAGATGGAGTGATGATAAATGCAAGGGAACTAATTATATTAATGAAGCATTCTAAGCTTTTCCTTCTCTAGCTACAAGTGAAAATACGTATATAGCTCAATCTTTCTGCGTTTAGTCAATAAGTTTCTTGAAGCCGCCTAACTCCTATTCCTGTTTGAACGGAGATAATGATGTTGGACTTTAATTGATTTTTCTCACATAGAAGGGGAAAGAATAGCCAGATTTTCTTTTCTTGGATCTGGATCATGCCAACAAGACTTGACAAAAAGTTGCCGATGGATTAGCAATGGAATGATTTTCCTAAGTAGATGCCATTAGTACTTTGTAACATAAAGACAAGCAATGGATGGACATGGGAAGGTTCCCCTGGGCGCTTCATCTGCACTTCTTCAGATCTTCTCGGCGTTCACCTTCTCCAACTTGTGGAAAAAGCTTTCTACCCATCATCAATGTCTCTAGTAGGGCAATGAAACCCTAAAAAGAAGAAAGGCAATGAAAGCCCACTTGAAAGTGAAAGGCGTCCCAGCTTGCACGCCTTTTGCTCCTTTAGGTGGTGCCCTTCTCTTTTAATGGGAGAATTAATGATTTCAACATATTTTGTATTTGAACCAATTATTGACCAGAAGTGCAGCAGACAAGACTTGGGACCTTGTGCTTTAAAGCTGGTTGTGTGTAATTGAGCTAGAGGTAGTAATTTGTCCACCATTGCAACTGGTCAGAAGCCATGTTACGTTCTTGATAGTTGTATTTGTCTTGGTAGCAAGGAGTTGAGGGCGCATTGGGAGTGAGGCTATATTAGGTTAAAGGCCTTGTTTGGGAAGAGAAAAAGTGTAGGTTTTATTAGATTTTCATGTGTCTATACTCATGTAATTCTGGTAATGTTTGACTGCTCAGTTTTAATTGCTCTATATTGTTGACGATTAAGTTGGGAAAGGTGCGTTACTTGTAAAACCACGAACAAGTAATTAATCTTGCGCCGCTGATACTCTTTCTCACTTTGACCAAATGGCTCCTCTTTATTTCAAGCTGGCAAAGTAAAAGTTAAATGACTTGTCTCTTTATCATCTACATAATATCCTTATAAGTTATCGAGTGACAAATCGAGTGAATCGTATAACATACTCTTTACAATGATATAATCCTGATAATTCTGATGAAGCATACGTAGCTTGTGAGTGCCGAGGGGACATAAGGTGTAGAGTTGATATCAAAACGCTCTTAGGAAGAACAAAAAGAAGAAAGAAAATTCAACAAAAGATGATAAAGTGATAGGAATGGTGAAGTTCACTGCTTTCACTATATAAGAAGAGCTCAAGAACTAGCAAAGAACGCCTAGTAGCTTGAAAAATGGCATCCAAAGCTCTCATCTTCTTGGCTCTCTTATCTCTCTCAGCAATGTCACCGAGACCTGCCATTGCAGAGATCAATGAGAAAGACAAGCCTGGTCTTGTGATGAACTTCTACAAGGACACCTGCCCTCAAGCTGAGGACATCATCAAGGAGCAAGTCAAGCTCCTCTACAAGCGCCACAAGAACACTGCATTCTCCTGGCTGAGGAACATCTTCCATGACTGTGCTGTTCAGGTACCAAACCCACGTCGTGCTTAACATCAGTTCGGCTCGATTTTTTTCGGGTTTAACAAGCGACGTATGTTCAAAAGAAAACAGCTTTTACGTTATCTTTCACTCATTTTCCAGTAGTTTTGTGCTCGGGTTCAATCAATGAGCCTTATCTGGAGTTAAAGAACTCAGATCTCGGAAGTGAGGCTTGTCGAGCAAGCAAAATGAGAAATTATCAAACTCGACCTCGATCTCCAATTTTCAGAATTCAGATTTGAGATTAAGAAGAGTACTATGCTGGCTAAACTCGGCTCGTTATTCACGATAGTGTTTTGGAAACATCATTTGCCTAGTGTGACGTTAATGCAGTCATGTGATGCTTCGCTGCTCTTGGACTCAACGCGGAGGAGCTTATCGGAGAAAGAAACTGACCGAAGTTTCGGTCTAAGAAACTTCAGGTACCTCGACACCATTAAAGAAGCTGTGGAGAGAGAGTGCCCTGGTGTTGTTTCCTGCGCGGACATCCTGGTCTTGTCTGCTAGAGATGGCATAGTCGCGGTACTCGCTCTTGTTCTTGTCCTAAATATGATTTTTCAGTGCGAATATATAGAATCTGTAGATTTTTCCTTCCTGTGTTTCTCTTTAATCTCTCTGTCGTATATGCTCTGCCTATCTACCAGTCCTCTTCTTTTGTTTGGAGTGAACCAAATTTCTGTCTGTACACTTATCCTTTCAGCTAGTGTTTGCTAAATCTGGTAAGTTCACATTTTGCTAAATCTGGTAAGTCAACTTTGCCATATTTTACCCTTCTTTCAATAGCTTGCCCACTTGTTCTCATATGGAATTTCAAGAAAATTGGTGAAATCTGGTCTTGAGTTTTACTCTCTGAGCAGCTCGGAGGCCCTCACATTCACCTGAAAACTGGGAGGAGAGATGGTAGGAAGAGCCGAGCTGATGTGATCGAACAATACCTTCCAGACCACAATGAAAGCATTTCAGTGGTGCTTGACAGATTCGCAGCCATGGGCATTGATACACCGGGAGTGGTTGCTTTACTAGGTAATTTACTATATGATGCTAGTGCTTCGTCATGAGCTTTATCTTCCTAAAGTTGTTTAGCCTGCATATTGTAAAATAAGTAGGCATGTTGTGTTAGAATAATCTTAGTTGCTTGGTTGGTGCATCATTCTATCTCCTGAATTTGTCTAACAGGAGCTCACAGCGTGGGCCGAACACACTGCGTCAAGCTGGTTCACCGGCTCTACCCGGAGGTCGATCCTGTGCTGAACCCAAACCATGTTGAGCACATGCTTCACAAGTGCCCGGATGCAATCCCAGACCCAAAGGCTGTGCAGTACGTGAGGAACGACAGAGGCACGCCCATGGTGCTGGACAACAACTACTACAGGAACATACTGGACAATAAGGGGTTGTTAATAGTGGACCACCAGCTTGCCACTGACAAGCGGACCAAGCCCTATGTAAAGAAGATGGCCAAAAGCCAGGACTACTTCTTCAAGGAGTTTGCAAGGGCCATCACCATCCTCTCCGAGAACAACCCTCTCACTGGTGACCAAGGTGAGATCAGGACACAGTGCAATGTTGCCAACAAACACCATTAGAAGGAGAAGATTGTTTTGCCTCCTTTTGCTTTTGCTTTTTAGGTTCATCTATGGGAATGGAAAAAAAGAAGTGCGCATGGTGTGAAGATTGTGCAGATCTTGTCACCCTTTTCGTGCATTTGTTTTCTGCTCTAAGTTGGCATAGTTATTGTGGGTTGTTGTGCTATCCATGGTGGTTATGATGCATGTGTCATTCTGAATGTTGACATATCTATTCATGAACTTTTGTATGCTGCTTTCCTTTTTTCTCTATCTTCATGATGACGGAGGCATATTGGTCTTCAAGAAAGAGTGATTCATTAGCCATATAGACTAAAGCAGTGACGACAATGTATTCAGATGGTCCCCCATACGAAGCAAAATGAAACACAAAGACGTACAGTCAACTAGAACATGTGCAAAGAAAGGTAGGGGACATAAAAAAAAAGGATAAGATTGCCATGGATCAGCAGATACTTTGTTGCGTATCCTCCTGCAAAGTTAAATGTTCTGGTTGGAAGCTAGTGCAGAATTATGGCACTCAGACAAAAATGGAGCTTTCAGGTATCAATACAGAGGTGTGGAACATGAACCTCTTGAGAGTCTTCAAATAACATTCCGCATTATTCAGAGATTTACATAGTCCATCCAATAAAAAAGACATCACTGCATTGCCTAGACTCATCATATATGAGTCCATGATAAAATTTACGTTTCTTAGATCACAAGGTGAAAATTAAGCCAATCACTGCTACAACAGAGAAAGAAACAGTCTCTTGCATATACACACATCTAAATAACACACCTGCACAGAGGAGGGGGTCAAAATTGCACGATGGTTGGATGAGCCTGGTCAATCTTAGTACAATCTTTAGCTGCTTCGGTGTACGACCTGAACAAGTTGTGGCAACCAGACTTGATTTCGCTGGCACTTCTTTTAGCTATGAACTGCTCGAACTGCTTCCAGAATCATCACCAGAATGCTCTGAGACCACATTGGTCTTTCCTGTGCCTCCAACTTTTTTTGGGAAAGAACCATGCGAAGGCGGATAGCTGTAGCTGCTGTGTGGATGAACGGAGAAATAACTTGCTGAAGGTGGGAACGGGGCATAAGCATATGAGTTTGGATGAGGCCAATACATCATAGGAATGAAGCTGTTTACCGGCTGGGGGGGTAGATACATATTATATGATGTAGGATTAGAGTACGACATGTTACTGGCATAGTTATTGATTGCCGGTTTTGAACTCGAATCTATATCTACTCCCAGTGCTTGATTGTGGATAGAGTTACAGCCAACTAATCCGAATTGAGGAGCACAGCTTGTGGTTACTGATTGTAGATAACCTAATGATCTTTGTGAATTTGAAGGCTTATGTGCAGCATGACTATGCCTTTTGGGTTTGAACTTTGTTGAGACTTTCTTGGTAGGAGATCGGTCCAACTTGAGGGCAGCTTGCTGCAAGAATTAGTCGTACTTTAAAAAAATAGCTACAAACAATTGGAATAACGCAGCAGAAATAAAAGGAAAAGAAAAAGGGGCAGATGGGAAAGTTTCTTCCAGAGATGGCATTAAGAAATTACTGCACTACTCATGCCCGAAACTAAATTTGCATAATTAATTGTAGTGAAAGTTTGGCTTGTAAAACGAAAGCAATCGTGCAGTTTGCTTTCCCAATATCCTTCCTGTCGGTGCTCTGACATAGATGTGAATCGTGTTGCTGTGACTAAATTACTGGAGAATACAGAGATACAGTGGACTTGGAACGGCAATCTTACCGTGTTGGAGGTTTCTGGGTGTTCAAGAAACAATTTATCTCCTTCAGCATCCTCGTCCTTCCTGCAGCACACTCACAGAGCTTTACTAAGCAGGAAGCATCGATATAAATATTATGGTATAGGCATGTAAGAATATGAGCATTAGCGAATGAAAATGTTTTCCATTGATCTGTCAAGTTCTTTCTCATACTGGACTGTTAACGGGTGTGATAGAAGAAAATGCAACATCATTTGTATCTGGCAATAAGAGCTATTCAGCACTTTTACTAGACTTCCTATACCTATAATACTTTTGGAGCAAGTCCAAGCTTCTGTATTTGGTCTCCTTTTGAATCAGACGATCAGTGAAACCAGCCATGAACAACAGCGTTATGCCCAGGGCCTTGAAGAAGAAACTTCCATTACGGACATGGACCAACATCGCCATTTTGCACATAAGCGGTCCAAAGGATTTCAGCTTGTTCTTTCCCATGCGCTGTCTGACGTATCTGGAATTGTTTAAGCCGTCAGTCTTAGCAGGAGAAACATTCCTTAGACCGCTCTGAGGTAGAGACGCGGAAGCAAAATAAAGTTATAGAAGTTGAAAGTATTGTCTTTCTTTTAGACTGAGAATTAGGAGGCAAACCATCAAAGCCATAGCAATGAAAAAAAAATTAACTTAACTCGTTTTGGGGAAGATTTCTAGACCTTCCTCCATATTTGATACATAGGAATAGGGATGACGGGCAGCTTTGGTCGGATGGACGCATGGCCTTCTCTTCCTCTAGTATCTGGACAGGACACAATGTCGGGTTCTGTCTATTTGGATAGAAGACCTTTCTGCGGACACCAGGGTTTACATATAAAGCGTGCTCCTGCCAAGAGAAATTCACATCGACGGTCACTCATAGTTGATGCTTAAAGACATATGAAATTCTATCAGATGAGTTGAGAAATCCTGACAAAATGTTTCATAGGCTAATCACTAATAAAGTCGGTCAAAATTCTAGATTCTGTTAGCCATAGTTTTAACTTTGATCCAACGAAGTCTCTTTATGAACTTAACAATTTTAACCGCAGCTAGACCACACTGCTCTCTTGAAACACAAGTCTTTTTTGGTCTCTGTTGATTTAGCAGAAACATTAGCTGCTTCTTTAAGAAATCATCGTGTTCATGAGATCAAAAGAAGATTCTATGAGTTTTTGCCGTGGACATGGTATTTCAGAGTGATTACCCCGGGATTTTGCACAGAAACAAAGGGTTCGCCCTTCCTCAAAATACTAAAATGGTTGAAATCGAGCTCGTACATATCTTCACATCCGTGTTTTATACTGAGGGATGAGAAAACAATCATCTTTCTCATCGTATGAGACTGAGCATTTTTTTCTTGAAGAGCTTCCAGTTCAACGATCCTCCTAACTTCTTTAGGACAGAGAGCAACCTTTGTGGAACTTTTGTGCAGCGCTGTGCTTCCAGGCCCTGCATGACAAGCGTTATTTCTAGATGAATGTACCTCTACATGGTCTTTGCAACCTTCGGTCTTAATTTCTTCCTTCTCAGGTTCACCAAGTTTCCACATGTCCTGGACCTGTCCAATCTCCTGTAAGCAAAGATTGACTTTTGGAGTATCCACCGAATCTAGCGTTGCATTCACAAGAGTTCTACCCTTGTAGGAATTCCCCAAGGCCGTTACCTGCACTTTCTTGGCTAGTATGTCGTCGCTGGTTCGTGAGTTCTCTTCAGCATTGTGAATGTTAGTGCCATCTTCCCTGTGGTAATTGTCATCTTCATCATTGGCTTCATCCGCATTATCAAAGTCATCAGCATCATCACCATCCTTCGAGTTTGCAGAACACGACTTGCGTGTATCTTTCATGCTCATCCAATTGACAATACCATCTTCAGTACTTTCATACTTTGGAAGCCCGCACTGATAATCATGCCCAACTGGAGAAGCGGATTTACTGCCAAAAGTTTGTCCTTTTCCAGGCCAACCATCTAATTCGCCTATCTTTTGTCTTTTGGACTCTTTGTAGCTTTGCCTCGGTGCTTTTCTAAGACTATCCTGAGAACCAACATTTTCAAAGATTCGATAAACCGACATTCCTGAAATCCTTTTCAAGCAGGATGAGAAGCTGAGGCCTTCAAAGACCATAACATATATGAAAATTTGAGTTCATCTGAGATATGAGACGGAAGGACAAAAATGATAAACTAACAGCTAATGCACCATTTCCTCGCACATTTTAATAGTAGGAATATTGCATACTACCGGAAAATATATATGACGATGCATCACGGTCAAAATTTATGCATGGTTTAATTAACAACTAAAATTAACAAATACAGTGTGCTAATAACTCTCCTGCTTGCAAACAGGATTTGCATTGTAAAATACCTCTTTGTCTTGGAGAAGAGATTTATTTCATTGTCCCATATTTGAGCTTCAAGTTCACGAATTCTTTCCATAAGTTGTGCATTCTTGGTCCTCTCTCTCTGTAGTTCAGCTGAAATCTGTGCCATGATGTGATCAACACTCTCTCTCCCCACTTTCGCGACATGTTCCTCTATAGAACACAATGCAGATGCATTAACCATTCCTGGGCACGAATCTAACTCCACCATCCTCAAGTTTTAGTCTCACAATCAATTGTTTCTGCAGCAAGAAACCAGCCAAAACAAGAGAAAGAAACCTCAGAGCTGTGTTTTGTGCAATGCAAGAAAGAACATGGGCACAAGCATAGAAACAAACAGCGGGGATGAAACAGAACAGGACCATGCGGGGACTGGTTTGCTTCAAGGGACTTAGATAGATTCATTTGAGATGAAGCTTTGGTGACAATGCGACTGTTAAAAGAGTCCTCGTTTTGGAGAAAGGGGTTTAGAATAAGTGAGAGATTGAAGCACCTGAGTGGGTCTTTTGGGTGCTAAGTCAACACTCAAAACTGGAGCTTGAAGCTCCACATGATAATGCTCTGAAGGTGGAAAAGTCTGAGAATGAAGAAGAAGAAGAAGAAGAAGAAGAAGAAGAAGAAGAAGAAGATGGGTTGGTTCTGAATTTGATGTTCAGTGTGAGTGAAGGAATATGAAGGGAGAGCGTCAGCAAAGCCGAGAGTTCAGGCATGAACCCCCACGTGCATCACTTTCAGACTTGGCTTCATCTTCCCCAAATAAAGAAAAATCAATTCATTTCCTAAATTGTTCAATTTCAGAAGCAATGATCACTTGTTCTACGGAGTAGGAAAGAAAAATAATCCTAGCTCGAATACAATGATCACCAAGATGTCTGGTCTTTTCACACGGATTACAAAAATGGCTCTTGGTACCGTCAAGAAAGCTTGATGGAGCCTAGATCTTCACTCCTTGCTTATTTAATCAGAAAAAAACAACCAAGTCCGGTGATTTTCACTGAATATTATACGAGTGCGTGTTCTGCATTGCAAGGTGGTCTGGTTGCTGCCAGGAGATCATCAGCAAGAGCATCCGAGGCGTTCGCCAGAAAGGAAGAAGTCCAGATTTTTGTTAGGTGGTGAGTCTGCAAATCAGGGCCTGCCATGTCTCATCATCTCTTCTTCTATATAATTACTATGTAATATCAACTCTCAATTCTTTATTTTTTGCTTCTGTATTAAGATCTCATTCTTCGGGTGTCCCTTGAAGACTCTCGACGAATGCAAATTCCAATTTTCATTTCCATAAGAGGGATCACGTATTCAACTTCGGTATGGAATCAATAGTAAGCTTCAAATCCTCTTGCCCGGGTAACAGTTCATTACGGCTGCGATCTTGTGCGCCTTACTTGTCGTTCTTCAACTGATCTGCTTGCATTTCTCATGTGATTTAGCTCTTGTATGCACGTACAAACATAAGAGAGGATGTTAAATTATCTTCATTTCGCTTAGCTACAGGTTTACAACAGCTTTCATGCATGCAAGTTTCCACTATTTAGTATTTTAAGTTGTTAGGTTTGAAATTACAACAAAAGGAAAGCAAACAGAAGAATCAGAGGGAGCGTGGAAAATCAAATTGAAAAACGAGATGATTTCCTCGTTTAATGATTTGAGACAAAAGAAAAATCAAGTTTCTTCATCTGATGTTTGAACAGTGTCTCTGGAAAAAAAGAGAGAGGGGGCAAAATAGCAATTGTTGATGGTAAAACAGTAAGGAAGAAAGAAGAAGAAATATTAGCTGCCTTAATTAGTGGTTTGATGTGTTGATTAAGTGCCTTAATAAGGCAACTAAACAAGAGATTCTCCAACTGGCGAGGGGGTTATAATTTACTTGGTAGAAAAAGGAGAGACTTGCTGTCTTGTCTTGGCTTGGGAATCGATGAACACTTCTTTCTAAGTTTGTATAAAATTTGTGCACACGTGCATGTAATATGCTTTATTGGTGGTAACATCAATATAGAAGAACAGCCTCACGTGGGAAGGCAACATGGATGGTTGCCTCCACTGCAGTGCAGTTCTTGTCAGAGGAATATGAAGCTCAACCTTGGATACCCTTCCTTCTTATTTTTCTTTTAATTTTTTATTTGAATTTATATAATTTATTTATTAATAATAATAATAATAATAATAAATAATGCCAGCCCACTTTATCTAGACAATGGTAAATCCAACCCCGAGCGTTAATTAAGATGAATTTGGTCATGTTTCATCCAAAATCACAAGTAATGTCTATACTTTTAACTGCCTACAATTCCTTATTTACTTTCGGACGTATTACTCTGAGTGTATGAAAGATGTGAGGGAAAAAAAGTTGGCAACATTCAAAAGATTGAATGATCCCTAAGCTTTCGGGATTTTCAATTAATTGCTTTGTTAGCTTATAAATTTATCATTATTTCTGTCGAAATATCATTGTCATTTCAATTTTTACTTTCCAATTGTTAAATGCGCTTCTCAATGTATCCACAATAGTAACGGCTCTTTCACAAGCGTCCTTGGTATATAAAATATTTTCCTAAAGTTTGCAAGAGAAGCTATTATGGGTTAGAATATATCATTAGCATTTACCAAAAAAAAAATATATCATTAGGGAAACTTTATTTGGAAACTTCAAAGAGCACCTAAAAACGGAACAAGAAAAACTAAATATCGCGTAGAACCAACTCCATAGACTAGCAGAATAGAAGTGAGAAGGTACATAAACCCCGGCACGTCAATCATAAGAGGGTGCTCGATTTTTCGAATCAAGATTAGATGCTATTCCACTAGGGTCGATTTTGGGCATGGGGAAGTAGGTCCTCCAAGGCAATTGAATTACTTGTTTAGTAATTACATCATCTTACAAGAAACGATAAATTTATGTATTAACTTTGAATTGGAGGAGAGATTTCAAGTACGAAGTCGAAATAATTGGCTATTTTTTTTAATTTATCTTATGCAATAATTGTAATATAGAGAGGGTAAAAGATTTTCTCCTTTTCCACGGAAGTTGTGCTGGCGAGGATGCACGCACGCCTCGTTTCTCTGCTCTCCAAACTTTCGAGGCATTAAGAATTCATGGGAGATTGGAACAAACCATGTTATTTGGACAGAACAGGAAGCTTAAAGCTAAAGGGTTGCCCTTGGCAAGTACAAATCTTTTATTGGGGTGTCCCGTGGACTGTGTCTGATGTGGTCGAACTTTGTGACGTTGAGGTTTTCTATGTTAATCAGCTCCACATGAGGCTGAGTAGTTTTATGTTTTCTTTGGCCAGTTTAATGGAAGGAAGTCAGAATGATCTTCTTTCCTAAATTTAATCAGAAGAGTTGGAATTATTTCTTGACTCAAACTAAACCTGCCCACAAGCAAGGCTACCTGATATTAGCCTTAATGATCCAAGTTAGACAGAGAGATCCAATCAACTAGTGCAAAACATGAAGCATTTATTGTTTGCTCTCTTATTTAATTGCTCATCAACAAGAGTTTGCTAGCAATTCCTGTTCATCAAATTTATTCGTTAACTGTTATCAAATGCCTTGTCAGGATGTCTTTACGGGTTCGTTACGAAGGTTAATATGCTAGCGAGAGTGACTGAAGTATTCATTCTTTTTCATTGAAGAGAGAGAGAGAGAGAGCGAGATACACGAAATATTAATCTATACATCACTTAACCGCTAAATAAATAAATAAACATTCTCAATAAGATGTATGGCCTAGTGATTGCTTAATGTCACTAGTTCCCATCAAATGTAATAAATTGTCTTCCTAAAGGTCTAAATCTGATGTTATTAAGAAAATCTGAAAAAGTAAATCCTAAACCTCAATTTTTTTTCTTTTTGCATTTATGTCATTTTAATTAATTGGAAATACGAATCTTAACAAGAATATACATGTATATTCCTACTCTCTCAGTGTTATAGACCTTGAGCCCGATGAACCAAAACCCTAAATCATAGGCAATTGGGTTCGGAATACAGGCCATCCGTTTTTTCTATGATTAGTAGGCCCATCAAATGGACAAATCAAATTAGGTCGAAAGTAACCTGATCTAAATTGACCCATTTAATCAATGTAAATCAAATCATATATGATGCTATTTTAGTAATGGATACTTGGCCCAACTCATGTCAACCCAATTAGTGTTACTTAAACACGACTATATTTAACCTAACATAAAAAAAAGAGGAACACATATCCACTCATTTAATCACTTTAATCTCTTCATATGAATGGACGACTCCATGAATCGACAGGTCGAGCGAGCGAGAGAGCTTGGGATTTAAGTTATAGACGAGAGTGTAAAGCTGGCACCAGAGGCGAGAGCAACGATGATGGGCCTTCATTCATTACATATAATCGGATCATACGAGAAATCGGCATCCATAAAGTGATTGGCCAATTTGTTCTAGCTTAGGGGGTGCTCGACACTCGGTTTTCTTATATATACTGGATTCTTAAACCATCTGAGCTATAGACTAGGGGATCTGGTGGTAAAACTAGAAGTCATGCATTATGCTTCTTTCTTTCGATTCCTTTTGCATCGAGGTTTGGCCGTCTAGGTTAACCAGGATTGCAGCAGCAGCAGCAGCAGCAAATAAAATTCTGATGCTGGTTGGATGAAAAGATGGGGGAATCTCCCGGCTAAGCTTTCCCCTTCCAAAAAGCAATCAAGACAAGACAGGTGTTCTTTGTTGTGGTGGCTGGCTATCAACTTTCTATCAATGACGAAAGAAGGAAGCTGGACAATGTCCTCTGCAAGTACCCAAGATCGTCCCCCGATGCTAGAAGCCGTTCCTCTTATGCTCTGTTTTTCCCCTTTGTGTGATCCCACGATCTGATGCCGTGGGCCCCCTCAGCGCACGTGTCAACTAATTAATGGATAAGCGTGCGCCACCCCTTAGCACTTCTTGGGCACCCAATGTTTTCCCGTCCTGTTGGGCACATTAAGAGGGTGAGCAACTGAGACCGCCTTCAGATCAGATTAGGAACCCAATCGGACATCAGTCCGGTCCTCAATTCTCACAAGTGAAACCGGTGTTCGAATAACCTAGTTCCTGATTCCTAGGAGAGCCAGACCAAACTAATAAATGTTTTTGTATTTTAGTAAAAAAAATATAAATGAGTTAAAAAAACTCAAAAAAAAATTTAAAAATTTTCCGATTCCCAACATGTCCCGTTAGATTTGCTAAGAACCAAAGCGGACCAGACTGGACCGATAGGTTAGGTCCGGTCTAGTCCAAGACTAGGCAGTTCGGGACCGCCTTGAACCATGCACAACCTACATGACATTACCCTTTTTTTTCTTCATTTTTTCATGAGAAAATAGAGAGAGACATGAAAAAGAAAAAGGCCAAAAGGGGAAAACAAATGGATCGCAGTGCTCGCGGGACTTGTGAGCCAAATGAGAGACTTGGGGGCGTGTCCCTTTCCTGCAAAAGGCGAAGAACCCATTGGATGCCTGATCCTACCCCTCCTCATCCATTCCTTTTCCAATTGTTCTCACTCCTCTAATTCCCTCCGATCCCAGGTGGGTCTCTCCCACATTTTTTGTCCTCTACTTTTCATTTAAAATCCAGCCCTAAACATTTTCCCGTTTTATCAATCGAGTCCATCCAATCAATTTCGATTAGAAATCAATCATATAGACAATGGTCATTCTACGTGGCATGACCACCCTTAACAAAGACAAATCTTAATAATATTTTAATCATCTTTTGAATTTTTACTTCTCATTTATTATGTATATTTCTTTGTTTGTTTTTAAACAAGCTTGGTTAGTGAGGGGTCAGCAATCTCGCCTTGGCTGGACAAGAGAGTCATGGCCTTCACCTATGGTCAGAGAGAGAGAGAGAGAGAAAGAGAGAGAGGGAATCAATTACTTGTTGAATGTCGATCTCATGAGGAAAAAAAAAAGCAAAGGATTCCATCTCTTCACATGCTTATTTCTCAAAAGAAAAAAAAAAAAGAGTGGAACCCAGAAAAAAAAAATCATCAAAAAATCTAAAAGAACTTGAGACATCAACTGCATTAACTGCCAAGCTCCAAACTGTTGGCATTCATAGTGATGACAAAAGCATGGGACACCCCCTCAATGGGAACTGTCCTGTCCTGTGCTGAGATATAAATGTCTCTCTCTTTTCTTTTTTTGTCATTTTTTCTTTAAGAGAGGCAAAAGGAAAATAGAAAAAATAAAAAATAAAGGGATAGGAAGAAAAATAGACGGTTCACAGCACTTGTGGGATGGGATGGCCACCCTAACGTGTGAAAATTTTATAGTGGTCCGAGTGCAGTGTGGCCGGCCACTAATGAGGCGTCACCTGGCGGGTGGGCCCCACTCGCTTTGAGATAGCGAGCGGGGCCCACCTGCCAAGTGGCCCCCTGCTAGTGGCCCGCGCGCACCTGATATCTTCTCCCCTAGTGATAGACCTTGCATGTCCCTCTCCTGAAAAAAGGGGCAAAAGCCATTGATGTCCCCATCACCCACATCCCTCATCCATCCTTTTCCAATTAGAGCCCCCCCCCCCCCCCCCCCCCCCCCCAACTTGTTTTTATTCCCATTTCTTATCCCTTACGATCTCAGGTGGGTCTTTGCCACATTTTTATTTTGTCCTCTAATTTCCCTCTGCATTCAAGGTCCATCTCTACATTATTTCACCGGTCATGTCAGAGAAAAAAAAAGAGAATATTGCGAAAAAAAGGAAAATTATCTCGCTCGTATCGATTGAGAGTTGATATGTTTCTTTCAATATAAAAGCGAAATCGAACGAAATTGAAATTGAGCTAAGTCGACATTTTTCTTTTTGTAGATAAGAAAAAAAATATTTGGATTAGAATCGAGACTAATTGAAAATTCGCTTTTGATGAGAAAAAAAGAGTTTGTGCCTAAATTAGTACTTGAGGTAAAATCGGTGTTTTTTAGGGGAATTGGTAGGTCTGGTTTTAAATGATTGGTGCTCGAAAGAAAGAACAAAAAAAACTCGTGCGACTTAAGATTTTCGCAACCCTATCTAATTAAACCTACCTAAATATATATTTTTAAAAAATGTACCTTGTCGTTGTGATGGATCACACTTTGCATAGATAAGTTTTCACGAGAAACTGACTCAATTCGCCCAAATAACGGACAGCTAAAGAATTGTCTGTTCTTAATTAAGTTAGAAATTAGCTCCGACATAGTTTTAAAAAAAATCCAAATGTTGTGCTCTTCATGTCATCAATCATAGCTTCTTAGCTCGATTTCGTCCGTATCAATTTGTCTAGCCGTCTTCAACACAGGCACATCCAAAGAGAACAAAACGAATTGGTCCATCGTGGGTCCTTGCTATGTTTCTATTTTCATTTTTATTAATAAGGTCGCATCATTTCATAGAAATAATTAAATACGAACACAATATTTTTTGTTTTACTTAGAAAATGAACAGTAGATAAATTCAGCGGAAAGAAAAAGAAAAATAATTCAACCAAGAAAACCGAAAAAAATATTTATTATAAATTAGAGCTCGACAGATCCCCAGTAATTGCAATCATGCTCGAAGCTCACTCGTTCCGAGTCCGACTCGGTTCAGCCCGAGTCCACTCAGCTGATCATTGCCCCACCCCTCCTCACGCACAAAAAGAATTTTACCCATCGAACCCGGTTCGGCTCCAGACGGCGTCCCGGATGCGCCGCATGTCCCGGCCCTTGAGGGTCCGGCCCACCCCCTCGAACACCGACGTCGCCGCCGCCCCCTTCCGGTTCCGCGCGTACTCCCGCGCCAGGTACTCGTGCGGCGGCAGCATCTCCGCGTCGCCGCCGTCGTCGAACGTGTCGTCCGAGTCGTGCAGCGACCCGGCCGAGTCGGCCCGGTATATCTTGCTCCAGTCGGGCACGTTGACAGGCGCCGAGGACGCCAGCTGCCGCCCGCGCGGCGACGGCGCGGCCGCCTCGCTCCCGCGGGGCTGGTGCACGATCCTCGGGGATGCCGCCGCGCCGGAATCCATGAGCGCCAGTGACAGCCCGCCCGCGCGGCGGCCGTCGTCCGGGATCCCGAGGCCGCCGCCGATGCCCATGCCCACGCCCCCGCTGGCTGCGATTGGGGTCCACGCGCCCTGCGGATCGTCGGCGCCGCGATCGCCTGGGGGCACCGTGTCGTCCACCGTCGACCAAATGTCCTCCTCTCCGAGCTCGGGCGCGTCGGCGCGGCCGACTCCGTGGCCATCGCCGTAGCCGTAGCTCCCCAGGTATCTCTCGCTCAGGCTTATCGTCAGTCTCCGGCCTTTGGCCATGGAAGGCGGTCGGCTTCCGGCGCGTGGACAATTTTCAGCCGTCGACGACCCTTCTGAGAGACGAAGCTCATAAATACAGAAATCATGCGAAAAAAATAATCACAAATATAAAAAAAGGCGAGAGCTAACTCTTATAATTCCATTTATTTAATTTCTCCATTATTGTAGTCTCGGCCGGGAAGAAAGGACGTGTATTTATAGGATGCTCCAGGGGGTTGAATTTCATTTGAATGTCGGCTTCATTTCATCTCGAGCCGGACCCCCCTCCCCCAATAATTGATTATGGAGAAAAAATGGGAGGGCGCCGAGACGGGTACGAAACCGTCTTAAAAAATTTGACCAGTCATATTCATTAGGTAATCTCATTAAAAAAAAAAAAACAAACACAACAACGCATTCACCCAATAACGTTTTTCGTCTTACAAAGAAATTCAAATCGATCGACGCTCAAATACGGATGAGTAGAATAACGGGTCCGATGTGAAAAAATTCAATTGACGTATCCATAGTTTAAGGAAGAATCGGGATTACCCGTTTGTGATATTCTTATTAGATAAAAAGCGATTTTGGAGGAAATGTAAAATTGGAATATTGCTTTGAATTTTTCTTTTTGAGGACATCGAAATTGATTTTGCATAAACGTATATAATTCCTGTAAGTCAAAAATCGATTTAAAGTAAATCGGTCAGACGTACCGCTTTGGGATTTCTAATTGTAGTGGTCCTATAAAAAATTGTAAGCAGCGTGATAAACTCTAACAAATAGTGAATGCGGCTCGCTCCTTTCGAAAGTGCAATTAGGTATGTTACATCATCACCAAGTAATTCATATTATTATATTTAGTAGATAAAACAAATCGAAAATGATAAAGTGACGTCGACGGAGCGACGCGCGGGCTTGTGCGCGTGGCCTAGAGGGGACACAAATTGACCGACGGATGACGTGGCAGGAGTCCTCATCGACACCTCTTAAGGGGAAAATTGACAGGGCACTTACCTTTTTTGGGAACTTAAATTCAACTTCCCCATCATGAACCTCCCAATTTTGGGAAAGTTTCTTCACACGAGCACACGTCGCTCGATAAAATCGATTGTTCCGGGGCATTATCGGGAATTACCCCATCTTGGCTTTGAATGTCGTCTTTGCGACGCATTATTGTGAATTACCCATCGATTTTTTCATTTACCCTATCGACGCAATTTATGAACATCCTCAGACAAAATGTAAGATCGAAACATTCTTTCTTTGTACTTCAAGCCACCTTCTTACTTAGTCGTTCAATTCGTGCATTTCCGCCGTACGCGAGAGTCGTATTACAATTGAGACTATCTCCTTATAGTATTTTATAATGAGTGATGGTATGATAATCCCGGCTTCATTAGAGCCACGAAAAAGCATGGCGACGAATTAAATTTGCTAAAGTTGTTTAAGGGAGGAATGTCATGAATCTTTGATTACTCAATCGGAAGATTACGGTCCCGTGTAATCATCCCGCAGCAACTTCTAGAAGCGTCGCAATTCGTATATATTCGTGCTTGCCAAAGTCTACTCCCTCAGAGACAAATCTTGATTAGCCGTTTCCATCACGTCATTGGATCTAAACCTCATAACTAAGTCCATCGTAGGTTAGAATATGCACGATGGATAGCTATCATCCTTTAATTAAATAATCAAATTAACTTAATCGTCCCGCACGTCATATTTCTATGTACCACCAACTATAAAAATCTCCCCGGCCCCGGCGTGGGCCCGCCTCCACGTGGGATCGTTCGTCGTGCCTTGCCACGTGTGCTCTTGTACACGCAAGACGCGTGCCACGGCCTTCACATCGGGCTGGCCCACCCCGGCACGTGTCGCTGTCGCGACACGTGTCGCGAGATGACCGGCTAGTGGATGCAATGAGGTCTGTGTGGATCGGGTGAAGTGGAGACTAAAGAGCTAATCATGGCGACGATAAAATAATAGCGGGGGAATGCATAATTGATGGTTTAGGATGCGTGATCAGATACTAATTATGGGCCTACAATAAATTAATGTTTTCTTCGTTTTTTTTTTAATTTATAAAATGTCCAATAATGCAAGTCGTGCGGGGCGTGACGGGCACCGCATTCGACGGTTTTGGGCCTTGTGGGGCCCAAGGTGGGGGCCCATGCAGTGCTTTGTCGTTTTGCGAGGCGAACGAAGAGCCTAACTTATCTTGAATTTCCTAACTGAGAGTTTTCTCTTGACCGCCACGTAATTGCTTTTTGAGAGTTTCTTGGACTATTGGAAAGAAGAAAGAGAAAAAGACAAAAAGGAGAGAGAGGGGTCAAACCCACGACATTAGGGCAAAAGAACAAAAAAAAAAAAAAAGAAATTGTGCTCCGATTTGGCTTGAGAGATCAAATTCTCAAATTCGAGTTTGATCGGGTTTTATCATCAAGCTTCGGCGCAACCGAGCGAGGTGATCGACCTATGCTCGAGGTCATATTCGTCTTATTTTGGCCTTCGGAAGTAAATTATAACATGGGCTTGGAATTTAGCTTTTGAGTACTAAATGAAACTCGGGTTTGAGTTCTCTTAGTGAGATGATTGTTCAAAGAGCATCCTTGTTTGTTCAACACCATTTCATTTGACGTTGGGCACTAGCGAAGCCGATCGATTGAGATTTTTCCATCTTTTGATCTCGGAATTGGGTTACTTTTTAATCAGGGTCCGTCCATTTTAAGAAACATTGCTTTTTGGATTATTTTTGGATTTTGCAGTGTTTTTGGACGACAGAAAACTAATTGATCTATGGGAAATGTTTTTCTTTTTAGTGGAAATTGGAAGACGTTTGCGAGGAGGAGGTCTTATCTTTAGCATCGTTGCATCGAGATGTCTTATCTAAATTTGAATTGACCGACCTAAATTATGTTGTCTCGTTGTAGTTTTTTAGCCATCCAATTTATTCCGAGTTAATCTGCATTTTATATTATTAATTTTCCTATACTAATTCTATAGTGTATCTATCATTGAGATGTGATGACTTGATAATGATACGATGCCGCATCCTTACCGGCTGCCCTTAATTAAGGGCACTTAACCACTCCCTCTTGACCTTTTGACATCAACTTAAGACAAGAAATCACAATTAATTATCAGACATATATCTAATCATATTCCATCATGAGAAATCACTTAGTCTTGCCGTGGACATCCTTCCTGCTGATAAAAATCAAAGAAAGTCACCATATAGGGCTACTCTTTTTTATTATTAAGGAATACATTTGGGCAAATAATATCATCTTAAGGCTTTGTTCGCTTTGCCAAAAAATGTAATTTTTTGGAATATATTTTCTAAGAAATTATTCTTAAAATAAATTAGAAAATATTTTCCACTCTCCTATGGAAATCTTTCTTGAGAAAAGTTATCTCAAAAATAGAGTCTTTAATTATTTTACTTCTTTTTTTAATTTCCTTTCTTTTCTCTCTTTTTTCTTTTTCTCACTTGATTGGTTGCCGACTATGGAAACGGGCTGGCAACTAGCCTTAAGCCTCACTCTAGGCTAGCAAGCTCAAAGCTTGCCCCTAGAGGCCGTGATTTTGCCTAATCTAGCGAGGCTTGAGCTCATTGCCCTTTGGAGTGTCGTCAATGTGGCAGCTTGAACCTCACTGGCCTGTGACCAAGCTTGAGCTCACCTATCGCTAGTGACTGACCAAAGAAGAAAAAAAAGGAAAAAGAAAAAGAAAAGAAAAGGAATTTTTTTTATAATTTAAAAATAATTAAAATTTCAATTTAAGAAATAAAAAAATAAAGGAAAAAGGTAATTGGTGAAAGAAAGTGTTTGGTCTAAAGGTGAAGAAAGATGATGGAAAATAATTTTCGCTTTTTGAAAAATGAAAATATTTTCCTCACATTTGAAGGCGCTTATTCCATTAACAAAAAATATTTTTCTTAAATAGTTTATTTTTTGCAAAACAAACGCTGAAAAATGTCATCCTAAATTTCTTTTTTCTTTTCATGAAACAAACCGAGGCTAATTCTCTAAATTCAAGTTTAAGCTCACGTCTCCCCTAATTTATGAGATTGATAAGGTATTTACGGGGGAACAAAAAGAACAAGGGTAAGCTTCCGACCAAACACTGAAAATGGGTCAAAATTTCAAATGCCCACAAGTAGAACACCGCTGCTTATGTCCGCAAATTGAACCCAAATTCAGCCACCTCACAAAAACAACTTCAATTTCGATTAAACCAATGAATTTGCTTGGTTTGCATCTTCATTTTCAGATGCTGTGGATAGTTACACTAAGAAGATGGAATAAAGCGGACCGACTTTGGTCAGGTCCCCAGGCGGTCTAGTGGAACCGGCTCAGGAGCTTCTTGACGAAGTTGAGGCCGGTATCAGCAGGGGTTCTCGAGGCTATGCTGGTCTGTGGTAGTGAGGGAGAGCACCACGAAGACGGCGATGGTGAAAAGGAAGTTCACGTTCACGAGGCAGTCGAGGCTGGTCACCTGGACGTTTGAGGTGGCGTTGGAGGAGCAGGAGAGGGTTCTTGCGGCGTTCTACAGGTAGCATATTCCTTCGGATATGTTTTCGATTTGCAAGAAAATGGGAGAGAACGCTGATAGGTGTAGGGGAGAGAGAGAGAGAGAGAGAGAGAGAGAGAGAGAGAGAGAGAGAGAGAGAGAGAGAGAGAGAGAGAGAAAAGGGAAGCATGGGGTAGACAAGGGAAGGAGCTAGTGGTGTGAGAAACAGACATGGGGCAGACAAAAAAGGATCCGGATAAGCTTGAGGTGACGTTGGAGGAGCAGGAGAGGGTTCTTGCGGCGTTCTACAGGTAGTATATTCCTTCGGATATGTCTTCGATTTGCAAGAAAATGGGAGAGAACGCTGATAGGTGTAGGGGAGAGAGAGAGAGAGAGAGAGAGAGAGAGAGAGAGAGAGAGAGAGTTGATCGTCCATGGACGGATCTTGAAAATGCGGGTGAAGATACTAGGGTTTATGCTTTGGATTGTCTGCCACAGAGAGAGAGAGAGAGAGAGAGAGAGAGAGAGAGAGAGAGAGAGAGAGAGAGAGAGAGAGAGCATGAGACAAAAGTGAAGCATGGGGTAGACAAGGGAAGGAGCTAGTGGTGTGAGAGAGGGAAACAGATCAGAAGGTGAGAAAGAGAGAGAACAACCAGGAGAGAATGAAGGAACAAGGAGAGAGAGTAGCATGTTCTTGAACAAAAAAAGAAACAGCAGAAGCAAAGGCAAACATGAAACCAGCCAAAAGGAAGGAACAAGGAGAAACCAAAGGACCGAAAGGTGGAGAGCTCCAATTGAGTTGACTAAGCAAATTCGAGAGCTAGAGGCTTTGGCACGATGTCAAAGGAAGGAAGAGGATGAGCTGCACAATCAAAGAAAGTGACAGCACCCGATAAAAAGGAGGAGGAGACAATTGAAGAACAAATGGGCTAAGCGTGACAAGAGAGAAACATGCAAGAGGCCCTTGGGCTTAGCAGGTCTCACCCGCAAGACATGCAAGGGGAAAATGGATTTTTGAAGTGAGAGGACTGTTCTTAGAAGTCACTTGGATCGGAGGGAAAGGAGGAGAAAAAACGTCGAAGAAGACCGATACTTCCCTCTCGCGAGCCTATTCTAAAAGGAAAATCTCTCCACCACTTGTACTCCGATTCCATTGATTTTAGATTATGAGATTTACATATATTAAAAATAACAATCGGTCTAGGTAGTTCAATTCAGTCCAATCCCCCCTTGGAATTAGGAATGGACCGCATGGATACCGAATCTACTACTTTAGGAATCAAGAACCGGACCGACATCTTTAAAAATCAAATTGAACTAGCTGGTTCGGTTTGGTCCGAGTGGCTCTTGATTCAATCAGTCATTTTTGCTCACTCCTAAGCTTGATTAAATATGTAGCCAAAGAGTATGACGAACTATGATGGGTTTCTAGGTTTCATCTTTTACTTTGAATTGTTTTATTGTTCATAGGCTCATATTAATTTGTTGTAAAAACATAACACAAAAAACAAAAGAAGAAAAATCAGGTTTTTAGGCAGACTTTGAAATCGGAAAAACATGGTTGGTTTTAGAATTGGTTTCAAGCAAACAAAAAATAAAAATGGCTTTTAAAACCAACACGCGGCGGACTCGCGATGGTGCGCAGCGCTTGGCTCGCTGCCCAATGGAGCTTGCGGGACATGGCGGCGATGGTTCAGTGGACATGGCCGAGATGGCGGCGCCTACTCTTGTGTGGCGTGTAGGTGAGCTCCGGAAGAAGCTCGACAGAACACAAAAAAATGCCTTGACTCGGCTAAAAGCAACAAGACTAGCGTAAACTCGTCGGAAAACTTGCTGTGTAGATGGCAAGCTGCTCGCTGAAACTTGCTGGTGTAGCCGGCAAATCAATGCAGGAACCAGGGGTGATGCTCACTGAACAAGAAGCCATGGACGAGGAAAGCTTGTATAATTAAAGTAGTCATTGTCAGAACACGAAGCACGGCTGCAGAGAAATTTAGGTTCAATGGGAGCATGTTGGTGCTGCTTTGTGGCTGCCAGATGTGATGAAATTGGCTTCATTGCCAAAGTTTTTGCCTCGATAGCCAGATAAACCGAATCGTATAAGAGTAGCACTAAGCGGCGTGGTATAGATAGGAGCTAGATGCCAAGCGCTGCTTGAAGCTCCTCCCTCTTCACGTTCTTTTCTCCTTTGACTTTTTCTTGCAATGCAGAACGTGAAAATCCCCAAGGTGAGGGTGCTCTCTTATTGGGTTGTGGCCATCCTCTTCCATGACCAAGAAGACAAATGTCACCGCCGCTCTCTATTTTGTAGCCGTAAGCCGTGAATTATGAATTGTGAATCCCCATTGAACTTAGTACGATGGCTCCCTTTCATAATCTCTGTGATTCCCTCTTTCTTCCGTCTGTGTCATTATCTTTGCCCTTTGCCTTGCATGGATGTTGGAAAATGAATAATAAGTGATCTGCCAAACCACTCAATTCTCTCATTTTTGTTCTGTTTCGGACCCTTCTCCATCCTGTCTCTTCCACTGAGTCCTTTGCCTCTCTTGGAAAGATCCATTAAACATGAAGACTCCCTGTGCAATACTTTTTCCTTTTCATTGAAAATTTCCCATAGTGAAAGAAATTAATAAATTTTCTCTTCATTCGTGGAACCCCACTGATTCTCGCTTTCCTTTTTCTTTTCCTTGTGCGATGCTGATTGGTATCCATAATTATTGGCTGAATATTCCCCTTGCATGTTGGCCAAACAGATGAGTAGAGATATGCAGCAGCAATCTCCTCCTTAAGCAGTATCTTCTCGGACAAATCTTGCACATTTATTCGTTGAACTTGTCTTGCAAGTTGGACCAATTCGACATAATTCGGTGAATAGTCCAATGCACATGTACCTATCTATTCACATGTTCTTTTAAACTAATATTTTTGTTTAGAGGCCAGGGTCGATCCCTAATCTTTGATGAGAATTAAATGACTATATAAGTTGTCAAAATTTAAGTGTTAATACTCTATTACTTCTTTTTCTACCTTTCTATCTTATTTCTTTTCTTTTTTAACTTTCCACCAAATTTGATTGCAATGACACTTGTCTTCGTTATATGCTAGAGGATTTGTGCCAAAAACCATTAGCAATTATCCGGGGTGAATAATTCCTCAAAGAAATTGTTATCAAGTCTCAAAATCCGATTCCGTTATTCTTCCTAGTCCCGACGTTATTTCACAACATGATCATGACTCTTTTTGAATGCGGGTTATGCCTAAATAAATTGTTCTTGGAGTCCCTCAAGAACCCGTTGAAGGGTTTCTAACAATTTCACAAACGCAATGGAACGAAACCCTAAACAAGATCCATGCATATATTAAAATAGAATTCGGGATTTTAGACATACCTTTTGCATTCGAAGACAAATCGAAAATCGGCTATATCTGGATCAACGCCCCAAGTATTGTGCCTCTACTAGTGTCTACACACACGAACTGAAAACTCCAAACTCAAGTGCTAGCTTGCATGCTCTGGAGTTTCTTCTACTTGATCGCCTATAGTTCTTGATACTCTCTTGCAGATCTATGAATACAGAATGTGTCTGTCTATTTTTCTCTTGCATGTAACTCTTAAAAAAAAAACCTCAGGGTTTCTACGCAAAAAGAGAATATATATATCAAGCTAATGGGTCGGGCCCAAATAAGTCTTTGGGCCATGATCAATAGTGTAATATAAAACCAGTTCGCTATTTGTGTGTGACCTTGTTGGTTCACTAGATATTAGCAGCGTGCTCAAACTCTTTCGGCCCACGAATTATAAACGGTCTCTAGCAAGACATTATGACTACCTAAATATAGTGAATGTTGATATTTCCAACACAACTTAAACCACAACTTAAATTAGAGTATCAACATAAATTGGTTTTTAGGGTATAGCATTAACACCCATATGCCCAAGACTTGGGCATACATACTATGAGCAGTCTTGGGCATAGTATGGGCCTATAACCAGCCCTTCAACGACAGTAATTGCATATTTTCATGTTCCTCACATGATTGATTTAAGGGAACAGGTCCGGCCCTATGTCTCTCTACATTGCCGGCTCTAAACTGCATATATCAAACTGGTCAGATGGATTCCATCCATCAATCGCCAAAATATTTAAGATTACGTTAGGAAAATTATAAAAGTTTAGGGCTGAACTAATAATCGAATAAGGAGCGATTCAAAAGTTTATCTCAAAGAATTCAATCTAGTTTACTGTTAATGTTGAATATGACGGCTCAAATGATCACTTTCGCACTTACCGTTTTGTTTCATCTAGTCAATATTTTGTCCATCATTCATTTTATTGTCTTCTGTCTAGTTAGGGTTTCTCTTTTCATGTAGAGAAAAGCTCATACAGAGAGAAGCCAATGATGTCACCAATGACTTGGTAGATAACTAATCATCATATATTTTAATGTTATAACTTACTGAAGTGGATTTGTTAGCCTCAAGCAAGTGCAATGGGGAGAGAGGGAGGGTGCTGCTAATGGTTACACTGATGAGCACAAGTAAAGATGTTAGTCTCGGGATGTAAAGAGTAATTTTGGCAAATATGGGTGTATGAAATTTGTAATTTTGTCTATATTAGGGGTGCAAATTACTAATTTATGTGTTCCCTAAATTAAAAGGTGGATGGGGTGTGGCCCCGGCTAGGAACTACGCTGAAGTTTTCAGTGTGAACTAGCGAACCAATATCCATGAACATGGTTGAGTCACCTTATAATCAAAGTTCACAATGCTTTTTCTTGTTAATGCTCTGAATTAGCGGGTAACAAATGGTGAAGGTAGTGATCCTTCAAGCCATATACATCTCTTATCGGGTAGCAAAGGGTGAAGGTAGCGATCCTTCTTGCCATATACATCTGTTTGACTGAGATTGCCGACCCAATCATATCTCTATTTGCCATGTGGCACGCATCATCGCTTGTATATCACCTCGTGTTTGCAAATGACACCATGAGTACTTCATTCTGATATGATTTGTACTTATGGTTATACTATTGTAATAAAGTGATATTTAATAAGTTATAAAAGGTGAAGGCTAACCATAGTGATGAGATGAGTGGGTGATCATTGAGGGAGAATTAGCGTTTGAGTGTTTTGAATTTAGGTATTAATCCACTTTAAAATCATGTACGGAACAGAGTCGTGGAATTATGTGATTTTGATATGTTGAAAAGAGTACATTGAGAGTTGATTTATAGGCTTTAATAGTTTACTATTAAGGTAACATAATACTAACTATATATGCATAATCAAAGGAGATATTTACATAATTTTGAAAGATATGCAGAATTAAGCAAATTTGCTAATATTACTAACATTAACGTGAAAATAAGATGAGTTGGAACAAATCAACTTGAGTTTGAAAAATAAACCAAACAAAGTAACATAATCTTTAATAAATAAAAAAAGAGCTTGGTTGATCTGATGAGAGATGGCAAATAGTGGTGCTTATGAAAGCACTAGGCTTCTATTACAACGAGATTTCAATATGTTGGTCGTCTAATGGCTACAAATTTGTTGGTGGTATCGATTTCTCAAGACAAAAAGTGAAAAGAGTCGGAGGCGACAAAGCCAAACGGCATATGTGTTCTAAAGTAGCTTTTGCTGCCAATACAGTAACTTAACAAATGCGACCGATACAGCTGGTGTGGCTATAGCAATGATCATGACGCTTAGTCAGACGCGAACGACACCTTTGTGTGAACACCATGATGGATTTATTTTTCGATGAATTCATTTAATGCAAAGTTGAGAACAAATAAAATGAAAAGATAGAATTGGAGAAATTTCTGGAGTACACCCAATGGCGTAGAATTATTTTAAGAAAGGAGGCTTTCATACCAACTTAGAGATAAAGTGTGGATTAACGAATGAGAAATTTTGTATATCTCGATATATATTTAAAAAGAGTAAATTGAGAGCTTATTGATAGGTTTTAATCATTGGATATTAAGATAACATAATGACAACTATAATCAACTAGGAATATCCACAATCAAAAGAGATATGTGCGTAATCCTAAAAGATGTATAAAATCGAGTAAATATGTTAATATCGCTAACAAATCCAATGCCACGATTTATGCCTCTTACTCGATGCATACTCTTTACATATATCATTCAACCCCGCTGCATGTTTATTTCTCAATTCCACAGCCCTTATTTACTTGACATAAGTTTCTCCTAAAATCGTCAATTTTGGTGGTCTTGCGCTAAAGAGTCGCATCATCTGTCTTGAGATTATAAGCTAGAGCCATCGTGAGCAAACCTTCACCCAATTTGTACCTTCTGTATTTTGTTTACTCGTGGGGACATAGTTGTTAGAGTTCAAGTAAAAATTCTATAATAGGCACGAGAACCCCTTCTGGTAACATCCAGTCAAGGGTAGCGCGTCGGATGCCTTCCCCCACACCTTTTTGCAATTATGATTTCATTAGTTAAATATGCTCATATCTCCATCCTTATTAGACTAATTATGTGGGAGAGAGCTTTAGTTCAATGTTCTTAATCATTAAATATGTGCAATTATTATTGTTAAACGACACCAAAAGTACAAAATAATTTTCCCACCAAATCTTAATCACGTGAGTCCTCCATTCTTTTGACTTTCTTTACCGTTACTAGCGCTGATCAACCTTAATTACTGTTCATGTGCACAATATGAAGAGTATTCCGCACTGCCCTATCGATCAAGTCGAAATCCTGACGTAATGTTTTTCGACAAAAAAAAAAAATCAGACTTAATGAGAACAAAGCATGGGACTCTCCGTGAGAATTGCGCCACCGTCAAGGTCTCTATTTCGACCTCGTTGTTGGTGCAAATCGATGCAATTATTGGAGAGGTTTATTGACCAATCGAACCAGACAGGCATGACTTTATGCAGTCCATGTTTTTTCCTCCACCTGGATCTCTTCGCGCTCGGTAAGCGCTAAGGAACCGGGTGCTTATACCTCGGGTCAATGCAAGCTAGCCACCACACTCACATCAACAGTTAAGTCACCTAGCGATATCGCTGGATTCGAACTTGCACATTTTACGAGAAGCACAAGGCCCAAACCAACTACACCACTAATCACAGTCCATATTTGATGTGACATTTGACGTTGAGTGTGGAAACCGAGAAGAAATTGGCTTAAGACACAATCTGATGACCATATAATCAGTTACAGAAGGCTTATAATTTGATCCTTTTTCTAATGTTATTGGCGGGGAGAAAAGCAGCCTGAGTTGGCACTTGACTAATAGAGTAGTTGGATTTTGGTGAGTGTCGAGAAATCGAGGGACATTAAAGGGGCTTACACTTCAAAACACTCATAGATCGATGTCTCTAACTTTGTATTAGTGAACTTTTATGTCCTTAAGATGGAAGCCTTAAAAAGAAACCACACATGAGTGGCTGGATGAGCTGACTCTTCAAGTCAGGACCGAGCCAAGTTGAGTTTTAATATCATTTGTGTGCGAACCCAGGTCAAGCTAATCGTCTAAACTAGACTTGCCAACAAGCATGTGGTGTCATCCCCGAACTAGCAAATCATATACTGACTACTCAAATTTTGTAATTTTCATACAAGAAAAGAATATGATCTTAAAAAAATGGACATCGGGAAGATAAAGTGTGGTATTATCACAAAACTATGTCCATTTTTAGAATCCAGCATTAGCAAGCTTTGATACCACTTGTTAAAACATAAGAAACTTTAATTGAGTTACAAATCACAACTCAATCAGATTGTACGTGCCAAACCATTAATAATTATAAACTGATTAGCGGAAGCATATTTGAATCTATAGCCTTGAATAAATTTGTAGAGTAGTTTTGGGACATAAAAAGTAGTTTTGGCAAATACGGGGGTATGAAATTTGTAATTGTTACGGGTACAAATTACTAATTTTGTGTACCCTAAAGAAAAAGGTGGACGGGCTGTGGCCCCGGCTAAGAACTACGCTGAAGTTTTCAGTATGAACTAGCGAACCAATACCCATGAACTTGGTTGACTCACCTTACAATCAAAGCTCACAATTCCTTTTCCTTCTAATGCTCTGTATTAGCGGGTAGCAAATGGTGAAGGTAGCGACCCTTCTAGCCGTATACATATATTTGACTGGGATTGACGAAGACTTTACATGAAGTGCTTTGGACTGTTCAACTAGTTCAAATATTTTGGATTTCTGGGAAGACCAGAAGGCCATATCCACTGCTAGTCAGATGAACCATGAAAGCAAATGACTATCGATTGGTTCAGCTGATAATATAGAAGAATATTATCAATTTTTATTGGACAACGTCTCACCACTCAAGGACGGGTCCCCACAGGACTTTTACTAGGCCGACAACTTGTCTAACAAGTTTGAAGAATCCCCAATGCAAACAAAAAAGGTCCTGTTAAGGCTGCTGATGTTGAATTAAGAAAGACTTGACTTTGGTGGACTTCAAAAAGTCATTTGCTACAAGCAAAACGCAAGTTTAAAGCTTGGATTTGTTTTGGAACTTGAGGAGCGAAAATGGAGAGTAGGCTTTACAAAGCAGCAGCTGAAGGAGATGTGCCTTCTTTGCTTGATTTGCTCAATGGCGATCCACTGATTCTTGATAGATGTATTGTGTCGTCTCACGACGAGACTCCATTACATATAGCGGCAATGATGGGTCATGAGAAATTCGTTTACGAGATTCTGGATCGAAAGCCTGAGCTTGCGGCAGAGCTGGATTCTCAGAAATTATCACCCCTTCACCTCGCGACAGCTAAAGGTTGTCTTGGAGTAGTGAAGAAATTGTTGGTCGTTAATGCAGATATGTGCTATGCTTGTGACAAGTATGGTAGGAACCCCCTTCACGTTGCAGCCATTAAAGGCCGAGTTCATGTTCTGAAGGAACTGGTCCGAGAAAGTCCCGATGCAGCACGTCAGAAGATGAGACATGGCGAGACTATACTACATTTATGTGTGAAGCATAATAATTTGGAAGCTCTGAAGCTTTTGTTGGAGTTTGTTGGAGATCATGAGTTTGTTAATATGAAGAACGACGATGGCGACACCATATTGCACCTAGCTGCTGCAGACAAGCAAACTGAGGTAAGTAGAATCGCACGAGTCCCATCTTATAATATGAATAACCTATTGTTCTCTTCCCTATCTCCACGAGGTGAACGGTTTAATCTTGTGATCTCAAATAGTCCCTTGACGTATTCAATCATTGACCTGCGCAGACAATCAGTTTCCTAACGTCTTGTACCTCAATAGAAGTGAAATCTCCGAATGCGGACGGTCTCACGGCATATGACCTTTTAGCACAGAGCGGAAAATCTGGAAGGCACAGGGACAACATAAGTAACTTTTGTGAAGCTGGAGCGATGACCGCCAATGTTCATGCTCTCTCTAGGAGTGAAAATGAATTCATGACGAGGAGGGCCTTATCTCCAAATGCTAATGATCAGAATATTGAATTCCCTGTGCAGCAAAAAGGTCGGAAGAGGAGTCCCAACAAGCATTATGATTGGCTCGAAAGGAAAAAGAATGCACTGATGGTCGTAGCATCTTTAACCGCAACAATGGCATTCCAAGTCGGTGTCAACCCTCCAGGTGGTTTTTGGCAAGACACTAAAGAGGATACAACAAATCCACACACTGCGGGATTTTCTATCATGGCGGACAATTATCCGGTAGGATACTCACGTTTCTTGGCGGTTAACACATTAGGCTTCCTTGCATCCCTCAGCATCGTCCTGTTACTCGTGAGCGGCCTCCCATTAAGACGTAGGTTTTTTATGTGGATTCTGATGGTGATCATGTGGATCGCTATCACATCTATAGCACTGACTTATGTTTTCTCAATGGCACTCTTCACACCCTCTCACAATGAGAGCAAGATCTATGAGATAGTAGGAATCGGATCCTTGGTGTGGGCTGGCTTGATGCTTCTACTCCTCGTGGGGCATACAATACGCCTGATACTGAAAACGATTCGGAAAGTCAAGAAATCAATCACAGGGAGAAGATCTTCTGCCTCAGTGGTCATCCCCCCAGACAGCGTCTAATGAGGACGCCACACCATATTAGTGCATATATGGTTGCCCATGTGTCTAAGCAATATATGCATATACGAACATAGGTGTGACTGTTGGAGTTCTCTTGGTGCTATTGTTGCTTTAGTATTCTATTTTCTTGTTTGGTTGTTCTTTGTCTATGTATTAAGCAAGTTGGTTTCAGGATGTGGAACTAGTTGGTTAACACATATTGTAAGCAGTTCCACAATGTTTTAATCTCTTGTACTTGACTGTTTTTTGTATGAATGAAGTAATATGTTCCTTTGTTCGTCTTCTGCAGCTTCTCTGCCTTAGAATGTGTTGAAACCTTAAACCTTGAAATTAATCTAAATAAACCTTAAATCAGGTCGAGGCCTATAAATCTTGAGCTCGAAAGCCAAGGAGTTTCGTGCAGCCCATTGGGGGGAGAGGGTTTGGCCAAAAATCAACCCTGAATCAAGGATGATTTGTGCAATTTGACCTTTTAAGTACTTAATTGAAATAACTAGTGTTGACACCTAAATTTTTAGCTTCATTTAAAATAGGAATTTTATTTATTTATTTATTTATTTAGCATATAATTAATTAGGGAATTTTGGGCATATCGAGAAAAATCTTGTGCAGATATTGGGTAGTATTAATTCTGGAAATAAGAAATGAGGAAATATAATTTTGATGTTCAAAAGAGGAAATATTTCGTTTAAAAGAGAAGAGGGAAAGAAAATAAAAAAGCAATATTCGGTCCACTATGGACCGAATATTTGTTTTACTAGCTTAAGAGGAGAAAGTTTCGGTCAGAGTGGGGGAGGAGAATTGGACGCCCACAGAGAGAGAGAGAGAGAGAGAGAGAGAGAGAGAGAGAGAGAGAGAGAGGAAAAAGTGAAAAAAAAAAAAAAGAGGCGTGAAAGAGGGGAAAACTTCTTCTGACACGGAGGGGGGGCTTCTTCTACGCAAAAGGGACAGTGGGGAGAAAAGAAAAAAAGAAAAAAAGGACACACCGGGAGGTTTAAGAGAAAGAAAAGCAGACAGAGTGGGGGAAAAGGAAGAAGAACGGCAAGGTGGTTCAAGGCGTGAGTGTCAGGCCCCGCCACACCCTACCATTGGGCACGTGACGGTCCTGATTTCTCATTCCTTTAGGCCGTCAAAATTAAGCGACGTCCCAGGTTTGTCGCGGTCTTCTTGCACATTAAATTAAATAAAAATTAAAGCGGAAGCGAATCAATTAAACCCATACTACCAAGATTCATAGCAGTGTACTAAACCACGTTACGGAGTGGTCCCATCAAGTCTATTACAAACAACATCAACTCCCGCAACATATACATCCAAAAGATAACGGGAACAAAAAGTGGTCGAACTAAATACATATATTTACCTCAAAAAGGAGTCCACTTTTATCCATCAACTTAGACTAAGTCAGTCATGCGTCCCACTTGGCTCGGGGTCGATCACGATACCATTCTCATCGTCCTTCCCACTAGGTTCGCAGAACCTATCTATATAACCTCCCCAAGGTAACCCATACCTTGAAGATTCCAGTTTCAAATCGCTCACTCGAGCTCCGACATACACCCTAGTATACCAGTAAGGAACCCAAGTCCACTCGGTCATATCTCCGTGCCACCTCACTCTCATGTGCTTCTCTTCCAAGAGTCCGTCGGGCCTAACTGTGCTGTCTATAATCCCTCATGCATCACCGGGGGCGGGCGGCACCTCCTTGTCTTGTTCCTCCTCGGCATCAGGGTGTTGGACCAGCTCAAGCTCTTCTCCCTCTTCCACTTCCTCGAACTGCTCCTCCTCGGGCGGGTTCTCCTCGGGGTTCATAAGTTGTCTCTGAAATGGTTGGTGTTTGAGGTGGGGTGAGATATGGGAATATCTCAATGAATAGACCCTAACCCAAAACTAGGAACACTACTGTCCTAGGGTCCCTAATCGCACCTAACCTTTTGATCATCATCTCTAATCACCCGACTCTTGCCTAGAGTTTAACCGTATCTAAACCCTTCAATGAATTGAAATTTTTCCTCAATCTCATTCTACATTATCTGTCTATGAGTCAGCCGATTTGTGACCGGGACTTGGCACTAAGCCCATCACACTTATTGAACTAGAATCAGCCCCATTACACATCATACATTCATTCAAATAATTTAATTCAGCAATAATTAAATAAATTGCGATTAGAAATAGATAACAACCATAATTAAATAAATAAATTGCACTTAAATTAAATAAAGAACAATAAATAAATAAATTGCGATTAAAAATAAATAACAAACCATAATTAAATAAATAAATTGCAACTAAATGAATAAGACCGCCCACAACCGGTCTGAGACTTAACTAAGCCATACCAGCTCGTCGTCATTTTCCATGATCAATAACCCCGTTGTCCCCTTAATGTCAAATCGGCTCCTAGGCCACATCATTTGTCCATTGCCACTTTACGGTTAAAATCGGCTCCTCGGCCACATCATTTGTCCATTGCCACTTTACGGTCAAAATTGGCTCCTCGGCCACATCATTTGTCCATTGCCACTTTACGGTCAAAATCGGCTCCTCGGCCACGCCATTGACCCATTGACTTGCCAAATCGGAGTCACATGACCTCAAGTCACAATTGGCTTACACCCTTCATCAATCGGTCCGTTCAAACGCCAATTCCATGGCACCACAATACAATCCATAATTGGCCTTGGCCATCCGACAATTCGACTACAATTGGTTTTCTAATCATCCATTCAACTAATAACTAGGGCCTACTACCCTAATTCATCGGCTAAAAGCAAAAAATCAAGTGAACCGAGGTCCTCGACCTCCTCAGTCAACTCACAAAATCAAATCGGCTCAAAGCAGTCCCGTCGACACCGAATTGGGTCTCGTCGACTTCCAATTTAATCAAATCACAATAACTTCCTAATTGGCCAAATAAATATTAAATAAATATAATAATATTTAGAAATTCTCAATAATTCCTATTAACCACCAGATGATTAGGGCCCCGTGGCCACCTAATTGGTCCAAAACCATACTTATGGCACCAAAGCTACCTAATCGATCCACAACACTGATTAAGGCACCCATTAAATCTTATCAACATCCAATTTGTCCCGGTAAGTCTCATTAACCTCAAAAACAATACTTAGGGCGCCATAGCCACTCAATCAATCTACTCGACCTTAAATCGACACCCATTCATCCAATCACAATCTAAACTATTCGCGATAATTTACTAAAACAATAGCACGCCTAATCAAGGTTTAGAGTCCACTCACTGTTTGGGTTCGCAAATCGAGGCGGGCCGAGTCCGGGAGTAGCGGTGAAGGGCGACGAGGCGGCTTCGAGTACACGGCGATCGCGGGAACTGGACCAGCTGGCTGGTCGGGCCGGGTCGGGCCTAAATCGGGTCCGGACCGGGTTCGGGTCGGGGGCCGGGTTCCCCGAACCAGCTGACCACTCGTCGCTTAGGCGCTCGTTTCTCCCTCCTCAGGCCGAATTGGAGCTCGAGACCGGTTGGGCTTCGAAGAGGACTCAGAGACGGTTCCAACGGTGGTGGTGGCGTCATCAACGGAGGCCGGAGCTGGGAGAAATCGGTCCTCGAAGATGGCGGTCGGACTGCAGGAATTTCGGGAAAAGGGGAGAAAGGATCGAGCCTCAATCCGTGAGTTCTTGCCCGAATTAGTTGAAACCAAGCCTAGAACTAAGTCAAGGGGACACCTAGGAATCTATTGGTGCCAACAATTTCGAGTGGGTAAGGCCGGAGTGGCCGGAATTTCAGATCTAGGGTTCTAGGCCTCGGTTTGGGGCAAATCCCGATCAAACCCAAAAATCGTCCAATCTAAGTGAAATTAATTCGAACAAAAGCCATAAATGAGTTCTAGGAACTCCCAGTGACAGATTACATGCAATGGTTTGAGCCCTAGGTGGAAGATTTGGAAGAAATCGCGAAGAAGGAGCTCGGTTAAGCTTACAGTGAACAGGGGCGAGGCTGGCTGCGAAGCCTTCCTTCGGGGGCCGCCGGCGGCGCTACGGGCGGAGGCAAAGGCGGCGATCGGTTGGGGCTCAAACTAGAAGTCGAGAGGAAGCCGTGAGAGTTGGAATCACACAAAACGGACCTCGGAGCAGCCTGGGGAGCGAGGAGATCCAACGGTGGAGGGGAAGAACGGGGTCACCGTCGCATCCAACGGCCCTCCATCGGCCGAGGCCTGCTCGGAGGGGACGCCTAGGGCTAGGGGCTGTCCTTGCCGGCGACTAGCTGGCTGTAGCTCGCCGATGGGATGGCCTACGCGCGCGTGTCTCCCACGTGCTCGCTAAAATGCCTAAAAGGCCGAAGAAGAAGAGAAGGGAAGGAGGGCTCTCGCGTGGGCCGGGCCGGGTTCGGGCTGGTCTGGGCCAGTTCGCGCGTGCCCCAGACCAGTCCGACCGGTCACGGTTGACCGTTGACCGACCGTTGACCAAAAAGTCAACTTTTTGGAAATTTTTCCAAAAATACCCCTAGGCCCAAAATTTACTTCTTTTGGGGCCAAAATGCAATTATCCAAAGTCGAGGGACCAAAATGAAATTTTCGAAAGTCCGAAATCGCCCGAAACGAATTTTTACGGTTTAATCCGAGGTATTCTTGGGGCCGACGAGCCACTAATTAAACCCATGAATTCACCCAAATTGACCTCGAGAAAGGGGATCGGGCGCAGGACGTTACAGTGAGATTTGGGCGCATTATCACTTCAAATTCCAGCTCTAGAAACGTGTTCTTGGTCTTTTCCGTCCGTCTCCACAGGTGGGTCTTGGTCACAGTCGTACTTTTAATAGTCCTCCCGAGGATCATGGCCAAGTGACCTTCACGGATGACAAAGGGTTTGGCTCAAGTTTGCTCGAGCGCACTCCTTCACCGTGGTCCTCGAGCCGTGTAGGGAGCTGGATGTTATTTTCTTTTTCCCGTGAGCTTTCCATGATTTGGTCTCGTTGTTTTTTTTTTTTTTTCTGAAATCAAGATGAAGAGTCTTTGATTTGTTTTTTTTAAGCACCTGTGATGCATTCTAGCCCCTGTGATAATGCCGAATGTTTTAGTCGCATAATTCCTCTTGATCTTGTGTTGATTTGAGCCTCCCCCCTGCGATTATTTGCCGCTTGACACGCCGTCATCGAGGAGAGGCGGTCCACAGTGGTTTGTTATAGGTTGATGGGCGCGCATCCGCGCGAAGAAGAAGAACAGTAGGATGGGCCAAGCTTTGCACATGAAAGAGGTTGATTTTGTCTGGGAATTGGGCCACGTGCATCGCTGGGCTATTTGTTGCGCAGGCCAGAATTGGATAGGAGAGGGGTACGGGCTGGGCCCGCTCACTGCCCACCCAGCTTGAAATAGAAGGGATCGGACTAGGCCTGTCACGGGCCCAGCCCGAGCCTTTATGTCCTCGCTGGGCTCTCAGCGAGCGGATCGGGCTGCGCCCGATCCGACTCGTCCTAGCGAACGGGTCGGGACCGAACTGACCCGGTTCGGTTCCCGACCCGGTTTCATTTATTTTATTTTATTTTATTTTATGATTTTCGTTTTTTTAAATAAAAAATAAAAAATAAATAAAAATCATTTTTTTTAGAATTTAACTTTTGGGTTCTTGATTTCTTATTTTCTGTTTAATTTGCTTGTTGTGCATAGTTAATTTTGCATATTTGAATTAATTTTGTTGCATTGCATGCATATTAGATTAATTGCATGTTATATTTAAAATTGCATCTTTAGATTAATTTCATTTTTAAATTGAAAATTGCATGTTAGACTTAGAATGGCACGTTTATTTTAATAATCGCATGTTTAGATTAATTGCACAATTAGGTAAAATTGGCATAATTAGTTTAGATTGCACATTGGATATTTTTGTTAGGATATTTTTTAGCTAGATTGCATTATAGGACATTATCTTTGGTTGAGTAAGATTTAGTTTAAATTAGGAATTGATACATTTGGTTTCCTAATTTAGATTAGGTAATATTTTAGCTATGGATAATTAGGGTAATTAATTCATAAAAATTCCAAAAAAATTGCATTTCATATATTGCATTAGATTTTATTTGATTAGATATTTCATTGGATTAGATTTTATTTAGATTTTATTTGACTAGATTTTATTTGGATTTTATTTGATATTTCACTAGATTAGATTAGATTATATTAGATTAGATTCTATTTGATATTTGATTAGATTAGATTTGATTTTATTAGATGTGATTTGATTTGATTTGATTTTATTCGATTTTGGTTAGATTTTATTTGATTTGATTTGTTTTATTATTTCATTCCTTTCTTGAATTTTTATTTATGTTTTGAGTATATGTATGGTCACCATATGCATGTTAGGGATAGAATTAAAATTAATCCAACCTGTCTGTCAATTTTTGAAAATAATGAAAAGGTACCGAAAGGGTGTTAAATTAGTCTAGCATAACCAAGTCCCCGAATCTTAGATCTCTGGTTCATAGGAGTAAAGCATAGCTCCCGATGCTTTACATGAATTTCTAATCGACCCACCAAAAATAGATTAGTAGCGACTCCAAATTGAAAATCTTTTGCATGTTAAAAAGAGAAACATAAATCGCGAATTGGTATAGGCTTGGGAGAGCTCGAGCTAAGTTAGGCTTAGTAATCCATTAGCCGAACCCTAGGTGGTGCACCTTCGGGGAGGTCGCGACAACTAGTATATAATTTAGGGCCAATTTTGAGAATATTAGAAACTTGATATCCTTAATGGTAATTGATCTCTACATATATATGTATGTCGTGCTTCAGGGTTTCAAAGTAATTAATGATAATTTTGGAACCCTTTTAGAAAAACAGGTAGAAACATGTAAGCAAGAGAGAGAGAGAGAGACCCTAGTGGTCAACGTCCCTTCCACCCGTCCCCTTGCTCGCAGCCACATCGCCCATCTACCATGCCCAATGTTGCTGCTGCCACCGCACCCTAATACTGAACGCCCAATCTCCTCATGGCCAAACTCGTGCCTGTGAGTCCCGAGCGCCTGGCCATACTGCCGCCGCCTATCACCTCGCTTAGCGGATCAGAACCATAAAATGGTTGATCCTCACTCGCTGCTGAGGTGATCGACCTATGCTTGAGGTCGGATTCGTCGTATTTTGGCCTTCGGACTCGGAATTTAGCTTTGAGTACTAAATGAAACTCGGAGTTGAGTTCTCTTAGTGCGTCAACTGTTCGAAGAGCATCCTCGTTTGTTCAACGTCATTTCAGTTGACATCAGGTGCTGGCGAAGCCGATCGATCAAGAGTTTTCCATCTTTTGATCTCGGAATTTGGTTGCTTTTTTTAATTAGGGTTGTCTGTTTTAAGAAAAATCATTTTCCAGATTTTTTGCAGTGTTTTTGGATGATAGAAAACTAATTGATCTATGAAAAATGTTTTTCACTGACTGAAAACGATAAGCTTAGGCCAAGGAAAATGACTTTCTCTTTTAAATCGACCGATCTAAATTATTTTGTCACGTTGTACATTCTTAGCCATCCAAATTTATTCCAAGTTAATCTGCATTTTATTTTATTAATTTTCCTCTACTAATTCAATAGCGTATCTATCATTGCGACGTGATGACTTGATAACGATACGATGCCGCATCCTTACCGGCTGCTATAAGGAGCTTCTTGACGAAGTGGAAGCCGGTCGGAGGCGCTCGGGTTCTCGAGGCTATGCTGGTCTCTGGTGGTGAGGGAGAGCACCACGAAGACGGCGATGGTGAAAAGGAAGTTCACGTTGACGAGGCCGTCGAGGCTGGTCACCTGGACGCTTGTGGTGGCGTTGAAGGAGTAGGAGAGGGTTCCTGCGGCGTTCTACAGGTAGTATAGTCCTCCTGATATGTATTCGATTCGCCAGAAAATGGGAGAGAACGTTCATAGATGTAGGGGAGAGAGAGTTGATCGTCCATGGATGGACCTTGAAAATGCGGGTGAAGATACCAGGGTTTATGCTTAGGATTGTCCGCTTCACAGAGAGAGAGAGAGAGAGAGAGAGAGAGAGAGAGAGAGCATGAGACAAGAGTGAAGCATGGGGCAGACAAGGGGAGGAGCTAGTGCGGTGAGAAAGAGAGAGAACAACCAGGAGAAAATGAAGGAACAAGGAGAGAGAGTAGCATGTTCTTGAACAAAAAAAGAAACAGCAGAAGCAAAGGCAAAACATGAACCATCCAAAAGGAAGGAACAAGGAGTACCAAAGGACCAAAAGGTGGAGAGCTCCAATTGAGTTGACTAAGCAAATTCGAGAGCTAGAGGCTTTGGCTCGATGTCAAAGGAAGGAAGAGGATGAGCTGCACAATCAAAGAAAGTGACAGCACCCGATAAAAAGGAGGAGACAATTGAAGAACAAATGGGCTAAGCCTGACAAGAGAGAAACAGGCAAGAGGCCCTTGGGCTTAGCAGGTCTCACCCGCAAGACACGTAAGGGGAAAATAGATTCTTGAAGTGAGAGGACTGCTCTTAAAAGTCACTTGGAGGGAAAGGAGGAAAAAAAAACGTCAAAGAAGACCGATACTTCCCTCTCGCCAGCCTATTCTAAAAGGAAAATCTCTCCACCACTTGTACTCCGATTCCATTGATTTTAGCTTACGAGATTTATATCTATTAAAAATAACAATCGATCTGGGTAGTCTAATTCAGTCTGATCGCCCCCCTTGGAATTAGGAATAGACCGCATGGATACCGAATATGCTTTTAGGAATCAAGAACCGGACCAACACCCTTGAAAATCAAATCGAACTGGCTAGTTCCATTTGGTTTGAGTGGCTCTCGATTCAATCAATCACTTTTGCTCACTCCTAAGCTTGATTAAATATGTAGCCAAAAGAGTATGACGAACTATGATGGGTTTCTAGGTTTCATCTTTTACTTTGAATCATTTTATTGTTCATAGGCTCATATTAATTTGTTGTAAAAACATAACACAAAAAAGAAAAGAAAAAAAATCAGGTTTTTAGGTGGACTTTGAAATCGGAAAAACATGGTTGCTTTTAGAATTTGTTTCAAGCAAAAATAAAATAAAAAAAGGCGGCTCCATTATTTTTCATAATTGTATTCGTTACTCATGACTAATCCAAACGTAAATTAGAAAAGATTTCGAAATCTGATTATCTATAGATCGGTGATCTTCTAGGTTTTTAGGATTGTCAAGTGTCTTGATATTTCTTTTTTAGAATAATTAATAATTTTCATCTTTTATAAGTGATATCGACATAAATAATATTTATATTTTGATTTAATGTGCTATATGATCCTTAAATGTTTAATTTATTTAATATGTTCAACTTAGTCTCTGAATATGTTGGGCCCCACTTTAGATACTATTGATTGAAAAAAAGTTTCTAACTTATTTGTGCCAACTTTTTTTCTTCTAATTTTACGTTCTCTTTTATCAGACACAAGATTAGTGGCGACTGGCGTGCCACGTGTTAAAAGGATACACGCGCGAAACGTCCCCTCAAGATTAGCTAAACGAAAAACATATCGGGAATCGGGATTCGGGAATCTTCTGACAGAGTGATAAAGACACGTGGACATGTGGACATGAACGTGTGGACAATGTCCCGTGGACACGTCACCCAACGTTAATTGTCTTTCTTTATTAAAGTCAAGGACGTGCATGGCCAAGTGGACTTATATACCATATTATCTGACGGTGCAAGCAAGCAAACTTTTATTTTTTTTTATTTCTATCTCTTTGATTAATTGCAGAAGATGCCATCCTTCCGTCCCCTTCACATTCTCTCCCCCTGCACTGCTCCTTTCTACTGGATCTTCTTCCATTTTTCCTTTAATTTTTAGGGTTTTTCCCTAAAAGTCACGTTGATTATAATAATAATGACATGAATTATCTCTAAATTTTATCCAATATATGATCTGATTTATGAACTTTCAATTTATACAATATGATCCCTAAATTTTCATATATGTTCAAATTAGTCTCTAAATCGTATAAATATATCCAATTTTTTGTTCTATTAATTTAAGTTCAAAGACAATATCAAACATTTCTATAAAGTATGTAAACTAGTTGAGACATTTACTAAAAGTTTATGAATCATATTGAATAAATTTGAAATTTTATAGGCCGTATCACGTTAGGTTAAAGGTTCGGAAATCACATTACACATCAAATCAACACCTAAAAATTATTTATGTCATTGTCCCTTAATAATAATTCAATGCTTCGTGTCATGTGGTGCGCTGCACATGGCTCGTGTCACCGTAGAAGCAATTTCTTTTCCACATGCAGGGTCACATGATTTGGTCAACAAAACCAAGTAGCATCTCACATGGGACAGGCAGTTGCCTACACGCGTCATCCTGCTATAGCTCCCTCTTATCTGTCGACCTCCAAGAACAGCAAACTCAGTCACCACCCCTGAAATATATATATGGATGAGGCAAACATGCGACGCAAGAACTTGTTTACCTGCTTCAAACCTTCATATCCTTTGAAAAGCACAAACCAGTGATTGCAAGGCACAACAAGGGAAGCTACAATGGGAAACTGCTGTGTGCACGAACCGGGTTCGATGGTGTGGGCTGGCGATGACTGGGAGTCCCTATTGGCGACGGGTACCGACGAGGAAGAGCGAGAAGATGCGGCGACACCGTATTCTTCTGCTTCTTTGCATGACAGGAGAGAGCGAGTGAAGATAAAGATCACAAAGAAGGAGCTTCAGGAGTTGCTGCAGAAGGTGGATATGCAGAAGCTTTCTTATCAAGAGATGGTGGAAAGTCTGTTGATGAATGCAGGCGGCAGCAGCAATCGCCGCTGCTCCATTGAGAAGCACCACCACCCGTGGAGGCCAGCATTGAAGAGCATTCCGGAGGTCAACTAATATCAAGGGCTTTTCTTGATTTATTTTTACTTCTACACTTCTTTTTGCTTTCTCTCTCTGTCTATATATATACTTGTAATTTGTAATCAAGTAGTTGCTAGAAGTTGATGAGGGGACATTCGTAGTTTGTGGGTGGATTTTGGAAGATCCTTGTTTTTCTTTGGGAGAGGGAGAAGGAAATGAGGTCTTACCATTATTTTATTCTTTTGTGTGTGAACTTTGCTTTTGGAATGTTACCCCAATTTAGTTTCGTGATGTTGATGCACAAACACTTCTTCTTTATATTGCCCATGAGTTCTTCCTCTATTGTGTTGATGGGAGGGGCAACAGATGAAGCTCCAAAGAAGTACAACATTACATTGTTAAGATTTCAAATAATTGATCTGTAAAACGATGTGATCGATCAATATTCACCGCTTGAATATAAGCACGTATGACCAACCTCTTTAAATGTCCAAATCACATTCAACCACGCATTATTTTATAGACTAGATTTGTACTACTAAAGTTTGGTTAACCATTTTATACAGCAGATCTAGGGCCTATTTATTTTTGTTCAAAAACCAATGTTTTTTTGTCTACATTTTTGTTCCCGGAAACAAAAAAGATACTTTTTTTGTTACTGGAAACACATTTAGACCAACAATAAGAAACAAAAAAAAATTTGCTTCTTGTTTTTGAATACTTTATTAAAAAAGATATGTTTATTTTTCTTCTTTTTTTCTCTTTTGCCTTTGCGGCCTCCAACCACCCCCCACCGGTCGTCGCCGCTTACCACCATCGGCCGCCCATGAAGAAGAAGAAAAGAAATGAGAAAAAAATTAAAAAAAATTACTAATCGTACTAAACGCATTTCTATTTTTTTTTCTATTTCAAGAATATTTTTAACAAACACTTTATTTTACTCAAAAATTGTTCTATGAAGTAGAAATACAAAAAAAAACATATTTTTATGCATAAAATGTTCCTTGAAATAGAAATTGATTACCAAACGCGTCCCTAGTATCTCTAAAATTATACATTAAGAAATTATGGTTGTCCCATGGTTCAAGCTCTACGTTGGGCTTGGGGATCTGTGCTGAGTAGCCCATTAGCACCATTTCAAGTTGGTCTGCTAGACAAACAAGGTTCATGGGCCAAGCCCAAAACTAGAGAGGCTTGACTTGACCATGTTCACTTACTTGACCAGCATCCAAGTCATAGTTTTCGCTATCATGTCACAGTGTTCTCCTTCATTCTAGGGTTGACGCGACCCAGAAGGAGGCACCTCTGCATAATTTTCGGTTGGTGCTGACTTTAATGCCCCAGAACACAGACACCAGGCACATTAATGAATCCATGCAACCACCATGACCACCTCCGCTTTATGGCGGAACCACCAACTGCCACCACCACACTTGCAAAACTCCCCTCCCCATTTCACACTATCAATCTTTTGTCAAGCACGTGAATAAACAAGGGGTCGAGCTAAGCTTAGAACAAGAAGACTTAGAGAAAGGAGGGAAAAAAAGCAATCGGCACCTGTTTTTATCTCGCTCGTGCTACAAGAAGCAGCGTAAACAGAGACATTTTCATGACATGGGAACGAGGACAATCAATAATATGAAGAATATGTTGCAGTCATCGATTATAAAAAGCATGGTCTAATACAAAAGAGATCATATAGAATAATTTTTACGATCAGCGTGTTTGAGAAACTCACAAAAAGTAAATTGAATATGTGGATTTAAACTCTTTTAGGTGAGATATAAAGCGAGTCCCCTCATTTCGTGAGACGTGGTAGATTCGATTCGTTGGAATGCATTTTTGTTGAATTATATTATGATTCCTGAGGATACAAGTGGAGTTGATGATGTCAAAGTCTCCTTTCTTTCAAGCTTGATGATCAATGTAACGAGGGAATCTTAAATGATGATAGCTAACATAAAGAAAAGCGAAAGTGCCACACACTTTTCACACGGTGGACTTCTACCAGATGGTGGAGATAAGGATCGGAGATCATGGAGAAATAAGCATATTTGTACATCATGATTAAGTGAGACGCACATTCAATTTTCTATATAATTAATTTCACAATTTCATTTTTGGATTATAATTACTCATGTAGTTTGAGTTCGTATATAATTGGAGTCGTGAAGTTATTGTGAATATTTCATGGATCGGGAGTTTATTCATCGAACATCCACTCCATTTTCATCAAAAAAGTGCTACTCCATAGAATGAAAATCATGAAACTATGAACTCTATATCAACCCAGTTTATGGTATCGATAGAACGAGTTTATATGATAATCTCATTTTGTGCTTAGCTAAACTTTGCCACGAGCAAGATGGTCCCTCATGCCTTTTCTTTCCCATGCTCTCTAATTTTGGTGGGTAAGAGAGGGACCCTCGCACCTGTCACGCTTACTTGATTACTAGTGCACAGGAGCTAAAGGCAACTGATGGCTTTAATGTAGGAGGTTGCAGTGTAGCCGTACTATCGTTCTAATATGATTCTGGTTTCCTTTGGTATCGGTCCTACTTGTGTTTGGACTTGTGGGGTCTTGTTATGGTTCTCGAAGACAGACAGCTATTGCGAAAAATGAAATTGCTGCCCCTGTCCCCACGCTCTTTAGCACCCGCATTCATTGCTAGTCCTCACTCACTCATCCGCACAAACATGAGCGCAAGCATCCCTCTTTTCTCTTCCATGAACCCTTCTTTTACTTCCCTCCCCTCTCTTTCTTTGCCATCATGTACCCACCACACCAGTCATCCTGAATTCGGGTATGATTACTGTTTCTTGACAGCACCGCTTTACACTATGTGTCCTTTGTTTTCCTTCTGTTCCTTTGCACTTTCTTGTGACCGAGTCTTTTTTTGGCTGCAGCTTCTTTTGAGGAGCAAGAAAGGGAAATTCAGATGGAGTAAAGGCAGGAGAGGAAGGATGTCTATTGGTCTCAAGTTTGTGTTTTTCGAGGCTTGCTTGCTGTTTCCTCGTGAGTGATCCTCATATTCTGTTTTGGTGTATGCTGGGCTCTGTTTTACGTCTCGCATTATCTTTGAATTGTTAGCTGGGTCGTAATTTACATCTCAAGAGTTTATCTGGGGTTGGTTAGCATTCTGATCATATGGGTTAATCGTTTGTGGAATTCTGAGGGTTGTTATTTTGAGCTCAGAGTTGATGTTTATTGGCTGTTTGATCTGTAGAATGTGTAAAAACTTGTTCAAAGCTGTTGTCGTTAGAATTGATCGAGCAAAGTACTAGTGAGGACAGTAGCATAGTTTTGAAAGCTCCGAATAGATGGCATCATTTATAAATTGGGCATTTCTAGTGTTTCTCTTTCAGGTCGCCTGGTCTTAAGGACTCCTAGATTTGAATGGTGAATTGCAAGTCAGCACATTTTGATTCAACAATCTATCCCTTATGGTCGTGAGTTGCAACTATTTCTGTGACTTTAAGTATGTCTAGTAGCTGAGACATTAATGGTTGATGCCTTGATGGTGTCAAGTGCACATACGATGTGTAAGTTCTAACAAAATCTAATGTCGAAAAGGAGGAGTCAATAATAGAAACTGATATATCTAATGGACTCTTGTGTCAATTGCTCCATTCTTTAGCAAAATGAGTCTGACTGGTTGACTATAAGCTGGCACTTTGTGCTTCCTTCTATAATACCCTCTGGCTGCGATCGCTTACAGCTTGCATCTTAAGGGGTCGTTTGTTTTTGGATTCAACCTTGTCTTTGTAGCTTGTTGAGATTGAAAATCATGAAACTGCCCATAGGAAATTATCTAAAACAGGACAACAGAATCATCAGCAAAATCCATTGAATACTCTAGAATTAGAAGAAACATAAAACGAAATTCAGCATAAAGTACGAAACTCTGCAGCCAACAATGATCAGCAAAGCTTGCATCAGTGACTACGCACTTCTGCATGTGCTCACTGTCTATGTTTAGTCCTCAATGTTTGTGAAGTTCTTTACAATTTAGCGAATGGTGGTTCAAATTTTGTTCTGTCCTATCCATTTTGAGTGCTGTGAATGTTTTCAAGTTTCAGTTCATTTGTATTCGATTGAAAGTTTCTAGGTGGATTCACATCCATATAGAAGATACTTCATGGTGTTTCTATTCACTATTCGGTTCACATTATTGTTAAATATTTCTACAGTTCTGCATAAATGTAGTTGTGGCAAATTGGATGACCACAAATTGGCAGACAAGAGAATGGATGCTATTTTGCCCAAGATATCCCCAGCTGGGTCTCCTCAGCCCCTACTTCCTCTTCTTGCACCTTCACCATTAGCTCCCTTTACCAACACTACTGTGCCCAAATTATCAGGTGCATATTTTATCCATATATTGTTTCTCAAATTCATCTGAGCTTTGCCTTTGATGTCCTGAATGCTACCTTGTGTTATGCTCTTGTCTCAGGACTCTGTACGTTAAACTTCACTGCAGCCGAAAACTTGATGAGCATGACCTCCATCGATTGCTGGGCTGTTTTCGCACCTTATCTAGCACACGTGATATGCTGCCCCCAATATGAGGCCACACTTACTATTCTCATTGGACAATCCAGTAAAACCACTGATCTTCTCGCTTTGAATGGAAGCCTGGCCAAACATTGCTTGTCCGATATGGACCAAATTTTGGCAAGCCAGGGAGCTGCGGATAACTTGAATCAGATATGCACGACTCACCCACTGAATCTAACTGAAGCTTCTTGCCCGGTGAAAGATGTTTTCACGTTTGAGAGCACAGTAGAATCTTCAAAGCTTCTTGCTGCTTGCAAGAAGGTCGATCCTGTGAAAGAATGCTGTGAACAAGTCTGTGAAAATGCTATACTAGAGGCTGCTACTAAAATTGCTTTGAAAGCTTCTGATGATCTCTTAAGTTCAAATGAGCAGCATATTGTGATGGATCATTCAGCCAGGATTGATGATTGTAGAAACATTGTCCTCAGATGGTTGGCAAGCAAACTTGATACATCTCATGCGAAGAAAGTTCTCAGAGGGCTATCAAGTTGCAAAGTTAACAAATGTGAGTTCGAGTGCCTGCATAGCTCATGTGCATTTGTACACTAGTATGAAAACGTGCTTGTACATAAGTTTGAATGTCTCTGTAGTTCCTGTGCACACGGACACTTCACAAGAACATGGCCCATATAACCCCAGAAGTTTTACAACAGTACCATGTCAATTGTGAAACTTATAACAGAAGAAAATGTCACAATTGATGCAGTGATTGCCTTGCTGGGGCTTTGAGCAGAAAGTTTTACTTTTTTCTCCTTTATTGAACTTTTGAGCAAAAGTCCTCCGACTTCACTATTTTTCTACTCCTGATCAGACTTTTCTTCTTTCAGTCTGTCCTCTGGTTTTTCCCAACATGAAACGTGTTGCAAAAAGCTGTGCCAACAACATAAGCGACCAGACAGCGTGCTGCAGTGCGATGGAAAGCTACGTCTCACACTTGCAAAAGCAGACCTTTGTGACCAACCTGCAAGCAGTGGATTGCGCTACGTCGATGGGAGTGAAATTACGGAAAATGAATATCTCTAGGAATGTTTATAGCCTGTGTCATATTACTCTCAAGGACTTCTCTGTTCAAGGTTGGCCTTATTCCTCCTGCCTCTTCATTATTTTAGCACGCTTCTATCTCATTACTTAAACACGATACTAACATTTGCTCTTTTTGTTGAATGGTCTTGCGGATCGGCAATTACAGTGGCAAATGAAGGTAATGTGCATGTTACATTTCCTCTTTTTCTGTTCAGCACTATCTTTTCTTTCACATTGTGATCAAGACCGGTGTTTGGATCTAGGAATTATGCCCCTCACTTGTGATGAGCCCAACAATTGTGGGATATTTGAGGTTGACTTCCATATTAGATATGTGTGCCTTAGTAATTGGTGTAGAAGCTTTATCACGTTTTGCTTGATTCTGCCTAGTTCTGCTCTATGTGACACACTGAGCTTAAACTGATCTTGTTCAAACTCTCCGTGGATAGTGTCCGGGTGCCTCCTACCGAGTTTGCCTTCGGATGCCACATTCGACAAGTTTTCTGGGATCAGCTTCTTGTGTGATCTGAATGATAACATTCCAGCTCCGTGGCCATTGACTGACCAGTTTCAAACTTCATTGTGCAATAAAAGTACGTTGCTAATGAGATACAAAACTCTTTCGTTTCTCACTAATGACTTTTCACTTTTTTCGCCCCTCTGACTTGTCATCTGTCAAATTCTAGCTGTCAAAATTCCTGCACTTCCAGCAGCGACGTCAGATCAAAGTGGTAAGCCAATCTATCTCCATTAACTGCCAGCCATTTTCCATCCATAATTTGTTTATGTTTTCTTGGGGCACAACTATGAATTGGTTAAGTTGATGAGGATCTCAAATTAATAACATAAAGATTTAAGTCTTTAAACAACAGCAGTGGTCAGCATTCTCTGCATTTCCATCAAACCTAGTATCTAAGCTGGTACCCCTCCTTAAATCTCGACAGTTCACACAAGCTGACTAGGGTTAGGATATGTAAGGCTGGTAAATAATTCATCATTTTTCCTAGTGCTATAGTATGCAGATGCATTTCAAAGGATTAAATTTGGCTAATTGAGATGTTCAAGCTTGTGTTTGTATACATGGAGGCAAGCCTTGTTCCATGGCAAGACATGCGTTTACCGTACAACAGTGGCATCCCTAAACTGGATGCAATGAAGCAACAACTTGGCAATGCTGGTGTTCGAAATCAGTAACACTTCCAAAATTTCCGGATAGTTGCGGCACTTGACTATAATGCTTTCATTTTGAGCAGGTCTCCATGGCAAAGAGGTGAAATGCCTCGTGCTTTTGCCACTCCTGTCAGTTCTTATGATGTTGGTGGTCTAGCAAAGTGCCTAAATGTTGGTCCTGGGGATGTCGTCAAGAAGCTTTTACTTGAGGAACGTGGATCATAAATCTGCACGATGCATCAACGGCGTGCGGGTCCTTTGGCGATGTGATGGAGGTAACAACTGTAAAGAGTTTATGTCCCAAAGGGAGATTCACACCGACAATTACCGCCATAAAGGACATGCATCTCCTCAAGAGTAATCTTGGAAGAGAGAAACTTGACCCGAGATGACTCGAGACTTACCTTACAGATTGCATTTGTTCGGCATTCTTACGTGACTTGTAATAAGTTTCTGTAAAAAGGATTGCTCTATATTAGCATTAGGATAGATGATATCGTACTATAGGATACATACATATCTCATGATTGGTTTGCAGATGAAAGCGGTATGCTGGTTTTTTCACGTGGCAATAGAACAAGTTAATCTTTCTCCTTTTAGAGCATTGATGTCTTCTAATTCATGAAACATGTCAAGATATGGAATGTTCATTCACTACAAGAAAAACAACCTGGAAGGACAAAATGAACGACGCCTTAGGTTGACCAAAAGGCGACAAAGAAACCACCTAAGGCGGCAAAATCAGAGTTTCGTCGTCTTAAGTCAAACTTAAGCGATAAATCTCTTGTCAGTCATTCAATCAAAGTTGGGACAATTGAACCTACGGCAATAAACATGAAGTTTCATCAGTTCAGGTTAAACCTAAAGCAGAAAAAGTCATGGTTTTGTCGCGCATAAAATCATGGTTTCATCGTCTTAGTTTTAGGCCTACGCGACAAAACATATTTCTGGCCATTGAGGAGGAAAAGTTTTCAGCCTACGACGGCAAAATACAAATTTCATCGCCTTGGTGTAGATTTAAAGCAACAAAAGCAGTTTATTTGTTGCCTTTCATATAAACTAAGGTGACAAAATTGGAAATAATGGTCCAAAAAGTCTTGAATTAAACATATTGTAAGGCCGCTAATTTAATCCTAAAGTTTTCAATTTGATCAATAGTGTTCTAACTCTTTGAAGATTTTATAATGTAATTTATCCAGCCGATTTTGGCATAACTCTTTGACGTTGTGGTGCTACTAGCCCTAACCATCTTAGATAGCGCGGTTGGTGATCTGACTTGTTTGTTTGGGCTAAAAAAGGCATCATTTTGGAAAAAAATGAATTAAAGTCTAATTTTTTTTTACTCTCTCTTCTCTTCTTTGTCAACGAGGTTATCGACGCCTCGATGACGACATGCAACCCTTGTTGGTCACAAGTAAGGACCAACTCGCCATCGCCCAAATCCAGGCAAGGGTTGCAACCCCCTTGACTATAATCGGGGAGAGCCATAACCCACTCACCAGTGACCAACGAGGATCATGACACCCTTGCCTAGATCTAGATTGGGGTGGCTACACAGGCCCTCACTCGTGGCCAATAATCTCTTCAAACAGAAATTCAAGAAGTTGAAGGAGAAAATGAAATAGAAAGATTTCAAAATAAAGTAATTATAAGTGGAGTTAGATGCATCAGATTACTAGCTATATCATGTCAAATGGTCGAAGTCCACGTTTTTTATTTCGGGCCTAAATTGATTGAATAGACTCTATTGAAAAACCATAAAAAAGTTTAGGACTATATTGATCAGTTAGAAAAAAAAATAGAATTTAGTTTGTGGCTCTACAATAAATTAAAGACCTTTTGCGCAATTTTCCCCAACAAAATTAGTACTGGATCGCCTTTGGACATGCCCTAAGGCGAAAAACTCAGTATTCGGCCAACTCTAAGACAACAAACGTAAGAATGCTCCGTCTATTGGGCCAAAACTAACATGGGCCGGATTTTTCACGTCCATTGGGCCAAAAATACTCTCTCTCTCTCTCTCTCTCTCTCTCTCTCTCTCTCTCTCTCTCTCTCTCTCTCTCATTTGTTCTTCATCCTTCGTCACGTCCTATTCTATTTTTTTGTTTTTTATTTTATTTTATATTCTTGTGGTCGCAACCAACCCAATTTGAGGAGAAAATATTCAGTGGTTGCTAAGCGTCACGTCATTCAGTGGTTGGCGCGGCCAACCCAATTTGAGGCAGTCGAGGCGAAGGCTGAATCTAGGGTCATAGTTGCAACTATAACCCATCAACCTGGTCTACTGCACACGACTTTTAAATTTTATTACGTTGTATATTCGTTTGGTTTAAAATCCAAGCACACATAATAAACGATGAAGATTTCATAATTTCAATTTACTACATTGGAGTGGGATCCTTCGCTGTAGTTAAATACTTAGAGCATTCGATATTTTTCATCTTGTTATTATATTGCTAATATTTAAATCTATATTTGAAGTAATGAAACTTTTTGTCGAGCTTATTCATATTTGATATAGTGACTTTACAATTTCTCGGATTTTATAATCTAATTTTCATAAGACAAAACAATAAGAGTATAATCATAATCTAATTCAAATTAAGTAAAACAAACGAGCGACCTACAAGGCAACAAAACTTAAAATATGCTTCTTCATGCATAACCCGAATATTAAACCTAACGTGATAAATAATTTACAGGAGGCGACAAAATTTGTCTGTTGTCTTTGATCTCGATTTTTTTTAATCTAGGGTGACGAATTTTTTATTGGTTTTCACCAATTTATGGTGAAAAAAAAATGAGTTCGTCTTTGAGCAAGACAATCCAATTTTGTTACTTTAGGCACAGGCGGCTGAGCAAACCGTGAACCTAGACCAAGGCGACGACCATAAGGTTGGAGGTCCATTTACTATAATAATATACTTGCTCATAATGTCTGGCAAGATTCGAGATAAGAAAAGAATCTTCATATTCTCAATCAAAGGTAGACATCGATGGTAAATAGGCAGTACTTTACTTGTCACCATCAGATTCTCGTGGATTGTTTTACTCGAGCTTAGTTGCTGATTCAAGGTAGCATTAGGTTTTTAAACTCTTTGAACCAGGGAAAAGATCATAAGATAGGCATATAATGCTCTCATCCACATGCTCTACAGTTATGAGAAAACAAAGTTGTTCTTTACGAGCATTCATGCCATGTGTTTTAGTCAAGCCTGTTTTGGGTCAAATTTATTTTTTTTTTACTTTTAACTCTTTAGATTTAAATTCAAACAAAATGTTTTCTATTTATAACTTTTACATTGATAGAAAATATGGGAATACGCGCACTCGATGCAATTCCTAATTTGGAATAACGCATGGATTTTTTTTTCGTCCAAGAAGGAAATTATGGAATATGCACAATTCATGCGATCAATTTTTAAAATTCGGAGTTTAACTTCATTTGGGCACATATTTTAATGTAGATTGAGTTATATCTAATTGAGTAATCAATTCAATAATTATGAATGTGAGAGAGAGAGAGAGAGAGAGAGAATTGAAGTTTCATGTACTATAAGACTAGTAATAATGGCTGACAATATTCTAGTAAAGCAAAGCATCTCCGCATGTTTTTATTAATGTTGTTTAAGTCCAGCTTAATTGTCAATTCGAGGAAGCACTAGCATTTAAAACTCTTTGAGCCGGGAATATATCATGACATAAACATATAATGTTCTCATGAACATGCTCTGCAAACATGGAAAATGCCCTTTTCTTGCATTTAAATATCTCATAACGCGTTAAGACATGCACTTCAGTCAAGCCTGTTTGGAGTGAAATTCATCTTGAACTTTCCACTCTCTATACAAATGGAGTTTACATAATATCTTTCATTTCTAAATTTCGGAATCAAAGTCCCAACCTTTTAGGAATAATGGAATATGCACAACCGATGCAATTCCTAATTCAAAATAATGCGTGATGTATTGTTCCTTTCGCCCGAAACAAAATTGTCGAATATGCGCAACCGATGCGATTGAGGGACGGACAGAGTACTCCTAGTTTGATGATTGAACATAGTGTTGGAGTCCACTTACCATAAGATTAAGACTAAGATAAAATAGTCACTAACAATGTCAGATAAGATTCGCTTTCATCAACGAACCTTCACATGTCTTATTAAGAGAGTTGCTACGGTAATCGTCTCCAAGGCTACCGCTCGATTTTTGGAGGAATATTAACAAGCGTTTTATAAATTTTGCTTGAATTCATTAATCCAGCAGTGTAATTAAAGAAAAAAGGTCCATGATATCTCGAGATTTATACACCGCTTGTTTTCAATGGCGAAATTTATATCGACGGCGTATAAAATGCTTACATTGGATGTGTTGTTCGGGTGATGCAATTCATGTTCATTGGACGTGAGTCGTGAGGTCAATTTCAATTAGAATTATTCATCTAGACCTTATCAATAGTGGAGGTCTTTTTCTGCTTTCCTTGTCAAGTGTAAAATATTATTCGAATTTTAAAAGGATACACAAATATTATATGCGAGTATCCATGTCCAATATCTATCAAATGATTCCCAATTATTGTTCTGTTTCCTTGAGAAAATATGTGGTGAAGGCAGCACCGTCGATCTCTTAGCTAGACATGGAAAGCAAAAGCAAAGTGCTTTAATTGGCCCCCTCAGATTGGCGGGGATTGTTCAAGTCAAGCTCAATCGTTGACAAGCGTTTAGCTTTTTCAAAACTCTTTTGAACCAGGGAAAAGATCAAAGATGAACACACGATGCTCTCATAAACATACTGTACAATTATTAACGTATGAAGTCATGCCATTTGCTCAACTGGGCAAGGTAAGGTTTCATCTTTTGACTTTCAGCTTTCCATAAGTTTATCAAAATTTAGATAATATTCTTTTGAGTTTAAACTTCCGAGTGAAAGCGCATGTGTAGATATTTTTATATAACAGTATATGCGCTATTGATGCAACTCCTAATTTGGAGTAACGCGTTGATCGCTTTCCATGTGTTTTATCAGGGGATGATGTTGACGATTCAAGCTCTTCGTGAGCTACTCGATTTCAAGGTCACTTGGCGGATTCCCTGAGATAGACTAGAATCATTTTCCAGCTTCGACAGCCGCCTAATATACTCGAGACTTCCAACTAGTTTCTTTGTCCACGAAAACCAAATTGGTCCCATGAAAAAAAAAAAAAAACCAATGGCGACGATGGGGGGTTGAACATTTCAGAGCAGCCACCTGCAACAGTCATCTCGCTCGCGAGTACAAATCGAAATTAGACTTCTGTGTTTCCTCGAGTTCGTCAGGCATGATCCAACCATCTACTTCTTCAAGCGGTTTTTCTTCATTGGATAAGCCACGACGGCAACCTTAAAACTTGCACAAAAGGGGTGCAATTGGATTAAAAAAATTGCTACTGATTTTTATCCTGTAACAATAATATTGTTGTTATTATATATATAAAAAAAAAAAAGAAGGAACGAGAGGTTGGCAAGTGTCTATCTTTCAATCTCCTAGGTGATGGGTGCGATTTTTATTTTTTTCCCCTCTCCCAAGCCGTAAAAAATGCGTGGGGACATCAAGATTGATGTGGACATGGCTGCCTCTGATTCTTCTTCTGGGCATTTGCACATTCAAGAATCGAAAAGCATTTTGATCTCTTTATACAAATGCTTACATACGAAATTTTCCATTTTATTACTTCACCAACTTTTGCAGCCAATTGTAGAAATGCTACAAATTTTGGGCGGCTTCACATTCCTAGCTGGGCTTATGTGGCTCCCGTTCTTCACTGTGTCCTCCATCCATAAGAGTAGTAATTTTGTCCTCCCTGAGCTTTAAAAGAAGTCAGATCATTCAAGACCTTGATTTCTGTATGGTCACTGTTCCCTCTCCATCTCGATCCACCCATTCTCGCTCATAAAACTGCTCAGAGAGAGAGAGAGAGGGAGAGAGAGATGGACTCAACAGGGAGAGACGGCATAGCCAGTGATGAAGGTGACCGGCACCAACAACCACTGTTGCATCCCAAACAGCAACCCTCGGTGGAGCCGGTGAGCTCGGCCCTCGAGGACATGCTGTCGGACACCGAGTTGCCCTACTTCAAGCGCATCCGGCAGGCCACATGGATCGAGCTGAACACCCTCTTCCGCCTCGCCGCCCCTGCCATCATCGTCTACCTCCTTAACAACGTCACCTCCATGTCCACCCAGATCTTGTGCGGCCACCTAGGCAACCTTGAGCTCGCCGCCGCCTCCCTCGGCAACAATGGCATCCAAATCTTCGCCTATGGCCTCATGGTACGTAATCATTTGTCCATGGCATCATCTCTGTGTAAACTCATTCTCCATGTACTTTTACATTGCGGAACCGAAAACAAAGAAAAAGTGGTACTTCTCCCAAGACTCGTGAGTTTTTTAACATTTGGACATAGACAAAAGCGAGACAGTATCAACTCGCTTAGGCCTAATGAATTGCTTCATTAATGTTATACTTTGTCATTCGCCCTGTATGATGTATCTACTGGACTACAAAATTGCTGGTCTATGCATTGGTTGGCCGGCGTGTAGCTTGGGATGGGGAGTGCAGTGGAGACGCTATGCGGGCAAGCCTATGGCGCCCACAAGTACGACATGCTCGGCGTCTACCTCCAGCGGTCGACCATCCTCCTGATGGCGACCGCGATCCCACTCACGTTCATCTACATATTCTCCAAGCAAATCCTCCTCCTCCTCGGCGAGTCCACCTCCATCGCCTCTGCAGCGGCGGTCTTTGTCTATGGCCTCATCCCGCAGATATTCGCTTACGCTGCCAACTTCCCAATCCAGAAGTTCCTGCAGGCGCAGAGCATCGTCAACCCGAGCGCCTACATATCCGCCGCAACCTTTGCCGTGCACCTCCTCCTCAGCTGGATTGTGATCTACAAGCTCGGGTTCGGTCTCCTCGGGGCCTCCCTCATGCTAAGCTTCTCGTGGTGGGTCATCGTGGTGGCCCAGTTCGTGTACATACTGGTGAGCCGTCGGTGCAAGCACACCTGGAAGGGTTTCAGCTCGCAGGCCTTCACGGGGTTGTGGGATTTCTTGAAGCTCTCGACGGCGTCGGCGGTGATGCTGTGCTTGGAGACCTGGTATTATCAGATCTTGGTGTTGATCGCCGGTCTGCTCCAGAACGCTGAGATTGCCTTGGACGCTCTCTCCATCTGGTAAGTCCAAACTTTCAGGTGACGTTGTTCTGCGAGATTCTTAGGGAAGATTACAGATGGGTAGCATGACTAACCCTAGGAACGCTAATGTAGATCTACAACGATGACAAGTCGAATTATATGTGACATTCTTTTGGGGCCTATCTGACGTAATCTTCTTATATAATCACTCAATATATCAAGTTTAGGTCCGTTAATGGCGGCCGATCGGGTGCACAAGCCGGCCACTGTGCACTACGGTTAGGTGAAATGTGAATGCCTTCTAGGAGGGCAATTTGGACCGTACCTGGTCGTTTTTTGTGCGTGAAATCATGGAGAAGGAGATTTATCGACGAGCCGCTTTTCATGCAAATGAACGACCGTTCATTCATTGAGGCTTGATTTCGTTGGCCCACCATCAACCGTCGGTCGTTTCTCTGCTAGGGCTACGGAAGCAGATGACAATGTTTCTCTCGCATCCTTAGCACAATGCCTAGGAACTCAAGGGAAAAGCAGTGAGAATTCCTGAAAAGGCCAGGCCAGTCTCTCCCTTGATTCCACGCCCTTCGCGAAGACAACGGCATGCTAGGGGCGTCAAAAGAGGCCATAAAGAAATTAACACTTACCAAAAAGTACTAAACTTATTGCATCGGCATCAAATCAATTTTGAACTTTTCAATTTTGTCTTAAACCTTTTGAAGATTTGCCAGTTCAGTCAATTTAACCAATTTTGATTAGAAATCATTGACATGAACGTTGGTTATCCTATGTGACATTGCCAATATTAACGCGACAATTTTAAAAAAATGAATTTTTTTATTTCTCTTTATTTTTTATTTTTTTATTGCGGTAGGTGAGGATCACAACCTGTACCTAGGCTAATGCTAGGGGCAGGCAAAGGCTACCACGCCTTCACCCAAGTCATTTGGGTTGAGCCCTCACCCATCCGCCTGGCACTCCCCTCATCCAGGCCATGAGGTTCGAGCCCTTGCTAGATCATACGAGAGCTATATAGAAAACTATATGATATTTTTCATTTGAATAGTACATGGTCCTTTGCCCATTTAGGCCAATCATCTCGTGCCGAGTGTCACGTGAATGATCCCATTCTCGGCAGCCAAAAATCTCTTGAGACACCTTGTTTCCTCCATCCTTACATTTGCTTTAATTCTATATCTTTATCTCTTATCTTGGGATCCAACTAATCTATTTTGACCAATTCGTGTTGCAGCATGACGATATCCGGATGGGTCTACATGATTTCAGTGGGGTTCAATGCAGCTGCAAGGTCAGTCAATGAATTTCATTGCAAGCATTAAGATTGAAGTACGGAAGCAAAAAACATCGTCCAACTTTTCTTTAGGTCACCGGTTCCATCAAAATATACCCTCCCTCATTTTAATTTGATCAACTACTCGTGTCATTTCGTATTAAATGTACTCATTTAATGTTATTTTCGTACCACAACCAAATTCTTTTTAGAGTGGCCACAAAGAACTTATCATTATAAAAAAATGAATAGAAAGTTGTCAAGCCATGTTACCATCAAGCTAGCCAAGTCCGGTATGGATTTTCCCCAATAAATACTCGTCTCGCATTCTCGTTTCACTTGAAGAATCGTAACCACTAATCAGCATGCAAGTGCTCAAGATACTTGCGCTTAGGTGAACTGAAAATCGAAAATATCAGAGATATCAATATCACATTCGTCCAACATAATGTCTATCAAAATGTACCTTCATATGTTCTTGTGAATTCAGATTTTTTTCTGGTTCTTTTGGCCTTGAAATTGCTGAGCGTTTTGTGCAAATGCAGTGTGAGAGTGAGCAACGAGCTAGGAGCCGGACACCCGCGAGCGGCAGCATTTTCGGTGATAGTGGTGACGTCCAGCTCGTTCCTCATCGCGGTCTTCTTGGCCATCGTAGTGCTGGCATTGCGCCACGTCATCAGCTACGTCTTCACGAGCGGGTCCACCGTGTCCGATGCCGTGGCCGAGCTCTCTCCCTTCCTTGCCATTTCCATTGTCCTAAATGGCATTCAACCCGTTCTCTCTGGTAAAGTCCCGTCGCATAAAACTTTTAATTCATTTCACGAAAAATCTTTGAACTGACATTGTCTCAATGCATTTATTTCTATTTTTTTTTCTTGATTCTAGGAAACCCTTATGTAGCATCATAGTCCCAAGTTGGGGTAAGGAACTAAAGGATAGGGTAATATCGGTCAAAGCATGAGCTTATCACATTCGATTAAGTTGGAAGAAACTATAAGATAGAGAAAAATCAGGAGAATGGAATCATTTTGGAGGTTTTTGTGGTTTGAAAAATGGCTGGAGGTACTCATGTCCAAGTGAATATTAATTTAAGATTTTGTGCGGTACTTATCTAATTTTATATTAGTGAGTCCTAATTCATCATCCAATACAATTAAAAAGGTTATTTGGTAAATGAAATCATGATATATATAGATACTTCAAATGCATTTAACTAAGTCCAATCGAATTGATTGTGAGCTCTACTTAGAAAAAATATATATTTCGCCATCTCTCTACCCCTCTAATGAATAGTGCCTTTATCACATCGATGGTAGAAATAAGTATATAATCTTAAAATTCTTTGCACCATATGTTATTCAAAGATGAACTTCTCAATGTCTAGCAGTTGTGGCTTTCCTTTTGTTAGCGTAGGGATTGGAACGACTAATGTTAAATTCCACGCCGGCGCCGCTTTCCATAAAAAGAAGTGAAATTTATTCAAAGACTGGGCACAAAACCAAAATGAAACACGAAAATATATACAAATCTTGTCGACGTTGGAATAATCAAAAGAAATCTTTTAGCCTTAATTGAATCCCAAGTAACACACGCCATGCGCACGGAAGGCGGTGGCCAACTTGAACCCCGACTCCTCCGAATGAAGACAAATGGAATCCGACAAGTGATAAAAGGACACTGACGGAGTTCCTCCTATGTAATCATAGGCTTTGCGTGTCGGGTCATCTATTGATTTGAGTAGTTGAGAAGTGGCAGGTCAGACCATCGAGTGATAACATTCATGTCTAGCCAATCCCTATCATCATTGATAACCCCTAATCACTTTACTTTGGTTAAGTAAGTCATTATTTATGTGGTAAAAATAGGATCAATGTAATCATATATATATATATATATAATGCAAGATTGCAAACTTAAACAATGCTTATATAAATGTAAAGTAATCAAGCCCTGCTTTGCTTCTTCTTCTTCTTTTAAGAATAATCCGATGGAGCTTTGTAGTAGTCGGGGTGATGAGGTTCGAGCATCCCTATTTGAATGGTAGATCATGCTGGATCTGAATAGGAATGATAGTCATCGTCATCCATCCCGTTGGATTCGGACTTGTTCTTTGGCGTGATGTTCATGGATGCACGCACGCATGGAATTTGTTGATTTATTTTCTTCCCTATTTTTCCCATCATTAGCAGAACAAACTGAATTAATTATTTAAACCGAAAATTAGAGACCCGTACGCAATTCCTCTCTTCTTAAGAGATACATTATTAACACATTTCCATCTTACTTTGAGACATCCAATGAATGAAATACATGAAGCTGGATTTTTTTTTCTTTTTAAATGCTTATCAAGCTTGCAATTGACTTAACAAATTATCAACAGTTCAACTGTTAGTGAATTGAGTCCCTCAAGATGATGCTGTTCTCTTTCAACTACGTAATGTATTTTGTGCTGCGCATATCTATATTTTCTAGCAAAGGTAAGAAGGGTTGGCTTGACTCACAGCCTAGTGAGGACGTCCATTAGCGAATCGTCCTGCTCTATTGCGCGTTCTTAATATAGAAACAAAATCAAAATAAAATAAAGGAGGGTAGGTCAGTTGGAACATAAAGTGTCCAAAAAAACATATCGTCTTTTCCTTATAACGTGCATCAATGATTCCTTCACTGAAAGATGAGGAGTGGGCACTCCACGATAATGGGTCCTGTTGGCATGTACTGGTTTGTCTCTCCTCTCTAGGTCATTTATCTTCGCCACAAACACCAAATCCTTTTATCAAATCATCGCTCTACGATCCCAAAGAAGCAACCCAGCAACTAACGGTCTTAAGTTTTGCTGTTCTTTCATGGGCTGGTCGTTGAATGTATCTGTCTGTGAAGACATCGGATAGAAGATTAATTGCTTGGAGGACAATGATTTTGATCACGAAAGCCTCTCTCACTATTTGTCTTCTTCTTATATCATTTTATAAAGGAGTGGCTGTCGGGTGTGGATGGCAAGCTTTTGTTGCGTATGTAAACGTGGGATGCTATTACGTTATCGGCATTCCACTTGGTGCACTATTGGGCTTCAAGTTTGATTTTGGAGCTAGGGTATGGATTCTTATCATTCTTTCTTATAATCACAGGAGCTTAATAACTTTTCTTAGAATTTTAGGGGTATACGGACGATAATCTTCTCTTTAGTAGAGCATTTTGGCATGCAAGTACGTAGTAGACATTTCTGTATGAGAGATGATGGTCTAAGAGATTGGCTTATGGTGTAGGGAATATGGTCTGGTATGATTGGAGGCACTGCAATACAGACTTTGATTCTAATCTGGTTCACATATCGGACAAACTGGGACAAAGAGGTAACTACATCCGATTCCCACAATTATGCTTTCTTTACCTAGATTTGGTGATCATCATGATGCATACACGGATAGATAAGACAAAAAAATCCTCATCTGGACCCCATGATTATTGAGTGGGAAAGGTTTATTTTCTTTGAGCTTTCAAAGATGAATGATAGGAAGCTGATAAGTATCACTTCGGGTCTAGTTGGTTTGGCCAACTATATAATGATGTCTAAAGTGAGTTAATAATTCTAAGGTGAAGGAGTTGCTTAACATAAGATAATCTACCATTCTGCTTGACTAGCTTATGGCCTGTGATTGTCAACACTCTTACACTAGTCTAAGCAATCTATGTATTGACGCGCGGATAAGACAACATACTCGAAGAATGAACTTTGAAAATCATCTAAAGAACTCCAAATATAATTTTTAATCGGATTCAATTTTTATTATGCTTCCAAATCATGGATGGCTATTAGCTATGGGCGACACTTCACGTGTCTCCATCTAGTAAATCCTACAATAAAATCACTTTTTTAGCAGGTGATTTTCTGTCGCAAATTATAATATGAGGACCACAATATCATTATCTCGAGAAATAAAATCAAATAGGAAAGTCGATTTTGCTGGATAAAGTGATGATTGTTCTTTTCTTTTGTTTTCCTTTTTAAATCTTGATGTGTGCATAAAATTTGTATTTTTTAGGTTGAGAAAGCGAGAGATCGTTTGGATACATGGGAAGACAAGAAAGAGCCTCTCTCAAATGAATAGTGTGGATCTTCGCATTGGTCGGCTGATTACATGTTGAGCTGGTTTGCCCTTGGAACCCAAAACAAGAGCCAATATGACAATTTCCAGCAAATATGGGGAGAAAAGATAGGAAAAATAACATTTTGCCCAAGATATAAGTATCTTCTTGAGTGGAAGCAGCCATTGTTGGTCCCATGTTCTTTTTATTGTTTCTGTCTTTTATTTTCATTGACTTCGCCAGCCAAACAATTCCTCAAGTCTCCATGCTTGTTCACATACTTTATATATACCTATTGTTCTTTTATCTACTTCAATTTTCTCAAGAAAATTAGGGTTTATATCCGCCAGTCGTCTCAACATGTCAAAAGCCTGACCATATGCTACCGGATCAATTTACGTTTTGTGTGAGCCAAGCACAATCATGCAATTATCACATTGCTCTTGATGTGGATTGAGAGTTGGATTGCTCAGTCATCAAGTAAATGCTGGGCTAATCAAGGGGTACATCGAGCCACCACCATGAAGAGGGTTATGTCCAGCTTCATGGGCAAGCACCACCATAGTGCAGTAAGGGTTCGTTATGTGTTCTACCGAAAGTTATATAAGCTTATTGTCTCAATACTTCTGGGATAAGCAACAAATAAAATTGAAAATGACATAATACCAGATGCATGCGTAATGATGTACTCTGAATGCTGTGATTTCATAGCTCAGGGGCAGCCTAAAGGAACTCATTTATCTGAATTTTGATAGAATCGCGCCAAACAACAAGCAATCAGGAGGGAAAAGGCCCTCGCCAGCCTCCATCTCAATCAGTCGATGTTGGCTACTGTAAACGTCGAGTCAACCTCGATATAATGAGTTTGGGAACTTTAGCAGACGTATCCATGGTTTCTACTCATCATAGATGAGGTTGTGTAGGGTCAAAGACCAGATTTCGGACTTCTCCGATGTCATCTTGAGATAAAGAAGTCGGTTGAGGCTCATGGAAGTGCATATGGGATTCATCCATTAGCACTAAGATGTATCAAAACCTCAGTTATAATTACTGGTGGACTTAATGGCATGAAAACAGAGATTTCTTGATGTTTAGGTATTGCAATCCATGATGACAAAGTAGACAAAAACCTTTCCCTTTTTTTCTCATTTTGATTTATTCGTTGGATTCTACTAACATAACAGTACTTGAATCACTAAGCACTTCTCTCTTCTTCTTTTTTTTTTTTAGTGATATAGGAAGACTTGAAGCTGAAGATAGTCAATAGATAGGTAGGTTTTGAAAGTTAGACGGCCATTTTTTCGGATATGCCCCAAGAAAAAAAAATGAGCAGCGTCAGCACGGACACCGATAAATTAATGGATTTCCTGAATTTCATGCACGTTTGCAGTGCTTTGAATGTGAACTTCAGACTTTGTTGCCCACGTGAATAATGAGTAGTGAAAAACATTTTTTGTTTCAAAAAGATGCTCCTATTTAGGACATCAGTTTACGAACTTACTTTATATAAGGAAAAAAATATAGAACTTTCAGGTTAGGTGTAGCCTCTTTGGCATTGCGCGTCCTTTGTAATTATTGTTCTTAAAATTTTGATCATTTATCTATTAAGTATATGTAACAGACCCTTCCACAATATTGAAACCACATCAGAAGATTTTTCTCTTGTGCGAATCGACAATGGTTTATATTGTGAGCATTCAACAATCCTCGTCGACAGGCTTGGACCATGAGCTGCCTTGGATTTACTTGAGATAACTGAAAGTGTCACTGGTACATGCGTGGTAGCTGGAAAGATGTTGTTTGCACTGATTGCTCTCGACAAAATTTAAGATATGTGCAGTCTGTACTAACATAAGAGAAAGATGGGGTTCTTTTGAGGAAGACGTGAAACCTATCCAAAAAGTCTTGCATATATTGTAAAGCGCTTGGTTCAATCCTAAACTTTTTAATTGTGTCAATTTAATCCGAAACATTTTGAGATTTATCTATTTGGTGCTAAACCTTTTGAAGAACTGCCAATTTTTTTTGTCAGAAATCGCTGACATTATGGTTTAATCAATGCCAACAGTTCTTATGAATTTTTTGTCAGAAATCGCTGACACTAATGCGGATGACTTTATAATTTTTTTTATCTTATGAATCTTTTCTTCTTTTGTTCTGTTTTTCTTTTCTTTTTCTTTTTGCCCTTTTCTCCTCCATTTATGGGACCTCGTCGATGGCCAGCAAGGGCCTCCACAATGGGTGAGGACTAGGTGAGAGGAGACCAGCAACGATGGCTGGTTGAGAGGAAAAGGGAAAAATAAAGAAAAATAAAGTAACAAAAGAAAAATAAAAGGAAAGAAAAAAGGGAAAGAAAAATTCAGAAGATTTATGACTAAATTGAGAAGTCGTTAAAAGATTTAGGACTAAATTGATAATAATCAATAGATTTAAGGCTAAATTTATACAACTGAAATGTTTAGAATTAAATTATAAAACTAACAATAAAAAATGAATGGCAAAATAAAACATCAATTTTCTTTTTAAATAAGAGATCCAAGCAGTACCTTGTCTTTAATAACTAAGAAACACAAAACTGAAGAAAAAAATTATAATTTTTGGATAATTTTCCCATGTAATGTATCTCAAGAAGACAAAAAAAAAATGAAAAAGGGCCCTCTCATTTGATCAGAAGCATATCGATTCAACCTACCACACAATGAGACACACCTAATAAATTCGACATTGAAACTTAAAGGCCAAGGAGTACTTATGTACTGTGAACATGCAATTCAACTCTCGCCAGGAGCTAGGCTTGACTAATAAATCGATATGTAGCAATTAATGCATTCATGTCATCTTTTTTTTTTGGTCGAAAAAACTCTTCATTATATATTCATATCATTTAGAGTTCCATATGACAATCCCTTAACTTCAGCACATAATATTTCTAAAAGGCTAACGGGGGGAAAGGAAATCCAGTTGCTTGGAAGTTGCTTCAGACATTGGGCTTTGGCAGCCCAATTTGCAACCCGGTTACTGTCTCGTGGGCAATGGGCCACCAGCAAATTTGAGAAGCGCTAAATGTGGGCATGGGTTTCAATGATAAGCAAGTATGCTTCCCAGTTGGCTTTATCTACGCTTACTCAAATCGACTCCACCAAATAAAGCCAATCTGTCTCGAGGATTGTCGGGCATTCATGCATCTCTTGGTAGTGTTTTAGGGTTTCTAGAATGGTTGCGGTTTCTGCTTGGATTGATAAAGATACTCCCAACTTTCGAGCAAATCCATCACAAAGAATCCCCGTACTTTCTCTATAGATACAAGCCATCGCTCTGTCTCTTGTTTATGGGTCGAAGGATCTGTCAACATTCATTTTGAGCACTCCTGGTGGAGGAGGAGTCTAAGCCTTAGGTAAACCGTTATGTCCCTTTGCCTTGACTTGTATTTTCTTTGCCCATTGCTTGTGATTTTCCAATTCTGTTTAGGCTAGGGTGATAATCTGTTGCGGATTTGCTTGCTGGGCTCGAAAGCCCATATCATTCTTGGCTTTCCAGATTTGCCACAGGAGAAAAGCAAGGAGATCAAAGGGTATTGAGGTATGTTGGAAGGTAAACATCCATTCTTCTATTTAGGTCACTGCATATCTGTTAATCGTAGTGTTTATGGACGATCTTGCCATATATGTTGTGTCCATGGGCAAAGAAGGAAGAGATGTTCTGTAGTTTCTAGCTACCTTTGACATACAAGACAGATATTCAATTGTAATCCCCCATCGATATAGATTTTCCTTTGTAGCCAAAGCATTTTGTGCTAGTTGCCATAAGAAAAATCTTGTTTTTGGTGGAATCTTTGTTTTCCATAAGCACAACCAAAGCTCCCTAGGAATACTATAGGACGTAGATGCTTGCTATGATGGAATATTTTCTTACCGTGCCCTTAACATGTTATAGGCACTCTTGACTGTGAATTATCCATTCTGAGTATGCTCCCATTTCAACAAATTCTCTATGCCATTGGGGTTTAGGTAGGTGGCTAAGATTTCCTTCTATGTTCCTTCATTAAACATATTTGATATTATTAATTCATTCCATTTAAGCTCCCTTCTAACCATAAGCTCTAATACTCTCGTTGGTTCTTTGTTAGCAATGTTTGGGGTAATTCATCAGAGTTTGCATTATTATCAATCAAGGGAAGAAATGGTGAAGTGGCAGGATCTTCACAAAGGACAAAAGCTGAGAATGAGGAAGTCCAAGTCAACGATGAGCTTACTTTGATCGATCACATACGACTGTACAAAGTATTTGATAAGAATACAAATACATACAACTACAAGTCTAGCTGTTAGTATGTTACAGAATCAGTTTGTTAGTTGGCTTCTGTTACTAGTTTGTTTTACAAAGCAAGTGTATTAGATCAAATGATGAACAAATAATACGAATGTCTTTCAGATGAATATTCAGGAAAAACTCTTGCTCTTAACTTTATCTTCATCTCTTTTCTCCTTCATTTGAGTTTTAACATGATATCAAAGCGAGAGATCTTAAGTTTAATCTTACTAGGCCCATATTTTGTCTCTCCAAATCTTTCCACAATTAGTACTAGTCAAAAAAAGACCAGACTAAATGTGAGAGAGAGTGTGAAAGTACTTAACGACTTAAGCTTTTAGGACAGTTAGCAGTAACCCTATAAAACTTCACATGGTCATGGCCCCAAATAACTCCTCGAGGCAACCATTTGTCTGACCTGATACTCACTTGACTAGGGCTGAGCACCGGGTACCGCCCAACCTGGGAACCGCCGGGACCGAACCGGACCAGCCGAGTTGGTCCGTTTCTTCAAAGTTGTGGTCCGGTTCACGGGCCTAAAAAGTGGAATCGGTTCTCGAGTGGTCCGGTCCACGGTTCCATGAGGGCGGGACCGGACCGGACCGGACCACTAGGACCTTCCCGATTCAAACTTTAACTTTCTCTTGGCCCAAGTAACTTGGGAGTCTAACTCTGGAGTCCTGAGTCCAAAGTTTATATCCTAGCCCAAGCTTCAAAATTCTAGAGCCTAAAGTCTATGTCCAAAGTCTCATCATGTCTTACCACCTTGCTCTAGATCTGAGTAGCTCTTGCGCCTATGATCGCCAAAGCTTTATTCTTCGATAGCCTTCGTATCTCGACTTTAGCCTCGTGTATTCATGTTTCCTTTTAGATTCTTGAGTGGCTAAAGGATTCAGCAATGGTGGGATTTCAGCGAGATGGAGTCTAATGGACCTATTGATGCTTATTACTTATGGAAGCAAGGCGACTTCAACAAAGCTGAAAGAATCATGAGTTTTTGCCGGTATAAGTAAACGATTTTTATTATAGTTTATACTTTTCTTTTAATTTTTTCCGTTTTCATTGGACCGCCCAAGAACCGAACTGGACCGATCGGTTTGATTCAGTCCAATCCTAGAATTAGTCGATCCGGTCCTCGGTCCTAAAAATCAAAGACCGGTCCCATCGGTTGGTCTCCGGTTCTAAGGTGAAACCGGACCGCCCTAAACCATGCACACCCCTACACTTGACAGAATGACCGATTGCATCTTGGCCAACAAGTAAGCTTTGCCAATACCATGATGGTTATGAGCCTTTTTTTTTGCATGTAGTAGGTCAATATAGGGGAAATACGACTCTTTAATCACTTTACCCCATAAAGACTCGGGTTTTTGAAATAATCTCCATGCTTGCCTTCCTAGCATAGCCTAATTAAAAGAATTGAATAACGTCTCAGATGAAAGAATAGAATACTTGGTGAAAATTGTGAGCGCGTCATATACTTATTGATGAATCATTAAAAAATCTGAAATGAATTTGACATATTCTGGGAATGAAGTAAATAGAAGTGTGTGTGTGTGTGTGTGTGTGTGTGTGTGTGTGTGTGTGTGTGTGTGTGTGTGTGTGTGTGTGTGTGTGTGTGTGAATCAAGAAAAGGGTCATTTTGGGAAAAACAAAAGCATAAGTTGTTTGACCCCAAAGGCAAACATACATTAAAAAACGAATATATGTTTGTCGATTAAGTGCGGAACACACTTTATATGTTTGATCCCCTATGTTAATAAGCTGGCACTGTATATACGAATTTTGAAACCAAATATTTCAGAATTTTTAGTTCATCAAATATAATTATGTTCATGTCAAGGAAATTTTTAAGTAGGTTGTTAAATTATGTTTCGAGTTTTTTTGTTAGTAAATGTAAGAAATTGTATTAACTTTTGTTGAAATTACAATAGAAGTGACCCGAAACCACAAGGCACTCGCACTCATGAAGACAAGGTTGTCAATATGAGTGCAAGGGTTGTTAATTATGTTCATGTCAAAGAAATTTTTAAGTAGGTTGTTAAATTATGTTTCGAGTTTTTTTTTTTTTTGTTAGTAAATGTAAGAAATTGTATTAACTTTTGTTGAAATTACAATAGAAGTGACCCGAAACCACAAGGTACTCACACTCATGAAGACAAGCGTGTCAATATGAGTGCAAGGGTAACGTGTTAACTGTAGATAATGTTTCGAGTTTAAGCTCATATAAGATGAGAAATTGCAAGCGATTCATATTCTTATTTGGATTACGATTCATGAGACGGTGAGGGGCAATGTTTATTGTGTTATTAGGTTGTGGTCAAAGGAGATGCGTGCTTGTTTAACTCCTATATGTAGCCACACAAGAGAGAAATTAAAGCAAAATACGGATTGTTTTATAAATAGTAATGTATATCATGTGGGAGTGAAAAGATCTTTCTCAAAGGAAAGAAAACAAAAAAGTACGATATAATATTTATAAAAAAAAACTGCCCCTGCTGCCCTTTTCTCATTTTACGGCCCGTGGACTTGAATCCGAATATGGGGCTGTCCATTTCAGAAACAGACGGTCCCCAATTTATTAGGAATTTGTTTTTCTTCTTCTTTTTTTTAAAAAAAAAATTGATGGCCGTCTGATTCAAGATCAGACGGCCAACGTCTACGTACGTTAGCCTTACGTCAGACGATCCGCTTCCTGTGGATTCTCCAATAGAACACACACTTTGAACAGCACGAGAGAGTATTTACTTTAGGAGTTTGTTGTGGTCTAAGTTATTTTTTTATAAGCCCCGTGAGCATGAGTTTCGTCCGACTGTAGGAAATGTTAGAGCTTGTGAACGATTGTAATTCTAATTCTCTGGTTATAATGGATCATCTGTTATATATCATTTTTCGTGAAGTAGGCACCGACACTTAAATTGAATCACGTAAATATATCATGTTGGTTATTGTTCCTTATTTATTTCTTTGATAATTTCGCGCTGATCTAAGTTACAAAGTCCCACCAATTTTCGCATTAAAATCACAACATTGCTAATGCATACATTTTTCTTCGGATAGCGAAGTTTTGCCACTGTTACTATCAATCTAATGTCAAACCAAACGATGTTAAGAGTGATTAAAGAAGTGAGGGAATTGCATGATTAACCCTAAATCTTGTCCTAGATGCAATTGGTTGCTTCATTAAGTATGAATTATCTCTTAGGGCCAAAGCTTCCAAATACCAACAAGACTCTCAAAGACGCGCAAGAGCTTACAAAAGAAAGAGACCGTGTAGCACACGAACATTTTTCCACTGACGTAGGTGGAAAGTGCACCGAAGCATCACAAAAAGTGAAAAAAAAAAAACAATAAAAAGAATCGCATTCCTCATAATCATTCCAGATTTCTTCTGCAAGATTTCCATCACCACCGCATATGCGCATATCTCCAATCTTCTGGGCCTCCTCATAATTCATTATATTCCATCTCACCCTCATCATCTGGCGAAATCTAGCAGTCGTCAGCTCCTACAACACTTCCAAAACCATGGAGTCCAGAGATGAGCAGCACGATTCCACGGCGCCGCTGCTTTCACCGTCGGAGGAAGAACAACCGTCCGTGATGGCTTCTCCCGCGCCGCACATAGTGGACTCTAAGTTGGAGACCGTGCTCACCAACATGGAGCTGACGTACTTCAGTCGCCTTCGGTTGGCTACTTGGATAGAACTCAAGCTATTGTTCTATTTGGCCGCCCCTGCGATTATGGTCTACATGATCAACAACTTGATGTCTCTCTCAACGCGCGTCTTCGCCGGCCATCTTGGAAACCTCGAGCTCGCCGCCGCTTCTCTTGGCAACAGTGGCATCCAACTCTTTGCCTATGGCCTTATGGTTGGTGTAGCTATAAGTTCTCTCTCTCTCTCTCTCTCTCTCTCTCTCTCTCTCTCTCTCTCTCTCTCTCTCTCAGATCAGAACTTTGGCAAACATCCAACTTTTCCAACCATTTCTTTTATGCCAATAGCTAAATCAATTTCTGCAAAAAAAAAAATGTACTGGGAATTTTCCAATGTAACCATGATTTTTAACCTGACTTTCATGTCTTTTCAAAAAAGCTAGGGTAAAACTTCGCTACATTTTATATGCTGATGTCCTAGGGGAGTTGCAATACATGATAGATTTCTATACTTAATCATTTCCAACAATGACATCTTCTTTCTCGGACGCAGGTCCAGTGGTCAACTCAAACATTTAGAATTTCATCCTTTCGTTTTTTTTTTTTTTGAAAAGAAAAGGAGAAAAGATCTTCTTGATTCTCAAACACTACCCCGTTACTAGTTACAAACTTCTAGGATAGAAAGTTCATTGGCTCCATGTCGTAAAACTCCTTTATCTTTAGAGTCTTACACATACTTAATTTATCCAATTTTATCTTGATAACCTAGCATTGGTCTCCTTTCTTTAACAGCTAGGGATGGGAAGTGCCGTTGAGACACTATGTGGCCAAGCTTACGGGGGAAACAGATACGAGATGCTGGGCATTTACATGCAAAGAGCAACGGTTGTGCTTACCGCCACCGGAATCCCGCTCACGATCATCTACATACTATCAAAGCCCATATTGCTCCTGCTCGGAGAATCGACAGAAGTGGCATCCGCAGCGGCAGTATTCGTGTACGGCCTCATCCCGCAGATCTTCGGATATGCCGTAAACTTCCCAATACAAAAGTTCCTGCAGGCGCAAAGCATAGTCCGGCCCAGCGCTTACATTTCGGCAGCCACGCTCTGTGTTCACCTCTTGCTGAGTTGGCTAGCTGTGTACAAGTTGGGTCTAGGGTTGATTGGTGAGTTGAGAAAGAGAGAGAGAGAGAGAGAGTGCAGGAAATTCTCTTTAGAGTTTGGATGTTTCGTGAACAGTGGATGGAGTCCCACGAGATTTGACGTTCACGATGATATCCATGGTCCCCACAAAAGTTATTCGAACGAGTTGTTAGCCCGACAATAGCTAGATGTTCTTGATTCCTCCAGGAATAATTGTCGTGTAGCATTGCCATAGGGTCTAGCGGCACTCATGCACGCAGTACTTGAACAGTTCTCATCAGTCCAAGACTCTTGAAATCTAAAAGCCACTGATTTGCACCCTCACCTCTCTTTCGATTTTACCTGGAGTGGTTTGTTTGGTCGTGGTAGATTCGTTCTGTTTATGCTATCTACTGTGCGTGAGCTGCGAAATGTCATTCTTAAAGTGTGGTAAATACTCCATAGAAGTACATCAGAGCATGATCATTTTTTTTTTGTAAATGTAAGTATTTTATAGATTTTACCATGCAAAGCATCAGAGCATGATCATTGTCTCTAAATTGTCGCAAAAAAAGGAACAAAAAAAAAACGAACCAACGTGGTGGTATTATGATCTGTGTACGTCTATGAAGGAAATGCTTTCTGAAGTCCAATAAAAAAAGGAAGCGTGTAATCCTTGCTATACCTTATCTCAAATACTAGATGTGTCGAGCAAAACCAACTTGGAATAACCTTCGCTTCTCGTTTCCTATGCTTATTTTAACTGTTCAATGGTGATGGTGAGATGATCTGTGGTAGGTGCATCACTGGTGCTGAGCTTGTCATGGTGGATAATAGTTGGGGCCCAGTTCATTTACATACTAAGAAGCCGCCAGTGCAAGCAGACATGGACGGGGTTCAGCTTGCAAGCATTCTCGGGTCTGTGGGACTTCCTCAAGCTCTCGGCTGCATCGGCTGTGATGCTGTGCCTCGAGACCTGGTACTTCCAGATCTTGGTCTTGATCGCCGGCTTGCTTCCGGACGCCGAGCTCGCCCTTGACTCCTTGGCCGTTTGGTGAGTGAGCTTTTTGTACTTGTCCATTATCGAATTACATGGTACACGGTAAAAACTGTTGTCCCATCATTGATATGACAATGGAGTCAACCATACTTAAAAGCTCTAAAAAGATTTTTATCTCAAATATTTCGGTTGCTTGTGTGTGTGTGTGTATCGTGTGAAATTGGGATGATAATTTGTATCAAGCAATCGTATTGGTATGCTAATCCTGTATTTCATGTAATTACCAATGTGATTCAATGTAATCGAGCAGTATGTTCTTTTGTTAAAAGAACGGATGAACAATGGGTGGAGTGAGTTAGTTTTATTTTAGAAGTTAATGAGCTCGGGTGTCTCTAAGTCTCTCGTATCGCGTGAAGGACCATCGTTCCTTTGTGAAATCAACTTTCATGCTCATTGTTGAGTTTAGGTGTTAACTCATGCATGAGAAGAATGGAAGTGTGATTCATGTTTTTTAAATACAAACCTCAAGGCTATGTTACGTAGACAATCTGTCATCTTGTTATTTTTGGTATGGCAGATCTTGGCTTATAGGAATCGGGTGTTCGGTCATGGGTTGTAATGTCAGTAAGATTAGGTTTGTGAAACACGCTGCTTCGATTTGGTCTTATGTGGAAGCGAATTTGTGTACAACTTGTCGTGGACCCCAAGCATGTCACGTAGGTTCGGACAAACGCTTCCTAACAACATTAGCAATTTAGATGCAGTGGGTAGGTAGCAACAAGTGCAAACTTGCAGATAGATATCTGCGTGGAGTAGACATGTATTCTGTCATTTACCCGGAAGCATGGATAACTTACCATTGACTGAATATAGGAGATGAAGTTTATGGAACATATAATAAAAATAAAGAAGCAAACAGAATGCTGACGGAATATAAGACAGTCGGAATAATGACCACCGACTTTGCTCCCCTTGTATTGGGAACTTATTCCTGTTTTTTTTTTTTTTTCAGAGAATATATTCATCTGATTTCGATGGATGCATAAGGCAATGTTGGTATCATTAATAGCTCTTCGTTTCTTAGTGACAAAAGATCAGAGAAAAAGACTATTAGCTTTACTTTCTACTGTTCAAATGTCATCTACCTATCGTCTCTGCTAAGAGCCTTTCTTCAACCTCATAATGGATGCTGGGAAGAAGCATCAGCTTGTTAACTTATTAGTTGAAATCTTCAATTGAAAAGCATTAGAGAAATTAATTTGATATAAGAAACTGATCCTTGTACATAGCTTTTTCTGTGACCGAGAACATAAGGATGATAGCACTTTAATTGATGCTTGCTTGTTGAGCTATTCTCCCGCCTATACTATGCTTTTACTTTGCAGTTATTTGATAAAAATAAATTTCTTCACCAAATTAAATCGTGTAGATTTTTTTTTTGCTTTGAGATGTAAATGTTAATGGACAGCAATACGTGGTTTTCGGGTTATGCAGCATGGCAATTCAAGGACTGTTGTTCATGGTCTCCGTGGGGTTTAATGCTGCTGCAAGGTACCATATTTTATTATCTGATTTTCATAGAATAAACAACCAAGGTGAATTTCAATTATGCGGTTTAGTTTGGATGAAATCTTATGTGTAGGTTGAAATTAAAATCAGTTGAAGGTACACCGCATTACAGACTAACTTCTACAAATAAAATTTCACGTGGTGACAGTCCATTCATCAACATTTAACATGCATTACTCTTACAATAGTACATTGAGCTGTTCAATCATTTTGAAAAGTAGATATATAGCTATAGCTCCATCTTTGCTCAATATATTTAACAAGAAAGAGAGAAGAATCAAAGTCTTGTTGAAAATGACGTTGTATTATGTGTATTATGTAAGAGCAGCGTGAGGGTGGGGAATGAACTGGGGGCGGGGCATCCAAAGTCAGCAGCATTCTCAGTGGTGTTGGTGAACTTGGTCTCCTTCATAATCGCTGTGATTGAAGCAGTTATAGTGATGGCGCTGAGGCACGTGATCAGCTATGCATTCACAGAGGGTGAGACTGTGGCCAATGCCGTCTCTGAACTCTGCCCATACTTGGCCATCACTCTCGTCCTCAATGGGGTTCAGCCTGTTTTATCTGGTAAGTTCAAAGTCTTTAGACACTGGTGCTGACTAATTCTATGCAACATCTTAGTGTTTTGTTCTCATGTGGTCGACTGCTTTCCAATAAAAGCGATGATACTGGTATTTGGTAGACAAATCCGAGAAGTGTGTTTCTGAGTTTTAAATACCTCGATTTCGGTAGGTGACATGTGGTGCAGACCATTATTAAAAGATTATTCAATTTCAATCCGAGTCATGCTCATACATTTGCCCCTGTAAAGTTGACGCCCTTTTTCTCTAAAACCGAGAGTCATCGTCACTGGTCGTTTCTTTAATTGATTCTCACAGCCCAAGGAACTGGTTCAGATTAGCTTTGCTTGTATTGTCTCAAGCAAGGAGCTAAAGTGGTCCTGACCCGGCAAATTTAAATGGCCAGTCTGAGCTGAGGAGGTTATAGAATCAATGGCCTCCTCTAAGCTGTTGCAGATCATACATCCGATGCACCATCGACAATCACTAAAAGCCGACCCATCCTGTGCCACACCAAATGTTCACAGCTCTTCAACATCCTCTCTAATTAAGAATACTTCAACCAGTAAAATGTCCAAGCTTTAACCGTGCCTATCCAACGCAAGACCAACGTTTTTCACTAGCACCAGCTCAAGATCAGGAGAGAAAATAGTAGTACGTCGGACAGTTTAAATAATGGAAGCGTATGAACCCTAACAATCATGTCTATCATTTTTCAAATGTCATATGATCATACGTCCATTACATAAACATTTGGAACTTTGAATCAAAGGGGTCGCCGTGGGATGTGGGTGGCAAGCCTTCGTGGCCTATGTCAACGTGGGATGTTACTACTTGGTTGGAATCCCGATTGGTTGCATCCTCGGATTTACGTTCAACCTAGGCGCTAAGGTAAAATCCTCTCACCATTAAACATCATTTTACGTGTTCTGGATGAGCTTCGTTTAAGCAGTTGCAGAACTATGGAGATCGAACTGCTCGATCATTGTGATATAAGGTCTCTGATTTTGATTACAGGGTATATGGTCGGGGATGCTAGGTGGGACCGCCATGCAAACTCTGATTTTAATTTGGGTCACATACCGCACAGACTGGAACAAAGAGGTATGTTCTTATGCAAACTTACTATCTTTTTCATCAAATCAGCCTTCACAAATCGTATAGCTTTTAGCATTGTTGCTTTGAGTGACCTTACCGTGATGCCATTTAAACCATTAGTCTACCAATACCAACGATTACCAGAACACCTAAATTGCTGCTCATATGAGAAGTCACGTTGCGTGATCTTCTGTCTACAGGCTTCATAATAGCGTTGGTGTTGCTTTGTTGCAGTTCATCATCCAAGTTGAGATCACTAAGTAAAACCAAATTAAAATAAAATGCTCAGATAAAAATGTCAGCCAAAATTCATTTGGTAGTACTAACATGAATAGCAGGCCATTTCATTTATTTACCTCCTTCACTAGACTCTTGACCCATTGGGCTTGAGCTCATCTGACTTACATCCACTTGACTGTTCAGTCAGACAGCCACATAGTTAGGAAGAGATGGTTACATGCATAAATGTCTTACCAGCTAGCAAGCGACTCAAATTAATACATCTAAACAGAGGGGTTTGGTTGTTTATTTCCTGTTTCAGGTGGAGAAAGCTAAAGAACGTTTGGACACATGGGAAGACAAGAAGAAGCCATCATAAAGATCTAATCCTTCAATTACTTTTTCTCGGGTAGTGTCGCTATGAAGGCCGAGCCAGTTTGTTTTGAGGGCTGCGAACTATTTTGTTCAGCCAATAACCTGGCCAAAACTATTTTCTCGGTGATCGCCCCCGATGTCATTGTCCTTCGTAAAACAGAAAATGCAGAGGTATCGCGATTCGACTGGAATGGAATTGCATATCCCTGTTTGGAATCTAAGTTGATAAACACATTCTAAGACTTGGCTACAACAAATGATCAGTCATTTTCCATTGTTGATTGCCGCAACTAGCTGACATGAGATCTTTCTCAAAAAGCCAAGAATCGCGTATGATACAGGTGACTCAAAAATGATGGCAAGACTTACATAAACTTTAATCTTCTAAGCCATAAAGGATCCGTTCATAGCATGCATACGGAAATATGGCATGCATTTGATAGTAGGTTGGTGCTATGAAGAGTGACAATTAGGACGTATCAACCTCACGCTAAGCTGCTAAACGGGATCCAATTATGTCTTTGGCAGGTCAAATCTATTGAGAAAATCCCTATTAATGTTTTGACTATGACAAAATAATCAAAGACCACTAATGTGTTTATATGTTGAATAGAATCGAGTGAAGCAGTTGTGCAGATGTTGTCCCAATCTGATGTTTAAAGATTATAAGTTCTCTATCAATGGTGAACACGGCATTAAGAGTAGAGGTGCCTCCATGTTGGAAGTACCTGAGTAGAAGGTGAACAAGCCTAGAATGGAGAGTTCCGTAAAACTTTGAGGTACCATGGATAGGTGAATGACGTGATAGAGTCACGATTACCAATATGCTTAGAAGGATTAGAAGATAGAAATAAAAGTGAATTAAATATATCCAGAAAGCCACTTGTACCTATCGCTTCGATAGAAGCAAAATACTTTGTGGATATCAACAACATATTGCATGGATATCATCGTAACAACAATGAAGATATTGACAATGCTTTTATGTGGATCTCATCAGACTTCAAATTCTATGCTGAATTTGAAAATCATCAGTTTATGGAATCAACTTTTGGCTATATGACTTTAGAACTTATATTGTCGTAATTAGTAATTTGGTTAGGATTTCCAATATGCTAACTAATTAGGATAGTTTTGCAACAAAATCCTTGACGCCAGACACCAACAACTGTCACAAAGATAAACTACTTAATGGAAGAGTTGTACTACTTATGGAAATTGAAAATTTGCTTGTATGAGGACCAAACCAATAGAGATTCAGATCTTATCAATTGATAGCTACTCAAATTTTCTTGATAGATTCTGTCCAAGGAATTGATTGTAGAATGACCCTATGAAATTTGTCTAATAGTTAGTTTGGAAGTGGAAGAGTATAAAAATAGACCAAAGTGTAGAAGAATATAGAGAGATTGTGTCACATCCCTGACTTGAGCGCATGACAGTCTCTAAAGATTTCTTCCCAGGTTGATAACTCGCGACATTTGAAGATTCATCGCCAATTGAATAATCACAATAATTAGATATACAACGAAAGCAACTAAATCATCTCCTGACAAATCCAAGATACAACATCATTTCTCATTTCATATTTAAAAATCCACAAGGTATACATAGACCAATTGAGCAAGGCTATTTCAGCTCCCATACACAAGTCTAGGGCACTTGGACTGGCTGCCCAAACCCAGTGGGGCAATTGGGAAGGTCCATACCCATACCTGGAATAGGGGTTAATAATAACAAATAAGATAAAAATCTCAATGAGCTTACGCCCTAAACCCAAATTAGGAAGTCAATCGTCTTAGGATCCCTAATTAGTCATACAATCTCTCACAGTGCATCCCATAAGTCACACATGCCTACTCACGATATCATACTAAGCTATTGGTCATAGTGCATGTAATGAGTACCAGTATGGGTACAACACACTCTCGCCATACTAACGACTACCTAGGCTCTCAAGCAGACTATTCAATCCATTGACACTCGAGTCATAGCGCGGGCACATTAGGCTAACTACAAACTAATATGCTATTACAAGGCATCTCATGTGTGTAATATATATGAGACCTATATTGTCTAACCCATCATGTTCCTAGGCCCTTATTATCACCATTGGCCAACCCATCATGTTCTTTGGCCTAAGTATCACCATTGGTCAACCCATCACGTTGTTTGGCTAGTAATTCTTGCGACTAGCCAACCCATCATGTTGCTTGGCATTCAAAAGTTGCTACCGGCCAACTCATCATGTTACTTGGCCCTAATCAACGTCACTAGCCACCACATCATGTTTTTTGGCTATTAAGAGTGACTAACCTCATGATGTAGGTACACACACTGTTCGATTATCTCTATGAGCTATCATGTAACAGTCAATCGGTAAGACTGGATTCTGACTCTAGCCATACAATCAGTTAGATTCTCAGTATACATGCACCAATCAGAATCCAACCACATACACCAAGCAATCATCAAGATGGTCCACAATTGAACGATAATAATTAATCAAATCATATAAAGCATGATCAATATAATTTAACCCCCAAACCGCTCTATTATGCCGACCGCCTCGGCACGCTAATTAAGGATTCACCCAATTCCCTACTTTGAATGGTAATCCATCGTTTAGTACTCTATGGACATGATCACCTTAATTGGCTGCCCTTTAGCTAACATTCGCCTAACCAATCCAATTAACCTACCATATAGTCCTAATTGATCTTCGATCCCAACCCAACCCTAATCACTAATTCAGCACCAATCAGCCCAATCAATTTTTTTTTGGTAAGGTAGCCCAATCAATTTATTAATAGCTACTAAAGTGAATAACTGACCTAATCGAGGATTAGAACGCAAACTCACTCTCCGTTCTGAGCTTCATAGGCGATTGGTGGCGACGACCCACAGCGAGCTCACGATGTCGTATAACTCATGCAATTGAGGGTACAGATGGTCCGGCACGACTCGGCACAGCGCGGCATGGTGGCAGCACTTTTTCAGTAGTCTTCGGCATGTCGCCAGTAGAGCTCCGGTCAGGATCCAGGCGGCTGTTTCCAGCGGCGATGAGTTGGACGGTCGACCTGGCGGAGTGGCAGAGGCAGCTGGATGGTGGAGGGGAACAAATTGGCAGACAACAGTGGCTGGACTCCAACGGCAATGACCGGAAAAGCAAGGGCAGTGGCTGGACACGGCCGGCACAGCGTCAGCTGGCGCTGGCAGCAGTGAAGAAGCTTCAGAATGGTGCCTGGGTGGTGTTGGGTGGTGTCGGCGAAGTGGGTGTTGCTGGAGGCGCGGCGGCGACAAACGGCAATCACGGGTGGTCCTCGGCAGAAAGGCAGGGTCCGCGTCCGAAACAGGGGAGAACGGCCGCGATGATTGCGGGATGCTGACGAAATTTCAACAGTAGAGAGGGCTTGGGAAGAAGCTAGTGACACTTCAGGAAGATTTCATGACCGGTTTCCGCAGTTGGGATGTCGCGAAGGGCGAGTGGTGGCCGCGAACAGTGGCTTCACGCAAAACAGAGGATCGATGCGTCGGGCTACTTCCAACGGTTTTGGAGGCGACAAATACAGCGACCAAGGGCTCAGCTGAGCTGGGGGGACCACAGGGAACTCGGAGGAGGGGTTGGCGTGGTCGGGGTGTGGCCGGCTCCGTCCGATTTTCCGCGCGACTCCAGGGAGCTCAAAACAGAGCATCCGCGGCGTCGGGTGCGGGATTGGGCGAATTGGGCGGCGCCCACAGGGCATTTGGGCCACGCCGAAGGTGGGTCCCATCCATGTACGTTATGGGCAGCAATGGAAGGCCTTGGGCGACCGTGGGCGGTGACCAGTCGCGCCAATCGCGAGCGAGAGGCTCACAGAGCGGCAAGCAGCTGAACAGGGGAGAGGATAAAGCAGCGGTCGCGGTCAACGCGCGAAGAGATACTGACCGTTGACCCGGGGTCCATTTTACATTTTGTTAAAAGTTGGGGGACATCTTTAAAATTATCAAAATTTCGGGGACCACTCCAAAACAATTTTTCACAGTTATGTCTGGGGGACTCCCAAGGCCAATGGGCCACTAACCTAAGCCCAAAATTCCAAATATTAAGCCCCCAATTTGACCAAAAATGGGCATTACAGATTGAGAATAAAAAATTTCAAATTCAAAAAGCAACTTGATCTTACATACTTATCTTTTGTGAGTTAGAAATTGTAATCTTTTGAGAAACGTTAATAAAGTGATAATTTGTGCTAAGATGTGATAAAGAGTTCCATTGGCTTGAGTATAAGCAGCACTTACTTCGAGGAGAAGTACTTGAGTATAAACATCACTTGCTATTGTACTTTCTCAATGATCAACCAGTAAAATCTAGCCAGTAGAATGTCAGTGATGATTGCTATAAACCAAACCAATACAAACTTTGCTCACATTTTTTCTTTACCCTTCAACTCTTGTTTACTATTTTTGAGTGAAATTTGCACACTGGTGAATATAACTATATCACTATCATTGTTCCGGCTCATGTCGTTAGGCACTAATTTCATTCAAGTTTAATTATACTCGACTATTCATTTATGCTTTAAATATCGAGAATTTTTAATATCGCCTATTCACTCTGCCTCATGTAGTTATATTGTTAGCCTCCAAAAAGAATCACATTGTCAATCAAAATATAATTTTTACACATCATTGTGTTTAATACTAGACGTGACCATTAGCCCTGGCAATTTTCGGGCTAGATTTGGTAAGGTCTATTACCATCCGACCTGGGCCAAACACAAGAGAAATGTTAATAGATGCAGGTTTCGGCCATTTTGGCTCTCAATATGCTGTGGTATTCATAATTTCTAAATGATATAAAGGACATGTTTTTGAAATGACCCAGCAAAAATATGAGATGAGTGATTTGGGCTATTGGGCCTAAACTAACGAGCAGACTCCTACTTAAAATTGGCTAGCCAAGTTACAGTTTTTTTCGAAAAAAAAAAGCTACATCTTCTAATAATGTTGATCAATCCATAAAACAATACTTAAGAGAGAAGCCAAATCCCTAAAAACTAGTTAAGCTACTTATCCCAATGTAAGAATCATCAGCACAAGCAATCCCTTGTACAAATTGCACGTTGTTGCAGAACATACATGAGTCAGCGCACCCCATGTTCTGTTGGGTTGTCCTACCTTAAATTCAATTAGTGCAATGAAGAATCCTATGCTAAACCTTAGTTCCTCAGCAATACATTCATCTTTTAGGTCAAGAAAAATGAGCAATAATGGTGCCGTTAAACATGGCACAACGATGATGCCCCGACCATACTTTATAATTTTGGGCAAGAAATATCGGCTATTCAAAAGTTTCGTGTGGTCTACCTGCGCTGACCATCAATTATTATCTTTCCCTCGAATTGATTCGTCTATATTATTCGAAGCCGACGAGTGATTTCCGGATGGACAAAAGTACAGAGAAAGAAGGTACGGATAGTGGGGAAATTTATGTGGGACAGTGCATATTTTCCGGAGATTCGAACTGTACATTCATGTATACTTTGACCTCTTTCTAGGGTTTAGACTAGGTAGAATGATTAGATCCGACAAAAGAGAGTGAAAGTGACATTTAAATGCATAGTTTTTACAGACCCGCAATGTCGTACAAGAAACATAGGCAGACAAAGAAACCGCCCACGTCTTGCTTGCCTTCCTTCAAAGCTTTGTCAATACAATGAATACAATTTTTTTTACGTGATATTGAATCTCCATGTTAGATTGCTGTGATACCATAATGTGTTTGATAATTCTGTTAAAGATACAAAGATGTGAAATTCACAATGAAAAAAATTAAAATCTCTTTTTCTTAACTTTGTTCAATAAGATTTAGCTAAACATGTCATCATAATGTTGTCCGGACATTGCACCATTACGCCAAACACATCAAGGGCAGGCGGGCACGTTGTTAACATCAATTAGATTTAGCAACCGAGGGTTTATTGCTCCTAATTTTAGTCCAACTTCATGTTTCTTTTGCAACTTGTCTCGCTGCTCATAGTCAATGCTTCTTTATTGGGGTAGCTAGATGGAAGATTGCTTGAAAGTTGAACTGAAGCATTTCATTTGACTGATGATCAATCATCTTGCGATCTTTAAAAAAGGGATTTAGGAGGCGAATGATCTCATGACACAACGCAGTGCTCAGATCAATATGTAATCCAAAATGCCATTTCCTTCAGATGACATTGAAAATCCCAATACAGAAGGGAAATTATGAAAATTAGAAGAGAGTTGGAGAACTCGATTCAAATGAGGAAACGTGGAATGGTGGGTTTGGTGCTCTCTCCATGTCTAAACAAGCGCATGCAACCCCTCTTTATCTGCTTCATGATATTCTGCTTATAAGCACCAACCCTGGACTCAGAGAGTGTCAACAGCACGCCCTTCCTCACCTTCTTCAACCTCTTGCCGACCCTCATCTTGAGCCTGCAAAACCTGATCCTCAAGAAAGATGGCCTCCTCGTTTGAGACTCGCGGTCTGCTGTCTCCAGCACTTTGTAGATCAAGAACTGAGCCCTCCTGTGGCTCAACTCTTCTGGATCTTCCTTCTCCATCTTCGAATAAGCGTATGGTTTTCTCGAGATTGACATCTCTCTCTCTCTCTCTCTCTCTCTCTCTCTCTCTCTCTCTCTCTCTCTCTCTCTCAAACTTTGTGTCTTCTTCAGATGGAGAATGTGTGGATTGAAATGGTTTCGAGTTTTGAGCTTGAATTTATACAGGGAGCGTGACATTCAAAGGGTTGATGATGAAGAAGATGATATGAAGGCAGTGTCATGTGCCGGGCTGTTCAATAAATTAAAAGAAATTAAAGAAATATAAAGAGAAGAAAATTAAGACTAAGATGGCCTGACAGTTGACACCATGTGGAAGACTAATCTATTTATTAATATTCTAATTTTCGATTAAAATTCCATGAAGAGTGCTCGTTAATCTTTGATAAAGGATCATCCAGACAATAGATAAAGAACATGCCATTTTATGTCACTGATGGCCATGTCATAGGAAAGTTCTGATTTTGATTCACATAGTTTCGATTCTATGGATAGAACTAATAACCAGAGTATAAAATTCGGGAGAATATATGTTTCTTTTTGTGGTTAAGTATACGAGATTACCTAACCCCACATTACCTACGGAGTAAGTCTTGGGGTGTCCACCTTAACCATTGGCAATGCATTTTCCTGAGTTGCAAGCTTATGAGTTGCCGTCGAGAGGCTCAAGGATGATGACCCCGAGGAAAAACAAAGCTGTGAGGGCCTTTGGAGGCCCAAAGCGGACAAGATTATTGGTGGATGGGGCAAGGACGTTATAGAGTGGTACCAAAGCCAACTCTCAACCGTTTGTGGTGACCATAGTGTGTGCTCGCTAGTTCCATTGATAGCACGGTGGGGACGCTGTGCCATTGAGGGGAGGAATGTGTGACATTCTCTAGTACCACATTGTCTAGGGAGTAAGCCTTGGGATGGCCTATATGTGAGAAGTTTCATCTTAACTATTGACAACGCGTTTTCTTGAGTTGTGCACTCATGAGTTGCCGCCGAAGGCCGCGAGGATGGTGGATTCGAGGAAAAGCAAAGGGGCAAGCTGCAAACAACATCAAGGTTATTAGATACCTATGGAAAACCCGGCGAGTGCAACCATGTCAAGAGATTAGTGCAACAAATCAATTTACATTTATACCTCATTGTCAAATTGAAGTTTGTGAAAAAAAAAACCATCAAATTACTCTAATCAGATAACATTTTAAAAAACTGGGTTTGAACCTCATGATTCATTTTTCTCCATACTTACAACTTGAAAAATCCGAGAACACTTTGATGGGGTTTAAACCTCTATACTTACAAATTTTTTGGGCTGATGAATATGATAAAAAAACACTTAGAACAAGAGTGAAAATTTGTACTTTCAAGTACATGTAGTAATCATTAGAACTACCTTATCAATCAAAGTCCCAATTAAAAAAATCAAGAAACCAACAGCCGAAGGAGACACAGTCACGTTCAAGATCTCCAGCTGTGTCACCAGGGCACCCATCAAGGGGAATTCGTACGTCGGCACTTATTTTATGTTTTCTTATACTCTATTTTATTCATTCCCCTTATATTTTCTTCATTTTATTTTTCGAGCTAGTGGTGGTCGATTTAGGAGAGCACCGAAGTCAAAAGAGGCATCAATCACGAGAGCCTGCCTTGTCTAAAACAGACCAATTTTTGCAAAGATTAGAAACCCATCTTGTCCACAAGGTTAATTACATAGAATAATAATAATTCGGCCGCCCACTAGGGGGAGGTGCTCTTCAAGAAATAATGAAATTACAAGGACCAAAAAGCAAAAAACAAAAAAAAAAATTCTTTTCCTCAGGCCGGATAACGCGATTTTATAATTTTGGTTGACCAAGATTCGAGGAGCTAAGATGAGTGTGATGGCTCCTCACGGGTCGAGTGTCCAAATTCTGCAGCCGGCTCTTTTTGAAGGTCTTTGTGTTATATACAGTAATTAGTATAAATTTCTAACTTAATACTAAAACAATGTAAAAAAAAAACGGCACTTCGTTGACTAAAGTTCAATACACCTTTAGACGATCACCTAATAACCATTTTGGTTTATGAAACACATGTAATCTTGTCTGAAATTCATATCCAAAACCTCTTCCTAAAAATCACCCGAATTCTAGTTTGAGCTGTGCAGCAAGCGCAAATAACAAAGACCAAATCCTTCTCACAGTGGTACTTCAATGTCATGGCATAACATAATTGATCAACGAGACGACCAAATGCTTCTCAAAGTAGTATTTCAATGTTAGGACATATGCTTATAGCAATTTGCCAACATAATTGATTAATGAGGGATGATGTGATCGAAGTTCTTGAAAACGATCTTTCCCTAAAATATTGAGTTCAAGAGAGGTCGTAGATCGGGGCGGCATCTTATTTTATTTCTTAATCTTTAAATTGAACAAAATAGAATAAGAAACTTTTTCTTTTTATGATTTTAGACATCTGGCGCTTGGCAGTTGGCAGCTGCATTAGGATGGGTCCAAAACATGGCACACCTAGATGTGCAATCTTGTCTGAGAAACATTGAAATCCCAACACGACATTTGGCCACCGGTTAAAGACCAACGCCAACTTGCAATCCTTGACAGGACAGAAGAGGTCTGTTCAATCCTTCTCATGGCCATTGTCGTTTCGGCTCGGCAAGAATAACATTCGGACACAGCAGGACAGGGAATGGAAAACGCTTGCCAAGGTCATTGTCCTGTAGCTTCTACCCAAGCAGAAGAGGAAATGCTCGGCCCCCAGACTCGGCCTCCCGACCAACCCGGACAAACCACGGCCGACCAACATTGAGAGGACCGACGATGAACATGGCCCAATAAATTGCTGCAGAGGAAACCCACTAGGGCTGCGATTCTACTAAAGGAAGCAAAAAACAAACGCCAGCACAAGCTGATTAACCGGGCTCGAAGTCGGTAGGGTTTTACCGCAATCCATATCCTATGGTTGAATGGATGAATGGTTACGGTGTCAATGCGCTTGCAGCTGTACACGCCTTTGTTTTCTGGCACAATTAGTTTTCCAATATCTCCGCACATATGGCAGAACAATCACTCTCTCCTTTCAGGTCGGCATACCGTACCCCTAAGTCAGTAAGTTGTCCTCCAGATGCTTCTCCTCCCAAATTAGCATAATATCCGTAAAACATGACCTGAAGCTTTCCTCACACCCAGTAGAGATGCACCAACCATTTGGACAACGACATCGACAACATCGCTAAGTCAAAGAGTTGGCATAAATCAACCGATGGCCGACGTCACTGATGATACACCAGCACAGGAACCAGACAAATGTCAAGCGTGGTTTCGACCAACAAATCAAATGCCAGTCTAAAAGGCGAATGGGTTCCGCACTTCCCTTCATGGACAAGATGCCCCACCGGCAAGAACACATTCATTGTGGAGATTCATACTCTCAACAGAAGATTTAACATGCCACTATTTAATATGGTCAGCTGCGATAATCTCACATCTAAGACAAAATTACGGAAAAACCCGAGAGAGAAAAAAAAAAGCACCAAGAACACAAAAAGCAGTACAACAGATGAGATATTCGCACAAAAGATTGATAAGGTTCCATCTCGGCGCACAAATTCTAAGACAACAAACCAAAAAAGGCTAGCAATAGGCAAGAAAGAGAGAAGGCAGAGAGGAGCGCAGCTTCCATCTACCGGCTAAGCACAATGACAGAATACCCCAAGATTCTTCAAATTCTCAACTATAACCTAATTGTTGTTGTGACTGCTGCTGCTGCTGCTGGGGCTGCTGATAATTTGCATATCCGGCATAACCACCATAGTACACATTAGCATCTTGCGGAGCTGCACCATATCCATAGTTTTCATAACCAGCAGCATATCCATAATACCCTCCATACTGGTTCGGATCTGACTGGGGCTGAAAAACGAACACAAAGATGACATGTTAAGAGGAGCACTGCACATACTTGTTGATACAGAGGGAAGAACTGACTGACAAATTATCCAATCGTCCAAATGAATAGACAAACCTGTTTGTTTGCAGGACTCCGGCCCCATGAAAGCCGAATGCTTTGTCCTCCCAGCTGGGTTCCGTTTAACAATCGCAAAGCTTCCTCCGCACAGTTTCTGGTGCATCAAACAATGAGTAAGAATATGACTCCCGGCAAGAGGTGCCATCTCACAAATTAATAAACTTTGTTTACCTATCTGCAAACTGAACAAATCCACACCGCTTCCCAGGTGGTATTTTCACCTGGACAATTTCACCATACTGTCCAAAAACTTGTCTCAAGTGGTCATCGCTCACATTGGGATCTAGACCTCCAACAAATACCTGAAATGAAAAAACTTAGTGACACCCATTATATAATAGACTGGTTTCTTTATACTGGAAGATGAGGAAGAAAAATTACAGTTTTATTATTGGGATCAGTCTCATTTGGAGTAACTTGTGTGTTCTGGTAAGATGCTGCAAATAAGTAAAACAAGCTCATAAATAAAACGATGAAGAGAATTTGCATTGCCATTTCAAGTGAGTCATATCTTTCAAGAAAGTCAAATCGGAGTGTCTCCAGAGGCAGGTTTGATCTATTGCTTATGGTACTCACACACCAGATCAGTTCTGTCTTGCCCCAAATATGCAAACCAACAAAGAGCAACACACTTAGATACTAAAGGAAGACCCAAATAATAAGCCAAACAGTTATTTAAATAATACTGCAATTTATGATGATTATTATGATAGCTATGATGCCACCAAAGTCACTACTAAAAAATCTGATGCCTTAATCACCATGCAGCGCCGGAAACAACTGAGCAAAGGATAGACTGAATAGCATTAAGAATTTTCCAATCCATATGCATCTGAATAGAAAGAAAACCAAGGACTGTATACTAGATATCCTATTTCTAAAACCAACACATAACTTTGCACAAACAATATCTTCAACTGGTGAGGAAATATAATCGAACAAAAGTCGTCAAGCAACAACTAGATTATTTAGCCTATAAATCAGATTTATTTGCAACAAGTCACATTCAAAACCTGAAAAGGGAACTCTCTCTGTCCATGCAGGGTATATTTGGCCTAAACACCAAGTACAACACTGTGACTACCTTTTCTACGAGATTACAACAAATCCTTCAATTCTAGAAGTTCATTTAGTCAAAGCACATAATAAATAATCTAATGACCAACTCACCAACGCCAATAATGAACTTGTTCTCCAACAACTCCCCATTTCCTAGACCAGAACTATCTATGCTATACAGCAGTCAACACTGACAGGAAGAACAACTTCATATTCAACCAATATAATAAGCTCCCACCCAGAGCACAGGACGGAATAAGTAATCTCCAGACCCAGCAGTGAAGGCATTTCCAATGGAATCAGTAGTAAATAGGGAAACCCAGCAACGATATCAACAAAAGGAAACTTACGGTAAAAGCGGACATTCTTTATGAGTAGTCTTAATTTATCAAGAAGTGGAAGACTATTACCATAAAGAAAATAATAAGTTAAGCAAAGAGGTAGGCAAAAATAGATGCCAGAACAATCACTTGATCAGCAACAGCTAGCCTGTTAGAGAAAATCTCGAGCACCTGAGCTCCAGGAAGCTTTACAAATTCAAAAAAAATGACGACCCCAAAACAGACCCAGCAATAGGAAAGACACAATAGGACAGCTCTATGCCAATAATAAGGAATTTAACAATGAACTCAAAAGAAATCTTGGAAAGGTAATGTGGACGTAGAAATTGAAGAGCGCTGAAACAAATGTAGCTAAACTGGTGGCTCCGTAATTAACAAGTACAATATCGGAAGGTAATCTCACTGGCTGCTAGAAGGATTAAACTGGGAACAAACTGAAGCTGTAGCATCAAAATGCTACATGAAACTCAAATAAACAACATTACGTAAACAGGAACACTGACCTAAGCGAGGCCACGGACTAAAAGGACAAGCATTTCATCTGAAATCAGTTCCAGGCCCCTATATGATAGAGCCTCTCGACAGCCTGCTTTGAGACAATAGGAGTTCTATAAGTTTTGGAAGCTTAAATTAACAATATTTATTGAGCCCAAATACTTGAAGGAAAGTAACTTTGCAACTGTTGCTTGTCTTCAACAACAATACCGAGGCGGAGAAAGTAGATAACAGTATTCTAGGCATATCATGGATCAGAGATCAAAAAAGGCGATATACTAGGAAAGTTTGGTATATTATATAAAAGAAACAAAGAGGTTGATATCACAACTAAGCACAACAGCAGTTTCACATCAAGATAGAAAACAATCTCACCTAGTGACTACTAGCACGCAACAACATATAAGACAAAGTGCAGTAGCATACCTTTTTGATACTGTTGCCCTGTAGCAATCTTCTTGTTTGTTGCAAGTCCAATTCGCATAGGTCTTGTAGAAAGGAAGACTCCATTCATCTCACTCATAGCACGTATCTGCTCACTTTCATCTCCAAACTTAACAAACCCATAACCCTTGGTACGGCTCGTAAGCCTGTCCATCACTACTTTCGCACCCTTAACAGAAGGATAACGTCCCCTGAACATCTCTTGCAACATATAATCTGTAACATCTGAAGCCAAGTCCCCCACAAAAATTGTATATTCAGGGGAATCATCCACACGCTTTTCACCAGCACTAGCCCAGTTGAGTCTGAAGCTCTGTCCACCATTGGGCATGATGGCACCATTGTAAGTCTGTAATACTCTCTCAGCTGCTGCACGAGTGTAAAACTCAACGAAACCATAACCTTCTGGTTGCATCGTTTGCTTGTTCCTGATAACCTTCACACTCGCCACCTACAGAAGAAAGAACTTCAAGAGGTAAGACACTCGATGCTCAAAACTTGCACGTTGCAATGTTCACAGGCAAATATTCTTCCCCAGTATGGAGTGAATCTTGGTCTAAGAGTGAATGTCAGAATGTGAGATAAGTATCGGACTAAAAGATCTATTATCAACTTGAGATAACACACTAGGCACCATTTTTCTGAGCTAGTTCTTCTCCGCTCGTATACTCCCCATATGAAAGTTCCCATCCCCACCCCCACCATTAGTCATTGCGGACTAGCACATTTGTGATCCAGCTTAGGAACTGTTGACATTCCAAAAGAAAAATGGAAAAGGAAAAATCTTACTATATTATGTTTGCCCTTGCAATCTGCAACAATTAAGCCTCTTCACCTAAATCTCTTACCAGCTATCTTCAGCCAACCCATCCAATAAATCTACAAATTACAGGATGCTGTCAATGCCTAGTTCAAGCCACACACAAATAGGAAACATGAGCATTCATCTTAACGTTTAAAGCAAAGAATTTTCAATCCAATCTCCTTTGATAGAATCAAAATCTCTCCAACTTCAACTTTTACAAGCAATCTTTGACAATCCCATCTGCTAATTTATTCTACCGTCCCAAACCAAACCAATTCATGCCAAACTGCACACGCACACGCACACACACACACACACAAAATCACTCCTTACACTCTGCGGAAGATTACCCATATATCAGGAGATTAGGACAACATATCCAATAAAAACCACGAAGGAAAAGCTCACAATCAGACATCCAATCCCAATCTCCACAAAAAATCTCCTTTGATAGAATCAAAATCTCTCCAACTTCAACTTTTACAAGCAATCTTTGACAATCCCATCTGCTAATTTATTCTACCGTCCCAAACCAAACCAATTCATGCCAAACTGCACACGCACACGCACACACACACGCACACACACACAAAATCACTCCTTACACTCTGCGGAAGATTACCCATATATCAGGAGATTAGGACAACATATCCAATAAAAACCACGAAGGAAAAGCTCACAATCAGACATCCAATCCCAATCTCCACAAAAATCCGGCAGTCATTTCCCTTGAACAGTAATAACAACGCCCAATATAGATCAAGACGCACAACAAAAGACAAAACCGATGAGGGGAAATAACAAAAAGATTAAAACTTTAGACCTCTCCAGTGGCGGCGAAGCAACTGGCGAGATAGTTCTCGTCCATCCAGTACTGCAAGTCCCCGATCCAGAGGGTGCGGACCTCGTCGGCGCCGGCTGGGGGAGTCGCCTGCTGGGGCATTGGGGGCTGCGGCTGGGCGGCCCACATCTGCTGCGGCGGGACCTGCGGAGGGGGTGCGGGGGGCATCATCATGTAGGGCTGCTGCTGCTGGAGCGGTTGCGACGGCGGCTGCTGCTGCTGGTATTGGTACGGCTGCTGCTGATCGAGCGGAGGAGGGACCATGCCGGTCGCAGATGGTTGCATCATCTTGAAAAGATAAGAGGAAGAGGGAAACCCTAGAAAAGGGGTGGCAAGAAGAGTTGGGAAACGAGAGAAGGAGAGGAGATGATTCGGTAAAGGCCAGATCTTTTTTAGAGCGGTCTTAAATATGTGAGAGAGAGAGAGAGGTCGGCACGTAAATATGGTAGGCGCGGCGAGGAGGAGGGGGACAATCAAAAGGCCCCCTTTCCTTTTGCGGGGGTGTCTGTAGGTGCACCGCCGTAGCATTTCGACTGGACTCAGATCGATGGACGACGAGATTCCGACTCGAGATGAATTGTCGGAGCGAATCATCTTGATAAGACGGCGCAAGTAAGGGCCTCGAACACTCGATTCGATTCGAATCGAATCGAATCATGACTGGCTTGAACAAACACTCTTAAAGAGACGGTTATAATTTTATGATTCCTAATCAAATTAAATTAACTTGTAATATCGTTTGAAGCCGAACTACTCGTCTATTTCCATCTCCTCCAGTAATTCAACATTGACAACGGGCTTGAGTAGAGAGGAATAGTCGTGTGTAGCCACCTAAGATTATAGGCAAGTCTTATGTGCTCCCAAGTTGTGATTGAATTCGTTTCGAGCGTTTTATAATTCTTGTGATTATGGTTGTAAAATAGGGTATTCTAGCGTCTCAATGTACATGACCTAATAATTAATTGATTGTATCGATACGTATCAAGATCTACTCTCTTTTTGTCTATCCTTTTTCTGCAAATAAATCATTCCACTGAAACATGTCGAAGAGCCGTGTTATGATAAAAGGAACTCTTTTTCTTGCTTTTGTTGTCGTGGTAATCTCATTGATGTGCAACGTTAATCAGGTGGACCAATCTCGTAAGAAAGGATGCTACTGTTGCAACAGTTACTCGTAACAATAGCAAAGCAGAGATAACAATGGAAAAGAGAGGCGCTAGGGAAGTTGTGGAATTAAGTGTTGATTAAAGTTATAGTGAGTCATCAAAAACTCTCTTGTCAATGCACAAAAGTTTGGTATTTCACACACATTCTAGTTACCCAAATTACGTAATTTGCTATGTTGTGCCCTCCAAGTTTCGTATCTTGGTGTTTTCTCTTTTGTTTTTTAAGTTTTTATAACGACCCGTTGACATTTCGAAATTTGATGCGAGATCCTTCCTTTGTATAGACTCCAATTGAATTCAAGTCTAATATTCAATCACGGGACCAACAAAGGGATATCAGTCCCCAGAATTAAATGCTTGTGATACAAATGGAAATTTAATGCTTGACCAAGGAACAGTTTGAAACTGCATCTTTCAAATTGCAAGTGCAAGCTACCGAGGAGCCGTCCTCCTAATACGAAAATTCACCCTCCAATTCCGTGAACTGGGAGCAATAAAGTAAAAGATGTCGGCCGACAAATGACCCAATAAACAGCTGACCGATCAAACTTCAAAGTTTACAAAGCCCACAACTCCAACTGGGCGGTCACTTCGGCCTACAAATAGCAACTACACCAGAAGCCTAGCGCCATCTCGAGAGGTCAATCTCTACCCATCAATACCATTTCTTTTCTTCACCTCATACAAACCAGAAGCTCCCTCTTCCACATCCATGGAGATCCCGACATATGCATCAGCTTCATGGAATCAGCTCTTCACATCTCCTCTTCTTTCTTCCTATCACTCCATCCCGGAAAACTATGTCCATTGGGCCCAGACCCCAGAGTGCCACATCTTCTCTGCTGATCTTCCAGGTACGTTGTCATCATCCCAACAAGCTCCACCAAATCTCTCACCCTTTACAATCTTTCTTACCCAGTTCATTTCACGACTGGTTGTGTGCTCTTTACTGATAAAGATGCGACTTTTTGTTTCCTTTCCGTTTTGCTAAAATGGGTGTGGCAGGTGTGAGAAAAGAGGAGATAAGAGTGGAAGTTGAGGACTCGAGGTACATGGTAATGAGAACAGAAGCTGCGGAGGAGTCAAGAGAGCCTGCCAGGAGATTCATGAGGAAGTTCAGGCTTCCTAACCTGGTGGATGTGAATGGGATTTCTGCTGAGTATGAGGATGGGGTCTTGACTGTCAAAGTGCCAAGGTCTCTTGCCAGGAGGGGTTTCCTTATTGACCCAGCTGATGTACCTGAGAGACTTGAGGTTCTTGCTAGGGCAGCTTGATACTTTTCAAAAAAGATTGTCTCTAGTGAATGATGTCGTATTAGGTTTCTTGAGTCAAATGGATTTGATTCTAGGACATTTCTGGGATTGTTGGGTTGTACAAAATCGGATTGGCATTGGAGACCTTCTACTCTGTTCTTCTAAATCCTTGTTCTGGTGCTAATTTGGTAGACCATTGTTAATCCTGTTGGTGTTTTCAGTATGACAGGAAAATCAGGAAAGAAGTTGAGAGGACCCTGTTTTGATTCCGATTCTGGAATCGAGTAAAGATTCCAATCTCACAAGCTTTTGATGTGATCTTGCGTGCCCCTCCAGGCTGTTTTGATTCCGATTCTGGAATCGAGTAAAGATTCCAATCTCACAAGCTTTTGATGTGATCTTGCGTGCCCCTCCAGGCTCCAAAAAGGTTTGTGTGATAATGATTGCGTGCAGATACTTGAATAGCAGTTCAAAGGCCATCTGGAAGATATTCCATGGGTGGGTGGAAGGTGGATCCCCAGCTGTCTTGGATTTCAACGCCTGCAAAAGCAAATCGCCGCCTGAAAATCTTGCGGCTGCAAATGCAAGTCGGAGCACGCTATATGTATTGTTTACTGTTTAGCATTATCTCCTCATATTATAATTGCTTCAGAGGCAAGTTGTCCAATATAATAACCCCAATGAAATTCATAGAGAGAGAGAGAGAGAGAGAGAGAGAGAGTTGCCAATTGGGCCAAATAATGTATCATCTTTATGAAAAAAAATGGCCCGATGAGCATTACTGTGCAGCAACAATTAGTCATGTTTAATAAGAAAAGCTTGATTTTGTGGCCAGAAAAATCGATATTTATCATATGAAAATCTTTTTCTATTAGTAAAGAATCGTGAGAAACGACAATTAGCATCGCCAACTTCTCAAGCGTCGTCGGAGGAATCTCACACCCACAATCAAAATATTAGATTCAAGTTATAATTAATACTTATTTTAAGTGAGCCGTTTGTTCGTGATACACAGTCATTTTCTTTAGTTGTCAAGTGTCCTTTGAGCTTTGGAAAAGTAAATTTCAACGCCATGCCCATTTTCAAGGAAGTAAATTGGCAAGCGACAAGCTCAGCCGAAAGGCAATTGCAGATAGCAGTTGCGGTTCACGAGCAACAACTGCGGAAACTACACCTAAGCCTCCAAATTTGACTGAGACCGGCAAGCACAACCATTCACATCAGTGAAACCTTTGTCCCTACCATTCGAATATGCCAAAACAAAAATTAAATGAAACCGAAAAGGGTATGTATCGCATGCCGCGGAACACAAAATTATTCAAGGCAGACCACAATCCAAAGTGCACGAGGAAGCTAAGGCTTGTCACGTGTTAATACCAATCAAGGCAATTGATCATGACTGTCATGAACGTATGTACAACTCCACGCCTTCAAACGCCGGCGTGAAACTAGCAAGTCATCAGCTTCAGAAGCTCAGTCGCCTCTTTCAACCTCCTTTCAGTGTTCTCTTTTGCGGCAACGACACGCCCATTTCTAAAAATCACAAAAGGGTATGATCAGAAGTATAGCCTCAAAGAGCTATTAAACCTTAAAGCAGTAATACCTTTTGTCACTGTAAACTCTCCTTGTAAGTTCTTCAACCAGACCATTCAGCCTCTTGAGCAAAGAAGGTGATTTATGCAGAGCTTCTGCACCTTTGTCCCTAGTACGTATCTTTTTCAGGAGGTCAGAGGCAATAAAGAATCCATCCTCCTTGTTCCTGAAAGATTGTAGTCCAGAAGTAATTGTCAGTCATTGTTTGTATCTTCCTTAGTACATTTTCATGTAGAGTAGCTGTAATTCTTCATGACCATACCTTAGTAACTCAAAGAAAATGGTTTCAATAGATCCAGGACTCTCAATTAACACGTCAAGCAATTCCGTGTAGCGGGACAGGTTCCTGAGTGTAGACAAAGCATGTTTTAGAACCTCCTGATCTGGAATGCTTCGGGTCATTGAGCGAATAAGTTTCAACAATTTGTTGATTGCTCCTGCCTCCACGAGTTTCTCACAACACTTCTGAGAGTGTCTAGTTGCCATGTCTGGAAGAAACACATCACCGAACCACTCCAATCAGTTTCTATATAAATATTTAGTCCACCATAACTTAGCTAGCCTTTCAACACAAAAGAGTTCCGAAAACAATCTGGAAATATTACTTACCCAGAGTGGCACAGGTATGCAAAATGCTGCTGACACTTCTTATGTTCAGCAATTCAGAAAGTGCTGCTTTAAGTCTGTTTATGATCCGCATGTTGTCATCCACATTCTCAGTTGCCTTTAGCACTCTCAGGCGCAAATCCGCAACCTGGGCCCTCGACTCTTTCCGTGTAAGGTAACCTTTCCAGTATGACTGTACAATTTCAAATCAAATAAGTTCAAGAATCTGCCAAAGTAACAAGAGCAAAACATGATGTTGATGCCAACACACAGATTAACCAGGTGGCAATCATGGTAAAATTGAATCCCACAAATGATAGATGGGGTATTCCCAACTGGGGGTATCAACCACGGTAAAGGTATAAAATTGGAGTTCTACTCTGCCCATAAATTAATACAAAGTAGAAAACCAAAAGTATGGAACAAGCAAAAAGACGGCATTGGCAAACTTTAGGAGAGCTGGTCCCGTATATATGGCAATGAATAGTTCACCTGGATTAGAACAGCACGATCCCTTTCTCTTGTAGCTTTCCGCTTAGCAATCCACCCACGAGCGTAGGACTGAATGACAGTCGCTGATTTACTTCTCAATCTTTGCAAGAGAACACTTCTCCACCATCTTTGCAATCTCAAAATAGATGAAAATGGAATCTCGATTCCAGAATTCTGAGAATAGCCACTTGGGGTCTGTAAAGTAGGGCAAAAGTCGATAGTCCTAGAGTTTAAAGGCCCTGGAGTACCCGACAAGAAGCGGTTTTTTGTCACTATAGAACAGGGAGAGAATGCATTGTGCGGTAAAGAGGCTACAAATATACAGGAGAGAGATTTACTAGTACCCATGAGCATCTTCTGTATTATTTGTCCCCTTACAAAGCTTTGAATGTCTATAGCAGCACATCTGCAGTTGCAAAGAGCCTTCCAGCAAATATGACGGCGTGCAGAACTCTGGATTATGATAGCAGCCTCTCTCCAAGCCAAAAAATCTCTTCTTATCAACCAACCACGGCACTGGCTCTGATTAGAGCAAAGCAATTAGCCTCAAACGTAACACCTCTCTACTATTAGATTGCAATAGCTACATGTGTAAAATCAAATTGTTTTATTTTGAAAGAGTGGCTTACTTATACAATGAGAATGGAAAGGTACATATTTTGCACAAAACAAGATCCCAATCCCACATATGCTATACCTGAATTCGAACAATAAGGTGGCGACATCTAGAGTACCATCGTTGGCAAATCCGTCTACGAGCGTAACATTGGATTAAGATGGCTGACTTAACTGTGACCTTTGCATGCTCTTTCAACCTCCAGCATCTAAGGCGTCGAAAATTACTTTGGATTGTAAGTGCTGCTTGCTTCTGATTCAAGTACTCCCTTCTTAAGAAACAACCACGGACATGAGACTGGATCTTGATGGCAGCGCAGTGCTCATTATTGAGAAAATTCCGGAGACAAACATTCCGCCAAGCAAGCTGAATTTGAGTTGCAGCTTTTGTTCGAAGAATTGTTGAACTCATTTCTGTGCATGTTTCAGAAACCATTTCAATGTTATGACCTAATTGAGAGTTCTTACAGGAATTGACCTCAAGTTGCACCCTGGTATGCAATCACTAACAAAAGCAGTATTGCCCAGGTTAGTGATGATGTGCCACATATGGTGCAATACCTTCATGCTGACATCCCTGAGAAATCCATTTCCTTGCTGCTCGCTGGATAAGCAATACCGACCTTCTCATCTTGATAAACTTATGCCTGTTAACAATAAGTAATAGATATCTCCCATATGTTTCTGAACTCTTCCCTCTACCTGCAAATGAATCAGTTAAATCATGAAAACAAATGTATAAAATTGAGTAATACAAGATAATTATCTGAGAAGTTTTACCACATAGAAATTCATCCACCTCAGTGGCGAAATTTATGCTGAGCGACATTTTCTGCCTGACAACTAACCAAGCCCGAGTAACACTCTGCAGCAAGGAAACTGCATCCTTAATCTTCAAAAACTTACGACGTTCTATCATTCCTCTGTAGCAGGACTGGATGACACAGGCAGCATCATCTGAAAGCATTCGTTAAGTATTAGAGATTTTGTAAGTAACGCAATCTCATAATCAATCAATGAAGAGAACCAATGGCAAAAAAATTTAAAGAAACAAAAGAACCAGATTCCACAAAAAACCGGGAGAAGTGAATGCCTAGAAGTAAGATATTCTTGAGAAGTAACTCTACATTACTCACAGTAGTCTGGTAGTTGACAACCTTTTTTTAGTTTATTTTCTGATTTGCTAATTGGTAGGACATCAAGAGCAGAATTTCGTGGATTTGAAATGCTTTTGAAGTCCTTCTCAGCCATACTTTGCCACCAAGCCTGGATGGCCCTGAACCTCTTTGCCGCTTCTAATGCTGAAAAACAAAAGACCGGACTATTTCAAATTGCAAGCCAGTGCATAAAATGTTAAGTAGGAGCAGCCAAAAAGTCTAAAAAAAAAACATTATAGTAAGGATAAAGTAAAAATTCTCTTGCCCAGTAGTTTGCCTTGAAGACTGGTTCAACATAAAGTGACGAATTTCAATATAGTTTGTTTCTTATTTTTAGATGCTCCACTAATCAATAAAATCTTTATATCGTCCCATAGTCCACAAAAAGTGAACACTTTAAATACAGATTGTTTCTTATTTTTAGACACTCCTATAATCAATAAAATCTTTAAATCATCCCATAGTCTACAATTACAAAAATTCATAGCATCACATACTGACCCATCTCTGTCTTCATCATGATTTTCCCATGAAACGATAAACTCTCCACTTTCAAAATTTTCAAATTCATTGAGTCAGCACCATTTTTGAGAGCCATTTCTCAAGGTGGTATCCTTAAATGATGTCCAATCTGGAAATTTACAGCTGAAGATGTTTGACCAAGGGCAGACAACTTTTTCAAAACATTATTCTTCTTCAATAGTTTAATATTGCAATTTTCGCACGGCAGAAGGTTGACGTCTCCAGTGAAAACCAAAAAACAAATCCCATCTTGGGGAGAACTACAAAATAAATAGGACTCCAGAGAAAGGAAAGATGGATGGCTTGGATATAGATTTCATGAAATCAAATCGGAATAATCCAAGGCTTTGATGGCACACTGCACCTATGGTACAAACTATATTTTAGTTGTTATACATTGATAGAAATCTGACAGCTAGCCAGCAGTTGTACCTAAGCCCTCCAGATTAGCTTACAATGCTAGCATACACACCTTCATTGCTCAGCCCAACTGTATCTTCATTTGCAAAGTTATAATCGACAGAACACTGTTGATGGCTTGAGTGTCTTCTCTCCACATGACAATTACAACTTAAGAGCTTATGAAAATTCAAATGATCCTGCTCAGGAGAGAACTTAGCTGTAACTTCTAGTGTATGGTTCTTAAACACAAGGAGAAAAGATATTCTTGAGGATAACAGTCAAACCATTACCATATTCTTCTTCATAACCAAATGACATGCAAGGAACACCAACAAAATAACGACACTGCGACTGTTACACACGCCATGATGCTCCAGTATATCACTTATCTGCAGAATCTGCATCAGCATAATTAAAAGACCACTAATTAATGGACTACAACACAAGAAAGTTCACATACTGTAGCAAGATGTCAGCAAGTGCATACAAAGGAGGAGCCTGAATTACGATTATTTGGGGTGGTAGAGCTGAATGCATTTATTTAGAGTTCATGACGTGGATGTTTGCAAAAAGTTTTCAGAACAAACGTGGTGAGCATACCATTCTAAGTGAGAAGCAAACATCATCTCAAACCACATGCAACCATGCATATCAATTTCAAATCTATCAATCTTGTCTGCTCCCACACACTATGGTGACCCATTGACAACAAAATGCATTTAAGGTCAAACTCACTTTAATAAAAAACTAGCACGCAACTTGATTGAAAATGTTACCACTAAAAGAGATGCATTAAATTCATAAGTCATAAGCAATGCACAAAATCACAGACTGCAGTTCTTTCCTGGCGGTGGATGTATCTTAATTACACATTATGGTTGGCAAGTGACAAAATGGAATCCCAGGCAGCAACATAACTTCAATAGAGAGAGAACCCCATGAATAATGTGCACTCAATTACATCCAAAATTTCAATGGAATGTCTGAATCACAGATCTTACCAAGAAGTAGGGATGGGAGATACCATGTAGATGTCTTAACTACTTTCTTAACTTACAGACATACCTCAGGAAAATCTCCAAGTAAACCTGTCAATTTCTGTGATAAAATGAAATTGTGCACTGCATCTGTATAATCAGCAGCAGCCATGATTGAATCTCCACCTCTTGCTCCATTGTTATCCTGAATAATCGACAGCAGCATTATTCGTCCAAACAAATGACACTACTGTCATTAAGAAAAAGGATACATAAAAATATCCTGTCAACAACAGATAATTCATGGAGACCTTTAAAGGACAAGAATGATGAAGTTCCTTGCGAAAGTAATAGTCAAGCAAGCACCATATGGCTTTTCCATCAATCAAGGAATCGAGATTGTCAATCTTGAGACCATAACTGTCACATATTGCCTGAAAAACATGCAACAGCAACAGTCAATTGAACCAGACATGTGGTTATAAAGCTGAAGACTGAAGGCAATATGCCCCAGGAGGGCCAGGACCAATGTCTTGGATGGTCAATGCAGAAAGAAAACACTTAACAGTCAAGGTATGGGATAAATAAAGTAGAAATCAAAAACCTACCTTAGAGTAGAAAGTCTGATATAAATATCCTTGAACAAGAAGAACAACAAAATTCTATTGCCAGATGTTCCAATTGAAGGGAATATAACATAAAAGAGTTTAGACTATAATATCAGAATCAAACAGAATCCCACTACAATATGTTTAACATATAAGTACCTGAATCCAGTTTAAGATGATGTCCAGCAAAGTGCAGTCATAGATGACTGATTTGTCCTGCAATGTAATAGAAGGAAACTTTTATCATCTTTCCCAAACCAAAAGAAAGAAGAGGAGGAGAGAATAAGCTTAATGTTCAAGCCCATACATTAAAGCAACTGGACACAACTACGGATTTGCATGCACATGCTTCATCATGCTATGTAAAATATGATGTCATCCAGTTTGGGACATACCACAGAGACTCCACGAACTCGGGAGACCTCCTCCACTAGAACCTCTTTATCAATAAGAAGAGGCAGCTGCAGTTCCATCGAAAGGGATATACAGAATTAATAAGCAAGTCATTTATAGTTTCCATTTGCAAATCCAATTCTCAGAAAGTAGAAGCAGACAAACCTGCAAGTGAAGAAAAATGTTCCAGAGCAAAGAGAGGGTAAGTTCCTTATCTCCACAGGCAACATCATCTGCTTCTATTGTCATCCCATCTTCATCATTCAGCAGCACACCAGACTGCTTGAGATATTGAAATGCAATGCCACAGTTTGCCACTTTTTTCTTCAGATTGTCTGCAGGAACTACCAATTTCTGCACATTGCATATTCAATAAAATTTTACTAGAACTGCCGAAGGGAGGCTCTAGAGTCAGCTGCCACACAAACTTCATTTTATTGACCATACCAATAGAATTGACGAGTCTTGCTTCAAAAGCTGGATGGCCCTACAGAGTCGCACCCCATCATGGAGATCTTCCAACACATCAGTTAATCTGAAGTCGTACTCAATGAGGGGGCACTATAGTACGATAAAGACAGGTCGCAGATCAAATATTAAAATTTAGCAACTCATTGCCTGTTATGCAACACTGGTGTCATGACACCTGAACATCAACGCATGCAGACCAAAATATGAAGTATAAAGTTCAGACTCCAAACACACATTAGGACCCAACAGTCTCCAGCAAGAGAGAACACATGCAAAGCAAATTGAACAAGCAGTACAAATGGAGTGGGCATACCTGCTGATAAGATACTTCGAATCCTACTATCACCAGATGTGCAAGAAGATTACCTTCTCCATGCATTACATCAGATGACAAAAAATCTAATTGTGAACCAGAAAGAGACAAAAGTCAACCTACAATAGATAGAGTTAGTCATAACAAAATCAAGACTTTACCAAATATGTAGCACTTTAACCCTTACCATTAACCATCTGACGGCTCGATTTGATACTAGATTGAAGGGAAAATAACAAGGGAGAGCCTCCATCCAAACCATCAATACCATACTTGAGAGCAAGACTGCTTTGGGATTTAGCTCTATCCAGTATAAGAACAAGAAGCAGAAACCTTTTGAGTATGATATTCCCCAGAGATTCATAATAACCCGGTCTATATAAGCCTTCAACCTTCTTGTTATAAGCATATGCTTTTGCTAAACCCCCATGAGATAGAAACTGCCTTTCAATGACCAGTTTCAAGAATGCAATATCTCGATCTGACTCAGCATCTCCATTAGGCAACAATGAATCGCCCCCAAGAATAATGTATAACCCTATCCTAAGCCAGAGTGGATTATAGCAGAGGAGGATTCTGATGACCTTCTCCTTCATGCCAAAATCTGTAACTATGGGGCAATGAGCCTTCATTTTAAGTCTACCATCATCAATGTTCTGCAGAAATGGGGAAAAGCTATTAAAGAAACGTCTACAAACACGAAATTTGAGATAACACAAGATGAATGTGGCCAACCATTTCCATATCAGCTTTGTTGGACAAAGAAAGGGAACTAATGCTTGTGAAGTTATTTCAAAATGTGATCAAGTTGTCCATTGAAATAAATGTTTCAGCCTTTTAGCACATTTCCTGCAGTAGTTAGTCCCGTTTAAGAAGACTTTGCTAAATGCTGAACACTTAAACGCTATGGAAACCACGAAATTTCCCTTTTCAGGAATTCCCATCATACCTTCGTGACTTGGGTCATCACTTTGAAAATTTCCTGGCAAGAAGCCAAGTTTAGATAAATCCACATCCTCTCCTTCAGATCATCAAAACTGCAAACTTCCTTCAACGAATCCCTCAACCTATCGAACTTCAAATTCGAGAACCCCTCCAAGCTCCCAGCGCCATCCTCTTCTTCCCGCCACCACAAGTCCCTCCTCCTCTTCGGGCTAGGCATGGCAGGATCAAAACCGACCCCGACCTCTGGCAAACTTCCCCTCTTCCCCGTCGCTGCATTTCCCTCACCATGCGGCCCATCAGAGCCCGCCGACAGATTGCACCCGCAAGACTTGGGGCTCCGGAACAAGAAATTGAGCCAAGCAGTGAGGGACTTGGCCAGCGTCCTGAGATTCTGCTCCTTCCTCAACTGAGCCTTGCGCGAGGACCGCGACTGCTCGAGCTCGAACGCCCTGAGCCTGCGGTTCGCGGCCACGGCGGACTGCTTCTGCCTCGAGCGCGGGGCGGCAAGCGAGGGGCGGCCCACGCCGCGGCGGGCGGTGGAGGAGAGAGGGAGAGGGGTATGCTTGGAGGCGGTGAAGAACTGGGGTTTGGGGGATTGGAAGCCGGGGTTGCGCGAGGAACGGCTCGGGGTTTTGAAGTTGGAAATGTCTTTGAGAAGCGAAGAAGAAGAAGAAGACTGCTGGTCGGAGAACTCCATTGATTTCGGCCGAAAAGCTTCGAGTTTCCGTAGTGAAATCGTTAATGGGTTTGTGATTGTGGATGGTGAATCTGTGAATTCGGGGACGTTAGGGAGAGAAAATCTGAAGATATGGAAGGTTAGAGAGAGAGAGAGAGAGAGGGAGGGAGCGCGCTTTGAATTTGAAATTTAAAGAGCTTGCGTCGGAGAAGGAGTGGCGCGTGTGATGATGAGCGGAGCGCAGAGCGCGTGAGGCAGATAGGTAGAGCCCGAGATACATCCTCTCTTATTCAGCCTTTTCTTTTTACAAAAAATTGACTTCACATATCATACTTTAACTTAATAAATAATATAATTTATGAATTTGTTCAATACATTCTCTAAACTTTTAGCCAAATGTACAATATCGTTCATAAGTTTTCAATTTATTTAGTGCGCCCTTATATTAGGTGTAATAATTAGTGTTGTCAATTAACTTTTACTAATATATAAAAATGACATGGGATATTCTTATTAAATTTAGGAATTAGATTAAATTAATCAAAAGTGCGTAGTCCATAGATTATGTTGAACAAAATTAAAAGTCCAAAGATAACATTTCACATTGGATAAAACGTTCAGAGTCCATTAACCCATTTATTATTTCGCAAAATAAGAAAAGAAGATATGCAAAGCAGGGCTTTGGGTATCTCTACTTTCCAAAAGCACATTTGATTCTCTAAGGCTCTGTTTATTTTACAGAAAAATATTTTTTTCAGAAAAATTGTGATGTTGAGAGTGGGGGAAATAATTTGTCAAGGAAAACATTTTCTAATTAATGAAAATTATTCTTCTAAAACTGAAGAAAATGTTTTCCTTTCTCGAAAGAAAGAAAAACATTTTTCAGTCCTTGAGATCTACTCCTTAAGTTATGCCGCAACTGTAACAGCCTCGCTCTTCTCTCTCCCTTTTATCTCTCCTCTCTCTCTTTCTTCTCTCCAGCCCAACTCCTCTCTCTCCCTCTCCCTTTTTCCGTTCTCAATGTACTGACATTTCTCTCTCTTCCCTTCTCTTTTCTTTCACTTATCCCACACGCCTCTCCTGCTAATCCCACCATTAACTCTCACCCCTCTCTTTTCTCTCTCTGTGGTGGTGCAAAGGGGGCCACTAGCTTGCCCCAGTCCAATCTCTCTCTTTCTCTCTTTTTTTCCTCCTGCCAACGCGAGGTCTTCTTCTTCTTCTTTTTTCTTCTAGTCGTTATTTGTCCCTTCCTCCACGTCGTGTCTGCTCCTCCATGCCGCAGCATCTATCGCCCAAAGCTTCGCCCCAACTCATCGCAACGCTGCCTCCTTTCTTTCCTTCCTCACAGCTCTTCCACTTTGGCGAGCTAATGGACGTTGTTGCTTCCTTGCTTCTCCACCTTCGAGCTCAGCTTTCTATCCGCCAGCCATCGTTGACGTCGCCCTTGAATTCCGCCTCAGGTCATCATGGCTATCTGCCTCCAACGCCGCCTAAACTCCCGTGGCGTCGTTGCTTTCTAGCCCACATCATCGTCTCGGGCTCAATGAGAAAGACGCTACAAGAAGCCGACAAGCCCCATTCTCTACCTCATTCGGTCGTGGTTCAACTCATCATCGTCGTTGCTTCAGTGACAAAGGAAGTCTGAAAAATGTTTTTTCTACCGAACAACGGAAAATATTTTTCGGTCTATTTTTAAGTTTCAAGCGAACATTGAAAAAATGTTGTCATTTTTTCGGAAAAATGACTTCCTAGAAATATTATCTAGACATATTGTATTCTTCAGGAAATGAATGGAGCCTCAGAGTCCATTCGTTTGGCGGAAAATAAAACACTTTCTGAAAATATTTTCCAGGAAGTCATTTTCCTGGAAAATGGCACATTTTTTGGTGTTCGTTTGAAATTTAAAAATTTTTTGAAAAATTTTTTCCGGAATTTTTTTTTGAGAAATTATCCAATGGCGGGTGGCGGCGGGCGGGCGGTGGGTGGGCGGGCAACGGGCGGCGGCGGCAGTGGCAGGGGGCCAGTGGGCGAGCGATGGCCGGCGGGGGGCGGCTGGCCGGTGACAGCGGGCGGCGGGCCGATGGGTGACGGGCTAGCGACGAGGATGGCGGGTGATGGCTGGCGGGCGGGCGGGCAGCGGACGAGCAGCGGGCGGGCGACGGGGGTGGCGGCCGACGCGAGCAGCGACCGCCGGCAATTAAATTGCTCATAGACTCATGACGAGAGAGAAAGAGAGGAGATCTGGAAAATGTTTTCCGCTTTTCAAAAATGAAAAACATTTTCCTTAGTTTTAGAAGGAAATCTTTGGTTGAGAAAATGTTTTCCGCCCCCTGAACAACCTAGTTTCCGAAAAATATTTTCTAGAAGAATATTTTCCACCAAACGAACGGACTCTTAGGGCGCGTTTGGCAACATTTCTATTTCAGGGAACATATTTTGAACAAAAACACTTATTTGTGTTTCTACTCCATAGAACAAATTTTGAGTAAAATAGAGTGTTTGGTAAAAATGTTCTTGAAATAGAAAATGAATAAACATGTGTTTGGTACGATCAGTAATTTTTTTGTTTTTTCTTCTTGTTGGGCTGGGGACCCGCGGCCAGTGGCCGACGACAGCAGTAGGCGGCGGCCGACGGCCGGCCAGCTACCGGCGGTGGGTGGTCGAAGGCCGTAAAGGCAAAAGAAAAAAATAAAAAATAAAAGTATTCTTTAACAAAATGTTCAAGAACAAGAAGAAAGTTTTTTTTTGTTTCTCGTTGTCTAGGAACAAAAAAACATCTTTTTTTGTTTCCCAGAACAAATGTGTAAACAAACACGTTTCTGTTCTTTTGTTGTTCTATGGAACAAAAGAACAGAAAACGACAAAAGAACAGAAAACATCAGTGTTTATGAACGTTACCAAACAAGGCCCTAATATACTCTTTAAAGCTAAAAGCCACATTTAAGAAAATTAAGAATCTGATGATGTCAGAGGCATAATTAACGACATCTCGTATAGGAAAGCAAGTTTGGATGGGAACATTTTCATTGTTCAGTAGTTACAAGTTTCTAATCATATCGTTTGGGGTGAAGAGGCAGAGGCAGAGGCAGATTTGGAAGTTTGAGAGTAGCCTTAAACAATTCTCGACAGCTCAACTCGAGAACCAGCCCGAACCATCCTTACTCGGACAGACGGTTCACCCGAAGAACGATACTGTTCTGGGTTAAAAAAAAGAAAATAGCAACCAGCCTTGATCAATTCCATTCGAGGCTGGTTTTGGGGTTGATGGATTCAGTTCCGAGCTCCAAAACTTAGAAGCCGGCTCCGACGAAATAATTTTCGAGTTTTTGTTACGAAACATAGTCGCCCCGGAATCAATCACTCTCAAAGAACAACAACATGGTGAGATAACACTTTCACCCCATAAAAGGGTACATCCAGAAGCCATTTTGCTTCGACACAGAGCGCGGAAATCGCAGGCTCGCCCGATAAGAAGCATAGTGGGCTTATGACCTTACCAAAAGCTTGTGAGCATAAGTCACATCCATAAAATGCTCGAGGGCAAGCGATGCATCACCAATATGAGCTTGAGAACAGCCACTTTAGCAATACAAGGACTGTAGTACGTACAACATCAACATTTTACTTCAACACCAAAGACAGAAAACACATAATCTGCACTATCTCTTCTCGTATCACGGCCAATGTTATTGCTATAAACATGAGGACCCAGTGTCTGAAATCACATTGACTCTTTTCTTTCTCCAAAATGACTCGCCGAATATCTGCAAATGATTTATTATACAAGAGAAAGCCCTACCCTGTGCCCGTCAAACCCCGCCCAAATTGAAGTGGATTGGGAAAAAGGAGAAAGAGAAGTAAATGAAAGGCACCTTCCCTACAATAAATTACAATACTATAAATGTCAAAAGAATTGCCGGCTGTCGTGAGCCACACAGAATGATATATCTGCAGTGTTTCTTTCTTTCTTTTTCTTGGCTCCGCTTCCAATTACTCAACTTCAGTAACTCTAGCTGTCGAACCATGGAAAAACCCATCTTCAAGAGGACAAAAGAATAATTATCTACCAAAAAAAGGATTGACTTTGACTAGCGGATCGGATGGTATTGAGCCGAAATCCTCTTGGGAGGCAACTTCCGTAAGATAAAGAGTACTAAAGCTGAAGGCAGGATCTCAACCAGCTGTTATTTGAGCAACAGACATTTGAAGGATATAGGCAATCAGTTAAGGAACAAATAAACGAACCCCATAAAGAAATGGGATAAGAAAGTACCAGGTAATATATCAAATTTAAAATCGGATGATCCAAAACGTCGAGGGATGCATCTGAATCGAATGCGGATAAAAGGACCTGCATTGTGAATTCAAATTTAGATCTGCTGAAAGAAACTGCGACCCCGACTAAATTGATATAAGGCAATGAATATGCAGGATCTTATTTCTCCTCTTATAATAAATCTTGCTCAAATGGCAGGACCACGTTTCTTCAGTAAGAGGTACTAGCAAGAAGACACTAAATATCTACCTGCTAATGACAAAATGAAATCCTTGATGCAAGCAAAGAATTCTCATTTGGTCAAAGATGGTAATAGATCATGTCAAAGTAAGGGAAGTCGATGGTTATCAGACTTGCGTTTAGAAGCGAGCAAACTAAGCAGGAGGTATGAGAGAAAATGATTCCATAAACAGAGGCCAATCATTGAAGCGGGAACTTCACTAGTCCCCTCTAGATAGTCAATAAACTCAAAACAGCAGAAAAAAAGCTTTCTAATACCAGCTCGTTAAGCTAGATATTGGGTATCTCTTCACTTTCAACTACATTTGCAGACTACTCCATCTTGGTTTTCTTCTCCTCTTGACAGTCCTTTACTGAAACTTCCTTTCAGCAAAAGGCAAGAAGTACTTTAGGTGATGAACTGCTATCGTAGACAAGCCACATATGCCATAGACATAAATGGAAAACAATTCACCAATGCAATCTAGCTAGTTAAGTTCCAAATGTCAAAAAAATACAGAAGAAAAATGAGAACTAAGACCCAGAAAGGAGACAAGGACTCAAGCTCGAGGATTACGTGCTCCAAACAAATTTCCCGTGGTAACATATCTGTAACAGGTTTTTCAAATAACAAGTAAAACCACAAAAAAATGAGGCTATCCTTTCTGAAACTTGTAGACTCACGTACAAACTTTGCATATCTACAAGAGACTAAGAGGGAAAAGAGGGAAGTGGGTGCTTACCACAAAAGATCTGATAAGGAAGCAGGTGAAGCATATGGCTGTGACAGATCCGACCTGCCAAAAAAGTGCACACCCCGTGTCAGGTAGTCAGGAAAATCAATCCAAAAGCTACATTTGATTTGGCTTTCACATGCACATCCAATACAATAGCATTTTGGCAGGATGGATAGTCCTAGAAAATTTTCACGTGTCAAATATACCCAACATAAATGTAACAAGACCCACTTGAAAGTTGGACAAATGGGATAAGTATCCAGTCAAATGAGAAATCTTTTACCAGAACCAAGAAAAAGGGAAAAAGGAAAAAAAGGAAGATGCCTCAGTACTTGTGAAGTTAAAAGAACACAGAGCTTCACTTACAAACAAACTACAGTCTGATCCCAAAAATATGCACTTTTTAACAAAGACATCAGTGACAGCACCAGCACCCAGCACCAACCATCAGCAATACATTTTATATTTTCACTTAACTTCAGAGTAATGATTCAAGATATGTGCAACATTAAAAGATTGTAACTCAAACGAAGGCAAGAAGCAGAAAGAGATTACATAACTAAGTTCTAATTTAAAAAAGAAAAAGGAAAAACCACCTCATGGAGCTTCTTCCTTCTTCCTTTAGATTCAATAGGAAAGCGCCTCAACATGAAAAACAACCTGGAATCATTTGAAAACTACACTGATCACAAGGAGAAATCAAATCGCACAGCACAAGCAGAACATAGAAGTTCCAGATGCACTGACTGGCAAACCAGCGCATCAACTTCTAATACTCACCTTCCTCCATAAAGCAAGAAGCCCAATGCAGCTAATATTGACACAACTGTGAGAAACAAGATTCCACTATTAAGTGCCAAGCAGATATAATGGTTAGGTAAAAAAGAAAGCTTGAATTGCAAAAAGAAAAATTATATGCATCCCCTATGGCTCTGCTGACCAACAGATTCACCCCTGCTAAAAAATTTCTCAGTTTAGCTCATGAAGAAGTTTCTTTTTCTTCTTTCAGCCTAATTGAAAGAGGTGTTAAACACTATACTTTTTGCACTTCTGGGAGCAAGCTCGATTATTATGTCTAACTGAATAGCTCACATCAGCTGAATCTGTTTACTAGAAAAAGCTTTCTTGAGAGGTTCTGTTTTGTGAGAAGGAATTGATGAAGAGTAGTTAACAGAAAGGGGATATGGGCACAGTGCTGAGCAACTAGTTTCGAAAGCAGAACAGGTGGTGGAGGTACTTGCTACTTCCAAGCTCAAATCTTTCATAAATTTGACATTGAAGTTCGACCATAACTATGCAGAACACTCTTAAGTAATACACCTCAACATATTCTCCCCTGACACAATATGTTAGGTATATTTTGGGGTACAGATTCCCCGTCTTCACTGAAGACCATAAATCTAACTTCTCTCACCATTTCTTCGCTCCCCAACAAAAAACCAAAAAAAAAAATAAAGATAATCTCTTTTCATTCTATTTAGGGTAAGAGATGTCAACTGACCTGCAATAAATACCTTCCCAACAAATTCCACAACGCTGTTGTCATCGATCCACAGGTAAATCCAGATGCATACCTGATTTCAATGCTTATATTGCTATAGTTAGAGGAACAAAATAAGTTAGAGTCAATAACAAATAAATAAGGCAGATTTTTTTTTTGAGGCTGACTCGTCCTCCCCTGTGAAGAATCTAACACAGCTCCATTCATACACGATACGATATGGAAACTGATGGTGTAACAGATATCACCGGCCATACACATGACTACCTTCACAAATTATGCATGAGAGACAGAGACTATTTTATCTCCCAAAGTTCCAATTCGGCAGGGCCTTACTACAAACTGTATTGGCTTTTTATTTAATAAAAAGAACATGTTAACCATAAGCCTTTCTTTGCCTTCAACATTCTCACAATGACCAAAACTGAGCAAAGCTCCAATGACACTTGATTTAAGGAAATGACTGGCAAGCAGCTCTTTAAAGACCAGTCAGGCACTCTAAACAATTTGCAACGTTCACATGAGGTGATTATATCGACCAGGGACAATTACATACCAAAACTTCCAAATAGGAGCCTCAGAGCTTAATACAAAGATAAGAAATATACCAGAATCTAAACATACAAGAAAGAGCACGAGTGGACACGTCACAAATCCAATCAATTAAGTAAAAATGCAGTAAAAAAGTGCATAAGCAAATTTAATTATTGAGGAAAAGCACCTGGATGAAATATATAGTGCCATTGACTGCAATATAAACGGTCCTTAGTTTATCTGTTGGTAAACTTCTTGCCTGCTCATAGTGAATGATGAATGAATTACATAGACTCACTTTTGAGAAAGAAATGAGTAGGCGACATACTCTAATAGAGCATTAGAAGTAACTTGAGATTATGCATCTCATTGAGAGGAAAAAACAAAATGGAATTACTTGCCTGATGATATATTTCTGCCCAGAAGAGGACGAGAAGTGTGTATGTGGAGAAAAACAAGAGTCCCGGAAGATCCAACAGGATCCAAGTAAGAACCTGGTTCAAGCAGCAGCTGTCCCCCATAAGCATGCTAGGAAATAACAAGAGGCTTTCTAGATGCTAGCAGCTGATCTATGATGCTATCTAATGTTATCACAACGATACTGCTATGAATGTTCATATCAGTAGAAACATTACTTTTTCTGTTGTTTGAGGGCACTCCTGAGAAAGTAGGATCCTGCTATTAACATGAAATTGTTCCACATCCAAAATAGTCGATTTTACATATTCAGGATATACCATATATTTCCATTCAGTGTGAAAGTGAAAATGTGCCCACTTCCAGGATATGATGCTTAACAAACATCACTTTTATCTCAGGCCCTCTCAAGATAAGCAATAGGCTCTCTAAGTGAACCATAACCTATCATGTAGGGGATGTATATAACTTCATGAAGAATTGAGCTTTGAAAACATAGGGCTTTCAAGATCGCAGCAGAGAATTTTAGAAGCAGCCATATACCAACCTTTGGATGTAAATCGAAGACCTCATTGTGAAACCCAAACACAACAGCACGTACTGCATAAGAAACACAGTAAGGCAAAGCCCCAAACAATCATCATGAAGTGCAACCATGAAGCATCAAAATGTGAAGATAGATTGAACAATCACCTCCATTGACGATAAAATTCATTAGATGAAAAACTTTTTGAGTCGTCCAACCATATTCAGGCACTCTCAATTCAATCCTTATCAGTTGAACCTGCACTTCGGAAAACAACAGCTATGCTTGAGACTCATGAATGAAGCTAGCCAACGAACTACACAGTCGAAAATTAATTTGCTTGCTCAGCAGGCAATACAAATTACAGTGAGCAAGGCAATGATAACTGGCATTACAAAATATTCAGACACTGTGGATCAGCTCAAAATCTGCTGGATCTAGTGATCGAGGCAAAACGTCCACTCTTGAAAAGGACTGGACTGGAGTTTAAAATCAAAATCTAATTAATGGTCCAATTGCCAATCAACATTAGCCAATATCTTTAAATTTGCCAAAGCGGGATCCGTGAACTGGTTCACAGGCCCAATTGTGACCGCCACAAAAGTTATTTCTGATTGTACATTCCACTCCACTGCAACCTCTACATCCTACCAATACAAAACTAAGGGGCTCCCCATTTCTCAAGCAGAAAATAAAATACGTACAATTAAAAAAAAACCCACTAAACATAGTGAAAGACGACCCATCAATCTCATTCCGCAAGCAAGTCAAACACAGCGTAGCAGAGAAACAGAGACAGACAGACAGACCAGGGCGACGAAGGAGACGAGCGCGTAGGCGGCACAGAGGGCGTAGAAGATACCGTCCTGCCACTGGGTCGAGTCGTTGATCTCGTCCCACCAGCTAGTGACAAGGGCCGCGACCTCCATTGGCGAAAGACCCGCCACTCGTAGGCTCCTCCCCATGCTTCTCTCAACCTCCAGAGAAGCAGACCCTCTTGAACTAACGACCGAAAAACAAGAGCTTTCTGTGTCAAACCAACTACTTCAGACTCCACGGAGAGAGAAAAATGAGAGAGCTTCGCGAAGCAAGTACGAATTGGGCACAACCCAGAGAAGAGAGAGGGGGTCTGCCCTGAAAATCTACCAGACGGTCACACGGAGTTGAGAGACAGAGAGAGGATTTGGCCCTCACCTAAGCTTCTAACAGGCAAGTGAAGACTGAAGATTGGCGGACGACGACCTGTCCGGGTAGTTGCTCTCTCTCTCTCTCTCTCTCTCTCTCCACTGGTGATCAAGAGGCGTGCCAGCACATGTTTTAGCGACCCTCCTGGTGATTAAACTATGCTAATCTCAGGGGTCTTCAGCTAATTAATTAATCTTTGACCCAAAAAAAGAGGGAAAATTAAGACTAATTTAGTTAATCACCCTCTAGGGATTTGCTGTACCATGACTTAATCACCTCCGGCATCGATCGAATGCGGTTATCGGATCTCGCATCGCGCTACAATCGCTCTACTATGTGCACTAATCATGTGATCCTCTCGTTAGGGGACCCATCTTGCAAAATGAATCACAGTCTTTTATTCGATTGTTCGAAACAACACATGACTCTAATTGCTTTTGTTTTTAACTAGTTGAGTTGAGAAACATGCCGTGATTAAAAAATCTCATTAGTTTCGTAGCTATCAAATAATTTGAAAATTATTAAAATAAAATATTTGTATTGATTAAATTAAGCAAATGTTTCCATTATTAAAAATAATTCACGTATGAATAATCTCATGAATAACAAAACTATTTTCCGTTGATTATTTTTGTAAATGATACAAGTGATTATTATCAATAAAATATGTTCTAAATCACTCATTTTTTTATGAACCTCGCCGAAATGAAGAAGTCGTTTTCTCCTAATTCAAACTTGTCGCTTTCAAGCCATCAAAATGCCGAGAAAATCGGAAAAATAATAAGTCCGGAATAGCTGGGTCGATACATGACGCATCTAGGAGAAAGGCACGTAACTTTACGACCGCGAATCGCCCAACCACGTCCCGGTCGGCACATCTTTGATCCAATTCTATAATCAAAGCAAGAGAACTACTCTACTCAGCAAAGCCATTACCCACAGTGAATCACAACTTCCACAGGGGTTCACCAAGCGGTCAAAGGAGTTGACTTTCCATTCGGGTCGCCTCCAACCACAAGAGCTGCCCGAGCTCCATTCCAATCTCACCTTCCCCCACTTACCAAAATCGAAAGATCTTCTCCCCTCCATTTTGGCGGCAAGAGATGTCCGATCCAGGGGACCAATCGGAGCCGGACCTTGGAGAGAGAAATGGCGGGTGGGTTCGCTTTTTGGCGGGTGCGGCGACCCGGGAAACCGAGCCACGTGCGGTCACGTGATCTTGAGAGGTCAATAGCTATCGAACGTGGCCAGGAATCGTGACTATTCGGCACGATGGTTGACCGCGATTTGGTCCGCCATGCGAAGATGTGTTAGCCACCAAAATTCAAGTCGGGCATTTGCCTTCCGGGGCAAAAGGGTCTTTTGGGTCTTGGCCCGTTCGGCCATAGAAGAAATGGAAATTGGGGAAATCCTACGGAGGCCCCATCCTTTGGGACGAAAATTACTCCTTTACCCGTTCCTTTGTTCGCTCGCACTAGAATCCACATTTTTCGTCCGTCGCTTCACGAGAGCTTGGCATTGCTGGGTTATTGAGAATAGGAGTGATACATCCGGAAAATTGCCAAAACGATTCTAAACCTACTACCTTTATTCCAATTGAGTCCTACACCTTTCAATTTTTGCCCACCGAATCCCAAATGTTTTGACAATTTATTAACGTTGTCCTTTCGATCGATTTTGGCGGAAAATTGATGACGTGGATGTCGACTATTTACGTGGTACAGTAAGCGCTAATATGAACATAATTTATAATTTTTTGAGCTCTAAATTTTTAAATAAGTTTTTTATTTTCTATTTCTTTTTAAGTTTAGTGAGGGGCACACGGCCTTGGCTAGATCAAAGTGAGGACCATGCCCTTCGCCTGTGGCCAGCGAGGGCTTCATGGTTGGGGTGAGCATTATAAACTGCCTACTCGGGAACCGTCCGGACCGGTCGGTTCAGTGCAGTTCTAAGAAGCAATGGTCCGGTTCTCGATTCCAGAGGTGGAACCACCAATTCGGACCGAACCAATTTTTATTTAAGAATTTAAAAGAAATTATGTATCATATTTTTATTTGTACAAACATTGCTTATTGAAGCAGAAAGAAATACAATGAAAGATATGACCAATCCAAGGAGCTTTAAAAGATATTCATGAACAAATGAAAAGGGAAGCAAGTGAGGACCTCCCAACACCAAAGAGAGGAGGGATAATCATCTTTCAAAATGTCATCATCGACATTCAGAACATCATACATCACTCTCTGCCCAATGAACGCGACTCCACTCTTCATCGACACCACCGTGACGCCTCCTTCTCCTCCCCCATTGCTCCCCTTCACCTCGCCGCACACCTCCTCCACCAAGTTGGAAAGCGACGAGACGCTCTCCTCCAAGCAGCACACAATCATTCCTTTCTTGGACCCGCATTCCGCCGAGCTCAAGTTCAAGGCGAGCTCATGATCCATCATTTCACGGAAGAAATAAAATAGGCCCTAGATTTCAGCGTCGAGGGCGGTGATTCGGTCTTGCCTATTGTTAGCGTCGAGGTTTTTCAGCACAGAACGAGTACCCATCTTGCGCTTGAGGGTCTCCTGCGAGTAGGAGGCCAGCACGGGCTTGTTCGCCATCGGACGTGTGGATGAATGCAGTGGAGTGCGAGCGAATGTCGTCATCGGTAATTAATAATTATTCACCCGGAAATCAGATCGGACCGGATCGGGCGGGAATCAAACCCAACCGCCTAGTCCGATTTGATCCAATTCCCAGTTTCTAGGAGAACCGGGAACTGCTTGGGAACCAATCACCCCTACTTCATGGTGCTCGCCCAATGGTTGGCAAGGGCCGTTGGGCTTCACCTATGGCCGACGAGGGTTGGCCACTCACCATACTTAGTGGGAAAAAAGAAAATAAAAAAAGGAAAAGAAAAAATTTCAAAAGATAAGTAAAAAATAATTAAAATTTTAGAAAATTTTAAAAGTATAAGAAAATTATTCATGTCAGTGCCGGTCATGCCACTTAAGAAGTTAATGCTCACATCATCAATTTCAAGCCAAAATAAACCTAGAAAGTTATATCGACAAATCATTAAAAGTTTTAAGATTCAATTGGTAAAACTAAAAAACAGTTAAAATAGAATCGGCAAGAGTACGATAAATTTACGACTTTTTTAAAAAATTTCTCTTGAAACGTGACTGCAGCCTTCGTTCCTTCTTGTTTTCTTGTTTGGTGACTTCAGTTCGATAAAGAATCGAACCCATTTTGGATTCATCGGTGCGGAGGAAGCGCGGATGAACAAGAAAGGATGGGCGCGCTCTCGGTGATCCCATAAAACGAAGGAACATCTACGGCACGAGAGCAATCCAAGTCGCGCTTTCTAGATTTCGGAACCCGACACTTCCTGAGAATCATGTTCTTCTCTCGAGCTACTGCAGATGTCCATGATCCACGAGTCAAATCGTGTGCAGACAGGGCGATCAGTGAAGGACTTATGGTTGGATCGATGCCCTTTGCTTGCTCCAAGTATCCATGACGGGGACTCCGACCTCATCGATTCCGACTTCCGAGTTAGGTAGCATCGATTGGTTTGCCACGTCGCCTCACTTTTTCTCTTCCAGTTGATATCTGGACATTCTGATATTATAAGAAAACAACATGCGAGCGGATAAGTTAGGGGTTGTTGTCAAATGATAAATGTCTTTAGAGTCACATCTCTTCGTTCCGTCCGGTCCTCGCCAAACACGAACAACGTCGGAGTCCACTTCGTTTGTCTTCGACTGAGATGGACAGAGACGCTTACGGACCAAAACTGCCTTGCGTTATGTTGAGCCGTCACTTGGAGCAAATGATCCAACGCGAGATTTTCGATCGGAGGCGTGAGGAGGGACTGTTTTTCTTAAGAAAAAGAGAAAGGAAGTTCCTCCAATGTGAATGTTGTCTCGAGTAAAACTCCGGAATTGTCGATTCGGTTTCAAGACAGGCCATCGGTTTTCTGGCCGGCCGGGTCTTCACCGTGCGCCGGACATGTGCAACTTTGTCAGTTCTGAAGTCACCAAACAAACCGATGGCGATAAACCGTGCGCTTCGTCGCGATCAACCCTACCCTAAAGTCACTCGCCCACGAGCACCACCTTTGAGTAGAGCGATTCGCGGCCAGGCTCGACGGCCCCATGTGGCTGAAGAAACCCGGATCGGGAGATATCGACAGATTCAAGGTTCATGTCCCGTTATCAACATCTTCTTCTTGCTCCATATTCTTGAGCCTTTTTGAAGAAGATTATTGAGCAATTGGGACGCGAAGTTTTGCGCAGTTGCGAGAAAATTCTCATTGACCAAAAGGAAAAGGACAATTCTTTCCTGAAACCGCACTTAAAGAACATGGGAAAACAGCAAAAGGTCACTTTGACAAAACAGAATCGTCTGTTACACGAAATGGACCGTCCAATGATGTCGAATTGCTTGGCCGTTTTGAACTTTTATTCCAGGAGCTTGAAAAGTACAAATAACTTGCACGTCACGAGCAGGGAAAGAATAATCAGCAGATTGCTGATATCACTGTAATTTAGCAGTAGGTCTCCCTCACTAGCAATGCCAAACCCCTCACTAGCAATGCCAAACCGCATCGTCAAGATCTATCCCAGATCTCTCGACCCGAAAACTGTCTGTCTGTCTTCATGCTCCTTGCAATGGATAGTAGTATGACGGCGCAGCACGCGTCGAGCTCGAACATCTTTATTGTCGATACACAGAATCAAAGTAAATAACATAAAACAAGAAGCATGATGTCCTTACCAAAATAGACAAAACGTCCAGAAGACATGTCCCCAGGGTCAAGCTCATGGAATGCGACTTTCCCCTGGAAAATTATGGCATTGATGGAAAAGTTCACAAGATTAAAATGCTCCAGTCCCTGAATGTCTTCCTGATTCAGTCCGCTTTGTACACATGACGTCCACATGCGCGAATCAAAATTCCCATGAGAAGATGATCTTATGGAAGGAGCGGGGGAATCCATTCGTCTGATGATTGCACTTCCCTACTTTTGGCCGCTGTTTCTCGTGCCAAGATTTGCATGGAGTGATTGCCCACTCTGAGTCATGTACACCATCTGTGCAGTCATATGGAGGGAAATTAAGCCTAGTGATTTTTTAGGATGGATGTGGATCTTCTCATGTGCTGCACACTGTAAGCTGCAGTGGACGCAATTGTCGTAGATGCCACTAACCAGCTGCAAAAAGGTCGCAAACGAGGCTTACTTTCAACGAAAAAACCTCTGAATGGAATCAAAGTTAATGGGGTTTCTAGAACGAATTTACCTCAAGTAAGTAATGTATGATTGAGTTTCCTGGGTTCCAAATTCAGGTTGCAAGAGAGCAGCAGCAACTAAAACCAATTGGAAAACCGTATTTACCTGTTGACAATATAAGTGACCGTGAGTAATACTGCAACACAACAGCACCGAAACACTGTCAAACCTTTTGATACATATTTATGTGACTCTATATACTGTCTTTGAGACTGAGATCCATGAGTAATTCTTGCCTTCAGTTAACCAAAGAAAAAAAATATTTGAAGCATAACAACTGACACCAACAACTATTTTGCTGCTATGAAAGAACCCAGATTTTAGCTATAAAAAAGTTTGTGCCTTTTCTGGGTGAAGTCACATTGCCGTGACAGAAATTCCACTATTTCCCACAAGAGTGATAGATGCAAATGATGATGAAGACCATATAGCACCTTCAATTCCTAAATAAGCAGATTTCCCACGCAGGAAGATAAATTATTCTTTTTAACACTCTTTATATGGAATATGAGATTCAAGAGCTTATGTTCAGTCATACAAGGCATGAAGAAAATTTGTCAAGAAAGTAGGAAGACAAAGGAGTTGTGAGCTATTACACAAGACTCACTCAAACAAACATAGAATCATCCACATAATTTTACTATGTTTGCAAACAAGAGCCGTATGAACAATTATTTTATTTCAACAGGGGTGGCTTCAACCCAAAGACAGGTCAGAACCAGAAAGGAAAAAAATCAAAAAGCGGAGGATGAATTAAAAGCAAATTCAAGCCAAGTGCTATAGCTGATATAACCAGGCAACCGATATCACACATTTGCACTGTTTGAAGTGCGTAACAAGGATAGCCTATGGAACACTTTGAAGAAAAATACGCATACCTTGCTGAGAAAGAGAGGTTCAACCTTTTCTCGATGAGGCCCATTGATGTTGAAAAAATCAGACCAACTTGCCCACTAGGAAAAAAATTTCTCCTAAGTAAAAGAACGCCAAAGTTGTGCATACGGATAGATAATCAGATGCTCTCTGTATACGTCAATGACCTTACCTGCCAACCTAGGTCACTAGCTCTTTTGTACACCGCTCCACCAACAAGAAAGACGTCTCGCAACACAACCAGTCCAACAAGTTCAGCTGCACCCAGAAACCAAATGTAGTTTACTTATTACTGCTTCTGGTTCAATCACTATACAAAGAATATAAGCGATATCTTTGGTGACATGAATGAATACATGCTTGGGTCACTTCATGCTGTCAAGTGTGTCTGACACAGAGAAGTGCTTAAGTTCTTTAAGTCAAATTAGGGAGACATTTTTCATGCATTGAGCCTGCTTAAGTATGGTCCTCTTACTTCTCCTTACTCTATACGTATTTGCAGTTTTTTATCCACACCAATGCAATAAGGGCACAAGCAAACTACTCACTCGGCAGAAGATCATTATGTACCATAGCCAGAGCAACACAACCGATTAGAACCTGTAAAAAGTAGCAAAAACAATCTAACAAGAATCACAACTGAAAAAAAGAATTCCTCATAACGAATGGAACATGACAGTACAGGACACTCTTGCAACAATACCTTGTCAGCTAGCGGATCAAGATAGGAACCCACAACTGAATTTATATTCATCTTCCTAGCCACATACCCATCTAGCTGAAATGCTCAGACAAGAAAACAAAATGAGGGGAAGAAAATTAAGGGGAATTAATAATGCACGATTTTGCTATTTTATAGATGTACTTCAGAAGAGAGCGAAGATCAGCAACTAACCCAATCAGTTGCTCCAGAGATAGCCAACCCCACAAATGCGGTAGTATACCATTCATTCACGATCATCCTGCATAAGGGGTTTTTCAGCAGAACACCAAAAGTGAGAGGATTAAACACATTTGAAACAGCGCATTGGAAGTAACAAGAACAAATTAGCCAATGAGATGATATTTTAGACCCTCTCTTTCAAACTTTGACGTTCTTCACCAAGAACTTTCGTCAATACGACTATGTAAGGACAATAACTCACACTGGTTATGTCTGAAAGTGCTTCAAAATACTCGCTCGAGATTGCACGACTTGGGTGCAACACCCTAGTCATTTTATTGAACTTTTAACACGTCTCAATGACATCCGGTGTAAAAAACTTTTAGTAACGCTTGGAGAACAGGTTGGCTTTGGAGAATAGGTTGGCTCTGGAGAATAGGTTGCGCTCTGATGCAAATTAGCGCTTGGCAAGTGCTGCAGAGCAGCATGAACTCGAATTTCCAAGTAAAGTGAACTCCTTTCTCTTTCAATTTTCGATGGAGGTCGGGGTATGAGTCTCTCTGCTAAGCAAACTAAGATATAATCCTAAAAGATTCGTAGAAATCCTATCAGATTGATACAAAAAGAATAAGCTTTCCTCGTAATAAAGCAATTTTAACATTTAAACAGAGCTCACCATCCAAGCAACGGACCCGAAATGAGACGGCTCATGGAAATCATGTTGGGCAAATTCATGAAACCATCTACGAAACCCTCATTCGACCTCTCCTCCGAAGCGGCCCGCTCCACCGGCTTCGGTTCCAAAGCCACCGGCCCGACTCCGGCCACGGCTTCGAGCCCTCGCCTCCGCCGAAGCAAATCGAGCTTCAAATTGAAGGCCTCGACCTTCCGCAGGACGACACCACCGCCGCTCCGGAGGTAAAGCGGCGTCGCCGACTGCGAGAGCTTCCACGCGGGGGAGGACAGGAACAGCGGGCCCTGGGGGGGATGCGCGATCATCCATTTTGAGAGGGGAGAGAGGAACCTGTTGGGGAAGCTGGAGTGGAGGAAGGGATTGATGAAGAGGGGCGTGAACGGAGATGGGACCACGTGGGTGGCGGCGGCGGCTGCGGCGGCTGTGCCGACGGTTGTGGAGGCAGTGGTGGTGAGGAAGGTACGCGATTTTCTAGGGCTTCTGGTGATTAGGGATCTCAGCGACCGGTAGATCGTCATGGTTGGTGTCAACAGAGGCTAGCAGAGAGGGTCGACATTGGTTGTGCAGGACTTGAGCGAGGTGGAAGATGACGACGACGACGACGACGACGACGACGAAGAACTAGGTTTTGCGGAGGTTTAGGACGGCGCAGAAGCGGTCGCGATGCCACGTGGCGGGCTACGGACGAGGGTGACATGTCCTGCGACCAGGGGAAATTCTTGCCTCGGTTTCATTTTTTGGACTGTTCCGAAGTAAAATAGATATTTACGTAAGTAACATAAGTCTCATCCCAACCATCCGATTTAAATCGAAAGATCGGATGGCTGATTTTTTTTAATAAGATCTCATCCGTCCGATTAAGTCATCCCTTGACTTATGTGAGAGGGTCCGGATCCGTTTTGAAGGGTGGCAAGCTCGTTCGATCAAAGCATAAGCCGTCGAGCATGATAACTGAGTTAGCAACTTAAAAGTCATCGATAAGAGCCTCGGCTTTGTTAGGTTTAATTTTGCAAATGAATTTCGAGGAAATACTAAAGACTAATAAAATTTTCTTTCAACTTCAAGTATTATAAATATTAATTTTTCACCTCAAAATCCTTTGAAAATGATTATCAAATATCTCATATATTTTCCCATGAAAAAGCAGAACTAAACTTTCCCTTTGTCATCACGACATAGAAAAGAGAAATTGATCGATCATCTACTATAAGCAACCTCGATTCTAATTAAGTGTTGAGATGCCACAATTAAATAATCGTGCATATGGTCAATGAATTATTTGTAAGTTTCAATTCAAAAAATGTTTGAATAATAGTAGATTGTTGGTTATAAATACATCAATGTTGCATTTGGTCATAGAGCAAGGATTACGATATGATTGGATAAAGTGGATAAATAATCCTTCGGATGGTAATGTGCACATATAATTTTATTAAGGGTTTACAAGGGTGGGCAATGGCCAACACAAGTATTAAAATTATCAACATTAGTATCACCTGGGGTCAACGCCAACCTATTAATGTCAAGAATGCGATTTGAGATCTTGGGCCCAATTCGTATGCATACCGCTTATGGGCTTTGCAAGTTTGGGCCTAATGCGATGGTGAGGCAGTAGTGGTGACAAGGGCTTGCAGCCCTCCTCGCCTGCTTTTATTTATTTATTTTAAAATTTAATTTAAATAAATTAAAATCCATGGAAAATTAAAGATAAATAAAAATCCTTATGGATAATTTGGCTGGAATTTCTCATGGTTGGCATTTAGGTTATCATTTTTCTCCAATTTTGCACTTCCATATCATAGCGAAAACTTGTGGCACTAAAGTGAGCATTATACGCAACTTTTGAATCCTTTTAAACCCCCAAGCTAGATTTATTTAGTCTAGTTTATAAAACTATTTGACTAGGAGATTCGTCATATTGTAACTAATCTTCTAAATAATAGATTACAGTAAAAAATAAAAATGGTAGCCCCACATATCATTTAACGAATTAAATATATAAATCAGCCTTAATAAGTCTAATATTTTTCTAAAATAGAAACTCTCGTGGTAGTGTTTTAAGGGTTTAGAATTTGGCTTATGCATAAGAATTAGACATATAATAGAACCAACTCGACAATCTATGATGAGCAATCGTGATTTTGATTAACCGTCGGATGGTAATATGTACATTCCTAATTTTATTATGGGTTTAGTGCACTTTGAGATAAGGCTAGAAAACACATAAAAATTTCAATTAATTAAAAAAAACTGAAATGGAAAACCCTAGCTATGGTTGCCACGGTCAGAGAAGATCACCACTAGAGTCTCTTCCGCACGGCGACGCAAATCCAAGGATCTGATACCGCAACAAAGAAAGGGGGCGGGAGAATCTCGGGCGGCCACCGGCATCCGCCTCTCCGCCGCCTCAGGCGATCGAGGTCTAAGTTATCAGTACGGCCAAAGATCTTCAGCAACACCATCACCATCTTCACCCCGCTTGATAACACCAGATGAGTGATCTACAAAAGGTCATGCCATCAAAAGACGCACGTACGAAGGCACGAAGCGTCTGGCGACGACGCTACCTTAAAGGGCTTCCCAATCTCTAGAAAACCATGGGCATCCAAAATGAACATGGTAACGAATTTAAGGGCACAGACTTTTGCATAGGAGGTATTTTATAGGCTGGTTCGGTTTGGAAATATCTAGGTTTATTGATGAAGTAAATGATGATTCTTGTCCTTTTTTTTTTTGGATAACCGAGGAATCCACCACGTGCCCCCGTGCCCGAATAGCACAAAAGAGTCGGGTTCCTATATCTCATGAGAGACTAGCACATGACTTCAATACCATGACTCTCTACTTAAGATACTAACAACTGTAGGTTTCGAACCTTCGACATCGACAATGAGGGATAAGCTCTCAATCAATATAGATATCCACCGTTGGGACGATTCTTGTCTTGTTAAGCTTTTTCCTAATCTGAATTTGTCCCATCCCCTTTCTTGAAGTTCTTGTTTGAATTGCATGTTATTCTACTTTGATAATGTCCCTAATCATCATACTAGTCTCTTGAAATTGGCTGTAGCAATTTCCAGAAAAATTCAACCGCTTTAATTGACACACCAACTTATTCTATCCGGACTTAAATTTGAATAACCAAACCGCAACCCAATTTATGTGAAGGAACGCTCATCTCTATTTTCAACATATTTTATATTTCTAGCATAATCTGAACTGTCGATTGTTCCAATATTCACGTCTCAAAAAATTTCTCATCATTTACTTTCCTTGTCCGAGAATCAACAAAGAATTTCCAAAACCTTTTGTCGAGTGGGTAGGTTTACTTTCAAAAGATATTTCACTTTCCCAGTGATAAGGAAACGGAGTCGTAGATGATCGGATTCACATGATTAATTGCCATAGTAAATAAGATTTTTGGGCTCGTATATAGGCAAGAACTCCTCCCTCGACCCCATCACTACACCTAGACAATAGATGCTTGCGATTGCCACTTAGAACTTACCATCTACAACTTACCAATCGTGTCTTAGAGAGTCAAATTCCCCAACTTCAGCTCACAAGATACATTCTTAGATAGATGATTGTGTTTCTACAGATATCCTGACGCGCTCGTTTTGAGTAGAAAAATCCTATAATTAGGGGAGGAACAATAAAGAGGCAGTCGAATAAATACTTTCAAGTTGATTAGATTGATGAATGTTCTATTATAAAATATATTCAAAGTTCTCCTTAGCCTATGTCCATCATAAAGAGTTCATCAAAATCCTTTAGTGCATAAAAAGCTCTCCTTATTATATTTCTACGAAGATATTGAAGTTTGAAGGATGAAGAATAGAAAATCCAAAGATATATTCTGACGACTCGCTTTATAGTGCTTTCATATCTCAGCGTATAATGAGTGGCCTCCGTCAATGATTATGAGAATCCCCTCGTTGTTCATGAGCCTCGATTAGGTGGTAGGTGCTGATTCACACGTGATTCTACGCGCGCGTTGTGTATCTACTTGATGGATTACAACCTCTATCAATAATTCAAATAGACCTCCAACGTCAAATACTTAGTACATAATTGAGATTAGGGCAGACATTCTGTGTCTTTAATGCAAATACATGTGGGCGAAAGAGCTTGATTCTTATCCTTAAGCAAGCTCTTGTAGCAAAATTGTATACCCAAAGTTGGAGGGTTTTACAAAACATTTGTATGAAATCGTTGCCAATCTTAAGAAACTAACGCGTACTTTTGATTTAAGACAGTTATGAATCAAAAGCACAAAAAAGTACGTAAGAGAAATATGGCTCACTCAATTTCCCTCCCTCTAGAGTAAGATTAATAAGCCTTAACATCACATTAACTTTATACAGCACATTAACTTTTCCACATTAACTTATAAACATCAACGAGGGTTTTGAGGTGGTTTATAAGATACTAACTACATATGAATTTGTAATTTGTTTTGATGTAGCTGAATATTACTGTTAATATAAGAAAATCACCGGTTAATGATATGTTTGAACTTACCGATCCAAGTGAAAAATTCAATGTATAAATGAGGAAGTTACTAATTACTGATATGTTTGGAATCGAGAATTAATATTCTCATGGAGAGTCGCCGGTGACATGAAGAAAATCCTAATTCCTCCATGGTTATCTTTTCAACAGAACAACCATTAGGTTTAGCGGGATAAAGTTACTCGAGTATGATTCCTAGATATGTGGATACTTTAAGTAACCAGCTACATGGATAAATGTGCCGTTCATTATAGAAAAACAAAACCCTAACGGAGAGAAAAATGAGATGTAAATTCATCATAATCTATATCTACCATCGTGGTATGATTTTTGATAATAATTGACTCTTTCAATTCCCTTAAACATGACCCAACGCAAGATCTTATCACATCTGTTCAAATGTCATGGCCACAAACACCAACCACTTGTTCGATGAGCAAGATCGAGGAGTAGGATCGGATTGAATCAAATCGAGTCTCGAGAGAAGCAACCCCGACCTGTGGGGTCAACACTTTAGAAAACAAAGCAAAGTGTTCGCCCTATACAATCAGCAAGATCCTACTAAAGTCATGTGGATGAGCGGATGACTTTCTGAAATAGGAAGAAAAGGAGAATGGTTTTGGATCAGAAAATCCAAAGTGAATACCCCAAGAACAAAGTGATGATGGCTTTCATTTGAATTAGCTCACAGCTTGATGAAATGACCGAGCTTGGCCTCTTCTGTCTCTCTATAATTCATCCTTAAGCACCCTGTAATTGAAGCCTGGGATTTCACTCCTCACCCCATAGTTCCTCTCCGCGATTTCCAGGACCGAGCATATTCTCGGCACAAGCCGCTTCTTCCTCCCCCACGGCGCCGCAAAGAACCGAAAACCGAGCCTGAAAAACCCCCTCCTCGAAGTAGCCTCTTCCACCTGTGAACTGGTACTCCGGACCTTGCTGAAGTACTCGATTTCCTTCCTCACGAGCGAGCCCACCGTGCCCCGTGTACCGATCGCAACCGGAGCCGCCGCGGCCATGTTAGGACGATCTTCAGTGAAGTTGGAGAGCGAATAGAGCCTTTCGGTAGGTGGTGCTTTATATTTGCATCTGAAGACTTTGGGAGCGTGGAGGATAGAACGTGGTGAAGGAAGATCCAAGGTCTTTGTCTTGGGCTGGCAGATTGTTCCTGTTTGGTGCTTTTATGGTTTTTTGCTAGCATTGTCATTATGAGATTCCACAACGTTTGGCCCTTTACCCCATTATGTCTTGCGTTTGCAATCAGAGCATCCATGTTTCCCGGTTAGAAAAAATTTGCCGCCCTTGCGAATTCTAAACCCATAGACCCTTTTCTTTTCGAGTTGGAAACTTCATTAGAAATCACAAGTAATTTTCAGTCGCATTCTGGTTAAAATATTCGAGGATCGCTGATACTAAGGTCGATCTCATGTAGCCATCCCTCGCGCATTTTTCTATTTGGTCGCGTTCGAAGTAAGCTTTCTAGATCCATTCCTTACATAGGAACATGGTTGGGAAGCTAAATGGAGGAACAACATTCATCTATAGGCCCGGCTGATGTCCAAGTCATTTGCCTGTTTGGTAAAACTTCCTTTTCTTTCCATCATAGTCTTGGGTTGAGAAATGGAGAGAGAGGTGGAGATCTCAATGTCATTAGTTGGCGATAAATAAATAAATTATAGAAGGAAAAAATGGAATAAATTAAAGGAAGAGGAAAAATAAAAAAAAAATCAATTGCTTTCTAAGTGTCTGTGGTCCTCTCTGCTTGGGGTTTTGCCTCTGCCACTACTGTTTCTTTTCATTGCTCTATGGTGCTTTCGGCTTCATCATGTGGAACATCTTTCTTCACTTTAGGATAGGCATTGATTCCACGGGAACCCTAATTCTTATACCCTGTGGGCCTGCAATTGATTAAAAGTTCCTTAACTACAGTGATGGGGAGGGAATAATTAACTCCACACTTCAATCATATGGATTGATGCTCCTCCTTCCTTGGCTAAATTGTGCAGCTCACAGCCTGCAACTGATTGATCCCAACAGGCAAATGATGAAATATTCAGTTTTGAGAAAGAATTTCAAATACCGCCCCCTCAATCGCCACCATCGAAACCTCGCTATCGCCGCCATGGCCGCGTGGTATGATCCATGTTTGATCCAATTCATCAGTACGCTGCTGAAATTGAAATTATGCTACGAGAGAAATCAAAAGAAAAGAAAAGGGATGCTGTTTATAAGCTAATATAAGCCATATTTAAGATCAAATGGCATTGTCCTGTAACAGTTATTGAAGATTAATAGCTAAACATCTTGCGAGGTTCAATCCATGCTAAACAAAGATGAACTCTGATATTAGAGCTTAGGGTCGTCTCATGTATGCAGAGATCATGGATCAATCTGATCCACGGAAGAAAGCTGGCCCTTGGAAGACAAAAAAATCTTTCTCACTTCATCCTTCACTTTGTGATCGGCAAATGCGAGTGACACCGCTTTGTTTGCTAGATCGAAAATGTCCACCTTGTCAATACCTTTCATATAAAGCAAACATTAGGTCTGGTCTCATTTCTTTGTTAAAAGCACAGTTCAGATTGTACGCACCGAATGTGGAAGATGCCAGGCTGTATTCCTGTGAAAGGCTAGTGGAAAAGACTCCTGTGTCATCGGTGCACAAGGCTATAGGGTGTTGTGCCTTGTATAGATCAGCTGCACAAACAAGCACTCGATGCTATGATATACAAAGAAGAGATTTTCATGCTTACAATTGCCGGAAGACATGTTTTAGAAGCAAGCATGCAATGAGAAATACACTCAATACAAGTCAGATTGTCGCAACAACTTAGGTGAGCAAGTTTTTAATTTACAAAGAGGCTTGAAACTTACCGAAATGGTGCACATCTATGGAAGAAATAGATTGAGTCACGACATTGGAAGTCAAGCAAATTTCTACCTGCAAAAGCTAAAAGTACCACTAAGAGCTCATTGAAATATGAAGCTGATTCTGTCATTTAAAAACCGAATGGTTCTGAGAATCTCACCGGAATGTTGAGAGCCTTCAACTTACTCCAGTCTTCCTCACAGAAGCAACAAGCATGCCCTATTCTTTCAGGAACAAAGTCCAGCATTTGTTGGATCTCCTTCCGATTAGGTACCTAATGCCACTAAGATACAAAAGCAACTTGTCGGAGACTGTTATATGTTAATTTTGGGAAGAGCAAAAGAGACAAGTTCATATACAGGACAGGAATTAGAAAAACAAATGCACCTCTCCGCAATGAAGAGTTACTCTGAGGCCTTGCTGCCTCGCAAGACTCAATGCTGGGACAAATGTATCCCTGATAATGAAAAGCCAGTCATGACAGTGCCATTTATATATCACAAGAAAAATGCAAAACCAGAAAGATACTTGTCAGCTCAAAACTGTTCTCATAAACAATTACCATTCTCCCACAGTGGGGTTCCCCGAAAGATCTACACCAACGACTCCTAGATCCTTCATTTCCAGTGCAAGCTCAACCTACAAAAGATGACTACATCTAAGACCTGTTTGCCAAGCAATTTGATGCTAAAATGAGTATCCTACACCTCAAAGAGCACAAGACTCTAGAACATACAGTTTCCAATGCAGCAACGGTGGTCTCACGGCGGTCAATGCTGAGAAGAAGTCTAACATAAATCTTCTTTTTAGCAGGTCCATTGAAAGAATTCTCAATAGATTGAGAATTTAAGGAACTCGCTACTTGTTCAGTCTGAGGGACAAAATGGACATCCATGCCAGCGACTGCTCTCACACCTTGAATCACTGCTTCCATGTAAGAGCGTTTGCTCATTCCTATGGAATCATTTTTCTTTACAGATTGAAGATTTTTAGTAACTTCATCCATACAACAATCGTATAATATGTCACTTGAGGAAGACGAGATAAAAAGGAACTGAAGTAAAATATAAGCACCTTTGGAGTTGTTCTCAGCTCTAAGTAGACCACGTTCTCAGAAGCAAAATCTTCAATAACCTATCAGGAACAACATGGATGAAAACCACATCATCTGAAGCAAGAGACTACGAGGTAGGGCTAAATGGTTTTACCTCCTTGGTAATCCTTGTGATGGTCGAGTGCTCAGTCGTAATAAGATGAATGAGATCAAACAATTTGAACACTTCAACCAAAGAACGATCATCTAAACCACAAAGAAATTCAGAAAAAGAGATCATGTCAATATAGCCAACATTCAGTGAACGCTGTAGAGGACAGACATGGCAAATGGGACGAGATTTAATGTTAAGACTTTGCTTTTATGTAGCTTCTTAGGAGACATAAGCCCACTCCATGTCCATTAACAAGTGCAATTTCTAAGAAAGAAAATGTCAGTGAAAGGTGCACTGAGACCATGGAGATGAGTACCCGTTAAAATCACTGGCATATACTCTCCTGCATTTCCAATGTGTTTATGCAATAAGCAGTTGCGGTTCATGTTATGCTTACACTGTAGCAGTTAAAAGTATGGTTCAATCAGAGTCTAATTGGTCACTGGCCTTCCGAATTTATACTGAATAGCATTCTTCATATTGCATTTTCTGTCAAATTCTCATGACATCATAAGATATTCAGCACAAGATGAGAGAATAGCAGACTAGCATGCGTACTTTTCATGACCTTTTACCGAATTCATGTACAAAAAAAGCAACATTTCTCGACGGTCACCATGGGCTTACTTGGAAAAATTCAAAGTTCAAATTTTGACTCCATTTCCACCAAGTCCACCGCACCAAAGCAAGAGAAAAACACAGAATAACAGACAAGAATGCATACTTTTCATGATCACGTGCTCCACGTCCAAGAAATCAATGGCGCCGTTCTGACCCAAAGCTCGAGCAAGTTCTCTACATGTGCAAAATCAAGATCAATACTCATCGACAACAACAATACGAAAACACAGCAGGAACCGTAAAAAACGCCAGCGCAGGCCGGATTTCAAACTTGGTACTCTCTCAGGCACCACATCAAACACATGGAGGGCATCAAAAAAAGGGAGGAAAACCCAGAAACCCGGGGCTCACTCACAAGAGCGTGGAGTCTCTGATGGAGCCATTGAGGTGGGCATGCAGCTCCACCTTCGGCATCGACCTGAAACCCTCCATTCCTCTCCTCCTCCGACTCCAGAGAAACTCCTCTCCCCCTCCCTCTCTCAGCTTGGCCCCCCCTTCTCTCTCCTCCTCAAGTCGAGAAGCGCCTCCTTTATACAACCCAGAGTGGTGGCGTGTGACCCCCCCTCACTGGCTTAAAATACGCGAAAAAAAAACAATTGAGGCGAGGCAGGTGGTGGCACGACGATGCATCCATGGTGGTCCTGGTCGGCGAAAAGAGTCAACATTAAAGATCGGAGCTCGGGCCCACAAAGATTCCGAGGGGCTCCACCCTCGTACCCGGTCCCGGCCAAGCATTGCATCACAAGTCGAATCAAGAACGGGGAAGATGCCAAGAAAGTTCTCGTACAACCTCGTCTTATGTAAGCGAGCGAAGCTCGTGTGGGATTTCCACGCAGCTCTCCCCTCGTACAATTCAGGGCTCTCTCCAAATTTTTTTGTCCTGTTTTCGACTCACGTGAAAGGGAAGAGACAGAGAGAGAAGACCCACGTTGCTCTCTCTTCTTGAAATTTTTTTGTTCTTTTAAAAAATATATATATTTTTAAAAAATATATATATATTTTAAAGAAGCAAATTGAGACATGTTTTCCTTATTATATTCCTAATCCTAAATAAATTAATAATTGACGATTGGGCTCTACCATAATAAGTTGTTCGGACTTTTAATAGGGGTGAGAGTCCTTTATATATATAATACAAATGAAATAAGACTAAGAATGGCCACACCTTAACGTGAAATTCAAGAAATCAGCCCGAAGTTTCGGGGCCGGGCTGTGCCCATGGCTAAGCAAAATTCAGCACAAACTGCCGAATTGAATTGAAGTATCTGAATTGGAGTGTTCATTTTATTTTATTTTGTTTGTAAATTGCGATCTCTAAATGGTATGCCGAATTGGAATTCTATAGCTGAGAGGAGAGATAGGAGTAGGTGAGAAAAGTGAAAAGAAGGAGAGTGGAAAAGAAGTACCAAAAGGGGAGACGAGAACTTAAACAAGAGATTTGGCCAAAAAAAGGAAAATGGGAAACAAGTACTCAAAGGGAAGAAGAGAAATCAAACAAGAGATTAGCCAAAGAGGTAAAAGAAGGAGAGAGAGAGAGGGAGAGAGAGAGACTCACGTTTGCTTCCTTCTTGATGTTTATGGAACATATGGTGAGAACCTACGACACAAATTGATCTTCTTATAGAACTTTTTCTCTTGCATTCGAGTGCGTCTCTCAGATTTGGAACGCTCCGTATATGTTCCTAATTGAACTATCTCAGATCTGGAAATTCTAAGATTCAAAAATTCTTAACTTGTAGAGTCGACGAGTTAGGTAGGTAAGTGATGGATAAACCGTTCATTGTTTCCGTTGATGGCGTGTGCTATTTTACGAGGACTTGTGTGTATACAAAGGCGATTTTTTTTTCAAGAGGAAAAAGTTAGAAAAGTCGTGTCAATTCAGTAATGAAGCTTTTCGGTTTGGCTTATCTAATTCTAAGTCTTTTTGATAATTTGCCAACGCTGGGCAACCTTGGTCGAAAATTGCTGATGTGAACGTTGTCCATTATATGTGGCAAAGTCGGTCTTGAGGTATGGACGGTGCTAATATGTATTCTCACACGGAGATTGCATTTGAAATTATCAACAATTACTTTCATAAAAGATAAGTCAAGTATGCATCCAAATCACATCTCATAAGTCGTATGTAAAATTAATCCATGTGTTTTGTTTCTTTAAATGGCCAAGGGTACGTTGCTTGCTTGGAAACACTTATCCTAAGCCTTTTTTGGGCATGTGCCCTTCGAGTTGCTCTAGTATTTCGGGCCACATGAATTAATTTTTATTTCCTTTTAAAATATTTATTTATTGTCAAATTTCATATCTCTAACTTACTATTCTCAAATCGCTAAAATGAATTTATTGAAATTCAGAAGCATCATAAAAAATCGCACATCTCAACTTTAAGACGAATGAACTTTTTATGGCCCATTTGGAGTTTTATGATTGACCTCATATTTTCATGACTTTTTGAGGTTAAATTAATAAGATATAACTCAATTTTAAATTATTTACATACTTTCATGCATCTTTTTTCGTAATTTCGGATTTGTTTTTCTCTTTAAATGTTCCGGGCCGATCCAAGCCAATTTGAGCCGGAGCATCTTAGGCTCAAAATCAGGTTCGGCCCAAACAAATCAAGAATAGCCCTAATCAGGATGAAGCAAATGGAAAGCGGTGGTTAGCTCTCAGTGATCCACCGATTAAGATGGGTTGCTGGCCCAATGAGTTATTCCTAAATCTATGCAATGGTTCACTGTATTCAGGAGCACGGGATATTGCACAATCCAAGAACGTCAAAAGACTCAAAACGAACGAAATGAAACTTAGAGAATCAATTTGCACAATCAAGAACGATAGAAAAGCGAGAGGACCAAATCCAACGTAAACTTAAATTTAGAGGACCAAATCTACATTTCAAGAAAATTTGGACAAATAAAAGGGAAAACGTAGAGATTCATGATTAAATTGGCACTAGGAAAATAACGTGGATGATCATGAAAATGGTTATTTGTAATTTGAATAATTCAACAAAGAAAGAGTTTGGAATTTCTCTACCGTTACAAGATAACATATGGAGATCATTCATTTTTTGGGTGGTAATATGACAGACATGCATTTTTTCAAGCACACTTTCAAGTCTTTCAATGCTCTTTTACAATAACTTTACAACTTTCTTAAATTTGAAATCGCCTTTAACATTAATCGGCATAGGTGCAAAATCAGAAATTGATTACAAATGTAATTTCACAGGATAATATGTCTTAGATATCAATGGCCTTTTATTTTTATTTTTCAGAATTTTGGGATTGGGTATTCCAGGGGCTGTATTTACAAGTTTCCCAAAACATGCTGTTTTTGGCTGTTCTCAAGAATACGTGTACATGGAAAATTTCCATGGATACCCCAAATTATTTAGCGAAATTCAAAGAATGCGCCAATGGGAAATTATTAATACAAAAATGAAGTAAGTGATGGAACAGACTGTAGATGGGCATTTAGATAAGTGGGCGATGTTCAATACTCAATAATAACGTGGCACATCATTTATTGTACCGACTTTGAAAAGCAATCTTAGTAGACTCAATGTTTTGGGACACTGATGCCGTGTTTTTGGGCATGCTCGATTCGGGTTGGCCCATGTATGCCTTCTCAGTTTAATTTTATTGTCTTTTCTAATTAGTCAGTATCAAATTTCGAAACTCTGACATGCCATTCTCGAATAAATAACACGAATTTATCAGATATCATAAATACTATCAAAAGGAAGGAGCTAAACTTCTTACTGCCCATTTGAGGTGGAAAGTAAAGTTGCATGTTTTTACGACTTTATTAAGGTTATTAAATAATTAATGATTTCAATTCAAATTACACACTTATATATATTTTTATAATTTTAGATGCTTTTTAAACATTCGGTGCCGATCTAGGCCAATTTATGCCCAAGCGTCTTAGGCTTGAAACTAGGACTGGTCCAAAAGGGAACTTTTAGATCTACTCGAAGACGAGCTTGGGGTAAAGAATGGACATTGCTATGATTCCAGTTGAGGAAGAAAACTCATATACAGTTCCTTCTGTTTAATCAGTACCAAGCGATCGGAAATTGGTGGTTAGTCATCGGCGACCCGCAAACCGGGTTACTGGCCCAACGAGTTGTTCCTGTACCTACGCAACAGTTCGCGGCATACGGCTTGGGGAGTAGTTGGTCTAGCCGGCGGCGACGGAGCCTGTCCTCTGATGGGAAGTGGCCACTTGCCCGATGGCAACTTCACACATTCCACATACTTTCAACAGCTCCTCTGGATCGACGAGCATGGCGAGTATTCACCTCCTCCTTCAGCAAACATGAGTGAGTGGGTGGATAAGTCCAAAGTTTATGATCTGAAGAACCATCATTATGTTGAACATCCAGACAGGGGCTATGTGATCAGCTATGGAGGTCCTGGAGGTTATTGCAGGGGATAGAAACTTCAGAAGAAGCTAGTGATAAAGGATATGCATTCCTCATTATATAAATTTGGTTGCAAACAGATCCTCACCTCTGTTTACTTCCGTGCTATTCTTCACTTTTGGCTCTTGAGACTGAGATTGCCATTACCATCGGTAACAGTCAATAGCCATAAATCTTACCACGGAGGCAAGTTGGTAGAATCACATTTTTGTTGGGCGTATGATGATCGTGGATAATATCAGAACAAAAACATGTAAAATGCGAAAAAGTAAGCTCATACATCATCATTCACAACATGAATCCCCCCAAAAGAAAGTTTAAATGATATTTTCACTTGACAGTACAAATTTTCCTTTTGGTAGATAGTTAAATATATAATCATTGAGAAAAAGAATAATTTGTCAAATAAAAGAATATCAAGTGAATACCGTACGAAAGTAATGACACTTGTAATGTTCTTACTCCTTTCTCGTGCTATCATCCTTACCGACATGTGGCTGGAACAATTTGTCTTGTCTATATCGGTGTGCGATATGCACAAGTTTTTCTTATGCTACAAGATTTGCTCGGTGCAACCCTTTATCTTCCGATCAAAGTCACAAGGATGCCCTTTTGGGCATACAATAACTTTTTCGATAGCTCGAGCAATGTCGCATGCACTTGTCCAATTGAACCGATGTCAATTGATTCGAAGAATATAAAGCACGTTAAAATTGCAAAAGCCAAAAAGTTTATAAAGCATTTGTTTTTTTCTTTTTGGGCTTTTATTCATGAATGTTCTCCGTATCGGACGGGCTGCCACTTCTTGTAGCATAACGGCCCTTTTCTTGCATTTGTTGCCTGCTTTGGGCCACGGCCCGCCCTCATTTTCAAAGGTGAGAATTCTTTTCCTTAAAATTATAGTGCAAGTTCTACATAAACAAGATGACACCATATATTGTTCATAGGGAAAATTAGTTTCTATAACATTAAAAAGAAATTGAGACAAAATTTATAAATATACCTTGAGTCATTAATCAAATGTAGTTACGATGTCTTCAATTTGGACAAACTCATTTGAGAATATGTTTTGAATTCGAGTTTGTAACGGAAACCCGGTTCAAATGAATTTCCCAATTTTAGGAGCTTCTTAATTGCGGACAAGAAAGGTGCATACGTATAAGAGATGGAGCTCTACTCTGTTATTAGACGATAGAGTGAACTAGAAAGTAGTTTTTTTATCAGTAAACTTTTTAGAGTGAGCTCATCGATGAGAGATTGCTAGATAACTTTTGAAGGTTTTACTTTGCCTCATACTCTTAAGGCTAGGAAACACTTGAGCTAGTGACCGTAAACTCCATATTCTCTGGATTCGTAGTGGATTTCTCGGCAACTGGCTCCCTATGTGGAGTAAGTATAAACATTCAGTTTAGACCATAAAAATCTATGATTTTTCTTATCGTTCACTCTTTCATTTCTTTTGGTAAATTTGTTTTCGTCATGTTTGACATGACTCGGTAACATTCATGATCATTCGCGTTGTTTCCACGACACTCATCATTCGCAAGACATGTTGGTTTCATGTAACTAAAGTAGATTTCATTTTATTTGATCATGTCCGCCTCCAGTCATGGGATTGTCTCCATGTCCTGCTCTCAGAAGAAAGGCGCTGAGAGTTGGATTATAAAAGTGCCCTCATATCTATTCTATGACGGAGCAGTACGTGCGGAAGGTAAGACGGATGCAGCAACAGTAGATGTGGTAGCTGCAACTCCAATGTCTTCGCACTCTGATAGGAGACAGTAACACCCGCCACAAGAAAAGAGTGAGATGTGGTAGTTATATATAGTAAAAGCTAGTGTAACATTCTGCGCACAAACTAATCAAGACCCAAAAACATGATTACCTTAGGACATGTTAACAAGGCACTTGTAAATTTGGCAATAGACCGGGTAATAGGCAATAAAGATTTCGATGGTAGACGTTGAAAATGCGAGCATGGAAAGGAGGAAAGCCGGGAGAGGGCGTTTTCTTGAGCGTCCACGGCAAGCAGGACCCCCATTGTCGGGAACACTAACGTACCGATTCTCTTCAGCGAATGGTACGATGGTCATCGGCCAAGAAAAAAATTCTCCAAAGTCAGAGATCGAAGTTGCTCGATGAGAGCCTCCTAATCACAAAGAAGACCATTAGGATCCACAAAAAAGATGAAGATGAGGAAGTTCACGATCAAAGATGGTGAAAGTTACGTAGATTATCGAGTCAAATCTATCATCTCAACAGGTCGAAGATGGATTACTGACTTTGGGACGAGAGAGGGATCGAATATCTTAATCGTTCCGGATGTGAAGGTGCAGCAGTTATCAATGCAAATGCTGGGGAGCTCACTCTGCATCTTAGGTAGAGATAGTAATTGGGAACTAAATATCTGGCTGGTGAAAGGAAAATCTAAAACCCTAAGAATAGTAGGTGCTCCGTTTCACGGGATTCAATGTTTGCCAGGTTCGGTGTTCTGGGTAGTGCTCTGAGGAATTGTAAATGAGACCAACTGTGCTTTGACAAGTTGGTTGTCTGCAGAGATTAATGATGCTGCTGCTGCTCACCAATAAGAAAAAGGACGAGGAGGAGTCGGTGTTCCTGCGTATCTCTCTATCTCTTGGTGCTCAGCTCGAGAAAATATTAGGTGCAAGTGCGATGCCACCTCATTTAAGCAGTAGTCCGATTGGTGAACGACAAGTGGTACTGTGAGGCTCGCTGTCAGAAAATTGTAAAGCCTCTCTCTCTCTATCTTTCTCTGCAACTCCATGGGACCACTGATCTCTCGAACTCCCACAGCCGCTCGCTCCCGCCCCGACCACCACCGAAGTCCCGACGACGGAGGATCAAGTCCTAAGCGGCGTTGTCTAGAATCATTGAATTGTACTAAACAAAAATCACATCGAGACTTGAGACTAAAATAACAAAATCAAAAATCTATTTGATTTTTTTTGCCTTTTTCCTATTATTAAAAAGAAAACTAGTAAAATTTAAAGATTGTCCACGGTAGCATGGATTGCATCTTGCATCCAACCCAACGATTTCGATCAAAATTGATTGAAGTGACTTCATTGGCAAATGTTTTAAAGGTTTGGGGATAAATGATTAAATTATAAAGTATATTGAATTGAAATCCGTATAATTGATTTATATATATATATAATTTCCCCAAAAAAAATCTACTGAACTTATAAATAATCGTGACAATAAAACCTATATGGCATGTTTTTCACATAATGACACAGGATTGGGCATTTATAGATTCAGTATTGGGGGAAAATTCTGGTGACCTACTTGTAGCTTGAATTTAGTGACGAGGGTCATTGGCCATCAAATCACAATGGAACTAGCCACTGATTTGCTACTCATTAATTAGTAAAAGTGATTTAGGAAAGAGATGTGTGCGCTCATCGTTCAAAGCTTATGAGGAGATCCGGCAGCGGCAAAGTTCCGACATGAGGCATGAGACGTTGCAAAAGTCTTGGTGGGAAGATCCAAAATCAAATAAAAATTGCAAACAAGGGAAGAAGCATGACTTTTTCAGTACGTATTGTTCTGAAAGAGACAACGAAATGCTCGTATTGATCGGTACAGCTGACGTGGCACTCGTGTTTCGTGATCATTCTCTTTTCATTGGCTTATTGTACCGCATGTCGCAATCATGTATCATAACTATCATATGATACCCAACAAGAGTAGAGAATGTCATTTATGTAAAGTTTTAATTTGCCAACCCAAGTGAATAAACACCAAGTAGGTATAAGGTATTTATGTCTAGTGTGCGCATAGAATCGCATCAACACGATCATCGTTATTATTAATAAGAGCGATTCATCAAATTAATTGATTTACCTAATTGATTTACCTAGTGATTGATGTGATATGTTCTAATTGGGAGATAAATATGGTTTTATGTATCCAGATGGGCAGCAACAATATGTGATGTTGCATATAACCCAGTTTTATTGTATGACCATCAGGGTATTGTCACTCATTATGCCATGGAAAGAAAACATGAAAATTACGGAAAAAAATCTTGAAAGTATTGCACGGATGCTAGTTTAGTCTTAAGCTTTTTTAATTAACCAATATAATCCTTTTTCGGCCAATTGATCGGAAATTGCTGACATGGACCCAATCGTCCTCAAAGTAAGCTTTCATTTGGGAAAATCTGATAAACTGAAGCTGAATAGGCTTTGTGGATCTATGTGGTGAATGCTGAGAGAAAACAATTAGAAGTATGCCCTTAAAGAGTGAATGATTATGAAAACCTTAACACGTTCTTCAGAATCTGTAAACAGCATATAGTCTGTGATCACACGAGATCTAACATAACATGATGAGCTACATCAAACGAGAGTCACTGATTACTCCTTAGTCCCGCCAAGGCCACTCTTTTCTTGTCTGGGCAACATTATTGCCTTGAGAGGGTTCTTCATCACCACAGTGAAGGCGAAAGTCTCAGTCGGGTCGGGCGGGTTGTCCGGAACTGGGATCCACCGATAGGCATGGATCATCCTCGCCAACAACAAATTCACATGCAACGTGCCCAAGGTCATCGCCGGGCAAATCCTCCGCCCCGCGCCGAACGGTACCATCCTCACGCCCTTCGTCCCCGTGACGTCGACGCCGATGCCGTCGCCGGCCAGGAACCGCTCAGGCCGGAACTCGTCCGGGTCTGCCCACAGGTCCGGGTCTTGGGTCACCCACGCAGTGTAGAACTCCACGGTGGCTTGTGCCGGGATCAGGTAGCCACCGAGTTCTGTCTCCCTCGTGGGCGCGTGGGACAGGAGGAAGTGGCTCGGCGGGTGTCGCCGGAGTGTTTCTTTGACTACGGCACCGAGATACGTCATCTTCTCGACGTGGTTCTCTTCGACCACTCCATCTTTTCCGACATGTCGGACGATTTCATCGTACAGTTTTTGTTGTACGTCGGGGTCTTGCACTAGATGGAGTAGCGCCCATTCCACTGTGGTTGCACTGGTATCGGTACCTGAGGAAATAAACAGTTAGGCCATTGTAGGAATCTAACAAGAAAATAACAAATGACACAAAAAGATCCGACAACGTCGTAATATTCTTAAACTTACTTAGCTTTTTTTTTTTGCCCCCTCCTTATGTTAAGAATAAATTGTTCTTTCGCGCAACTTCATGTCAAAATATATAAACTCTTATAAGTTGGATGACACAGGTGAAGTTAATATGTCGGATAACTAATATATTCGAACGCAATATTTGAAAAGTGGACACGTATCTAGCAAATAAAGAAACTTATTTACCAGAAAAAAGGAGAAAATTTAAAAAAAATGGACAAGGAATAAAAAGAAGGAGAAGATGTAAGTGAGATGAACAAGCATCTACATAAATAAGATATAAAGTTGGCGGATACTAAGTTTAAACTAAAATAACTAACGAGAGCAAATTCATGCAAAGATATGATATGATTTAAATTTACGAGGAAGATCAGCATGCATCCGCTTCAGGAGTAATATCAATGGTATGGACCAAATCATACTGATAAAAAAGGAAAGTTTTTGTACCAGCGCTAATAACTTCGGAGCAAAGCGTGACCAGCTCTTCGTCTCCAAGCTCTCTTCCAGCAGGCTCAAGCCCTAGCAGCGAGTCAACATAAGCTGCGCCCAGTGGACTCAGCATTTCGAAGCAAGACTCGTTTCCCAAACCACCATTCTCGCTCAGTTGGCCTCCACTCTCCACGAAAGCTCTCCTCTCTCTAATGAGCGGAACCAAGCACTCTATTTGCCTCTTCCTCAGCTCCCTCGCTGCCTTCAGTTGCCGGCGGAAGAGTGGCGTGAGGACCGGCAAGAAGTCTGGCAGCTTCGCCGTTGTCATCATCATGACCTCCTTGAGCACGCCCTCAATGTGCTTGATCTTCTCCTCGGAGATCTTTGCGCCGAAGCACAGGCATATCAAAATGCTACAGATAGTGAGCCTACAATTGCTCATCACCTCCACATAGCCCTTCTCTAAGCCCTCTCTCTCAAGCCTCTTGAAATGATCCTTGATCGCCCACTTCCGGATCCAAGCGCATTGCCGGATCCTCATCGGGTTTATGAGCTCAGTGACGAAGTTCCGCCGGAGGGTCCGCCAGAGTGGGCCGTACTCAGCTGAGTTGATGGCGCATTTGCCAACACTGAAGACCAGGCGGGTTGGTGAGTCAGGCGGGCGGGTGGCAAAGAGTGGGCCGCGCTGGACGAGGGCTTCGTGGATGAGCCGCGAGCTCGTGACGATGACAAGCGTGCGTTGACCCATCTTCATGGTGAAGATCGGACCATACTTCGCTCGTAAATCGCGTACCACATAGATGAAAGGGCGGTTTTGGAGGATGACCTGGAGCAAGTTGCCCACCAAGGGCCAGCCTGGTGGCCCGGGAGGGAGCCGCTGCTTCGGAGCGACGGTGGAGACGGGGAAGGGACAGTACTGCCACCACAGGCAGAGGAGGACGGCGGCTAGACCAAATATGAGGATGTCCAAAAGCTCCATTACTTTTTGTGTGAAGAGAAACTGGCAAATAGTGAGACAATCCGGAAAATTTATAAGCCGAAGTTAGATAGCATGGGGAAACAATATCGAACGACTGATGAGGAAGACAGAAGTGATTCAATGTGCCGACTATATTCAACTATATGTTTTTCGGTTCATACATGAATTTAATCTAAAATATCAAAAGGGGCATCAATAATAAATTTCATGAACTATGTGCATGTTACCGTTCATAAAGGAGATGGGTAAATGTAGTTCGTACGATGGTAAGTGACGGTATTGATTACCTTGAACAGTGGTACTGAAGATTGGTGAGTACGAACGACGAAGATTGTAGATCACTTCTTCAATGCCTCATGATGTTTATCCTTCTTTTGTCCAGTTTCACATTTATTTCCCATGGGTAATGGACCGTTGATCAAAAGGAGAAACACTTTTCTTCAAAATTCGAGCTCTCGATGATGGCAGGCCAAGCGTGAAGTTAACGGAGGTGCTTTATGTGAAAGTACATAAATATTAAACCACGTCTTCACCTAACGGCTTAAGCTTTTAGGACAGTTGGCGATGGTCCTTCACAAAAACTTCACATGGTATCAGAGCAGGAGGTCCTGAGTTCAAATCTTACCAGGCCCCTAGTCTCCCCAAAGTCCTTCCACGTTTAGTACTAGGCAAAAAAAGACTAGACTAAGCGTGAGGGGGAGTGTGAAAGTACATAAATATTAAACCACGTCTTCACCTAACGGCTTAAGCTTTTAGGATAGTTGGCGGTGGTCCTTCACAAAACTTCACACTTTAACGACAATTAATAGGAGCTGACTAAGAAAGGAAAGTGTTGTAAATTAACGCGGAAATTCATCAAGATTTTGCAAATACATCGTCGCGTAAAGCACTGAGAAAATAATGATGAATGATAAGGACATCAGGAATTTACGTGGTTCGATCTGACTATCGGTACCTACGTCCATGGAGAGAGCCAGCAAGAACAATTCACTATAATCAGATAATCGGATTTACAATCGCTCAATATGCTCGTGTTTCTCACACCTAAATTATACCCAATCTCAAGTATTTATAAAAAAAACAACTTAATTAAATAAATAAATAAAACTCATCAAGACACAAATCGGAACACATGGCCACACGAAGGAAAACCCATAAAGAAAACCCCTTCTTCTCCACAGTGCGGCTCTTCTTCTTTTCCTTCTGTGCACGGCTTCAACTTCTCTTGCGTGCGGCCACCGAAAAGCTTCAGAAAAGAAAACCCTTCTTTTCTTTTTGTTTTGTCCTTGGGCCCACGTTTCCTAGTGACGAAGGAAAGCTGCAACTTCTTTAGTTTGACTTGTTGACTCCACCTTGTGCACGTCTCTTCGTGTCCATCAAATCTCAAGAATAGATTTCTGTCTTTATTTGTTTCCTCGTGAGTCCAAGAAAGAATAGGTTTCTTCTTGAAAAATCTTTAATAATAAATTCGGCTAGCAAATTATCATTCGAATTCAAACTCGAGACATAATTCAATAGAAAGTGTGCTGCTAGAGATAGTCGAGACTATTCAATTACTTCTACTACAGCTACCAAAATATATTAAGCTGGGGTGGACATAAGTTGATCGAGTCAGGGTCTCTCAAGAGAAAACAATCCATTCCAAGGCTCTCCTATTGATGTCAATTGCGTTAAAAAGTCTAACATCGGAGAATTGCTATATTGTAGAGCTGGTAATGCATCATAATTGACCTACAACTTAAAGGCTTAAGTTTCTAAGTGAATGTGGGTCTAATAAGATATGTTGATGCGCTACCCGAGTGAGGTATTGGGCTTCTATTGCATGCCTTTCGACAATTGACGGAATGATGCAGTCCCAATAACAGCCTCCATGTTTAGTCTAGTGGAAGAGACATGTTGTGGCATAGTAATGCGGTTCGGTCTATGTGTTAGAAAGTCCCAAGTGAAGCAGTTAATATATCATAATTAACCCATCTCTCATGGCTTAAGTTTTTGAGTGAAAATAGAGCTAATTGAATATATTAATGAGTTCGGACTTAGCCTTCTGCTTAGAAATTTCCACAAGTGGAGGTATTGAATTTTTGCTATGCACCTGGCCAAAATAAATAAATAAATAACTTCAAGCTCTCCATGTGGTCATGTTTATGTATGGGTCTAGACATTTTACGTATCTGTAGGTCTATCTCATTAGCAGAAAAGGCAAACAGTAACTCATTGTTTGTATTTTGCGGGGGTCGCAAACCCTGTACCTCAGGTCTATGAAGCGTAGGTGGTGATCGAGGGCCGCATCAAGCCATGCCTTGAAGAAATCTTTTCCATGCTGAGAAAGACTGGTTCTTAGATTATTTATGGGCCCATCGGATTCGTAAATGCGACTTAGCTACCCTGATCATGATCCTTCAATGCTTCTGAAGACAGTTTGGTGAACGCTTGATTCTTTTTAGTCGAGCTCCTCTGATTTAGTTTTGACATATTCTCGTACCTATACTATTGGTGCTAAAATATGTCTCGAGTTCTTTTTATTTTTTCACCCGACACACAATACCCGCCCTGGATTGCTCGGACTGTCGGATTTGGTGTCGTTTCCGAGTCCATATTGGAGTCTTATCCAGGCATTAGACATCTTGATGAAGACTGGTTTCATGTTCATGGCATGTATATACTTCAACAGGTGAACCTTGTCTTTAGTTTCTCTGTAGCCATGCAGAAAAGGTCCACATCGTTGGAATATGTTTGGTTCTCTAACCGAATTTTTCTATCTATCGATTAGGTTCGTATACAGTCCATCCTTTCTAATTTTTTGTCAAAGAAGATTGCGTTCGAGGTGCACCTAATCCGAATGTGGGCTAGGGTCGACACTCATTTCTAAAGAAGTGCATGCATGCTTTGGAATTTAGACTGAACCTTCAAAAAAGAAAAAGGTTGATTTAGCTCAAGGCTACAACTAAGAGGTGTGCACTAAGTTCTTGATGCTCCATTCGCTACCAATTATCTAATGCGCGAATCTGTTTTGTCTGCTCCTTCACATATGGACTTAAAAAATCGGCTTGGCAGGTGTGATCCTTCATGTCTGACCAAATCTCCCTTAGCCTAAAGTCAGGTATAATCTGCCATTTGCACCAATATGTAATCGATTGAGTACCAAAGCGACCGTGAACCAGGGCCTTCATTATTGCTACACCAAATTATGACATCATTTCTCAGCCGACATCCTCAAGGACTCCATTACTACACCGTGAGACCCTTCTTCCATCAATAGCAGAAGAGGTCTCTTCCGTCGTATGTAATTTTGATTGGGTCCTACATTGCAGCACCTTCTTTTCGGCTTTCTGTACCCATGGCTTCATCCACAGTATAGAACTTCGAAGGGCCTCGCTCCATTGCATTGCCTTTCTTAGAAATATTTCTCAAATTCGTTTTGGCGCATTAATTGGATTTACCACAGCATAAGTTTACTCTGATGTCTTTACCAAAAAAAAGCTTACTTTGATGTCACTTTTTTGGAACTGCTGCTACAGTCCGATACCTCCGCCATGAAAGATCACCTAGAGGAGCTTACAAGTGAGCTTATTAGCATACCTGTCTAATTAAAGCCCATCAATTGCGGTTTCGTGCATTGTTACACTTGGTTCTTTATTCTACAGAAGAACCAGATAAACTCTAATTCTTCTGAATTTTAAGTTTCCTTAAAATTATTTTTTGTGGAGAGGAGGTCTTGAGGTAGCAGCTGTAAAGTTTCTGTAGGACTACAACCAATTGTCCTAAAAGTTTAAGCCGTTAGATGAAAGTGTGGCTTAATATTTATGTACTTTCACACTCTCCCTCACGCTTAGTCTGATCTTTTTTTTTTTTTTTTGCCTAGTACTAAGTATGGAAGGATTTGAAGAGAATGGGGGCCTGGTAATATTTGAATTTAGGATCTCCCGCTTTGATACCATGTGAAGTTTATGTATGACCATAACCAACTGTCCTAAAAACTTAAGCCATTAGGTGAAGACGTGATTTAATATTTATATACTGTCATAACAGCTAACAAGCCACACTGTTCCTGGTATGTGAATTGCTAGCTGTCAAAGAGGCTCTTACTCTGTTGAAAGAACTCGGGTTGAGATTCTAGACACTGCGAAAGGGATGTAAGGCTAGCATTGCAGAAGACATAACGTCTGTATATTTTGTTATGGTTTATGTTGTCTCATCTCTCCTTCAGAAATAAGCATGTATGATTGGACTGGGTAAATAATCGTGCGTTCCCAATTCATACTCTTGATTAACTACTTCCACAAGGCAATGTTGAGTTTGCTTCCCGATGCTATATTTGGCAACGCAGTCTATCAGAAACTGCTCAAATTGTGTCTTAAAACTAGGAATAAGACTAGAGTCATGCTCCATATTTTCCCCCTAAGCCAAAAGAAAGAGCTATTTCGGCGGCTAAACTTCCTGCGCTCAATTGGTGAACCTATTAAAACCATATCCTTGCTTGATCTCATAGTCATGAGGTACATTTATTCCGCCATATCTTACTAATGAAGACATACTCAATGATGTTGCTCTACAAAGGTAGCGTGCACGATGTGCACGTTATTGGGCGTTTAACGCAGATATTTGACGAAAAAGACAATGCCATGGGTCGAAGGGAAACGAGACAGTCAGCACCATAATCACTGTGCACTGTGGTATGCTTTAATCTGACTTCAGTTCCTGTATATGTGATTGCATTGAAGTCACGAGATGCTAATGAGGCTGAAAGATATAAATGATAAAGGGTCAATGTTATTTGATCAAGGGTTGAGAAGGGAAAAGACCACCCGACTTTTGTTCAGCCTCCAATAACAGTTTCTTCATTCAAGATTCACGGTTCATGGAGGGAAACTAGATATCCGGAAGTGTATTCCCTTGTTATGCATTTTTTCGCACCAAAATGCAAATGGTCTTTTTTTGATTGATAATCCAGATTATCCCAACTAGTATTTGGTGCTTTAATATCAAATACGACTCAAATTTAACGGCAACATTGATCTCAATGACCAGCCCGGAACATGTGACTGGTCTTAACTAATTTGCTTATGTAGCTAATCATTCATCTGTCTCTACTAAATGTTATTTAGATAAATCCAATGTTGAATTTCTAAATATAGGGTGGATGTTTGTAAGAGGGAAGCTAATCATTCATCGGTTGATCTCTGGCTATGTTACATTAGCCCCAAAGTTCAAGTAGAGTAAGAAAAGAATCAAATTTTGTGCTTAGGATCGGGATTTTAGCACGTTTTGGAACAAGTTTGAGTTATGTGGCTTTTAAGATAAAAATGTCGATGATACAAATAATATAACTAAATGATTAAGCTTTGAAAATTAGGGAGTTAAGACCAAAAACATGGTCCAAATTTAACGAGGCATATATCTCTCAATGAAAGCATTGTAATGGTGTACGGACAAAGCAATTATAGCAAGTGTCAAGGCGTCAAAGCTTTGGCACATTGAATTCACAGGATTTTTAGTCCGAAGGGTTGTCTAGATATTCCGCCAAGAGAGTTGGCACACTGAACCATGAAAAACGCAGTATCTCCATCCTCCTTGTAATCTTAGTTGACACCACTCACATATTGATACATGTCTCATGACGTGAAAAGAAAAATTAAAATTCAAAACCTAGCTTTTCTCTCTCCTCTAGCGCAGGTGGCCGAAAGAGATACATGCAAGCAAGCATTTATTGCTGCAATTAATTGTTTGGCCTCTCTTTCCACTCTTTGAAACGAGACTCCTTCGCTTTTCCATGTTTGGATGTTTCTCTTCTACAACTTTTCTCACGTCCCCCCTCAAGCCTTTGCCCCCCCCCCCCCCCCACAATTTGTCTTCGTCCACGCCGTGATAATTGCCAGTGGCGTCCACTTAGTGCTCGATCACTTCGCCCAAGATTTTGAAGCGAAAGTGGAGGAGGCTTGCAAGGCTGGATATGCCAATGGCATCCCACCATCTCTGCCTCCCCCACCAGCCATGTCGGTTGCAAATACTGGGTCTCGAGCCCCCTCTGCCTCTAGCAAGTGGACATTCATGTAGGCATTTTCCGGCTCAAAATAGTCGGAAGAACTGAAATGGTAACGTTTCAAAAGGTTTATAATTGAATTGACAAAAAAAAAAGATTTATGACTAATCAGCAAAGTTTCAAAATGTGTAAGGCTTTTTGGACAATTACCCCTCTATTGAAGAAGAGGATATGCAAAATAGAGAAGAAGAAACGAGCCTTAAAATAGAGATGTGAGGTGACACAAAATGCCAAATGAGCGATGAAGACGCGACCAAGCAAATGTATGTTTCTCAGTTGATTTAGTGGCTGATGAAGAAATTTATCAAGCAATTCTTATAATTGCACTTTGAATGTTTTGAGTTTTGTTAGAGACATTCTATGCGAGGCTTTACAAATAGGTTCATTCTTGGAGCTAGTTCAATAACAAACTCTATCTCACACTCAGATGGCAACCCTGATAATTCCTTTGTAAGGACATCGGGGAATTCGTGCATTATGGAATGTCTTCTGATCTCAATTTATCCTTCAACTAATCTACCACCATTACTATATATCATTGACAATTGTCATCATGAAGATAGTGTGCCTCTAGTGCAGAGATGAGGGGTACTGAAGGGTCCTCTCTATTTCCTAAGAATTCATAACTATGGTGGTCCAACGGATAAAATTGGATTACTTACTCAGAGCAATTCAAGTTGGCTTGTTCTCCACCAGGCCAATCCATGCCTATGATGAGGTCGTAGTCATACATGGCTAATATTACCAGCTTCAGCATATGTTCTCGTCCACTCATGGTGAGTCTCCACCCTCCACATATCAGAGTAGATAAGAGAACCTTTTCTAATGGTGAAGAGACACTAAGGGACATTTTAAGCGACCTGGGTTTCAATTCAACTAGCTTGTAAATTGTTCAGATATGAATGAGTGCATAGCACTAGTATTGAATAATGCATAGGTACTACTGTCGTGTATCAAAATCGTACCTAATACGACGGTTTTGGAGTTCTCCATCTCCTCTTAGGTTATTGCATAAACTCGACTTTGAGCCGATGGTCACTGAGCATCCCCTTCATTGCCAGACTTCATTTTTAACTGGTTGTTTCCTTGGCCCTAATCGTCGAAACATCACAGGACAATTTCTCATTATGTTGCCTAATTCGAGCCTTACATTACGTTGCCATGTGATTTTTCACAAGTTCAACACGCATTATTCTTCATTATCGGTCTTTTATTATGCTCAAACTCAGGTTCCCAGTTATTTCTCTTTTCAAAAGATATTTTCTTTGTCATCCTGATGTCTTTAAAGTTCAGGCGGTGAGCAAACCTTTCTTGCAAAGTTGTCATCTAACTGCTTTGCAAGGTTTTTTTTTTTTTATTATCAGCTATGCATGTTCATATGATTTGTAAAATCTTTGAGGTTTAACAACATTAGTAGGCTTTTAATGTCTGGCTTTAATCACATCTCAAAACCTCTCTCCCCTGTGCTCCAAGTCTTCAATCAATTTAGGGCGAACCTTGATAGTTTGATGACCTTTGCCTAATTTTTATTTACTGTCAGGTCATTCTGTTTATATTGCATGAACTCCATCATCTTCTTCTTGCGAGCGCAGTCTGTAAGATACTTTCCGAAGAAGGCCTTAATGAACGCGCTCTAACTTACCGTAGAATTGGCTAGGAAAACCATTCCTTTCAATGCCCTTAACCAGTAGCTGGCATTTCCATGAAGTTGATAATCCGCTAAAGCTACTTTATCAATATGAAAGCATCCTAGAAGTGCAAAAATCTTTCTGAATTCATCAATCCGGGATTCTACCTCTTCGAGATATCGAGCTCCGGTGAACCTTGGTGGCTTCAGTTTTAGGAATTCCTCAACCAATCCCTATAAGTGGCGTTCGCCGTTTTCCAAATTATCTTATTATGCCACATCATAATAAAATGTGAATTTTAAATGTTACCTAATTATTTTTGTTGGAATTTCTCCGATTTGACACTTGATTGATCGTTTTTCTTCGATTTAACACTTAAGTGAGTTGGGACAGAAATTCGTGACATTAAAGTGAACTTTGTGTATAACTTTTAATACTTTTATTGTGCTTGTCCCAAGAAAATGATGATGATGAGTGAGCTGGCCAATAAAGATGGGCCCCCATATTTTTTATTTCCAATCAGCCCATGAACAATATTGTCTGACTTGGAGTTGCAAAGCTAGTAGAGCTACTAGAGATGGTCCACATTGACACTGTAAACCTCATCTTTGGGACAGCTTTTATAACACCGTCCATGATGAATCGAAAAAATTTGCAGTGGTCCGTGCGCATTGTGCCTAGCCACTAGTGGGGCGACACTTGGTGGGTGGGCCTTGCTTGTTGTGAGATAGCGAGTAAGGCCCACCCGCTAGGTGGCCCCCTCCTAGTGGCCGGGGCGCACTGCGCCCAGACCACCTAATATCTTCTCCGATGAATCTCCTGCCCCACTTGCTCAATTCAATGAATCTCGGTTGCAAAACCATACGTGAAGTCTCACTGACCAAGACATATGTCAATAACTTGAAGATGGTATCTGCAAGAATTTCTTTGAAAGTAGAGTGGTAGTGGAGTTCAGCTGGAGAGAATTTACCACTTCCATAAGCGCAGATGTGACGCTTGTCACCCTTCACCAAGCACACGTTATGGTGTCGGAGCATGCAAGAACAAAATGGCAGTTTTTGCATCAGCAGCGGACGCGAGACCATCGCCATGCAAAGAGGAAACGCAAATTGCAGGCCAGACATTAGCGGACTTGCCCGAGCGCGAGTGGACCTGAGGTCTTCTTATCAGGTGAAGTCCGCTTATCACGAGTGGACTTAGCCTTGAAACAAGGCTTGTCCGGCCCAGACGTGACCTCGGTTTAGGTACATCCGGTAAAGCGTGTCGCTCACGACAACTTATTCATCCCAACTTATCGGGTGAAGTCTTCTTATCATGTTAATTAAGAAATGAGCAAGACATGCCACCTCCTAAAATATGGAGAGCTGACTATTCGTGATCTGTACGATCGCTAGAACATGCTAGCTTTTCGGAATGGAGGACTGAGGTTTTTTTTAATGATTTATGCAATTTTCTTTATGACTTGTGCAATCACGATCACATGTTAGGTTTCTCTCACATGGGGAGTTGACTTTTTATGATTTTGCGTAATTTTTTTATGACTTATGGAATCACAAGCATATGCTAGCTCTTTAGGATCTGGAGAGTCGATTTTTTTTAATGATTATTACTATATGTGTTGATCTAGAATGAGTGAATCGCGATAAATTATTGTTAGATGTGATGTTAAATACGAAATAAATGTCGTATGCTAGCTTTTTGGAATATGAAGAGTTGATTTAGTTTATGATTTGTGGAATTACTAGCACATGATAACTCATCGGGATATGAAGACTTGCACATGCTAACTTTTTGGGATATGGAGATCCGATCTCTTATGATAAGTGCAATAACTTCATAAGTTGACTTAGAATAAGCGAATCAAAGTATCGCCAATTACAGAGTTAAATATGGAAAAGATGGCACGTCTGTTCATGCCATTTTTTGGAATCTGGAAAGCTGACTTTTTGCAAGTTGTGCAATTTGCTTCAGCTTTGCCCTAGATTAGAATAAGCGAGTGACAACGAACTTTTACTTAGTTAATTTGTCAAATACGAAATAAGCATTCGCATGCCAGCTTTTCAGAATATAGACAGCTGACTTTTCTGCAATTGCTAGCACATGGTGGCTCCTTGGAAGATGGAGACTTTGGCCCTGCAAGCCATTTGGCGTACGGATAGCTGACTTTTTTAATGATCCGTGCAATTTCGTCAAACAGGTGGATCGCGACTAGTACATAGCCAATGCCAGCATTCTAGAATGTGGAGAGATGATTTCTTTGAATGACCTGGGTAATTACTCCATGCCTCGAGTTAGAGTGAGTTAGTTGTCACAAACTGCGATTGATCACGATATCAGATATGAAATCCATAGCACGGGCTATCTTTTTGGACTGTTGAGAGGTGAGTCTATTTTTTCTGAAATGTATGATTTGCGCATTACTTCGATCATGACTTGGACTAGACTAAGTAGATATGGCATGCTAGCATTTTGGAATATAAAGGCTTAATTTTTCTATGATTCGTGCAATTACTTCGCGGCTTGGCTTTAGAATAAGTGAGTGAAAGTACAGTCATTCACAAAATTAAGTATGAAAAAAATAATAGCACATCTTTGCATGCTATCTTTTTGGAATCTGAAAAGCTGACTTTTTACGAGTTATGAAATGACTTCAGCTTCGACCAAGATTAGAACAAGTGAGTGAAGACAAAGTACGGTCGGTCCATTTCGCTTGGAAGATGGAGGCTTTGCCCGGGCAAGCCATTTGGCGTACGGACGGCTGATTCTTTTATGCGATTACATCATGCCTTGACTTCGCGACAATCTGCGACTAATTGAGGTATTAATTATGAATTAGATAGCACATGCTAGCTACTTTGGAATATGGAGACTTTGTCTTCCCAAGCCTTTTATCACCTTTAATCTTTCAAAATGCCGCTTATATAATTGCTACATCAGATCGCTTTATTCAAATCGAAATCGAAACAATACATCATGGCGTGTTAGTATTTTGCATCATGCGGTTGGTCCCATTATAAATCTATAATTTTACTTATACATTAATATTAAAAAATTTCTACATACAAACGTAAAGATGGCATAATTTTGATGCTTATTAATAGAACTTACATATTGTAACTATTTGTCATCCAGATAATATCTACCCTAACAATTTTAAATAGTTATTAATCACCTTGTTTTTTAGAGGAAGATTTTTCTCATGAATTTTTTTCTTAATTTTCATAGTATTCATGAAGGTTCTGATGACATTATGTGCCTCACGTCTCCAAAAGTCATAAATTCATTGGCCTTAATTCCAATAAAACATAATAAGACAAAGAACTTTGTTATTTTTCTTTTTCCTGTGGTAGAAAACCGTATGTAGTAGTAAATAAATGAGAAGTAGTACGTAGAATTAGAGAATTTAATCACCAGTGCAATTAATTCCATGAATGGGAGCTTTCTATGGCAATTAAAGTTTGATGCGTCGTGAGTTTGAGAGGGTCTCCTCATTTTACCTTCTCGAAATTTCCACATGAATTTATATTTATACACCCTTTATTAGCTGATGAAGACTGCAAGAAGCCCTTCTCATCTTCTCTCTTGAAAGATGGAATGGACCAATTGGTTGGTACCATCGAATTAAGTGGATTTGCATCTTTCTTTTGTCTCGCTTCTTTGGTTTCACTTGGTTGGTACCATCAATTGATGCTGTTGAAAAAGACGAGCTGGTTGGAATGCAGTTCAAGCTTCCTTGCTTACCTATGGAGATTTGTTTTTATATGTGTCTCATGTATCATTGCCGTCGCGACAAGATACCATATGAAAGAATATTCTGTGAATTCGTTCTTTTATTATTATGTTCTAGTACGCAATTTGTCTAAACATGACCAGGAGATTGGCATCAACAAGACAAGGCCTCATCGAGCATAGTCTAGAAGCCATCGTTTCCTTATCAATAAAGAAAACTCAATACTCATCAGAACAATAAAGATGAAAATAATTCCAGTCTTTCCGGAAAAGTAGCATGGGGAACAGGACATCTTTACCCGAGGAGGAGACCTTGTCTCTTGGCTCCCAGACGTTAGGATCGGCCAGCTCAATCTTGAAATCCGAAAAGAAAGTAGAGGTGGAACTTGAAAGTACATAATATTAAATCACGCATTCATCTAACGGTTTAAGTTTTTTGGACAGTTGGTAGCGGTCTTACAAAAATTTCACATGATATCAGAGTAGAATGTCATGAGTTTAAATCTTACCAGGCCCCTCTCTCTCCAAATCCTTCAACGCTTAGTAACCACGCATTCACTTAACGGCTTAAACTTTTAGGACAATTGTCAGTAGTTCTACAAAAACTTTACAAAACTAATTGTCTTATTGTTATCAAACCATATAGGATTTAAAGAGCTCTCGCGATCATCCACATTGATTCCAGCACGTCGGGATGTGCCTCTCTACGAATCATTGATTTGATTAATAGACTTCACTAGAGACTTCTCTATAGCACCACCTCACTAGTTGCGTAAGTCCATATTGCAAAAATTGACCACAAACTCAAATTCCATTGGAACCATGACCGATTGCTTTACGTACCGCCGATTTGCCAGGCATGGGTTTTGAATACTCGATTAGCTCTCAATTATCATTGACAGCTTTCAATTATTATATTTCACCACGCAAGCAGGAGCTATTTGAATCGGGCCGCCCGTGCATTGAGAACTTTAGTTTATTTCGTCATGCTTGGATATTATTTACTCCCCACGGCAAGGTCTGTCCGACGTAGCAAAATATGATTTCGAAGTAATATCATTTGCTAGATGTTAATCTCGAACTACACTTTCAAGACTCTGCTATTAATTCGAAAAACAATTCTTTATAAATAACCACTTAAAGTTCTTGAAATTACTAGTTTATGGAAAATATCTTATCATCAAATAGTGATTCATGACTAAACATATGGAAGGCAGAATTTAATTTTTCGCCTATTTGTTTGAGTGCAGTACAAGCAAGTATACTTAGGAAACAAATGCAATCCAAAATTTTAATATATCATATCTGACAGTAAATTAACTGAAAAATCAAATTCACCTTGACACACACATATATAAATACCTTTCGAAAGAGAGAGACAAGAAGCGATACAAAGATTACAAGCAACATGTGGCTTTGGTCGGGGAATTATGATTATGGCTCCAATGCATGTACAGATCATGACAAGACCATAGTGAAAGCCATGGCTAAACTGATGCTGGACAAGCCCTCAGTTTGTAAAAGCTTACCAGAGTAAAAGAAACTAGTATGGCTAGGGTTAAAAACACCCAGGCCTTTTCATTTCACATCACAGAGTTGGATAAAATATTTGACTTACTCTCTTGAAGGATGGCTTTACGAAATCAATAAAAGGCCAAACTATACTGAATAAGGAGGAGCTGGTCAATAAAAAAGTATTGCAAATGGCACCAGTCATGGAGCACGAACACTGCTAATTGTATTGTTTTTAGATGAACTATCCAAGAAGCTAGTTGGTAATGGAAAAACAAGTGTGCTGATGAGGAAAAAAAGAGAGTCAAAGATGGAGGTCGAAGCTGATCCATACGGTGTTTGCAAACTTCAGAGGAAAGCAACCAGAGAGGAACTTTGCCAACAATGCCTTCCAGAAATTAAAAGCCTTTAATAACGTGAAAGCTAAGGCAAAAGTCGAATGGAATCTAAATCGTACAAGGCAGGTAAATTATGTACCACCTCCGGTCATTCAAATTCCGCGATTGCTGGTGTTTGGTCTGGTCAGTCTTCCTTAAAAAAGGTCCGTCGGAAAAGAAACCCTTTAAAGAAAGACATGAAGAAGGAGACTCAGAGATTGGTACATTGGGTGATTCAAGTGGCGGAAATGAATATTTTGGAGACACCTAGCTCCGGAATTAACTAAAGGGATATCGTGTCCGCAGGATGGGGCGAAGAGTTTGATTATAAGGACGATACATCACCTGAAGTAGCCGACTGTCTGGAGCCTTCGTGCTGACGCACATTCAAAATGCTCATAATTCATTGGAGGGACAGTACTTCACGATCGATGATAACCAAGGGGGCATGTTGAGGGGTCAAACAGGAGATTGCAAAAGAAGAAAACTTCGAGTTCAGGCTAATCAAGATGGTCAATTTCATGCAGTTGCTAAGCCTGAGAAGTTTAAAGTAAAAAATCTAGTTAAAAACAACCTGAGAATTCAACCGAGACTGTCAAAGAGGAAAAGAAATTGGAGAAGGCCACTTTTGGAAAATCGAAAGCCATGCACGAGAAATCTAAGTTCCAGCGAGCTTTTGATTCAACATCTTCAAGAAATGCAAACACGGTACATGTCAAGCTATCAAAGGAATTTCGAGCAACATTGATGAAGTGGCTAAAGTAGATGAAAATTCAGCTATGGACGAAAGGGGAATTGCTAAATTTCAATCCACTGACGAAGATGTTGTTGAGTCTGAGAAGCTACTATTCTACAACTTAAGCCAAATATCTCGAGGCATTCATGATGACAGGAAGAATTGATGGTCGACCAGTTAAATCCTTGTAGATGGAGGTCAACTCTGAATCTCATTCCTTACAAGTACTTCAGGAAGCTAGCTAAGAGAGATGATGAAATTGTCCCTACTGATGTCACATTATCAGACTTTGCCGCGGATGTTAGTTTTGGGAGGGGGTCAATTGTTGTTGATCTTACAGTTTGCTTTAAGACTTCAGAAACAATGTTCTTCATCATTTTTTGCTTGATAGAAAAACTGATTCTTCGGTTTGCCTTTGATTGAGAAGATGAAGCAGTGGAAGAACAACAAGTAGCGAGGCCATACTTCTTCATTCGATTTTGGAAATCAGATTCCCAGACTGTGAAAGAGGGACTTTGAACAAAAGAACAAAATCATTGTTTTCCACTTCTCCTTCTCTCTATTGCCCCAAATGATTCAACAGGTGATTTCGCCCAACATTAAGGGAACTGAGGTTTCGCTGATTTGGGAATTGAGCATTAGTATAAAAAATGAGAATAAAAGAGAAGTGTCTGAGGCCGAGTGCTTTCCTCTTGGAAAAAATGAGAAAACTTTGTATTTTACAGAGAAACGAACACAAATTAGCAAACATTTGTGCTTCCATGGCCGCTCTTTCGAGTTTGTGCTAACTCTTTTTTTTCTGCTAATAGCGCAAAAAGCGACATGTGGTTTGTTGTTTTTGTTAATTGGATTTCTCCAACGAGCCATGACAGCCAATTTACAATAAATTACTGCCACTTTTGGCCACACCAATTGCCAATGAAACTTAAGGGATTGATTTTTTACTGATGTAACAAGACAAGTAATAAAAGAAAAAAGTTATAACATTCAAGTAAGCGCAGTAAAAAGTTATGGCACTTGTGCTGCTATTACCCTGTTAGATTTTGCAAGGTCTAGAGGGATTAAAATGATCCATTCTAGGTCTTCTTATGCTGAAGCTAATGGACAAACTGAAACTTCAAATAAAATTATGGTTAATCTTATTAAATGGCACCATGACAAGAATACCATAAAATAAGATTCGACATTGCCGGCGATATTATAGGTATCCAAGACTTCTCAGTGATCTAGCACTAATTTAAGCCCTTATAAGATGACATAAGGTCAGGGAGCTGTTATTTTATTAGAAATTATCTTGCAATCCTTGAGAGTTAGATTACAAAGTGTTATATTGCAAAAGGGCTATGAGCAATTGATGTATATGAATATCGATGAACTTGAGGTCGGAGTGACGGTGTTGGATCATATTATTGTTGGAGAAACATCCTTATGGATTTTGATAATTCCAAAACTATCCTTGGTATAAATTCTACTATGATAAGTGCATATGTTTGCGATGATTTTCTAAGGAATGCGGTTATATCCATCACACGACTTCATTGGAAAAGAGATCACAAGTTAGTCCTTGTACAACATGACCATAAATTGCATGAACTGATTACCATAATCAGCTCATGATGATGTTTATGTCGAAAACATGAATATCGAGTCACTAATGGTGTTTGGATAACATTCATCTAAGGATGTTTGTTGGAAGACTTAAGTATAGTCGTTGGTGGCTAGAACAATATAGCAAGAGAGCTGGAAATCCTTAGGGATCTGGAAATACCTTTTGTTAGATTTGTTAAACGTCATAACCTATTTTGGGAGAGCTTAGTGATGTTCAGTCTAGCTTCTGAATAGCATGTTGCAAAAAAGCCTAACAGCTACTTGCTTCTCAAGACTATCTTCAACAGGAAGATTGAAGATATCTATATAAGAGAAGATCATTGAAATCAAAAGGATCAGAGAAAAAAACAGAGAACAAGCTGGAAAAAGTTCAATGCTGCATATGATCAAATAGTGTTTCATTCTTCTAAAATATTCACTAAAGTATTCTTGCTGCGTCGCAATCATGATAAGATTAAGCGTGCAAGTGTAATAGCAGCATTTGAGGCTGAATAGTGTTATCTATCATTTGATAGGATTTGTTTGATTGAAACTTATTTGCTAATTACTAGTGCATTCTAGCCTAAGTTATGACTATCGATCTGGAGAGTCGATGTAGGCTTAGTGATAAAACTGAACCACTATAATTCATGTGCTTCCCACATGGGAAACTGCTAAAATTGTGTGCTTGAGAACTAGGCAGAAAACAAAAATCATACACAATAATTTTCCCCTAAGCCAAAGCCAAGAGCTATTTCGGTAATAAAGTTGTCTAAGCTTCCTGAGCTTAATTCATCGAACCAATTAAATCAATATCCTTGCTTGATGTTATCGTCATTAGGTACAATTATTACACCATACATTACTAAGGAATACATAGTCGATGATATTGCTTTACAAAGGTTGCGAGCATGATTGCAATTTCTTGCGCGTTTACTGCAAATATTTGATGGAAAAGGTAATTCCACGGGTCGAAGAGAGACGAGAGAGTTAGCACCATAATCACTTTCAACTTTGCTATGCTTTAATCTTACTCTGCTTCCTATGTATGTCATTGCGTTGGAAGAAGGTCATGAGATACTAATAAAGCCGAAAGAAGTAAATGATAAAGGGTCAATCTTTTTATTTTACATTTAGGGTTGAGGTGGGAAAAGGCTTCATGTCTTGTCTAGCCTACAATGGCGATTCTTAATTTGAGATTTGTGGTTTGTGTTGCAAAAGTAGATATGGTCGAGGTGTATTTCCCAGTCATGTGTTCTTTTTGCACCAAAATACAGGTCGTCTTCTTTTACCTATCTTATGCTACGTGATCACGATGAAATTGGTTTGATGTCACGAAGTGTCACAGCTATAATGTGTTGTTTTCAACATCAAGTACGGTCTGAGTTTGGCAGCATATTGGACTCAATGACAAGTATGGACCATTTGACTAGTCGTGACAAGTATGGACCAATTGAACAGTCGTAACTAATGTGTAGCTAAACCTTCATCTATTTTTACAATATGTCAGTCAAATAAATGGGACCAGTGCATTAAAAGTTCTCAAACTTGTTATGGAAGTGTAATTGAGTCTTAAACCTTTCAAAACATGCAATCAAATCCTTAAACTTGTTAAGTTAATCCAACCAAGTTAGGACACAATTTCATTTGCATGATAAGCTTTAAGACTTGATTACATATATATTTTAAAAGTTTTATGATCTAATTGTACTTTCACAACCTGTGACAAGTTTTAGGACTTTTAGATTTGTCCATAAATAAAATTTTGTATATCTTAAGATTGGGATCTTAGCATGTTTTAGAACATTTTTTGAATTGTACGGGCTTTCAAAATAAGAACTATTGATGATATAAATAATATGCATAAGTAATTTAGCTCTGACACACTCAGGGAGTTTTATATCTATAGTCGAGTAAGACCAAACACATGGTGCAAAATTTAACGAGACATACATTTCTCAAAGAAAGAATTCGAATGGTGTACGGACAACGTAATTGTTAAAAATGTCGACATCAAAGCTTGGGCAAACTTGTTTCACAGGATCTTTAGTCCCCAGATTTTGTTTATATATACCACCAAAAACACCTATTCTCTCATCCAAGCAACGCAGTATCTCCATCCTCCTTTCCATCATCTTATTGAAGGCCTTTCACGATTCTCTCCCAAGGAAAGAGCCGTCATGGAAGTTGTTGCGACAGAGCCTAAGCCCCAACAACCTCCGAGAGATATCGAAAATCCTCAAGAGGATTTATTGTTCGACTACTCTCCGAGAGCGCTGTGGCTGCGCGCCGTCGTCTTGGGCGGCCACGAAGGCCTAACGTCGGTGGCCCTCATGCTGGTAGGAGTCGGAATGGCGACCCCAGAGGTTCAACATCACGATACCAAGCCCTTGGTCCTCACATGCCTCACCACCCTCGTCGCCGGCGCACTGAGCTTGGCGAACGCCGAGCTCGTGTCGGTGTACACGCAGTACGATATCATGAAGTTCCAAGAGAAGAGGGAAATGAGGAGGGGGCTTGGGGAGAGGAAGTGGTTGGTCCCAAGCCCCAGTCTTGTGGCTTTTTGTGCTGGTTTGACTTACATAATTGCAGGCTTGGTGCCCCTGCTAGCTGCAGTTTTCATAAGCAGTCAGACGGTCAGAAGGGTGGTTGCTGCAGTCATGGTCTCTTTGTCCATGCTTGTGGTGGGAACCTTCGGAGCTGCGCATGGGAATAGCCCCATCTTAAGGTCTTGCGCAAGGTGCATCTTCTGTGGGTGGCTTGGCGTATGCTTGCACTGGGGCAAGGGCGTGGCGCTCAAGTACATAGACGTATGAGGGAGGATTCTGCAGCATCTGGGCTGCATATCATAGGGGCGATGTCGAGTTACGGCAGTCTCAGTAGTTTTCATACAATAAATCCGGTGTATCATTACTGAAGACTCGTTATGAGTCCGCACCATTTATATCTATTATATGTGAGAAATGGATAGTATTCCATAACTGTCTCTTGATATCATTGCCATTTTACTCGGTTATGTTTTAAATTTACCATCGTTAAACTTATTAAGCATTTTTAGTGATATTCATCATGATCTCTAAATTTTCAAAGATCTATACCTATTAAGATCCAAAAACCGCTTTAATGTTGTATTGTAGATCGATATTTAAATGTCGTTGTCAAAATAAGTTAACTTAAGTTAAAGAGAAAATAATTGTTTAAGAGATTGAGAAATGATAATTCAAAATGGTGATAATAAGTATAAAGTTAACTTGAAAAATAAATTAAGTAAAAGAAGAGGGTTGGGTCGGTTGGGTGAATAGAGACACGTTAGAAGTGTTGTAATGAGGGCTTACGAGGTTGATACATGTCCTCCCCAAAACCCTTCCTTGGATTATCTTTACTCATAGAAAATCATCAACTGATTTGATAAATATCTTTGCTCATAGAAAATCATCACTTATAGAAAATCATGAACTGATTTGTCATCAACTGATTTGATGTAGATAGCTACACCAACTAAACTTGAGTTAAGTGTGTAAACTATAAATTATATTTTTGTTGACTATGTCCAACGAACTTACACGGTTTTATATGAAAATCATGAGTGTAAAAACAAGTAGCTAGTCCGAATATTATTTTCTCTTCTACTTTGACAAAGATGGACTTCCCGTGCAATAATTCAAATCCGTATCACAATTTGATTTGCATGTAGTAGCTCCATGTAATTCCAATTTGTGCACAATTAATTAAGATAAGTTTAGAGTATTAAACTTTGACATTGCATTGGATTCCATGTTTTCCACACATCGGGTATTAATATATATAGGGTTTGTTGATACCTAATTTGGTCGGTCTATTAAGTCATCCTTTTTTTTTTATAGAAAATATAAAAAGGCCACCGCTTTAAATAAATAAATAAATAAATATATATAATGTTAATTATTACTAATTAACTAAAATTGAAAATTTGACAAAAAAAATTAAACAAAACGGAAAAAGAGGAAAATTGGGCCGGGTCAACTAGGCCCCTGCTGGCGCACGACTCCCCTTCCTGGGCCCAACTCCCCATTTGTTTCATTTTTGTCCTTCCTCGGCCCACTTCCCATTCCTCGTTTTTTTCCCGGCCTAACTCCTTTTCTTCTAGCTCGCCCCCTACCCTCAATCCTTGACGACTTGTGTTGGTGTTCTTGCCCTGCTGCGATTTCGGATGAAGATACACCATATTGATTCCTTGCCTAGATCAGTAGTCGAAGCCCGTCACGTGTTTGACAAAATGCGTAAGTCAGATTGGTGTTTATCAGCTCGCGTCATTGATTGTTTGAAACGCAAACTCCCCATTTTCTTTTTCATTTTTGTCCTTCCTCGGCCCACTTCCCATTCCTCGTTTTTTTCCTGGCCTAACTCCTTTTCTTCTAGCTCGCCCCCTACCCTCGATCCTTGACGACTTGTGTTGGTGTTCTTGCTCTGCTGCGATTTCGGATGAAGATACACCATATTGATCCCTTGCCTAGGATCAGTACTCGAAGCCCATCACGTGTTTGACAAAATGCGTAAGTTAGATTGGTGTTATATCAGCTCGCGTCATTGATTGTTTGAAACGCAAACTCCCCATTTTTCTTTTTCATTTTTTTCCTTCCTCGGTCCACTTTCTATTCCTCGCTTTTTTCCCGGCCTAACTCCTCTTTTCTTCTAGCTCGCCCCCCTACCCTCAATTGTTGACGACTTGTGTTCGTGTTATTGCTCTGCTGTTGATTTCGGATGAAGATACACCATTTTGATCCCTTGCCTAGGCATCAGTACTCGAAGCCCATCACGTGTTTGACGAAATGCATAAGTCAGATTGGTGTTTGTCAGCCCGCGTCATTGATTGTTTGAAAGGCAAACTCGTTATATTTCGAATGTGCTTTTGACCAAAGCTCCAACCACTTGGTGAATTTGTCAATTTGTCTCTCAGAACCAAGAACTCCCCTCATTTGTCATTATTTATATTTTACCATAATGAACACTTCACTCCAAATTAATGTCCCTGTTTCTGTATGGGTCCGATTTCATTTAATTGAGCTTGGTGGGCTTCGGCCTTGGAGTTTTAGGGTTGAATGGATCAAGGCTATTGTGGGCTTGTTGTGTGAAGTTGGGCTTGCAGTTCTGAGTGCATTGGTGATTCTGGGCCAGGAATAGGGAAGCCCGGCTTGGGAAGGGATCCCGATGCATGGGCAGTGGTTCCGGTCGGCAGGACCGTGTTGAGGGCCCAACCGGGATCCATTCCCTTTACACACACACACACACACAGATACATCTTTATTATTGAAAAGATATATAAATAATGTATATTAAAAGATTGAAAGTAAATCAAAAAATTTAAAAGCTAGTTTTCTTAGAAAATTAGGTTTTAGCACTAGAATTAGCTTTAATATAATTAATTAAACACCTGATTTTGAAAAGAAGAAGAACAACGACAACAAGAACAAGAAATTACCCTTATTGGTCAATTGAGTGATTCTTAATTTTTAAGGCCGTTTGGCCCAATTGCATGCCTTATATAAATGGTTAAATGCATGTTTAGGTTCGATGCATGATTCAATAGGTAACTTAGTGGGATATATTAGAAATTAATTATGCATTGATAATGTTAGCTGAATACTTTGCTAATGCAAGTGAGGACCAATAGTCCTTAACTTTAATCAATGAATCTCTAGTTGATTTGATCTTGGCTTGGGGCAAACTACATGATTAACTCCAAAGTTGATCCTAAGGCAAATTGATTGAATTGACATTCAAGATGTTGATACTTTGCTTGTCTTTAAGTGTATACAATGAATTGCTTGAATGCATGAACGAACGCGAGTTTTATAGCTCATAGTTTTTGCCGGTCGTTATAAGTTTTGTTGTATCACATGGCGTTAGTTTAATTATTAATGCATGTTCAACTTAGGTTAAAATTGCATCTAGTTTTCATAAATAATCAACTAACGTTATAAATCCCAAAATTCTCGCCTGCTAGGTGGCCATGTGATGTTTTGTTGTTTATTATGGTCCTAGTGTGTGGCCTAACCATCCCAGTAGGTGAAACAAAACATAAGAAGCACAAATCAAAGATATAACAGAAGTATAAAAACAAACATATTAAAAGCAATAATAAATGGAGAGTTAAAAAAATGAAGTGCGATAAAGTAACCCAATAAAAGTCGGGTAAAATGAAACGGCCTTGTTATTAATCTCTTGGATAGTAACCCCCATGACCTGTAATTGAATTCAATTTTTTAAAATGGATTAATCTATCTAAAATTAAAATTATACAAGGGAGAATCGTGAATTATAGATATATATTGAAGTTTTTCGAAATGGATTGCACGCTTTTATTATATTTGTTTATGGATATATATTGAAGCTTCGATAATTTTGGGTGAATTTTTCATGGTCAATGTCCGATCTATATTGTCAAAAATTGATGCTTGGATCTTGGCTTGAACAACTAAGCAACCGAGATGATCTATAGAACAGTTAATAAACGAAGGCATTTAATCTTGATTGCTTAATTAGGAGAATGCTTTAGTGAAAGATAGATGTTTGGACTTTTTAGGTGTCCCGTCATCCAATAAAAATTCTTGAATTTGTATGTACTTCTCCGAAAAATCCACAGATCCCCCCGATAGGGATTTCAATTTTTTGTATATATAATCTGAGATTCTTTCGTTTTTGAGAATAAATAAATTCATGTAATATATACTCGACCGATCATTATTCAGTCATTCTTCTTTCTTGAAGAAGTGGTTTTTACGGATTTATCATATACAAAAATCCGGTAAATTGTTTGAAAATATTTATCTTTCTTATTTTTTTTATCTATATGATTCAATTAGTATGCTTAAGATAAGGCACTCAAGAATAACCGGATTCAGTCAATGTTTTTTATGAGGAAATTTTGGTGACGATTTTGCAATTCGTTAATGATAAAAGGGTCTTATAAACAGATAATTGATTGGTATTTATTAAGTGTATCATATGTGATAATTTGATTTTAATATATTGCTCGTGCAAAACACACATACAATTATCATACACATAATTGTAAATATTTTTCTTTAATTAGCGATTTTTTTTATATCGTTAAGTAAAGAGACAAGGCTTGAAAATTATATCGTTATTCTCTTAATACAATATGATCCATTTTAATCCCTCAGAAACAAAAGGAAGAAAATCTATTCTTGACCTATCTAATACATAATTATCATGGGTTGGATAACCCAATTTACTAATCAATTTAAATATGTATTCCCTTCCTAAAATTATGGAGAATCATGACCTCTTGAAAATAGTCGAGCAAACTTCCAATTTGAGAAAAAAAGTGTCACAAAATGAGGCGATGGAGTTGACTTATAAAGCAGAGAAATGGTTGATTGCCAGTTTGTCTCCATAATAAAGTTTGGTAATACCGACTCAATTTGAGGCCCAACAAAATACCCCACGGATTTATAACTGGACCCGAGTTGCCTTTCTAGGATCTCGATTCGAATCGATTTCAACGCATCGAGAAGGAGTGGCACCCAACTTGCAAACTTATCTATTTTTCTCCCTTTTGGTAGTTAATCAATTATCTACCGGTTCAGGCATACATGAATCTCGTCGGCTCATTCCAAAGATATCAGATTCACAGATGCTCTTTAAGTGGTAATTTAATTAAGTGCCTCGAATTGGAAAACCAAAGCGTTTTTTTTTTCTCTCCTCTTTCAATAAATAGCAAAAAAAAAAAAAAAGAGGAGAAAAAAAGGGAATATTAATTCGCCGAAATTCCACGTCACTCTGCTGCGGCTCCACAACGGATTCGCATTCCTCTTCCTTCCCTTTTTGCTATCATTACAAAAACGGCAAACGAAGGCGAAACGCGCAGTGAAGCCTAATCTCTCTCTTTTTCTCTCTCTCTCCGAAAACCTCCGTTCGATGCAGCGGCGGGCGAGCTCCGGTTCGATCCTCGCCACCCCTTGGTGGGTCGAAACCCTAATCCTGATCCTCCCGCAGCAGTCTCCTGCTCACTGAATTTCCACCCCAACCGGGCCACCCCCAGCGCATGGACACCGAGAGAATCGCCCCAATCTCCCGAGAAAACCCTAGAAGCTTCCCCTTCAAGCCCATGCCCAATGACCTCGTCCCGAAGCCGCTGCCCCCGCCGACGGTCCTGGACCGGTTCAGGGCCTTGCTGAAGCAGCGGGACGAGGAATTAGGGGGGCACGCCGACGATGGAGCGCCCCCGCCGCCGCCGCCCAGCACGGGGGAGGTCGTGGCCGTCTACGATGCGGTCCTGTCGGAATTGATATTCAATTCGAAGCCCATCATCACCGATCTGACGATTATAGCCGGAGAGCAGCGGGAGCACGCCGAGGGCATTGCGGACGCAATTTGTTCTCGGATTATTGAGGTCCGTGGGCTTCGACAGCGTTTAGGATTAGGGTTTTTTGTTTTTTGTTTTGTTTTTGGCCCCCATTTTGAGATGGTTGTACAAGGATGTGGGATTTGTGAGTTAGCGTCTTGTATAAACGTGATAAATTTGGTGCCTTTTTCTTTCATTTCTCCCTTTCTTTCAGTGATACTTGTGGTTGATGGCGATGCAATCGGGGAGGTCTCTGTGCTAAATAAGAAGTTGGTCATTTAACTACATCTTTACTAGTTAAAATCACGTTCAATTTCAATTGCAAGCTAATAATCCGGTGCAAGAAGAGAATATTTTTACTTAAATTGAGTAATTGGCATTGGAGTGTTCGAAATTCTGCGCCAGCGAGGGGACGCTCTCTCCATTGCGATCAGAGTTAGCTGTAGGTGCAAAAAGATTGCGTATGGACGCTGCACCAACTGAAGAGTTTGCATTTTTGCAGGTACCTGTTGAGCACAAATTACCGTCACTATATCTACTGGATAGCATTGTTAAGAATATTGGGAAAGAATACGTTAGGCACTTTGCAACCCGGCTACCTGAGGTGAGCCATTAGGCTGTAGAGCACAGTCATGTATATTATACATAAGTATTGAGAACTCTGGAGTACTTACTGTAGTGACTGCATTTGTTTCATGTTTTGTGAAGGTTTTCTGCGAAGCTTATAGACAAGTTGACCCTAACCAATATGGGGCTATGCGCCACCTATTTGGCACATGGTCATCCGTTTTTCCACCACCTGTTCTTCGCAAAATCGAGTCGGAACTGCAGTTTTCTTCTTCAGCTAGTGATCAGCGGTCTGGCTTGCCTTCCTTGAGGGCTTCCGAATCTCCTCGACCATCTCATGGCATTCATGTCAATCCAAAGTACGTGCGTCAGTTGGAACATTCATCTGCTGAAAGTGTAAGCTTTTGGACATTCTATTCTTCCCTTTCTTGGTTGTGATGTTATAGCACATATTACTTCAATGATCACTTATTCACAAATTCTTTTTGGTGGGAATTGTATCTGTGCATGATCACTGATAGTTCTTTCTGTTGTACATTAACTATAGTAGGTTAGATACTTCATTGATTCCACTTGTTATTAGCATGATGATGGACTGTTAGGAGTAAATGTTGCCGAATTGGATTACTATTAATGGGTCTCTCTTCATGCCACTTTAGATTTTATCTACAGGATTTTTACCTATGCGGCCCAGCCTTTTTTGTTATTTATTTATTTAGGTTGGAAATCATATGATTTTGGGAGGTAAAACCTAGCTACTCTTGATTTGAGTGATCAAGTCGAGTTCTCCATCAAGTAACTGTGGAAATGTTGCAGAGGCTGGCTATTGTTATTCACCTTGTGTCTGCAGACTCGTGCAGATGTGATTTAGGACATCTGCATAGTGTACTAATGTTGGTAAACTGGATGTAGACATATCTAAAATTTTTTAGATAGGTCACTTGGTTGTTAGGCTGCTGTGCTGTGGATCCAGAGTGTTGAAATAGCATCCAGGCAGGAGCTTTCAAAACTATGAACCAATATGGACATTCTTATGATCGTGAAACAGTTAAACTAAAATGAGATGACGTCTAATTTTAATAATTCCTCAAGGAGTAAACCTCCTCTGATTTAATGGGCTGAAGACATGCTTAAATCTGTTGTGCGCAACAGTTTGAGAGTCTGATGATGGTTTTTATTTTCACAGGCTGGAGGTGAAGCTACTAGGCTGAGGTCGACAGAAAACATTATTCGTTCATCCTATCCCCCCAGGGCAAATAAGCTTCATCCATCCCCCAATGCTGCTTTTACAAGGTCTTTGTCACCTCTGAGAAGAGGAACTGATATGACTTTCTCTGCTGAAATAGATGACTTTACAACTGATAGCACATTGAGGAAATTTGACAGGGCATCCACATCTCATCCTGCTTCTGAATATGACCTTGCAAGAGTGGTAGGTAGAGAGGAGCAGTCAAATGATTGGCAAAGGAATCAATTTTTTGATGTTGGTCGAAAGCGTTTGGGAAATTCTGCTGCAGCCAACCTCCCCAATGGACGCAATCATATGAATCCTAGAGCATTGATTGATGCATATGGAGATGATAAGAGGAAAAGTACCTCCATCCATAAGCCCAACCCAATTGAGCGCTCGGACACCAGAGGAAAGGTGGCTCCTATGTCGTGGCAAGATACAGAAGAGCAGGAGTTCAATTGGGAAGATATGAACCTCAGTTTGGCAGATCGTGGTAGAAGTAACAATATCACGCAATCATCCATTCAACCTTATGGTGGGTCAAGGTCTAGGTTGGGAGGCAGGTTTTCTAGTCTGCCTCCTGTAGCAGCACGAGATGATCCCTCTTTATATTGTGGAGATGCCTCTATTATGGTATGCCCCAATGACTCTGATCTCTGCTCTGGCTAGTGCTTTTTCATCTTTAAAAGTTTGGAACTTTGAGATATAATTCTCCAGTCTTCATCAGGTGTTAGGTTGCAATAGTGCTGATATATTTACTTCCTTCGACACTGTTTATGTCGATAAAGATTTTTCTCTTTACTAATTGCTGGCACGCATCCTGAATAACCTATGAGGCAAACTTGAGGCCAATTTGATGTGTTTGGTTTGGTGCCACCAATTTACCCACAGAGACACACATACTTGCATGCGCAGCTTTCAATCCATCTTCATTTCTCATGTATTTTTCCAAGAAATTTACCACGATTATAGCATTTCCTAATTCATTCCCCAATCTCTTTCTTTGCATGTTAGCAGGAACCATGATGTAAAAAATTTGGATAATTTGCTCTTTACCATGAAACCTGCATTTGCATTGTATGTGATTCATTTTCTGTTGGAACTGTCTGCAAAGAGTTGGCTTGCTATTTTTCATAACATTTGAAAGTTTAAATACTTGTGCAGTCCGGTCCTGGATCAGTTGATAAAATGCCTAGACTTCAGAGTGAGACAGATAAAATTCCTGGTTCCCGCTATTCTCAGAAACCATTGAATTTGTCAGCACACACTTCCCAACAATTTCTTAACAGGGGGAGAGTTTCTAATTTACAGACAGTGTCGTCACCTGGAGGTATACCTGTAGGTGATGAGAAACAGATTCCTAGTTACAGAAAGCTTCCTGTTGCTGAACAATTTGATAGGACTGTCCCACCAAGGGTGGATTCTTCGACTTTTGAAACCACTTATCCAACCAATTTTCCTACATCAACTGGCACTTGGCCTGCAATTAATGTGCATAAGTCTAACTCCGTTGCTGTTCGGCCTGTACATCCCCTGCAGAAGCAGTCTACTGGCTCGGTCGTTATGTCAGGTCCTAGTACTGCTGCAAATCAAGGTGCAAATCACCCTTTGCTTATGGTTGAACAGAAACTTGATAAGTTGGATGGGAAGGAGCTACTTCCTACCTCGAAGTTATCAGGTGGGATCATGCCACTGAACCAGCAGATGAACCAAGTGCAAAATACTTCATTTCAACCTCAGTTTCTCCCTATTCAGGAGGCTCAAGAAAAAATTTTCCCATCTTCTGCAGCAATTGCGTCATCTCATAGGGTAGCGCCTGGATTAAATTACAGATTTACAGGACAAGGCCACCGTCCAATTGTATCCTCAGTGCAGGCAAATTTGTTGCAAATAGCCCAATCTTCTTTACCAATCCAAAACATCTCAAACAACATGATGCATTTTCAGGGTGGATCCTTGCCTCCCCTGCCTCCTGGTCCTCCTCCGATCCTGCCACAGTCATTACCAATGTCGCAAATTCCCGCTGCAGCTCCTAATAATTTAGGTGGAAATCACTACTCTGGTTTAATCAGTTCTCTCATGGCTCAAGGGCTGATCTCACTAACGAATCAGACCTCTGTGCAGGTAATAGTTCAGATGTTATTTACTTGTAGCTGGTTCTGTCTTTTGTTTGTTGACATTAAACACAGTATTTCTGTACATGGATTTGGAATATACCCAGGATTCTGTTGGTGTTGATTTTAACATGGACCTTCTTAAAGTTCGTCACGATTCTGCAATAAGAGCTCTATATGATGATCTCCCAAGACAATGTACAACATGTGGCTTGAGGTTTAAGTTCCAAGAAGAGCACAGCAGCCATATGGACTGGCATGTGACGAAGAACCGAATGTCTAAGAATCGCAAGCAGAAGCCTTCGCGGAAATGGTTTGTAAGTACGAGCATGTGGCTCAGTGGTGCAGAGGCATTGGGAGCTGAGGCAGTTCCTGGGTTTTTGCCTGCTGAGAGCACTGAAGAAAAGAAGAGTGATGAAGAAATGGCGGTTCCTGCTGATGAAGATCAAAATGCATGTGCATTGTGTGGGGAACCTTTTGATGATTTCTATAGCGACGAGACAGAAGAATGGATGTATAAAGGAGCTGTATACATGAATGCACCTGATGGTTCGACTGCTGGAATGGATAGGTCTCAGTTAGGTCCTATTGTACATGCTAAATGCCGTTCAGAATCTAGTGAAGTATCCCCTGGAAATTTTTCCAGAGATGAAGGGGTAAGTTGCCCTCTTAAGGAAAAATTGGTTTTTTGTTATCTCTGTTTTATGTTTTTGCCTTGCTTTAACCATGATCGCTCCTCTTATGTTTCCTTTGATAGGATGATGCTTGTTCTGCAATTCATCTTCATAGTTTTTTCTTCAAACAACATGTTTGCATTTGATGTGGCTAGTGAGTGTGAATATTTTAGCAGCATGTTAGTGAAATTCTTCCTATATGCTGTGATAAGATGAATAAATATGTTTCTGGTATCTTCTGTGATTGTCAGGAGATCCACTGCATCATAGCATTGGACTTTGGATACATTTCTTTCAAGTTTGATAACGTGCTCAATCTATGATTTAAGAGAGGAAATGGTGACATTTGTTCTCTTTGCTTTCCTCTGTGCAGGGAAATGCTGAGGAGGGTAGTCAAAGAAAACGATTGCGGAGTTAATCAGATCAGTCTGTGTCTTCTGTAATACTATATCCGTTTGTTCGGTCATTGATTTTATTTTACTGTAGTGTTGGAGTATGGGAGATAGGCTTCATGCTGAGAAATCTTGTACATGTATAGTTCGAGTTGTACTGTGGCAATCATAGTAAAAGGTCGCAATCATCTCGTAATGTTTATCCTATGAGGATCTTTTCAGATCCCAACAATCAAAAATGATGAGAAGACTGCGAACACCGGCCCACATCTTTTAATGCTAATTGTATTGGAGGATTCATTGAAAAGTTCTGGGGGTTCAAGTATTGCTTCTTCAAAAGGAAATGGGAGGCAATCCCTCCTCTTATTTGGAGTCGTTTGGTAGTTGCAGGGTAGCCTTTTCCTTTCTTTTTTTTTTTTCCATCACCTGCTTGGAATATCGAGGAGTGGCTTATTGGCCAAACTGGTGAGCTTAGTGTCTTCTATAAGTAGATCTGTACCCGGAGGAAGCGACCCCTGATTGAATCATGAAACTCGGTATTCAACTTCATGATTTCATATTTTCTTGCCGGTATGGTGACGCTTAACTGGATATAGGCAATGACCAGTAATGTTCTCAGATTTGTTTGGAAGATCATGTTTTCTTGTGAAACATGTGATTTCTCCTTCAATGTGACTGTCAATTGGCGGGGTTCATTTCGATTTATGCCTTTGGAGCACTTAGATGAACGGCAGTGTACATACGGGATCGAAGCTGTGTAGAAGAAGTAAGGTCAGGTGCTCTCTCCACATAGGCCATGACATTGACAAGGAGATCATCTTCTTCCATTCACACTTTCTATACAGCTCGTTAGTTTTGCGCGTAGAGGGTGGGGTGGTGTTGAAAGAACAGAGGTGCGTCTTTGTCTCCTCGTCCACTGCAATTCACCACAACCTTTGTGGAATCGGGGAGAGCCGGGCAAAGTTTTTCCAAATACGCCAATGCATGAGCAGCTTCCATCGCTGGGATTATACCTTCCAATCTAGACAGCAATTGGTATGCTGCAACCAAAAACGTGTCGCACGAATTAATCGGGATCGATTTTCGTTTTCGTAGCTTCATATATAATGCGATGCGGGGTCAGTCGTTTACCATTTAGAGCTTCTTTGTCGGTGGCGGTATAGAATTCTGCTCGTCCCGTGTCTTTGAGGAAGCTCAGCTCCGGGCCGACTCCTGGATACTGTAGCCTGGTAAATAGCAGTCAACAATATGAATGATCGTGGTTTTGGTTTCTCCTATTTTCTTCAATACTTGTCCGAACTCCGATATGGAGAGCATAGAAGTCGAAACAGAGGGCAATCTTACCCGATGCCAACGGAGTGGGCACCAACAAGTTGGCCTTCTTGGTCCTGCAACAAGTAGCTCATGGCTCCATGGTAGACCCCAACCTGGCCTGTGGCCAGAGTGGCCGCATGCCTGCCGGAGTCCAGGCCAAACCCAGCAGCCTCCACACCAACCAGCCTTACATCCTCATCGCCGATGAACTCATGGAAGATCCCGAGTGCATTGGAGCCGCTCCCGATGCATGCCACCACCACATCCGGCCTCCCTCCCCACGTCTCCATTGCCTGCCTCCTTGTCTCCCTCCCTATGATGGATTGGAACTCCCTCACCATGCTTGGGCATGGGTGGGGACCCACCACGGTCCCCGTCAGGTAATAGCTTGCCTCCAAGTCGTTCACCCATTGCCTTATGGCCTCTGAGCTTGCATGCTGGAAGCTCCCCTCCACTTGGGTCACCTGCAAGATTGAATTGGATGCGACTGCCAACTCATTGGTTTGTTGATGTTGATGGGAAATTGATGGGGTCTAGCCAATGTTCATTTGAAAATGCTCTGTACTGTTCTCATTGGAGGTTTCTCTTGCTTGTTTTCCGGAAAGAACCAACTTTGCTAGAAAAATCCACTCTTTTTAAGTTTCTGTATTTATCTGACATGTTATCCCAGGACCACTTCTGTAAATGCATCTTTATGCATTTCCATATGGCGTTAGAGTCCCTTTCTGTTAAGTGCAAAAGCTAATGTCGCTTTACGACGATGGTTCGTGCTAGAATATTCTCACCTGAGCACCTAGGAGCTTGATTAAAAGCACATTAGAAGCTTGTTTCTCCATATCCTCAGAGCCCATGAAGATGGTGCAATCCAAAGACAGCTTAGCGCATGCAGCGGCGGTTGCCATGCCGTGCTGGCCTGCTCCTGTTGCTGCCACCACCCTTCGCCGGCCCATGCGCTTGGCGATCATCGCCTGCGCAATGGCATTGTTCATCTTGTGTGCACCGCAGTGGTTGAGATCCTCTCTTTTCAGGTAAATGTCCGGTCCTCCTCCATTCTCGTTCTTGTAATAGTTGGTGAGCCGCTCCGCGAAGTACAGAGGCGTTTCCCTACCGACATAGTCCCTCAGAGCTATCGCCAGCTCCGCCTACATGTTGGTCAATCACAGTTTGAAAAATCTCCGTGTCAAGCTCATACATATGCTTAGATACCCGCAATGTCTCTTCCACAGTTGTACGCAGCCAAAGAAAAAGATGGTTAAATGTTTATCATCTCGTCCTTGAAGAAAAAGGTGTAAGTTGGAGTAAAGATGGAGATGTCATGATTGATAGTGATGAAATTCGAAACCAATAATTTATCACATCCCTATTTTATGTGAAATATTTCTCCGAACAAACCTGAAATTCAGCATCACGCAGAACAAAGTTGAACTCAGCTTCAAGCTCGCCCAAGCAACTTATCAACGTCTCAGGCACATACTTCCCTCCATGAATCCCAAACTTGCCCCCGATCTTTCTTCTCTCAACCACATCGAGTTCGATTCCACGCAACGGGCTCCCCGCGTTCAGAGCTTTCGACCTGCTTTTCGCGGCGCGCGCAGCCAGGAAGCTGTTACCTTCGGCTCGTTTCATACTAGAGATCGATTGCCTGGTCCGAGCAAATGATGTCGTGTTGGTGAGGAAGAGATCAGAGTTGACGCTTGAAGCCATTGAATGGAGAATGAATTCGAAGGGCGAAAAGTAAGCAGCTGAGAGGTTATTCTGCGAACGTGTGAAGTGGTTCATTGAAGATGGTGAGTGGGTATATTTATACGCGAATGGCGTAGCCATCTCTTTCAAAGAGAGTCGCCGTCCGTGGTACAGAACGGCTTGGTACGATGAAGAAGGCCGTGCATGCTCTAAACGAAATGCACGATTATTGCATTGTCTTATGTCCAAGAAAGGACTTATGAACGAACGAAGGAGAAATTGAATGCACGGATCTCGAATACATACCAAACAATTTTTAGTGGGGTAATTGTCCAAAAAATCCTGCACCTATTATGCGACGGTCAAATTAGTTATAAACATTTTAATTGTATTGATTTAATCCAAAACATGTTGAAAATTTGTCAAATTTAAAATTTTAATTATCCCACTTTAGCCCTAAAACCTTTTAAACATTTTCAAGCTATCTAAAATGGCTCCCGCTACTGTCTTATCATTGCGGCTAGATAGGTCTGATAGATAGCCTGTTTTTTTATTCTCCAGTTCACTTCCGTTTCTTCTCCTTTTTGTCATGTATATTTTTATTTCATTCTTCTGTGTTTTGTTATCTATCGGTATTTCTTTAGGGAAAATACAACAAAAAATCATAAATTATGCCCACTACGACACAAATACCATTTGACACAAGTACCATCAACATTTTTTTTCTTTTTGTGTCGTGAAAAATCTCAAATTTATACATTTGTAATAGATATACCATCTATTTCAATTCTACCTAGCATCTATTTGAGATTGAGATTTTTTATAACACAAAGGAATTTTGAGTATTTGTATTGCAATGGTTATAGTTTAAGACTTTTTGTTGTATTAGTCCATTCTTTTATTTAGGAGTTAAAATTTGCTTTTCGAATTTGCTATCTGGACTTGAAGTTGTCTCATACAGAACACATTCGGTATCAATATTAAGTCATTGAATTCAAACTAAACTATTTATTTCCCTCCGGCATAAAATGCCTGCAATCTTACACCTAATCAAGCTAAATAATTAATTAATCGAATCTTCGTTAGCCTGTGGGTCTTGAAGCGATACTGGCCCAAAATGCACCATTAGTTTGGAGCACTTACAGCACCGTTAAGCTATCATACTCGGGAAAATTTACTTTCGTGAGAGTTCCACATGAGTCCCATCAGATTTCATCTGACCAGATTTAGATTAAGATTAGGTCCTAATTCATCGAATGAGTCTGGAGACAGAGACATTTCCCTGATCTATCCTCATCTCCCGCACCCATTCAACACACCATAAGATGTGTATTAGTTGAACATGCATTCGAAGCACCAATGTGGAAAAAGAATGTCATTAGACCCTAATCGAATCACTGGCCCCTCTAACTACAGCCACTCCCTCCTCGCAGGCGTTGACCGCTGCAGCCACCCGCAATCTCCATGGCCACCTCGCTAGCGTCAGCCCATGCCGCCATAGTCAGTCTCCTCCTCGCAGGTCGCCACCACCATCCGTCAATGAAGCTTCAGCGTGTGTGTGTGCGTCTCGCACCATCCATAATTGCTCGGAAGAGAGGCCTCTCCGCGAACCTGGCCTCATCTCTTGTACCTATCTGACGATTTAAAACACCGTTGTATGTCCACATACATTCCTGCATTGCTTGCCAAAATTGTCGTAGCATCCTGCTTTCATCTCTATTCTCTCTATTATGGCCACTCTTTCCTAGCTAGCATCGAGTACAGTTGCCGCCGAGAATCTCCATTGCCGCCACGCTAGCGTTGGAAAAGACTGCCATCATCATGTTTCGCCTTATCACCTCTTGCCACCATCTTCCGCCACAGCCGTCATCAAAGGGACTCAGTGTGCGTGCGTGCGTGCGTGCGTGCGTGCGTGGGTGTGTGTCTCTCTCTCTCTGTGTTCTCATTGCGTCAACGAAAGCCTAATGAAAATAGCAATGGTGGACACCATATCCAGACTTGATGGATGGCTCTCTCTTTTCTTATCTAGTTAAGCTTCAGCCTCAACTCAACCTCGAGAATCTACTTTACTGGTCCACAGGTTTTAATCCATCCAAATCTGCCGGTGATGGTGGGATTAAAATGTTGTCATCTTCAAAGTTAATTAATAATTCAGCAGCTTCGATACACCCAGTGAATGGCTTGAATGGATAGAGACATTCTTTTCATCGCGGGGTTTAAATCGTGCATTATTGAGATTCCGACGTGCCATGTGATGGGACAATGGCATGGGCTCCTTGACGACAGAACATCTTTCCACGACTATTTTGGCCGCTCTATAATATCCATTAATTTTTGTAATTTATTGTGAGAGAAAAAATTATTGTCGTGGAAACACCGTTAGATGCTCTGTAACACACTGCAAAACAATGAAATTCATGGTTAATCAAGGCAACTATAAACTTCTATAATGTGTTAATCTTGTATGTTGCCCATGAAAGTATAGAGACATGTTTAATGTCGATGTGAGATAGAGATGCTAAAGGAAACTGCTTGAATTGAACTAAATCTGAGCCGGCCTGCATCGAACATTTTGGAACATTTTAGATATGGTTTCCCTTAGATTTGGATAATAAATAAACAACATTTTATAATGGTTTGATCTCGCTTCGGTTCGTAATTCCGATCCGATCCAAAACACATTGCTGAAACGTGCTTTGGAATAAAAACAATCAGAGTTGTCGCTTCTATGGAGCTTACACGGCTAGAAGCGAACAGTTCGCATCTTGGACTTAGTCGTCTCCTAGGTTAGCATTTGTCCACTTCTGGCTCTGAATGATTCTCAAAGATGACTCGAAGCAAACATTTCACTTGTGTAACCTGCTCCTCGTTTGTGTCCACTATCTCTATGCATCTGCAGTCTGCTCTTGCGAAGGGTGTAAGAATGGAAGAGAACATTTGGTTGAAATGCACCAGGGAAGAGCGAAGCAAGTACGAGGAAGTTTCAGATTTTTTCCATTCTTTGTTGAGCAAGGACAGGAGGGGAGCTCCAAAGATGACAGATCTCTCACACCCTGCGCTCACATCATCATCATCCCATTTTCGCCGTCTATTACCTGGTCGCTTGCTCCAAAGAACCGGCTCGTCGATACCCTCAATGTTAGATATCTAGCAAAAGGGTTTTAGAATCACTGAAAAGGGCATGCATCCGACCTCGATCGGGGTGGTCGTAATTAGTTGGGTCGTCGACATCTTTAGATCGGGAGATCACCCGTCCAAATATCATCAATTAATATACGAATTGTTTTAGGTCAGAGACATCTGCACAAGCCAAAGGGCTGGACTTAATCAGTTAACGAGGCTTGCATAGTGTTTAATAAGACTTTAGAAAGCCGCGTCTCCAAACATATACACTTCAGCACTTGAAAAAAGAATGACATGCTAATTTGTTTGGTACGATTTTTATTTTTATTTTCACATTTTTTTACGTGCTGATTTGTTTGGAGAGGCTTTTATTTTTTACATTTACGGAGTCAGTGGTTTCTTGCTTCAAGATCATTAAATTAGATTTCTAAGATTGTTTTTCCCTCCTTCCCATTTTCACTCTCCTCTTGTCATTTAATCCAAACAACCACGTGCCCACCTCTTTTTACATGTATTCAAACTTCAAAGCATCATATTTTTCTTTTCCCTCACTTTCGATCTGTTGAGGTTGATGTCTTATATTATGTTATCCAAGATATTAAGGTTCTGAAAGGCCCCCTGGTGACAGGATAGCACGGGGTCCATGGGGGATAGCACGAGGTCCAAGGGATTGCCTTGGCAAGGGTCTCATGGGATAGTGCTCCCAGACTGCTAGAGGCATTTTATATTTAGCCATGCAAAATTTATTTGACAAAGTTTCTTATTGTAGGCTATGTGATGAATTTCATAATTTGTACCATGTAGGGTTTCGCTATATATGTTTTGGGCAAAAACATGTTTTTAAGGTCAATTAGAGAGAGTAAGGAGAGCGACTGTATACTTTCTTCATCATTAGTGAACCGGATCTTAGGTATACAGAAAATCTCCCTTGCCGAACTATTAAATTATTGTGTTGTGTGATTTCTATTACTTTCTTGCATTGTTGATAGGATCGAATTCAGATATTCGACATAGTCACTTCATTTTTCTCCCTCTTCCTCGCAACTGGTCCAGACATAGTACGGGAATGTCATGGGAATGTCACCGTACAATAGGAATACGAGGATGTCGCCATATGACAGGACCACTAGAGGTGTTTTTATATTCAGTCATGCATAATTTATTTCAGAAAGTTTCTTATTGTAGGCTATGTGATAAATTTTGTAATTTGTATTATGTAGGGTTTCGCTATATATGTTTAGGGCGAAACATGTATTTAAGGTTAATTAGAGAGGGTAAGGAGAGCGACTGTACACTTTTCTTCATCATTAGTGAACCATATCTCATCTCCAGTGGTCTTAGGTAGATGGAAAATCTTCCCTTGCCGAATTACGTAAATTATTGTATTGTGTGATTTCATTTAGTTTCTTTCATTGTTTATAGAATCGAATTCAGATATTCAACACAGTCACTTCATTTTTCTCCCTCTTCCTCGCAACTGGTCCAGACATTGTACAAGGATGTCGCTATACGACAGGAATACGAGGATGTTGACATACGACAGGACATTTTCACCTATACAAAAGACAGCACAACGGAGAGATACTTAGCCGCGTCGGTCGCAATCAGCCTGCGCATCCGTGCATCATTGGCTCAGGTGAAATTCACGTGGGCATATTTCTAAAGCAGCCGATGGAGATGGCTTATGAGATTTTCGTGTACCGACTTTTCTCCTGATGTATACGATAAATAGTTTTGGAAATGGAGTTACTCTTAAGAAAGAGTACCCTAATGTCCTAAATCTTTCTTCAGAACTCGTCTTGGGTGCATAACACCGGGTCCATGAAATTCTCCACTTCTATAAAGGGCCTCCCCTTCGGGTAGCACCAGCAGCGAGAAAGAAAGGGATTTTGTCGACATCGATGAAGCTTCTGGCAGTGAACACAAGAACAACGTGAGCTTCATGAAGGGGACACCATCTTTCAAGACGTTCGAGAACGACGACCCCATTCCTCTTCTTCTCTGCCTGCACGCAGACGAAGTTAGGGCCACCCAAAGTGCTCCTCCCCGTCACGAGAATGGAGCGTTTTGCGTTTGAAGGAAGCAACTCTGCGAGTCACCCTCTAGAAAGAAACTAGGGCATGAGATGCTGATGCGAATCACTTGTGGAGCTCCTTAGCCAGTGAATTTGTACCGATGCTGGAACAACGCAAATGAGACAGGTGGAAATCGCTAAAAGAGTTCTCGAAACTTATCGTATAACGATCAGTTCAATCATGGACTTTTCAGTTTTGTCAATTTAGTTTTAAACTTTACGACGATTTTGCTATTATAGTCCTACCAATCAATTGTAATTACAAATTGCTAGCATGGTGGTCCATGTCAAGGAAAGAAAAGAAAAAGGGAAAAGAAATGAAAGCCGGGGAAAAAAACTCGGGAAATATAAAAAATAAAAATTGTAAAAATCGTTCATGGATGGATGGTGTCGACTGAAATTGCCACATCAGTGATTACCTGTCAGAATTGATCGAAATGACTATATTGATAGATTGTCGATATCTTTTACAACTGAGTTTACCAAATTAAACTGTTTATGATTTTTTTGATAGTTATCTCAAGTAAGATAAAGACGTCTATGCTACTATCCAAAAGTCAATCGATAAGTATAATGAACTCTCGGCACGATCACAAAAGCTGCTTTCCTTCAATACCTCAAGTCTTATCTATGACAAATGGGTGGTTGGGTTCGTTCAAGAAAAATTCATTGGGAAAGAACATCTCAGAGTCTCTTCACTTTCGAGTGTTACCTCTGAAGTTGGACATCATCGTTCTCCACCCTCGTCCTTCGACCTCAACAACAGAACATGGTCATTGGGCGTGGCCCTTTGGTCTTAGTGGCAAACTTTTCTTTTTCTTATCTCACGTCCTAATTGATTTTCGCTGGTCGGGCCCGTCCCGACTTGTCAAGCTCCGCCTCCACTCGAACGAACTTTCTTTCTACATCAAGTTCTCTTTGTTTCTGCTTTTCACAAATAATGCACAACTTTCTTGTTTGTTGTTCCAAATGCATGCTTCACCATTGGAAAATATACGTAGTTACTTACTCGTGGGCTAATTCCTGAAAACCCCACTTCCATTGTAGGTCCATTCTCAATTCCTTTTCGAACTTACTTATTCGAGATTATCAACCTTGGGAGGAGGCTGTTGTTAGGCCATTAGAATAGGATGTTGAGCTTATGCCTGCCCCTTTCGTCATCGAACATAGCGAGATGAATTTAGCTTGACAGGAGTGAAAGTGAAGCTTCATTGGTGAATTCTGCATCCGTCGTTCGAAAATGGAAGCTTTCCGACTCTTTCCCTCCATGTGTTCGTGCCCCTTGGTGTCGGAATGGGTGGGGTGGGACGACCCGGTCTTTGTCCAAAGGCAAATACAGATTGCCAGACGTAACCTGTGAGTTAATGGACCCTTTGCCTTTTCCCTTTCGTGGCCATTATCATGGAAAACGTTTGGAAGTCCGAATGACTTTTTTTTTTGGGGTCAATTTGATCATGACTTCACGATTTGCGTGGATGCACCATGCTGGAGAAATCGAAAGGCTCTTGAGCGAACTCTCGAACGTTCAATGTTTTGATGGATTTCCAAGCTAGTATCAATCACCTCCATTTCAACATCAATCATTAAGATTAAGGGAGCCTTTTAGTTCATGAGAAGCTTGAGGTTTCAAAAATATTTTTCCTGAAAAAAATCACTTGCATCGCTTGTAAAAATGAATAAATGAAAAATATTTTATAAATTATTCTCGATAATAAAAACATTTTTCATTGACTGATTATTTTGAGAGATAAAAAAAATTATTTTCCAGACAACATTTTTTGAATTTTGTTTTTCAGTTAAATAAATGCATCCGGCATAAAATCAAATATTATTTTTCCTAAATTAGTTGGAAACGTCTCCGACCACTCCATATAATCAAACCAATCAATCCCATGTCATCATTGCAACCAACAAGCCGCACGCACAGATTTTGACAGAAATTCGTGGGATGGGGCAATCTTGTAGGATCCGGATTCTCTTACGTACGTCACATTTGACGTGTGTCAGGACGTGCGTTAAAGGCCTTGGGAGCCGTTTGATTCAAGATCAAACGGCCCCCATTATAGGATTTTTTTTAAAGCTTTTCTTTCCCAGCCATCCAATTGGAATTGGACGGCTAGGACCTGACACTCGTCACATGTGACATACATTAAGGTATCCAAATGGCACCTCCGAGAATGATGCATCTTTTCATAAAAAACGCAAGACTTTTGAGGGCAATTAAGAGCTGGGGTCTCTTATTAAGAAAAATCTCATAAAGAAACATCAATTTAATGAAAAAAAAATTGACAGCTACCATTCTTAAGGTTGTGCATGCACCATTCATCTTAACGTTTTAAAAAAATTATTTTGACTGGCCTAATCGCGAATGCTATCAAAGTAATTTCCATATGAGCGATTGTATTATTCACTTTCACTTGTATCGTAATTTTCTCCGTTCTTACGCTACGTTCATTTCATGGAAAGTAACTTCCATAAATATTTTTTCCGAATTTTCTGCCATCAATTTCACAGATAGCAAGATCGTCAAGGAAAATATTTTCAACCGATGGAAAAAACACATTCAAAAGTAGAGAAAATATTTTTCACTTTTTGGAAAGTGGACAATATTTTCCATCTTATTTCTTTCACCTTTAGATATCCTAGCCTAGGTCTCTAGTAGTGTACTTCGACCTCCTTCGAGGCTGGCAAGTCGACAACCTATGAAGCGAGCTCCTAACCTTTAGATGAGAGCTCGAGATTCCCTTAGACTAGCGAGTTCATGGCCTCTGGTGGCAAGCTGGGAGCTCACCGGGCCTAGCGAGGCTTATGACTAGCAACAAGCTAATGTAAAATAAAAAAACAGAAAATAAATAGATTTTTTAATAACATTTCACAAGTTTCAAATGAACACCCCAAAATATTGTCATTGTTCAAGAAAACGATTTCCTGAAAAATATTTTTCAGAAGTGCTACATTTTACGTAAAACGAACGGATTATTAATTAAAGAAAATTTTCCTCTACCAGCTCTGTAAATGGTAAGCGACATATCTGGACATGCCGGCATTTAAATTTAATTAAGCTTAACTTTGGGCAATATCCATAACTTGTAATCCATCAATTAGAGATATGGTTCTTTATTTTTTTTTTCACAGATAGAAGGAAAATATTACCCATTCTCAAGCATAGATAAGAGGAAATATTGCCTCTCTCTCTCCACATATACAAAAGAAAAAAAAAAGAATTTGACCCACTTAATCACAAAGGCTATGAAAGTTATTTTGCATGGATTGCTCAACTTAACAACTTGAATAGGCATGTGGAGTTATCCCCCCTCCCTCCCTCTTGTCTTGTGTTTTGGCCCACTTGGTGAACCCACAACTTGAATAGGCACTTGCAGTGCTTTAAACACAAAAACAATTGAGTGTGGCTGAGAAGCGAACACTATGCAGAAAGACCCCCAAATAATGTTTAGTAGCCTGGACAAGAAGGCTCGGGGCTTGCGGTGGCATCGATGATTGATTTAGGAGCTTGGTAAGTTTGGCATCTACACAATAGCTTCAATTTTTTTTTTTTGATAATTATCGCAAATAAAATGAGGTATTTGTACTCCAATCACCATATTAAAAAAATCAGAAATTTTGCCAATATGGATAATTAACTCTTGCACGGTCACAAAAGCTTCTCTTCCATACCTCAAGTCCTCTAACAAATGGGTGGTTCGGTTTGTACATGAAATTCACTAGGAGGAACTCAAAATTTCATCACTATTACCTCCATAGAAGTTCGACTTCATCGTTCACGACCCGTCCTTCAAGCTCAATGACAAGGCACGGTGGTTTTGGCATGGCCTTTTGCTCTTGATGGCAAACTTTTCTATCTTCATATCGTAACCTAATTGATTTAAGTCTATGGGTCTATCATCACTTGTCGAGCTCGTCTCGAGCTGAATGACATATCTCTCGAGATCAAAATTTATTAAAAAAGAGAAAAAAAATACCATGTCAAGAAGCGATTGACACAAATGCATTCCTATCCTTTTTTGTCATTGATCATAAGGAGTTATATTTAGTTTGACACAAATGAAGACCGAAAGAGTTTCTGATTTTTCCCCAACATGAGAAATTGATCTTGCCTTTGCGTTTTAAGGCCAATCTTATGTAAAACGTTTGGAAATAGGAACGGTGTTTCTTTTCTGGGAGGTCAATTTGATTTTGACTTCACGATTTGAGTGCGTGCACCGTGTTGGGGAAATTGACGGGCTCGTGAGCGAAAGTCTTGAAGGATGCCATGTTTTGATGGAGTTCCAAGCTAGTAGTAGCCACCTTGACTTCACGACAATCATCAAGACCAGGAGAGGCGCGGAATAGAATTGCTTTTTTCCTAAATTAGTAAAAAAGGTCTCTGAAAAAATTGTCCAAAAAATTTCAAACTTATTTAACTTTTACCAATTTAGTTCTAAATCTCTTAATTTTGTCAATTGATTTCTAAACATTTTTATCATTTTCCAATTGAATCTATCATATCAATCTTGATTGGAAATCTATAACGTGTACTAGCTAGCACTGATGTGGATAATTTTAATAATATACTAAAATTTTTGAATTTTTGAATTATTTATATATTTTATTTTTCCTTTCTTTCCTTTTTATTCTTCCTTCCCTTCTTCCTCAATTTAGTGGTTGGGCCTTCGCGATTGGCTAGAGGCAAGGTTGGGTGAGGCTCAACCTTGTTGTGGCTAGGCAAGGTCAAGCCTCAACCTAGCAAGGTTTGCCCTTGGCCGACAAGATCAAACCTTGTCTTGGCAAGCTTTGACCTTGCTTAACCATGGTGAGGTTGAGCCTTGCCCAGTGATGTTGAGCTAAGCATCGCTAGGTCCGAGTGAGGCTTGTCTTGGGTTGGCAAGCCCAACCTTGATGTGGCTTGGCAATCGATCCTTGTCATAGCTAGGGTAGGCTAATGCCGCAAACCCTCACCTTTGGTTAGTCTTCGAGGGCCGGCGACTAACTTGAGAAAGAAGAGAGGGGGGGGGGGGGGAGGGGGAGGCACGAAACAAAAGAGAAATAAAAATTAAAATGAGAAAAAAATCAAATAGAAATTCTTAAATATTATCAACGTTAGTACCGACTACATCATGTTGATCAAAATTGGTTGAATGTATCTAATTGGTAAAAAGTCAAAAGATTTAGTACTCAATTGATAAAATCGATATATATATATTTAGACTAAACTAATAAAAATGTAATAAATTTTAAAAAAGATTCCCTCGTCTCCAATGGCAGGCGATTGAATTGATCAATCATACATCACCATTACAATCAAGATGACACATGCGGCCAATATTCTCTATAACGTAGTATACTTTTATGCCACACAGAAAAAGTGAGAACCACATTATCCCTTGTGTAAAATGCACTGGCATTGGATGTGACGCCTGAAAGATGGGACAAAAATATCTTTCGAGTGGGAATTTATGTGCCTATTTTTAGTAAGAACCGACAAATAAAGATCTTCTACTCAACAAAATTACAAGTGATGGTTATCATTCTCAAGATTATTTGTCCATGCAATTCGTCTTGACCTTTACTGAAAAGATTTGACCCACTCACTTGTGAGGCCTGTCAGATTAATATTCATACAAATCCATTTTCACCGCGATCTGGCTTTTCTCCAATCTTGTTTGAAGAAAATTTTCTCCGATAGGGATTCTAATCGGTAGGCTACATATATGTATATGCCCGCATTAAAATTTAGTTTAGATTACTCGTAGGCAATATCCGTAACTTATAATTCACCAATTAGAGATATGATTTTCCTCGATCAGAGAGAGAAGGAAAGTGGCGTCTCTTTCCAAGCACGGATGAAAGGGAGATCTTGCCCCTTTCTCACTGTAAATAAATTCGACCCGCTCGATTGGAAAGGCTATCAAAGCAATTTTCGTACTCCATGACATTCTCTCTGTGTGTGTTTGTGTTAAATTTGGACCCAACTGGTTGACACTCAGCTCAACAACTTAGATAGGCATGTGGAATGCTCCCTCCCTCCCTCCCTCCCTCTTGTGTTCAAGTTTTGGCCCACTTGGTGAATGCCCAACTTGAATGGGCAATTGCAATGCTTGAAATACAAGGACATGTAGTAGGGATGAGAAGCGAATGCTTGAAGAGATCGGAGAGAACCCCGTATAGTGTCTAGTAGCCAGGACAAACAAGATTTAGGGCCCGCCGCCGGCACCATTATTTGGTTTCGGAGCTTGGCTCGGTCGAACAACCGGCCAGTCTACACGGCGAGCGCTTATCGACTATTAGATCGAGTTCCTAATTAAGGGCTTTCTCAATGTTTGCACGATTATATGTCCGTTCTCATTCTCCTCATCATGCTTGGTCAAGTCTAATAGAGAGATTAGGACGGTTAATCGTCTTGGAGGATTTTGGAAAAGCTCTCTATGAGATTGGACAAAAGTTCGTCGAAAATTCTCTGAGCTAATCTGTCAAAAACGGCTGCAGTCTATATCGAATTGCTCTATCCCTAGATGCAGATCACATAACTGAAGAATCAGACCCATTGAATTTCGAATGATGATCAGTCGATCCACCTGATCACGACCCATTATCAAGCCAGAAATTTCAATTGCATAACCTTTCACCAGCATAACTGAAGAATCAATCTCCCAACAATGTTAAGAACCAGAAAAGAGAAAAGATTAATATAAATAAACAATGGCAAACTTGCTTAAATCACTGTTGTCAGTGGACTCAGTCATGCCCTTGCCCTTGTCCTCCCTCCACCCCGAAACTCCACTCTCACCAATTTTTCGACGACATCCCTGTAAAATCGAAAAGAAAAGTCAAAGTTCAAATGTACACAAACTTGCCGACTTTCTACATCCTCTTGTTCATCAAAAACATCCACCGCAAAAGCGAACAAGCAAGTTCTTCTATGCACATCAGCAGGCATCGTCTTCTTTCCTTGTCATTTTATCCCCCACCAGGTCCAGTGTTGTAGGTTCAGTGTTTTATATATTCCTAGAATGAAGCCTTCAACTTTGCTGCTCGAGAGGATCTTGACGAGGACGAAGACTTGGGGGATGAAGATGACTTGCTCTTTTTCCTCTTTTGTTTCTTAGGGATATTCGGTAGATCCGTCGGCAGATTTTCTTTGAACATCTCGGACGTCGATTGCTGTCCCATGATTTGCTCAAAATCTACCAAAAGAAAACGAAAGACATCAGCAAAAGGGGACAATGTAGAAATCGAGGGACTTGTGCGAAAACTGAAACAAAATGAAGAGAATGCAGTTCATTTGCAAATGACTCATCACTTTGCTTCAGGACATATAATAGAATGTGCCAACGCTACAAGCGCTTACGGCATTAAAGAAGTAGAGATTCAACAATTTCTTTTTCAACCTCTTCAGATCCTACGAGTATATTCATCAGCATGGTTCTTAAACAGGAACCAGGACTTAATCTAGCTGCTCTTTCCTATCATAACTGGAAATAGATGTTTATCAGTCTGTGAGACGTAGAACTGCGAAGATTTTTCATAAGCCTAAAGTTACACGAGAAGTGGGAAGTCAGAAGCAAACCATTACTTCACAACTGCAAATCATTTGGATGCACGAAAATGCTACTCATGTAATGCAAAGATCAGTGGATCAGTTGTAGTTAATTCATTGCCATATTCTACAGTCACCAGCAGTTCACTTTAAAGCTGATGCCAATAACCTTAGTCAAGAAGATTGGTTTCAATGGAGAATCTTACTTGAACTGCATAAATGAGTATATCAGATATAATGATTTCCCTATCATTTAATGCAAAAAAATAAAAAAAAGACTTAAACTTCCGTGACAAAACCCATGTATAAATACTAACTTACTATCATTTAGAAGCACATGGTTGAGCCCTGTGAGCCACCAAAATCAAGACATTTCCAAGGCCAAGAGTGAGCAGATTCCCTTAACGAAGGAAGTGTGCTCTCGTGACAGAAGAGCCAAACTCTTGTACTTGGAGGCGAAGAATCTTGAGAACTTTTTCCCCATAACATAACAAAATTAACAAGAGGCCCTTGACAGTGCATCGGGCTCCACTATTTGACCCGTGAAAGAATGCAGTCCTACTCATACTTGTCTGTTTATGATACTCCACATGATTCTATCAACTAGACTTAAACATACGAACAGGAGAAAAGAGAACTCGGCGTGAAGCTCCCGAGATTGCCATTTGATCCCACTTACCACAATATTACAATTTTTTTTTTCTTTTCAGTAAATGAGTCACTTGTAAAGACAAGAAAACACAGGATAGTTCCGGGAACAAACCTTGAGAGGACCATGTGGAACGAGCCACGGAGCTGGAGTCACCAGGATCACCAATGGTCCCAAGGGAAGTGGAAAAATCAGGTGCGCTCTTGAATTCATTCATCTGAATCAACGTAACAGCACAAACAAGAATCCATTACCATAAACAAGACATTCTTTTAGAATAAACAACGAGAAAAGCGTTCTCCTCCCATTTTGTTTTAGAAAACTTACTCAACAGAGAAATGAAAAAGGACCCAGAAAAGTGAAATGAATGTCATTTCCATTTATCTATCATACTACTCACCCAGCTGGGTCCATTCCCAGATGGACCATCCCACCCGATGTGTGCCACATGTTTAACATCTGTTGGGTACCCAATTTCCATCTCCCTGTCCTTCACAACTGCAACATAACAGTAGTAGATCCCCACCATGAAAGCAGTACGAGCGGAGTCCAAACAAAACATAATCGCGCATCATCAACATCAGCTCAAAAATGTCATTTTTTTGAGAGAGGGACCCGAAAAAAAAACAAGAAAAAGAAAACTCATTTAAGCAGAACATGTGATTCTTTTACCAAATATTTGAGAGATGTATTTGAAGCCTTTGTAGATTCCTTTCATCTTGGTGGCCATTGGAGACGCAACAAGCAAAGCAAGCCCCAGTGCAGCAGTTCCAAGGAAGAAAATGGAGAGCGAAATTAAGATTAATCTATCTCTGACCAACCTGAGACAGTTACTCCCCCCGTCACCGAATTGAAAAAGAAAGAAGAAAATAAGAACAGAGGTATTCAAATAAGGTGAAATTAGCATATCTGCATTTTCTTTTCCTTGTGATTTTAGAACTACTTCATTACTTCAGATTATTACTGAATCTCCCACATGGGACCTAATTTCAGAAAATGTTCAGGTGCCCTGTTCAAGAGGATAAATAAAGAAGCTTTACTCATGAAATGGCATAGAACATCAACACAAAGCTTTACCTTAAAATAAGTGGGCCAAGGTTCAGCAAAGACGCGAATTTCTCTCCAACTCCTCCGACCATCGCCAAAAGGCTTCATTTTCCATTGTTCTTACTCAGTGTTTTTCATGGAAAACCAAGGAATAAATGCCCAGCCCCTCTGTAAAAGTCAAGAATGCATGCGAGCATCTCCCGAAGGTTAACCCAGAAAAGGCCCCCAACAGAACAAAGAACACGAAAGATGTCAAGCCGATGCAAGATTGAGAAGATAATGAAGAAATTGGATCATCTTCCCTTTTCTTCTGGCCTCCTGCAAAGGAAAAATGAAAAAGAAATTGGAGAGAGAGAGAGAGAGAGAGAGAGAGAGAGAGAGAGAGAGGGTCTAAGAGGAAAGGAGGACAAGGTGGGTGAGCATGAAAACCTTCCCAAACGAGGGGCGAAGAAAGAAGGTTGTGAAGACGAAGAGGGAATGAGGAATTGGTGAAAAGGTCAGTAAGACATTAAAATACACTGGAGAGGTGCCTTGCTTCTTTGGGGAGAGAGAAACAAAGAAAGAGAGAGAGAGAGAGAGGACGGAGGGCATTTCTACTAAAAAAAAAAACAATTCTCCAATTCTCCTTGAACTCGGAGGATTATTATCACTGTTATTGTAATTATTATGTCCAGAACTCCTAAGGAAGTCTTATTTTCAAATTTATTAAGTACAAAATCTTATGAAAATCAAGTATGGAAAATCTTAGTATCTTTCATTTGGTCACCTAATCTTTTGAGAGAGACAGTGGCTAGAAAACTTTGTTGTCTTCATGAAAAATCTTAGCTTGTTTGTACCCAAAATTACAAAAGAGTGATTGTAATTGTGCTTCCATCCTTGGACTTTCCTTGCCACAAATGCAAGCTGCTTTTGATAAGCTTGATTATCAATTTACCCAGATAATTTTATTTAAGGTCAAATCGCTAATAAGATTTGTATATTACTTCTATTCATATTTAACAAGATACATTTGCCATTTATTGATACAATCTTTACTTTTGTGATGATACATGGAGTTGATGGTTGACGGTGTACACATTACATAATATACTTGTACTTTCATATGAAGATCAACGGATTCACAAATGTGAAATGAAACTGATCTATTTTGTCATGAGAATGTCTTAAAATCATGTAAGTTTTTTGTTTTATTAGTCATTATGTCTTTTCCCTATCAATGCTGTAAGATATTTAATGAACTCCTTGGGAAGCCGCGGTAACTGACAAAGATTCATCGATAAATCGTCAAGGCCGATGTTGTTCAGTGTCTGGATCTAGGAACGGTCAGTCAACGACCCATCGGAGTTTGCAAATTTTATGTTTTTTTGTCCACTTTTTATATGTGTACGAAATTTGTATTCTATGATTTCCCCTCAAATTACCAATATGACCGCCTTTTCTTATATTTATTACTCTCTTTGAATTCATATGTGCCAGCTTCGGTCGCACAGCTACACTATGGCTAAGTTTGGAAAAGGGTGGTAAGTGTAAAGGATGGAAATTTAGATGGAGAACTTTGAAATCTAGAATTTCTTTGTGAGATGGAAAAAAGGAAATTCTTTTTTTTTGCTAGGGTTCAAAAACATGAATGCCAATAAGGGAGATTTAGTTGTTTTCAAGTTGCAAATGAAAAAAATTATTCGATAAGTATATATATCTTTGATAATTCCACGTGTTTAAGTTATTTGATTAGAGGCCACAAGAACTTAGATGATATAGCATTTGCGCTTTGCTTGTTTCTTCTATAATTTTGAATTGTTTTTATGTTTTGAATCGGATTCTCTCGGTAGAAGGATTTTTAGTTTATATTATCTTGGATAATATACCGAACTCATGGTCAATGTATATGGACAATAAGGTGAAATTGATTTAGTGACTAGCAACTTAAAGAGGAAAAAGAAAAGGGTGAGAGCAAGAATGACTAAACAACCGATCACGAGACTATTATTGTGAAGTTTTTGTAGGATCACATCCAATTGTCATAAAAGCTTAAACTGTTAGGTGAATGTGTTGATTAATATTTATGTATTTTCACATTTTCCCTCAAGCTTAGTCTGGTTTTTTTTTTTTTTGCCTAGTACTAAGTGTGGAAAGATTTTGGAGAGACTAATGACTTGGTAAGATTTGAACTCATAACCTCCTGTTCTGATACCATGTGAAGTTTTTATAGGATCACGACCAATTGTTTTAAAAACGTAAACCATTATGTGAATATGTTGATTAATATTTCAGTACTTTCAATTATTTCGAAGGTGTACGTATTGAGATAATTTAAAGACTCAGACAAGCTATGATCGACACGATCCAACATTGCAATTATCATGATTGGCTTAGGATAGATGCGGATTTGATTGATCGATCATGCAAAAGGCAAAGAGAGAATTAAGAGATGATTAGTAGTTGATAAATTTTGGTCCTCCATTTATCATAATTCCTCAATTTTTCTTCCTCAAAAATAAATCAGCGAGGGGATCATACATTTTAATATTTGTTCCCAAGTTAGTCTGGTCTTTTTTTTTTTTTTTGCCTAGTACTAAGTGTGGAAGGATTTTGGAGAGACTAATGACTTGGTAAGATTTGAATTTATGACCTTCCGCTCTGATACCATGTGAAGTTTTTTTAGGATCACGACCAATTGTTTTAAAAACTTAAGCCGTTAGGTGAATACGTTGATTAATATTTCAGTACTTTCAATTATTTCGAAGGTGTACATATTGAGATAATTTAGCTATGATCGACATGATCCAACATTGCAATTATCACGATCGGCTTAGGATAGATGCGGATTTGATTGATCGATCATGCAAAAGGTAAAGAGAGAATTAAGAGATGACTAGTAGTTGATAAATTTCGGTCCTCCATTTGTCATAATTCCTCAATTTTTCTTCCTCGAAAATAAATCAACGAGGGGATCATACATTTTAATATTTGTTCCCAAGTTAGTCTGGTCTTTTTTTTTTTTTTTACCTAGTATTAAGCGTGGAAGGATTTTTGAGAGATTAGCGGTTCAGTAAGATTTAAACTCAGGACCTCCCACTTTGATATCACGTGAAGTTTTTGTAGGATCACAGTCAATTGTTCTAAAAGTTTAAGCTGTTAGGCGAATGTGTTGATTAATATTTAAGTACTTTCAATTATTTCAAAGGCGTACAGATTGAGATAATTTAAAGACTTAGACAAGCTATGATCGACACGATCCAACATTGCGATTATCGCGAGCGGCTTAGGATAGATAAGGATTTGATTGATCGATCATGCAAAAGGCAAAGAGAGAATTAAGAGATGACTAGTAGTTGATGAATTTTGGTCCTCCATTTGTCATAATTCCTCAATTTTGCTTCCTCTAAAATAAATCAACGAGGGGATCATACATTTTAATATTTGTTCCAAGGTTGGTAGGACATTGTTGTTGGATAAGACTTCTTGCCAGCTTTTGCTTATCATGAACATCGCTGTGGATGGATAAAACTTTTATTTCTCCTGTAGCTTCGAAGTCTCATATGTCAACAGCAAGTTCCAAAAAATTCGCCGTTGAAAATCATTTTCAGCAGAGAAAAAAAAATTAAGAGAGAGCTTATCAAAAGATATTTATGTCCAACTATATACACCTATTCTATTTCTATAAGGATTTTCTGACAGAATATACTCTGTCTGGCAGCCGTTTTCAATTCTTTCGTGCCTGCCATATGATCATGAGAGTGTATTGAATTGCGACTAATATAAATGCAACTTGGATTTGGTTTTGATTCTTTTGGAATGTGGGTATGGCTTGTTTATTGCTAATGTCTAAACTCTCTTGGCAGAAGGTTATAGGATCCTTAGATTATTTATACTGGCGAGCACGAGATTATAGAAGGTGATATGATAGATAATATTGGTTGCACTTTTTTTTATACTAGCATGATTAATTATTGATATCTCAGAATGTCCAACTCGAAATTTTAAGCTATGTATATGTAACATACATATAAAAAAATGTCTTACGAAAGAGATGTTGGATATTTTAACATATGATCTCAATTACAAGTCCGGTTAAGAATGATGCATGGAATATGAGGAATGAGGGAGCTGCACACGTGAAAAGAACTGGGACAAAGCTTGGGTTTCAATACCGTGTTAGAAAGTTAGGCCAAAAACTTTTTGTGCCTTTACTTCGGATCCTCCATTGGTTGGATACACCAGTCTATATGAGAGTGAAGAGGGCTTTGTGATCGAGAAAACTTGCTCAAAGCTGATATGGTAAGATTAGTGCACTTTTATCTATTGAGGTGTGCTATTGCTGTATTAGGTATCGGTGATTATGTACATTTTGTGCTATTTAAATAGCTTTGTGAGCTCTATAATGAATTAATGATAGAGCACCAAAAGATTGTCGAAGCAGAAGACTTTTAGATTGCTTTCGGAGCACCTTGTGTTCATCCATCTAAGTCGATCTCTACCTTGGGAATAATTAATGAGGAAATTCATAATGCTAATGTACGATGATCGATTTGATCCAATAAAGATGTCGAGTTTTGAGAGCGCATAATTTTTCTTTTCTCCGGTCCAACTATCATTTCTCTCTCTGTGCAATGTTTCTGAGAATGGAATTTCAAGATCCAATGCACCGAAGTTCTTCCGACTTCTTCGAGGGATCTTCTACAACTCCTCGATGGTGCGCTCAGTCGTGTAAAGGGATCATACTTTTCCTCTTTTTGCAGCTCAAAATGCTTAGTTGTATCCGATTTTGTCCATATTATATATTAGATTATGTAGGCACAGATGATTGCCAGCACGTCTAGGAGGACTTGCTTCTTTTGGCAAAACACAATCTAAATCTTGCTGACTACCCAATGTGGCAATCTGTCGGTCGCCCAACGAGCAACCTTGACTTGAATAAGGGGTGAAAAGGATCTTCACATTCTTTCCAACCTCCATCGAAGGATACAAGACGGAAAATAAAAAATATCGTTTGGATAATCGATCGGCAAGTAATGTACCAAGAACATGTACAATGTGACTCGAGTCGCGTGAGGCCAATATTGTCTGTTTGTTAACTGATTGCACAAAGTATCAAATCTGTTAATCCTAGAGTATAATTTCAATACCCACATGTGGACTTTTCTTTAAGATCTCGAATTGTGATGAAGGGTTGTGCCGTAATTTAAAAACTCACACGGTAAGACTTTTAGGGTTATACTTTTGTCTATGCGATTTTTCGAAATGACCGTATTTGTCATATGCGTATCTAGGGGTGATTGGTTCCCGGTTCCTCTAAGAATCGGAAACTAGACCGGTGGAACCGGTTTCTTATTATTTGGAACCGGAAACTGGACTAGACTGAACTGGGTGGTTTGATCTGGTTTCCATCCGGTCCGGTCCAGTTTTCGGGTAGTTAATAGGAAGAAACTTGCAAGGGCGCAAATGGAGAGGGAGATATTGCAATATTTGAATAATCTTTTCTTATTCACTTTAAACGTGCACTTTGAGACAGAAATTTTCTTACTTGGTGTTGGAGTTTTGCCCAGGAGGAGATTTGCACACGCTCAAGCAAAGCCAACCCAGGAAGTATTTTCTAGAGCGTGCAGCCAGATGAAACATTGCTCTTTTACTTTTCCTTCTTTTGTGTTCCCATTTGCATTATTAATCTAATGAAGGCATTAACTTTCAGAGAGCATCAACAAGACCCATGAGGCACCATCATATGGTACTAGTATTTTAGCTCAGCATCAGTAACGAGCTTAGAGGCAAAAAACTTGGATGACAATTGCAAAATATTAGTTCTGGAGTTTAGAAACCAGCTGGTTTGCTTTTGCATTGTACATGCCACGTTACATATGCGTCTTCTCTGCAGCCAATCGGTGCTGTGAGAAGTTCTTCAAAATTATTGTTTAACTTGGACCTCTTCAGCTGTGGCTACAACAAAGAATAGGCGAATGGAGTTATCGAATATCAAGTGCTGAGGTAGTGGAGTTTCTGTAGGGTCTCTAGTAATTTTTTAAAATTTTATTTTCTAATAAATAAAAATAGTTTTGGTTAGGATGAGCGGTTTCACCTCCAGAATCGAGAACCGAACCGTTACTTCTTGGAATTGCCCAGAACCGACCAGTCCGGTTAGTTCCGGCCGATTCATGGACGGGTGGTTTATTATGCACCGAAGCGCGAACAAATTTAGTTTTTGCTAGGTCACTGACCGACTAGCGTCGAAAAATTCCACTAGATTGAATGTATGTGTGGATATGGACATAGGACAAGTAGCTGCTTGAAACAAAATAATTGCAAGATCCATTACTCTTCCCTACAATTGGCTATGACTGTAGGGCACTTAAGCCTTCGGATTGGGAATAAATAATGAATTTTCCATGGTATTCATATAACATGTTGATGTCACTCGCCGATTAGTTGTGTAATCGGACATGGGGAGGCCAATTGCCATTCTCATGTTTTTCATCTCTCGGTGTCCGTATCACGTGTACACTCACGGTTCATTAGCAACTTGTCTAATCACCACTCCATACATACATACATACATACATACATATATATATATATATATATCTCTAGTCTTACTGATCTTAAATCAAGGTCGACCATCTCTGATGAAAATGACAACTCATATAAGCGAAGGGTTGAAGGGATAGTTTTCCACAAATTCCTAAATCTATTGTGATACAATCAACTCAGTTTTAAATCTTTTGAAATTTTAACTTGATTTTGAATCTTGTGACAATTTACTAAAAGGTTTAAGACTACATCGGCAACAAAATAATTGAAAGATTTATTACCAAATTGACACACCGTTAAAAGATTTAGGACTCGATTGGCAATAACTAAAAGATTTATCATTGAATTGGTCTCGGTGGATTAAGTGTGTGGATCGTGAGAAAGAAAGAGAATGAGGAGAGAGACAGAGAAGGTGCAAACATGGTGTTCAAGGATGCAAGTAGGGAAGGAGGGTACACTAGTGGTCATCTACGATGCCGACTAGAGCCGGCCCTGGAGAAGACAGAGGGTGCTGGTGGGCACCTACGAGGACGGTTGGTGTTGGCCTTGGATGATGGTGATCATATGTTTCTTCGTAAGGAGGAAATTGTCTAATCGATCTTAAATATATTGCACATATACCAATTCAAACGTAAATTTTATCCCAAACCTTTGCGTGAAATGCTAATCTAATTTGTTTCGCTAAAATTGGCCACAAATTATTGATATGGTGACATGTCATGTAGGACAACTAGCAATGATTGTACTGCCACTGGAGCAATTCTTGTGGAAGATTAAATGGAAAATTTTGCTAGAATTTTGCACTAAGGTTTAAAATCAACATCAATAAAGCCAAAAAGTGTAAGACTGAATTTATGTCCATATAACAGACTTAATTTATGTCCATATAACAGATTTAGAATTGATTAGATAATTTTTCCTTTATATAAGCAAATGATTGCAGTTATTGCATTGGAGGGGTTGGGCATTGTAGGTAGGAGCGTCAAATGAGTGAGTCAGATTATGTAAAAAATGGTTCTACTTATATTGATCTATTTAACCCGTTTTGACTCATTTTCATATGATACAATTTTAGCGACCTATACTCGTATAAATTTATGATCCATCTTATACAATATGAGTTAAAATATGGATTTTTGATCAATTTTGCCAACTCCAATTGCAAGGGTTACATTTCCTTTAATCGAGTAAATAATATGACATTAGTCCGTGATACAAATTTGCCGGTCTAGATTCTCTTGGGGACAGTTTTCACACATGAAGGGAGAGATCAGATTTTTGAAAACTGTGATCAATCATTGGTGAAGTACTTTTCCCCAAATTAAGTTTCGTTAAGAGTCATTTTCTAATTGATTGTTTCTTTAGGTGGCGGTTGAGCTGAAGCAATTATGTGTTGTCCAAGTTCAATCGAGGATTTAATTGCGGCACAAGCATGCAATAGATGCTAAGCGCAGCAGCAATTGATGGCGCATCGCTTGGCAGTTTACAAAGTCATCGATCAATTATGAGCTGACCCTAATGATGGAGGTGAACACAACGACCCAATTTCCATCAATCATTGCATTTCATATGATATGTGCTTTTAAATCCTCAAATTGGATTGGTTGGAAATAGCTCTCAAACATTGGCCAGTCTAGATTCCAGATTGATCTTTCTCTCTTCTTTTTTTTTTCCTTCCTTCTATTCTTTAATCTGTGAGAAAATACAAGTTCCATGGCATGGCTAATTTAGTAGCTCTTACTATAAAAAAGACAATGTTGGCCAGCAAGGGTCGCAGGAATTTGCTGGTGACTAGCAAGAGTTGGCCAGTAACCTCGCTAGACTCAGTGGAAGAAAGAAAGAAAGAAAATAATAAAAAAATTTATCTATGTTGTTAAAGTTGGCTGTCCTATGTGACACTACTATCGTCCACATCAATGATTTTCAGCTAAAATTGACTGAAGTGGCTCAATTGGTAAAATGTTAAAAGAAAATAGAACTCAATTGATGAAACTAAAAGATTTTAAACTGGATTGGTAAAGATGCAATAGCTTCAAAGCTTTTTAGATAATTTTCTCAATTGGAGACGGTAGAGAAAAGAAAATTATCTAGGAACATTTATATAAGAAGATATGCTGAAAATAAAATACAATATGATACTACAATCTAGGTCTCACTCACATTCCTTAACTCAACTACACCAATCTCAATAATTAGCGTCAATTTAGAATTTTTGGCATATAGTGTTCTCTTAAAATAGGTTTGTCAACTTTTCACATGAGATGCCACAATTTAATATGTCTTTTTAGTGATATATGGATGAATTCACATGAACTCAAAGTATATCAATTATGTGATATGTTCAACAACATGTTTGCTGCAATTACAAATAATTGGATATGAATTTACCAATGGAATTTTACATTAGAACAAGAATTGATAGCCTTATTTAATGCTCACCGCCACCTGTCCTCTATCAAAGAAATAAATATGAACACAAACATATGCTTATGATCAAATTCTACTCCTATTTAAGATAGGAAACAATATGAAATGGACAAAGATTAAGATTCTGTTCATTTCGCTAAAAAATGAATGCTTTTGTAAAAAATGATCGCTTATTTAACTTAAAATTATTAATCAATGAAAATTATTTTCATTAAGAGAAACAACATATGTCTAAATATGTTAGTGGATAATGAAAATATTTTTCGTTCATTTATTTTTAAATCGATTTTAGAAAAATAATTTTCAAGTCATTTATTTTTCGAAAAGCGGACAGAGCTCTTTCCTTGCCTTTCTCCAAGCATAAGTGGCCAATCATGTCGAGTATGTCTTAGGAATTTTGGCCCATTATGTTAATTCATATGGGGTAAAACTAAAGCCGACTTTATGCTTGGTCATTGAAACTATAAGTTTGGGAACAATGCTAGATATAGTAAGCCTTATTTATAATTAGTTTGCTAAGTGAGGCTGTGGATTTTAAATTAAGCAACCGAGCCACTTTAAACATCCTATAACAGCCGACTACACCACTAAGTCAACTAATTTTATAAATCAATCATTTTTTGCGATTTTTGTGGTCTTGGTAAAGGAAACATATTAGTTGCTTACTTTATTCTTAGGCATTGAAACTATAATTCAAGTGACAATACTAGACATAGTAAGAATTATTCATAAAATTGATTTGTTAAGTGACGCGACGGATTTGAAATGATATTTAAGCAACCGAACCCCTTTTGACACCCAATATCAGCCAGCTACATCGCTTAGTAAACCGATCTTATAGATCAATCATTTTTCGTTGCGGTCTTCGTAAAATACTAATGTGGTTATGTATTTAATACAATGAGATCCCTATTACATTCCTACACCAGATAATGATAGGGAAAAAGACAGAAAGAAAGAAGAAAGAAAAGGATCAATAACAAGTAATTGTTGGGTTGGCCCAAACTTTCGGCCACAATAAGCCCAAGGCTTTATTTCCACTGGACCTGCAAGATTGGCCATCATACACGTTGGGCCAGGCGACCGCATTAAGCCCATTTGTCTGATATGAACTTCCAATAAAAGGGGAAAAAAAAATCTATCTTTGTATTTCAGAAAGAAGACGAATAGATGGATGACCATTTTGATCAGTGGTAGCTTCACAGTAGTTACGCATCCAAATATGCAATGATTTCAGCCATAGTTCAGACGAAACATGTCGTTCTGCACGAAAAAGCTCCCTTCCGGCGATGGGATCAAATGGAACATCTGCAGAAGCAAGACGTCCATTGTAATTCATGGATTTTGCGCGCGCGCGCGCGCGAGAGAGAGAGAGAGAGAGAGAGAGAGAGAGAGAGAGAGAGAGAGAGAGAGAGAGAGAGAGACGTGACCTGACTAAACCTTAGTGGGTGCTCCTCCCCGGGCAATCTCAAGCTGCCGCTGACGAACACCACAATGCCTGCGGCGCCATTGGCGGAGGAGGGCTGGGAGTCGACGGTGCTGACGAGGTGCTGGCACTGATCGAAGGGCAGCTGGCTGAGCTTCTCGGAGATGTCATGCACCCCCACGACCCTCTGCCCTTCGAAGGTCAGCATCGAGGTTGGCTGGTAGAGAGAAGAGAGAGAGGGTCTGTCTTTGTCAAAGAGATGGTAGTAGTGATCCACAAAGGCTCTCCCTACTAATTCAACTTGTTCTTCCATCTCTCTGTCTCTCTCTCTCATTGCCAAGCTTCCTCAAGAACTTATATAAGGAGTGTGAATGTCCATAAAGTTGTTCATGCTCGGGTGAGGGATCAAGACAGGCATGAAAAAGATAAGCAAAGCCTTCTTTAATTGGGTGACCAGATGAACCTTTTTGCCATTTTGAAAAGACAAGAATAACCTAACAGTAAAGCGGATGATATAGCTCCAATTAGACAGTAGAGAAGACCCAATCTGGTTCGGAATTTTTGATCCATCCTTCCGCAATGCTTGAGAAATAGTTCCCTCTTTCTTTTCATGAATCGAAACTTCACGTCAAATAGATGAATATCGACGATATTAGTTGAAATATATCAAGATTTGTAGCACATCACATGTCGCCAGATCATGCATAGTATCTAATACTAATAGTTTCTTATAAGATCAGCTTAATGACTTAATTTATGGGCTTGCGTGTGTAACTTAGGTGCACAAAGTAGATGAGACTCTAATAGATACGAGTCGACTAGATGATCAGGACTCTTTCCGCATCAGAATTTGTTTTTAAATCTTGTACTTTCACTTTTGGCTGGACATTATTGGGTGGATTTGTTATGGATCAAGCAAAGCTAGCAAAACGCATCAATCGCTATGATCTCCCAAAGCAAGCGAATCTTGTAAATGAGCTGTTCTGGATGGAAAATAGCAAAGAAAAACTCTGTTAGGTGAACGAGGGAAAGGTTTTCTGCACAGATGCTCATATATCGATTCAGAATATAACCTCGGCGCCTATATAACATAGAACACAATGATAAATTTGCATCACTGCCATTGCTTTGCGCAGGAGTGAATTAGGGACTAACCCCGCAGAGGGAGGGATAGAAGCGTAAACGACCAGGTTCCATTGGTGGAGAATCCGAACCCCAGCTGCTTTTATACGCAAAGTAGGAGAGCAGCAAAGATGCCCAAATCATCACCTCAAGATAGCATAGAATGAAGCCACCACCGCCATAGTTGGCATCTTTTACATATTCTCCCCTTTGTTTAGGCCTTTTCTTTGCCTTTTCTTCAATAACTCTCTTTTGATTATTATTTTCTATTGTAATTTTCGAACTAGGGCAAGGAAAAAGGACAGGTGAGAGAGAGAGAGAGAAGAAAACGTGCATGTGACCAAAGTGGAGATCACTCGCTCCCCTTCATCAATTGTTTCAATGGGGAAGCAAAGAATATGTCCCTTTTTTTTTTTTTGGTAACCGAGGTGTCCGGACTAGCTTGCGCGCACCTTGACTATTCATCGGGAGAGACTAGCACAGCAACCTCGAGAGAATATGTCCTTTTTATTTGCAATAGTTCTCTAATAAACCAGGACCCTTCTTTTTCCCCATTGGAAAGAGCAATGGTTTTGGAGACAGAAGATAGAGGACGGAGGGTATTGTGGCCCCCTTAAAATTGGAAGAGATGTGAACAGAGACCTTCCCAGCTCAATCCTAGATTCTGTAAGATCTCTTTCCAAATCTACTCTCATTTCCAGTCAAAAGACAAATAAATAAACCCTTATCTTTATATCACGAGAGAGCATTTGTATCAATTGAGGGGTCAGTAGATCAAGAAATGACTTATTTAATAGCCAAGTATTCTTCTTACTTCCCAATCCCTGATAAAAGGAACATCATTTCATCAAGCAATGCGTCAATGTTTCTTTGACTATTTAAAAGAAGCAAATGATTTGATGCATTGTTTCACTTGTTTTAAAACCCAATTGAAATTTGACCTCATCACTTAGCAAGTAAACATTGGTAAGATTCATGAATGTCATACCATTTTTTGAAGAAAAGTTAACATTTGTTTAGTATTTTGCATCTCTCTTTCGGAGCAAGCAAGTAAAATTGATAATCTGAGAGAGAGAGTAATCTTCCGACAAAATCTGGCCAAAAAGCAAGAGTATGCAAAAAGGAAAAAGATAGACAAGTTAAAATAGAAACATTCATAAGATTTCTTAGTACATCTACCATTTTTTTTTTAAAGAAAAACTAACACATGCTTTGGATTTTGTATCTTTCTTTTGGAGCGAGCAAGGAAAATTGATCATTCCAGAGAGATTTCTTAGAAAATTAACATATATTTTGGCTTTTGTATCTCTCTTTCGGAGCGAGCAAGCAAAATTGATAATTTTAGAGAGCGTAATCTTTTTGCGAAATCCGAGATAAAGAAGAAGAAGATATTGCGAAAAGAAAAAAGACATGAGAGTAAATATAAACACCTTAGTAAGGTTTCTTACAAAAGTTAACATATATTTTGGCTTTTGTATCTCTCTTTTGGAGTGAGCAAGGAAAATCGATAATTTAGACAGAGTAATAAAAAATTTCAAAAAATAAGGAAAACAAGTTGACAGCTGTGGGATTTGAACCCACGCCCTTTCGGACCAGAGCCTAAATCTGGCGCCTTAGACCACTCGGCCAAACTGTCGCCGTTTGCCTGTTATGTCCTAGTAATTTATTAACATTCTTAAACAATGATCGTATCACCACATCCACACTCGAAACATCACTCCACCGACGCGCAAGGGAGGAGCACGTGCTCGGTCGCGTGCTGCACCGTGCGGCGTCTGGAAGGGGATATCCCCTTGGGCAAGATGGTTCCTTGTACTTAAATTAATTTTAATCAGTCATTTACTATAATAATTTGACTCGTGGCTATCTTCTCCCACCTCCCCATTACACAACTGGTCTCTACCATGGCTTTGTGCTGTCGTTGCTATATCTCTAATATGCGTGTGGACCCATCTTGTTCATGATATGTGCCTATGCGGAAAACTTCTCGATGTAGGTGTCGGTGACCATTCATTCATTCCATTACCATCATTCGAGACTCGGGATTGAGCCTTTCGCGATTCTATCAAGTCCATCGAGTTTGTTGAATCGCGTCTCATCTTTCCTACCGGATGGTAACTATACCGGAATCATGGGTTGAATAAATTTAGCCGTTGAAACAAGTTAAAAGGGTATCGAGTCCTTTACGGATTGACGCGATCAGTATGTCGGTAACTTTCTTAATATTCGCGAAAGCTCTTTGATTAAGGAGCTCATCTCCTTGATAAACACCCAAGGAAAAAAAAAAAAAAAAAGAGCCAGTCTTGCCACACTAAAGGGAAACCAACCAATCCACAGAATCCTCGAAGTAGACAATTAAAGCAATTAACCCTTGGGGTTGAGTTCCTCTTTCGGCCCTTTTCTTTTTTAAAAGCCACTCTTGCATTTCTCTAATCAATTATTCAAACCAATCATCTTCTTCTTTTTCTAATTTTGAGTTTTGGTACTTCAAGTGGGCAATTCAATAATCGACAGGCATCCAAACCCAGTTGTCAAGTCCAAGAAGTTTCGAATTATTGGGGGGTGGCCAATCAGTGTGGATCACATGAAAACACATGGACCTTCAGAAAAATTAATGATGGTCACTGGATTGGCAGCTGGATTTCCCTTTTGCAGATCTGTCAATTTTGGACATCCCTTGATTTATCCAAGCATCTCTCCAATTTCTGTCCCCCAACCCCCACAATGCCTAGAATGCCCACGTCGGCTTCACTTGTTCTTGCCCCCAACAAGAAAAGCTGGAGTACGAGAAAAGTTACCCACTTGATTTTAAATTTATTGTACGAATACTAATTTCGAATACTAATTTCGAACACAAACTTGATATTTGCGTGACTAGGCTAATTATTGTCCATGCAGGACATAGATTCGAGTAAAATTGGCCATGTCAGATCGCCGGCCATGACTAGACGCCGATTTATTTATTTATTGATATGGTTTTGAAGGTCATACGGGTGAGGTGATTTGAAATGGTCAACGGTAATATAAGAAGCGTCTTACCTCCAAGGAAGCGGTGAACATAGTGATATACATCTCCTCCCTCCTCACGGAGATCCGGCTAGAGAGGAATCACAAGCTTTCTTGACCTCTGCTTCCGGAGCTCCTCAGCCCAAGTTTCTCAAGAATGGAGAAAGTGGTTTCTCCATTATCGATTCTCGTCTGCGTCTCACTCATCCTTCTGGCTCAGCCACGCTCATCAGATGCGGCATCGCAGTCCAAAGGGTCATTCATCGACAACTTCAACATAATGTGGTCGGAAGAGCACTTCAAGACCTCTGAAGATGGCCAGATCTGGTACTTGTCTCTGGACAAAGAAACGGGTACCGCAAGAACCAACCCGAACCCGAATCTTCTTCGCATTTATTCATCAGTCGCGGTGTATGCTCCGATCGGCAAAATGCATGTTGTGACAACAAAAGTCTTGACCTTGAACAGGTTGCGGTTTCCAAACAAAGCAGAGATACCGATTCGGTTGGTTCAGCATGAAGCTCAAGCTCGTGGGAGGCGACTCTGCCGGAGTTGTCACTGCGTACTATGTGAGTCCTCGAACTCCCAGATTCTCAATAGTATGTCCACAATTCGGAAACTTGCACTTGTTCTTGGTAAAAAATTCAAGAAAAAGGTTACTGGGTCATGTTCTTCTTCCTCGTTGGGTTGTTGTTTTTAAAACCGGCCTGCCTAACGAGTACCTTAAATGCACCAGCTAAGATCAGAAAAGGTAAAATATCTCGAAGTGGCGATTGTGATCGTCATTGATTCGATCCGTAAATGATGCAGATGTGTTCGGAGAATGGGGCAGGACCGGAGAGGGATGAGCTGGACTTCGAGTTCTTGGGGAATAGGAGTGGACAGCCATATCTGATACAGACCAATGTGTACAAGAACGGGACGGGTGGGCGCGAGATGAGGCACATGCTCTGGTTCGACCCCACCGAGGACTTCCATACCTACTCCATCCTATGGAACGACCACCAGATTGTGTAAGTTCTCACTCCCTCTCCCTCTCTATATCTCGCTAGACATGGATCAAGTTCTTGATTTCAGTGTCTGTGAAAAGAGAAACACGAACAACCCTCGAGTTCTGTCTTCATCGTTGGGCTCTGCAGGTTCTTCGCGGACCAAGTGCCGATCAGGGTGTACAAGAACAACGGGGAGGCCAACAACTTCTTCCCCAACGAGAAGCCCATGTACCTCTTCTCGAGCATATGGAACGCCGACGACTGGGCGACGAGAGGCGGGCTCGAGAAGACCAACTGGACCAAAGCACCGTTCGTGTCCACCTACACGGACTTCAGCTTCGACGGGTGCCAGTGGGAGGACCCCTTCCCGGCCTGCGTCTCCACCACGACTCGGAACTGGTGGGACCAGTACAGCGCTTGGCACTTGTCTGATGATCAGAAGAAGGACTACGCCTGGGTTCAGCGGAACCTCGTCATCTATGACTATTGCCAGGACACCGAGAGGTACCCTACTTTGCCTGGGGAGTGCTCGCTCAGCCCTTGGGATTGATTGGCAAGATCTTCAGCTAGCGCGGGTTACGATCCAACCATTTTTCCCACGTAATATGTGCGATTCGTTTTGTAAGTGTTGTTATTCATTGATTTCTACTTGATCAATAGATGTGGCGCAATAAAATCCTCATTTATCGATGTCGATTCATTAAAGAGTTTTGACCGACAAGGCTCGAGTATAGTCGAGTTGAGGGTATAATTCATGTGATAGGATTGCTTGTGGCGTTAGCCTTGGTCTATATGATTGTCTTCTGGCACATGTGCCTTTTGGGTTCCAAATAACAGAAGCCAAGGCAACAATCGTTGGTGGTAAAGTGAGCCACCAAATCAGCAGTTCCCCAAGTAGAAGCTTCTCTCTCTCCTCTTCCAACTCTTGGGCAAGTCAACTTAGGGTATGCATTCCCTGCTTTTAGAGCAGGGAACTCTAACCCAAATCCATCATCTACCCAATTTTTTCCCCCTATAAAAAGGGGGGAAACTTTATCCTCGCCCTCTATTTCCCTGCTTTGCTGAAGTCAGCAAAGTAGGGAATCCGGATCCGTCAACTTATGCCGCTCTAATAATTTCCAGAAGGATAGAAATGGATCGGCGGGATTGACCATCGCTGGGGGGAGCATTGGCCCAATCGAAGTACCCACAATAACTATCCTAAAAGAAGAACGTAATGATCTTGACGGAGAAGTGATTGCTAGGGCAAAAGGGTTCGGATAAAGAGTGGCTCTCATTAAGTTCATGGAATGACGATAGAGACGGAAATAATCCAAATGGAGTACCAAACATGGATCAGCGCTTTGGATTATAAATGTGAAATTATAATTAATTCATAATGTGTGCCTTTTGATGTAATGGTTTCGGGCAAAAAAAAAGATGTAATGGTAATTATTAATGTTATAATTACATTTTAAGAGAGCTCAAATAAGAGCATTACCTGATATGATTGACCTCTTGAGAAAATATTTGTTTGTACGTTAAAAGAAAAAAAAATCAGTAGACTTGACATATAACAAGCTAAAGTGGACAATAATTGATTGAGTCAATCTATGGTTGTCGCATTATGGTATTTGATCAGGATTTCCTCTAGTGGGAGTGTGATTTGGGGATGAATTAGGCGGAAGCTGGTAACCTTTTAATGACCAAATAATCTGATTATAGCAAGGAGGGGTTGAGAAAGTCTAGACAAGAAACGACTACCAACAAGCTCCTATAATGGCAAAGGATGGAGGAATAAATTGAATTGTGTATCGACTAGGGAGAAAGTATTTCTGGATTATGTATGAGAAATTATAATTAATTCATCAAAGGAGCCATTTGACACAACATCAACTTTTAGTATGGAAACTCCAATTTTAAATGACCTCAAGTGAGAGTATTAATACGAATGACCTTTTGAGAAAGTATCTAAGGCTGTGTTCATTTCGTGTTGGGAAATATTTGTGAGAAAAACATGGATCTCATTTTTCGATATTTGGTTTGTTTAGGTAAATAAGTCAATGCAAAGTATTTTCTTAGTCATTGAAAAAGATTCTCCTATCAAAACTTAAATTCATGAAAATAATTTCTTCTTTAAAAAATCATAAAATGTTTTTTCAAATATGATTAGATATTGATACTTTGACTCGATACTCTATGCTTGAGTACAAAAATCTTGATATTGATCCTCATCATTAAGGACCTGGTCTTTAGTGCTCAGGCTTGAGCTCTTGACACCCCTGTTCGAGTCCATCAAGGCTCGGCCTGAACCCCTAGTGCACCTACATGATGACTAAGCATCCAAGCTCGGGCTATAAAGGCCATACTTGGATCCACGATGCTTGAGCGTCCTTGACACTTAGGGTCCGTTCGTTTGGCGGAAAATATTCTTCCAGAAAATATTTTCCGGAAACTGGGCTATTCGGGGGGCGGAAAATATTTTCCAATCAACCAAAGATTTTCTTCTAAAACTAAGGAAAATGTTTTCTGTTTTTGAAAAGCGGAAAACATTTTCCGGATCACCTCTCTTTCTCTTTTGTCGTGAGTTTATGAGCAATTTAATAGCCGGCCATCACCGTTGCCGTTGCCGCCACTCGCAGCCCGCCGCTGGCTATCGCCGCCGCCGCCCGCCACCTGCCACCGGCCGCCACCCCCATTGGTCGCCGCCACCTGCCGCCCCCCTCGGCCATTGCCGCCCACCCACCCGCCACCGACCGCCACCCCCCGTCTGCCGCCGCCGCCGCCACCCACTCGCCGCCGACCACCACTCCCTGCGGTAGCCGTCACTGCCCCGACCCGTCGCCGCCCGCCACTGCCACTAGCTCGTCGTCACTCACTGCTGCCGCCCGCCCGCCGCCAACGGCCACCATCGCCATCACCTGTTGCCCGCCCGTCGGCCGCAGCCGCTACTCGCCCGCACATTGCCCACCGCCCGCCACCCCCATCGGCCGCTACCCGCTCGCCTGCCGCCGTCGACCGCCACTGCTCGCCCCGCCGCCGTCGGCCGCCACCCCCCTTCGACCGCCACCCCCTTCGCCCGCCCGCTCACCCGCCGCCACCCCCTTCGGCCGCCACCCCTGTCGGCTGACGCCACCTGCCGCTCGCCTGCCTGCTGTGGCTGCCACCCCGCCCGCCCGCCGCTCGCCCGCTCGTCGCCCGCCGCCACTCACCGCCCGCCCGCCACCGGTCGCCGGATAATTTCTCAAAAAAAAAAAATTATGGAAAAATTTTTCAGAAAATTTTTAAGTTTCAAACGAACACAACAAAATATGCCACTTTCCAGGAAAATAACTTCCTTGAAAACATTTTCTGGAAATATTTTATTTTCCGCCAAACAAATAGACCCTTAGGATTGGATTCACGATGCTTGAGGTTTTAGCTAAATTTTAAAAAAAAATCTAGGAAATTAATTTATTGACAAATATTTTTTTCTGCATTTTCTGAAAATGCTACTTAAGAAAGATAACGTTAATATTAGAAGTGTGCATGGTACCTGGCAGTTTGGTTCCCCTCCCTCGGAACTGGGAACGAACCGAACCCATCGATCCCCTTTTTAGAAAATCTAATGAACCAATTGGAAATCAGAAAAAAATTTCAAAAAAATTGAATTTCTTTACTTATTTTTAATTAGATTTAATCAATAAAAAGTTTAACTAATCTGGTTCGGAACTAATATTTTCAGTTCAGACCGATCTGAGCGGTTCTCGATATAGCGGTTCAAGTTACTTACCCTAATTAATATTACTCACGCCGAAAGCGCGCGCATTTAGCAAAAATCGAGCCCAAGAATTCTGGAGACAGCAAAAAAATCCCCAATTTGGTCCCTTCTTCTCCTCGACTCGAATTAGGGCTTCGAATTTGGGGGGCGCTGAGGAAAATTCTGCCTTAGAGAGAACGATAGAGAAGCGAAGATGGTGTGCGAGAAGTGTAAGCGGCCGATCTTCCTTCCCTTCGATCGATCCCTTCGCGCGTCTGCGAAGAGAACGCGTTGCTTTCTGCAACTGCGTCGCACAGCGTGATTTTCTTTCTGTCTGCAGAATTTCACCTCGCGATGGGTTTGTGCACTGGTTGTCTGATTGGGTGTCTGATCGTGATTCAGGTGAGAAGAAGCTGTCGAAGGTGATAGTGCCTGATAAGTGGAAGGAAGGAGCCAGCAACACCACTGAAGGCGGCGGTCGCAAGATCAACGAGAACAAGCTCCTCTCCAAGAAGTCCAGGTGACCCCCCCTCTCGGTCTTTCCCTTTCTTTGGGAGACGACTTTCGTGCAGTAGCTGTATTGCTCTGCTGCGAACTAGCTGTGGATGTTGAGATTTATAGCTAGTTGATGAGCCTTTTCAGAGAGGTGTTGTTAGTTCTATAAGTATTGATTCTCGTCTTGTGGGCTGGGGTTTAAAGGTTAATAGGCTCTTTCCGCGAATGGTAATTACTAATTAATGGAAATTGGGACGATATGCAGTTAGGGGAGTTATAAGTCATCTGGAAAGAGGTACTTTTTAGAGAAGAAGCCAAGTTAGTGTCGGCATTGGAGCTGTTTTTTTATGTTCATAATATGGTGAACTGTGTCATGTTAGTCAGTCAGGAGCCGAGTGTTGGATTAATTGTTTTTGGCTTCATTTCTTGTAAACCAATGGCATTTTTCCCTGATTGGTTTTGATGTGAATCACTGGCATATTCAAGTAGAAGAAATCTCTGACTGGATGTTGTAACGTTTGAGCATTTCTAGATATCATCATTTTTCTGTTTGTTCTGCGTAATTCCTTGCTGTTGCTTGACTCTGTCATTAATGGGAAGAAGGATATGTTTGTTGTGGAAGCATCTGTCTGCAGATAGCTTTTATCTGTTAGGGTAGTATGGATGCTTAATGTAGTTCTTTTTTTATACGTCAAGTTCAAGCTGCTTAGGGTCCCCTGAGTGGTTGCTGGAATGCACTTTTCTTTTGGTTCTTTTATTGCCTTGTCAGTCAGATTTTGGCTAGACAAATTACCTGCGGGGGAAAGGTCTGAGATGGATCTAGTTATAGTAATGCTAATCCATTCATTTTGGCCAGTCAGCGGATGGGTGGTGTGTACTAGGAAGTTTTCTTGATATTCGTGAAATCTGGAAATAGATTCCACAACTATAAAAGATATTTTATGTCATTATGTAGTGCCGACGAGTGTATTTTAGGAGAAAGAAGAAATCTCTGAGTCATGTAATCTATTCTTTGGATTGGTTGATGGCATTCTCTTTTCTGATAACACTGAGAAGTCTGTTAGTTTGAGTCAATGTTCTATGGTTTTCATGATTTTAGATTGTATTTGCTTCCAGGTGGACTCCTTATGGAAATACAAAGTGCATTATTTGCAAGCAGCAGGTACATCAAGATGCCAAGTACTGTCACACCTGTGCATACACAAAAGGTGCTTTGCGTTTGCAATTTTGTGTTTTTCATATTTTCATGCCGCTTTGGAGAGTTTAATCCATTGGACCAAGTATTTTGTAGCAAGTCCTGATGTCCACTTTTTGCTGCAGGGGTTTGCGCGATGTGCGGCAAGCAAGTACTTGACACCAAGATTTATAAACAAAGCAATGTGTAATAGAACCATGTTGATCTTGTCTCGAGGATGTCATAACTGTAGCACCGATTTCTTGCATGACTTCTAACCATTACTTTATTGAGAGCTTGCAAGAAATTGTGAGTGAGGCTGTAAATTGTAGTTTTTATTGTATCTGCAATATTTGGCTTTCCTGTATGGACTGACTGCATTTAGCTCTGCTTCTCTCTTTCCTTTTTGACAAGCAAAGCTTCTTATGGTTGTGAAAATTCATTATGTGGCATTCAGTTCTGCAATTACCTTCTGCTTATGACTATGGTACAGCTATCTTTCCTTTCCCAGATGAAGATTCTTAAATAACCTACACTGAATTCTTTGCCACGCATTGTTGTGGAGGAGGATGTTACCAGCTTGTTTAAAGTATCGTGGAACAGCTAATTGTTTATTCATTTCAGATTTTGCGTATGATTCATTAGGGTCTCCTCTTTGGGGCCATAAGCTCTTGACTAGCTCAGGTCTTAGCATTTTTGGAGAGTTGAGAACTATATAAAGCAAGTGTGTGGACCTCAAGTCCTCATCGGTTACCTTGCTCATCCACCTGAGACGCCATTGTTTTCTACAAGATTACCCTTGTCCTCTATTGGGTGGTCGGCGACGATTATGTCGATATGTGGGAGGCCCATGCTGTTTTAGTCGTATACATGAGCAGCTTTTTGCATGGTAGCATCAGTTGAATTATTTCCTGTCCTGGATCTTGAGAGATAATGATGCGCATGATCTTCTATTTGACTTTATATTACTCTTTTTTTGTTTTGTTTTTGGGCTTGGTACATCTGATGCAAGGTCAAAAGTTGATATCTTCTGAAAGATTGTCCATGTCTAATGCTTCTCTGTCTGTACCATTTTAACCATCTCATAGTGAAAGTCAATGAGCGAATTTCTCCAATCTTGGGTGGCTTCACTTTCTTGGGAAAATGACATGATTGTCATCTTCAGACATACAGAAAAAAAATCTGTATTGCTATTTACCAAAAAAAAAAAAAATCTGTATTGATTAACTATTACCCAACTAATCGATATATTATCTTCCGATTTCGATAACTGCGGTGATGGATATTCAGCTTGTATAGATGATGAGTATGAGAATAACAAGGGTAATGTTGTGAGCCATCTTGCACAGCTTTGCTTGATTGGGACTTTGATTCATTAACGTTACTCCATTCAAATAGTGCATTCTAACTTCTAAACTTTCCTGGGTGATACCTTGGCAATTCTTTTTTATAAGCCTATTGCCCGATGAGATCCTTGGTCAGAACAAAAGGCCATGATAGCTACTCTTTTCTTTATAATGCCAATTTTTTTTTCTCATCATGCTTATTTTTTTGCCTTCCTCAAGCAACCTGTGATCAAATTTTGGGTTGCTTTCAAGCCCCTTTCATTGGATCGATTGCTCCGTCCCTTTTCATAAATCTCCTTTGAAGAAAACTCACATGCGAATATCAGTTAGATCGGAAAGTACAAATTTAAAAGTATCGCTATCACGGACACACCAGAAGTTGCAATTTGACATTTTTGCACCTCATATTTTTTTTTAACTTAAAGGTATACCTTACTTAAAGCACACATTAGGAGGAAAGACAAAGGAGCAACACTGTCATATCATTAGGGACAACACCAAGGAAGACGCATTTGTACACTACAACTAGAGGGAACGATATACATCAAGAATCTAAGGTCCTACTTGCAAATACATTGAACCTTGAAAAAAAAACCAATGGCTTTATCCCAAGCATGATCACCAAACAAAGATCAACTGACAAAAAGAGGGGGAGAAACGCCATTCCTAAAGATCATATGAGATGACCCAGAACTTCAAGGGGTCTAAGTACAGAACCCAGAGTGAGAAAATCTTTATATCTTAGAGAAAACTTTCTGAGCCAAGCATTCATGTCACTCTAAGTAAGACGGTCATCGTGATTTAGTACTTTCACTGGCTTGTCGAATATCTGGAATTCCAGTACTTCTCGATTTCCTCAGCCGTTCTTCCTGGGATTCTGCCAGCAATTAGAGTCCACCTGATGATAAATCGTATCATTTAGGCTCAGCAATTTTATCTTTGCAAAAAAGAGGAAATCTTCAATAATAAAGGGAAACCGAAAGGAAGCAACAGAGCATAGTGTCACCTTTCTCCAACCAGATTGTACATTCTGATTATAAGTGTCTCCTCATCTTCAGAGAACTCTTGCTTCGATTCTTCGCTTGTCTCTTCTGCACAAGATAACCCAAGACCAACAAGATTAATAGAACGCGATATTGTAGAAGACTACAAATTCTGAGAAGGAAAGCAAGGCCCTTGCGTGATGCAAGATTAAAGGAATGAACTTGTCCTGTTCCTGAGTAATTAACTCTGAATATAAAGTGGAAACCCACCAAAACTACGGGATTCATTCCAACAACTTCACTGAAATCTTGAAATAGGATCCGAAAGAAGGAAAGTTGTTTGATTTGATTGGTGAAAGAAGAAAACTTCATAAGCAGGTTAATTATAATTACATGCAGGGTCAAAGCTGATACATAGTCACTTAACCGTAATCATTCAGACTTAGGAACTTATATTGATGGTGGCTTTACAAGAAATCTTGAAAAAGACAGAGTACCCAGAAAGAAGATTAGTCTTTTTAACTGAAAGCCAAAAACTTTTTACTGCAAGAAAGAAGATGGATACATCTAGAGTCAAAGCTGATGCAACATAAACAGGGAAAGGAACGAGTGAGACATGGCAAATTAGCTTGTCAGAATAGTTTACCTCTAGAGTCCACGTAAGTGTCATCAGAAGAAGAATGTTCAGAATCAGCCATCAGTGAGTAGTGTCAAGTAGACTTGCAGATCTCAAGGCCTTCTCTGTCGCTGTTGTTCGAGTTCACATAAGAGAAAGAGAAGCCGAGAGGGAATTTTACTTGCTGTTGGGGCAATTTGGGGGCGCTTAAGTACTGGTGCTTATTAATAATGGATGAAACACGCCTTGGAGAAATCATGCTCCCACGGGAAGAAACGAGGGGGAAAAAAAAAAGTCGGAAATGAAAATGAAAATGCAGAGCAAAGAATGGATGGTGAAGAGGAAGAAGGAGGGAAGACTGGTAGTTGAAGCTGTGTAAGAAGCTGTGTGTGGCTCCTGGTACTGCCCAGACTCTTTTCAGGTCTGATAGGTAGTTGAATTAGTTGGACTTAGCTTTCACTTTTGGAATTCTATATTAATAATTCGTTCCTTTGGCCTTTTGCAGGGATCCACGCATTAAATAAGGGGAACGTGGAATAAAAAAGTTTCTGGATTTGGAAAAATATGCTCTGCGCAGTGTCCTGGGCTCCAATGTCCATCAAAAGCGGATTCTGCGTGCTCTTCATATCTCCACCCACTTGCAGCAAAAAGATTCACAGAACAGCCTTCACCGGATACAATTCGTGAACTCTTTTAAAATAATTGGAGAGCTTGAGGAAGTAAGAGTGACTTCGACGTAGGATAGGCAGCAAGGACAGATGGTTCTTGCATTGAAGTGGGTCACGGAGCATAGGCAACATCTGGCTTTTTGTCTGCTAGACACATGCTTTGATTTTCATTCCAGCATTTCAATTAGAGTTAGCACCGTCCAAATATCCAACTTGTACCTTATGAGTCATTTACTTTAAGTTAATATTCGTTATCACCTATTTACCTCTCGAACTATTCTCATCTTACAAAAAAAATCCCTAACTGGTATCCATGACGACGAGATCTAGCCTCCATTAAGATGTTTATGGGTCGGTACATGAGTGTTTCACATTCTACTTGTCATTCGCCAATTTAGATCCATCTTATAGTTGCACGCCACTTGTGCAATGTGTTGAAGGATATACCTATTCGTGTAATTTTTGAAGATAACAAAACTTGTTTCGAACTGTGAACATGAGTCAAACTGAAAATAGTTTGGAAGTTGTTAGACCATGGTTAGTTTGAATTGATTACACATTTTGATGTGTTTCGGTTTTCTTACAGCTAATCTTACATAGATTCAAAGAAGATAAATTCAGATGGATTTGATTTATGTGGATCTATGAAAATTTGTTAGTTGGATAAATTATCTTTATTATATGGAAACAATCGATCAACCGGAAGACGAATAATTTGAGTAAGTATTCACTTATGGAAACCACGATCTTGAATGTATGGGCGACCATGATTGATAGACTCTTATCACATTCCTTAAATGACTCGAGATTTACTGATTGATTATGTTCAATGAGTATATTGGAAGAATTCATTTGGAAAGTGCCAACGGTAAAGAATGCATGAATGAGTATATTAAGAAGACGTCTCTAGTCGTTTAAAGAAGAGTGAATGAAAAATAAATTACAAATCTGAGCTGATTGTTTCACTCGTTATTCACTGAGCGCTTACATTATATACAAAAGAGAAAGAATCATATTGGCTTTGTGAGAGTAGAAGACTCTTGATTGAGAAGCTTAGATCTTGAGATTGTATTTTTAGGTTGTCACTGCAAGAGACACGTCAAGCATACGCTAAACGTATAGTCTTATTTAATTCCGCAAAAGCATGTGTACGCACTAGCGATTTCACAATGCACATGCATTTTAATGGGATACTTAAAAGAATGGTAATTGAGGATAGATAATGGTGGGTTCGATGAATTAATTTGAGGGTAGATGTGTCATGAAGTATCAATTTAGAATGTTTTGTGAAATTAAATTATTATAGGATAAATATAATGTGCAAGTTTCAAATTTTGAATGGTAGTAATGATTTTAATTGAACTTCAAAGATGAAATAAATATTTGACTAGCATCTCACAATCAAACTGCATTTTCACTAGAAAATGTGTAGACATAATTTAACTGCATTACAATCTCTCTTTTTCCCTCAATTAGACACATGGATTTTGGCGTTTCGTGACGATTTTTGATATAGTTTAAATCGAATTCTCATTTATCGCACTCTTAATCTATCAAGCATGCCCAGTCAGTAGCTCCTTTGGTAGATCTCTCTCTAGTCCATCATTGATAGGTCCAATTTGTGGGTTTAATTCATTCATGTAAAACAATATCCACTTTCCATCATAAACATCTAAGAAAGGAAAAAAAAGAAAAACAGAGGTCGAGAGAGAGAGAGAGAGAGAGAGAGAGAGAGAGAGAGAGAGAGAGAGATGGAACAAAACAGTACACACCTCGACTGGAAATTTTCTCGTACGGTGGTTGTAATGTCTGCATCGATCAATGTGGTGATGTGGGGATATAAGCAAGAAAAAGACATGCTTTCAAACTTAGTTTAATTACATTCGCTATTGCGGGCACAATAATATTCTTCAAGATAAGTACGCGACAATTAACTAATGTCCTAGTCACCTTTCATTTGGAAAGGTGTCGGGCCCCCAATTCCTTACTAAAATCAAAGAACGATGAAGATGTTTTTAAAGATAATCAAGATTGATGACATTCCTCTTTGATTTTTAAACTAATGACGAGGTTGTTGTCAGTGTTGGAACTCAAATGACGCCGTATGCGACGGCTTAATAACGTAGGATTCAGAAGCAAGAGAGGCTAATTGTTTTTAATCGCGAATGCCTTTTGGTATTATTATATTCTTCTGAACCATGTGATCAACAGCTGCGGCTTCCTACCAATCTTGACCAGCAATTCAAAAGACGTAATTTGTTTTCGCATTGTTGTATGATCATCGATCCTAATGATGCTTTACGGACAAAAATTACCAACTCGATCTGGTTGACAATTTAGTGGTTTATGCCTTTTCACTTTTCTTAGTGTCTTGATGATGATAATTTGTGCTGAAATAGTTTATTATCATTAAAAGAGCTGATTATTGAGCATGAAAAGAGGTGATTATCGGATATGACGGAAGTTATTATTAACGTGAAGAGAAGTTGATGATTGATTATGAGAAGTGGCGATAAGGTAGCTAATCCATAAAAAAGGAGAAGAATGATACTAGGATTGTCAAAAGTTATTTACGGCACTCACTTTTATGTCAAAATTTCTCCTTGAATCACTTAAGTGTCAAATTGGCAAAAAAAAAAAGATACAATCATTTAAATGCTAATGATGAGAAATTCTGGCTAAATTATCCACGTGACTTTTTAAAGTTAAACATAAATAAGCTAAATTTAAAATAAAATAAAAAAGTAGACAAGAAGGATCACAAGCCCTTCCAGCTATTGCCGCCCCACCATTGTCAAGAAGGGTCAGCGAGGATGGGGATGGCTAGTAGGAATTTGGGGCAAAAGACCCTTGCTCAAATCAAGGTGAGGGTCGCGGCCTTCACCTAGATTGGGTAAAGGTTATCGATCCTTGCCAAACTTGCCTAAGAGTCATCATTAGTGGGCGAGCCAGCCAATGGTAGACGCCCGATGACCTCTGCTAGCCATCCTCCACCCTCTAATTTTATGTTTTTTTTAATGTTTAATGTTAATACTTTAAATATTGATTAGACTTTTTGGTGAACTAAGTTGGCTCAAAGTATTACTAAAAAAATCACATTAAATTGTCATTTTTAAATTTGATTCTTAAGTGATTCGAAAAAAAAAATTGATATTAAAGTGAGTGCCATATAAAACTTTTGACACTTATGGTGTCATTTTTTTCAAAAAATTGTGATCGGTTTTCTATAATATGACCAAATCATACATAATTGACGCACCCATTGAAGAACAACCACCTTATTTTCTTCATGACTTCTTCTTCACAACATTATTTCTTCTTATTTTTTTCACACACAAGTTTGAAATATATTATATGTGAAATTCTAAGAGAGAAACTGAGTAATTGTTGAACTTGTTTCTATGTGGCTTTGATGTATATTTTAGAAGTGTATTTGTTTTAAACCTAACGTTAATAATAGTGAGGACAAATAATACATTAAAGACTATGATCGTTCTCATGCATCAAAGTACAAAAACCAATAAACTATTATTCTATTTTCATGAATAATCAAATTTCCTCAACACGTCGCTATTACTAGTTCGTTTAGCTAGTGTTGTAAGGACACTTGTAATTTCTTTTTCTTTTTTTAATGTATGAGGGTTCACAAATTTGACTTTTGTCTGATTGGCTCGAATGCCAGATACATTTAGTAATTATTTATTATGATCGGGGACGTGCAAAGGAACCAAAAACCGTACGAAATTGGGAATCCATCCTATTCCTTGCTTCAATTTACTAGAGCTAGTGAATACACATCGAATTCTTAGTTCTAAGTGTGGAATCACCCACTCGAATCTGATCAGACCAGACTGACATACATATGTTTTAAGCTTACCTTCACTTTGACTTGTAACTTTTGAATGTATCTCTAGGTTCTATAACAATGGGCTTTAATATCAATGAAAAATCACAAAGCCAAAGTCTTTAGTGGGAAGTGCATTTGGAACATCGATAGCTAGTATTGCACTCAAATCTCAAAGTCTAGTGAGTGGTTCTCGCTACTTGAGGAAGTTTCTTATCCACGTAATCACAATCAGAAGTAGCATGTTATGAAATAAATCGCCGATCCTTCTCTATAGTTGAGTGTGATAAGTGACATTATATATATTTATTTTCTTACTATGTGTTCTATTAATTGATGAATACATTTTTATAGGGATTGGAGATCAGTTCCAAGGATTTACTTGGGACTGAACTAGATCGACGGTCTAGTTCCTAGATGGATCCAAGAAACCAACGAATGATTTTCACTTCCAAGTTTTCAGAATCAGTTCCATACTCATCTAATCATGATTAGTGGTTTGGTTTTCATTGATGGGAGATGAATAGTAATCTGATTTGAGCAGCCTCTATATGGAGAGCCTCAGAGCCATATATAGCTATAAAAATACAAACCTAATAATGGTTTTAGTAGTGGGTTAATTGGAGGAATTACATATGTCTTCTACTATGTATGATGTCATTGCGACAATTAGATGCTCCCCTCATGGACGCATCCATTCAGAAGAAGCAACTTTTAAAGAATGGAAGATTCTCATTTCTATCAAACTCCCCAACTTAATAGAAAATGATGTTTAATTAGTTTCTCTTTTCTTAAATTTATCAACTTTTCTATTGAGTTATAACTTGTATCTGCCTTACTTACTAATTTCTAAATTTACCGCCTTTTGTTTTAGAAATTACTAACCCTAATATTTAGAATGATTACTGATTTTTCTTATATTAAATTATAAGCTAGTTTTGCATAACCAACTCTTATTTGAGTTTATTGCCACTACCTATTTCTCTTTTAACAACCAATTTATATCATCTCTAACAAAGAACTTATCTTATCACTTATTTACCATGCTTAAATTTTCTAAATACTACATGAATTATCAAGTTTCTTTTGTATGACTCACGAACTTTTCTTCAATTAAATAACCAACTAATTTTGAGTTGATTCCCAGTGTTTATTTATCAACTCGTAAACTGACGTACTAATATGTTGAGTTATATCTTTATTTGTCTTGCTTATCAACTTTTAAAATTTACCAACTCTTTGTGGAAACTTTTAACCTCAATTGGAATGATTATCAGCTCTTTCTAGTTAAATTACTAACTAGTTGCATTACCACTACTTATTTCATATTTGACATAGTTACTAATGTGTATGTATTTTTATTACTAATTTCTTATATATTTATCAATATTTATTATCCTTTCTTACTCATGCCTTAAATTAACTAAGTATTTTATGAAATTACCAACCATCTTTGTGGGACTTACTAACTTTTTCTTTGATTAAATTACCGAACATTTTCGTATTCTCAACTCCACTTGGATCGTAGTAGATTTAGAACTCGTTCGACCTCAGATCTAGGCAGTTCAGAGATTGAGGACCTCCAATCAGCCTTAGTGTAAAGGTCGATCAGAGTTGGCAACGGTCGAAGGTGCGTATTTTGAAAGCCGAAGCAATCTTTGACCTTGAGTGATGGGTTTGCAGAGTTGTGAGAGAGAGAGAGAGAGAGAGAGAGAGAGAGAGAGAGAGAGAGCTGTCAATATAGCGAGGACAGAAGATGAGGTCAGTACGTGAGTACAGTTCCCTTTCTTCCGAAATGAAGCCTATCGACACGAACCCAATCAGCAAGTACCAAACACAAAACAGGACCAATCCCAACACGTTGTAATATTCAAAGCTGACCATTGAACTAGCGATTGAAGAAAATGCAAACCCTCACTATCCAGAATCAAGTTGGTGCCATCCAAGCATGACCAGACCTCCAAAGTGAAACCGAAGATGTCTTGAAAAATGAATGGAGTCCAACCCGGATTCCACCCGATGCATTCTAAATAACCCTATTTAGAAAGACCCGGAATAACCCAAAGCCAAAAGCTATATTTAAATTCAACATAACCCAATTTCAAACCGACTTGTCAACCCACTGCTTTACCACTTCTAATTGAAAAGATGTCATTCCAGTGGATCCCAAGAGCTGAAGTTGATATTCCAACCGCAGCATCTTCTGTCCATCTAATTCAAAGCTGTTATTATTATTCTGGGAGAAATCGAACTTGAATTTGTCCACCAAGTTGAATTAGTGCAGACAAATTTGACTTCCACCCCTCCAACAGTGCAAGCCAAAAATCAATCGGCTGTGTTTGTCGACATCTTTCCTCGGGGGCTGTGTGGGTGCTGATCGACAATGTGGTGGCAAGACTTATCTCTAGCAGGACCGTTCATCTTTCGAGAATTATCTTTTTAAAAGCCATGCTTGTTGTTTTTTCTTTTTTTGGTGAATAAAAAAGCCATGCTTGTTGATTTCGACAACATCAAAAGATTTTCGTGGAGGAGTTTCATGTTTCTTATTTTCCTAGTGAAGTAAACAAAAGCGCCCCCTGCCAATTTAAGCTTCAGAGACATGAATGGCATTCCCCCTCGAAGGCTTCATGGTTCAACGGAACTGTGAACTCCAACCATGTAAGGCGTGCCAATATGAGAGCCCTGAAGCACTTGCGTGTAAAGATGCAGTGTCGATCTTCCATCCAACTTAACGCAAATTTTAGTCTTAATATCGATACTGAGCAGTACTAACATTGTTGACTGTCTGGTAGGGTTTAAGAGCGTCGATCTTCCAACAGATTTAGGATTCCATACTCGTATCATCGTCATCTGCATATACATCTAACAAGAAAAAAAATGAAAGAATAATTAATACACAGTTGAAGTCATTTAATTGCATCACGGAAAGAATGCGATAGGGCAATGCTATATGTACGAATTCTCTCCTTCACTCGTCGGTGAAGCAGTCCTACTGAACTGGCCTATAACAAAAGTACAACTGTGTATGTCCCTTAGTTTCTCATATTCAATAATGGAAAAAACAATCTCCACTGTGCTGTGCTTAATTAGTCACACCTGCATCGCAACAATATATGTTCAAGCTTAAAGTTCTCGCTTATCCAGCAGTGAAAATTGCCATACATATTAAACATGTAGATTCCGGACACAGATGATTCACCCAGCAAATTAGACCTGCGTGTACATTAAATAAACTCTATTGCCATAACAAAAATATTACCCTATATGATATGCTAAATCACGTCAAGATTCTTCAATTCATTCGTCTTTATGCCCATACAAAGCTCTTAAAATGGGAAAAAAACACACATGTTACTTCATATAGTCAAAAAAATCCTTACATCAGTCTTAAACTTGGTGCTCCATGAAGTAGATAGAGTTCATCATATGGTTCCAAATGACAACGTTGTCCACACCCTCTTCAATTGACAAACTCTTAGGACAAGCTTATTTCATGATGTGCCAGACGCATCAATTCTGTTCACCATTCCGGCATCGATTCTGTTCACCAAAATAGTAATAATTCAACTCCCAATTACAAAGACTACCCGTATATTCACCTCAGAAGCCGTCGTGCCAAAGCGAGAAAGCACGACATACCTTTCCTCTTGGCTTTTCGGCGGAGATCAAGGTGGAGTACGGATTCGTCGTGAACGTTGTACTCAGCGAGCGTGCGGACACCATTCTTGAGCTCCTTGCCTGCGAAGATCAGCTTCTGCTGAGCCATAGGAATGCCTTCTTGCTCCTGTATTTTGACCTTCACGTTGTGGACCGTCTCTGAGCTGTCAACTTCGATGATTAGGGTATTGGCCGTCAGGGATTTTACGTGGATCTGTGTCTGCATGGACAAATGATAGAAACTAAAGTTGAACATCGTGTGAAATATAGGTTATCAGAACCCTGCGGAGATCGTGAAACGTTACCCCACGAGCACTGAGGGAAGAACAAGATCGAGGAGTCTCAGTCTCATTCGAACCTAAAGGGAGCAGATCTTCTTCGCCTCAGAGAGCCGTTTGCGATTGAAGGGCTCTACAGGAGATGGTGAAGAAGCCCCGTGAGCCTCGTTTCTTATGGAGCTGCAAAGTTGACCGGTCAACGGGATATGATGACACGTGTAGATGGGTTTGGGGATCCTGACGAACTTTCCACGCGGCTGCGTAGAGATATGCTGTCCCACTTTGGACTTTTGGCCCTACTCCTTCGATACACACGGCAGAGCCTCTCGAAATGGTCAAATTTTCCTTCCTTGACTTCGTCTTGCTCTATTCTGCACTGTGGAATCGGGTCTACTGACGTACGTCACTTGTGACGTAGGAGTGGTCCGTGCACATGAACAGTGTAAAGTAGCGAGGGCGCAAAGGGAGAAAAGAGAGGAAAATTTTGGCATGGTCCGGCGCAATTCACCGGGCCACTAGGGGCATTGCCACATGACGCGTGGACCTCACTTGGTATGAGATAGTAAGCAGGGCCCACCTACCAGGTGGCCCCTCTCTAGTGGCCTGGACGCACTGCGCCAGGACATCTAATATCTATTGGAAAAGAAAAGGGAAGAATAGGGAAAAGAAAAAAAGTGACGGGGAGGTAGAGGAGTGAGAAATGTATAGATGGAAATGCCACATACTAATAATTAAAATTTTAGCAATAAGTATCAAGCACCTATTTTGACTGGAACTTCTCGGAATGTAATCAAGTGTTCAATTTTGTTTTTCTCAAATTTGAGACTTAATCTCATCGTCGAAGAGGATTTCATAATTGCATTGGCAAATCTAACGGAATTGGGTCACTTCGGGTTGTTAAAGCTCACCGTGTGAAGGAGAAGACTCTGCACTATAAAGACTCACCCGGTCGATGAAGTGTTACGGACTAAATAAGTTCATCATGCGAAAAAGATTCCGAGGTTGCATTGGCAAACTTGACCAAAATGAGTCACTCCAAGCTACTTAAGCTCACTGTGTAAAAATGCTCTAGGCTAGGAAAGCTCACCGTGCAAGATCGCTTGGGGATTCTAGGTTAAAGGTTGCAATCTCTTGTGGAGACAAGCAGATTCCATGAACCCACTATTTTAAATGAGATTTCGAGGCTACAAATTGCGATTACTAATTGCGATTACTCACGATTATGAGGCTTTGAAACTACAATCTGCAATCACTAGGAGAATATATCAAACAAGTGTACTAATAGCGTAGGCATACCAGCCGGGATAATGGGCCATTTGAATAAATTTCATAAGCGACAATAGTAAAATAATATCATAGAGAAAGCATTGATTACATGAAAAAATGAAGCTAAATTCATTTGTTTGGAAAACATCCACTACCATTCATCATCGTGAAATTGACATCCTGCTCGGTCGACATCATCGATCATTAAATTCCTCAAGAGAAAAATCAATGATCTTAACTCATGAAAAGAGTTTGTTAAGTATGCCAAATGAGAACCCCTTAATAAAAAAAAAATTCTTCTCATATACTCTCAATAAATTGCTTTTGATCACATCCATTGATGTAGAAAATAAATTTGACCACTCATCATACTTTGCACTTCTAGTGTCAAAGGCTTTGATAATCATTTACATTAGATAGGGGTGATCAGCTTCCGGCTACCAGATGATTAGTTCCCCGAAAAGTCAATAAAATTACCTGTTATGTTATCATCGATTGTGGAGTCCTTTCCCCTAGTGAACCATATTCATCATCACACTTCAATTTGATTTGTTCGATTTAGTGCAACAGCATCCTTAGTTTCGCTCGCCTGCATACTCACATTGGTTCAACTTGAATTCATTACCTAGTGAGGTCCTCAATTTCTTGTCTCCGTCATCGCACACTCCGGTTGGTCTGCAAGTGCAGTGAAGAATACTCCCCATAAGCTGTGTCTTCTGTTCATCAATGCATTGGTTGTGATTCTTTTCATCTTCAGCAGATTAGAAGAATAGTTTCTAAGGTATGTATTCTTTCTTTGGGACGGTTTTAATTTTGGTCCAGGTGGTATGGTCCGGTCCACCCTCCAAGGAATTGGGAACCGGACTCCTCAAGAACCAATTCTATTTTTAGAAACCATGAATCGGACCACTACTTTGAAGAACCGGACCAACCCAACTGGTCCAGTCCGAGTGGTTCCTGGGTTGGGTGGCCCATCGTGCTTAGCCCTAACATTAGGTAAACTTGATCAATCCAAGAGGTCTTTCAAAGGACCATAACATGGGTTTGGTTATGGTTTAACAATGAATAATCATTATTGGCTAATAAATAGAATAATCATTAGTCGTTATTTCACCAGGATTTAAGTCATGAAACCTACAGACGAGATCATATAACTCTATTTTCACTTCCTCAAGCAATAGTTTTCAATGTAAAACTTGCAAATTAGTCCAAAAATCTCAATCTTGAGAAACAAATAATGCGAATTTCTTTAAAAAAATTGAATATTGAAATTTTCTGCAAGATATACAGTGATTTTCTTTGTGATGCATCTATCAACTCTTTTGTTCAAACAAAAAAGATAGACATTGAATGGCTACCAATAGGGAACTGGGAGAAGTTCCACAAAACAGAACTAAACTGAAATATATGGGATTGGAAGAAGAGCTCCCAAAAAAAAACAAAAAATTATGTCTTGCAAGAAGTCAATTCTAATTTTGATACACACATATATATACATACATATATATAAAGGAGCGAAAACAATTTTTTCTCTTAATTGCTAGCTTTTTCAACCTCAAGACGATCCCACAAAATGAAAGATTTCAATTGATTGAGGAAAGCTAGTATTATGCTTTCAGGTTTCTTACGGATTCGTATTATTTTGTATCAAGATTCAATAGATATTTCATTCTTGTATCTCATTTATCCTTTTAATCGGAGGATAAACCAGCATCACGAGGTTCGAAGTCACTTCAAATACATGCTCATGTAAACTTTAGTGCAGATTTGATCGATGTGAATAATACTTTGTTAAATATTCCGTGTTTTATTTCTCTACAAAAAATTCACATTGATATCAATATTGAAGACAATATAAGAAATACAATAAAGCAAAAAAAGCCGCAAATATCCTATTCCAACAAGGGAGAAAATAAAGAAGTACGGAGGGTTTTGCTTTCTTTCTCTGTAAACCGCCATTTTTTTATTAATAAAAAAAGGGAGCAAATTGAAAGAAAAATTCTTTTCTTGGCAGGGGAAAAAGGTTCTTGAACTCCCTCGCTTTCTACTATATCCTTTGACGGGCAACGTTTCATGCATGTTTCTCAAAGTGTGATTCATGCATAACGTAGATATAGAGTAAGCATCTTGGACTCCATTTATTTTTCTCAGAGTGTGATTCATGCATAATTTAAATATAGAGTAAGCAGTTTGGACTCCATTTATTTCACTGAAAAAATTGATTATAAAATATTTTCTAAAAATAATCTTTTTTCTAGAAATAATTATTCCTTTAAAAAATAATTTTCACTAAGCAAATTATTTATATTTATATATTTTTGTAGATAGTAAAAATATTTTTCGTTCACTTATTTTATTAAACGATATAAATAATCATTTAACAAAATTAAATAATCTATTTTCTCAAAAACAAATGGATAGATTTGTGGGTAATGAAGTGAGGATGCTAATTTTTTTTTCAAAAGGGCCCATGGATATTTTCTCTGTTTAGTTTTGTTTATGAACTTGCAAGAATCCGCTTATTGTAGTCTTTTCGTTAAGTACATTGCCAAATCACATGTACTTTCTCACGTTGTCTACCACATTAGTCTTTATTAGGTTGAATAATAATGCGTACTGTCGTGCTGTTTTCTCAAGTCTACAAATCTTATTTACCTCTCTTTTGGGCCAAATAATAAGTATATATATATATTATGCATGTATATGTGTGCTCGAGCGTGCGCCACGTGACGCTAGCATGAAAAATTTATTATTGTCCCGCCAGCTAACGTTACTATAAATTTTAACCGAAGTACTACTTTGATTGGATTTTTGAAAGTTCAAGACATAAATAAGCAAAAATAAATAAATAAATAAATAATCTCATAGAAAAATTCAAAAACTTATTAGAAAAAGTGGGATTGAATTTTAAGATTTTTAATAGTCCACAATTGCACAAAATGAAGATTTTCATAAATTGTGGAAAGCTATTATTTGTGCTTTGCTGTTTCTTACTTGTACAATTATTTTCGTGCTCGGAATATTCCACGTACTTGCAACATGATTTTGATAGAAATGGAAATCGTATATCTCATTTATTCTTTTAACTAGAGGATAAATTTGCGTTCATTTCAACTTTAGCGTAGATTTGATTGATATGAATATCATTTTGCTAATTTTTTATTTTATTTCTCCTAAAAAACTCACATCATAAAATCTTTGTGTTGCTACTCTACTAAGAAAGCAAACCGATGTCACATTTATTTTGTGGAAAAAATTATTTTTGGACATTATCTTCTAGGAAAATGACTTCTTTTTTTATTTTATTTTGTTTGGTTGAATCCTAAAGAAGATTTGGAAAGTATTTTCCATCATTTGGTATCCTCCGAAAAAATCATCAAAAATTTGTATTTTTAATTTTTTAATATTAATTATTTTAAGATATCTTTTTATACTTTATATTTTTATTTTCCTTCTTTCTTTTTAGCTGGTGGTTGACTACAAGTTATTTTCCTAGGCAAGCTCAATTGAAAAGGCAACTGCTATATCATTCTATAATTCCAAAAAGAAAGAAAGAGAATTGCGGTTGCGTAAGCATAGAAAAACTGATGATGCTGGGACAAAAGAAGAAACCCAAGAAAGCATTAGCCAATCCCACGTTGTTGCTCATACAGTGTTGCCAGGACGGAAACAATAATTTTATAGCGGTCATCAATGCCAAGATCAGAGAACCATATTGGGATTTTTGTACTCAAGTGTAGAGTTTCAAATCTAAGAGTTAATACCTAATCACATCTTGAAAAAGGTTTTCTGATTGTTTCAAAATGGAAATTAATTACTTGAATTTAAGCTTTGTTAAAAAGATTTTTTTTTCTTCATTTTACATTTTCCTAAGCAAACCAAATATTGGTAAATGACGAAAACTTTTTTTTCGCAAAACAAAGGGATCCTAAAGCCAAAGGCCAGCAAATATTCTGTTCCGACAATTGAGAAAATATGGAAGTACATAGGCTTTTGCTTTCTCTCTTTTTTAGCAGCCTTGCGTGTGTGTTTTTTCCCTCTCTTATAGGAAAATTCTTTTCTTGGTAGAGAAAAAAGTTCTTGCACACCCTTTTGGCAACCTGTGATCCATGTTGGTCAGAACGTGATTCACGCTTGGGCTGATGAAATCAGAGTAACTGAATTGAGAATTGCCTAGCAAGAACCGGACTGGCCGCTTTGGTATACTTCTAGAGAGTATCAATCCAATCCCCGATTCCTAAAAATGAAAGCAGTGGCCGCACGATTCGATTATTAGTTTCTATGAGAGTTGGACCAAAGTGGACCGGATCTGATTGGACCACCCATGTCAAACCGATTAACATTTTTTTGTATTCAGTTAACTATTGCCCAACTTTTTGTAATAAGGGTTTTGATTCTTGTTTATAATCATATTCTAGTATGCAAAAACTCTCTCTTGCTTGCATCTCGATTGGGTTCATGGCAATAAACGTGCAAACCAAAGTTTAGAGTAAAGCTTGTTAGGTAGATGACTTGAGTCTTGTCTTTTGTCATATTTTTTGTTTGAATTTTTCTGGTCTCATTGAACCATCCGCTAAACTGATTACCCCTAATTCATGCATAAGATAGAGGTAGAGTTAGCATCTCAAGATGTCATTTTTTTTTTCCTTTGTAGATATAATGACTTGAGGATCCGAACTTTTTTTTTTCAAATATTCGATACATTTTATGGATATTTTCTTCGTTAAATTTAGTGGTATTTTCAATGTTCGATAGTAGCCGGGGATATTTTCTTCTTTTATTTTAGTATATGAACTTTCAAAAATCCGATTATTATTGTCTAACCGTTGAGTATATCACCATGTCGGGGACTCCCACGTTAGTCTTTCTTGGGCTAAAGTACTAGTTTGTACTGTGATACTGTCTTCCCGAGTCAGCAAATCTTCCCCCCCCCCCCCCCCCCCCTTTCTTTTTGGCTAATAAACCCCGTGCACGCTAGCAAAAAAAAAAAAAATTCCATTATCATCACGTCAGCTAATTGTGTTATGAGGTTTAAATAGAAGGATTATATTGAATGAATTTTCGAAAGCTTAAAAACATAATCGAAGAAATTTTTTTTGGGAGATCACATTGAAGATTGAAGAAAAATTCCGGAATCACTAGAATTATTACGATTTTCTTTTCATTGAAGCAATTGAATCCTCATAGATGAGCGAATTGTAATAGTATGCCCTCAGTGAATTATATCCAAAAACTAAGTTAATAACATTTTCGAAAACTTCGACCAAAAAAAAAACATTTTCGAAAACGGTGGGATTCGCAATGAGCTTCTAGAAAAAACTTGATTCTACATTGATTCCCCAAAAAGTTATTTGATCTTTAAATTACTTTGCTTATACACAACTTATTATGCATAAGTCGTAGCATCTTCCAATGTAGTAAGCTTGTGAGAGACTATAGCCATCAGACCGTACCCGATGCACATGGATTAAACAGTTTAATTCTTGCAATTGTGAAGATTGTTCAAGACTAACTTCGGATGCCTCGTTTTTTTTTTTTACATTGTTTGTTGAAAAAAAAAATCTGGTATTCTTATTTTAGTACCTGGCATCCCTATTATATAAGAACTAAGATTTAATCCCCAAACTTTATCTTAGTGGTTCTACATTGATTCTCCATAAAGTTATTTGATCTTTAAATTACTTTGCTTATACGCAACTCGTTATGCATAAGTCGTGGCATGTTCCAATGTAGTAAGCTTGTGAGAGACTTTAGCCATCAGACCTTACCCGATGCACATGGATTGAACAGTTTAATTCTTGCAATTTTGAAGATTGTTCGAGACTAACTTTGGATGCCTCGTTTTTTTACCTTGTTTGTAGAGAAAAAATTTGGCATTCTTATTTTAGTACCTGACATCCCTATTATATAAGAACTAAGATTTAGTCCCAAAACTTTTATCTTAGTTGCTTGGCTTGGTTGGCATTGCAATCCGTCGCAATGTTTTCATCTCTGCGTTTTCCTTCTCGTCCATGAAGATGTTCTCAGTACTCTAGCATAATCAGAACTTTCAATCTCTCTCTCTCTCTCTCTCTCTCTCTCTGTGTCTGTGTGTGAAATTCTGCCATCTGTTTCTCCAATTAGAAGCTGAATAGCCAGCGAAGTAATAAGTACCAAACATGAGGAATTTGATGGAAACGAACCCAAAGACGGCGATGCCGCCGGCGACAATCGCAAGCTGCAATGTCACATTGGGCATCGTGAAGTCCCTGGGCACTCCCCACGGGATGCTCTTGCAGATCGAGCTCCTTGTCATCTTCGCCGCCCTCTTGCTCCTCTTCCTCGTCGCCTGCGGCTCGACGCGACGTCACTTCAACAGCAAAATATTCCGCGTCTTCCTTTTCGCAGCCTACACTCTCTCAACCTACATAGTCACCTTCACTCTAGGCCTCATGCAAGATGCTCCGTTGCGCAATGAATTATTCCCCCTCTGGGCAATGTTCCTGATGCTCGCCCTCGGGAGCGCCGATTCTATCTCCGCATACAGTCTCAAGGACAACGAGCAGTGGAGGAGTCACAATTGGCAGCTCTTGATCAAATCGATTTGGTTGGTCTGGTTGATGAGCTTGTACTTCCGCAGCGGGTCCAAAGCGGCAGCTGCGGTCGAGTGTCTCTTCTTCATCTTGGTGTTGAAGTCCGACGAGAAGGCTCAGGCCTTGATGGCGGCGAGCCGGCATTCTCTGGAGAGGAATACAAAAGTGGTTGCTGATTATATGAGCGGGGAGCACGAAAGATGGGACGTTATCCTTGGTGAAGTTGATCCGATGCGCATGAGAGGGTATACGTATTTGGTGAGGGGTGAAGAGGAGAGGTGGTTGAATGACATTGTTTTTGCCATCATGCGGTGTCGACGTAAGGATAAGGCCGTGCAGGCGCCGGCCTACCGGATGACATGGAAAGAAGACGAATTGATCACCATTGAAAAGGTATACCTACAAATGTCACATTGTATTTATTTCTTCTGAAACTTGATTTAACATGGATAATTTTCTCACGCTAAATAAATTTCAGAAAAAGAAATGTGCAAATTCACCTGGATTAGTTGTGAAAAGGTACACTATCCATGGTCAATGAGGTAGACGAGTTGATCACCATTGCATCGTTAATCCTTTGATTTTTCGAATTTTTCTTAACTTAGACTCAGTAAGGTTGTTCTTCTGAAAAAAGACAAAATGATCTCGATTGGTCGTGAAAAAGTACAGTAGAAATGCTGGCACCATGCATCATTAATGATATGAATGGGCAGGCTAGATCAAGATAGGAGATTCATCCTCTATGATCAACGAATCTCAATTATTGACACGTTCAGTTGATAGATTTTAAAGGTTGCGTCTTTCCCATGAATCCATGGTTGGGATTACTAAAGGACTGAATAAGAACACAAGCGAGGGTCAAGGATCCCCTTCCGTCAACTCCCAATTTTTTTTACTCAAGTTACTTCTGGGCTCTTTATCTCGGCAGGCTTCATTCTTTATACTTAGGTGATTTGATTTCATTTGGAATATTCTAAAAACCAACTCAAATTTTTTAAAGTTATTTAGACAGTAAACTTGGCAATATATTTATACTCAAGCTCAGCTATTCACTCAGGTGTGGAAGTGTGAAGGGAGGCTCTTAAGCTCAGAAGGAGACCCCGACAGCAAGCTCAAAGACATATGCCTCTCTTTTGCACTCTTCAAGCTCCTCCGTTTGAGATATGCTCACTACCCATTGCCCCAGCAGGCTCACGAGAAGACATGGAACTTGATTCGCTATGGATTACTCTCGCAAGAAGACGGTTATGAGCGAGTATTTCGAGTTGCCGAGCTTGAGCTCATGTTCCTTTTCGATTTTTTCTACACCAAGTACAGTATCATATTCCAACCTGGCTGGTTGCTCATGAAATTTATGGAGTTCACGTACGTCGTCATTGGCATCTGGGCTATGGTTTACCTCTTGAAGCACTACAAGAGACCATACAGTAATTGTCAACTCGCCACTATGCCAAATGGGTTGAGTGTCGACTTATTCGTGACCAGCATGATGATATTGTTGTTCATTATCGTGGAGATCGCACAGTTCGTCCTCATGGCTTTCTCCGAATGGGCTAAAGTAACATTGATCTGCAAGTATGTGCAGAAGAAGTCATGGCAAGAGAAGGCGTGGATGGAGAGAATGATCAGTTTCATATGTAGGGTTCAGTTGCAGAAGCCTTGGGAGCGACGGCTTCGCCAGTATTCATTCCTCGAGTCGTACACTTATAAACCTCTCTGGTTGTTGAACAACGTGATTATGGCGGCCTACTATTATCCACCTAGGGATGGCCAGCAACAAAGCAATCCGATCCAATTGCCTAAAGAAGTGAAGCAAGCAGTGTTTGATGCTCTGAAGTCGAATGGTAATTCTAAATTGGAGAATGGAAAGGCCTCACTCAGAGAAAACGTAGAGTCCCCCGACCTGTTGTGGGCGTGCAGCCTTGAGACAGATACTCAGGTCATAATGGTGTGGCACATCGCCACTGGATTCTGTCAGTACCTACTGCCGGTAGGAAAATCAGACTCATCTGAAACGCGGAAGAGCTTCCTAGTGGCAACTAGCTTGTCCAAGTATCTGGCTTACTTGGTTGCTTTCGCTCCACGGTTATTGCCTGATCATCCTTATGTTGCAGAGCACGTGTTTGATCAGGCGATCATTGAAGCCAAGGACTTCTTTCAAGGATGCGAGAGCAAGGATGACCGGGTTGCCAAGATGGAAAGGAAGGGTAGGGGCAGTTCTGCGCCTGACGAAACTGTTATCAACCGTGGTGCTCGTCTCGGGAATCAGCTCGTGAATGATATAAAGAGCAAGGACGTGATTTGGAGGATTCTGGCCAACTTCTGGGTGGAACTGATGTTGTATGTGTCTCCTTCAGACGCTGCGGTAGCACATGCAGAGCAGTTGACTAAAGGAGGCGAGTTTGTAACTCACTTGTGGGCTTTGCTATCTCACGCAGGGATCAAGAGAGATCATCCTATTTAGCCACGTAATGCACTGAAGAGAAGCAAAAGCTACTGAACTAGTCCAGAGTTTGATAGCATCAGTTGCAAGTTACTGGTGATTGCAATAATAAATGGCTGCTTATGTATGATTCATGATCTCGCACCAGTTTATTGTGCAATGTATTTGGTTGTATCACTTGCAACTCTCGCTAGCATTAAATGTAATTTTACTGCTGCTGAACGACTGCATCATATGAATTTCTCAGATATCCTGCTTCGTTTTAGTGATTGTAATCCCAGGGATGGATTCAACTAGAGGTTATTCCAAAGTAATTGCACAATACACATGTTGGATTTCCTCGAAATATCCATGAAACTTCTTTGCCGAAGATGGTTATTGTAAATAAGAATATGTGACAAAGTTTCACCTACTTATAACATTTTGCTGCGAGTAAGATTTGAGAATAAATATGTCAAACGGTTATTCCCTTTGACCTGGATGGATCTCTATTTAAAATTATTCCCGGACCACTTGATTTGCAGTGGCTTGATTTCTAGGATAAATGATTGTCGACAAGTATATAGAGTTGTCATAGCACTGACCAGATTGTTTGCAGAAGGAAGGAACGCTAGTCATTCATTTCTAAGGATCATATCGAATCAAATTGGATCAATCATCTTCTGCAAGAAAGAAGTGGCTTCTGGGACACGAGGGTTCACTTTTACGGAGGGGATGACATCTGAGATAGCAACTATCTTGCTAGCATCAGAGCTTCTCCGCAAGATTGCTAGTTTGGTAGGTAATCACCGAGAAGATGTTGCATCTGGGTGAATTTTATGACTGAAACTTCTTTGGATGGTGCAAGAGTTTGGCCAAAAGGATTCAGAAGCTGAGGAGAACTAGTGAAGGATCGACAGGAAACCAGTCAATCAGGGCACGTACTTTAAGGAGGCAATGTGTGTGGACGAACTAAGGAAATCCGTTTGGTTACACCATTTCTCAGCATGAATTTAATGACTCAAACCTGCAGAATGTGATTCTCCATGTATTTTTCATCACGGTCCAAATTGAAATTTGATAAGAGTATCACGCACCAAGATGAAATTATGTTCCTTAAGAACACTTATATAAGAAGAGAGTAATAATGACGACAAAGATGGAAAAGGGAGAAGAAAAAATGAAACCTAAAAAATTTGATAACGCCAATATAAAAGGTAGGAGGGGAAGCATTTGTCACTGGACCTATAAACTGTACTCAACCTAAGAACTTTATTGTCATCACGCCCCAGATCACCCAGTGAAACCGATAATTGGACTCGAAAACCAGGTCTCATGGTGAAATCATCCCCCTGAAAACCTCAATAGTATCGCCCATCTCGACGCTATGCCATTTGAACGACTTATCTTCATCCATCGCACTCTGGTTATGTATGAAAAAATACCCCTCCGAAGGAAGATCGAACTTGAGGCTCGGCTGCAGCTTCTCGAGCTCTTCCCTCAGAACCTTTACATTATCCCACTGGTTCACTTCCACCGCAACTTTTAGGTTGGCTTTCCACGGCAACACCATCACCATGAACTTCGGAGGCTTGATGCGCACGTCAACACTTGAATCGTCCTGAAGCTCGTATTCATATATCTGTCGATCATCTTCAAGTTCAGTTCCATCTACATATAGCTTCACCCGCTCAAGAGGGACATCTTCCAGGGACTGGACAACCTCTCTCAAGCGTTTCACAGGGTCGTTCACGTCAACTTCTATAGGGAGCAGCATTTTGGACGGCGGCGTGCCTGTGTGCAATTCAATTTTAGTGGATGGTGGTGGCTCCGGCGCAACAATGAGCTGGATGCAGGAGCGATCAAGGATGTTGCAGTCCTCGACATCGAGCTCATCGTCAAGGGCCTCATCATTGAAAACCAAAGTTTGCCTGTGGACAGGTATTCCTTGGTATTTTTCGATCTTCCCTTTGATATCCAGGACAGTATCATAGTAGCCAATTTGCATGCAGAAAGGACTTCCTTCCTGGGGCTCAAAGAAAACATCCATTTTCGAGGAAAAAACGGCGGGAAGAATGTTCTGTGATGAAGCTCAGCCTCAACGCTTATGATCCCAAGATTGAATTAATGAGACAGAAGTGGAATGAACACATATAGGGAATGAAAATCCGAGAACTATGAGTCATGATCTTAGTGTATCTGAGCCTTTTGCATGAGGCACCGCCATTTGTGTAGTTGAAGATGTTTCCATCCCATGAAGGATCTCTTCACTATTCAACGGCCCCGTGTGACACATTTCATGAACTAAACATACACTGCGAATGATGCAGCTTCATGTAATGAGTCAGTACCTCCGTTCTTTAAGATTGAGATCCGTTCGTTTCACGAAAAATACGGCATTTTGGAAAAATATTTTCCACAAAGTCATTTTTTCGAAAAATGATAATATTTTCCGGTATCCATTTGAAACTTAAAAAGAGAGAATGGAGGAAAAAAAGAGAGAGAAAGAGAGAGATTGGAGGGGGGCTAGTTGGTGGGCCCCCTTCACACGGCCACAAAGAGAGAAAAAGAGAGGGTGAACAGAGAAAAATATTGGTACATTAAGAAGGAAAAGGGGAGAGAGAGAGAGAAGAGAGAGGAGTTCGTCTCGGGAGGGAGGAGAGAGGAGAGAGAAAAGAGAAAAAGGAGCTATTACAGAACTGGAAAATGTTTTCCTTCCTTTCGGGAAAAAAAATATTTTCCTTCCTTTTTGGGAAAGGAAAACATTTTTTCCCTTTTTCAAAAGGACATTTTTCATTGATCAGAAAACATTTTCTTTGGTAAATTATTTTCCGCCCCCGAACACCTCAATTTCCTGAAAACATTTCCTAAAAGAATATATTCCACGAAATGTATAACCCCAAAGATATCATTTTTGTGAATTAGTAACTGAAATCAATACATCTGGGATCGCGTCTCTTCCTAATCGGGTCATCTTAAACCTAGCCTCAGTGAGGCTCAACTTTCTTCAAATTCGGATCGGGTTTTAAATTTGCAATAACCACGTTCGTCCTAAGATTGATCAATGTAAAATCTAGTGGATTCAAATTTATAGTAGCCAGCTTCCCATCAAATCCAATTCGAGTCGGAATGGGTTTGTAGAACGGGGTTCAAAATGTCAACAAGTGGAGTCAATTTTTTGAGTCGAATCAACTTTTATCTCACTTACACCGGAGTACCTAAATGAGAAGTCTGAAAACAAAGCATTTAACCACATAATTATGCTCTTTCTGGTTTCTTTTTTCCCTACATAGTATAATACGCTAGGAAAGTCTTACCATACTCCTATCGATCTCCTTCTCTTGCACGTTCGAAGGCAAACATTTCTCCTCAAGGCTACCGCGCTAGTTCCAATTGAAAACCAACTTGAATACATCAAAAAGTTGACCTCAAGAGCAGCTCCAAAGAAAAATCATCCGATTTAAAGTTCGATTTCTTAAGCTGGATGACTCCACCCAAGTTCATCACCACAGGTTAGTTCCTAGACAGTGAAACCAACCACTGCACTTGTCCAACCGGCACTTCAAATTGTTAGAAATCAGAATGCAGCATGGTGGAATCATGCTCGACACATAGAATAGACATAGCATCTTGAAAGGTTGAGAGAAATGTCCATGAAACTCAGGACTCTTGATAAGCGTACAACTGAACTTGACGCGGCCACACTTGACCGTACACATCTTTTTTTGTGTACCTCCGATCCCATGACCATGGCACATCTGCATCCAATGTTCAAACAACTCAGACAATGGCAACCTCGGGATGGAAAAAACTAAGACTATTTTAGTTCAGTGTGCTACCTTCTTGAGAATATGATCGAGGAGGAAGTTCGTAAGGCACCGGCAAAGGAATTATATCATGTGAGGAATCATTACCCCGGGATCTTTGCCATGCCAGTGTCACCAGCTTGGCTCTACGTACTTCAGAATTTTGAGATGATGCAGGTACATCCTTCTGACCGGTATTAAAAAAAAAAGGGAGAAGAATACATGAAATAGTTGTTTCCATTTCCCCTCAGTATTAGTCAGAAATACCAAAAACTCCATTCTGCTGCATCCTCCCTTATGAAGATACAATTACTGAAAAGGGAGGGATAAAGAAAGAGACTATAGAAGCAAGACAAGGATTTAGCTGTTACCTCCAAAGAAACCCCACTGTTTGTGCAAGAAAATATTCTACCTCGTCTTCTGATGGAAAATGGTAAAAATAGCACACCCAACTGAAAATAATACACGAGACTTTTGCTCTGTTAGAATGCTAAAGATAAATTTATGGCTACCTGAACTCCAAGAACCTAGAGGAACTGAAATGAGAAGAGGTAACACGCTGCCAGAGCATTGGATATTCTAAAATGAGCTTTTCACTTTCTGACCTACAGTACTAGCTTGAAAAAATAAATGTCTTGACACTTGTGGGATTATTTATCTTCAGATGAATTTAATCAAGACATACCTCATACGACCGAATCATCAACTGAGAGTTTTTCTTCTGAAGTGCTCCCCAGGCAGCTTTGCTGAGATTTGATGAAGTTAGCAGCAACCACCTGCTCGAGTCAAGAAAGTTCAGATATTTAGTTTGCCAGAATCGGCAACACCATTTTAGATAAGTATTGAGAACATACAGTATATGCAGAGCAAACAATGCTTACGCAAGTTTCTGACCCTTATAGCGTGTATATGTCTTTATGTGTGGCATTGCACGACTGAAACAATGAGAGATTGTATTAGCAGGAAATCAATAGTCTTTGTAAGAATAAACAGCAAAACAAGACTTAGACTAGCTTTTGTCCATTTTGCTGCTCATTAGATAGTAGCATTGAGGGCAATTTTCACCCAAGCATAAATATGTTGCCAATCTTACAGCATAACAAAGGCTAAAGATATCAAATTAGATTGAATTATGTAAGTAATCTCACAAGAGTGGTGTCGTCAATTTAAGAAAGCTATGTAGTAATCAACCGAATCAACAAAATTAGTCTAATTCTTACCAGCGACCAGTATGGCTCGCCTTCCATTTTGCCCAATACTTCTTCAAAAATTCCTTCTCCACATTCTTGAGTGGGCTTGGTATGGCATTTCCAGCTGCATAACCCTAGGCAAATACAGATAATGTAACAAAAAAGAAGAAGATATGTTAGAGTGATTCAGCAATAAATAGAGAAATCTAATGAAAAGAGAAGATCCTGATTGCCTTTGGCATACTCGATTGGAAAAAGGCAAATTCCAAACTCATCCACACTTGCTTGAAAGAAAAAAACAATCACAACATCCGAACAATGAGGTGGATTAAATTTCCGGTACATCATGATCATGAAACATCTCTGATGCGAATCAAACTACATACAGTCCACAACATATGATGCTTTTATTCAGAAAAGCTCGTCCCAGCAGTAATTATAGATGATCCTCATTAAATTTTAAGTGACCTCAAGAAAAAATAGAACTTTATCCTACTGCATGCAGCAGGTTATGTAACTTCTACAAAAATAGCAAAGTAATTGTGGATCCATCTGAACAAATCACCTAAAGCAACATTCAATAAACATATAAGATATGATGAAACACATTCCAAGCAAGACAATATACTAATTGATGCTACCTCTAAGGAGCACCGAACATCTTCCACTGTGGGCCATATAATCAATGGATCACCTAAACCAAGAGGTACTTTGTCTTCTGAGAAGCCTGATGACATTGATGATGCCAGCTCAGCCATCCACTTTTCGTCTAAAGACCCAAGGGAGGAAAACTGTATAAGCCAAAGGAAAAACAGTGGGAAAATTTTTTGGTTAAAGTCAATAAACACACTATGTGATGATGCAGGATACAAAACCAAAGGGGCACCATAGTAGTATTCACTTAATCCAAAATTAGTTCTTGACTTGTGAAGGTTTCAAAAAATTATTTGCATTCTGCTACACATGTATGTATGCACATGCAAGCAAACACGCACTCTTGCATAAAAGGAAGACATAAATGCATTTACAAGTCAAGAACTACAAGTTAAATCAAATCTTACCTGATAAACAAGAGGAGACTTCTGAAAATCTTTGTCAAAAATACACTCTTGTAGGACACTACGCAACTTCATGTGACCCCATTTTTTCAGGTTGGAACCCATGTGGTATCCAGGCACTGATGCAATTAGTCTAACCTGGAACTCAATTCATTTCGGTGTCTCATTCATCCTTAAATGAATGACAAGGGTGACAATCAAAAATGACAAAATAAAAATTAAATAGGGCATAAAGTTTGCCCACATAGATAAACAGAGAACGTACTGCTGAATCTCTATAGTCAAACTTCTTGAAGAAAGAAGGATTAACAGTGAACTTGCCAACAGCAGGTACATTAATGTTGAATTCGGGCCACTGTGATCAGTCCCACCAAGCGATAAGATAAAGGCAAGGGTTAGTCAATATTATTTGCAGTAACAGCACTGCACCAATCAAAACAGTGGATATCCACAGCATTGTTCAATGCAGAGTAACTGTGATCGAGGAAAACAATCATTCAGGTTTGAAGAGAAATCAGCATACTATTGATTAACCCTGAACTTTAAAACGACAAACTTGAGAACTAAAATTTTCAATACAATAGGCAAGAAATCAGTTGCATCATTAAAATAAAAAGGTGAGTGCAAGATTTCCAATATGCTCAAGAAGAAGCATTCCCAAATTGATTTATAATGAATGTAAGGCCATATTAAGTCGAAGGAACTGGAGGATAAACAAGCGAATATTGCAAGACAGAGTAAAATTTAAAGTTGTTCAGCCATCCTAAATTTCCTTATTAGAATAAAATATCACTCTACCGAAATTAGATTTATTTTTGTAAAGTTGACTAGAAATTTTGTCGATTGCAGACATGTTAGAAAATATAATACTAAGAACTTTTCACATTGCAAAGTCATAGAAACTTCAAATTTTCCTTTTGCATCAAAATTATCATGCAAGTTGAAATTAAGATACTTTAGGGTTGTTTATTTAACTTCCCCTAGAGTTAATCCAATTCACTATAAGTCAACTTTTAGCTCAACAATGGCACACTATCAAATGATAATAAATTCGATGGATTGTCATTGTGATTTGGTCGTACCTTCAGGGCACCAAGATAATCCACCAAATCATCTTCAAATCCACACCCTTTGCTAGCATTACTGGGGTCCTTCCAGGGAAAGTCTTGCATCCACAATCCTTGGCTCTTATTGTTCCAGTCGACATATATTAAATTGGCAGTATGTACAATGATCCGCACTCCCGTGGGATAAACAAGAATCATGGCCTTAGAATGATGTGTGCCATAAGAGATGGGAAGTGGAGGCTTGTGTAGAACCCAATTTACCGGTTTCTTTCTCTACAAAAAAAAAAAAAACAAGATCAAGACACATGAAGCATGCCCACTTTGGAAGAACTGAAGCAATCGTAATTACAGATGATGCACCTTCATATGATCCAATGTACCGTCACTCTCCCCATGAATAACCAACACATGTGGAACTTTTGCCAGTATTGGACAGGCTACATCCAGAAAAGTACAGTGAGAGAAAACTTAGAGATGCCATCTTTCAAGCTAGCATATATATCAAAGGTGTTCTGTGTCAGGATACCTAAATGCAATGGACAAGTAATACATTGAAAACACCTTCCCTATGCATTGCAAGTGTTGAAAGCTTGAATAATAGATAATTGACGACTAAAAGAGGTGACATAGAATGATCAACTGCAGATGGATCGTTTTTCATAATTAAACAAAACTGACCAGGAATCAACCAATCAATGTCCACCATGTAATTTGAAAGGATAGCAACAATAATGTCGCCCTGTATACAAAAAGGGTTATCAAGCAATGTATCAGACCCTATCCAACAGCTCAGACTGCTATGTAAAAGAACACATAACAGCACACGTAGGAATTGGCAAGCCATGGGAAGCAGCAAAAAAATATAGAGGAAAGTTGCTAAGACTGCCAGCTCATTGCTAAGCAGCAATTTTCGTCTTAATTGATAATGAAACAGTCCTTGTCACATTACATATACTTTATCCAATACTATTAGAAGATGGATGATACATGCTCTTTACATGACCATGAGTAAAATAGAGTCCTATTCACAATGAGAGCTTACAGTCAGGATTGTTACCTTTATTACATCTTCTATGGAAACACAGGATGTATTTGCCCATTGTGGAAGATCCTGCACTTGTAGAAGCCGAAAGGTACATGGCAACAATTCTTCTGGAACATGAAAGTTACGAATTGCCTCCACTTCACTGTGTCCTCTGTATGTCTGCCAACAAATCGAACACTTCAAGCTTGTAAAACCAGTGATATGTCCATCACAAACCAAAAATAATTATGTCCATGACATTTGGATAATGAGCAAAAAATGAGTTTTCGTGGAAAAACACGCAAGATACTGAATGCACTCGGGAAGAATAACATCCTAGAGACCGTACCTAGCTAGAAAGTTTTGATTTTTAAGCCTTCACAAACACATAAACATCACGCACCTGAGATTGAGAGTCCCGCATAAAAGACTGGTCTTGAACATCATTTCGTGTCCTCTTCCGACCACGATCCTCAAATGCACGCACATCATTATCCTTTCCACCATCTGAAGTCCCACTCGGATCACCTCTCAACAGTTCATACTTGAAAAAGTGATGTCCAGGGATTAACTCTATGACGCAACCAGGAACAATGTCCACCCTCTTTCCACTACCCACCCTCATCCTCTCATTCCCAGTATTAACAACGACAGGATTCGTCCCCTCCTACAACGGATTCATTCAATTCAAATTTCAGCCACATTTCATCCCGAAAACCAAATTGCCGGATTCATCAATCACCCTTTTCCACTTGGAACTTCCCAAAAGCACGATCATTTTCGTTTCAGCGCAACGAAAAGGACGCTCAGATAGAGGTGAAATTACCACGAGCAGAGAAGCGGAGCCATCGGCGGAGGCGGTTAGAGTGATGTGCTTGCGGCTCAGCCGCTTGTCCGGAAGAGAGACGGCGTTGCGGCCGATGACGTTGGGGCCTTCAGACAGAGGTATTTTGTGGCTCGAGGGGCCCTCTACGAGGGTTTTAGAGAGCGGTACCAAGTGACCAATCTGTCGCCGGTAGAATGACAACATCGGAGAGAACAAGTGTTAACGGGAATTTCGAAGAAGACAAGGAGGAAGAAGAAAGAGAAGGAGCTTACAAGAGAATGCGCCATGTTCGAGCTTCTGCGTCACGCTGGAAAGCAGACGGCGGCGAAGTTCAGAAAGCTCGCCGTGCGGGGCGGTGTCGCTTTTCTCGAAATCGGTGGCGCGAGGAGAAGCTCGTAATTTTGTCCGCACTGACTTCCTTTGTTTTATGAAAAAACTATTTTTTAAAAATAATTATTTGACAAAAAAAATAAACTTTCACCTACAAAAATATCAAGACCTAAATTATTATAGGAATGAAATCATTTTTCAGTAATTAATACAATTGATCAATTTAAGAAAATATTTTAAAATTAGTTATTTTACTCGATATAAATAGAATTTGAGAGTGAAAATATAAGTTAATCTTTATAAGTTAGTAGCTGAGCCAATTTGATCTAATAACGAAATCGTCCCAATGCGATCAATTTTAGAGTGCCTCTCACAAGAATCAATTGGACGATAAGTGAAAAATAAAGAAAATGACACAAATGATCCATGAATTTTGATCAAATATGTAACGTGGTACTTGTACTTTTTATTTGTCTATTATAGTCCTTAAACTTTAGTGTAATATACAATCTAATCCCTAAACTTTTGAATTTTTCAATATAGTCATGAACTTTATGTACATGTTAAAACTAATATCTAGACTATATAAAATTATTCAATATAGTCTTTGAAATTATATTAATGGAACTTATACACTAATTTGAACTTATATCAAAAGTTCAAGTATTAGATTGAACAAATTCTTGGCTTAGATCTTGTTTATCTAAAAACCGATTTGCCCTATTAAATTCTAATTGTTTCATCGAAAACAATTGGAAACTATTTCTAAAAATTGATTGTTTGTATCGTTTGAAATAATTAATTAATAAAAAAATATTTTTAATGCCGATAATAAATTATGTCTAATTATGTCCATGTATTATGAAAGTATTTTTCTTTTGTTAAATTTTATAAATGATACAAAAAAAAAAAGCTAACTAAAAGTGATTAGTTCAAAGTAGTTTGGTTTAGTACCTAGAACCTCGTACCTATCCTTTTGATACCTTTTTTCTACATTTTTTGGTTTATTTTTTACAACAAAATAATATGCTATTATGAGCAACTAAATGATTCAAAGTAAAAGACAAACCCCGAAAGTCCGGTTGTGGTTCGCTAGACTCTCCTGTTGATATATATTAGTTCATCAAAGCGAACATCAATAGTTTGGGGGTCCATTGGAGACTCCAAAAAAATTAGGATTTTGCTTTTTAACTTATAAAACAAGTTTCGAAATTGATTTCCAAATAAGTTATCTGATCTCGTTCTTAAATGGGGCATTTACTTAGACCCTATTTCCAAATCCGATTCAACTAATTCTTAAAATTTCGGACCTATTTCCAGACTAATTCTAACGAAAATCGATTTTTGAATTTGTTTTTTCATGTGGTTCAATATGGTTCTCAAGTAGAAGCAATCCTATCGTATACACCTAAAATGAGCGACGCCTTAATGTTATAGGATTTTCCCTTTGTCCTGATACTTTGTTTTGTCATAAATCTAAAATCATCGACTATTTCCTAGCATTAACATTTTTTTTTCTAAGCAAAGCTTCATTTAATTTTTACCAAGACATGTCCAATTATTATCCATTATTGAAGCGTCATGCTTATTTGTACATGCCACTCGATAAACATTACAATTTTCATTCCCATACTTTTATGGACGTCAGGATTTAGTCCTTTATTTGCTTAACAAATTCCAGTTTTCTTATTGTTCATTGACCAGATTTTAAGCAAAAATAATATCATCCATTTTTTTTAAAGAATGGAAAATGGTGATGGCTATTTCTAGTAAACATTATAAATTTGTGTAAGCCTTTCATGGTCAATATCACCAGATTTATTACTAATAATTGAAGATTTTTTTTTATTAAGCCACCATATGGCATGAAGTGGAGACACAAAAAGCCCTATGAGTAGGGATGAGCATGGTCCAGATTGGGTTAGTCCGGTAATCAACTCTAGGATCAAGTGTTGGTCCTCAATTTCTTGGACCGAGAACCGACCCGTTCAACTTGGGACTTAGGACCGGACTGACTCGTTGAGCTATGGGTTCAGTCCGGTTCTAGAGTTAACCTGAGATTAATAGATTTTTTTTTGGCTTATTTTTATATTCCTTAAAAAAATAAACACGCTTTTTCAAATTTCATATCAATCAATAATACAATATTTAACATCCAAATTATGAACATATCAAACATGAATATAAGAAAAGATAATAACAAAAATCCACATTTGTTAAAGTTAATAAACCATAAAAAAACAAACATGTGAAATACAATTAAACCATAAGAAGTTCAAAGCACGTAATATAAACTATTTGTTATATAACTTCATATTTTGTTCATTCTTAAGTGATGGCTTTGACTTTTGATCACCCAAAAACAAAATAAATAATACACACAATTGATATTCGCAAAAATTTTAAATTGAAATTATTTTTAGCATAATAATAGGTCATCTGATCACTTATATTCATTTATCTTTAATATGTAAACTCTTTTTATCAATAGTAATAATCTCCTCAATAAAATAACTCATATTTATTAAAAAAGAGAATACGTTCATTATATATATATAATTGAATAAACAAAATAAATGAAAAACATATCAAAATTAGGTTGATCAATTTCTCAGGTACTTCAGTTCCTCTCAAAACTAGGAACTAAACCGATGGGACCAGTCATTGATCTACAGGATTGAGAACCGAACCGACTAGTTTTGGGACTGGGAAAATTCTTTAAAAAGTTGAGTTTCTTTATGTTTTTTTTTTGAAAAATATTTGCATAAAGTTACGTAAAAATTAAAACTTCAAAAATTTAAATTGGATTCTTTTTAATTTTTTATATCTTCATTTTTAACATGAAGAATTTAATCGGTTCCATTCGGTCCTCCTAAGAACCAAGAACCAGATCGTCCGGACATCTATTTCACTTTTGGGAATCGGGAATCAGACCAACACTTCTTGGAATTGGACTCACCCTAGCCGGTCCAGGCCGATTTGAACAATTCTTGATTCGGTCAATCCAATTTGCTTACCCCTAAGCAAAAATCAAGACACGATTTAACACCTACAAATATTGAATATTCAAAACAAACTAAAAAATCACACGAGTTTGAAATTCTTAGGTCAATAACAAAAATTGAAACACACTAACTCAATTTGTGTCCATAAGGGTGAGAGCAGCAAAGCATGTGAGCTGCATTTGTGAAGTATGCCAAGAATTGCGAGCATTTTCACTAGTTAAGTTGCACTCGTGAGACGAACGACAAGCAAAATTTAGGCTAGTGAATAAAGTGAGGTGAGCAAAAAGATTTATATTTTTTTAGTAGAATTGGGATTGGATTAAGTGAATTTTCATTTTCTAATTACATAAGATATTTGTATAATAAAGTATAAGGTCAAAGGAATTAAGATTTAAATTAGACAAAAACAAATGATATACTATTTATATATTATATATAAAATATATAATACATACAATGTTGATCCGGGTTAGACCAGCCTAGAGTTTCATGATCAAATACCAACCCGCACTGTATGTGGTCTAAGAATCCAAGATTAAGGACCAACCCAGTCCTCCAATAACCCAAATCAGGACCGATTGAGTTGGGCCTCTCCAGGGTCTGTCTAGGTTTGAGCCTCTCCAGGGTTGGTCCACATTTAACCTTGGATCACTGCTCACCCCAACCTACAAGAATCAAAGTTGCAAAGGGCATATGAAAACTTCAACACGAGTTTTAAAAGTCAAGAGACAAAAAAAGGGTATAATAACGGGACGAATTTTTGAAAAGAAAAGGTATTATTGGACCTTTACAAAAACATGCTAATTACGTTTTAATGTCTTGAAACCATAATTGTTTCGATGTTTAAGCAAATGGACAATCTTTCGTCCTTTCATCGCTCTAATAAAATTTATGGACGATTCAATCCACTGGAGTAATACTAATAGACAAGCCAATGGGAATTTGAAAACAAAAAGTAGATAAATGAAGAAAACGCCATTCTATGTTTTTTTTTCTCGATAAATCATTAGAGAACATTTGAAAGTTCTTCATTGGGTTGGGGTGATCGTGTGGCTTAGGTTTTTTTATTACTTTTTTTTTTTTCAGTTTCCCTTGAGTTATTTTGTTTCTGGAGGACAATGTGCAGGTTATAAGTTATTTTCCGTTTAATTTTGGACCTCTTCTCAAAAATTGGGACTTTTCTAATAAGGGTGATCGGTTGTGGGGCAGTTCCCAATTCCTAGGGGAATCGGGAAATGGACTGATAGAACCGGTTCCCTGTTATTCGGAATCAAAAACCGGATTGGACCGGACTAGGCGGTCCGATATGATTCCTGGTCTGGTCCAGTTCCTGGATGAGTAATTAATCTTTTCGTTGAAGACTTTAATCTTCTGAATTAGGAGAAGATGCATGGACGCTGTGAGTCCCGCGATGCATCCGCACCACTCCACCGTCCAAATTCACATTCTTGCGTAGACAGTGCATAAATCATCACAAAGTCGCCACTTGGGAGCGTCGACCCAAATACATGGTCAAGAAACAGAATCACGATCCATGACAATGAACTTGTTGATGCAAAAGACTCTGAACGTAGTAAGTTAGCACGTCTGTACATCCTTTTACTAGGCCATGCCATCCAAAGTCCATGAGCTCTCACGTTCTCTTCAGCCTAAGATGCTCTACACGAAAGGTCCTGACACCACCAAATCGCATCAATTGCACGAAAGATCACAGCCTATGTCGCAGGCATGAGCTGAACAGACATCAATGCCACAATCTGGTTGACAATCATCTACGTCAAAAACGAGGTCTAGCTACCATAATCATTTTATATATGATTTTCTAATAAACAAAAATAATTTCCGTCCGGTCCGGGTGGCCGGTTCCACTCCTGGAATCGAGAACCGGATCGAAAATTCTTGGTTCCATAAATGGAACTGAGAATCGGACCATTCAATGTGGGAATCGTCCCGAACCGACCAGTTCGGGTGGTTTGTCATGCTCATCCCTACTTCCTAATTCCTCAAATTTGGGTTCTCAAGATTTAGTGAGGTCATCGAGATTGAGAAATCAATAGATTGGGTCATAATCGATTCAATTGAGGCAATTGCTGCCGTGACGGCCGAGATGGCTATATGAGTGATGGCCTTGGGCAAATCATATACGAGGCCACCTAAGGTTGGCAACTTTGAATTTTAAGGTGGTGATGCTTTGGTGCCGCCTTCATAGGAGGGCCGAGGATGGAGGAATGGATAACCATAGTGCTTGGGAACGCTAGGATAGCTCGTGCGGCTCATATCGAACCCGGTAACTATGTAAGGCAATAATGATGTGGCGACGATAATGGGTGAGTGAACTTCATCAACAAAATTTTCAAACATATTAGGGACGCAAATAATTTCCCATACAGAATTAAGATTCTACTAAAAAATAATATGAATAAGTTATTCATATTATAAGTAAATAAATGCACAATCAGTCTTACAAATTTATCGTGAAAGTGCAATTGAATAATAAAATTTTTAAAATGTGCAATTTAATTCTAAAAATTATCAATTCAATTGTAACCAAATCATTTCCTTAATTCTGTCTGATTTGACTAATGGAAAATACTGATTTTTTCCAGTTACTTCCTCTAGGCATGTGGCACCCACAAGGATCACCTTCAAAACTAAACTGTAAAAGGAGAATACTACCCTGTAGGGCACGAAGTAGGCGCCCTGCTTGCCGTCTTCATGCTTGTCGCCGTGATCACTAGTGCTTTGTTGAGCTCCCGGCCATGGCTACAAGCTTCAGGCTTGTGATCATGGCCGCTTGAGTTTAACTGAGCTCGGATATGACCATTCAAGCTTTTTGAACATCGACTTTAGAGAATGAAAGAAGATGGAGAGTAAGTTTTCATCGGTTTCGCATCAATGAAAGAAAAGCGAGTAGAGAGAGTCTAATATTCCATCTCATTTTTTTCTTATCTTTAGCTTTATTATATTTTCACTTTCATTTTTTTTCTGATAAGGCACTGATGGGTGCCACGTATTTGAGAAACTAATAAAACTCGTTTTATTAGTATTTTTCATTAGTGAAATTGGACTATGTTTGCGAAACAATTCGACTACATAAAATTCATAAATTTTAGAATTCGATTATACGTTTCGAAAGTGTTCAGACTCAATTGTACATTTACAACGATTCTTAACACTTTGAATTTGTGTAGTTCTCTCGTAAAACAAGTTTTTTGTGAATGGTAATATCGTCACAAGTCATGATTGATTTCTGTATATATTTCCAATTTGGGTTCATTGAAGTCTTGCCAATTTTGTTAGTAATCATGACATGTGTTACTTGACATGACCATTTTTGCCATCATGTATCCTTTGAACCTTCCTCAGGGAGCGTGGATAATGGGAACCCACGTCTCAATTTGGCGACTTGTCAACACGTAGAATCCACAAACCTGGAATTGAAAAGGGTTGGGTCTTGGGGGCACTCGTGATGATTGCTGCCCCAGACAGAAGATCGCAGAACTTGAAATTAGACAAGGGTCAACAACGACATGACCCGCAAACCCCCCTCCCACCACTCAACTCTTGACCACTCTCGTCTGACAGCACGCCAACTTGAACCGAAATGATGATTAGCAAACCGATCATGATCCCAGCAGCACTTCTGCTCAGCTTGAAATGGATGTCTCAATGTGACTACACTAACGAATGTTCCAACTTACATTTTTGGTTGCCCATGTGGGTTGCCGATTAACACGACTAGGTTCCGAAAAATCTAATGTCATCTTCCTTCTCTCTCTCATAATTCTTTTTTTTTTTTTGGGGTTATAGAAAGAAGATTGTATATATTACCTGAAATGATCCATGTAGAGTACACAAGTTTCATCGCAGGTAAATCAAAGCAGTGAAAAGCCCCAACATACTGTAATAAGAAAGACAAACACATAAAGCGAGGAAGATCAAGAAAGCACTAGCATGATTAGGTACATGTTTGTTTCACAAGAATGGATTTGTTAGCAAGATCATCGGCAGCCCATTACCAAATCTTGTATCTTTGTCAGTGACGAGTATATGTTGGAAATTTCTTCCCCAATAACTATGGCATTGGCAGTTGATGGTGCTTGCCTAGGTTCAATGTTCTCTGTACTATTGCCATACAAAGACAACCAAAATAAGTTGAACAAACACGAATTTTAGGTATGGAAGAGCAAATCAATGTGATCGTATTGAGGTGCTAAAACTCTTGCGCTTATCACTGAAAGTGGAGGCAAAGAACCTATACACAGACAAAGCATAAGGGTTTGGATCCTCAAAAGCATATTTATTAAATTATCATAGATAGATCGGGAGAGTTCAAATTGTCAAATCTAGAACTAGACCGTAAGAAGAGAACTTCTATATAAAAATCAAGAACAGTAAAACACAACTAGAATTACAGAGGAGAGGGTGAGATTAGAACAACTTTGCCCCCATAGTTGAAGTTTGAAAAAGATGATGGAGAGAGAAGGACTTATCAACTACCCAGTTGTATTCTATTTAGCACATCCTAAATAACTGAACTCGCCTAGCTAATTATCAATCTATCTAGATAACAAATCTATCCCTCACAAATTTTTTTCATGTTTCACTTTCCTCTCTTTCTCCAAGGTAGTCCGGCGAGTTAGAGAGTGGGGGCGTTGATGTATCTAATGCTGTAATTCAGGAGATTGTAATTATTTTACTCATTAGAGCTTTCAAATTATCCCTTCATTGCCTAATAAAATGGCAAAAAGTAAGGCCGTATTCATCATCGAACACATCTCTTACCGCCCCATTTCATTTGTTAACGACGAATTTTCTTCTCATTGCATGACCATCGAATTTCGAGCATGCCCGTGGCGCGTTGCCAAAACTATGGAATACCTAACAACTCTCTAATGCCATCAAACAATGATACAACTTTTCCCGTGACTTATTAGAAGCCCAATAAATTATGCGGGGGAACAAGATGCGCTGCATGTCGTTAGGTAGAAGGACAAGAGGTACAACATGGAAGAGAGCTCAAACATTGCCGTATTAAAACCGAGAGGTGATGGTGCTTGTGGACAGAAACATCACATGCTTTTTGTATATTGTGATATCATCCCACATGAACAAAGTTAATTGAGATTCTCTCTCATTGTCCCCTCTTAGATCATGCGAAAACATAGCCTTTGGCAAGTCTGATATTTCTGTCAAGGGAAGGGGACATGTTTTATCATTTGAAATTGTGAGATTTATGGAACAATGACCAAGTGTTTTGTACGTTCAAAGTATTAGATTGAAGGTGTGTGATATCATATTTAAGTAATTTAACATAATCTATATGCTAACTAAAATTTGCTTTTGGGTATATGAATGTATAAGCTCTTTTTTTTTTCAAGTTAAAAGGTTGGACTATGCTATCGACACAAGGATACGAGAGAAGCAATTCCGAAGATATTTACTATCCTTTGAATCATCTGAATGAGATTCCGAGTTGTTGATTAATCTATAAGTTTTTTTTTAAACTAAAAAAGGGTGATTAAGAGCGATCATTTGTGCCCCTTAACCGTTCTATTAGGAGAAGAGCTGGGTTAGCCTACTTCATGCCATGATCGAACCGACGTCTCAAACGAATTAACCGACATCTCAAACAAATTAAGGCTTCCTAGAGTTGAGAATCGATTGAGAGATCTCGGACTCATGACTTGGGGATCTTACCCCAATGTTATCACTTCAAGTGTGTCGTCTCGTTCACCGGATCACAACATCTATCCTTCATATAACACACTTCATTGCGCTAAAATCAAAATAGCCACCACTTTAAGCAACATAAAAGAAAACAAAATGGAGGGGGGAGAGAGAAAGATGGGCGTCCATGGTGGCCGCCACAGCCGTGAGCTCAAGCTCTAAACTCATGGATATGGTTGTTCAAGCTCAAGCTAGTGAACGTCATAACCACTCATAATGGCCATGTTGGCACGATCTTTTTGAACTACAAAGCTCAAGGCCGTCATGGCCACTTAAACTTTGAGCTCGCCGTGAGTGGGCATAGGCAAATGAGTTTCGTGTCGTGAAGCGTGAGACCATAGCCACTTGATTTGAGCTTGTGGTGGTGATCATGAGTATATACTAATTATAACCTTCTTAGTTAATGAGTATTTTGTTGGTTTGTTTACGTTTATTGCTTTCCTCATTTGATTTTTATTGTATTCACATAGAAAGAATCTCACCATAAATGATATTTCTTTCCAAATTTCTTAAGGATTTCAGATAAACAATTTAATTGGTTTTCTCAAGTAGGTAGAGAAGGCGCCATCTCTTTTAAAAAAGAGACAGTGCCGTTACTATATAATTTCTCTTTTAAATATTAAATGTAAAATAATTGGGCATGCGTATCACTCGTCCAATATGACATACCAAGTTAGATCATATCAATTATGGAATAGATATATAACATACTTTCTCCATCCTACATTTTATTGAGGGTAAGTGAAAGTGAAGTTGAAGTGAAATTATAAAGGGGAGGGGGCAAATATAAGGTTTGATTTTCTTCGATTTGTGACTTTTTCAATAACACAATTCATAGATATGTCTCAGACGAATCATTTATGAATATTACTAACTCAATCTAAAATACACAGTCGTTAACTGCATGCTCCAGGGATGCCTATATCGATCTTCCACTAGATAAATTCATGCGAATGGAAACATGTGCATCGTTTAGGCACACAAGATGCATCGGTTTAGATTTTTACGCGATTACAAAAACATGTGGTAAATCAAGATTTGAAATGCAGACGTCGCTTCCAAAGAGATTCTTCTGGTGGGCATCAATCCATTAGAGGATTGAAATGATTCATCAAAAAAGTAACTTTCACAGTTGAAAATCCTGACGTGTGAAATAGTGAAATCACAGTGAAACCTAAGTCATGGAAACTTCTTTTAGAAGTCAGAACATGTTGTATGGGTATGTGGAATAAAGCCAATAACACTGAAGTGATGTCCCCATTCTCTTTCACAACAACCCACGTTTTATGGGAAATTTCAATATAGTAATTCTGATTGATTGTCTTAGGAAATCACTGCGGTGGCGGTTTAGTCATCGCTAACCATCCTATATAGAACACCATCATATTAACAATTTTCGGTAAAAATTGATTTGAATAATTACATTAAAATTCCGTGCAAGATTTATGAGTAAATTGACCAAATTAAAAAAAAAGTCTAAATTAATATTAGTACAATAAGGTTATAATTGATGGGATAGTTTCCTAGCGTTTTAATAGTGAAAATATTGATGACACATAGTGTAATATTTTAGTAGGAGATTCATGTAAAAAAAAACACCTGTTAAAAGCTTGCCTATATAAGGGTTTATACGTTTTTTGTATGCATTTGATTTCCTTAATTTATAAGTTTAATCTTTCGGGTTGAACATTTTGATGATATCAAAACCTACACGCGAGATTCGTCTAGTGATTGAGCATATGCATTGTCACTATGGAAAAAAGCTTAACAAAAAAAAAAAAAAAAGAGGAGGAAAAATAACAAATTAGAAAAGTTGAACCTCAGGAGTCTCCAAAGCCGTTAGCGTCACGGATTTTGCTAGTGCTATCTTGTCAATGTGGTGTAGAGAAAAGGATGCGTGTGGGCGACGCCATGATTTCATAATCCACTAATTAATGGAATTTAACCCTTGACTATATTGCATTTCACCACAAATTACCCTCCCTCATTGGATATTCTACTAATCACCGGCATAGTAAAACTCCATGTTGCGCAATTAATTGTGTGATCAATCATCGATTCATTGATTATGACATGGATATTGACCCAATTGAAAATTTTCATGATGGTATGTGGTGAAAGCGGCAGGGTAAGGCATGTTCGATGGTTCTTCTTCTTTTTCTTTTTATAATCTTTTTGGATTTAGTGTGGTTATTGCTTGTAATTTCAAAGTGCGAGAGATGTCATATTTATTTCGGGGGGAAGGTTTGAGAGTTGTCAATCCTTTTTCAATGCACTTCGAATTTGACTATTCTAGTTCTTCTCCTCCTTCGCCCATGGATATGGAAAAGGTAGCTGAATCGCATAAATTTCTTAGGTCTTTCTTCCACTCTTGATATCGGAATACCTTCACAGACGAAATTATATAGAGGGAGCCCTAATTTGAGCACGTAAATATATCAAGTTGGACTCATCTTCATTAAAATATTTAAGATAATGAGTTATACACTAATTATAATATATCAATTCATTCGCATTACATCATACCCCGAATGTTGGACTTCTTTCGCCTAAAACCTACAGACATCTATCTTAGCAAATTCATCCTTCACATATGACCCACATTTGATAGGCCCACTCTTTATGACAGAGCGAGAAATAATAGTTATATCCACTCATGTGAATTTCAATGAAATTCTAGGTCATAAAGGATATTTCTCTTTAAACTGCTATGTGATGTGTAATTTTAACTTCAATTGTTCCAAAAAAAGCTATATTTCTATCCAAAAGGACATAAACAGACACATGTACATTCGCAGAAAGAAGAAACATCTCAGTCGAATCAAGTTTGGAACCCTTTCTCAAGGGTGCTGCTTGCTTTCTCTCAGCCATTAGTGGCTTATATAGTAATCGGCATTCCTACGTGCTTCTCCTTGCTCCCCTACTTAAGAATCCAAAGGTCACCTTTGGATGTTGTCATGACGCTTTGGTTATAAAGGTTGCCCGGGTCTAGGTTTATGGATGGATTCAATCAACGAAAGTCCCTCAAACTCAATCAATATCAACAAGATGTCGTGACCGCTGAGGCTTAGCTTCTATTTTAATCTCCTTGGCTCAACTAAGTTTAGCAGGAAGCCGGGGGACGCCATTCAACACCTGGATTAGGGAATCACATCCATTTTTTTCTTGAGATATTCTGCACAGGCAGATCCATAGCCTAGCTTATCTAAACCATGAGCTTTCATACAATTTATTGGGAAACGCTGTAGGAACAAAATAATTTCGACCGAGAAAATCATCTAGAGGAAGCTCAAATATGATATTATTAATATAATTAATTGGACTCACTTCACACAAAAACTTAAGCCAATGAGTTATAACTTAAGTAGGATATATTAATTCACTCGCATCACACCGCATTCCCGATATTATACTTCTTTGACCTAATATCCTCAAACGTACACCTTAATTATACTGTTGCTCTTTCCTTATTTAACAGATATTGTCGTTTCTGGAAGAGTAATCAAATATATTTTGGGACAACAGCTTGGCAACCTGCAGTTGCTTTTAAGGACAATACAATGCAAGTGAAGGTTCTTTGGCACAGAAGATACATGAGGGTGTGTGTGTGGGTGTACCTCCAAGTCTTTCATCATTTAAAGCCTTGCACATGCATATTCATGCCTTTTCCACCTCAATTCTATTGTTCTTTCCCTTTCACATGAAAATTTCATCAATATTATCTCGACATGAAATCCTCACCATTTTGACATGCATGTGACATTCGATGTTGCCACGTACGTGCCGACATGGACTCAGAGGTTAAGGCTCCACGGTCGGGTCGGGTCCAGCATCAATCATGTGCCCTGTTTCAGACAACCACACTTGCACTGAGAGAGAGAGAGAGAGAGAGAGAGAGAGAGAGAGAGAGAGAGAGAGAGAGAGAGAGAGAGACTGTACTCTCTTCATTGATGAGTTGACATCCTTTCGACTTACTGGTGCTCATTCAGCCAAGTCTCTCCCGAACCAACACTACATCTGATACGTTCCTACTAGCCAGATTCCATGCTCTTTGATGGTGAGTCCGCGACAGTCTATTTAATGAGGTTGACTGATTAGAGAAATGATGATGAAAGATAGAATGGTTTGAAACTTAAGTGATAAAAGAACAGAAGTTATGAACTAATGAAGATGAAACGTGTGGGAACAAACCCTAATAACATGTTTCATAAATCAAACTAGAATTTGTTGTTGTAGCTCGTTGGTTGAGATTTAGCTTATGATTTTGTGGTCATGCCAAACACCATGAGCTAAAATATGATCATCTGCATGTGTTAGTGGGGCATAAGAAAAAATATCACATAGGATAATTCGTTGGAGATGAAGTTGTAAGATTTTGTAGGATTGCTATCAATTATCCTAAAGGTTTTAGTTATTAGATTAAGGTGGGTTTCATATTTAAGTATTCTGACACTCTTAATCAAGCGTAGGCTAGACGTTGACCTTAGACTAAAACGTGAAGATATGTAATTGGGGAGACAAATATGGGTCTAGAAGATTTGTCATTACCAACTATTTTAAAAGTTTAAACTATTAGATGGGGATGTTGTTTATTATATAAATATTTTAGGGATCGGTAATATATTTAGTTGACTTATAAATCGATGGTTGAGAGGAAGTAGATAATGCCAAACATCTTGATGGGCTGAGGTGTAGACTCCCTTAAGGTAATCTCTTCAAGATGAGGCATCGAATTTCTATCTCAACTTCTACCATATTCCAGGGGGAGATAAGAGTTTTAAATGAAACAAGACTTGATGTAAATATCTATACATATTTATGTGAAAATTTATTCCTCTTTGTCAAGTCTAATATAACGCCATTAGTTTTTATAATTTGGTGAGAGGAAGTAGTTATTCTATTGAGATGGCTCATAATACAATGGCTTAGTACTTCAACAAAAGGTGGATCCAACTAAATTTATTGATGACATCATAGAAGGTCTCCCTTTGAGTGATTTACATAAAATGAGATATAAGGTTCTTATTTGGACACTGTCATATTTTGCGGATGATGATAAACAAGTTATGAACAACTTACCCAATGAAAAAAAAGAGCGATTATTTTTCTTTGTCAAGTGCAGCATATAATCCCACTGATTGTTAATGAACGATTGGCTTTTCCTAATGGACTAAATCCATATATTCTCCATAGTCTTAGCACTACACCTAACATTGAATTGATGGGCTCTTTCAACTTCCAACTTCACTTGGTTCTCATTCCTCCATCGCTTCTGTCTCATTCTCTCTTTATCAATATGACAATCTCTATCCATAAATGGAAAACTAAGATTTAGTCTTCCCTTCCTTACGCAGGCTTGAATAAGCATGAAAAATGCAAAATCTTAGAAAAACATTTCTCTGATGGGTTTGAAAGACACGTGTTCTTCTCATGAGCAAGCAAATATTGATGCATCCCATGTGTAAGTCCATTTCATCTTAGTCATTTAATCGTGTTGATCCAATGTAAGACTCTCGTGATTTGATAATTATGATGAAGTGGACTCACGTGCTATATATAAGAATTTTTCCGTATAAGCATAGCCTCTTGTTCCATTATAGATATCTCTCTCGCTTCCAAACTCAGAGGACTATATACATACACATCCACACTCTCTCTCTCTCTCTCTCTCTCTCTCTCTCTCTCTCTCTCTCTCTCTCTCTCCCTCTCTCTCTTCCCCACTTCAACTTTCAAGTCACTCCCATAAAAGAAGTACTCATTCTTTCCCTCCAGTATGCGAGTGTTCCTTCTCTTCATTTTCTTTATTTTGACGTCTCCGTGCGTCGGCATGCAGGTTACTATCTCCAGCTTTTCTCATGTATTCTTGGCATTATCAACAGGCACAAAATAATCCTCAACTGAAATAGCTTTTTATTTGTTCATTTACTTCTGGGTTATCGCAGAACTGAAGGTAAAAGGAGACAAGCCATGGTGCAGGTTGTAAACTTGATCGAGACTCTGAGCCATGTAAGAGAAAGCAACCCAAATATTTCTTCATCTTTTAATTTGTTGAGCATACTATATAGTTCTTGCTAATACAGTATTGGCATATTATTATATTCATCACAGACATGTGTGCTGCTGGATTCCACCTTTTAATGCTTTTCCAGAACTTTTAGGTCAACGTGAAAAAGCGCATGACATTCTAATCTCAAAATGTGGACGAATGAGATATTTGTTATGTAAGTTATAGAACTTATTTTTCATATTATTATTTGTTATATACGTTTCTTTCTTTTATATACTCTTGCTATACAATGATATGTTCCCCTGGAGGACTTTCGACTAATATAATAAGACACGAGAATTAATTTGATTAACTTGGCTGGGGTTGCATGACCAATGAGGTCAGGAATTTGGAGGTTCCATGAAAATTAGTTCAGATAAGTACAAATTTGAAGTCTGCATAAGTCAACATGTTAACATCTTTTTCATTTTTTTTATTAATCAGGAGGTCTGGGTTTTGATCTTTCTACCCTTTTCAATCTACATCATAGACGTGCCCAAAATAAGATGGGGCGGTTGGAAAAGATATGGTAAGGAGAGTGAAAGAGGGTTGAGTGAAATGAATTGGACAAAGGCAAGATTAAATGAAAAATACAGGACATTTATTCAATCAGTGGGCTCTGATAAGACATTTATATTCCATACATGACATGATCACAAGTCTATTCATATGACTTCTGAGCTAGAAAAAATTGTTCATTGATATGACGAGCCTGACAAGCTCTGTCGATTTGATCTATCTAAACTCAATTGCATTCTTAGTTAAATAAAAGGAAAGCTAGAATAATAACATGATTTTTTCCTTCTTAAACCCTTGATGATGGTAAATCATAGCCCAACAACAAGTTTAGAGTACATCTATAAATCTAATTGAGAGGATTTATCTCTTTGAACTATTCTTCGAAAGGGAAGTTTTTGATGCCATGTTTACAGCAGATAATAAGGTATTACCGCACATCTAAAAGTTTCTTCAGTTTCATACCTTTCTTGAAATGTAATTAGAAATGAGAATGTTCAATTGATAGATGATGATAAATTTTTCTGGTGCCTAATCACACAGAAAGCTTTTTAGACATTGAGGGCCCATTAGTGTCCAAGTAGGTTGGACAAACACCAAAAGATCGGCATCAACTTTCCTGCATTTTCTTTTCAAATTTTCACTTACTGAACAGAGGAAATCAGCCCCAACTTGAGTGTGTGGATATTGTCTGTCTGAGGACCTTCTAATCATGCTCAATAATTGAAAGGGTTCTTGGCCCCTTTTGACCCACCGAAAAAGTGATATTCAGCGTCTCTGAATTTAATGTTGGAGAGCGACAGAAATCGAAATAGGAGTTAATATAACCTGCATCGTGATGTACGGTCACCTGGGGGGATGAATAAAGTAAGTCATAGCCAGCCAAAAGACAAGGGTAACTGCGAGATAAATGTGATGGGCCAGCGAGCATCGTCTGTGCTGAAGCTTCTGATACGGTTCTAAAATTTAAAGCATATCATGTAGTTCCTTCCATGTCCGCCTTTGTCGACATGAAAGAGACGATAACGTTAGTCACGATGAATATGTGATGGAGGAGCCAATTGAAATATTCGGTGCCTAGTTCTGCAATTTTTTTGAATTGGAAGAGTGCCATTTAGTCTGTCAAATTAAGTTTAGCGGGAAAAACAGATTCCCCTTGCTTTAGCGTCATTCTTCACTTGAAAGTTGAACCTGGCATGAGAAGCACAACAATGTGAGACGCATCTGAAGATGAGAATATACCGCTTGAGTGATGCTTTTCTATGCTCTATGTTTGCACCTCCGTGTTGGTTATCTATTCTCCCTCCCAGGCAAAAATTTAAATGGCCCCTAGATCGTCGAAACACTCTATTTTATTAGAAGTTAACAAGCGTCTTTATACAGAGGAGATTGCCGATTTGGATTAGGGTTCCTACAGATTTCTTGTTTAGTCAGACAAGTGTCATGTTTTGAATGAAGGGTCATCTTATGAGTGAATGAGTACAAGAGCTTCCAAGTTTTTTTTCCAATCACTCCGTGTCAGTATGAAATAGGTGGACCCAACGATTGGTAACTCAAGAATTATCTGAATTTCTACCACGTCTCATTGTCCAATATAGCTTCGCATAATATTGACTTTTCAATTGTGTTTAACCGCACTTGATATAAAAAGACTAACCCCAATGTCCAATTGATAATGACGGCTGAAACTAAAACTTTTGACAGGTAGAGGCTTCGAAGATAACCAATGCCAAGGCGTAATTGGTAACGCTAGCCCAGCCTAATACCAATATTTCACATGGTCCAAAGTTTGTGACGACATTTGAGAAGTACCATTCTTCTTATATTCTGGTTCAGAATTGTTATCTCACTGTTTCTTCCATGATATGAATATGCCTCCTCATAACATTTTTTTATATTTAAATTATGACCTGCTAGTACATAGATGTAGCTTTGAGAAGCAAGAAAAACAAGGGGACTATTGATATCTTCAATATATCAAGCGAAAAAAAGACACAAATCAATCCACTTTGTCTTAACAGTCCAAATAAACCTTGAGAAGAGAAAGGAATTCCACATAATGTTTTCATCGACGACAACATTTTCACGCGGTGTTCCAATCTCTTTCGCTTTGTCTCAATCCCACGAAAGAAAGTCCCAAAAGGAAGAAAACCGTAAGTCGCCCTCTTCATGTACCTTGTATATATAACCGAAGACATCCATCTGCCTTTGTCTTTCAGCCTCTAACCATGGACTCATCGGACCCGCCATTTCAAGAAACTTACAAGACCCTCTTCAAGAAGTTAGCCGACAAAGGCTCGACAGCACCCATCGTCGTCGAGGAGCGCAACCTCCCCGTGATCGACCTCAGCCGGCTCAGCCTCGGCGAGGAGGAGAGACGCCAGTGCAAGTCGGAGATCACGAGGGCCTCGCGGGAGTGGGGGTTTTTCCAAGTGCTGAACCATGGGATTTCACGAGAGATCTTGGGGAAAATGAGGGAGGAACAGGTCAAGGTGTTCCGAGAGCCGTTCGAGAAGAAGGCTAGAGAGGACAAGTGTCTGGATTTCTCAGCGGGGAGTTATCGGTGGGGGACTCCTTCGGCGACGTGCTTGGGGCAGTTGTCGTGGTCCGAGGCTTTCCATGTCCCCTTGAGTGACATCATCTCCGGCACAAGAGGCTGCAATAGCTCTCTCAGGTAAAAATCACAACCAATTTATCACCGTGCTTTGTTAAATGGTTTTTTCACACAGTACTTAGTTGAGGTTCTCTTTCTTAGAATTCTTCCATTTCTAGCTCTTAGCTACTTGCGTTTGCATTTTAGTCTATCTTTTCATGTCCAACATTAGTATATATATATTGAGATAATATCTAGGAACGTTAACATTATTTAACTAAACCCACTATGACGAGGGCTACAAATTTACTGGCAAATTTGTAGAATATTTGTAATACTTCTACATCTATAGAATTGTCCGACTATAGATTGGTTAATCCTAGTCTACATGAGTTGTGTTGCTCTTATTGAGTCAGGTCCAAGCAGATTGAAACCCCAGACAAGGAAAATAAGATAAAAATTAACTTGAAGACTAAAAGAAATGTCAATATATTTTCACATGCTGAGATTGAGATAAGAGATCATCATCTCTTTATCCTACCCTATTGATTGTTATCATATCCGAACATCGGTGAATATCGATTACGGATAGGTAGACAACACTGAAAAAGTCAAATTTCATTGGCAAAGCAAGTACGTGGCATGAGGGTTTTTGTCATAAACACAGCCACATTCATTCTAATACATTAGGAAACGATATAATTATACAAATGTCAGGATCCCCCTTTATGTCCTATCACCCTGTAATGCTAACTATGGACACATGAGTTAGGAATAATAAGCCACATGACCTAAGCATGCCAGTGCAGCACAGCCCTTGAACTAGCAAGAAATGGCATTTGCCCAATGAAAAGCCATTAGAGAGGAAAATAATATGGCCAAGTTTTTCATTCTTTGTAGATCCCAAAGCATCCATAATACTGGCACACCATCATAAAGAATGTACGTGATGTAAAATTTTGCATGCATGGCCTCTTGTCACCTCGTCATGTGAGCTTCGGAAGTATGATCAGCTGGCAATCTGCCACGCTCGTACCCAGACATGACGTGGCCTACAAATGCACCTCATCTTTCTTCATATATTCTTGACAATTTTTTTTTTTGGGGGGGGGGGGGGGGGGGTGCGCAAGTCTATCTTGACCCACGGATAAAGAAAAGAAGAGTAAACACTTTCTGGTCGTGACATCTTGTGTAGATTCGGAAAGCTGTGCACGCGTTTCATTAAGTAGAAATAGGTTTTCTTATGATTAAAGGTACTATTTCATCGAGCGTGGGCGAAGCCAAAATGGACGAAAGCAGAAAAAGTTGCAGGCTAATATAATTAATTTTCACCCCTTATAATTCTAGAACTTCCCAGATTTACATGTAAATAACATGAGAAGTCATTTGGCTTAAAATGTTTTTTTTTTCACATATAACTACTGAATATTATAGCTTCTTCTATAATTATTTGTTTACTGATTATGTGTATCGACTGTATGTAAATGCCATACAAATGCAATCTACCTTGTACCTTGTCGGTTCGAAACCTTGGGATTCTTCAACTTATCCTCTGAGCTTTGATACCCACCAATCATGCCAGGTTAGGGGATTTTCTCACTCCTTTTATGTGTAATGGTCAATCAAATCATAACCCCAATCAGCATTGACCGCGAGACCAATTCAGCTTGTTTAAATGCCGGGTCTATGCAAATGATCAATTAGTCCATTCATTATTTCATGAATGAGTCAGATTTAGACATAAGTTAGTAGGGGAAAATACATAGTAAGTCCTAAAACTTATGTACAAAATGTAATCAAGGAACCCTTTAGTTGGTTCAATTAAAGTCTAAACCTTTATAAAAAAGTGCAACTGCATCTTAAACTTTGCAATTAGTTCAATTCTTCCTTTATGGTATGTTCATTTTCTTACGAAAAACAAGTGCATTAGGTCACATGAGCGTCCTACTTTAACATGACATCACTTGATGTGGCATGAAATGGGGCATGCACGTGCACGCATGAAGATCAACCAAGCTTCCACTCTTTCTCTATAAAATATTTTGTTGACGCTACTTATCCTTCTTCACTTGAACTGAAACCTTATGTGTACTGTAGGAATGTTTGCATTTGATGGCCTAAACTTTCAAGCTCGTTCATGTTTGGTCATTTCCCACGTTGTCCTACCACTACTCGTCTTTTGTACTTCCATTTTAAATTTGCTTGAGGGGTTATGAATCTTTGTCACCAGCTCGACAATGGAACAATTTGCTGGAACTGTATCAAAGCTAGCACAGAAACTAGCAGAAATCTTAGCAGAAGAACTGGGCCACAAATCGACCTTCTTCATGGAGAATTGCCTGCCAAGCACTTGCTACTTGAGAATGAACAGATACCCACCATGTCCAATCTCACCCGAAGTGTTCGGACTGATGCCACACACCGACAGCGACTTCCTCACGATCCTGCATCAAGACGAGGTGGGGGGTCTGCAACTGGTCATAGATGGGGAGTGGATCGCTGTTAAACCCAACCCTGATGCTCTCATCATCAATATCGGCGACTTATTTCAGGTACATGTATGTTCTTTCTTGCACTTGCTTTCGGTCAATAGCACCTTTGACTGCTGTATTTTTGAAAAGCACCGCTGCACTTAGGTCATGCCAAACAGATTCTCTTCATCAAGGACCCGTTATGTCGGTAGAACCCCGTGAGTTCGATTGTAGTGCTGTTGATTAGGATATGCTTTCTGTATGGCTTGTGTCGGCAAACCCTTTGTCGTTTGCTAGCTATCTTTCTGCTCTTGAAAGTATCTATTTCTTGGCGGGTCATCATTGCATGCATCTTGATGAAGGAGCATCTACACACGCTCGTTTCAGGCATGGAGCAATGACGCATACAAAAGCGTTCAGCACCGGGTGGTGACCAACTCGAAACGGGAGCGATACTCGACCGCATATTTCTTCTGTCCATCGTACGATGCGGTGATCGAGAGCTGCAACCGGCCTCCTGTCTATAGGAGCTTCAGCTTTAGAGAATTCAGACGACAGGTCCAAGAAGATGTACAAACGCTGGGTCATAAGGTCGGGCTTCCCCGATTTATCGTGTAAAAGCTGATGAAATTTTTTGTGTCTAGATGTTGTCTTCATGAGTCCATGAGCTAGTTGGCTAGTTCGTGATGATCATTAAGAAAGTATACAGAGGAGAGGTACGGAATGAAAAAAAAAAAGGAAGAAAAAACATGGAGAGAGTTGTATATGTTCACTTGGAAGTTTAAGAAAATTTAGGGAGCTAGAGGACAATTAGCTTATGGTTTTTAGCAAAAGTTTGATATTGGTTTGAGAGTCCAAAATCTGTCTATGTATCATTAATCGACTGTGCAAGGAACTAGGGTTTCGCAATTCAATAATCTAGCTTTTTTCAAATTTTTTCTTATTGGATTGTATGATGCAAACTTTTGTTACTTTTATTTTAGTTAAGGGGAGTATATTCAAAACCTTCATGAAGAAGGTCGCATGCCGAAAATTGCCAAGAAAAGAAGGGCGATCCATATAAAATCGGGCAATTAAAAATGCCTTAAAAAAAGATTCGATTTTCAAAATAATATTTAAACACATCACCAAAAATAATCGATAAGCATTCAGATTCCTCATCGTCATAATAAGGAGAGAGAGAGAGAGAGAGAGAGAGAGAGAGAGAGAGAGAGAGAGAGAGAGAGAGAGAGAGAGAGAGAGAGGAAACTCTATCAAGCTTATCATTCAATATCTTTCACTTCAATTTGCATCATTGAAAGGAAAATCAATCACCTTGTACGTAATTAAGCAATTGATCGATTACCACATAGTCACTTAATTGATCGCAGAATAATAAGAATAAATTTCAATGATGTAAAAATTTCACTTGATTTATTAGTCACTCGTGTTAGTATTGTTTTTGGAGGGGCAATGGGATGAAGCGACAAAGCCTTTTCCCACAATTTACTCAAAACTGTTAAAAAATGCTAAGTTTATCTTTTTCAACAGAGTTCCAAAGGTTTTTCTCTTATGAGATTTGATGGTGATATTTGTGCTCCAATAGCGTCCCATACTATATCGAGGGAAAGCCTATGCATCTAGTTTCTAATGTATTGGGATTTCATGCTATTTGGAGTCTTCTAGAGGAAATTATGCTCAATTCATCTTAGAGATCAAAGTGTTCTAACCAATGGATTCACAATTGAGCTTTTGGATTAGAGTCCCATGTTAATATTGTATCTCTTTGTTGGATATGAGGTTGTGTGTTAAAATATGGGCTTTTTGTATCTTGTGTGAATTCCACATATAGTTTGCATCTACCCTATTGTAAGCCCAGTACCTTGAGATTGATCAGTTATTTGCTCTACCACTTGATACTTGTGTCGTTTTCTGATTGCTCTTGTGAATGGATTGTTGCGTTATTGACCTAATCCTCAAAAAAAAAAAAATTTCAAGTCTAGTCGTAATTTTGCCATCATAATTGCAAATCTAGCTTCAAATATGCCATAATTGGCTCTTTATCCAAAAACCGTCATTAATCATCCTTGATTTCCCTAATTGTCACATCAAAAAATAATTTTTCTAAAAGGTAATTTTTCATATAATTTTACTAATGTGAATTTACTATGAGTGAAAATAACATGTCAAATAACAACAAATAGAGATTTCTAGATAAAGGCAAATTTGAGACTAAATTGAAACTTGATAATTTTTTTTTGTATCAAAACAATTTTGAGCATATTTGAGATTATAGTTAAAATTGATTTTTTTAAAAAAAGTACGAATAGAATTGGGAATCGAAATTGAATTTCAAGTTGAGGAACTTTTTAGGGTTCTGTTTATTTTGAGAAAAATGAATTATTCAAAAAGTATTATATTAAAAGTAACAACTCGTATTGCTTGTAAAGATAATTTATTATTATTATTAATTTATGTCCAATCAAATTTGTGAATAATGAAAAGGAATGTAAATAATATTCTTAATATCATTCATTTTTCGGATATTTGCCCTACATAAATGCTTTTCTATGGTTTTTCTTAATATCTTCCTCTTGTTCTGAATCTAGTTTTTTTTTTTACCTCTTGACAAGCTGTTTGTCTTCCTCGTGCTGTCACTGAGCAACTCCGGTGGGGAAATTACTCATTCTTCTCATCATATGGAAGTTCATCGATCGATCAATCGCTGAAGGATCACAAAGAAGGAGAGAAAGATCCGCTGACAAACGTGCGCTACAAGATGCCCACCACGCCCGCCGTCGCCGGCGCCTCCATGAACCTCCCGCGCCCCCACCCAACGCGACCGCCCGCGCCACCCGGCTCGGCCGCCCCGCAACCCGGGGCCGGGACAGGGCCAGGCTCCGACCCGTCCGCAGCTCGCAAGCCCAAGGGCAGCGCACAGCTGAACCGGTGGTCCAGGGCCCGCGCGATTCGGTCCGGTAGGAAGCTGGACCGGCCGGCCCAGAAATCCCAGGCGCCGGAGAGTCCGGGTTCTCAGGCGGCGTTGCTTGACGGGTTGTCGGGGGACGCGGAGGGTTCGACTGGTGGCAACGTCGACTATTACGTGGGGTCGATGGCGACGGGGGGGAAGCAGATATACATGGTCTCGGACGGCACGGGCTGGACGGCGGAGCACACCGTTAACGCCGCGTTGGGCCAGTTCGAGCATTGCTTGGTGGATCGTGGGTGTTCTGTAGACACCCATCTGTTTTCTGGGGTAATTTGTTTTCACTGTTTTCTTTCTCACATAAATTTTGCTTCTTTGTTGGTCATATACTTTAAATCGCTTACTAGTAGATGATGAGGCAACATGCGTCGTTGTGTTCCATTGACGAAATGGAGTAGCTTCGTTTGGTCCATGGGGAGGATTTCATGCCTACGTAGAAACTATCATTTTCAATGCATAGTTTATTTGGTGCTAGGGCTTCACTTGTTTGCTTGATAGTTATTGCGAATTGCAGTCACTCGAAAGCATTAACATTTTTCTCTAATCCGATCTGAAAGTTTTTTGGAGTTTCACACCTTTGCTGTAGTCATGTAAATGGCAATCTGATGAATTGGTATTCTGATGGTTACTGGTGATACCCATCAGTTGGTGCCTTGGGGGTGTTGTGTCGTGTTGAGCAAAGATAAGATGCACAAATTTGGTTCTGGATTGGTTGGATCTTTGTAAATAGACATAGTCGTGGTTTTGTTTCTTTCCTTTTTCTGCTCTCCCTGGACCTGACTAAATGAGTTTCCATTTTCCCACTAAGCTGGTGGTATAGTGGCGGCGCCATTTGTCTCCTCAAGAAGGGACATAAGACCCTGGCTTGAATCGCAGCAGTGTCCTGTTACTGCTCGCCCTGCTGATTCCTAGGATGAGGATTCCTGGAATACCATCTTTTCTAAGCTTAATTGGTATTGGGAAGCAGCTTGTTCCCTTGTTTGGAATCTCGTAGTATTGATGATAAGCCCATCAGATAGCTGGTTGTCAATTTATCAACATCTGCTAATAAATAATTCAGCGAGTTAGGTATTGCATCTCCTGATTTTTGTTCTTTGACATTCATATTTAGATAGATGATGTGGAGAAGCTGCTGGAGATTGTGAAGCAAGCAGCAAAAGAAGGTGCAATGCTTGTTTACACTCTTGCTGACCCAGAGATTGCTGAATCGGCAAGACAAGCCTGTGAACTTTGGGGCATACCATCCTCCGATGTCCTTGGCCCAATCACAGAAGCCGTCGCTTCTCATTTAGGTGTCTCTCCTTCTGGCCTTCCCCGTGGTGCGCCTGGGAGGAGCTTCCCTCTCACGGATGAGTATTTTCAAAGAATTGAAGCGATTGAGTTTACGATAAAGCAAGATGATGGTGCATTGCCGCAAAACTTGCGCAAGGCAGATATCGTCCTTGCTGGTGTTTCTCGAACTGGAAAGACGCCATTATCCATTTATCTGGCTCAAAAAGGTTACAAAGTGGCAAATGTGCCTATTGTCATGGGTGTAGATTTACCAAAGACTCTATTTGAAGTAGACCCAGAGAAGATATTTGCTCTCACGATAAATCCTGTTGTCCTGCAAACAATAAGAAAAGCCAGAGCTAAGAGCTTGGGCTTCGGTGAGGATGCTCGGAGCAATTATTCAGAGATGGACTATGTCAGAGAAGAACTGGAGTTTGCTGGGAAGATTTTTTCCCAAAATCCAGTTTGGCCTGTAATTGGTGAGCACATCTTTCGTTCGCTTGTTTGTTTTTCATTCTCTGTTGCTACTAGTGAGTCTCATTGTTTCGGGACGAAAAAGGGACAATTTCGTCTATGTACTTTCTAAGGAGGCAGATAAATGAAGCCTTAATGAGTCTTTGAAGTTTCTGAAAACCTTATGCCTCTGTATCAATCTGAAGAGTATTGCTCTTCTTTCTTGAAGAGGTGACGGGAAAAGCAATTGAAGAAACCGCAGCCGTTGTTTTGAGGCTTTACCATGACAGGAAGCAGAGATGTTTGATGCCAAGAATCTCAAAGCGATATTAAAGAAGAGGAAGTCAACTTCCACCTCCTGATGTACCAAGATGAGATGCTGAGGCTGTATACTGCACCAAAAGGAGTCTTTTGCTGCTTGTGCTTTCATTTTCCGCATCTGAGCAAGGTTTGGTTTCAAGGCACAGAGTGATCCGACTGTATGCTATCAATTTATGTGAATTTCACTAACAATTACGCTCAAGCATCATGGCTGTTCCCATATGTTTTTATTCCAACATAACCGCATTTGCTGATGCTCCTGCTGAGGTCGTTATCTTGTTGCTCTAGAACAATAATTAGTATTGCCCACCTACAGAGTATTTAAGCATCCTCGTACACTCATGGATGCAAGTTGTATGTTTGTAAATAGCATTAATAGTATGTCTTCCGCCTGTTGAGAAAACAACACGACTTTATTAAAATCGAACGGCAATCTGCTGTTAGATGAATTAAATGCATTGTTGGTATTGTTTCTTGTCCGAATATTATGTGAGTTGGTCTTTGCGTTGTTCTGAAGACGATTCTTCTGACTCTGGTCCTAACGCTGGTCCTAGAATTCAACGGACAGATGATGCAACTTGCAATCATTTCCCATCATATTTCCAGTTAGGTCTTGAGCTATTAGTACTCCTTAGCTTTCTTTTTCCATGTCTACTCAACTCTCTACCATATCTGGGATTCTGCTGTCTGCTATCTCCCGCTCTTCATGAGCATGGTCGATTCATTCTTGGCATTATAGTGCCACGGCAATTACGCCTACTTGCCAAAGCACTTGTTAGATTACCATTTAGAGACGTGCTTTAATGGCTATCCAGCTTAGTTCCAGGACCGGTTTTGTCATCAATCAAGAAGTGGAAAGCTGGCCACACAAGCAAGCAAACACTAATTGTTTGCTGGCTTATGACCGGTAGAGAGGGTCTGAGGATGGTAGAATCTGAACTAACTCTAATAAATCATCAAAATCTTGGCAACTTGTTGTAATCATAGACACTGTAATTCCAAAATTTGAAGAAGAGCCAGTTGTGAGCGAGTCGCTTGTTTTTTTCACTTCTTGACCCAACTATGCAAGTTATGTCGGCTGCGTTTCGGCTTAAAAATTCCGATTTAGGAATTGGCAGGTCGACGAAGTATTATAGAAATAATCATCTCTATTGTATGCACCAACAATCTGTATGTTGTAATTCATAAGCAAGGTCATCATAATCCACCAGCTTTTTCTGCAAAAGTTGATTTTGGTTTCTCGGTTTTCCTGTTTAGTCATGGGCAGTAGAATCGCAAGAGGGCTCTCCAATATTCCTGTTCCCTTCTGTACTTGCGCCAACACTCTCCGTTCATACAAATGTTCTCTGAAAAAAAGGGAGACACATTTGTTCCTACACATACTTGATTGTGGATGCAGGCCCAAAAAGATTCAATGTTATAGATACTTAAAAAAGGAACAAATCTATATAAGATAAGGCATATTCACAAAGAAGAAAAAGGTGACTTTCTGAAATATCTTATTGCTTGTAAAGAGACACCAGATGCTAACAAAAACAGAGCACCCAACCATGGGCCTTTGGTCTCTCTTTCCCATTACTTATAAAATAGAAGATTCCTTCTCTTTGTCGCTCCGCAGGGTGTCTCCACCTATTAAAAATCCTCTGAAAGGCCAACCATGAAAATTTCTCGGGTCCAGCTGAATCCATTCAATGACAATGGCATTGGATTCAGCTTTTTCCTCCTTTTCTTCTCGATTTTTCCCAAACCAATCATTTTTTATCCTCCCAAAATTGTTTTTCCCCTCCCTTTCTCTTTAAGTTTGTTCACTGATTTTGGTTGGCTTTTGCTGGTTGAACTTCCACGTCAAGAGGAGACTGCCAGAAGATTCCTGAAAACGATCTCACCATAAGTTTGCTCTGTGCCGCAAATTCAAAGCCCAAACTCCAAAGGGTAAAAGCAAAATCTAGTCTCTGTTGTAAAGATGATCCTGGGATTACTGCGGCAAGTCGAAATCACCGCTGCCCGTGCTCAACTTGCTGATTGAAAGGGTGAAGTAGATCAACAAAATTGTTCCCATGCTGGACCTGTCACAAAAATATTCAGATCGATATCTGGCATTGCAAATTAAACTTTTACGGGTGCCATTTGTCTTATTTACAATAATTCGCGATAAACAGCACTTCAAAAAATGATGATTGGATCGTAAACTTACAGAGTGGCGAAAATGAAAAGGATTCTCTTCGGATCGAGAATCCATGATGGAGAAGATCGTCGGAAACTATTTCTTCGGATAGCAAACCTGCTTTCATTAGCACTCCCTATGCTTCCAGTGTTGACAGTTATCTGATGGTGGTTCTGCAGTTTACTGGCATGATCCATCGTCCCAAGAGCAGCCATTGTTGCTGTGTCCATTGAGTTGGAACCTAGAAGTGAAGCTGCACAGCAACAACCATCGATGCCAGTGAGACATTTTCACGAACTTTTCATAATTTTGCCAACCAAATTCACCAATTGCTGTTCCCTGAAGTTGACCTGCAGTTAGTTGCTTCTGCCAAATACAGAGCCCCATTTTTTACTTTCCCACCTACTATGCTTGACTAGTAAACCGAACCCAAGACAATGATAGGCTACATATTCTACCAAATCCTCAGAAAATTTAATGCAAAAATCAAAATTCTCTTGAGCAAAAAGATTTAAGTTTTTGCGGTTTTGATTGGACCGAACTTGACTCAATCTAACAAATCAGCAGCTGAAGCAGATCAGTTTTCAATGATCAGTTCAAAATCTAGTCGATCTATTTTGAGTTAATATGAAACTTCAAAGCATACTGAGTCACCACCCATCAAGCTAGATACAGCTTGTCGGTCAAATATAAAAAAACCTGGAGATTAGCACTCTGTTGGGAACTATTATTACGCATCTGCATCATTCTGTCCCTATCAAATTGTGGACCAAATGGCGCAGATGGGCCAACTAAACCAAATCACTTTCTCCAATTTCCAAGCATTGTGTGTATCACATTCACAATAATTTCCCTTAAAAAAGAGAAAACAACTTTGCCCCTCCATTCCTTTGGAGCATTCGATGACAAGAAGGGGCGCGATGGACAGCTCGCCCGCGTCTAAGAAATTCCAATCTGTTGCTGACATAAATGCAACGACAACAACGGAATCGTTGATGGCGAAATCATGCAGATTGGTACCTCTGGGCTTACCTCTGGGAGAGGATGTGGCCAGAAGGCTCCCTGGTTGGCTCTCGTTTTTATCTGCGGCACTGGTGTTGGAAATGGCCTTGTCCTCGCTCATTCGCTGAGACCCTTTTCGAGAAAGGCTTCTCTGCAACTTCATCGGGTAAACATTGGTCGAGAACCCAGGAAAGGAAATTAATAATCAGTGCAGTGCGAAAAATTTCTTCTTGAAACATAGAACAAAGGATTTAACGGAAAAATTGCAGAAAACAGTCACCTAATTTGGATCAAAACCAAAATCAAAACGCTATAGAAATTCACCACTGCATTTCAAATTTTCCCAAAAGCAGTACACATTTTCTGCTGCTGCTTTTCTTTGTTGATACCACAAATGAGTACGCTACTCAGTATAATTCTAAGAACTTGCTGTGTATGTTGTGCCATAATTCTTGGATTCGCCCAATTTAATGACTCGTCATATCAGAACGTTCGAATTCTCGCGGTGCATGGATCCGTGTTGCCCTGTACAATGCACATGCTGGACAACAATGCACAAAGCTCGAGCAACATCAAGGAAGGCGTCAAAAGCAAATTCTGCTTATTTCACTTTCTGACACCCCGAAAACATTTACAGGAACAAGAAATGAACTTTGAAACATGGCCAGTTCAAAATTTTCATCTTTTCCGAAAAGAACTTTAGCTCCGAAAGAGAACACCGTGAGCAGAGAACACCCCGGTCACTCGAGGGAGAGCGAGAGACTTACAGTGATTCTGGAATTGATGTCCTTGCAAGGAGAAGGAGCGAGATGCGAGAAGCTTTCCATGTCGATGACCAAGTCATCGGACTTATCGGCTTGCAATCCGTTCATGTGATCTGACACCGATATTTTCTGGGTTCCCATAGTATCCTCCAACCCGCTACTCTCGAATTCCTAGAGAGAGAGAAAGCGCGAGAGAAACAGAGAGAAGGCGAGAGAAATTTCAGAAGAACTTCAAATTTTTCATCAGACAGAAGTGAAATAATTCGGACTGAAGAAAATGAAGGTTTGAGCACAATATAACAGTTGGGCATTTAAGTGAAAGGCGTGATCTTCACTATAAAAGGCAGGGATTCAACAACACCCAGACAGCCAAAAATTCTCACCAACTTTGGATTGTCCGCCATTCCCGTCACTTTCCAGGAAAAAGCCTAAAACCCCCAACCGAGAGAGAGAGAGAGAGAGCGAGAGAGAGAGTGCAACGCATCGAGAGGAAAAAATGTAAAAGAATCAGACGACGCACCGTATGGGGCAAGCGACCGAACAGCTATCGACCACCTGATTGGAAGACGAAATGCTCGGATTATTTAAAAAGCCAGAAAAAATCAGTTTAAGATTTTCCCGAGAAAAGCAACAACTGCATGAATAAACAAAAGTGCACAAAGAAACAAAGTCTCGTGAGTGATGAAGGGAACGCCAGAAAACAAAAAAAGAGGAAAGAAAACAAAGAAATGGGAAGGAAGCTCTCCTAACAAGGACTTGCTTTTTCTTCGTCAACCACCGAAGTCGATTTAAATCAAAAAGGAGACAAACCGGAAGAGAAGATGAAGAAGGAGAAGAAGAGCGTGCCAACCTCGACAATCACGAAAAAGAAATCGTCCCCCTAATTCTTCCCGTGATTTTCCTCGACTCCTCCTTCGTTCCTCCACAGAAACTCTGCAACAACACAGAACCGAAAAGTTCTCATTGACCCGGTGCGTACCCACTTCTCAAATTCGTTAAAAAAAGAATATCAAATCCCTTTTTTTTATCTCTCAGTTGCACATACACCGAGGTTAATGTCTGTCGAGAAGAGAGAGAGAGAGAGAGAGAGAGAGAGAGAGAGAGAGAGAGAGAACAGGGGGTGTGAGATGAAGCGGCTTCTTTTTTATGTTTCAGAGATTCTGGAGGAAAAGTGAGAACATGGTGTCAGGGATTTTGTCGAGAGAAGAAGAGGACAAATGATTTGTGAAGCCGATGAGAAGCTAGGGACCGAAGAGAAAAAACAAGGGGATGTGATCTGTCAATTTCTGCCTGAAGAAACATTAGATCGAGAGATCGAGAGAGAGAGAGATGAGAAACGTCAGAGGATGTTGGGATTTCTTTTGAGTGCCGTGTTGGCAAGCTAATCCATTCTCAGCTGAGATTGCAAATGATGTTCATTTGGAGATATGAGGAAATATGGCTTTGGGATTTGGTTCATCCATAAAGTCCTACTCGTTTCCTGTTTACTTCATCAATTTGGGATAAATTGGATTTGATTGCCTTCCTCAGCCCCACTACAATCTTGAATTTCTCTTAAATGGCTCTAGTCGCAGCCTAAACTTGCTTATTGGACACTTGCTTATTAGGTTTTCTTGGATTTTTTTGACACGATAACAATCGGTCGGATCCTCATTTGAAATTTTGTAAACGGTAACAACTTTATTTTTAAGTGAATGTTGATGTCAGCCATAGGGCTGGCTTGATTAGTTAGAATTGAACACTTCGTATTGATGAGGTTTAGCTTGTGCTTCAATAGCCTACCATTGATAGCCTGATCTACAATTCCATTTTTTTTGGTATACCTTGACTTTGGAGTACGATAAAATAAATTTGTCAACTACTAATAGGTTTTTCCTTCTTTTTGATGATATGATGTAATTTTTGCGTAGTTGTTATGTCACAATCTAGAGGGACGAAATAAGTCAACTATGAGACTAATAGATTTGAAAGTTTAATCCTATAGACAAGTGAATGTCCATTTCTCAATTATTCAATTTTTTAATCTTTTCGATTATAATTTTCTTCTCTTTCAAGAAATGATTTGGTTGCTGCTCTTATCAATTATTTATTTTCTCACCAATTAAACTTCAGGTTTCATATTATAACTATCCTATTCGGCCTTTTATTTTATTTTATTAAAATATATTTTTTTCCGGAAAAGTAATTCCTAAGATATGTTTCTCCCATAACCACTTAGACTATATAGCTTATGCTGTATATGAATGCATAAGTGTCGTACAATAAATTGATCTATTTTCAAGGTTAAAAAGTCATAATTTATTTTATTTATAAATGAAAATTTTCAATCTGAAGGTGGGTAATTATTTCTTAATTACTTCTGAGCCAATATATGTATACGAAAACCGATTATTGGGAGTGAATTTCTCTTAATCCATTTTATTTCTGGATAACTGATAATTTAAAACATTAGATTAATTATGAGTATATTTTCATTAGAAAAATTGCTGTTGGATATTTATAAAATTGTACCAAGTTTGGATCGATACTGGGGAAGTGGAAAGTTCATGCGCAATACTATTAATAATCATACTTATAAAATTAATAAAGAAGATTTGTCAGTAAATAAAGGCATAGTGCTGGTTTCTATTATCAAGTACTTTCCTTCTTGATAAGTCTTCATTATTAATTTTCTTTTGTAACTATGACGTCATATTGATATAAAAAGAAGTTTAGTTTTTTTTTATGAGATTTATAGTTATTCAATATTCAAGTATTCTACTTTAACTGGCAATGAAATGGATTCATATAAATTTACTTTTGAAAATTGAGTTCATTTTGTTTATTTATTTAAACTACACGAGGAAACAAGTCCACACTTCAAATTGTAAAAAGTCATTTATCAATAGACAAGTTCTCTTTAAACATTCGGAATTCAATCTATTTATTAGAGAGTAAAGGGATTTCTCGTAATTGTATTTTTGGCAATACTTTTTATTCACCATATGCTATGTGTAGATAATTAATACTACATTTTTATTTGTAATAAAATAAGATCTTTATTAAAATTAAGTTTGTGATTATTGTAACTATATGTAGCATATTCACCAGGTGCTGTACATGCTCAAAATTCATGTTGACATGTTTTTTTTTGTCAACATTTGTAATATAAATTTCATGAGAAATTAAATTTGTAAGTAACAAAGCTATAAAAGAAAACTTAGTCGTTTGATTTTGCGGTAACTCATATCTAGACTGTAAATATTTATGATAAATTAATCATAAAACTGTAAAAATTGTGCAAAATATCAGAAATTATCTGAACATTTTTAAGAGAGAACTAAAAGTGACCAGGATGAGTAGCCAGTGAGAAACTGAGTATAATAAATAGTTTTAGGACAGATATATATTGAAAATTATTTTACAAATATTGCCTCCAGTCTCTGTAGAAGTACCGACTTTTACTCTATACTTATTTAACACATAAATGATTCAATGATTTTCTCCCTGTACAATGAAAACAGAGGCTCATATAGATGTGCTTGCGTATTCTGCATATGGAGAAGATTCTTTCTTCCAGATAACAGATCATTCCACTTTCAACTTTCAGAGTAAGCAGATCTTTCTAACGCTATCCAGATTAGATTTACCGCAAAAGAATTGAAGTAGATAAAGAAAATGTTTAAAGTTTTAAGCTTCGGTGGGCGAAAGGAAGATACTTTACGAACTTTAGTACAAATCTACTTTACATTTTATCGAGCAAAGATCGGCCAGAGGTCCCGCCACGGAGAGCATCGATTCTATCCCTCGCCCTCCCTTTATTTCAACGCCATGTGTTTGCGAAAATCGCAGGGATAAGAGAGAGGAAGAGTGTTGCTTTCTCTGGGAGAGTTGAAGAGGAAACCAAGTTGTCGATCACTTTTGACCTTTCGAGTTTTTAGCCCAAGGAATCCGTCATGCATATCTACTTGGCAAGTCCAGTGTCAATTGACATGGAGGGTACAAATTTGTCCAAATCACCATACAAGGAAGTTCCTGCATTGCCGTGTGAATAATTAATGTGAATGCATGCACCCGTTGAAAGATGTTTGGCCCAGTGATCTAGGGATTAGGCTCGTATTTTCATGTCGTTAACTAGGTTAACCACAGATTTTGGAGCACGTATCGTCTGACTTATCTCGTTAAATCATACCGATCACGTAAAAGAAAACAATGAAACATGTGATGGATGTTTTACAAAGGCACGCAAAAGTTTCATTCAGCTTTTAATACAATAGGTCCATCCAGCACATCAACATATAATGCGATAATGTTTACATAACAACCCTTATATAAGAAGCAAAACTTTAACTAATGGGCAATTTGCCGAAGAATAATCTCGCAAAGTAATTGGCATGCCTATCCCCCAGCCATGTGCAAGTGCACATGAAGATCTTATTCCCGTATTATTAGTGTTGCTGTCGCAAGTGTGGAAGAATGCTTTGGTTATAATGGCATAGAGATAATGGGATTGACAAAAAGACAACAAGCAAGCTAACCCTACGTAAACCCAAAAAAGAAAACAGATCATAGATAATAAGCACAAAGTATTGCATGCATCAAACTTTTGTTTATTAGAGATCGGACAATTTCGCATGTGAAGGTCCAACATGTTGCCTCCACCTCGAATGAATCTTTAAGATCATTTAGCCTCGAGAGAAAAAACAAAAAGATATCATGAGTGATATGTCTGCATGTCTATTAGAATGACAGATCACGAGTGGTATATCATAAAATTTGACCAAAAGAATGACGGGGAATATGCATATGGAGTAGAGAAACTTGGTGCATGGCACATGATGGGAGAATGAGGACGGTGCAAGTACAAATAATTAGGGTGCGAAAGCAAGTGTTTGTTATTGTTCTTTTGTTTTCTTAATAAATTCAATAGTGAAGTATGGACAAAAAGTTCCAGAACGATTATTCAAAACATCAAACATAATGCAAGGTCGCGAAGATCAAAGGAAGCTACACTTGTTCTCCAATCGCCTAGCTTAGTTTGTAGAGCTATTTACTCGATCGCAGACATTTCCAAGGTGGAAAAAGGCCGGTTTCCTAACCTTTTTCTTTATCATCCAGAAACCTACCCGAACATCATGCGACCTGGCTTGGAATCACTTCAATGAGACCGATCGGTTTATTTTCCGATTTTAATCGGTCCGATTGCTCACCCTTAGGATCCATATTAGCAAGTTGGTGATAATTGAAACAAATCGATGGAATTTCTGGTACTTGCATGCATCAATTGATTTCAGTTGTCATCGTACTTTGCGGACCAACTTTTGTTCTATCTAATGTCAGTGAAAGAAGTATCTAGACGGCATGTACTGCTCTAATGTAGGTCGCTGAAAACATATCCGTATTAAGATTAGATGGCAGATGCATACATGGTGAGATTTCAGCATTACGTTTGAAATAACATTTCCAATATTCCTGGACGAACTAGATACTTGCTTTGCATCGATGATTTTATAGAGGAAAACTTACTATGCACCTTTGCATATGACGTGGGTTACCGATATAGGGCTCACTGTGCCCTTGGCGAAGGGCATAACCCGTGTGTTTATATCGAGCAAAAGAGATTGGTGGTAATTACCTAGGAGACTAATTTTCGTTCTACAGATTTCATGGTACTATATTAATCTCTCAATATATGTTATCTTTGCTATATACGGTGGGTTTTTGTGGCTATAATCTTAAGGGGCTTGGGGATGTTCTTGAGGATAGATCTGTTACAGTCCACAAGCTTGTTTTCAAGATAAGTTCGAACCCAGGTAAGACAAAAGGACAATGATCAAGATTGATCTCACGCATCCCTCCTCAAGATTTGACCTTGTGGAAGGCCAATCCAGCAGATTTGCATGGCCATCTCAACAACAAGTCAACATCAAGATTTGGACCACCATCATTGGGGAATCATTCCCCTCCCTTCTGTGTTATCTGTTTTCTTCGCATTTTCATGTTGGGGGCAATGTGCACCAAACCAACTTCAATTGTCTCAGTCGCGCGATTTTCTGCCGTAGCTTATTTCTCCATTTTCGTTGCTGCATCTAATTACGTTTCTTCGTTTGGCGTTAGGCGAAGCTATTTTCTAACTCAAGGCTCGCGACAGCTAACGGGGGAGATTCACAACTTCACAAGTAGAACTTCTTAGCTGTTGAGCTCGACTGATGACTTCATGAGCGGTTCCATCCGATTGTTTTTGTGAGAATGTTGTTTGTATTTGTTCTTGGGATCGACATATCATCGTGTTGATAAAAGCAAATTGTATTTTATACACAACAATGATCATTGATCCAGGATAAAAGTATGTATATTTTAGTGGCTGCATACTGTCTTTGAGACCTACATGAATGTCATCTTGTCCGACAGTCTGGTCAGTGCAAATCCCACCACCGAAGCAAATCTCATTTGGAGTGCGCTTAATCTATTCCAGGTTAGAAGAATAAAACAAATTCCAGACGTGCCTTCAGAATGTGGCCACGTGGATGTAACCTCAAATCCCATTTCTCTGTTGTGTCGTTGTCTTCTCATGCGATAAATAGTCAACACGTTCATACACATTACTTCTATTCATTCGTTTTCGTCTTAAAGGATTTAATCCGGTGAATTTAGTCTTGTTAATTTTATTCAGTAATGATCTGGGTTCGTGTATCTACATCATTTTCTAGGATAACTGTCCAAAAGATCTTCAATTTATCATATAGTAGTCAATTCGGTCCTAAACTTTTTAATCTAACCAATTTAGTTTTAAATATTCTGAGAATTTATCAATTTCATCATTCCAATCAATTTTGGCTATAAATTATTGACTTGGACACCGGGCATTCTATTTGGCATAGTTGATGCTGACATAGACAATTTTTTAACATTTTATTTAAAGTTTTGATTTTTTAATTTGATTTTCATTTTTTTCCTATTTCTCTCTGTTGGCCTTCGTCTTCACCCTAGCAATTGATTAACGGAAAGAAGGAAAAAGAACGAAATAAATTGACAAATTGCGATTTACGTCAACGCTTAATAGACTGTTGTTGCGTTGGCAATTTTTGAGACAAAATTGGCCCGAAGGACTAAACCGACACATCATCAATAGGTTTATAGCTAAACTGATCAAATTAGAAAATTTAGGATTGCATGTCCCGGTATACAATAGATTAATATTTTTTTTACAATATCCATCATTTTTCTATGGATGCTTAGTATTATTGATATCGATATTGGGCAAGCATATTATGAAAGTTACATCCGGAATGTGAAAGCATCCCACCAACACAGACTTACAAGTGTATGGAAGAAATATGCTTATACATACACATCATAGTCAATTAATGATTCAAAAGAAGTTGATGGGTTTCTAGGGAAGCCAATGTTCGTGGGGTTATCAGTAGGAGACTCCACTAAGTTTGTGGTGATGGTCGTACATCATGAATTATAAAAATGTAACTAGGAATATTAAGAATGATCTGTTCTTGTCGAGATGGGATGATTGAGAGCGATTGGGAACTTGCAAAATCGGTGATTGAAGTAATCGTGGCCTCATGGACTTTGGAGCACTCGTGGAGAACTTTCTAAGATTGCCATTTCGGTCCATGAAATCTCCAAATCAATCAACAAATTGCAGAATTGACCTAAAGTTAAAGTTTCCATGACACTTGCTGGTGCTTTAATTAGCTGGGCATAGGGATTTGGAGAAATCTTGAGAGACTGAACTCATCATTTTCGAAAGAAATTATGCTGTAAGGCTAGCTTTTTTTTTTTTTTTTTGCACAACTGTAAGGCTAGATTAAGTCCCAAGATAAGTACAAATAACGAGAAGATGAAAGTGGCTTACCCACGAACCTCGTGAAATGTTTTTGTTGCCTCATTTTTGACTTTTTGAAGATGCTAAGATGGAAATAAATACGTATTTTTTACGATGAAAGAACATTATTAAAGCATCTATTTTCACGAGACCCTTCAATCATTATAGGTACTGGTATATGTGTTTTTCCAGATTGCCTTATTCTGAAGTAATAATCCCTTTCATAGATGGTTGGACATACCTTCTAGACTAGGGAATCAAGACGTGTGTGTTCGGAATGTGTTTGGTTTGATTTTTAGGAACCGATCGGGATAGCTGTTGCTGCTTTGTCGTCGCGTTTGGCTTTAATTAAGAGTGTCTATTCTCAAATTAAAAATCAGCATATCGGCCACCACATATGATTCGGGTCAAGGCTTTCGGATTTTGTACCCGGATTGGAACTCCAATGGTTAATTAGTGCTTGTGAGAGGGGCATTGAGAAGTTTAGGGCCCGTTTAGCAATGTTTTTATTTTCGGGAATAATTTCATTTTTTTCTAATTTTATTCCCCAAACAAGTTTCTTTGCAGAAAAACGTGTTTGCTAACTATTATTTCTGAAATAGAAAAATATAGAAGTGCGTTTAGCACAAAACTAATTTTTCTATATATTTCTCATTTTTTTATTTTTCATATTCTTTCTTTTCCTTATTATTATTATTTTTCGTTGCTAGCCTCGCCTAGCCTTCACGTCAATAGGGACCAGTAGGGTCGAGACTCGCTCGGCCATGGTGAGGCTGAGGCTCGACCTCTCCAGATTGACCCTTGTCCAATAGTGGCGAGGTTGACCTCCCTTAGTAGTAGCGAGGCTTGTTGGAGGCCTATGAGGTTCTAGTCTTGGCCACTCATCGGTCGGCTAGTCATTAGTCTTCGTTGAGGCTTGGTGATCGATTAGAGAAAGAGAAGAAAAACGAAGAATAAGAAGAAAAAAATGAAGGACGAAAATAGGAAAAAAGTTGTTCCAAGAAATTGCTCTCAAGAACAAGAAGTAATTTTCTTTTTTACTCGTGATTTCTATTCCAAATCTATTTTGAGGAATGGAAAAGGTTTTTATTCTTTTTCTGTTATCGAAAACAAAAGAGTAGAAAGTAAAGATATATAAACGTTACTAAATGCAGCCTTATTTACTAAAGAGGGGTTAGATTGACTGGCGTGTCTCATTAGAGCTAGTGTTTCATCTTATATATGAGCCAGAAGGTTGTAGTTGATAGGTGTTGGTAATGTGAAGGGACAAATATCCATTACCAAAGATACCCACCATTCCAACAATATGGAGCATTCTACAATGATCTTACAATCGACAATAGTCAAATCGATATGAGGACTGCTGAATGCATGGCTATTTAGTTAGTGGAGGCACCATCATGACAACTAATTGTATTGGATTTAAGTGATGTCTCATTGAGAAAATTGCCAAAAAAGTCATGAATCTTTATCTCTTTTGCCGATTCAGTTCTAAACATTTTTTACCTTTGCTATTTAGGTCCTTTTGACAAATTTTGACCAGAAAATACCTACGTGACGATGACCGGATCTTGTCGGTGACAACGTGGCGATGACATGGCGACAAACTTTTTTCTTTTTTTTTTTCCTTCTTTTTTCTTGCTCCGGCTGCTCCAGAGGATGGTGAAGCCCTCGCCGGCAACGGGGGAGGGCGTCAGGGGCTAGGGAGGCTGCCGCTGCCGCCCTCGCCCAGATTTGGGCAAGGCCAACCGCCCTCACCAATGATCGGCGAGGGCCAACCTCGCCCAGATCTGGGCGAGGGCGGCCTCCCCAGCCCCTGCTACCCTCGCCCATCACTGGCGAGGGCTTTGCTGCCCTCTGGAGTGGCCAGAGCAAGAAAAGAGAAAAAAAAAAGAAGAAGAAAAAAGTTTGTCGCCACATGTCACCATGTAATCGTCGATGAGGTCTAGTCGTCACCACGTAGGTATTTTCCAACTAAAATCCATCAAAATGATTTAAATGGTAAATGTGGAAAAAGTTTAGAACTGAATTAGTATTAAAAAAAGGTCTAGGACTGAATCGATAAAGTAGGTAAAGATTTAAGATTTTTCTGGCAATTTTCTCGGTCTCATTTAAGATGTAATACCATCAAGCTCATTTGGTTTTCTGGCGACTCGATCACATCGTGTCGGTCCCGTGGTTCTACAATTCCTTCGTCAAAGGGGAACGGACAATGTTCTTTTTGCACAAGCAGGACGGACAAAGAGCTTTTCATGAGGCCACCACGGCTATGGAGGTCCCAATTCCAATCGAATTCATTCTCTTTGCTTGTTTTCATAGCAATTTGGCATGAGGGCTGAATTCCAAGTCGAGGCAAAGAATGTTAATAGACTTGTCAATAATCACTTAAGGAGCTACAGAGAATTACCATTAACCCCTTTATGACATATTTTTAAAATTATACAACTTCAAGAGTCTCCCTTTCTTTTTTTTTTTCACGGCCATTGATCATCCGTTATTTTCTGTTCACATGTGCAAGGACACATGAATTTTAAGTTGTAAATATGTATTTTCAATTTTCTAGAAGAAAATTCCTCTTTTCCCTTTAAACACCAAGTAGGGTTCTAGTTGTTTCACAGAAAATAATTTTAAGGAAAATAAAAAAATACATTCAAAAGTGGGAAAAATATTTTTTATTTTTTTAAAGGAGAAAATATTTTCTATGTTTTTCGTTTATTTTTAAATATTGCGACCTTTAATAGTATGTCTCGATCTCGTTCGAGGCCGGTGAGTTGACGGCATTTGTTAAGCGAATACCGAAAAATATTATTATTTTTTAAGAAAATAATTTTTAGAAATTTTTTTTTAAAAATGTTATATTTTTCATGAAACAAATGGAATCCAAATGTAAAGAAATGAGATGAAACTAGACGACTAAATAACGTGCGGAGGCACCTTGCAATCGATTTCCGAGATTTCAGAGGTAAATTGCAAGAATTAAGGCGTGAAGAAAGATGGAAACAACCCTTAAAAACAGCTGTACTAGTTTTGAAAACCAATGAATCCAATGGCGTACGCATGCTGAGTGACCATTTAAAGTGCTGACAACTTCGGAAATTGCCCTACTTCCCTTAGTTTTCTGCAGGGCTCACGTGAAGACACCTGCCTTCCCCGACACATCCAGGCCAGTTAGAACGGCATGTGTTTGTACTAAGGGGTCTTTTAATTTACGTTATGAAGTAAATATATATTCTTTGGCAATATGATTTTGATTTAATCTTGGTACGTGAAGGATTCATTCTATGTAGAGTTATAATGTACTCGATTGTGGTATTTTTAAATAAAAAGAAGGAATTGTCAAAATGTCTATAGGTTCATTCACAGTTAAAAGTATTAAACGCAATATTGAAAAGTCGTTCACTGATTTCCTGTAAAGCATTTTCATTTCAAGATCACCGATTCCGAAGTGTTGAAAAATAAATATCAATGGCCTATTCTCATTCTAAAAATTATATTTGACTTTTTTTTGTTTTGCAAATTTTCACTAACAAAATAGGGCATTCGATTATCGAGATGCAAATTACTCAACTCAAAGCACGACATGCCAAATTCTAAAATTGTGCCACACTAATGGCACTTTCTAATTTGCCAAAATGTCTCCTCCCAACTTTTATAAACATGTCTGATCGTGTTTGGCTCTCACAAAAATTCTTGACCATTACATATACTAAAAATAGATAAAGTTAAACCTGAAATCATCAACGGATTGGTTAGAACTGAAATGTTATCAAATGGAGGTTGACCTACCCGTGGAAAGCTGTGTTGGTGGTTGTTCTTGCAACATTGTGGTCGTGAGTTTGAATCTCCGTGTTGCTATCACGATTTAAGTAGGAGGTCCTGATGGTGAGATTTTAGGCTAGTCTCATCTGAGATTTGCGTCTAAATAGCGGCTTGCGGTGAGGCCTGATGGTGCTATCGAGCACTAAAGAATCATGTGACTCTCCGAATGGGAAGCTCCGGCAGTTCCTCAATTATAAAAAAAAAATAAAATTAGGCCAGAAACATACGAGTGGACTTTAAATTCAATATGGTAGAGAGAATGGTGAAGAGAATAATGATCGAAAAAGTACACTGCGTAAATGAAGCGTTGATGTCGCACCAGCACCCCAATATAAGTGAACTTATCATTACGTCTTTAAAGGAGAAGAATTCACGATTCTAAAGTTTTGAAAATGATAGAAAATTCTAATCAATGGTTTGGTTGATTGAATTTCCTACAGTTTGCTCTAATCTCTCCCTGCTGTCCGGTCAAAACACCCACGTTCGTCAGCTTGATCATCGCCTTGGCGAATTTCCGCCGGAAAACGTTGGGCTGCCTGACGTAGTCCGCCGCGATCTGGCGAGTGAGGTCGGTGAACGCGAGCCCTTGATCCAGCTGAAGAACTGCCTGCTCCTGAAGGACCCCTTGATAGAACGAAGGGTCGAGCGTGAAAGGTGTATTGGAAGATGGCGTCATGAATACTCTGGGGTCGGTGCTGAGATTGAACGGCACACTGTTGTTTGGTCTTGGACATTTTTGCCTCAGGACACCAAGGAATTGCGGGTCAATGTTCGGGTCGGCTTGACCCGAACCTCCGAAGTTGTAGAGCCGGTCCACAAAGAAACCGCAATGGCAAAACCCAATTGCATGTGCCCCTGACCACAGATACGATACTTTTTTTATCAATCAGCACGTCTTTTTCTTTTGTTTTTTAGATCTCTTCTGGTAACGCACTCCTATCTATAGATTGAAAATTCGACCATGTGAACATTGCTTTACCTAATAAAGTAACAAGATCTTCTAGGGAGAGGTTGATAGTTTGGAACGCACTAGCGGCCGCGGCAACGGAGAAGGACGGACCGGGAAGATTAACGTCGCTCATGTTCGAGACCATCCCATCCCTTCGTCCGGTGGGAAGAGCGTAAGCCGATCCCCCCGATAGGGCGACCCCGTCTCGGGTGGCTAGGGCCAATACATCTGCGCAAGAAACGATTCCCTTGCATTGCTTCTCGAGCTCGGCTTTTATCTCATCAATGACATCGAACCCTCTCAAGGTCAAATTAGGAGGTGCATCTTTTTCGGCCACCTCGTTGCCGATACTGTCTATGAGGACCGAGCCATCACAACCCTAGTCGTGGTAACACAAAAGGATGAAATATTAGTGTATTAGAAAAACGTCAATAATGTCTAGAGATGTGAGTTCAAGTATTGGATGCTTACTCCATGATGAGTTGGCTGGTTAAGCCCATGTGCTAAGATAGAAACCTATGTGCATAATCAAACGGGAGAATTGTACCTAGTCAATTGTTTAATTTAGGACTCTATTCCCAATAGGCTAGGGTGATATTAAAAAGGACCAAATTTGCCATATAATATTGTATAAATTATAAGCTGGGACCTCTGTTATTTTCCCCTTTCTTGATATCTATGTACACCTGACAAGTTTTATGTAATCTGTAGAAGAAAAATACATTATAAGGTGGAATGATAATTAAAAACCCATGCTAACAGTAGGAAAGAGCAATGAATTATTACAGACTGAAGACATCACTATTATTGGATTAGAGATTAAATTTTTTGAGAAGACACGAATGGATAGAAAATAATACCAAAGGAGATAGGAATTTTGTGAGGTCCAATTTGTGATAAGAGAGAAAACATAAGTAAAATAATTTGTTGATATCATAGAGAGAAAATCTATCTTGAGAGAGAGAGAGAGAGAGAGAGAGAGAGAGAGAGAGAGAGAGAGAGAGAGAGAGAGAGAGAGAGAGAGGAAGGAGTTACGTGGACGAAGCAGTCATGAAATTGCAGACGAAGCAAACCCGCGGGTATAGACGGGTCGGAGCTAAAACGCTGCTGCATTATACTCTTCACCACCAGCTCGGCTTGTGGACACGAGTCCTTGTAGAAATGCACCTGCAGCTGCGCCACCGCCCCCACCACCATGCTCATCAAGGTCGCCGTTGCCACCACCCAAAGAGCGGAGATTGCCATAGCTCGAGTAAACTATTATACGAAGTATTCTGCGTTCTGTCTAACTCGTAGGATCTTCTCATGTCTTCTCCCTCCCTCTCTATATATATGGAGATTGTGTGCACTTTATTTGATGCAAATTTGGGTGATCTCTAGACGGTAATGCACTGGGGATTCTTGAGAAATCTGAACGATGTGAGCTACTGATATTGGGATTCGTGGTCTTTTATTAATTGGTTTCTGCAAAATCATTAATGTGAACTTTCTCGATTCCATGCGAGCGGAAACTAAGCAAAGCTATGTGCACATGGCCAACCGGCATGTGCATGCATGAAATAAGAGTTTTCTGCCAAAGACCTGTGAAGGGTGTAAACTTCAAATACTTTAATGTCTGTAAATTTCCTAGCAAAGTACGTATAGGAGATTGGAAAGGGGGCTCATCAGTTGACTACATGTGTCTGGACAGCTGCGTAAATGTGAAATTTTTGTAAAATCGCTACCAATTGTTCTAAAAACTTAAGCCGTTAGATGAATATGTGGATTAATATTTAAGTACTTTCACAGTAAATACTGCTGCCAGACAATAGCTAAACCTCGCTCTTAGAACAACGCAAGATCTTCTTTAGGATGTGATAAATGTCTTGTGTATGTTCAGAAGGGAACGAATGCAAATCCTGTAAGATATGTACCCCACTATACCATTCCAACATGCTGCACACATTTAATGCAAATCCATACCAGAGCGAGGAATATTAAGAGAACTTAACATCTGACTCGTTCTTTCTACAACGCGGGAAAAGAAAGATAAGCGTAGTTGATGGGTCAATACTCAATGCAATGTGCGCGAAACAGAAGTTACCGTGTTGTGTGTAGTAAATCCATGTTTAGTCGAGAACAGCCTAGCTCAGGGGAGAAAATTATAGCTTGATTCATTTTTATTGCTTGACATTTTTCTCTTAGTTAGAGAAGGAATACATGATCAAAGTCCAAAGACAGGTTTAGTGGTCAAATGCTTCATATGATAGGTTTCATGCTTGAATCATAATAGTGTCTAGGAACATCTTTTGAGAGACACTAAAGGCCAGCAATATTTATGCCCTTAGGAAAAACATGGAACTACTTCTGTTTCCTTTAAGGGACAAGTCGCGTTTACATGCTCAAACTTGCCTGTGTGATTCATATCGCCTTCCTGTATGTAGGAATTACTAACGAGACTTCATTTTAAGTGTTGTGAATTAAAGCTATGTCTGAGAAAAAGGTGAGATAGTGAAAACGATGAAATTTTGGGTTGAAAAATGGAAATGTTTTAATTTTGTAAGTAAGGACGAGATGTCAATTTTTAATCTTACAGTATATGTTGTGTAGGTGCTGGTTCCAAGATGTGTCAAATGTGGATTGAGAATTTGAAACCTACCTAGTTAGGGCTAACTCTTGGGTTTGTTGAAACCGGGTGCCACATCAGGATCCTTTGAAAATGGCCCGGACCGGAACCAATGTTCTCTTTATACAAGGGATGATCTATGACTATATACATGTAAGGATGTGCAATTTGACCATATTAATGAAGAGTTTTTCTGATATTACATTAAGAAAGTCAGCACCTGAAGCGCCGGACTAGGGTTTTTATTCTGCCAGCTCCCTGATGGCCTTAGACCTTCTCATTTGGCTAATAATATGTTCTTACTTCTTACAATATAAAATAAAATAAACAAGAAAACAAATAGAATGTGAAAGCTGGCTCAATCTAACAGATCTCCCAAGTACGTGCCCACAAGATTATTCTATTGTCCATTAATTATAGTTAGACAAAGTTGCGAATGTAAAGATTTTTTTTTTGAGATTCTAAATTAAAGCACAACTAGTTTTGTTGGTCTAGTTGTGTAGTTTCAAAGCTAGGGTTTTGCTTAGCTTCACAAGTTTTGCCTCGCAAATGCAGCTGTTCTTGGATTTTGGAGTCCACATATGGCGAATTACGTGTATTATGAATGTTAGTACATCGGTATAAGTTAATATTAATGATGTCGTTGAATGAAGTGCTAAGTAAGTTTCTTCATTACTGTATATATTTGGCTAGCTAGTACCGTTTACAAGTGGTCCAGCTAATCTGGCCAGTTGTGATCGAGCTGGGCCATCGAAGTATGAGTAACATGTACATAGTACATTATAATTTCACTTGTATTACGATTAGAAATATCTTTTGTTATTAGTTTGAGAAAATATAATGTGTATCTAAGTAATTGAAGTCGCTTTTTCTTTTATCAAATAAAAGTAACTAATCGATATTACATATACATAGGATGTAGTTTCACGAAGGTACATAATAACCATGATTAGAATCTTTAGCTTACTACCATGGTAATAATTATCATTTTCTCTTTTTGGATAGGTAGCCATCATGGTATACCATTGTCACGATGATTATCGTTTTCTCATTCTAAATAAATTGGGAGAATCGTCCAAAAAGTTTTCGACTTATTGTATATTAATTAATTTTATCCAACACAATTTATCAATATAGCCCTAAAGTAATTGACGATTTGTAGTCAATATAATTCTTCTAGCTAATTTTGACTGAAAACCGCTGACATAACCACCCAGTTAATACCGACTATTCTACGTTGTATGGTAAGCATTGACATGGATGATTTTTGAAGTTTCTTTTATAAAGTTTTCTGTTTATTTATTTTCTTTCTTTTTCCTTTTTTGGCATATTTCCCTTGGCCAATTGCTGAGCATCAGCGATGGCCGACAGAGTTCGTTGGTCACCTGCGGCGAGGGCGGCGTGTATTTTTCTTTGAAAACGAAGGTGGACAGGCCCGATGTTGGCTCCACCATTCTCGTGTGTTACAATTAGCCGCCGTGTGCAAGACCATTGCCAACCACCGACTCCAGGAGCGTCACTGTTCTCATCTTCGCTTCTCCTATCTCGGATCTCTCTCTCTCTCTCTCTCTCTCGCCTCCGACGCCCCCTTCCTCTGCGCGTCAAATGCAAACTAGCGGCCTGACCTCGTCGAAACGTTGCTTGGAAGAGATGGATCTGGAGCTCGCCTTAGGTGGAAGAAGAGACACATCCTCGTCCTCGAGATTTAGAGATCTGTTCCTGAGCCCATACAACTTTTTGCGCCTTTCTTAGTGTTTCTTCTGGTTTGTTATATCTACTTATTTGGTGGAAACTAATGTTCTCTTCCTGTTATTCTGGCCTCTTCAACTGCAACAGAGTTTCTGGTCTTTTTTTCAATTTTTTTGGAAACAAATGTAATGTTTTATTGATGCACTTTGGGTAGTCTCTCTCAATTATGGCCTTCATGAGGCAAGGTTGTGACGGCCTAGCGAGCTGCAGAGAGAGCTGCCCTTCATGTAGTCCAGTCACCAAATTTTAGTCCCACCTCAAGAGATTATGTGTACATTATACCGTCCAGATGAGGACCCCAACTCCTCAGTCCGTCTGTTGATTTCTTCAGATACGACCTACCAAATCAAGAAGTTCATTTTTTAATGAACGATTTACTGAGTCTTCCAATGCTTTTTTAGTTGTTGATTCTGATACTGAGCCCAAGAATCACGGCGAGGCATTTACAAATCCTTTGAGGAGAGGAGTGATGGCGGCAGCAAATAAGGCACTTGAAGACACTGTGGATCTCGACTCTGGCCGCTTTGTCAAATGATAAGAAACCCACGCGGTATAAGTAGGTTTACAAAGCCAAGCGTCGGCCCTATGGTAGTGTGAGTAATATCAAGCCCATTTTCCTAGTTCATGCAGGAATGCTAGGAGTAGCGTTGGGAAGCCACTATACAAGCTCTTCGATATGTCAAGAAAAACACAGGGATTACGTGATCGATTCTGCCTTTACTTCGCTGGAGTGCTTTCTGTGAATCTGATTAGGCGAGTTGCTCAATTACGAGGTGGTGATTAGTGATTGTTTACTTTGTTGTGTTTGGTGGCGCGAACACACAATTTCTTGGTCCTCTACTGAAGCTAAAAATCGTACTATGACAACTATCACTAGTGAATTGTTTTGGTTACGAAGTTTATTTGCCTCCCTCAAGATATTATTGGGGATTTAGTGCCCAAGTCCCCTAAATGTTTGTGAATGAGCAGAACCAAAGAATGGTGACTCTTCAATCATTCGTGTCCATTCGTCAAAGTTGGTCGGTTGTGTCCATTCGTCAAAGAGATGGTTGGTCGATCGTGTCCATTCATCAAGAGGTGTCAATGCATTTGGATTCCGGTAGAGTGTGGTAGTGCGGTATCATTCACAATACGGTTGCGTTCGAAGGTTTCTCCCGCTGTAGTACCGCACGAGAGAAAGAGAGACTCGTTCTATCCTGGGAGACGATTGTTCAACGTAGAGTAAATTCGTCTTAAGGACGTGACGTGAATTCGTCGGGCTAGAGTACAAATCTACGTTTACACTGAAGAATTTCGAAGATTGATTGACATATTATTCCAGGTTTTGTTCTTCCGCTTTGTTGTTCGTGAACATTGTTTGATTGTATATACTTTGTTGTTCCCGAAAATCATGTCAATATAGAACACTGCCCATGTTCATTTATTGCATTGCACCAATTTTGCATGTTTCCCGAACACTACTCTTATATCTACAACAGATATTGTAGGACATATCGATGGTTCATTATTCGAATAACCGAATTAACTTCCCCTTCTTGTTGGTTTTTATTTTATGGAGGCAAATCCATCGAGCTCTCACTGTTTTCGAGAAACACGTTCAGCTTGGGCATTCGTACCTACTATTCTTCAAGTGACTGACATTTTTATCAGGCAAGTTCGAGTATTCTTGACCTCCATCCGCCTCCTTAAGGGGTCGTATCAGAGAAGATGTGCTGAACATTTACTGAAGATGCGCTTTCTACTTTTTAGTTACCATAATATTTAGTTTTATCTCTCATCCTTAATTAGGATTTTGGTTTAGCATAATTTTTTGTTTAACTCTTGCAACCAGCTAGAGATAATAGGCAGCTTTCCGCTTTCCATATCTCTCAAGCATTACTTTTGTGTATGAATTTGCACTGTATGATATAAACAACATATTTGACTTAAAATATAGACATAAAGTAGAATCTAGGTATCAACTCACGTGAAAAGTTACCAGAGTATATGTGCCCATGGTTGGTTCGAGTCGTACTGATAAATGCATCCTTTTTAATTGGTGTTTGCTGCGGACAACGCTAAAGTGGATGACAGAAAAGTAGTATCTGCCTTGCTTGCAAAGCTACACAACTACAGTATTGATCCTTCGTGTCGTAGATAACATGCACGACGTTTGATACCACAGTCTTATTCCTTTCTTTCTCCGATCAAAACCCCCCTTCCAAAGTTTCTCTTCCACCATTCGCTACATAATCATCGACAATCGCCCGATCACACCTCGTCGCGTTGGCCTTTAATTTTTCGATCACTTCTCTCCCAAGCTCGGACGACTGAAGGGAAAAGAAGAAGAAGGAGACAATGTGGAGCCCTACCCGGATTCCAATTCACTCTGCCAGCTCGCCGCCGAAGCCGCTGCAGCACCGCCACCCGCCACGTTACTACATGCACCGTGTCAAGGAGAGCCTCACCACCCGGATCTCCAAGGTTGTCTGCTCCATTTTCTTGAGCCTCCTGCTCATCTTGGGCATCATCACGTTCATCTTGTGGCTAAGCCTCCGCCCGCACAGACCTCGGGTCTTCATCGAAGACTTCTCGATCCCCGGCCTGAGCCAGGAGAACGGGTTCGAGAACGCGCAGATATCGTTCAACATCACGCTCCGGAACTCGAACCAGCACATCGGGATTTACTACGACGCCATGGACGGGTCGGTTTTTTACAAGGATCAAAAGATCGGGTCGAAGTCATTGTTGACCGCGTTGTATCAGCAGCCCAAGACCACGACGATTGTTTCCGACGTTTTGAGTGGGGCCACGTTGACCGTGACCAGTCAGTACTGGATGGAGTTCTTGAACGATCGTGCGGCGGGGAGCGTGACGTTCCGGCTGGACCTGGCGTCAGCCATCAGATTCAAGGTGTCGACGTGGACGAGCAAGCGCCATCGGATGCACGCCACCTGTCCGGTCACTGTGGGGACGGATGGGTCCATCTTGCTTGCTTCCAAGTACAAGAGATGTCCGGTTTACTTTACTTGATTGGCTCTTGTTAGCTTTGTCCAAGTGATGATTGGATTTCCTCCCTCATTTGATAACTCATTAGTAATTTTATAATTTTCTGATTACGAAGGATATGTACAATTTGTGTATTATTTCTTTTGGTGGCTCTTTAAAGGAATTTGTCTTGCAACTATCTAATATGACAATGTTACAATTCGACCAGAAAAATGTAATTGGGAATTGCGGGAAGTACAGTGATATGCATTAGATTTCCATCCCTACTGTCTTGCAAATGTCATCCATTTTCATATAATTGTGAAACCTAAAAGTTGACATCTTATTCCACACATCATAGTTGGATAAATCATGTTTACTAAGAGCACAATTCTATTGGTCGATTAAAAAAAAGTTGCATGTCTTTCGTGCTAATAAATGTTCATAAAATAAAAAAAAATGTTGGTTAAAAATGACTATTAGCTCTTTTTCAGGTCATTTATTGGTAACTTATGACACTTTCATAAATTTATCAATATTTTTTGTTGTAGTTTGCGAATTAGTTTGCGATAGGGATATCGGATAGAAGCTAATGGAGGGTAAGTTTATCATGGGTATTATCAATTGCGAATTTTTTATGACACAAATTAAGTTTAGGTTAAATGTGGCACAAACATATTAGTTTGAGATTTTTTGTCAATCGAAAATTTATATGGAGTGGAAGTGGCATGACTATATCACTTTGTGATTTTTTGTTTGTACGAATTCAAATTCATAACAAAGTTGATTTATTTAAGTGTCAAGGAAAAAAAATAAAAGTGAGTAAATAATTAAAAAGACGGAAAAGACAATTAAAAGTTTGTGAGTAATTAGAATGAGAACTGAAAACACAAAATTAGTTAATAATTCTATCAAAGAAAAATAGGCAAGTCAGTTATATAAATATCAATAAATTGATATAATCGTTGGTAAAGTTAAAGCATTGATAAGAAAAAAAAGTTTAGTACAAGATAATAGAAGTCAACGGACAGGTAACTTTTCTTGGCGAGATTTATTTATAGCCATTCTTTCAGAATTCTAATGGCATGATAAGCTTCTAGATGCTCGAACTAAAAGTGCTTATAAAGTTATAAGGTAAGGTTAGGATTATAATCAACCGGTTTGCCACCTTAGGACTCAGAATTCATGTGATGAACTCTCTTAATTGAAATCTAAAATTTGTTACGACTTTTGCATAAAAATTCTCATGAGGTCCACATCGGATGTAAAATTTCATGTTGGATGAGCGACATTTTATTTGAGGTTAGTTTTTCAATTGATTATATTCACCATTCGATCGTGAATATATGAAGACTTTTATATACCAACAATGGACCTAATAAATCTTTTACATGATCCATTCTGAAAAGTCATAACATGATATCATCTTTATGATGTGCGGAACTTTGAAGAAAGCATAAACTCCATCAGGCAAACCCAACAAGCTCCGAAAGAGGAAAGACGTGTTCATCCTCGAGAAGAAAAGCATATGCCCCCCTAATACTTTAATCTCCATGGACTTGGCTTAAACCTTAAGCACACAGTGAGATTCCTCAGAAATGTTATGCTGGCACTTCATCCTGTTCACCTTTTCTTTCTCTCACATATCTATTTCTCTCGCTAACACAATCGTCTTCCTCAGCAGAAGATGGCATGGTCTTTCTCTAGCTTAACCGAAGAAATCTTCAATTCTGAGGCAAGGAGCTTCTATGTATGGCTGCTTCAAATCTTCTCTCTAGTGGCCATCCTTGCATTTTGCATATGGCTAAGTCTACGTCCCAGTTCACCTTCCTTCACGCTGGTGAACCTCTCCGTTCCGACCTCAAACAACATTCAGAACAGCTCGATTTCGTTGGCCTACGAGCTTGAAATTCAGAATCCGAACAAGGACTCCGGAGTCTACTACGACGACATTCTCATGACGTTCTTTTTTGGGCAAGACGCGATTGCCGACGACGTGATATCTTCGTTCTACCAAGGGAAGGACAAGACTCTTCAGGTGAGACATAACGCGCAGGCGAAGGACATGCGGATCTGGGGCGACGTTGCTCGCGCGGTGGCGAACGCGACGGCCGAGTTGAAGGTGAATCTGGCAACTCGGGTTCGATACAAAACGTTGGGTAAGAAGAGCAAGCATCATGGGATGAACTTAGAAGGCGTTGTGCCAGTTGGTCCTGATGGGAAAATCTCAGGCAAGAAGAAGAAGAAGAAGAGGGTCAAGCTACATCATGCTTCCGGCAATAGGAAAGCGTTCGCCAAGCATAAGTTTAAAGTTTGATCATTGGGGAATTATTTTCTTGTGCCTCTAAATTGTCCAGTTATTGTAGAATACAAATATGGTTTGTAATGCTATGTTCCATATTCTTCCTCCTTTTGTCAGCACAATTTGCAAGCAAAAGTTAAGGGTGCATTAAGTAACATTTTTTTTTGTCCCTGAAAACAATTTCTATTTAGAAATGATTTTTTTAAATTGTTATCCCTTGAATATGTTTATGCACAAAAGGACGATTTTGATAACTGTACAATTTTTAATTTCCAGAAAAAGAATAGACACCTGAAAAATCATATGTAGCTGCATGAATATTTTTTTTAAAGAGACATTGATAATGATTAAAGACCACTATACGTAGCCGTTTGAATAGTTTATTAGTGAAGCGACTAAACAAATGGCATGATGCATGGCTTTGTGTTCATCTAGTGACAATATATTTTTTTTCACTCGCGATAATATATATTTGATATATACTTTTTTTTATACATATTCAAGGACATGATCTGTCCATTACGCACGGTGGCTTCTCCACCCTCTTATTTTAAGCAAAAAAGTTTGAAACTCATTTCTTAAGTTACATGCTTGCTAAAATAAAGAGGAAATTGATGACACTCAAGTATTTTATTATTTTGAAGAAATTAATGGAAAAAAGGAAATCATAATATATAAAGAAAGTTAAAAAATAACAATTTTGATATGTAAAGTACTAAAAGAATCGTCAGTTTTTTTATATTGATTATAATGTGCTATCCAAATAAATAATTTTAAATAATAACTTTAGAAGAGAAAATGAACGCGAGACTTTGGTGGTTCAAGAGCATATTGGTGGTAGATGTTTGATAATGATATTTAGCTAAGGGTGCAATCAAATACAAATTGGTAAGGAGCAAGCCTAGTGATAAAGTGTGTTTTCATACTTTTAACTGAAAGATCAATTCTTGTTGGTTCAATTAGCCAACTTCAAGTGGGCTTTTGACAGTTGATTCCGATGCTAGTTTTCTTTCAAGAAAAAAAATGATTTTCTTAAATTTTTTTTCTTAATAAGGGTATTTTTTTGTGCTATTAAATTGAGAGTCAATTTTATGCATGTTATGAGTTTATAATGAACTTGATTTTGATTTTGGAGCATATCCATCTTTGGAATATTACTGATAAATTTACTCAGCATTCATAAATGAAGTTGAACTTATAACCAAGCTTCAACATAGAACCTTGGGAAAGAGGTTTACGACTTCGTGCCTAATGGAAGCTTCGACCACTTGCTTTTCGAATTGCCTTGCTCTTGTCTTCTTTAAAATGTTCCCAGTCTTCTCTACTTGCCTTATTCGCCTCTACCGCCTCTGGAAAGCCCCTAAGAAAGCTCACCCCAGCTTCGGGTTATTCTGTTTTTTTCGGTAAACTTCCCGAACTCCCTCACTTGAATTCTCGAAATACTTCAATCTAGAGCCTGTAACACTACTTCCAATCGGCTTCTAGGTACCCAATAACCCCATATTTAGCTTTTGGTTGGGCTTATTTGGTCTGGATTTCGCTAGATTAGGATTGAACGCCGTTTACCCTAAATCGGGCTATCCGAACCCTAGATCTGATCTTCACACCGATTCGGCGACACCCACTCTTCGACACCACTTTCAATCAGTATGTATGAGTCTAATGAGTAGGATTTGGGTAGTTAATTCGGTTAATTCGGTCCAGATTTGACGAATCGAAGATCGGTCGGTTTGCCCCTTTCTCGGCAAACCCTCGGTTCCGAACCGCCTTCATCGAGGAGTTGTTTCTCTTCCCTCCGGCCACCTCAGCCCCCGCCATTGGTACCAATCAGCTCATGTGGAAGTCAGTTTCAACACTCAACCAATCTCGAGTCCCGATTTGGTCTGAGGCGGAAGAATCGAGCTCGAAACCGATGCGCCCTCCCTCTGACCCGAACTGTTGGACCCGGATCTGTTCGTGGGCCATGCGCACGATTGGGCCTGGGTTGGTCGGCCTCGGTTAGTCCAGCCCACAGAGAGAAGAAGAGAGAAAAAAAAAGGAAAAAATTTTGTGAATTGTCACCATTACTTAGAGCTGCAAATTAAGGTGAGGGAACTTCCTAAATCATTATTAGGCGTATTTATCGCGCTAGTTATTTATTATAAATTGTTGGATTGATTTGATTATATGTGTGGATGATTGGGATTGCGATGATGGGACTGGTAGATGTGATTAGGGTATCAAGCCGATTATGGACGACCTTATTGAATTGGTTGTGCAATTTATTTAGTTATGTATTTATTTATTTGACTAATTATCTAAATGTTGGTTTAATTAATTATTGTAATGAGTCTGATTGATTGTGATTGGTTTTAGTGCCTAGTTCCAGTACAATACCGGTTGACGCATAGGCCGGATGAGTGTAAAAGAGAGAGATCCTTGGGGTGAGCAAGTACAATGGAGAAGTGAGAAAGGACTAGATCTTGGTGAGAGTTAAGTGATCAGCAAGATGACCATAGGTGTCAGACGTAGTGTGAGACGTGATTAGAGACCTAAGGCAGGAGATAATCCTAATTTTGGGATAGGTAGTTAATTCATTGAGATATCCCCAGTATCTCACCCCACAATCCCAAACCCCATTTTAGGAATTGCTCATGGACCCCGAGGCAATGAAATTGATACCGGAAGAGCGGCAACTGCTCGAGAGGGAGATAGGACAGTTGGTACAGAATTGTGTTTGACTTGTGGAGAGATTATCCCCTAGACGAAAGCATAGGGATTTCTTTGGTGATCATATCAAGCTATAAATTCCAGTGTAAATATTAGCCTGTAAATTAAACACTAGTATGTTGGAGTTGAAAGGTGAAAGTAATATTTTGGGTTGTACAGGCTGTAAATTAATATTTATTTACCTCGCTTCTGCTATGATGACTTTGATGATTGTTAAGAAGGCCTGTGATCTACTTGGATAACCGTTTCTTGGTTGCGATCATAAAAGAGAAAAGAAAAATCGAGGTCTATTGCGTGCTCGAAAAGGCGGGGCGTGACAATTACAAACTTCATGCATTGACCTCTATAGGCTTAGAGAGAATATCATCCAATATATCCTAAGCCACTTTCCCATTTTAATACTAAACATTTTAATTTCTTCAATTGAGTCCTAAACCACTTCAAAATTTACGAATTGAGCTTATTCGGCTAACTTTCATCAAAAGTAGCTAACATGAACATTGTCTATCCAATATGGCATGGTAGTTAATGATGTGAATAATTTTTAATTTTTAAATTTCGTTTTTCTCTTTTTTCCTCCTTTTGTCAATGAGGGTCATTGAACCTCTCGGCCACAATGGCCTTGTCTCGGCCACACTAGCCTCGCGGCAACACTGGCCTCGCCCACAGCCAACGAGGCCATTGTGGCCTTGTTGATTGTAGGTGAGGGCCTTTGCGAGGTCCTCGCCCGTGGTCATAGGGGCTACAAAGGCCCTCGCTCAAGACCAGTGAGGAAGCGATAGCCTTGCCTAGGGCTTTCATGGCCCCACCAACTGCTGGCGAGGCCTGCACGGCCAATGAAGGTAGCCAATAACCCTCACCAGCAAAGGAAATTAAACACAAACAAAAAAAAAGTGAAAAAAATGAAAAAGTTAATTATTAGATAAATTTATATAAAAAAATTATCTATATCAATGCTAGCCGATCAATGTATGACAAATGGCATCAATTCCAGTGAATTTCGATCTAAATTAGTTCAATGGACTTAATTTGTAAAGTGTGAAAATATTTAAAATTGACAAAACTAAACGTTTATGATTAAATTCGAAAAAGTATAATAAGTTTGGTACTCTTTTAACAATATTCCCAATTTGGAACTGCCTATGAATATTCTAGCAAAGCAGACCCTCAACAAGGTTGACAATGGACTCGTCAGCATACCACAAGTCCATGAAGATTCTTCCACGAAGATTCTTAGCTTTGAATCATGTCACAGCCTCAAATCCAGCAGCATTCTGCTCGAGGATGATATGTGCATGAAAATCTCAAGACCCTTATATGGCTGGGATGTGTGGTGCCGCCGCCTTGGCATTCTTATGTTTTCAGGAATCTTAGGATTTGACAAAAAATATATACATCACATCCAAATTATCAATTTCAAACTTTCTAAATTAAATGGTCTGGTTCGATGAGCAAGACACGAGACTGTTTCCTTCCATTGCAGGGACGACCATATAAAACACTCTAGCGATCAAGAAAGAAAAGTCCGCAGGGTCAGACCATCTTTCATTGGATGTTGAAGGCACGAGGAGCTTTCCTAGCCCAAAATACGTTTTTGAGGACAATGCACTTTACCAAAAAAAAACAACAATGGACAATGCAAGTTGGTGACCCCAGAAGGACGTTGGTGGACCAAGCGAATCCCTACGCCCGCCGGTTGTTCTCGAAGACAACCATCAAAAGCTCGTGGATTTGAATTTGAAGATCATTATATTGTCCACTAGTTCCAAACTTCCAATGGAAAAGATAGTGATTTCGAAATCAAAGATTTCTTTTGTCCTGTTAGATGACGATTCTCATGATGGCTAAAGTCAAACTAAGTGGGGGTCCAAAAAAGGCTGCTAAATTTGAGCCAAAACTTTGTGAGTTCCCAATCGAAGTAAACTAATCCATTCCCGATGATCCAGATTCAAGCAGCCGGACACTTTGCACTTGGTCATGCCCTTTTTAAGGAGGTAAACCTACTTCTTATCTGGCCCTCTTCCGAATGAGAAATTCGAATCATCAACTTTTACTATAGATTTTTTCATGATGTCATGACTCTTAGATTGGGCTAGCATGATGCGTCTTCTTAATCCCGTCTTAAGTATGTTGATCGAGGGGCGTTTCTCAAAGACTCGATGGGCTCATTCACGTCAAACCGTTGATTCAGTCCTGTCATGCGTGCAGTTTGGTCCCCCATCTTCTCCATTTTAAGGCAAATATATGCCAGTGTGCTGGAAGGAGAGGGATGTCAAAGAAGGTGTGCCGGGAAGAATATCCTCAGGGCCATAGATTATTACATATAATATAAACTAATGCATTCTGACAAATCATTTCCTTTTGAGGAATAATTCCAAATACAACTTTCTAGGAATAACATATGAACCGCTAGTCGTCCATGCATAGAAGCTATGAAGATGTCCGTGCAACACGGTTCTAACTGCTATTGCGGAAGATGCGACCGGAGATTCAAGTTCTCGTACATATGTTTTCAATTTCTTCTTTTTTGGCCAGTGAAGTCCTCGTAAGTAGTTTAGTAGATTCTATGCGAAATCTGTCCCCGCAGGGTCAGTCGGATCTTCCATGACCTGATTTTTTCACCCATGCGTAATAAACTAAGCATGTGAGGGAGTGAGAAAGAGTTTTTAAAACACAGAAATAACTTATGCAATATGTAGTTGGCAGCGCCCTAGCGTCACCAAAGAGTCTTTATAATTTAAGCTTGTATTTTGTTGATAAAGAATAATACATAACAAATAAAATAAATTTGATGTTTTTTTGGTAATTTTTCTTCATTTCCATATGAAATAATGGAAACTATTGGATAGTTCATTTTCAAGTTTCATACTCGTATTGAAATATCGTCATATTCTTAGAAAATATTTTCCAAAAAGTTACATTTTTCACGGAATGAGCAATACCTAGATATTTGTGAAATTGGAGCTGATATTAAAAGATGCCTCTTGTTATAAGACCTAATTGATCCTATACTTTGAGCGTCCACAGCAAGTGACTTCTTAATACTTTTAACTTTGGTGGTTTTAGCCAATGCACTTTGCATAACGATAAATGTAATCCCGCCATCCAATTTATATGTTAGTGCTTTCATGGAAACTTCCAACATGGTCATACTCAATAGATAATGACCAAGTTATGCAAGTCCACCACTAGCCAAAAACGTGTAGAATAGCCAAAGAATTGATATATCAGAGACCGTTAATCTTGACCGGCCCACGATGTCCAGGGTTGACTTCCATTCTTGGTTCCCCTTACGTCTTGGTCTTTCTTATTCTTGACTATATATCAAGCTATATGTTACTACATAGTGCTGAAATGAAAGGGAAAGAACTTTCAGTTTCAGCCAAGTCCCAGAAAAACAACATGACAAAACTCTTTGCGATCCTCATCTTTATGCTTAGATTTCTAACCCTCAAAAGCGAATCAACCATTACTATCAGTAGGCATTACTGCTCGAATTCAAGCACTTTCAGTCCGAAAAGCACCTACGAGACCAACCTCAACCTTCTCCTCCGTTCCCTTTCCTCTCACGCCAACTCGAGCGACGGATACTTCAACACGAGCAAGGGGATGCCAAGCGATGCCGACGCCGTGTACGGCAGCTTCCTGTGCAGGGGAGATGTAACCAAGGATGTGTGCATGGAATGTGTGACAAATGGTAGCGTTAGCATCAAAGGGATTTGTCCAATGGCCAAAGTGTCCATCCTCTGGTTCGATGAGTGCATGTTGCGGTATTCGGACCGGAACTTCTTTTCAGCAACGGACAAAGCACCTCTTCTGTACGAGTATAATGGGGAGAACGTGAAAGAGCCGGCCGAGTTCGTGAAGCTGCTGAGCAAAACAATGGACCAGTTGGTAACTCTGGCCGCTGAACGACCCAACGAGAAGTATGCTTACAAAGAGGCCTACTTCCAACCTAGGGACACTCCTCTCTATACATTTGTCCAGTGCAGGCCCGATATCTCGGCGGCTCACTGCGAGGATTGCCTGCAGAATGCAACTTCGAATCTGCTGACAATCCAAACTGGGAAAATTGGGGGCAGGGTCTTGCTTCCAAGTTGCTTCGTCAGATACGAGATGTATACGTTCTACGAAAACGTCTCTAAAGGTAATAAACTCAACTTTTTTTTTTCTTACTAATTGTAGGGCGTTTCTCTTTACTGCTCAGTAGATACTAAAGGTCATGACACTATACTAATGAAGCCTTGAAATAATGATATACAGTCAATAAGAAAAGGCATTCGTCATCAAGATTGGTGTTCTGGATAACTTCTGCAACGTCGGCAGTCGTGCTACTTTTCGTTGTGCTCTGCTTTATCCTCAAAAATAGAAAGAAGAAGAGAAACCATGCCAAAGAAGATCCTATTGGTAAGAAATTTCATAGATCTACGCCTCTTGCATTAGTCCTTTCACTCAGGGTTTATTCGAAATGAAAATTTGATGGCTTACGACTACAGTAGGGAGCGAAATTTCGGAACTACATTCCCTGCAATTTGATGTGCGTGCAATTGAAGCCGCCACAGCTTACTTCTCGAATCAAAACAAATTAGGGGAAGGTGGGTTCGGTCCAGTTTACAAGGTAAGAAGTTTTACATAGAGATATGACGTAACGCACTACGTGGAGAGAAATCTCTTCCATGTCCTGCCTTGATATTTTCATTCATATCCTGCATATTGTAGGGTACCCTTCCTTGTGGAAGAAAAATTGCAGCGAAAAGGTTGTCTCAAAGCTCGAAACAAGGCGTGCAGGAATTCAAAAATGAAGTCGAATTGGTAGCCAAGCTTCAGCACAGAAACCTTGTGAGGCTATTAGGATTTGCCATGGAAAGAGAAGAAACGGTACTGGTCTACGAATACGTATCCAATGGAAGCCTAGACCAGTTGCTCTTCGGTTCGTGCCTCGCTCTTCATCTTCTTTAAAAATGATTCCTTTCCACTTAGTTTAGTTCTTTCTTTCCGAACCTATATACCAACTTCAAATATGTCCAAGGTATAAGCAAAAGTTTAGTAGTTATGTCTTGGGACATTCTTCATACAAGTTGGTGATAGTTTCAAAAGAATAATTGCATGTGACCACTTGTCACTTAGTTTCGGATATAAAGTAGAGCTTCTTCTGACTCAAACATTTAATAAATCTAGCCAACAAAGAGCCTCAGCAAAGCATACAGTTGGATTGGTCAACCCGCCACAAGATCATGATTGGGGTCGCACGCGGTCTTCTTTATCTTCATGAAGATTCTCGGCTCCGAATCATCCATCGTGATCTGAAAGCTAGTAACATTCTGCTAGATGACGAAATGAACCCAAAAATCTCAGACTTCGGTATGGCTAGGATTTTTGGTGCCGAGCAAACCCAAGGAAGTACAAACAGAATTGTTGGGACATAGTAAGTTCACATCCATATTACTTCCATATTACTTTGGTTCATAATAAAAACACCCCACTAGATAATTTGCAATAAGTATTCCGATAGATTCGGCCTTTAACTAGATTTTCTTGTGCATAGAGTATGTTGTGCCTTAATGTCTTGATCCTTAAGCAAAATATGCTCATTCATGAGAATCACTATGCCTTCCTTTTTGAACTATTTTGCAGTGGCTACATGTCTCCTGAATATGCAATGTATGGAAAATTTTCAGTAAAGTCTGATGTGTTCAGCTTTGGTGTGCTCATGCTGGAGATCATAACTGGCAACAAGAATCAGTATTCTTATATATCATATCATGATGCGGGCCTTCTTGATTATGTGAGTACAATTTGATCTTACAAGGTCATTAATTTTTTTTCAATATAATAACAGTACCAACATATTTTCTAGGTATGGGAACACTGGCGAACTGGAGTACCATTGGAAATTGTTGATCCAACGGTGAGAGAATCTATCTCTCCAAATGAAGTGATCCGATGTATCCATATTGGCTTGCTTTGCGTTCAGAATGACGAAGAAGCCCGACCTTCTATGGATATAGTTGTTCTTATGCTTAGTAGTGCAGATTCCGTTACCCTCCCCTTGCCCGAAAAACCTACATTCTTCATCCCAAGTGTGAAGCATGAACAACGATGTCAAGATCAAAATTTAAATCAATCAAACATGAAGCTTAATAGTAGCAAGACAATGCCACAATGTTCAGTGGTCAACAGCTCTCTAACTGATGTGGCTCCTCGATAGAGAGAGGGAAACATTTATGCAGCATCCTCAAAATTCACGAGCCAAAATGTCACAACTGCATATTATATAGAGAATACAAACTCTATTTTGCAAGGAACAATATCTTTAAGTCCATCTTCAATTTGAGCAGCTGAAACTATTTAGATAGTAACAATCGAAAAGTAAAATAGAGGATTCAGTTCTCTGTCTTTAACTGTGAATGTTAGTGTTGGAGATATGCAACGAAATATACAAGATGGATTTGATCAAAAGGGATGAAACGATTGATTTTATTACATCAATACTTGTATCAGTATATTTACTTGCCTATTCTTATTTTTCCTATTTTGTGTACATACAGAGTGCATATAAGTCTGTAACTACTTGTACAAAAGCAATACAAGAAAATAGAGTGATTGACTCTCCTTCTCTTCGTGTTATTTCTTCTTCTTTGTTGTTCTATGTTTTGTGACATGGTATCAGAGCATTGCTTCTGATCAAGCTTCCGCGACTCTTCTCTAAGTTGCCTTTGCGACTCCATTTGATTCGCTGCTGCACATTTGCAAAACGAATCAACAACGCATAGGAACTTGGACCTTTTGAGATAGAAAACAGAGAGAATCATGGACACGAGTTCACCTTCGAATCTGCCAGTGGTTACCGAAGGACAGGATCTACCTGTCGATGCTTCCATAGTTCAAGAAGTTCCTCAAGAGCATACCTCACATAATCAAACTGTTTTTTTGGGTCCTTTACCGGCTTAGTCGAATCTGGGGCAGCATTTCTCAGGCCATCCTTACCAGTTTCTCCCTTTCAAAATGTGGAATTCTGGTTTTAACCCAATGACATCATCGCCGTGAAATCATGGTGGTCTACCAACCACTATTAGGGCAGACACTACCGATAATGCTGAACAATCATAGACAAGTGGATCAAATTTTCATCCATCCTATGGTTCTGGTTTTGCACCATATCAATTCCCTATTCGAGGCACTCGAGCAGAATTTGGTGACCCATTGTTCATATCAACAGCCGATGACCCAGAATTGCGCCTCATCATTCAACAGCTTACCGGCCCCGAGAATTACACAACGTGGTCTCGAGATCTAGTATGAGCCCTAATGACAAAGGACAAAGATGGTTTCCTTGACAGAACAATCCCTGTACCAACCGATCAATATTCACAGCGACATTCGAGAAAGTGCAATGAATTAGTCCGAACATGGATAGGAAATTGCATTGCACCACAGATCGTTGGCGGACTTCCACCCACAGAGGATTTGAAAATTTTGTGGGACAACATCAAAGAAATGTATGGAAAATTAGATAGAGCAAAGATTTTTTTCGCTCACACAGGAACTCAGTGAGCTAAAACAGGGGAATATGTCGATAGGAGCAGTATTCAACAAACTTTCAGCCCTTTGGAATGAGCTTGAGGCCGTCGAAGAAAAATTGGAGGGACCGGCAACAGCTATCTAGCAATATTAACGAATCAAAGAACAAGAAAAGGTCACTAGATTCCTCTTGATATTGAACGATTCGTACTTACCCTTTCAAACACAGATCCTTGCCATGGAACCAATTCCATCCCTCGGGTGAATTTTTCAACTCATCGTCCAGGAGGAGAGCCAGCGCCTCGCCGCCTCGGATCCCGCCCGTACCAGCGAGGTCATCCTTCTTGCGGCTCAATGATAGAGAGGATTGGGTGGCGGAGGCTCAGCTGGAGGTGGACTACGAAGGGCTGCGCTAGGGTTCTCGGAAGGAGGCTATTGAGGAGCTGTGCTAGGGTTTCCCGATGGAGGAGAGGAGATTGCGCTAGGATTGGAGGTTCCTCGTGATAGACTAATGAGTCGGAGGAATGGCCAGGATGCAAGGAAGCATACGGACGGCCATGATTTATTTTTCCAATCAGACGACAGCAGCTTCAGCTCGTGGTCCTCATCGGACGGTGGTCGTCCTCTCTCCTTGGCAGCTGGATCGGAGGGCTTCCAAGCAGCCACGTCAGCCAAATCTAATGGCTATTTGTTTTTACAGAGAGGAAATAAAGGAAAAGGGAAGCTATTTTGTGAATATTGCAAACGTTCACATCACACTATAGACACTTGCTAGAAATTACATGGGCGACGTGGAGAGAAAGACAAAAAAAGGAAGAGATTTTTCTATCAATCAAGTAATTAGGCGCAATACAGACCAACCTCTTTCTGATGAGCACATCCAGCAAATTGTGAAAGCATTAAAGCAAATTGACATTTCAGACAACAAGAGAAGTTTTTTGGGTACCTCATTTTGCTTGAATTCCATTTCTTGTAATGCATGGATAATTGATTTGGGTGCCAGTGATCATATTATTTGTACCGAAAGTCTCTTTTCCCATACTCAAGCCATTTTGAATCCCATAACCGTGACTCTTCCAAATGGAGAAAAATCTTTCGTCAGGAAAATAGGTACAGTGCAATTAAGTCCATCCATTGTACTCAAAAATGTCCTTCACGTGCCACATTTCCAATTTAATCTTATTTCAGTCTCTAAGGTCTGTGAGGACAAATCCTGCCATGTCTCATTCAATTCTTACCATTGTTTACTACAGGCCCCTTCAACTGGAATACTGATGGGCTTGGGTAGATTATCCGAAGGTTTATATTTTTGGGTGCACCTTCCTAAAGATTTTAATTTTGCTTGTCATAAACAATTGTTGTGTAATCTTGCTTGCAATGATAAAATTCTTTTTCATCAACATTTGGGACATAATGCTTCTTTTTCATATCCTAAGTGTGATATTTGTCCTTTGGCAAAGCAATCTTGTGCACCCTTTTCGACAAGTAACTCTCGTTCCATCAACATTTTTTTCTCTCATTCATGTTGATATATGGAGTCCTTATCATACCCATAACCATGATGGCTCGCATTATTTCCTTACTATCGTCGATGATTATTTTCGAGCTACGTGGATTTTTCTTATGTAGTCAAAGAGTCAAGTCCTTTCTCATTTACAGACTTTCTTTTTCTTACAAAAGAATCAATTCAATAAATCTATTCAACGAATTCGAACAGATAATGGAAAGGAATTTTTCAGTCATGAATGTCAACTCCTTTTCTCCTCAAATGGTATTCATCACGAGAGTTCATGTGCTTATACACCTCAGCAAAATAGAGTAGTGGAGCGTAAACACCGTCATCTTTTAGAAGTTGCTCGTGCAATTAAATTCCAAGCAACTTTTCCTAAGACTTTTGGGGGCGATTGTGTGGTCACAATGGCATACCTAATCAATCGCATGCTGACTCGAGTTTTGAGATGCTTTTTGGAAAGAAACCTGACACTAGTCATCTCAGAGTTTTCGGTTGCTTATGTTATGTCACAACTTTGGGACACCGTGACAAACTTGGTTTTCGTGCGCGAAAATGTATTTTTATGGGATATTCGCTTCTTCAAAAAGGGTACTGTGTTTTTGATCCGTCCATATAAACATTTATTGTCAGTAGAGATGTTTTCCATGAAGACAGGTTTCCATTTTAGGAGGATCAATCTTCTACTACAGACTTGTGTCCCACTTCTAGTCATCCTTTATTCTCAGAAGATGAGTCTCTTTGTGGATCATATTATATGCCTAAGCTTCCTTCGGTTGTTTCAGAAACTCCTCCTGCCTCGGCAGTCCAACCGGCTTCTTTGGACATGACTGAAGATCCAGTGTTGTCTCCATCACCTTGTCGCGACCTCCCCGAAGGTGCACCACCTAGGGTTCAGCTAATGGATTGCTAAAATTAAACCTAGCATGAGCTCTCCCAAGCCTATACCAATTCGCGATTTAGGTTTCACTTTTTAATATGCAACAAATTTTCAATTTGAAGTCGCCACTAATTTATTTTTTGGTGGGTTGATTAGAAACCCATGTAAAGTATCGGGAGTTATGCTTTACTCCTACGAACCAGAGATTCTAAGCACGGGGACTTGATTACGCTAGATTAAACTAACGTCCTTTCGGTACCTTTTCATTTATTTCAAAAATATTCGGCAGACAACTTTGATAAATTTTAAAATTCCTTCACTAACATGCAAAGATGACCATGCAAGTGCGCAAACATTAATTTAAAACACTTAAGCAAAGAAAGAAACAAAATAAAATAACAAAAATAACAAGGCAAGCCAAAGATGAATTTTTTTGGAATTTTCATTATAATATGCAATGCATGCTATGAAAATTAAATTCTAAATGCCATTATCTTAATGCAATTTTAAAACTACATGGAATGCATTTTTTATGAATTTTTTTATTATGAATTTTCATGAATTAAAGAAAAATCTAACTAATTATCTAAAATTAAGTAACAACTAATTTAAACTAAGAATTAAAATAAAATCCTATTTCTACAAAAGATTATAAGCCTAGAATGCAAAAATCTAGTTAGAACTACTTAAAACCAATCAACACTACCTAATATGCAAGCTAATTTTATTATGCAAATTAATTAAACATGCAAACAATTTTAAACATGCAATTTAGCCTAAATATTTGATTTCTAATATGGAATTAATCTAAAGATGCAATCTTAAATCTAACTATGCAAATAATCCAATTATGCAACTAACCTAATTGTGCAATTAATTTAATATGCATGCAATGCAACAAAATTAATTCAAACATGCAAAATTAACTAAATATGCACAAAAAAAACAAATTAGACAGAAAATAACAAATTAAACACTCAAAAATTAAATTCAAAAAAATGATTTATTTATTTTTTTAAATAAAAGAACGAAAATAATAAAATAAAATAAAAAGAAATTAAATCAGGTCGGGAACCGAACCGGGTCGGTTCGGTCCCGACCCGCTCGTTAAAAGCCAAAGGGCTTGCAGGCAGATGAAGCTGGGTTGGGCGCAAAAGCCCAGCCCGAACTCCCTTTATTTCCGAGCCATACGCACAACCAAAAAAAAAAAAAACCCAACAGAAAAACTCAGCCCAGATCAATGCTGCTCCGGATTAGTCCATAAAACAACTCACGGCCCATCCCTGCGTGAAGAAAATCCTGTCCAGCCCGCACGAAAATAAAACCAATTTCGAAGCCAATGTTAGTCCAATTTCAGCCCAGCCCCATGTGGGGTCTTCCTCCTCGCGCTGCAATCACCAGCAACTTGCAGAGACTCGCTGCTTCTCTGTGTCAGGGCATGGCGGACGGTGACAGGGAAAATAAGAGATAACCGAACGACCACCGGCTCCCCGGCGTCAATGAGTCACGCAAACAAGCAACAACTCACAAAAAACAGATTCAAAATCATAGCAAATTCACTTAGGCAATTCATCAAACAGTTCAAGTGCAGAAAAGGGGTTCGTTTGCAGGGTCAGAACAGCAAGATCTAGGCCAACAATGCATCAAAGAAAAACAAGGCAGAGACAAAAGAGCAAGAATAAATGCCAAGGAAGCCTAGAAATCAGTTTGACCGACTATCACAATAAAGCCTAACATGAGGAAGTCACGAAAAAAAAAAAACGAAAGCAAACAAATTTCCCTACGCGGCTCGGGAAACACGAAGAGCAAACAAGTTCGAACAAAGCCGAGACAAAGCCACACTCTTCCATGAAATTTTAACCCGCCACGATCCTCGGAAAATAAAATAAAATAAAAAACGACAAAACCGTGACCGAAAACTCATCGGCGAAGGTTGGATGATGGAAGTAGTGCCAATGGGTTAAAGAATTTCGGCTCCGTTCCTTTTCTTTCTCGTCTGCCCCGCGTGTCCAAAAGGTCTCCTCCTTTTTTTCGGTCAAAGCTCCTTCACGTTCTCTGTGCGTGCAAGATTTTCCAGAAAAAGAAAGCTCTCTCCTACAAAAAGAGGTCAAAGTTCTCCTTTTTCTTTTTTTGGAAAAATTTCGGTCAAAGTTCTCTTTTTGCTCTCAAAAGCACTTGGTCAAAGAGCTTTGCTCTCCGAAGAATTCCGTACTAAAAATTCTCTCAAAAAATTCGGTCCCCCCTTCCTTCTGACCGAGAAGTCCTATTTATAGAAGTCTTTATTTTTTTTTTTCAAAATCTCAGCACCTTGGCAACTAGGATAAATCATGGTGTCAAAAAAATCGCCGGGTCTTTATCCAATCAATTCAAAAGTTTATTTCAATGGTTAGATAATGACCCAATAACAACCAAAGATTAAATCCTTATCAAGAGAATTGGAGTGTATAATTTTAAACATATTCTAGAAACTCTTCTCAATCACACGTGAGACGGTGCACGAGACATGATTCAAATAGAAATAACGCAAATGATGTAAATAATGAATTTTTTGTTTAGGGGTTGGACCAACCCCTAATTTTTATGCAATTAATTCTACATGATTTTGCCAAAATTTTGGTATCAACACACCTGTTGCTGACCAATATGACACTAGCATTCTGACTGAAGTTATTTCACAATCTTCTTTATCGCCGATATCAGAACTAGTGGTCCCTCGGCAATCCGGTCGTTCCACTCAACCACCCACTTGGACAAGGATTATATTTGTAACTTGGCCGACTCCATAGGTATTCTATATCCTACTTTCTCATATGTCTCATTTGGCCGACTTTTCTGAGGATCACATGTGTTGCATTAGTAAAATCACTGATGAAATTGAGCCGTCTTCCTATATGCTCTTGTTGATAATCACGCATGTGATTTGGTCTTCTTACCTCCCAATCGAAAGCCTATTAGTTGTAAGTGGGTTTATAAAACCAAATTTCGAGCAGATGGTTTTGTTGAACGGTACAAGGAACACTTGGTTGCCAACGGATTTACGCAATGGGAATGTTTTGATTATCATGAGACTTTTTCTCCCGTAGCGAAAGAAGTTACCATTCGTTATTTTCTATCGATTGTTGCACATCGTGATTGGCATTTACATCAAATGGATGTTCATAATGCATTCTTACATGGGGATCTTGATGAAGAGATCTATATGGATCTTCCATCGGGCTTATGGCGACAGTGGGAGAATAAAGTGTCTCGTCTCAGTAAATCATTTTATGGACTTAAACAAGCTTCTAGACAGTGGTATGCAAAATTTGCCACTGCTCTTACTTCTGCAGGTTTTCGGCAATCCAAACATGACTATGCTCTTTTTACATGGTCCAAAGGTATGTCATCGATTTATCTTAGAATATAATGTAGATGATATCCTTATCATGGGAAATGATGAAAAAACTATTAAGATGTTGAAGGATTATTTACATTCCACTTTTCATATTAAAGACTTAGGGCCTTCTAAGTATTTTATTGGTATTGAGATTGCACGCTCAAAACTGGGCATCTCTCTTAGTCAACGGAAGTTTATCTTGGAAATCATATCAGAGATAGGGTTATCGGCATATAAACCAGCTACCAATCTTGCTGAACAAAATGTCAGAATAACAATGATTGAATATGATGAGGCAGTATCATCTAATGTTGATGATCCTTTGCATGAAGATCCATCTATTTATCAGAGACTTGTCGAGAAGCTCATATATCTAACCATGACTAGATCGGATATTTATTATGCTATGCAAACATTGAGTTAATTTATGCAGAAGTCGAAAGTTTCTTATATGAATGCAGCCATCAAGGTAGTTAAGTATCTAAAGAGTTGTCCAGGGTTAGGGATTTTACTTTCCTGAGAGTGTGACATGGAAATGAAAGCTTTCTCTGATTCCGATTGGGCTACATGTCCTATGAGCCGAAGATTAGTGACTGGTTTTTGCATCAAGTTAGGAAAATCATTACTTTCCTAGAAGACCAAGAAACAATCGACAGTTTCTTTATCTTCAACCGAGGCAGAATATCGAACAATGGCCAAAACCACTTGTGAAATATATTTGGTTATGTGGTCTTCTGTCAGATCTTGGTATACAAGTCAAATGGCCAACCACCTTATTTTGTGACAATGATGCAAGTCTTAAACTTGCAGCCAATCCAGTTTTTCATGAAAGAAGAAGACATATAGATGTGGATTGTCATTTTGTTTGTGAAAATATTCAAGAAGGGATAATCAAAATAAGTGGGATCAAAACATCAGAACAACAAGCTGATTTGTTCACTAAGGCCTTATGTTAGAGACATCATGCATATCTACTAAGCAAGCTTGGTGTCATGGACATATATCAGCCATTAGCTTGAGGGGGAGTGTTGGAGATATGCAAGGAAATATACAAGAATATACAAGATGGATTTGATCACAAAAGGGAGGAAACAATTGATTTTATTACATCAATACTTATATCAATATATTTACTTGCTTATTCTTATTTTTCCTATTTTGTGTACATATAGAGTGCATATAAGTCTGTAACTACTTATTCAAAATCAATACAAAGAAAATAGAGTGATTGACTCTCCTTTTCGTGTTATTTTTCTTCTCTGTTGTTCTATGTTTTGTGATAGTTAGAGAAGCATATTTCTATCAAATCATTAATTTGGTATTGTTTATCTTTCTTCACTCTTCGCGACTATAGAAAGGATTGCTCTCCTAAGAGCATAATTCTATCATTTTGTACTTACATGAAAATTTTCTTTTCCATACTAGTAAATTTTGTTAAGTACTAGTAAGTGATGCACTTAGAACTGACAAACTCGGGATGGACGACTACAGGGAAATCAGCCACTGATCAAAACACACTACTTTGCTAAGTTTGACATCATATTTTTGCATTTCGAAGTCATTTAGATGGGTTTTCAAACCTTTTTTTAATTCTAAAGTAATAATTATTATTTTACTAGGGTTATTGTAATATTATGTTTCCTTTTATAACTAATAGGTATTTTTGTAATTTTGCGTTTCCCATTGTAATTATGTTTAATATAATATAAAATGATATTTTAGGGTTCGAAGATCAAACTTTTTTTGGATATATTTTGATTTCATAATCACATTTGTGAGAACAAATTTTCTCCATCAATTCCTAATTCTTGTTTAATCAAATTATTATTACTTGACAGCATCAATTGGTATTAGAGCACAAGTTACTTGAATTAATGGTTGAATGGAATCGCATCAACTGTGGACAATAGGCTCGTGGTGGCCGGGGTCATGGAGTCGTCCTTAAGCAAACAAACAACCACGTCTAAGAGACTTGCAAAATATAGTAATTGAAGAATAAATACATCGAATCCAAGATTTGGAGCGACATCTTGTAGAGGTGAAGTTAGACGTTTAATTCGAAGAAGGAGCGAAATCTAAGGATCCATCCGATAATGAAGAGTAGGACGGCAATTCTTTTGAGGTTCTCTACTAAAGAAATAATTGAAAAGTATGTCTTTGAAATCATCCCTCTTCTCATATTTTTGAGATGACGATCGAGAATTCTAACTTTCAAGGTAAAGCTCATCCTAGAGAGTTTGTTGACTAGTTACATATAGTAGAAAGTATCTTTGATATTAAGAAACTGACTAAAGAGCATAAAATTAAATTAGTGACTATTAGGCTAAGAAAACATGCCTCAATGTGGTAGGAACATATAAAGAAAATAATGTGCTAAAGAAGGAAAGTACAAAGTAAATTGCTGGGATAAGATGAAGAAATCGTTGTATTTTTTTTTCTTACCTACTCATTATAGCTAGGACGTGTTTGTTAAGTATCACAATGTCAAGTAGCAGGATTTAATAATCGAACAATATTGCCAATGAATTTGATCGGTTGTAGATGCATTGTGATATGCCTAAGGAAGAAGAGAAAAAATTGCTTGATATTTGGTGGGGCTACAACATAATTTTTTTTATATTGTCCAATTACAACAATACTAAACTTATACAGATGTGTGCATGGTGGCTTTAAAGATGGAAGATTAATGTAAAAGGAAGTACATAAGTTCCTAATTCCATAATCGGTGGTTAGGCAATGAATGCTAAAGAAAAGCAGGGATATCTTCAACTAATTCAATACTAGTTGTTGTTAAGGATGCGAGTTCTGAACCTACATCGAAGAAGGGGTAAAATAGTATCAAAACTAGCAAGAGAGGAGCTGTAACCAAGCAATGTTTCAAGTGTGACGGACATAGGCATTTCGCTACTAATTATTCAAATCAACAGATTGTGATGATCGTTGATAATCTAGCCTTTGATGAGGGTCCAATCCACGATAAAGCTGAAGGTGAATACTAGAATGTGATGCGAAAAATGAAGAGATTATGATGAGTTCCTAGTTGTTAAAATAAACTTAAATATTACGGTGGTTGATGATAAATTGTGGCTTTGAGATTATATCTTTCATACTAAATACACTAGTGGAGGAAAAGTATGCAACGTGATAATATATAGAGGGAGGTGTGAGCATGTGTCGTCCACTATCATGGTGGAGAAGTTGGAGCTAAGAACAAAAGTTCACTCTCAATCATACAAGTTGTCATGGCTTAGGAAGGGAACATGGTGGAGGTGAGCAAGAAATGTTTTGTGCAGCTTTCGATTGGGAAAAACTATATTTATGAGGTGTGGTGTTATGTGATCCTAATGAATGGTTGCAACATTCTTCTAGGGACACCATATCAGTCTGACAGAAAGGCACGATATGATGTTTTTGAAATATCTACACCTTTAAGAATGATGGTCGAACCATTATCCGAGAACGTTCAGACTTGAGAAATGAGGTAAATAATAATTTATTGTCTAGGTTAGAGTTTTAAGAAAAGACAGTGAACTCGTCTAAGCTTTTTGTTATTGTGGTGATGGAGCAGAATCTTAATAGTTTCAAATTTCTATCAAAGTTTTTCCCTTAATTGATGAGTTTGCTAATGTTAAATTAGAAGAGATACCACTTGGGTTGCTGCCTATGAGATACATTTAGCATTGTATTGATTTCATCTCAAAACTGTTATTTTCCATAAAGCTACTTATATAATGAGTCCTAAGGAACATGAGGAGCTATAAATAAATGCATAAACTGTTAGAAAAAGGCATAGTTCGAGAAGGCATGAGCTTTCGTGTAGTGCAGACCTTTTTGGTTCCTAAGAAGGATCCTGGAGGATGTGCATAGATAATAGAACTATCAATAAAATCACAATCAATTATCGATTTCTTATCCCACGATTTAATGATTTGACATCGATTACATAGGGCGATTATTTTTTTGATGATAGACTTGAGGTATGATTATCATCAGATTATGATGCGGCCTTGAAATGAGGGAAATGCATCGTTTAAGACTAGAGATGGCATGTAGGAGTAGATGATGATGCCTTTCGGGTTCTCAATCACTCCAAGCACTTTTTTGAGGCTGATGATCTAGGTTTTCGTCCTTTTATTGGCTAATTTGTTGTTGTTTATTTCGATAATATTTTGATTTTTAGTACTTTAATTGAGCAACACTTGCATCACTTAAAAAGAGTATTTGAAACCTTGAGAGAGTAGAAATTGTATGCCAATATTGAGAAGTATCACTTTTTAATTGATCATTTAACATTTTGGGGTTATATTATGTCAAAGGAAGGCATTTAGATTAACCCAACTAAGATCAAAACCATTATGAACTGGGAGGTCCCAAAAAATATTCATGAGGTACGCAACTTTCATGAACTAGCATCCCTTTTTCTAATGTTTATTCGGGACTTCATCACCATTATTGCGCCTTTTAATAATTTTTTGGAGGGAGGCAAATTTTGTGTTGATGAAAGAGGTAGACACTACATTTTAGTTATTGAAGAAAAATATGATTAAAGCCATAGTTTTAGTGCTTCAAGATTTTAATGAGATTTTTCAAGTGCATTATGATACCTAAGGCGTTGGTATTGAGGGTGTCCTGAGTCAAAAAAAATAAATATGTGGCATTTTACAATGAGAAGTTTAATGGATCAAAGAAAAGATACTCTACTTATGACCATAGTGATAAGCATGAAGCATTGTAGGCATTACATTTTCTCAAAATAATTTATTATGTATTAAGATCATGAGACCTTAAAATACATTAATGGGCAGCAAAAGCTAAATGCTAGGCATGCAAAGTGAGTGGAGATTTTTTTTTTTATGTTTTCAGTTTTTCTATTAAACATATGGCGGAAGTACTCAATAAGGTAGTCGATGCATTGATCATAAGATACTCTCTACTGTCTACAATGCAAGTGAGAGTTTTAGGCTTTGATTCTTTTATGGATTTGTACATTGATGATCATTATTTCAAGGATATTTGGAAGAAGCGCAAAACAGAGCCATTTCAGTAGATCTTTATTGTGGACGGTTTTCTTTTTAAAGGCAACATGTTGCATATTCCTCAGTGTCCTTTGAGAGAATCTATTATTACCGATGTAAAAGTTATAGCTGGGCACTTTGGAGTAGATAAGACGATGGCTTTGCTGTGTAAGCATTTTTATTGACCCTAAATGGAGCATAATGTAATTTGGTCCGTAAAAAGGTGCAAAGTATGTCATGTGATTAAAACTAGAAATATCTATATTGACTTATACATGCCTCTACCTGTTCTAGATACTCCATGAAAGGATGTTAGCTTTGATTTTGTCTTAAGATTGCCAATAACATAGCGGAATAAGGATTCCATAATGGTGATTGTTGACAAATTTTCGAAGATGGCTCACTTTGATCCCTATAACAAGATATTTGATGCTTCACAAACTTTTTGATTGTTTTTGCAAGAGATCGTAAAATTCCACGTAGTTCCTAAGTCCATAACCTCTATAGTGATGTGAAGTTTGTGAGTCACTTTTGATGTGCTCTTTGGAGGCATATGAGAACTAGATTGCAATTTAGTTCCTTTCATCATTAATAGACTAATGGATGGACCGAAGTTTGTCAACTAAAGCTTAGGGATTTTGCTATGAAGTTTGGTGGAAGATAGCCTGCGACAATAGAATTTGGTGTTATCCCAAGCAAAAATTACCTATAATATAGGTTGTAGGTAAGAGTCCTTTTGAGATAGTTTGTGCGTATAATTTAATTACTCCTCTATATCTCACACCATTACCAGTTCACAAGCAGCTCAGTTTAGATGCAAATGAGCATGCCAAGTGGACCAAAAAGCTGCATTCATAAGTTCATAACCATATCAATGAACTAAACATGAAGTATAAGCAGGGAGTGGATAGACAATGAAAAAGAGTCTTTATTCGTACATTACCAATTCACAGGCAGTTTAGTTTAGATGCAATTGAGCATGCCAAGCAAATCAAAGAGTTGTATTCATAAGTTCATAACTAGATCAATGAGCTAAACATGAAGTATAAGCAGGGAATGGATAGGCGATGGAACATAGTCTTTTTCAAAGATAGTGATCTATTATGGATTTACTATTGAAAAGAGTGTTTTCCAGCTAGCAAGTTTGGCAAATTACAACTGAGAGCTGATAGATAGTTTAGAGTTCTTGAGCGAATTAATGATATTGTTCAGAAGATTGAATTGTCGAGTGAGTACAATGTATTGAATAGTAGATTTGCCACCTTACCATATATATGAGGAAGACATGAGTAGATTGATATTAATAAAAAATAAAGCTTATTAGAGGGCGAATCTTTTTTTTAGCCAGGGAAAATGATGCACTTAAAATTGGTGAATATGGAATGGGCTAAATTTGGTTGGCTGCATGAAAATATACTGCTAATCAAACCACACTACATTGTTGTGACTAACATTTTGGAGTTGCTTAGATAGGTTTTCAAGCTTTATTTTAGTTCTAAAGCAATCGTTCTTATTTTAATGACGTTTTTACAATATTGCGTTTCCTATAATAATTAGTTGGTATTTTCGTAATTTTCCGTTTTCTATTGTCATTAAGTTTAACACCGTAAAATTGGAAGGTTAGACTTTTTCTTAAGATATATTTTGATTTATAAATCACATTTGAGAGAGCGAAATGTTTCTCTATCTACTCATAATTCCCATTTAGTCAAATTTTTATCGCGTTTTTACATCAGTAAGTGTTAAGAACTATTTTCCAAATAACTTGCTAGGAATTTACAAACATGATTATGAAATTATCTAACCTTCTTTGACAGTTTGGAAGTACACAAGTTGTACTAGATTACCAATTTTTATTTGCATTAGTTACTAACACTTCGAATTTGTGACTCATATTCAACACCCTGTCTAAACTAGGATCAATTACCGAGTTTTGTTAGATTGGGTTACCAATTGATGTCAGGTCAACAATTCTTAACTTAACAACATTAGTTTTACCATCCTTGTTGAGTTGTTAACTTTATTTATCTTGATTAACGACCACTTAAATTTACTTCCTCTTTTTAGAGTTTATCAATCTGAATTAACGCGACTTACTAAATTTGCACCCATTGAGCTCCTGTATAGTATTGGACTACCAGTTTCTTGGCCGCAGAAACCAGGGGAATGAGAATTGCAGAATCTACTTCCTATTCATCTTACCAAAGCTTCAAAGAAAATGCTCCTGCATCGATTATTCTTTCCGACCGAAAGAAGGGGAAAGGAACCTTTCTTTATGACTAGGAGATTTAAATTGGCCGTCGGACCGAACCGAAAGGTTAAGGCAGGACAGGCGCTTTCGTTGAATGGGGATGCCGATTGCCTCTGTGCAAGGCCGCATACCCACGTTTGACCTCGGCCTTCAGTGTTGTCCTTGCATGTGTTTCACGTAAACAGATCACTTGACAAGGCATCAGGTGATCTGTTCTTCAACAGGGTCGTCTGATTTAGATCGGATGACCTTAGTTTTTTTTTTTTTTCAATGCTCCCTCAAAGCTTTGCCCCGTATTAAAAGGGGACCGTCTAGCTCCCGATTAAAGCAAATCCGGTCATCGATGCTGTGTCAGGTGATTTGGATCCGTGTGTTCGCACTCCCTGCCGTAATTTAGTTTCTCGTTTCCCCGTTCATGTTTACATTCTGCCGTTTGGACGGGGGTGAGGCGCTGCTAAATTGGAACTCATGGTGAATGGGGAGCCCACAAAATATCTTTTTGGACTTCTCATTTGGTACACAAACAAAATGAGATGCCACTGGATATACTGCGGATTCATTTCGTACGAATAGTCCTAGCTAAGTGTCACCCACATTTATTTTGAAGAATATCCAATGACTCTCATCCTTTATGTATTTTAGTTAACAACTGCTTAAATATATTTTAGAGATAATCAATCTGAATTAATGTGACTTACTAACTTTGTTCCCTTTAATCTACTACGTAGGATTGAGTTACCTATCCTTATTTAAGCTGTTGCTACCGTTTTATTTGGACAAAAGTGAATTTGAATCCTAAAATTCCGCATAGCCAAAGCCATGAAACTTATCTGGCAGGGCAACCAATGACCTACTTCGGCTACGCTCAGTTCTAGTGGCAGAAAATGCCGAGGTCAAATCCATTTGAGGTCATCCGAGCCTCAAAGGGGGTGACGGTGGCAGGTCAAAAGGGGGCCAACCCGAGGAGATACTGTTTGATCCGGGCCCAATGATCCCGGCCACTCAGAGGTAAAACCTGGCTGGTGGGCCCCGCACGTTGTGAAAGAGCGCGTGGGGTCCACCAGCCGGGTGGCCTCCTCTTACTGGTCCGGGATCATTGGGCCCATATCACCCAAAGTTTTCTCGGGCCAACCCCGGTTTAGTGCGTCGGTGGCCCTTCGTTTTTTTTTTTTTTTTGCCGCAGTGGCACTGGCCGCGCCTCCAAGAAACCGAGGGAATGGGAATTGCAGAATCTACTTTCTGTTCATCATACCAAAGCTTCAAAGAAAATGATCCACACTAAGTTTTCTTTCCGTTTAAAAAGGAGGACCTCCCTTCATGTCCCACTCTTACAGTTGCCAAATCCAGCCGCCACAAGCACCCCATAAAAGGCTCAAAACTCTTCGCAACCGAAGCAGGGACACGCTGCACTCGTTCCAATCTTGTCTTCTCAACGCCAAGAAAAGTGTTTTCCCGTTCTCGAAATCGAATCCAAATCTTCCAGATTTGGCAGGATCTATGCATACCCAATTTAGCTTCCCTTCACGACCCTGTTCCCCGGTCCAAGATCCAAGCTCAAAAGACCTCACATGGACTGGGACAGTTCCCTTCTTCGTTGGACTGTCTAGCTTCAATGCTAGATGTGATTTACTGTCTGTGGTCGGAGGTTCAAACCAGAGGTAGGAGTCATCTTTGGGGACTGAGAAGTGCGTCAACCTGGTCGATAGAGAGATTCTCTCGACGACACGTTCAAAGATCAGATCAGACTGGGAGATGTCGATCAGCCCTCGAGCCGTATCAAAAGGTTAAGACCAAGACGGGCGCTTTTCTTGAACTGAGATGCCGACGATCAGCCCCTGTCTGAACGTTTGACCTCGGTCGTTGGTGTAGCCCATGCATGCGTTTCACACTCCACCCCGTCATTTATTTCCTCGTTTCCCTACGTTATGTAATACATGTTTGTCTTTTCGTTTCCAGTGAGTCGCCGCTAAATTGGAACTGGCGGTGAATGGTGGGCCCGCCAATATATATTTTGGACCTTTCATTCGGTACACCGATTATGTAAAAATATCGTCACACGAGCAAAACAAGGCACTATACGCGTACACAATCTGTGATTTTGATAAACAAATTCACTGCGTGAGTATATATCAGAGTCTTCATTTCCTCACTTTTGTCTCAAAGATATTTTGTGCTAGCAGTGTCACCCATATATATCTTATTATTTTCGTGATTTACATCAAAATAATTTACTTTTGAGGAAAGACTTTTGTCTCTAACTTGTAACGAAGCAATTGGATTGATTGGGTCACATATCGTTTCGGACATAAGTTCTTCTATTTAAAACATTTACTTATCTTGACATGTTGTAAGGATTAGTTCTGAATGTATCTAAACAAGTCGTGGAAATATAGGGAACGTATTAAATTGTTTAACTAAAAAAGACCAAGTGTGTTACAAACAGAAATAAGGTCAACTCATACATGACACGGTTATTATTGGTCACTGTCAGGTTTTATTGTCGAAAGTTACTAGTCCTAGATATGAGTAATCAATGTTTATCTTGAAGAGTAATTGATGACTCTCACCATGCTTGAGTGAAAACTATTTGAGAGGACCGCAACATAATAGTTTTGAGATGAATTGAACAAACAATGTATAATGATTACAGAAAGAAATGAAACTGACCATCAATTCCATAACTCTTAGGCAAAGTTCATCAGCCCCGGAAATTATTCGACATAAGCAGTTTTCTGAGGTCTAAACGAAAGACAACAATGTGTCGAGTTTTTTTTGCGACATCGACCTAGTCGCCTCTAAATCCATCTTTCTGTAATGATTACAGAAAGACATATAGACCTCATCACAGTTAAAAGGAGGACCCTCGCTTGAACTTGTCGGATGATTACAGTAGCTTTGCCATATGATTCCGACCGCAAGAAGAAATTGCGACAGCTCTCAATCTACTTCATAACCTTCTTAGGCAAGTATAGGGAACTCCGCACAGAAGAGAAATGATACCGTGAAGGACATAGCTGATCAGCTATAGCTTTGCAGCAAAAAACTATTGAGGTTGTCCCACATTGATTAGAGGAAATGATAATTGGTAATTTATAGGTGTGAATGAAAGTCTCATTCTTTAAGCTAAAGCTAATTTTTGGGATGAGCACTGGTATCAAAACTTAGGTTGCCAATAAGTCTGGACCCGACAGTTATACGGGAGAGTTATGGGTTGTTACCGCTTCGATATAGTCCCGATATGTAAGGAGGAGATCGTTGATGATTTATAAGTATGAGGAAAAATCTAACGACCTTTCAGAACTAGCTTAAGACCATCAAACGAGAACGACCTTTCAGAACTCCAACAAACAATTCTGCGCACAGTTTAGAGGAAATCTGAGAAAATCCCCGTGATGTACCATCTTCTTTTCATAAAGTTAAAGTGAGTTGACCGGCGCAGCTATAATTGAACAAAGAACTCTTTTTCCTTTTTTGGCATTATAGGTCAATTCTATCACTGAAGCCCCGACAATACGTTGGACTAAACTCCAGATAGATGCTACACCATACTATATTCTAAGCCTGGAAATCTTTTTAAGGTATTCCTTATGTTATTTAAGCTGACGTATATGACCATTAAATTTGACACAAAAAAAAATCACAGTTCATAAAAGATAAGATATCTTTTTCTAAATTGCATCTGTAACAACACAAAATACAATAAAAATTTCTCCATATATGTTTTGCCTACACTATGGTCAATTGTCTCTAACTCGAGGAAAGACATGTTAATTAGGAAAGAAGAAAGCCTATTGTTACAAAAAAACATGACACATATATTCTATGTCAATGAACATAATTGATTGTGCTATGTGGTGTAGCTTCAATAATTGACATATATAATGAAAAAAATGAAGATTTTTTTAATTATTTGCATTGAGGTGAAAATGAAATTACCAATTTTGTATGCACAAACAACAATAGCCTCTATGAACTTTTTTTCTTCTTTTTATTTTATTTTATAGAAGTGTTGATTGATATAGGTATACAACATGGACTCATTAGTAAAGAAATATTTTTTTTTTGCATAAAAAGAAATTAAACTTGATTTTTTTTTTTGCATTACCTAGATAAATAAAATCAATACATTGAAAAACTTCAATCGTATCTTACTATTTCAATAAAAGAAATTAAAGGAGCTTAATCAAGCATTTCTAATATTAATTACGATTCAATTTTAAGATAACATTGATATATTTTTAAACAAACTTTTGGTACAATAAGTCTAATTTCTAGAAATGGATTTATGATTATATAGATATTTCTATGAAGGAAGCAAGAGACTGGATTATAAAACAAGCATCGTTGCGTTAGTTATTCTTGATTTTACTCAAGCTAATTTGAAGCGCTTTAGCCACATTTGACTCAAATTTGATTTATGAAAATTGCATAAAAGTCTAGGTAATTTTGAATGTTAATTTCTTTGTTTGGAGAATTTTTGTGTTTAGTGGAAAAATATCACACTTCAAGCATAAAAAATAAAGGCCAAATTAAAGTCAAACGTGAAAGCAAAATCCTTACTCTTTTGCTCACTGGAAGACCACATCACCAGTAACGGAACTCATCCTAATCTTTATTCTTGAGCATGCTTTAAAGCAGCCTTTAACCTTTTCTATAGTCAACATTCATTACGAGAAACTCGCTTTTCCACCCATGGTCGGTGGTCCAAAATTCGAAATTGGCCTTTCCCCCTATGTACGTTAGCAAATCTTATTAGAAAGGTATCACGATCACAAAAGCAGATTGCTCTCTTCTTATTACAAATTATGAAAAAATTTACTTGCATTGAAATAATCTTTAACAGACAATTTTCATGTTAGTGTTTCCAGGAACCGTCCTCCACGGCTATAAATAACAGAGAATGTCGTAGTTTTCTGACTCAATTGGAAACCTGAAGTACAGGATAACCAAAGAAATTAGACATCGGAGATCATCACTCTCGAACCCGTATGAAGGGTTGACTGATGATTTCCCATCCTTTTCCCCCCTCCAATCCTGATCTTTCCGATTCTTGTCTATATATCAAGATACATTGTCAGGGAACAGCCTCATTCGGCCGAGTCCCCAACGAAAAAATATGACAAAGCTTCTTGCAGTCCTCATCTTCACGTTTGGCCTTCGCACCCTTGCATCCGAGTCTACTTTTTCCAAGTGGGACTGCTCGAATTCGAGTACTTTCACTCAAAAAAGTGCCTACGAGACCAACCTCAACCTTCTTCTCGAGTCCCTTTCCGCTCACGCCAACTCTAGCTATGGATTCTTCAACACGAGCCGAGGGAAGCCAAGTGATGGCGATGCCGTGTACGGCAGCTTCCTATGCATGGGGTATGTCGGCAAGGTTGATTGCAGGGAATGTGTGATAGATGCCACGATCAGGATCAAAGAGGAGTGTCCAATGGCCAAAGAGTCCATCCTCTGGTTCGACAAGTGCATGTTGCGGTATTCGGACCGTAACTACTTTTCAACCACAGACAAAACGCCTCTTCTGTTCGGATATAATGGGGAGAATGTGCCACGGCCCGCCGAGTTCAGGAAGCTATTGAGCAAAACAATGGGCAAGTTGATAACTCTGGCCCCTGTAAAACCGGATAAGAAGTATGCTTACAAATCGCTAGAGACTCCCCTATATACATTTGTCCAGTGCACGCCTGATATCTTGCCGGCTAGTTGCAAGGTTTGCCTGCAGAATGCGACTTCGAATCTCCTGACAATTCGAACAGAGAAAATCGGCGGCAGAGTCATGCTTCCGAGTTGCCTTGTCAGGTTCGAAAAATACCCGTTCTACACAGGTAATGAACTCAACCTTATTATTTTACTAGTTTTTACGCGTTTCAATTTACTGATTCACCACGTTTGGTTGCACGTAAAATTTTTAGTTGCCTAATGCCATTGTACTAACGAAGCTTTCAACTAATTAAATTACAGAAACGAGCAAAAGGCATGCTTCATCGAGATTGGCTATCAGCATCACTCCAATTTTGGCGGTCGTGCTACTCTGCGCCGTGCTTTGGTTTTCCCTCAAAAGAGAATGGAGAAAGAGAAACAATGTTGAAGACGATCCGATTGGTGAGAAATGGGGAAAATTGCACCATAAGTCCTAAACTTTATGTATGGAGTGCAAGTAATTTAAAAGCCTTTCAATTCTTTTAATCAAGTCTTGGACTTTTTTAGAAAGTGCAATCAAGTCTTAAACTTTTTAATTGTTCCAATTAAATCATTAATTTTTATTAGAAAAATAACTAAGTCCTAAATCATGTTGAAAAGTCCAGTTGAAAGATGCTGTACAAGCACTTTTTGAGTATTACATAGCTAATTTTAGGCATTATTCATAGATATGACTTGATTGTACTTTTGGAAGAAGGTTTAGAGATTGATTGAACCAATTGAAATGTTCGGGATTCAATGGCCTTTTGTACATAAAGCTAGGACTTTCAGTGCAATTTTCCTAAGATAAATTTCTTAGATGTACACTGCTTCCACTTGTCTATTTGTTTATAGTTTACTCGAATCAAAAGTTAACGGCTTACCGCTACACAGTGGGAAGCCAAATTTCAGAACTACATTCCCTGCAATTTGATGGGTGCGCAATTGAAGCCGCCACGGATTACTTCTCGAATCACAACAAACTAGGGGAAGGCGGGTTCGGTCCTGTTTATAGGGTGAGAAGCTTCGACATAGAGATATAACATAAAGCACTACTTAGAGATTTATTCTCTACTCATGTTCTGTATTAACATGACATTGTCAATTATACTTTGTATTTTTTCTTTGTAGGGTACACTTCCTTGTGGGAAAAAAATTGCAGCTAAAAGGTTGTCTCAAGGCTCAAAACAGGGCATGGAGGAATTCAGAAACGAAGTCGAATTGATAGCCATGCTTCAGCACAGAAACCTAGTGAGGCTATTAGGGTTTGCCAAGGAAAGAGAAGAAACGATACTAGTCTATGAATACGTGCCTAATGGAAGCCTCGATCAGTTGCTCTTCGGTTGGTGCCTCTCTCGTCATCTTCTCTGAAAATAATTCCGTTCCACTCAGTTTAGCTCCTCCTTTCTAATCCTAGTCATCATTTGGAAATATGTCCAAGGTTTAGGGCAACGAGTTAAAGACAGTCTCAAGAGAAAAAATTGCATGTGACAATGACCACTTGTCAACTAGATTCAGACATGAAGTAGAGATTCTTCTAACTCTCAAATTACATATTATAGAAAACCCAGGCCCCCAGCAAAGGATAAAGTTGGATTGGTCAGCACGCCACAAGATCATGGTTGGGGTGGCACGTGGCCTTCTTTACCTTCATGAAGATTCTCGGCTCCGAATTATCCACCGTGACCTGAAAGCTAGCAACATTCTGCTCGATGACAATATGAACCCGAAAATCTCAGACTTCGGCTTGGCTAGGATCATTGGTGCTGAGCAAACTCAAGGAAGAACAAACAGAATTGCCGGAACTTTGTGAGTTTAAACTTATAATACTTCAGTTAATTGTATGAACGACCCATTAGATAATTTGCAATAATTATGCCAACAGATTCGGTCATTAATTGGATTTTCTAATGCATAGAGTGTATTGTGCCTTAACATCTTAAAGCAAACTATACTTATTCACGAGAATCATGACTGTCTTCCTCTTTGAACTGATTCGCAGTGGCTACATGTCTCCTGAATATGCCATGTATGGACAGTTTTCAGTAAAATCCGACATGTTCAGCTTCGGCGTGCTAATGCTAGAGATCATAACTGGCAAGAAGAATCAGTATTCTTATGTATCAGATCACTATGCTGGTCTTCTAGATTTTGTGAGTACAATTTGATCCTGCAAGTTCATTCTATTTTTGGTAAACCACGGTCCCCTGACAGTGCTAACGTAACTTCTAGGTTTGGGAACACTGGAGAGTTGGAGCATTGGCGCAAATTGTGGATCCAACACTGAGTGATTCTTACCCAGCAAACGAAGTGAACAGATGTATTCAGATTGGCTTGCTCTGCGTTCAAAACGACAATGAAGCCCGACCTACGATAGATTCAGTTGTTCTTATGCTTAGTAATGCCGCTTCCGTTAGCCTCCCCTTGCCCGAGCAACCTGCATGCTTCTTCCCAAGAGTGAAGCACGAACAATTATCTCAGAATCGAAACTCGGATCAATCCAGTGAGATGCTCAATAGCAGCGAGATAATACCGCAATGCAGTGATTAGCTGCCGTCTTATCGATATGGCTCTTTGATAAACAAAGGGAAAAGATCATGGAGCACACTCAAGATCCACTGATCGATGTACATCGAAACCAAGTACATACGAAGTATTCATGCTCTCTTTTGCGGGGAACACGATTTTATGCTCCAAATTACAAAGCATACGGAAGTCCGTTCTCTTTCTGAGAGCAACAGGAACTATCTAGATAGCACCAAAATTTTTGGTTCGTTATGGCTTGTCTTCCTTTATTTTCAGGACAATAGAAAGGATAGCTCTTGCAAGAGCAAAAATCCATAGTTGCATGCTCAAAAGAAGGATATTTTCATTCTGGACTAGTAAATTTTACCAAGTGATAGTAAGCGCCACACACTATTGATAAAACGACTGATCCATGACTTCTCTTTTGAGGCATATTTTTGGAAATTAATTATACGCTTTGGTGAAACTATCACTTTGACCTGAAAGTTTAAAAATGCAAACTTGTGCTAACATATCAGTTTTTAATTGCATAGCTTACTAACTCTACATATTTACAAACTCATATGTGAGATTACCAACCTAAAGTAGAGTATGCTCCACGATCACCCTTAACATCAATTCCGAATTTCTGCAAATGAATTAGGCACTCCAAAACAGGACAATTATGTGCTGTTAATGTTGCCTTTCAAGATACAGATATATCAAGGTTGTTCTCATTGTCCTGATAATGTTTGTTCTTATATTTGCTCTTTGTTGAAGGGCAGACTTCCTTATCGAAAAAACCATTGCAGGAAGAGACTATCTCGAAGCTCCAAACAAGGTGTACCAGAATTCCATGACAAAGTTGAATAAACAGCGGAGCCTTCAATATAGAACCGAGCGAGCTTATTATTTCATGGAACGAGAAGAAACAATATTAGTCTACAACTGCATGCCTAATGGAGGCCTCCACCATTAGTGATGGATTATTTGTTCTTGGGTTGTTTTACTTTTGGGCTGCCCATGTGGGCTCAGGCCCATCAGTGGCCCAATCCAGCCCATCTTGCCATGGCAGTTACCAAAGGATTTGGCAATGCCCTCTGCTAACCCCCAAGAGGAAGTAAAAACCGTCACTCTTCTTCACGGCACAACAAAGAACAGTGAAGAACGAACGATGAATAGTGACTCATGACACAAGTGTAGGTTCATTCTGCAGCGCATCCTTCACATTAGCATTTGAAAAAAAATATGAGCATTCTCGCTCGTTTTCGTTCGAGTTTCGAGAAATAAAATTATGCATCTATTCTAATAATTGGCATCAGTGCCATGTGTTTTAGGATCGTTGTTGTAATGAGTCACCTGTTGTTTGCTCGTTCTTTTCACAAAAACGTAATTGCAAATCGTGAACCATCGTCGTTGACTACTCGAGTATGGAACCCAACACCGATCGTATGGTTCAAGAAAATAGTTTTGGATTGCATTGGCTTGTAGATCTTGACAAGACAAAAAGATTAACCGGCGGCCATAAGCGACGTGGCAATTGGATCAATTGACCCGGCCCGTCCAACCGTTGACCCGATATGTTGACCATTGATCGTTGATCGACTGTTGACCGTTGACTCCGGTTGGGCCACAATCAACGGTCTGACTAGTTCTCCGAACCAAATTGGCCGGTTCGAAGAGCCAGAGAGCCCAATTTCTGTGTTTCACTCGCATGTGGGTGCGTCAGACCTTTGTTTGGAGCATGTTTGATGTCATTTTGTCTGTCTTGTTAATGATATACGAGTTATTTTTTGATAATTGCAGTTTTAAATTGTATAAAATATTATAAGAATACACTGGAAACAAAATGCACGCGCGATAATCAACCTTGTGGGAAGTAGTCCTAGATCCAAATTAGAGTTGCGGACCAAGATCACTATTAACATCGGCTCAATTAAGTCCTAAACCATTTCAAATTTTGCGATTGAGCCTATTGCGCTAACTTTCATTGGAAGTAACTAATACAAACATTGTCCATCCAACATGGCATAGTCGTTAATGATGAATATTTTATTTTTTTTCATTTTTTTAAAATTTTTGTTTCCTTTTCTTTTTTTTTCCCTTTTGTCGATAAGGGTCATCGATATCCTCTTGGCCGCATTGGCCTCACCTACAACTGGCAAGGCCATTCTAGCCTTGTTGATTATAGGTGAGGGCCTTTGTGAAGCCCTCGCCCGTAGCCATGGAGGCTGTAACGCCTCGCAACTCTTCTAGGAAGCACCGCTAACCGATAGTAACTTGTATTCAATCCATAATTAACATTTGAATATTGCAGTGAAATTTTATTAACTAACCCTTGACAAATCCTGAGGTATCCAATAATATTCAATATCAAATAAATACAAAATCCTTGCCAACTAAAGGTTCACAAAAATGTGACGAACCAAATAAAAACTAAACATCAAATCCAATAAGAGTTAACCTCCTACATTTATTAAATCGACATAATGAAATAGAAATGACTATCAACATCAACGTGAGCCACTAGCATCATCATGCCCTCGGGGAGGGACTCCATGACACGAATCTGTAAAAATGGTTAAACAACAACAATGAGATTACTCAGTGAGTCTACACCCTAATTCCCAATTAGGAGGGCACTCACCCTAGGGTCCCTAATTCCCCTGCTAATCTAATTCTCACGTTTCTCGCCCATTTCCTCGTCAAATCTCTATACCTCACTCTCCTACATTCACAATTAATTGCATCATAAAATAATAATAATATTTAAATGCAATCACACAATCACGTCAATAAATAATCATAAATCAATAATAAAAACAATCAATATCCAGCACCCATCAACTACCACATTCAAGAATAAAGAAATAATTACATATCTCGAAATTCCTAAAAAAAATTCCAACCGCTTGAGCCCACCAATTAGGGATTTACCTGGGTCTCTAGTCGAATCCAGTCCATTCGACAAACTACGGGAATCATCACCTTTAATTGACCGTCATTTGGCCAATCATTCAATTTCGGCAACTATCCGAAATATCAAAAATTACAATATATCAACAATCATACCTCTAACAAGGTATAATCCAAACAATTACTTCTAAATACCAAATTATTAGGTCAATTAAATCCATCCCACTATCAGCCAAACATAACCAACCACTTCTAATTTTGCTTCTAACTTTCTAAAATTACCATTATGCCCTTAACCTTGCTAATATTTCCATTCTACCCCCAACTATGCCAAAATTACAAATTTACCCCCATCACTGCCCAAATTACCATTCTGCCCCTCACTTTACCAATATTACAGTTTTGCCCATATTACTGCCCAAATTACCATTTTGCCCCTTACTTTGCCAATATTACAGTTTTGTCCCTATTACTGCCCAAATTACCATTTTCCCCTTGCTTTGCCGATATTACATTTTTGCCCCCATTACTGCCCAAATTACCATTTTGCCCCCCACATAGCCAAAATTACCAATTCGCCCCTAATTCATCTAACAATCACCAAATCTACAATTAACTCAATTAATTAACTACTAGGGCGGGTAACCACCCTAATCGGGAGTTAGGGCTCAACTCATCGGTGATCCGAGTTTGTTGCGTTTTTCGGCAAGTCACCGGTGGAGCTTCGGCGAGCTTCCGGCAAGGGTTCCGACGAGTCGGTTTTGACTCTGACAAGATGACGAATCACTCCTACTAATCAACAAAACAATGGGGCATCAAAATCTATCATGTTCAAGGACAAACATAGGCTATTCTCGACCAAAGAAGCAACCTTCAGCGCGTTCGTGAATCTGGGATGGCTGTTGGTGACGGTGAGGCACTGTTGAACGGCATCTGAGGTCACGGTGAAGGTGGCGTGGTCGTGGGAGTGGCCGGCATCGCGGCGGTGGCGAGATCGATTCACGGTGAGCCTTGGACCCGAGCTGCTCGTTCGGACCAATTCGTCGATTAAAGAGCAAATCAAGACAAATCAAATGAAATCGAGGGCAACGAGCTACCTACTGGAGTTCGGGATGGGCTTGGGAGGATTTCCTAGGTGGCGATGACATTTGGGTTGATCGGAATCAACCACGGCGACGGCAAACATCCGCGTCGTTCCAGAGTAGGGGAAGCTCGCGTCGGACCCTGTCTGAGACTCCGAGTAACAACGACAATGACCAGGTAGCTACCGGCGTGTCCTTGTGTACCAATCGAAGCTCCACGATGGATTTCCAAGTAACTTTCGAGTTTGTGGTGTTTGAGTACCGCCCCTGAAGAAACAGCGGCTAGGGTTGTTTTCTAAGGGAGTTCGAGCGAGAGAGACGGAACGAATATCGCTAAGAGAGGTTGGTTGGAGATCGTGGGGCTGCTGCGTATGTTGCCGTTGGTGAAATCGCGACATCCATATTGTTCGGCGAGGCGGTTAGGGCTGGTGGCTAGGGTTTCCACGGGCGTCCCTAGCATGAAGAAGGCGAGCTGGAGAAGAAGAATAGTAAAGGAGATGGGCCGGGCTGAGGGAGCTAGGCTATTCTCGCGGGCCACAAGCCGCGTGTGCACAAAGGAGAAGAGACGAATTGGACTAGGTTGCCTTGAGTCGGCCCACACGTGAAAAGGAGAAAAGAAATTAGAGAATAGGGAAAAGAAAATTATTTAAATCCTTAATGCTAAATCAATTTCATTTTCTCAACAATTATCCAAAAATGGACTGTTACAGAGGCCCCCTTGCCATGGCCATAGGGGCTGCAAAGGCCATCACATAAGACTAGTGAGGCAGCGATAGCCTTGCCTAGGGCCTTCATGGCCCCAACAACTTCTAGCGAGGCCTACGCGGCCAATGAAGGTCGCTAATAACCCTCACCATCAAAGGAAAATAAACACAAAAAAGTGAAAAAAAATTAATAATTAATAATAAATTTATAAAAATATAAAAATATATAAAGATTTATTCATATTAATGTTGGTTGATCCATGTATGACAATGGCATCGATGTCAATGAATTTCAATCTAAATTAGTCGAATGGACTTAATTTGCAAAACGTGAAAATATTTAGAACTCAATTGATAAAACTAAAAAGTTTATAATTAAATTGAGAAAAGTATAATCAGTTTGATACTTTTTGAACAATCTACCCGATTTGGAGCTACCAACTTGACAATGGACACGTCAGCATGTCACAAGGCCATGGTCGGGGTAGAATGCTCTCTTCTTTAACTCCACAAAGATTCTTGGCTTTGGATCATCCATCGCAACCTCAAAACCAGCAGCATTCTGCTCGATGATGATATGAGCATGAAAACCTCAAGACCCTTCTATGGCTGGGATGCGTGGTGCTGCTGCCTCCGCAATCTTATGTTTTCGGGAATCTTAGGATTTGACAATATGTATCACATCCCAATTATCAATTTCAAACTTTCTAATTAGATGGACTAGTTCGATGAGCAAGTCACGAAACCGTTGGTAACTCAAAATACTTATTGAGTTCTTACTGGTCCAACAATGAATAATGCAACTGGTGGATCAAGCGAATCCATGCGCGTGCCAGATGTTCTTGTAGACAGCCATCAAAAGCTGACGGCTCTGAATTTCAAGATCATTACATTGTCCACTGGTTCCTAATTTCCATTTGAGAAGATAGTGACATCGAATTTAAGGATTTCTTTTTCCCGGTTCGATGACGATTTTCATGGTGGCTAAAGTCAACTAAATGGGGGTCCAAAAAAGGCTCCTGAAATTTGTCAAATGCATGATTCGCAAGCCGAAATTTTGTTAGTTCCCAACCGAAGCCGATGATCCAGAGTCAACTAGCCGGATGTCTTGCAATTGATCATGCCTTCTTAAGGAGTTAAACCTAGGTTGCGTTTAATAATGTTTATATTTTAGGGAACAATTTTTGAACAGAACAATTTTTTATGTTTTTACTTCTTGGAACAATTTTTTAGTAAAATAGAGCGTTTAGTAAAAAGTGTTTTTGGAATAGAATGCATTTGATATGATTCACAAATTTTTAGTTCTTTTTTTTTCTTCTTTTTCATGGACACCAGACCGCTGCCGACCGTTAGTGCCATTCGACAGTGGCGGTGGCAGCAGTCTGGTGGTCCAGACAGTAGCGTACCGGCGATTCAATCGGTAGCAGCGACACGGTCCAATTAGCGGCGGCACGGTCCCATCAGTGGCTGTCCGGAGGCTGCAGTAGCAGTCTTATCGGTGGCGAGGGGCGGCTCCAGGCAGCCAAAGGCTGTAGCGACAAGAGAGAGAAAAAAAGAAAAGTGTTTCTTAAAAAGTGTTTAAGAACAAAAAAAATAAGTTTTTTTTGTTTCTTTTTTTTGTTCCAAATGTGTTCTCATGAACAAAAAAATATATTTTTTATTTGCAGGAACAGAAGTGTAAACAAATATATTTATGTTATTTTTTTGTTCTCCGGAACAAAAGAACAAAAACAAACTTGTTTATGAACCATTAACAAACGTGCCCCTACTTGCTTATCTGGCTCTCTTCCGAATGACTATGAGAGCCAATTTTTTCCCTCAATACACGAAGTTTGCACTTTCCGCATGCAATGTTCATGTGCTTTTACTATAGATTCCATCATGATGTCATTACTCTTAGAATGGGCTACCATGATGCATCTTCTTAATCCCATCTTAAGAGCACGTTGATCGAGGGGGCGTTTCTCGAAGACTCGATGGGCTCATTCACGTCACACCGTTGATTAAATCCCGTTATGCGTGCAATTTCGTCCCCCATCTTCTCCATTCGAGTTGAATATCTGCCAGTGTGCTGGAGGAGAGTGATGTCAAAGAAGGCGTGCCGGGAACAACATCCTCAGGGCTATAGATTATCGCAAACAATATATAAGCTGATGCGTTCTGACCAATCGTTTCCTTTTAGAGAGCAATTCCCAATTCAACTTTACTTGAATAACATATGGACCGCTAGTCCTCCATGCATGTAAACTATGAAGAGATTCGTGCAACACGCGGTGGTTCCAACTGCTCTTTCGGAAGCCGCGACCCGAGATTCAAGTTCTCGTGCTTATCTTCTCAATTTCTTCTTTCTTGGCCAGTAAAGTCCTCGTCCGTCGTTTACTAGATTCCATGCCAAACTGATCCCTGCTGGTTCAGTCAGATCTTCCATGAAGAGCCCCATTTTCACACTGAGCATGAGAGAGAGAGAGAGAGAGAGAGAGAGAGAGAGAGAGAGAGAGAGAGAGAGAGAGAGAGTTTTTAAAACACAAAGATGACTTAGGTGAGAAGTAGGTGGCAGCGTCCCTAAGATACCGGAGAGATTTTATAATTTGAGGTTGTATTTTAGTGATAATTTGAGCTTGGGCCCATGAACAACTATCGAGTCTATATAGTCTCTTTATATTATAATCGAGCAATGTAAGAGAGAGTTATAATATGCTCATTATAGTTGAATCATTCACTGGATGTAGCTGTAATTTAATGGTAAATCATAATAAAATATTCTGTGTCGATTTCTCTTTTTCGCTTTTATTTTCTATTTCATTGTGTTTCTATACCGAATCCTATGATTTCTACTCCAGTAGGGTTAGCTTGCTTAGAACAAGGGTTTGAAATGGGGCTCTCCCATGGGTTCAAGCAGACCCTATGGGTATAAATTGCCTCCAATCGGGCATTCTATCCAGTGATTGTTCTATTGTTGGGCACCTCAGTGACATATATTGGTCGCCCATAGATAGTGTTAAAATCCATCAATATCGGTTTACGTATATTTGTTTTGAGAAAAGTGTGTTGATTTTTAACGAGGATAAGGAGTGATCACAAAAATTAGAAAGGGCTCTCACATGATGTTGCTATTAGCGAGGAGTAAACCAAATTACCCCACCGAATCAGAGGAGAGTTTTCCTAAGTTATAAGACCTCGTTTGTTGCACGAAAAGCTTTTAGTAAAATGTTTTATGGATATTCTGACGTTTGTTTTACAAAAAAAAAAAAAAAAAAACTCATCAAGAAAAACATTCTGTCAATGGGAAAAAAAGTTCAAAAAATAGGAGAAATGTTTTTTCAATTTTCATCATCTTTCTTTCGCCTCTATCTTTCACCTCTACCGTAAGCATTTTCTTACACCAAACAACATTTCATTTTAATTTTGTTTTTCGTTTTCTTTTTCTTTCTTTATCAAAAAAGTTCTAGTTGTTAATTTTTTTTATTTTTTTATTTTCCTTTTCCTTTTTACCCTTTCTCTTTTGTCTTCTTCTTCAGCCATTCATCAGCCATATCGATAATCAACAACCAACCATGGGCAAGCTCGAGACTTGCCACAAGTCGGTGAGGCTTAAGCTCGCTAGATTGATGATGATTGAGTGTCGCCAGAGGGTGGAGAGGCTTAAGGTCATTGGTCTTAGGTAAGGCAAGAGCTCACCTGTGGCTAGTTGCCGGCCCCATGGCCATGGCTAGTCAAAGCTCATGCAAAAATAAAAAAAAAAGAATAAATAAATAAATAATACATAACAAAGAATTATAAATTTAAATTTTTTGATAATTTTCTCCATTTCCATAGGAAAAATAGTAGAAATTATTGTTTAGCTCATTTTCAAATTTCATACTCATACTAGAATACTGTCATATTCTTGAAAAATATTTTAAAAAATATATATTTTTTATGGAACGAAGAGAACCTAGATATGTGCGAAATTGGAGCTAATATAAGGCCTAATATATCCTATACTTTGAGCGTTCCCAGCAAGTGACTTCTTATACTTTTAATTTTGATGATTTTAGTCAATGCACTTTGCATGACTAGAAAAAAAATCCCACCGTCCACTACAAACGTCCATAAACGTGTAACATGACCAAATAAATAATATATAGGAGACCATTAATCTTGACCGCCCACAATATCCGGTGTTGACTTCCATTCTTGATTCCCCTTAAGTCTTGGTCTTTCTTATTCTTGGCTATCTATCAAGCTACATTTTACTAAATGGTGCTGAAATGAAAGGGAAAGAACTTTCACTTTCGGCAGAGTCCCAGAAAAACAACATGACAAAACTCTTTGCGATCCTCATCTTTATGCTTAGATTTCTAACCCTCAAAAGCGAATCAACCATTACTATCAGTAGGCATTACTGCTCGAATTCAAGCACTTTCAGTCCGAAAAGCACCTACGAGACCAACCTCAACCTTCTCCTCCGTTCCCTTTCCTCTCACGCCAACTCGAGCGACGGATACTTCAACACGAGCAAGGGGATGCCAAGCGATGCCGACGCCGTGTACGGCAGCTTCCTGTGCAGGGGAGATGTGACCAAGGATGTGTGCACGGAATGTGTGACAAACGGTAGCGTCACGATCAAAGAGATTTGTCCTACGGCCAAAGTGTCCATCCTCTGGTTCGATGAGTGCATGTTGCGGTATTCGGACCGGAACTTCTTTTCAGCAACGGACAAAGCACCTCTTCTGTACGAGTATAATAACGAGAACGTGAAAGAGCCGGCCGAGTTCGTGAAGCTGCTGAACAAAACAATGGAGCAGTTGGTAACTCTGGTCGCTGGACGACCCGATGAGAAGTATGCGCACGACGAGCCTTACTTCCGACCAGAGGGCACTCCTCTCTATACATTTGTCCAGTGCAGGCCCGATATCTCGGCGGCTAACTGCGAGGATTGCCTGCAGAATGCAACTTCGAATCTGCTGACAATCCAAACTGGGAAAATTGGGGGCAGGGTCTTGCTTCCAAGTTGCTTCGTCAGATACGAGATATACACGTTCTACGAAGACGTCTCTAAAGGTAATGAACTCAACTTTTTTTTTTTCTTACTAATTGTAGCGCGTTTCTCTTTACTGTTCAGTAGATGCTAAAGGTCGTGAAACTATACTAATGAAGCCTTCGGATAATGAAATACAGTCGGTAAGAAAAGGCATTCTTCATCAAGATTAGTGCTCTGGATAACTTCTGCAACTTCGGCAGTCGTGCTACTTTTCGTTGTGCTCTGCTTTATCCTCAAAAATAGAAAGAAGAACAGAAACCATGTCGAAGAAGACCCTATTGGTAAGAAATGTCATAGATCTATGCCTCTTGCATTAGTCCTTTCGCTCAGGGTTTATTCGAAATGATTAGTTGATAGCTTGCGACTACAGTAGGGAGCGAAATTTCGGAACTACATTCCCTGCAATTTGATGTGCGTGCAATTGAAGCCGCCACAGCTTACTTCTCGAATCAAAACAAATTAGGGGAAGGCGGGTTCGGTCCAGTTTACAAGGTAAGAAGTTTTACATAAAGATATGTCATGGTAAGAAGTTTTACATAGAGATATGACGTAACGCACTACCTGGAGAGACGATCTCTTCCATGTTCTGTCTTGATATTTTCGTTCATATCCTGCATTTTGTAGGGTACCCTTCCTTGTGGAAGAGAAATTGCAGCGAAAAGGTTGTCTCAAAGCTCGAAACAAGGCGTGCAGGAATTCAAAAATGAAGTCGAATTGGTAGCCAAGCTTCAGCACAGAAACCTTGTGAGGCTATTAGGATTTGCCATGGAAAGAGAAGAAACGATACTGGTCTACGAATACGTGTCCAATGGAAGCCTAGACCAGTTGCTATTCGGTTTGTGCCTCGCTCTTTATCTTCTTTAAAAATGATTCCTTTCCACTAAGTTTAGTTCTTTCTTTCCGAACCTATTTACCAACTTCAAATACGTCCAAGGTATAAGCAAAAGTTTAGTAGTTATTATTGCATGTGAGCACTAGTCGATTAGTGTCGGATATGACGTAGAGCTTCTTCTGACTCAAACATGTAATAAATCTAGCCAACACAGACCCTCAGCAAAGCAAACAGTTGGATTGGTCAACCCGCCACAAGATCATGATTGGGGTGGCACGTGGTCTTCTTTATCTTCATGAAGATTCTCGGCTCCGAATCATCCATCGTGATTTGAAAGCTGGCAACATCCTACTAGATGACGACATGAACCCAAAAATTTCAGACTTCGGTATGGCTAGGATTTTTGGTGCTGAGCAGACTCAAGGAAGTACAAATAGAATCGTCGGGACTTAGTAAGTTCACATCCATCTTACTTTGGTTCATAATAAAAAAAATTTGCAATAAGTATGCTGAAAAATTCGGCCTTTAATTAGATTTTCTTGTGCATAGAGTATGTCGTGCATTAACATCTTGATCCTTATGCAAAATATGCTCATTTACGAGAATCATGGCTATACCTTCCTTTTTGAATTGCTTTGCAGCGGCTACATGTCTCCTGAATACGCAATGTATGGAAAATTTTCAGTAAAGTCCGATGTGTTCAGCTTTGGTGTGCTCATGCTGGAGATCATAACTGGCAACAAGAATCAGAATTCTCATGTATCAGATCACGATGCGGGCCTTCTTGACTATGTGAGTACAATTTGATCTTGCAATGTCATTCATTTTAATAAATTAATGACAGTACCAACATATGTTCTAGGTTTGGGAACATTGGCGAACTGGAGTACCATTGGAAATTGTGGATCCGACATTGAGTGAATCTATCTCTCCAAACGAAGTCATCCGATGTATCCACATTGGCCTGCTTTGCGTTCAGAATGACCAAGAAGCCCGACCTGCTATGGATATAGTCGTTCTTATGCTCAGTAGTGCAGATTCCGTTACCCTCCCTGTGCCCGAGCAACCTACATTCTTCATCCCGAGTGTGAAGCACAAAAAACAAAGTCAAGATCAAAATTCAAATCAATCAAGCGGGAAGCTCAATAGCAGCCAAACAATTCCCCAATGTTCCGTGGTCAACGGCTCTCTAACTGATGTGGCTCCTCGATAGAGAGAGGGAAAAAAATTCATGCAGCACCCAGGAAATTTACTGATCAGTGTACAATTCACAAGCCAGGAGGTCACAACAGCATATTATATAGAGAATCCAAACTCTATTTTTAAAGGAACAATATCTTTAAGTCCATCCTCAATTTGAGCAACCGAAACTCTTTAGATATGAACAATGGAAGAATAAAGTAGAGGGCTCACTCTTCTATGTTTAACTATGAATGTTGGAGAAGCATGTTTCTTTCAACTCTTTAGTTTGGTATGGTCTATGTTCCTTCGTTCTTCATAACAGTAATGTCGTGACCTACCCAAACTTCAAAGGGGGAGTAACAGATAAATTTAGAGGTATCGCCCGTAAAGAGATTCTGATTTAATGTCCTCAAGAGACGTCTCGAACGTATCAAGCATACTCTTTTATTTTGTACTTAAATTAAAGATATTTTGTTTTCCATATTGGTAAATTTTATTAAGTTATAATAAGTGTCAGAATTTGTTGAGTGAAAAAGTTGATCAATAACTTTTTTGCTAAATAACTCATTTGGGATTTACCAACATGATTATGAAATTATTTAACCTTCTTTGACAGTTTGGAAGTACCCAAGTTGTACTAATGTATCAATTTTTATTTGTATAACTTACTAACACTTTGAATTGTAACTCTTATATTAAATTACCAATCTATATTAGAATTACTTACTAAGTTTTGTTAGATGATGTTAACTATTAATCTTGAGTCATTAACTCTTAACTTAACAACATTAGTTTGGCTCCCCCCCCCCCCCCCCCAAATTCCTTATTGAGTTATTAACTTTATGTATCTGCCGAGGTCAAATCCATTTGAGTCATGCAGTGTTTCGGGATTAATTGGCCAATTAAATCAACTGTAACAAATTAATGACGGAATAAGTCTACGGTTCCAACTCAAGTTGCTTTTCAATGTGTGACCCATTTGCAACTCAAGGGTTCTTTAAGAAACAATTTCTCATTCATCCAAATTTATCCCAAATTTCCAACACAATCTTGTCTTCTCAACGCCAAGAAATGTGTGCTCCCCTTCTCGAAATCGAATCCAAATCTTCCAGATTTTGCAGGACCTACACGTACCCAATTTGGCTTCCTTTCACGACCCCGTTCTCCGGTCCAAGATCCAAGCTCAAAAGACCTCACATGGACTGGAACCATTTCCCTTCATCGTCGGACTTTAACTAGATCTCTAGCCCTCAATGCTAGATCTCATTCACTATTTCTGGTTGGAGGTTCAAACCAGAGGCAAGAGTCATCTTTGGGGACAGAGCAGTGCGTCAACCTGGTCGACAGAGAGATTCTCTCGACGACACGTTCAAAGATCAGATCAGACTGGGAGATTTCGATCAGCCCTCGAGCCGTACCAAAAGGTTAAGACCAAGACGGGCGCTTTTCTTGAACTGAGATGCCGATGATCAGCCCCCGGTTGAACGTTTGACCTCGGTCGTTGGTGGTGCCCATGCATGTGTTTCACACTCCTCGCCGTCATCTATTTTCTCGTTTCCCTACGTTGTGTGTACATTGTTTGTCTTTTGGACGGAGGCGAGTGGCCGCTAAATTAGAACTTGCGGTGAATGGTGGGTCCACTTTTGGACCTTTCATTCGGTACACCGATTGTGTAAGGCACTATACGCGGACACGGCTTGTGATTTTAATGAACAAATTCACTGCATGAATAGATCAGATTCTTGATTTCCTCCCTTTTCGTGTAAAAGATATTTTATGATAGCAGCGTCATCCATATATATCATATTATTTTTGCGATTTAACTCAAAATAATTTACTTTTGAGGAAAGTCTTTTGACTCTAACATGTAACAAAACAATTGGGTTGATTGGAGAGAGAATTATCATCTAAGTCCTAAACATTTTGCAACTTTATCGATTTATTACTCAACTTTTTTTTTTTTGCCAAATAAGTCATAAACCTTTTGCAACTTTACCGATTAAGTCATTCTGATGGATTTTGACTAAAAAATGCCTACGTGATGACAGCGTAGCGCAATCGGCTGTCGCCGGTGACGACGTGGCGACAAACTTTTACCCCAAATTTTTTCTTCTTTTTTTTCTCTTCTTTTTCTTAAAAAAAAAACACTTGGCTGGTGAGCTCCGCTGGCTGCCAGAGCTCACCGGCCGAGGGCGAGCCCCCACTGCCCTCGCTCGCGGCCAGCGAGGGCCGGTCGAGGCCAACCTCACCCAGACCTAGGCAAGGGCTACCTGGAGTCGTTTCACTGTAAGGATGCAAGAGGAGGCTAGATTTCTTGGGTGCTGATTGTCTGCAAGACATATGAAGAAGCATGCACGCCAAAAACCAGTCCTGATGACACCGAACATAAGTGGAGGGATCAGCACGACGCAAAAACAAGTGGACACACTGTGGGGAAGAAACAGTAGAGAACCGAATATTTATCGAAGGAGATTGTTTCAATACCTTCAGCTTCTTGCCCTGCCCAGATCTAGGCTAGGCTGGCCTCGCCCATGGCGGCCTCCCTAGCCTCAGCTGCCCTCGCCCCCATTGGCGAGTTCGTCGACCAAGTATTTTTTTAAGAGAAAAAAATTGGGGTAAAAGTTTCTCTAGCAACGGTTTATTGCGCCATGTCATCGTGAGGTAGATATTTTCCAGCCAAAATCCATCTATAAATTATTTGGCAAAAAAAAGTTTATGACTGAATTAGCAAAATTGTAAAAGATTTAGAACTTAAATGGCAATTGTCTGTTGATTGGGTCACGTGACTATTCGAGAGAGTAAAAAGTTTGAAGAGCTCTCGAATTCCAAATCTCAGTGCTGTTCATTAAAGAATATCTGACAAAATGGTAGTCTATCTGCCCGTTTCTTATTTTTGAGAGTACTCTTGTCAATAAATGTAATGATAACAACAATCCTTTAGTTTTTGCTCATTATTCAATGTCATTTCTTGACATTTTTTGATTAACATCGTCGAAAAAGTTGTTTAATATGATCATTCCTTTAAATTTTTTTATAAACTTTGCTGATTTGGATGGAATATCGCGTTGTTTATATCTCATTATCATTCCTATTCAATCATCTCTCCATACCTTTTTTTTTTGTCCAATTTTAGTTCATGAACTGCTTTCTTATTCCCTCTCTTCTGTGTCAAATTTGGATATAATCCCGACAAATATTGTTTATTTAATTACGTCGCAACATTATAACCCAAAAATAAAAATTAATAAAATATAGATCACAAAATACACACCATTTCGGATATAAGTTCTTATATATAAGACAAGAATTAATTTTGAATGTATCTAAACATGTCATGTAGATATAGGCAACATATTAAATTGTAAGAAATGGGAGTGACCATCAATTCCATAACTCTTAGGCAAAGTTCATCAGCCCCGGAAATTATTGAACATAAGCAGTTTGCTGAGGTCTAATCGGTAGACGACAATGTGTCGAGTTTTTCTCCGAGATCGACCTAGTCACCTCTAAATCCATCTTTCTGCAATGATTACAGAAAAAAACGTAGACCTCATCACAGTCAAGAAAGGAGACCCTTGATTGAACTTATTGGCTGAGAAATGTGAATGCTGGAATATTTTATCGTGGAAAGAGAAAACAAAAGTTTGTTCACAGAGTTTACTTTTTAGGGTTTGGTATTGCGGATGACGCACTTTTTGTCTTATTCAATGTGAAATATCCAAAGTCTTCTAGAACATACAAATATGGACATTTGGAGCTAATGTATAAAGTTACTTTCTTTCCTTTTGTGAAGGCTTTTGTTAACAGTGCACTTGGTCTTACTTCACCGTCCAGAATTGAAAGAGGACTTTCATCTCCAAATTGAACTCAGATGTAGCTCGCCTCTTTTTGGGTGTAAAGCAATGTCAAACCAAAATACCCAACAAGCATTAGCTCTCCCTGAAAAGGAGGTGATCCAGCTGCACCTTCCAGTACGGCTACCTTGTTACGACTTCACTCCAGTCACTAGCCCTGTTCTTGCGAAGTTCAATTGTTCCTAAGGAAGCATGGTTTACCATGCTATGAAATAACCCGAGGACAAATTTCCTAAAAATACTTGTCCGACAACTTTTTCTTTTTGAAAGGAGAAAAACAAACTCAAGAAGGGCCTCACGTTTCTCACCAACTCCACTTGATTTGCACCTGATGCTAGTTGCCATTTTAACTTTAGTGACGAAATCCGCGTATTACTTCCAGATAGGCTATTCAAAATTTTAAATCTCTCACCCACAGGAAGATCCCAAATCAATTTAAAATGTAATCACGCAAATCCTAAATGAAAAACTACAGTACCCCGATTGATCCCGTTGACTGCCACCATAAGGATATTTACCTCGCTTGTTGTCACCCAACAGCAATTTTCCATGCATAGACCTCCCTCCCCACACTCCCTATCTCTCTTTGTAATAATCCCAGTTAAAATAATGTTTTGCCAAAATTGAATCAATGAAAAATTATCTATTGATGTGTCCACAAAGACGTTGCACCCAAAATTCAATTAACATGGAAATACATTTTGATTGGTCAACACGTTACAAGGTCATGGTAGAGGTGGCGCATGGATTACTACACTTTCATGACAATTCTAGACTTCGAATTATTCACCATGATCTCAAAGCCAACAACATTCTGTTAGATGTTGACATTAACCCAAAGATCTCAAATTTGGCATGGGTTGGATTGTCTGTATTGATCAGACTAAAGCAAGCACAAACAGAATCGTCGAAACTTAGTAAGTTCGACATCTGCTACTGTGCCTTATTGGAAACGAACAATGTGCCATTAGCATTGGCATTTTCTTGACAAGCAAAAAATGCGGACTCGCCCTAATTTATTTATAGAGATTTATATCCATAGCGAAACTTTCTGTATCATCCTCTCATTTTTGTGTTTGCTGTACAGTGGCTACATGTCTCCTGGGTATCTGATGACTGAACTGTGGACAATTCTCGGTAAAATCTGACATCTTCAGCTATGGTGTGTTAATACTAGAGACTATAACTGGCAAAAAGAACAGCCAATTCTTCAGGGATGATGCCGAGCAACGAGGAAAAGTCACTTTTTGTCAATCTTTTCCAAATTGCTTTTCTTACTCTCCGTTCTCGGGTTGACTTAATGTTGGCAAGTCCATTGCATTTTCATAGTGGTTTCTCTTTTCCAATGCAATACCTTCTCTACTTTTTACTTCCGTGGAATGATGCTTTGTCGTTGATTTTGAAAGACATTTGTTTGTGCATATTGTAATTGTTGCGCTTTCTATTAGAAGAGTATGACGGATATCAATTCAACATATCTTCTTTGGATTGCGTAAATGGAAGCAACCTACAATACCTTAAATCTTAGAGCGCATTTGTTTTGCAGAAAATCGAAGATTTCAAAATATTTTTTAAAAAATAATCATTTGTATAATCTGCAAAAAAAAAAGTAAATGAACGAGAAACACTTTCATCTTTTCGCAAAAATGTTTAGATATAAAATTTTGTCAATAATGAAAATATTTTTAATTGATTTAATTATTCTAAACGATACAAATGATTATTTAAAAATATTTCATAAATTATTCATTTCCTATGAAATAAATGGACTCTCGGACAATCTCTCGGTTATTGAAATTGGTGAGGCAGAGTCAGAAAGTTCATCACCCTTGGAAATTATTCACCATAACTTTTAACCCGTAAGAAATTAAGAGCTGACTATGGAGACAGACAAATGACCCTTAATTAATTAAATAAGACGTGAACTTTGTTGGCTTCTAATAGGCCTCCGCAGAATGCGCTGAGTTAAATCGTTAAATGTGAATGCTGGAACATTTGAAAAAGTGGCTTTTCCTTGACAAGTCGGTCCGACGTAACGAAAAAGGCAACTCAACTTTGATATTGCTTTGTGGGGGCAAAAATTAAAAGTTTGTACAGGAGTATAATTTTTCAAGTTTTGCCTTTCAATTACGGTGGATAATACAATTTGTATCTCGTTTATTGTGATATACTCGAATCTTTCAAAGTATGCAAGTATTGACATTTAGAATTATTCTAATGTTTGGTAATCTTTCAATTATATAAATATTCATTGCATTTGTTTCTTTCTATTCTATAAATGATTACATTAACTAGCGCACTTGTTAAATGGTTATTAAGTAAAGTTCACAAGAAGTTTAGTGCACTCTTCTTCTGGTAATTATGTATCATAACTATGTTGAAAATTGAACGATTCCTAATTAAGATCATTACCTATTGTCCCAAGGACACTTGGTAACAAGACCTTTGTATGTATCACTGAGGGGATCCAATGAAATAACTCAAGGAGGAATTTTCCAAACATTCTCATCCGATGATATTTTCCTTGAAAGATACTCAAAAATCATCCTTACTCTTTACATCAATACCCAACTCCTCCCATATTCTAAAATCACTTATGTAATCCTAAGTCTTAGCTTTAGACACCAATTTGTACTTGAAATTAGCGACCATTATAAATTCAAAACCAAATTGCCAAGGTGTCACTGACTACGATCCACTTGCCTTCTTATGGCCTTGAACCACCTTGGACGAAGGTAATAGGGCTCTTCGAAGCCATAGACAACCAAAGATGCAGGTCCATAAACGACCTGAATCGATGTCATCCATGGTGACTCGCAACCTTAGATTGATGTCATGAGCAACATTGAAACAAGGGACAACCTCAATTTGAGGTTATCCATGGTGGTTGGAGAGAGAGAGAGAGAGAGAGAGAGAGAGAGAGAGAGAGAGAGAGAGAGAGAGAGGCGGAGGTGGTGATGGGCATGAGAGAATGGTGGGGCGGCGGTGGCGGCGGGTGGTGGTGGGCAGAGACATGTAGGAGTTTGTGGCAGTTGGATTTTGTGAAATTAGATATAGGGAGTCGGGGCTAAAATTTGTGTGAATAGCAAAAGAACCTTTGCACTTAAAAGATTTTATCTGCCATGCAAAGAGGTGGTTTTAGAGATACATAATCCGAAGTGGTGTTGATGCTCATGGTATGTTAGTACATTTGATTTATCTTTTAAATACGCCACCTGCGATTTCTACGAAGCTGGTTATGTCATGTCATTGTCATAGTCCTCCACAAACAGAGTAAGCAACGGCTCCCGCGGAACTAATTTTTTATTCTTTTCACTTTTTTAGAATCCGCGATTGAAGGTGGATGATGGGCAGAGTCACGTAGACTCGCAGTTCTTGACCATATTTAAACATCCCTGCTGTGGCCGCGCAATTGAATGGAAAGAAAACACCGCACTTATTCATCATAATTCACACACACAACCAAAGAGTGGAAAAATGATGCTAATCATACGTTTTCTACTTTCTTTAATGCTCAGCATTTTCACCATCCAAGCTGCTGAATCGACCCTCACCGAGAGCATCCATTACTGCTCCAACTCAAGCATCTTCACTCCCAATAGCACCTACCATGTCAACCTCAATCGTGTCCTCGATGATCTCGTCAAGGACGCGGTTGTCGACACTGATAACTGGTTCAACTTCACTTCGAGCGAAGCCAGCTCGAGCGAGGCCGTCTACGGCAGCTTTATGTGCAGAGGCGATGTCTCGAAGAAAGAGTGCGCAGACTGCGTCAAGAACGCAAGGCTTCTGATAACCCGGCTATGCCGGATTAATAAAGCCTCCTTCCTGTGGTACGATGAGTGCATGTTACGCTACTCCGACACGAATTTCACCGGGAAGGTGGAGCTGGAACCTCGGTTGGATGGATACAACAAAGAGAACATAGAACGGCCAGATGAATTCGTGAAGCTCCTGAACAAGAAGACATATCACACGGCTAGAGAGGCTGCTCGGCATCCTCCTAGGATGTGTAGCCATCGCAGCGCCAAGTTTAGTGAGGGGATAACGTTGTATACGTTTGCACAGTGTGTGCCTTATCTTTCCAAGAGCGAATGTTGGGAGTGCCTTCGCAACGCCACATCGAGCCTCTTAAGCCTCCGAAAGGGGAAGATCGGGGGCAGGGTGTTGCTTCCGAGTTGCTTTGTGAGGTTCGAGATTTACTCGTTTTACGGGAGCAGCTCGAAAGGTAAGGCAGAACCTCGTAGTTGACTTTTCAAAATTTCACCACTATGCTCGTCACGACTTTTAAGATTCCAACAGACTTAACGTTGTCCGCTTAAGTCGTGTCTTTTCTCTTCCGGTGGTTATTAGAGCTTTTCAGCAGCGAAAGAATTTCTTTCCTTTCAATTCTACTACTGTTAAAATCTTGACATTTTCAGTTTAGTACAGTCAGTTCAACTGTCTGCCACAAGCTTTTGAGTGGAGTTGGGGAATATCTTGTCCCATGAATGTGCTGGAAGATTATTTTTTCATGACTGGATGGAGCCATACTTTCATGTATATAATGAAACTATTAACTCCACCTACAAATGCAGGGAAAGTGCACTTCTTAGTGAAAATATCTGCTGCAATCAGCGCCGCAGTTGTAGGAACGATGCTACTTGCTTACATGATACGGAATTTACGAAGAAGAAGAAGAGTTCTAAGAAGGGAGAACAAAAGTCATATAGAAGAAGATCGGATTGGTAACTCCACAAAACAATGCTATTGCATGCATATGATTTTATTGATTCAGTTTCCCTGGTCTAAAGATCACTGAACTATTTGACTGCCAGTTAGGAGGCAAATTTCTGAACTCCATTCCCTGCAATTTGATCTGCAAACAATAGAAGCTGCCACAAATAAGTTCTCCAACGACAACAAGTTAGGGGAAGGTGGATTTGGTCCTGTTTACAAGGTAATTAAGATGTTCAATCAGATCATTCAACTCTTAAATTATCAAAAAGCTGATACCTGCAAATTTTCATGTATAATCCTAATTATACTGGGGTTTACAATTGAGCTTCACAAAGTTCCATACCTTATTTACTCATCCACTTAAGTAAAATAGGAAAACTTCGAGATTATGCAACTGGTTCTCCTACTTCGATGACCTTCTAATGTCATAGTGGTCAGAATCGAAGTATACTAAAGAAACAATAAGAGGCCTCTGTTTCGGGAAAATTTCAAGTTTTTGTGTCTGTTCTGTTTTCAGGGTACACTACCTAGTGGTCAAGAAATTGCAGCAAAGAGGCTATCTAGGAACTCTGGACAAGGAGTCGAGGAATTCAAGACCGAGGTTGAATTAGTGGCCAAGCTTCAACACAAAAACCTAGTGAGGCTATTGGGATTCTCCATGGAAAGAGATGAAATAGTACTAGTCTATGAATACGTGCCCAACGGAAGCCTCGATCGCTTGTTATTTGGTTTGCCTCTCTTTGATCTCCTTTTCGCCTAGTTAACACGCCATCATTTTAGTCTAAATGATATATTTCACACAAAATGAGAAGTAAATATAATTCTGGTTAAATGAAGAGACCATAGATATTAGTGATAGCAGGACAACGTAATGCAAAAAAACATCCTGTTGTTATTCCGCCTAGTTTTTTTTTTGTCATTCCAATTTTGATATTAATGGAACTTTAGAGATAGAACAGTAGTTAAGAAGTAGATATAGAAAGCAATGAATCACATCATCATGAGAGTACTGATCAAAAGTTGATAAAAGCAACTATATGTGATGATCTGGGCAAAAGCATAATGCAAGTACAAGTTGATGCAACTTGCAGATTATTTTGACTGATGTACAGATCCCAAGCTCAGTGGACAAATGGATTGGTCAGCACGTTACAAAGTCATGATAGGGGTGGCGCGCGGACTGCTCTACCTTCATGAAGATTCCCGGCTTCGAATTATTCATCGTGATCTAAAAGCCAGCAATATTTTGCTAGATGCTGAAATGCACCCAAAAATCTCAGATTTTGGTATGGCCCGGATATTCGGTACCAATCAGACTCAAGCAAGCACAAATAGAATTGTTGGGACATAGTAAGTTAAAAAGAATACCATTAGCACTGAACTTGGGGAGTTTGTCCTAATTTGTTCAACCATTCTATATCCATAGTGAAACTTTCTAGGTTATCCTCTCATTTCCATGTTAACATATTGTGCTCAATGCAGTGGCTACATGTCTCCTGAGTATATGATGTTCGGACACTTCTCAGTGAAATCCGACATCTTTAGCTACGGTGTGTTAATGCTAGAGATTATAACGGGCAAAAAGAACAGCCAGTTCTTCGCATTGGACTGCGATGAGGGCATGCTAGGCTATGTGAGTATTTTATAGCGCTTTTTATAGAAGTAGAGCAGTAACTTGAACGAAATTAACTAACATTGACTAATCTTTTTAGGTCTGGAAGCACTGGAGCAACGGAACGCCGTCGGAAGTAGTGGACCCAGCTTTAAGTAATGCTTACTCGGTGAACGAAGTGATCAGATGCATCCACATTGGCTTACTCTGTGTGCAAGATGATATGGAAGACCGACCTACCATGGATTCGGTTGTTCTCATGTTAAACAGCGAGTCTATTAGCATCCCAATGCCTCAAAGACCTTCATTCTTCTTCCCTAGTAAGAAGCACAAGCCCGAACCTTGTGATCTCAACTTAGATCAATCTACCAACAAGGTGGACCAATCTAATAGCAAGATAACGCCACCGTGGTCTGCGACCGACAGCAGTGCAAGTCTATCTTCGAAGACTTAGAGAAATTCTCCTGGCGACTCGCTCAAGATCAGCTGAGGAGATAATGATCGGCCCTCGAACCGTTTCAAACGGTGAAGATCAAGCCAAACGCCTTGACGAATTGGGATTTCCATAGTCACAGTCCATGGCCACCCGCCAACAATCACTATATCTCGAATGGATTATTATGTCTACACCCAGTTTGACCTCGGTCGTTGGTGTTGCCCATACACGTGTTTTACACTCCCATTTACTTTCTCGTTTTCATGTTTGTGTTTACAACGTTGTCTTTTGAATGGAGGCGAGTCGCTGCTACATCGGAACTTACGGTGAATCATGGGCTCACCAATATTTCTTTTTGGACTTTCTTTTACCTAGATTACATAAAAATATCGCCATACAAACAAGTTGAGGCGCTGGTGCGTTTATGGTTTGTGATTTCAGTGAATTGATTCATTTCATGAATAGATGAGAGTTCTTATTTCTTAACAAATTGTGTAAAAAGTATTTTGTACTATCAAGGTAATCCTCATAAATCTTATAATTTTCACGGTATACTTCTAAATAATTTACTCCTTAGGAAAGACTTTTGGCTGTAACGTGTGACTAAGCATTTGGGTTAATTGGGAGATTGACAATTGGAGGGGTTTTAATGTATTTACTGAAATAATTTAGTCATTTTCTGGTAAGACTAACATAGAAATATGCTATTGACTGAGTAAAGCTAAAGCAACAGTAGCATTTATATCATTCATGGTGCGGCTAACTCCCCATGGGGTAACTCTGGAAAGCCTCTTGAATTCCAAATCTTCTTAAGCTGCTTGTTGAAAACGATTTGCCAAAAAGGTAGTCTCTCTGCCCCTATAATTTTGAGAGCATTTCTTGTCAATAAAGGTACCAAGATGCCTTGAATTTTCCTTGTTATGCAATGTTATTTCTGAACATTTTTCTGGTTTAATGCTGTCTATGGTTCACTGTGGTCCTTCCCCTAAAATTATTGATAGACTCTACCATGACGTGTATAAAATATTTCCTTAATTTATGGCTTATCCTCTTTCTTATTTAACTTTGTCCCCTTACTTTGTTTCTTTGCACAATTGATTATTAATCACGACACAACATTATAACCAAAACATAAAAGTCAATTGAATAGATTACATTGAAGATCTCCAAGACTCTCAATCGACTAGCCATGCATCCTTGAAAGTCTTCAATGGATAGATTGATGAATTTAGTACATAAGGAGCAGCATAGCTATCGAAGAGAGTCGAACACATGAAATACTGCTTGTACAGTCTTAAGTTAAAAATTGTCTTTGATCTTATTTCTACATTTATCTATTGGTTTTACACTATAATAACTAATAGCCAAGTGTACAAGTGCAAGTACAGTGGGTGTGTCTTGGTAGTGTGATCAACTATAACTTGAACTACTTATTAGTAGTGGAATCCACCTTTGTTAAGGTTGCTAGTTGAAGAGTGGACATAGGCTTTGGTATAAAGCCGACCATTTAAATTGACTAACTCTATTTAGATATTACCAATCTAAAGTAAGTTGACTTATTAACTTTGCTCCCATTAAGCTACTACATACAATTGGTTTATCAATTCTTTTTGAAGCTATTACTAACGTTTAATTATTAGGACAAATGCACAAGAAATCAAACAATTTATCGAAAAAGTGCATTTAAATCTTAAACTTACATATATTTAAGGTCTTAAAACTTGTTTAATAACCCAATCAATGACTTACTTTCATTCCATGCAATTCTAGTAACGGAAGATGCCAACACGACATTCTTTTGAGGTCATGTGGACCTCGAAGGGGGAAAATTTTACGGTGGTCCCGACGCACTGTGCCTGGGCCACTAGGCCCTGGCAAGTGGCCCCCGCTCGTTGCGAGATAGTAAGTGGGGCCCACCCGTCAGGTGGCAACCCCTCTAGTAGCCCGAGCGCAGTATGTCGAGACCACGTAATATCTTCTCCTCGAAGGGGATGGTGGTGGGTCCCAGGTGTTAGGGAAGTGACATTTTGCTGGGGAAGGCCAACCGCGGTTTTGTGCATCGATGACCCCTGGTATTGAGTCCTTGAGGCGCTGACTTATCTCCCTTTCAAGAAACCAAAGGAATAGGAATTGTAGAATCCACATTCTCTTCGTCATACCGAAACTTCAAAGAAAATGCTCTGTATGAACTTCTCTTTCCGACCAAGAACAGGAAAAGGAAACTCTCTTTATCTCTTCCTCTCACCATTGCCAAATCCAGCCGCGGCATCCCAACCTAAGTCCCAATTTTGTCTTCTAAGTGCCAACAAGAGTGTTGTCCCATTTTGAAGTAAAATCCAAATCTCACGGATGTGGCAAGATCTATACGTACCTATTTAGCTTCTCACGACCCTATTCTCAGATCCAAGATCCGAACTCAAGAATGCCTCACATGGATTGAAAGGTCTCGCTTGATCGTCCCTCTTCAGCTAGAGAAAGGTAATACGCCAAAGTGTCTGAGATAACCTCTAAGCCGACAAAGTAATTGAGTTGCACAAGATCTTTCATTTCAAACAGCTGACTGAGATACTATTGAACTAAAACTTTATAATACCATTATGATTGTCATCAATAACAACCACATCAACAACATACAATAGCAATAAAATATACCCACGAGATGTTCTCTGAACAAATAGAGCATTATCACAAGGACCAGATCTAAAGCCCAGATGCTCCATGGTGGAATTAAACTTAGATTACCATGTACGATGAGCTTGTTGTAGTCCATATAAAGCTTTCCATAAACAACATACTTTTTCGTGACAATTATGTGGAGCGCAAGCAGCCTATTTGACTGGCGTTGCAAAATCTTCTTATCAAAAGAGCTTTCCAGGAAAGTAGCTCTGATACCAAGTTCAATATAAAGCGAAAGAGTATGTGAAAGTAAGTAATACATTAGCCTATTTATAGACTTGACATGATGACTATTTACATGTAACAAAATAACACAAAATCAATTACAATTAATCACAAGGGTATTTGAAAATATCATAAACACCCATAATATTCTAAATGTATATTCAACAGGTAAAAAGTCATCTCTGGAGACTTTATTGTGGCATAATATCATGTATAGAGAGATTCTAATTGTCATCGACTACGTCGCCCTTTGAACAGTTTCAAAGGTAATAAACAAGACCATAGCTTTGTTGAATTGGGATGGTCGATATTCCATGTGGGACGCTTCTCTTCAGGTCCACGATCACTGAATTTCCAATCAATTGCGTTTGGATCCAATTTTAGCTTGGCCGCTACGCTTCGTCCATGCACGTGTTTGGCGCTCCCCGCCGTCATCTATTCCCTCGTTTTCCTCTGTCGTGTTTACATGTTGATGGTGAATGTTGGGCCCATAAATACATGCATTGGCCTCTTTTTTATTCAGTGCACTAATTACGTACAAACTATCGTCATGCAATCATAATAAGGGGTGACGCAGATACAGTCTGTGATTTTGGTCAACAAATTCGTTCCACAAGGTGGATTTACATTTCACACCTTTTCGTACGATGTCGTCCATATAAATCTTATTGACTTCGCGGTTTGCTTCCAAATAATTACTTTTAAGGAAAGGCTTTTAGCTCTAAATTGTAATGAATCACTTGGGTTGAAAGGGATACACGTGAGAATTTGGGAGGGAAAAAAATTGGTTGAGATTACCTCTCGAGTCTCAGCGAGCTGCATATGTTAGACCATTTGCCAAAAACGCGGTCCATCTGCGCGTTTCTTATTTTTGAGAGCGTTTGCTGTCAATATAGACAACAAGGCTAATGATCTTTAAACTTTTCTTGTTGATCGATACCATTTCTAAACTTCATTTCTCTCACCGTTGTCTACAAAGTGATCTAATGTGATCCGTTCATTAAAATTATTGATAGACTTTGCTAAGGTGGACGGAATTTCTCGTTTTTTATTACTCATAATCATTTTTATCAAATTTTGTCCCCTTACTTTGTTTATTTGTTCAATATTAGTCCACGAACTGTTTTTTTCTTCTCCCCACCCATTCTCTGTCAAGTACGCTATGTCAAACTAATTTGGATATGATCCTGACACAAATTGTACAACATTATAACCAACACATGAAATATGAACAAAATCAACTACACAATAAACCACATTTCAGATATAAGTTCTGATATATAAAAATGATTACTAATGTTTACATGTTGTAATTGTTACTTCTAGGTGCACTTAAAAATGTCTGTACATACAAGGAACACTTTAAATTGTTTAGCTAAAAACAAAAACCAAGCACGCGCCCTAGCACTTCTAGTGTGACCTCTCGTCGATGGGTTGGGTTGAAAATTACTAGTCCTAAATAAGAGTATCAAGGTTCATCTTGATGAATATTTGATGATTCTCACCATGATCAAGCGAAGGCTATTGGAGAGAGAGAGAACCAAAGTATAGGAGTTTAAGGACAAAATACAACAAGCTTGCAAAGTTCAAATAAATTTAAGTTTTGTTTAGCGTGATCCTTCCGTTAAAAAAACAAAAAAGTTCGGATTGACAAGCTACACGCGTCATTAGCTTTTGGCTATCCTTTACTATACCGACCAGATGTTGGCAGATCCCTTGCAATTGCTTAGTTACCTGTCTTTTTCCATTCGTGACTTCTGGAAGATGCTTGCCTTTCAAGGATGTGGATTCAAAAGACCTACACAGATTGTGGAAATGGATGTTGACCATCGATTATCTGTAATGGGAATCGCCCTTTCGATGTTGTTCACATAACTCACGACCTATGACGACCTGTCTTATGTGAATCCGATGATAGAGAACGTGCTTGACACGAGCAGTTTTCCGAGGTTTCATCGGCAGACTTAAAACGAGTCACGTCCGCCTCCCTCCTTGACCTAATCGCCTCTAAATTTTGTCTTTATGTTAACCGTGATGGAAAGAAACAGTAACCTCAATCCAGACAAATAAAGGAACTTTACTTGAACTTTCCTCTCTGATAGATGTGAATACCTGAACAAATTTGCCGTGGAAAAAAAGAAACTGTAGTTTGTTTAGGATTTATACAGTTTAGGGTTTGTTAATTTCAATTCTTGAGGACGTCACGATCTGCTTTTTATCCAATGTGAATTCACAAAATCTTCCGGAATATACATATATTGACATTCATAACTATTTAAAATTTTGTTAGTTTTTCAGATGTGTAAAATACTAATACTAGGTTACTTTCTTTTTCTTTTCCTTTTCTGAAGGATTTTATCAACGAGTGCTCTCCTGACATGGCTCACTTTTTAAGGTATGTTTCATCATGGCCATAAAGGTTCAACTATTCCTAAATAAGCGGTTTATGGTATAATGATATAACTCAATTAGAAATTTTCCTGACCTACTTGCCTTATAACTTTTTCTTAAAATACTCAAAATTGGCCTTATTTTTCATATCAACTCCACTTGACTCCCTCTTATTCTAAAATCACTCATGTACACCTAAGTCTTGGCTCCGGATGCTGGTTTGAAAAAAGGACACCGTAAATATCATAATTTTCATACAATACTCCATGGTCATGAGAAGTCACAACAACACTTATCTACAGGTAGTAATAAAAATCCTAAAACAAAGGCACTGAACATAAGGCGCCCAGAAGTAATCTATAATCTAGTATCACTTGGGTTAAAAAAGTCAAATATCCCAAAAATTGCTATTTGCCATTTGCGTGTTGATAATTTTATCCCCAGTAAAGGATCTCATTGCTATAGGTAACTTCTGTTGAGAGCATTACATGCCCTTTTAAGTTGTCGATTGTTCTTTTCTTCAATGACTTCCATCGGTCACCAGGCTCTACTATTATTGGCTAAGTTTGCTGCTTATCAATTATAAACTAAAAGTTCGTCTATTTTTGGTGTAAACAAGTTGCCACGTTGTTGACCACCTCGATGCACGTGCCCCCTTTTTATGTTTTTTATGGCTTTGCACCACCTCAGATCAAAGTAACAGGCTTCTTTGAGGCCATGGATATCATCATGTCGAGGGTCATGAACGACCTCAATTGAGGTCATCCATGACGATTCACAACCTTATATCGGAGTCACAAACGGCGTTGAGATTACGGAAAAAGGGCCGGGGGGAGCCGGCCACAGAGACGGCCATGATAGTATGATGGGGCGATGGTGGTGGGTGGTGATGGGTAGAGAGACATTAGAGTTTGTGACGGTCGGTTCTGGAAATGAGCTATTGGGATTCTGAGCTAAAATTTGAATAAATATATCCATTTGAGTCTTGGTGCTCATGGGTTTGATCTAGCCATGCACGGTGGTTTTAGTAAACGGGAATGAAAAGTGGTAATGATACCCATGATGATTTGTAATTTTTCCTTTTCAATATATACCCCCTACAATTAAAATTAATCTGTTCATATCAATTTTTTTCCCCTTAAGTGAGAACGGAGGCGCTAGTTCATTACCAAGTAATAGTATCTTTGATCGCATTGCAACAAGCAGGGCTTCGCAGAAAGGACGAGGCGATCCACAAAATCCCATCTTTTGAAAACACACGGAGCGACGACTTACGCGGGACGGGCCGCTTTTCTCTTGGGAAGCCGCAGTTGATGATTTGTATAACCAAAAAAGGAAAAGTTGACGATGATATAACGAGTCGAATAGACTCACCGTCCTTTACCCTATTTATACATCCATGTCGAGGCATCAGAATTGAATTGGAAGAACAAAACCCACTCGTTCATTATAAACCACACGCTTGCACACGAAAAGAGAGAGAAAAGAATGGCGATGCCACTTCTTCTACTTTGCATGCTCAGCTTCTTCACCATCATAACTGCTGGATTTAGCCGCACCATGAGCCCACATCACTCCGTCACTCCCAATAGAACCAACCACACCAACCATAGACCAGTTCATGCCCACAAGGAGAGCGGGGGACCCTCAAAAGGTAAGGTAGAGCCGCATAGTTGATTTTCCAAAATTTCACCACCATATCCGCTAAACCGTGTTAATGCTTTTGAAGATGTTATTTTTTCCACATAATAGATTATTCACAGCTCGTTTCAGTTAGGTAGGATCAACTTGACTGTCTGAACAGCTTTCGAATCGAGTTGGGAAACAAGTCGTCCTTATGTATGTGCTGGACTCATGTCTGCCAATAAAACCATTAACTCCAATTACAGATGCAGGGGAAGTGCACATTCAATTAACAATATTTGCTGCAATCCTTGCCGGAACCGTGGGATTGACACTACTCTTTTACCTAATAGCGCGGCTTTTATTAAGAGGAAGAAGAAGAAGAAGAAGAAGAAGAGTTCTAAGAAGGAACGATGACAGTTATATCGAAGAAGATCCGATTGGTAACTTGATGAAACATTGCTATTGCATGCATATGCTATAATTGATTTCGTTTCACTAGAGCCTAAAAATATCTGCACCGTCTAATGCCAGTTAGGAGGCAAATTTCTGAACTCCAATCCCTGCAATTTCATCTGCAAACAATAGAAGCTGCCACAAATAATTTCTCAGACGACAACAAGTTAGGGGAAGGTGGATTTGGTCCGGTATACAAGGTAATGGAGATATTCAATCAGATCATGCACCTTTGAGTTATCAAAAAGCTGATGCTTGCCCATTTTCATATCCGTACGATCTTGCTCATCCACATTAGTTACATAGGAAAACTCCGAGCTTGTGCGACTGGTTCTCCCATTTTCATGCCCTTTCAATGTCATATTAGTAAAACGTTGGAAGTATAATAAAATCAATATAAAATAAGATGCAGCTGTTTCGAGCAAACTTTAGATTTATATGTCTGTTCTGTTGTCAGGGTACACTACCTGGTGGTCAAGAAATTGCAGCAAAGAGGCTATCCAAGAGCTCTGGACAGGGAGTCGAGGAATTTAAGACCGAGGTTGAACTAGTAGCCAAGCTTCAACATAAAAACCTAGTGAGGCTACTGGGATTCTCCATGGAAAGAGATGAAATAATACTAGTCTATGAAAACATGCCCAACAGGAGCCTCGACCGCTTGATATTTGGTTTGCCTCTCTTTTATCTCATTTTCACCATGTTAATATGCCAGTACTTCATTCTATATTATATACTTCACTCAAAGAAAATAAGAAGCAATTATAATTTCGACTAAATGAAGACAAAGCAAAGAAATTAGTGGCAGCAGGACAACGGAACAGAAACCACATCCTGTTGTCTGTCGTTTTGTTTCTACATACTACTTCAAAGATAAAACATTAGTGAAGAAGTACATATGAAAAGAAACGAATCACGTGGTAATGGAACACTTATCTAAAGTTGATGAAAACAACTATATGTGATGATCTGGCACGAGCATTATGCAAGTAAACATTGATGCAACTCACAGATTATTTTGACTGATGTAAAGATCCGGAGCTCAGTGGACAGCTGGATTGGTCAGCACGTTACAAGGTCATGGTAGGGGTGGCACGCGGACTGCTATACCTTCATGAAGATTCTAGGCTTCGAATTATTCACCGTGATCTTAAAGCCAGCAACATTCTGCTAGATGCTGACATGAACCCAAAAATCTCAGATTTTGGTATGGCCAGAATATTCGGTGCTGAGCAGACTCAAGCAAGCACAAACAGAATAGTCGGAACATAGTAAGTTGAACATCTGCTGATCTGACTTGTTGGAAAAGAGCCGTGTGCCACCAGCATTGAACTGGGGGCATTTTCTTGACCAGCTACAAATGCAGACTCGCCCTAATTTGATTCGAGGATTGTATGTCCATAGTGATCTTTTCTAGGATATCCTCTCATTTCAGTGTTGTTCTCCATGCAGTGGCTACATGTCTCCTGAGTATCTGATGTTTGGACACTTCTCGGTAAAATCTGACGTCTTCAGCTATGGTGTGTTAATGCTAGAGATTTTAACTGGCAAAAAAAACAGCCAATTCTTCTCACTGGACTCCGATGGGGGCCTTCTAGACTATGTGAGTATCTTAATATTACACTCCTTTATTTGGCTTGCATCACTTTTAATAGAAGTACAACACTAATTTAAACCAAATTTAATGATATTGACTAATCTTTCAGGTTTGGAAGCACTGGATCAACAGAACACTATTGGAAGTGGTGGAACCTGCTTTACGTAATGCTTACTCCAGGAACGAAGTGATCAGATGCATAAAGATTGGCTTGCTCTGTGTGCAAGACGACATGGAAGATCGGCCTACCATGGATGTGGTTATTCTCATGTTAAATAGCGAGTCTATTTGCATCCCAGTTCCTCAGAGACCTTTATCCTTCCGAAGTAAGAAGTACAAACAGGCATCTTGTGTTCTGAACTCAGACCAATCTACCAGCAAACTTGACCAATCTAATAGCAAGATAATGTCGTCGTGGTTTGCGAGTGATAGTAGTTCTGCTGATCCAGGTCCAAGTAGCCAAGCTTTGAGGCTATCGTTTAGATCAATTGATTGATGACATTTTACAATATATTTCATGTGTGTACAATTTATAGTTGTATTAAAATTGATATGTCTTCATTACTAGGATTCATTACTAGGATTCCGGCTTATTTTTTCTAGTAGGAGAATAATAGAATGGCACAGGTACAAACATTTCCTTTTGCTCAGAAGAGTTTGGCAATTAGATTGTAATAAACATTTAGGGTGACTAGGAGACTCATGAGTTTTAACAGGAATTTCGTTTTTTCTTGCTTCAAATTTCGAGCGGCTAGAAAAATTTTCTAGTCATCCACTCAAAACGGCGCTGTCTATTCTGGTATCTAATTTTTTTTTTCTTCTTTGTTGCATACTAGCATAAGTCGAGAATCTGAAAACTAAGTTATCCATGATATCGAAATTTGCTGATTAGAAACAGACATATTACAACAAGAATTCATTCGCAAAATTGATAAGACTCTACAAGCCGGACTTTTTCTCGGTTGAAGACTTAATTGATCAGGAGAAAGTCCGTTGAGAGAAATTTAAAGAGCACGGTGAAATTAGAGCTTTTCCTCTCCTCGGAAAACCAAAAGAAAGAGGAAACGCTACTTGAGCAGGCCCTCAACACGACGTATCCGAACAGAATCCAACAAATAAAGAAGAGGGTCCTCTCAGCACAAACAGATCAACCTTTGTTGCGTATTGCAGCAATTCTCAGGCACTGGCAGGCAACACTGTTGATAAAGCTGTTGTATCGCTTAATCACAACCTAACGAAGTTTACGATTCAGGGTCACACATGAGATATGTTGAAATTATGTCTCAAGTTTGAATCAAGAATATAAAATTATTTAATTCAAGTAGGCTTCCTATTTTCAAAATGTATCTTAATTGAATGGTTTCCTAATCGAAATTTTTTTCTTAAAAAGATATTTCTATTCTTGATCAAATTCTTGTCTATATATAAGAAGTGTTGTGAATTAATGCGGAAATTTACCAGGATCTTGCAATTTACGTCAACGCGTAAAGCACGAAAAATAACGAGGAACGATAAGGACACTAGAAATTTACGTGGTTCGGTCCGAATGTCGGTACCTACGTCCACGGGGAGAGCCAGCAAGAACAATCCACTATAATAGAAGAATCGGATTTACAATCGCTCAATACGCTCGTGTTTCCCGCACCTAGATTATACCCAATCCCAAGTGTTTACACGAAACAACTCAATCAAATAAACAAATAAAACTCACGAAGTCACAAATCGGAATGCACGGCCACACAAAAGAAAGACCCACAAAGAAACCCCTTCTTCTCCACAGCGCGGCTCTTCTTCTTTCCTCCTGTGCGCGCGGCTCCTTGGACGGCTTAAGAGAACAAAAGAAAGAAACCCTTCTTTCTTTTATTATTAACCCATGGAGGGCCTCACCTTTTGGTCTTCTTTCCTGTACGTCAACAACCGAAAGAGTTAAAACTCTTTCGTTGACTTGTTGACTTTTCTTGGGCCCACCACGTGAATTTAAGATAAAGGAAACTGGAACTTCATCTTTGCGTGACTTGCTTCGCAGAAGGTAGATCCGAGAAGGCCAAGGAAAACCTTTGATTTGTTTCCTCTTTTGTGCAGATAAGATTTCTTTGTCCAAATAGGAAATCTTCTTGAGTAAACTTTATCAACAAATTCGGTTAAACAAATCGTTATCCAAATTTAAACTCGAGACATAATTCAACAATTCTCCACCTTGGCTCGATGTTTGAAACCAAGCTATAGTGCTCATCATCCATGCTGCTCTCCCATCGCCCCGAAAGGCGATCACTCTCCACAGATGCCAATAGTGCTCAAGCAAAGCTTGAGCTTCGCCAAAGGAACAGGCTTAGTCATCATGTCCGCCGGGTTATCTGCTGTAGCAATCTTTTTAGTAACAATCTTACCCTTTGCTATGACATCTCGGATGAAGTGGTACCTGACACCGATATGTTTTGTCCGCTCGTGATAAACTGGATTATTTGACAGAAATATTGCACTTTGATTATCACAATGTATATCAACACTTTTCTGATCTAACCCAAAGTCCAAAAGCAGACTTTTAACCATAACGCTTCTTTCACTACAAAGGTTAGTGCCATGTACTCCGCCTCAGTCGACGACAAGCCAACGTCATCCTGCAAAGACGCCTTCCAACTAACTGCACCACCTGCTAGTGTAAACAAGTACCATGCTAAAGACCTGTACTCATCCAAGTCACCTGCATGATCAGAATCCACATAACCTGTGGTCTCACTGCCATTACTATTCCTCCGGTACACTATTCCAACGTCCGTTGTCCCTTTCAAATATCTGAGGATCCACTTCACAGCTTCCCAATGAGCTTTACTAGGACGCTTCATGTAACGACTCACCACGCTCACAGCTTGTGAAATATCAGGCCTAGTGCACACCATAGCATACATAATACTACCCACTGCACTAGAATAAGGAACACGAGACATATATTCCTCCTCCTCTTCAGTCTGCAGTGATAATCTATTTGAAAGTTTAAAGTGCTTTGCTAAAGGTGTACTTACAGATTTTGCTGACTGCATATTGAAACGCACCACTATCTTCTCAATATATTTCTTCTGAGATAGACGTAAAACTCCTATAGTTCTATCACGCAAAATCTCCATACCCAATATTTTCTTTGCAGCACCTAAATCTTTCATCTCAAACTCAGCACTTAACTGCCTTTTCAGCACATCAATATCAGACATATTCCTAGCTGCTATCAACATGTCATCAACATATAAAAGCAGATATATCAAAGACCCATAAATCAGTCTCCTAAAGTAAACACAGCTATCCATCTGACTCTTTGAATAGTCTTGACTAACCATGAAAGCATCAAAACGCTTATACCACTGCCTAGGAGACTGTTTCAGCCCATACAAAGATTTCTTTAACAAGCAAACATGATCTTCCTTACCCGGAATAGCATAACCCTCTGGCTGCCTCATGTAAATTTGCTCCTCCAACTCACCGTGAAGAAACGTCGTTTTTACATCTAGCTGCTCTAACTCGAGATCTTGTGAAGCAACTAAGGCAAGTAGAATGCGAATAGAAGTATGCCTTACCACATGAGAGAAAACCTCATTGTAGTCAATGCCCTCACGCTGTGTATATCCTTTCGCCACAAGTCTTGCCTTATACCTCGCTGCTTCGACTCCAGGAATGCCTTCTTTCCGTTTGTAGACCCATTTACTTCCGACAATCTTTTGGCTCCTGGGTACTTTAACTAGTTCCCATGTCTGATTTCGATGGAGTGATTCCATCTCTTCACTCATAGCCCCTAGCCATTGCGACGACTCAGAACTAGCCATTGCCTCAGAGTAAGACGAAGGCTCATCTATCTCCACCTCGTCACCTACAATTAGAGCATAAGCAATATCTGTATATCCATAACGTACCGGTGGTTTAATTTGCCTTCGTTGTCTTCCCTCGGCTATACTATGCTGTGGCTCTGCTGGTTGTTCAATATCACCGACTTCAGGAACCGTGGCCTCATCTACAGTCTCAACTTCTGTCACCTTCGAGGTCTCTGGAGTCTCCACCTGAAACTCCACCTCACTACTGACACCACGATATGTCTGCTTTGCTGGTAGTGTCTCAGAACTCCTCTTTCGAAGCATTGCAGTCTCGTCGAAGATTACATCTCTGCTGATTATAAAACCGGGTGATCTAGGATCAGTGCACCACAGCCGGTAGCCTTTCACCCTTTGTGCATAACCTAGAAATATGCATTTCTTTGACCTCGGCTCAAGCTTACCATCTCTCACATGAGCATATGCAGGACATCCGAATATACGTAATTCGGAATAATCAACAGGTTTCCCCGACCACACTTCCTCAGGAGTCTTCCACTCGATAGCAGATGATGGAGATTGATTAACCAAGTAACACGCCAAGTTCACTGCTTCGGCCCAAAATTCCTTACCAATTCCAGCATGCGAAAGCATGCTTCGAGCCCGCTCAAGTAGAGTTCTGTTCTTCCGTTCTGCCACGCCATTCTGCTGTGGTGTCCTAGGTACTGTGCGGTGTCTTACAATACCTTCTTTCTCGCAGAACTCGGTAAAAACTTTACCACAGAACTCCATGCCATTATCGGTTCTCAGGCACTTGATTTTTCTATCTGACTGCTTCTCAATCAATGCCTTAAAGTTCTTGAACCGATCAAACACTTCAGACTTTTGCTTCAGAAAATATACCCATACCTTCCTGGAATAGTCATCGATAAATGTCAGCATATAACGGGCACCTCCTTTCGAAGGAACAGGAGACGGGCCCCAGACATCTGAATGAATATATTCAACTGGCTGCTTTGTCGAATGAAAACCTATAGTAAACTTAATCCTACACTGCTTCCCAAAGATGCAGTGTTCACATAAATCTAACTTACTTGTTTTCTAACCCTTCAACAAACCTCTATCACTCAGCATCGTCATACCTATCTCACTCATGTGCCCCAAACGCTTATGCCATAACTGAGTCAAGTCAGAATCTGACTCACCTGATGAAACTGCAGCAGCTCCTGTCACAGTCTGTCCTAGTAGATGATAGAGAGAATTCTCTTTCTTCCCTTTCATCACTGTCATGGCACCTCGAGAGATCTTCAAGACTCCACCTTCAGCGGTGCACCTACACCCGATGTCATCAAGTGTCTCCAGAGAAATAAGACTTTTCTTGAGCTCCGGTACATGCCTCACATCTGTCAATGTGCGAACCACCCCATCGTGCATCCGAATACGAACCGTCCCTATCCCCACAACCTTGCAAGCTGCGTTATTCCCCAAAAGAACTCTACCACCATCTACAGTCTGGTAAGTAGTAAACCAGCTCTTATGAGGCGTCATATGATAAGAACACCCCGAATCTAGCACCCATTCGTTTTCTGACGAAGTAGTAGCCACACATAAAACAGCTTCTGCATCACTATTGCTCCCATTGGCAACGTTTGCCACATTGCTTGTAGCATTCAGCCTGTCAACTTAATTTCTCCTCTTTGGACAATCTCTCTTTATGTGCCCCTCCTCATGACACTCAAAGCACTTCACGTGTCCCTTGGACTTCCTATGGCGTGATTTTGATATGCTTTTGCCTCTGCTGCTACTAGGCCCCCGATATTGCTCTCTACCTCGAATCATCAGTCCATGCGCTACATCTTGCGCTAGACCGTCATCTCGCAACTTTCTCTGTCACTCTTTAGAGAACAAGGCGGACTTTACCTCTTCTGAGGAAATCGAAGTACGCCCCTGCAACAGTGAATCAGTAAAGTGCTCCCACGACTCTGGTAAAGAAGCTAGCAACATCATGCCCTGCTCTTCATCATCAAGTACCTTATCGACGTTCTTCAAATCCATCATGAGTTTATTCAAACCCTTCTTTACATAGAGCGCCTGAAGTTTTGTCCACAACGCTACGGCATCCTTCTCCTGGCCTACCTCTATTAACACTTCATCCGATAAATTCAACAGGATTTGACTCCTAGCTTTCCTCATCAACACATCCTTATCAGAATCTACCATTGAATCAGACAACTTATCCTTGCCTTCCAATGCTTCTGCCAAACCCAAAGTTGTCAATAATGCCTCCATCTTGAGACTACACAACCCAAAGTTGTTCCTCCCATTAAACTTCTCAATTTCAGCTTTCACTCCAGACATAATTGCAGTCACAAGATATTCAGATAATAATCAGACAAGTCAACAAAGCTCCAAATCACAATCTAGAATATCTAACCTGAACCTGGCTCTGATACCAATTGTTGTGAATTAATGCGGAAATTTACCAGGATCTTGCAATTTACGTCAACGCGTAAAGCACGAAAAATAACGAGAAACGATAAGGACACCAGAAATTTACGTGGTTCGGTCCGAATGTCGGTACCTACGTCCACAGGGAGAGCCAGCAAGAACAATCCACTATAATCGAAGAATCGGATTTACAATCGCTCAATACGCTCGTGTTTCCCGCACCTAGATTATACCCAATCCCAAGTGTTTACACGAAACAACTCAATCGGATAAACAAATAAAACTCACGAAGTCACAAATCGGAATGCACGGCCACACGAAGGAAAAACCCACAAAGAAACCCCTTCTTCTCCACAGCGCGGCTCTTCTTCTTTCCTCCTGTGCGCGCAGCTCCTTGGACGGCTTAAGAGAACAAAAGAAAGAAACCTTCTTTCTTTTAATATTAACCCATGGAGGGCCCCACCTTTTGGTCTTCTTTCCTGTACGTCAACAACCGAAAGAGTTAAAACTCTTTCGTTGACTTGTTGACTTTTCTTGGGCCCACCACGTGAATTTAAGATAAAGGAAACTGGAACTTCATCTTTGCGTGACTTGCTTCGCAGAAGGTAAATCCGAGAAGGCCAAGGAAAACCTTTGATTTGTTTCCTCTTTTGTGCAGATAAGATTTCTTTGTCCAAATAGGAAATCTTCTTGAGTAAACTTTATCAACAAATTCGGTTAAACAAATCGTTATCTGAATTCAAACTCGAGACATAATTCAACAAGAAGTAAATGTTATATTCGAAAATTATCAAATAGAAGTTTATGTTTGTAAATTATACATTGAAGCAATAAAGAAAAGTTGAAGTGCCTTTTTTTGAGTGCTTGGCAAGGACTCTTCTTTTTGGGTTTGTTCGTGATATTACATCAAGTATTCAAGTATCAGAGCCAATTAAGTATTGTAAGTTTACAATTTGTATTATTTATTTGTGAGATTGAGAGATTACTTCATGACGAATTCCATCAATACTCCTCACAGAACAATATCAGAAATGAATTCACAAAACTTCAAAATCGTCCTTCAGTTCATCTCATTGAAAATTAATTGAGAGAGAGAAGAGAGGAGGAAGAAGGAAGGAAAGAGAGTTGGGGGGGGGGGGGGGGGGGGGAGGGGGGGGGGCGTGCTGTTGATTGTGATCGAGAACGTAATATGGAGCTTCAAAGCCGTGTCGTATCTAGACGGCGTGCATGTCTATTTGCTCCAATCATGGTTCCATTTATCTTTTTGACTCAACAAAAGATGATCCCATCCTGTTCGTACGCCAACCAACCAATAAAATTAAGCATTGGCCACTAGAGCTTGAAAACTCGATGCAGCACTAAAAAAAGAAAAACATCGGGATGGATAATAGAATGTGGATCTACCATCAGGAAGTTATCAAAATATGTCTCTAATTTGAGCCCGTTGAACAAAACTGACCCGAATTGAATTGTGTATAAGCTCGGGCACGTCAAAGTTGAAAACCGAAAGGTCGAAGAATAGGGAAAATGTTTCCATGTTGAAGTTGGTCAACAAAACAACCAAAGAAGGACAGTCTAGTCGGACGTGGCTTCCTTTTACAATTGGGCCTGTTATTTGACTGATCCAACATTGCTCGTTATTTAGTTCTTGCAATAGTTAGTTGTCCGTGTCATGTTTGAGTGAATGATGGTAAATTGAATAAAAGGCGAGAAAGCTCATACCCACATTCTCTTTGCAAAAGAATGCATTTGGTAACTACTAAGTAGGTGGTGATGGCAGGCTGATTAGGTAGGCGGTGGAGCTGAGCCAGCTCGATATCCAGTTCTTACCAAGAACAGCAATCAAGGGACAGGCGTTGGCTGACTCCATGAGCCAGGTTTCGAACTGTTGACTCTAATCTAAGGTTCTTACACTCCTATCCTCCTTCAAGTGCTAAACTTAGGCATCGAAGGGCCAATACGGGCAAGAAATCTAGGCAATGTAAGATGTATTGATAGTTGCGGCTTCAATCAGAGACGAGAGTCATCTTTGGAGACTAGTCTATGCATCAACATGGTCTACAGAGATTCTCCTGGCAACTCGTTCAAGATCATATTAGAAGATCAGACCGGCCCTCGAAACTGTTCATAGTGTCTATTTTCCATTGATAAAGGGGTATTTACATGGGGTTGCCTTGGTATCGTGTTCATACTGTCGTATTAAATGATCCCGGTCATTTGCTTTCCGTCCATATAATGCATACAGCTTTGGTTGCTGGTTGGACCGGTAGACTTGAACCTTGTTCCTACATGACCCAATCAATTCGATCAAGCATTCGCCATCTATTTTCATTGTTCAGCTCTGATCTAAGGTTCTTACACTCCTATATCCTCCTTCAAGTGTTAAACTTAGGCATCGAAGGGCCAATACGGGCGAGAAATCTAGACAACGTAAGATGTGTTGATAGTTGCGGCTTCAATCAGAGACGAAAGTCATCTTTGGACCCGGCCCTCGAAGCTGTTCAAAGGTTAGAATCAAGACAAATGCTTTGTTGATTGGGACGTGGATCATCCCCGTGCACTGAATTTTGCGTAGAGACCCAATTTGACCTCGGTCGTTGACGTTGCGCATGTGTGTGTTTCACGTTCCACGCCTCCATTGATATTTTCTCATTTTTCCTGGCTTGTGTTTACACGTTTGCCTTTTGGAAGGAGGCGAGTGATTGCTCCATGGCACTTTATAATTTTTGGCAATGGTGAATGGTGGGCGCACTATTATAGAACTTTTGGGATTATATCTGGTCTACTGGCCGTGTACGAAAACCATTACACAAGAAAGTTCAGACGCTGACGAGTGTGCAGTTTCTAATTTTGCTCCACAGAGCAACCCGGGAGTGGATAAGTGCTTCCATTTCCCGAAATATTGTGTAAAAAACATTTTGCATCACATGAGTCTACGTTACATAAGTCTTGTAATTCTTGCCTTTTACTCCTAAATAATTCTTGAACAGAGACCTTCGGCTCTAAGACGTGAGTAAAGCATTTCGGTGATTGGAACACATGACTATTTGAGAGGGGAAAAAGTTGAGACAACCTCTTTTGAGTCATTGACTATGAATTGTCGATAGTGGTTATGATGCCAATATCTTCAAGCTTTGCCTCCTTATTCAAGCTTTTATTCTTGTTTCCTCAAAATTGTGATATTTTTCAAAAATATTTGAGAAGAAGTTATTTTTCAATAAAATGATAATATTTGCTGTTTTTTTCACTAAAATTGAAAATGAACTAGAAACAAGCTTATATTATTCAAGTGTTAGTAACTTGTTCATAAGCATCCTGGAAATCATGTGTGGCACCAATTCCTGAGTCTGGCCTCAATGGACCTTGACCCGTGGATCAGGGACCTGAGCTCGGACTCAATTTACTCGAGTACCGAGGCATGGGCTCTAGGGTCCTAATCCTCAACCTCAATGGACCCAAGCACGAGAGTCTAGGACTCTAGCTCAAACACCAAAGTCCTAGGCCCAAACTTGTTGGACACAAGCCCAATTGTAATAGAATTAGGCACAAGCGTTGGTGTCTTGAGCCTAGCCATAATTAAGTTGGGGGCAGGTGTCGGTGTCTCAAACCATGCCTCGATGAAAGCCAAGACTTGATACCTAGGCCCAAGCGCCACAAATTTGGGCATGGCCACCGAGGTCTTGAGTAGTGCACTGAGTTCTCAATGCCTAGCATCAATGATCACGGGCCCGAGCTCATGCCAAGGTCCTGGGCTCGGCTTCAATGGAGACTTGCTCAAGCCTAGGGAGCCAAGCATCAGCATCAATATGATGACTTGGCCTTGATGGACCCGATCACGAGTATTGGGGTCTTGAGCTAAGGTGGTAGTGAATCTGGTAACGATGCAAGAGTCTAAGCCTAGCCATGGGCATTGGTATCTTGAGCCAACCCTCTATAAACTAGAGCTTGGTCACTTTGGACTCAGGCCACTCTTAAAGGCTTGGGAATAAGCATTGGGTTCTTATGCCCAAACATAAAGTTTTTTATCCAAGCGCTGATATTTAGTCATATTTTGTAAAATAATTTCTTATTTTTAAAGAGGAAATTATTTTCCTGAATTTAAGCATAAATTTTTCATTGATTAGGAAAACATTTTTAGCGTCATTTCTTTAAGCAATCCAAACGCCAGAAAATAAGGAAAATATTGTCGACATAACAAACAAAGCCTCAACATAAATCTTAGAAACGTTTTATTTGATGTTGTCCTCAACATTAAAAAAAGGTAGTTCAATGTGATCCTTTCATCAAAGTTATTGACAAAATTTACTAACATTTACATTAGCTTATGGTTATCATTATTTTTGTTTAATTTCATCCCTACCTTGTTTGTTTGTTCAATTTAGTCCATGAATTACTTTCTTAAGAACGCTATCTCAAATTAAGAAATCCCAACACAAAATGTTTATTAATAATGTCACAACAATAACACAATAATCAAATGATTACACAACATAAAACATTTAAAATATGAATTCTTATTTATGGAAATGCTTACTTGTGTTTACATGTTGTAAGTATTTACGCTTTATGTAAGAAAACCTATCATATTAACGGAAGAAACATTTTAAACTGTTTAGTGAAAGAGACCGAGTGTGTTATTAACCAGTAAAAGGACCAATTCGTACATGACATGTCTATTATTCATCACGATTAAATTTATGGTGACACATTACCATGTGTACTGTGATGTCTTGTCGAGGGGTTGTGTCAAAATTATTAATACTAGATAAGAGCCATCAAGGTTTGTCTGGACGTCACAAATGATTCTTCAAATTTAGCCTAATATGTGATGTGATCTCCGAAATTTGAATTTATTCACTATGGTCATTGTATTTTAACCCAATATACAATATCATCACTAAATTTTTAATTTGTTGAATATGGTCTGTGAATTATATACATATATATTCAATGTACTTCTTAAATGATATAAAAATGCTCAATATTTTCCCTGGACTTGATTTAATGGAAGGACAGCTTTGAAATTTTCATATAGTGTGAGGACTATATTAAACAAGAAAGAAATTCCCCAATGACTATATTGAACAAATTAAAAATTCAAGAATGTCAATATATATAGGGTTAAAGTTTAGAAACTACATTGAATAAATTTCAAGTTTGGCGATCACATATGCATAAGATCAAAGTTTAAGAATTATTTAAGTCATTGTTCCAAAAATATTTGATAACCCTTTCCTTCTCAAGCGAAGACTATCAGAGAGAAAGAGTCATTACATAATAGTTTAAAGACGAAGTCGAACAAGCATATGTAGTTTACGAGGGAAATGACCCAAAAAAAAAAAAAACCGACACATCAGTAACTCTAACAGCCGCAAGCGACATTGAAGTAAAAAGGTAAAAGTCAAGAATGACACTAAACAGTGAATAAAAGTCCAAAAACTTACTATGATTCTGCTCTTTCCCAATGTTTTCCTTGTCCCTGTCCTTTCTTTTTTGGGGTTTCAACGTTGGCTGGTCCATTGGCACTTGCATTTGCTGCTTTTCTTTTTCCATGAAGCACCTTCTCTATTTTTCATTTCCATGTAATGATGCTCTGTCGGTGATCTGAAAGAAACATGTTGCGGCCATAGTAGTTGTTGTGCCTTTTTATCAGAAGAAATGGAAATGACCATCAAAATCATGACTCTTAGATAATTTTTCTGTTATAGAAGTTAAGCGATCGAACAACAAAATCTACAAAACAAGAAAGTAAATCAATCTCATATTTATGTGATTCGGTAAATTCAATAAAGGATGATGGGATTGACATATTCTATCATGCATCGTTAGTTCAGCAGTTTCCCATAGTTTGATTGGTGGGCAATAATGTGCCTAGTTTATCTCCCACATTGACCTGGTCGCTTCGAGATCCATCTTCATTGGACGCTTAAGAAAAGAAACAAAGAGCTCATCATAGATAGACAAGGGACCCTCCAATAATTGGATTAGACTGGAACCTTGTTGGCTTGTAATAGACTGTTCCTTGCAAATATGGGGTGACATAATTATAGACAAACTCATCTTGGATATTTGATAAGAGTTTGTTTAGGAGTTTACTCTTCTTTCTTTTCTTTTTTTTTTCTTTTTTCCAATTCTTGCATATCAGTGTATCACACAATCTGGATTTCATTTAATGGGAACCACCGGGAATTTACAAAATATATGAATACCAACATTTAGACTCCGTTCGTTTTTTAAAAAATAAAGCATTTCCGAAAAATATTTTCCAGCAAGTCTTTTCCTAGAAAATGACAATATTTTCCGGTATTCATTTCAAATTTAAAAATACATGCACTTTCAAATTTAAAAATAAATGCACAAATTTTTTGTTCTTTCCATTTCTACCATTGGACAAATTGCAGCCGCTGCCCCAACTGTCGGTGGTAGTTGTTGGGAGTCTAGCATTCGATAGTCCAACGGCGACAAAGGTCCGACAACCGACGGTGGTCCGGCGACCGGTGACTGGCGGCGGTGGCATGGTAATTTGGTCGACATCGAAAAATGTTTTACAAGAATATTTTCCTTGGCAAGTTATTTTTACCCCCAAACATCATAATTAAAGAACATTTTCCATGAAACAAATGGAGCATTATAACTAATTAAGTTATTTACAACTATTAGAAAATATACAGTATTCATACAATATAATTGCAATTTCTCTTTCTTTTTCGTAAAAGATTTTATTAATGAGTGCACTTGTTGAGAAAGCAAATAAGGAAAGTTTGCAATATTGAATGCATTGTCCTTCTCGTGTTATGCGTCATCACTATTTTGACGATCAAACTCTTCCTATTTAAGCGCGCCTAAGCAATATCCAAGGGCATGCATTAACAAGACCGTGTTATAAAATTCCTCACCAACTTGTCGTTTATTTTTTTTTCTTTTGCAAAAATACGAAAATCCATCCTTAAATTTCCCATCAACACCAGTTGGCTCCCTCTTTTTATAAAATTCACTTATGCACACCCTAAGTTGTGGCTCTGAAAACCAATTTGTACCCGACATTTGTTACCATTATAACTTTGATGGCAAATCAACGTTCTCCTTCCAAAATCGGCCCTATAGAAATTATAACTAGATCAATCAAGGTTGCCAGGGTATCGGAGACCTCGATCCCCATGCCTTCTCAAGGGCTTGGACCACCTCAAATTAAGGCAACAGGCCTCTTCATGGAAATGGACAAGCTTAGGTTGAGGTCGTCCACGGTGACTTGCAACCTTAGATGGCGGTCATGACCAGCGTCAAGACTACAGAAACCGAGATTCGTGCTGAAATTTGAATGACGAGAATTTGAGCCTTTGTACCGTGGGATTTTATCTTGTCAAGTGAAGAGGTGGTTCAAGATGGTTTTAGACATGGTGAATTTAAATTGGCATCAACATCGGAGATGACTAGTATTTTTATGTTAATTTTTTGTAATATATGCCACCCTAAATTTAAATTAAAGTGGTTATATAATTTCAATCTATAGTCGAACCTGAGTGAGAAGGGACTCTCGTGTTTCTCACCGAGCAATGATGTCATTGATCTCATTTAAGAAAAAGCATGTATACTTTAAAGTGTTTATTTTCCACGTGCAAAGCACCTTTAGGGACGGCTCAGGGGGGCCAACTTCTTTCTCCTTCTGAGAAACTGCGGTTGAAGGTGGATGATGTACGCAGTCCCATAGATAGCCATTTACCATATTTAACAGCCCATGTTTTGGCCTCCCAAATGGATGGAAAGAACAAATCCCACTTATTCATCATCAACCACGCACACACACAGCAAAAGAGAGAGGGAAAGATGCCGACGACGCTTTTTCTACTTTGCATGCTCAGCTTTTACACCATCCGAGCTGCTGAATCCACCCTCACCGAGAGCAGCCATTACTGCTCCAACTCAAGCATCTTCACTCCCAATAGCACCTACCATGCCAACCTCAATCGTGTTCTCGATGATCTCGTCGGGTACGCGGTTGTCGACACTGATAACGGGTTCGACTTCACTTCGAGCAAAGCCAGCTCGAGCGAGGCCGTCTACGGCAGCTTTATGTGCAGAGGCGATGTCTCCAAGAAAGACTGCGCAGACTGCGTCAAGAACGCAAGGCTTGAGATAACCCGGCTATGCCGGTTGAAGAAAGCCTCCATCCTATGGTACGATCAGTGCATGTTACGCTACTCCGACACGAATTTCACCCGGAAGGTGGAGCTGAAACCTTGGTTGGGTGGTTACAACGAAGAGAACATACAACGGCCAGATGAATTCATGAAGCTCCTGAAGGAGACGACATATCATACGGCTAGAGAGGCTGCTCGGCATCCTCCTAGGATGTGTAGCCATCGCAGCGCCAAGTTTAGTGATGGGAAAACGTTGTATACGTTTGCCCAGTGTGTGCCTTATCTTTCCAAGAACGATTGTTGGGAGTGCCTTGGCAACGCCACATCGAGCCTCTTAAGCCGCCAAAAGGGGAAGATCGGGGGCAGGGTGTTGCTTCCGAGTTGCTTTGTGAGGTTTGAGATTTACTCGTTTTACGGGAGCAGCTCGAAAGGTAAGGAAGAACCTCGTAGTTGATTTTTCATAAGTTCATCATCATGCTTGTCACGGCTTTTAAGATTACAACAGACTTTATGTTGTCCGCTTTAGCTGCGTCTTTTCTCTTCGAGGGGTTATTAGAGCTTTTCAGCCAGCGAAAGAATTTCTTTCCTTTTAATTCTACTACTGTTAAAATCTCTACAGTTTCAGTTTAGCACAGTAACTGTCTGCCACAAGCTTTTGAGTGGAGTTGGGGAATATCTTGTCCCATGAATGTGCTGGATAATTTTTTTTTAATGACTGGATGGAGCCATAATTTCATGCGTGTAAATGAAACTATTAACTCCACCTACAAATGCAGGGAAAGTGCACTTCTTATTGAAAATATCAGCTGCAATCCTCGCCGCAGCCATAGGAACAATGCTATTTGTTTATATGGTAGTCAGGAATTTACGAAGAAGAAGAAGAAGAGTTCTAAGAAGGGAGAGCAAAAGTCATACAGAAGAAGATCGGATTGGTAACTTCACAAAACAATCCTATCGCATGCATACGTTTTTGTTGATTCAGTTTCCCTGGTCTAAAGATCTCTGAACTATCTGACTGCCAGTTAGGAGGCAAATTTCTGAACTCCATTCCCTGCAATTTGATCTGCAAACAATAGAAGCCGCCACAAATAAGTTCTCCAACGACAACAAGTTAGGGGAAGGTGGATTTGGTCCTGTTTACAAGGTAATTAAGATGTTCAATCAGATCATTCACCTCTTGAATTATCAAAAAGCTGATAACTGCTAATTTTCATGTATAATCCTACATATACTGGGGTTTACAATTCAGCTTCACAAAGTTCCATTCCTTATTTTCTCATTTACATAAGTAAAATAGAAAAACTTCGAGATTATGCAACTGGTTCTCCTACTTCGATGCCCTTCTGATCTCGTAGCAGTGAAATGGAAGTATAATTAATAAGCAATAAGAGGTGTCTGTTTCAGGAAAATTTCTGAGTTTTTGTGTCTGTTCTGTTATCAGGGTACACTAGCCAATGGTCAAGAAATTGCAGCAAAGAAGCTATCTAGGAACTCCGGACAAGGGGTCGAGGAATTCAAGACCGAGGTTGAATTAGTAGCCAAGCTCCAACATAGAAACCTAGTGAGGCTACTGGGATTCTCCTTGGAAAGAGATGAAACAATTCTAGTCTACGAATACGTGCCCAACGGGAGCCTCGATCGATTGTTATTTGGTTTGCCTCTCTTTGATCTCCTTTTCACCGAGTCAACAAGCCATCATTTTAGTCTAAATGATATATTTCGCTCAGACAAAATGAGAAGTAAATATAATTCTGGCTAAATGAAGACAAACCATAGACATTAGTGATAGCAGGACGATGTAATGCAAAAAAAAACATCCTGTTGATATTCCGCTTTGTTTTTTTCGTCATCTTGTTTCTTCATTAATGTAACTTTAAAGATCGAACATTAGTTAAGAAGTAGATATGGACAGCAATGAATCACATCATAATGAGAATACTGATCAAAGTTGATGAAAGCAACCATATGTGATGATCTGGGCAAAAGCATCATGCAAGTACAAGTTGATGCAACTTGCAGATTATTTTAACTGATGTACAGAACCAGAGCTCAGTAGACAACTGGATTGGTCAACACGTTACAAGGTCATGGTAGGGGTAGGGCGCGGGCTGCTATACCTTCATGAAGATTCTCGGCTTCGAATTATTCATCGTGATCTCAAAGCCAGCAACATTCTGCTAGATGCTGAAATGCACCCAAAAATCTCAGATTTTGGTATGGCCCGGATCTTCAGTACCGATCAGATTCAAGCAAGCACAAATAAAATCGTTGGGACATAGTAAGTTAAAAAGAGTACCACTAGCGCTGAACTTGGGGCATTTCTCCTAATTTGTTCGAGCATTCCATATCCATAGTGAAAATTTCTAGGCTATACTCTCATTTATGTGTTAACATATCGTGTTCAATGCAGTGGCTACATGTCTCCCGAGTATCTGATGTTCGGACACTTCTCAGTAAAATCTGACGTCTTTAGCTACGGTGTGTTAATGCTAGAGATGATAACTGGCAAAAAGAACAGCCAATTCTTCGCATTGGACTGCAATGAGGGCCTGCTAGGCTATGTGAGTATTTTAATGGGACATTCTATTTTTGGCTAACTTGGCTTTTTATAGAAGTAGAGCAGTAACTTGAACGAAATTAACTAACACTGACTAATCTTTATAGGTTTGGAAGCACTGGAGCAACGGAACGCCGTCGGAAGTAGTGGACCAAGCTTTAGGTAATGCTTACTCGGTGAACGAAGTGATCAGATGCATCCACATTGGCTTGCTCTGTGTGCAAGACGATACGGAAGACCGACCTACCATGGATTCGGTTGTTCTCATGTTGAACAGCGAGTCTATTAGCATCCCAATGCCTCAAAGACCTTCCTTCTTCTTCCCTGGTAAGAAGCACAAGCCTGCACCTTGTGATCTCAACTTAGATCAATCTACCACCAACAAGGTGGACCAATCTAATAGCAAGAAAACATCCTCATGTTCTGCAACCGATTGTAGTTATGCTGATCCAGATCCACGGTAGCCAAGACTCTGCGGCTATCATTTAGATCAACTCGTTTAGATTCTACCAGATATATTGTCTGTATACTTCACTGCTGTAATAGAATTGACATATCTTCATCGCCAGAACTCTGGCTTATTCTTCTTAATAGAACCAGAACAGGATGCCCAATCCATAAACAAACTCCAATAGCTCGGAATAGTTTAGCCATTATATTGTGATTAGCATTTAGACTTTATAAGATGGTTCATTATGACAAGCTCGCTCGAGTTTTAACAGGAACTTCGGTTTTCATGCTTCAAATTTGGTATACGGCTAGAAAAAATTTTCAAGTCATCCACTCAAAATGGCACCGCCTATCTCGATGCGTGCTTCATTTCTTCTCTATTGCACATTAGCGTAGTCTAAACTCTAAAAATAAATTTTATTTTATGATTTTGAAAAGTTATTGATTGCAATAGATAATAGTACAGTACCCACTCATGGGACTCCGCTCTCCAAAGAAGTACATGTGATTTTAGTGAAGGTCTATAGTGATGGGTAGCTATGCTAGTCTCCCCCGAGAAATAGTCGAGATACGCCCAAGTTAGCCCGAACATTTCGGTTAAAAAAAAAACAGATAATAATACAACAAGAGTCCATGTGTTCAAGATTTAGAAGTTCCTACACCCATGTCCATAAAATTGATAGCCTCTAGAAGCCAGAACCTTTCTCTTTAATTTTTAAATGATCACGAGAAAGTGTCTGGGGAACCTTTAAAGAGCATAGTAAGATTAAAGCTTTTTTCTCTATCAAGAAAAAAGAAAGAAAAAGGAGAGGCTCTACTTTGCCAGGACCAGGGGAAAAAAGCCACTTGGGCAGAGTCTCGACTTGACGTATCCGAACTGAAAACAATGAAAGGAGAAAGGGTCCCGCTCTCCAGCACAAAAGAATCAACTATTGTCGCATATTGCAGCAATACTCAAGCACTGTTGTGCAATAAAGTCAATAAAGCTGATACGTTACTCAATCTCAACCTCCCAACTAGGGTTACACAGGAGCTCAAAGTCTCATTATTTAGGATTCCTGTTAACCATACCATAAAGTGTGCCTTCAAGGAGGAGCACCAAAATTAAGAGCTCATCAGCAAGAGTCCACAGACTTGTCTTGGGAACTCAAGAATCGTTAAATGTGTGCCCTTCACATCACTTTCCCGACAACAGTATCAATTTAAAGGGCTCCAAACCTTTACTTTCACCATTCTTTCGAACCAGTTTTCCTCTTCTTTTATGGATGAAGAGGAGAATTAAACGACCAGCTTGATAAGTCAAATAGCATTTCTAATTTAAAAAGTTCTGATACTTTTTTAAAATTTATGCCCCATTGAAAGACTATTAAGATACTATTGTAAGATATGCCAAAACAAAGGGTACTGCAAGGGCCACACTGTAGATTGCAGGTTCTAAAGTGGGGAACAACGAGGGATAATTGTAATTGAGAACGTAATACGAAGCTTCAAAATCATGCCAAGTCTCTGGATAGCATGCATGTCTACTCGTGGGGTCACAGGCCACTTCAAATTCTTTTCAAGACAATCAGGATAATATCAGTGGAGACTTTTCTGTGCAACAATCAACCAACAAAAACAAGCATTGGCCGCTAGATTGAAAACTTGGTTCAGCACTGAACAACCAGTGGGACATGCGGACCTACAATCAGGAAGTTTCATACCTGACTGCTGTTTGCCACAGACGAAAGAATATGTCCCTAACGAAAAACAATATGCTAAATGATGCTCCTGGAACTTCTTCCTTTTTGGGCTGGTGGTGGGACAGAGCAACCCCACGTTCGCATGGCATGATCCGTCCCACGTCGGAAGGATGATCTTAAAATGACTGGAATCTTATAGTATTGGCAAACTCCGTAGGACACTTCTCCTTCAAGACCAACCGCGGGCAACAACTTGTCTTCTCCAGATACCGATTGGCACCTGCAAAAGCAGCCGATACAACAAATTAAATATTGATCAGCTGACACCATCAACAAGCTCTTGATCTTGGTACTACTCAGTATAACATCAGTAAACCGAAAACTGCAAAGTATTATCAGGTGATAGGGTCCTTACAGCCGGAAAGCCACCATAATCCCCTGGCTCATTTATGTCCTTGGTGACACAGCTGTTTGCAGCTAGACGCACCTGCATTTTCAGATATTATTTGATTGCGACTAAGACCCTTTACACAAGAAACAGGATATTGCAGTGATTCACTTATGTGATCCAACATTAGAATATTAAAGTTTACTGCAAATCAGGCCCAGCAAAAGCTGCATAATAAGCAACTCAATGACATCCACTTAGAACCTATGATTGCACCTACATGTTATCATGTGCTATCCAATTTCAGATCCAACTAATCTCCTCCCTTTTGGGTTTCGAACCAATCAGAATGGTAAGGTAATCTGAGGGAGTTAACAGGACCAGAGCTGAGCACAGTTCTCGGTGAAACAAGTTTAACCAACCAGTTGCGACCCATTGTTAAACATTGGCCATGACTTCGCAATTTTTGAAGTTTGCAATGAGTATGATGTGGAACATCATATGATTCAATCACATTAATGTGATAGCGTCATAAGAAAGCTCAAAAGCACCTCCTTAGATTGTTATAATGTACAAATTACCACATTGCAATCATGTGGCAGTTCTACTTCACCTGAAAATCCTAACCAGTGGATACCTTTGATGTAATAAATACATGATCACGAACAGCTGCCCTTCCAGCTAGAGTCACATAATCTCCTAAACTGAAACAAGGAAGAAGTAAAAAGTCATAAGTATGACCATGCAGATTAACAATTCAGCTTCTCCAAAACAAAATATTTATCATAACATAAACTTATGCTTGGTTCGTTTTATAGAAAATGTGATCTTTCTAGAAAATGCTCTCCAGGTGGTCACAATATTTTCCAATGTTTAGCTGAAACCTAAGAATAAACTAGAAAATATTTTACGCCGTTTGGTATCTTTTCATTTTCCAAGGTCAATTATTAACAATTCAAATTTTGTTAGTTACTTTTTTATTTTAAAAATCTTTTTTTACTTTTCTTTCGTTTTCTTTTTCTTCTTCCACAGTGAATTGCCGGCCACAGCCAAGCTGGAGCCTCAGCACAGGCTGGCGAGGCTCGAGGTTGACAGGTTCCGACGAGGTCAAGCGCACCCGAGGCTGGCAACGCCTAAGCTCCCTCAAGGCTGGTCAGGTGAGCTCAACCTTACCAGATTAGGCGAGGCTCCAGCTTGATTGTGGCCAATGACTGGCAACTGGCCGAGAAAGAAGAAAAAGAAAAAGGAAAAATTAAAAATTAAAAAAATCAAAAACTTAATTTTTTTTTTAAAGGAATTATGAAAATAAAAGGAAAAGGTGGTTGATATAGAAATGAAAGAAAGAAAATGGAAACAGTTTCCCGCTTTTTACATTTTTCCCCCTTTTGAAGATATTTTTTATAACGATGGAAAATTTTTTCCTTCACTAGTTTATTTTCCATGAAACAAATCCGAAAAATTTGAAAAACATTTTCTTGGAAGTTATTCTCCATGAAACAATAAAACCTTTTTTTGAGTTGTGACTTGAGAAAATTGTAGAAAGGTCGTTCACAAGTTAAAAGATTATAAAACTTGTCAGTGAAAACAACATACGTTGCTGAACCAGCAATTCCAACTTGGCCACAAAGTATGCAACTTTTCCCAATAACTGCATTGTGACCAATCTGAAAAGCAAAAAAAAGTTCATAGCATAAAATAAGCAGTTTTATGGAAACACTGTAGTCAGGGAAAAGAAAAAAATGGAAAAAAAAACCACCTGTACTAAATTATCTATCTTCGAACAATCCCCAATGACCGTGTCTCTCCAACTGCACATGTATATAGTTCGCATGATTGGTCTTTAATCTTATTCTGGCAAGAAGGATTATCTTGGAATCATGATATCTCAATAGTTCAATGGAGTGCAACTCACCTGCCTCGATCAATACATGTATTTGCGCCGATCTCCACATTATCCCCTATCCTAGCATGCAGCATCTGTCAAAGGAAAAGGAGAAGAACAACAGATGACATTTCATTGTACTCAATGAACTGGCTGGAACAATCCCAAGATTCCAAACAGGAATTGGACCTTGGTCGTCCAGTTTGCTCACAGAACAGTCATGCAGAAACCTCAATTGGATCAAATAACCATGGCTGGACAAGATTAAAATATATTGTAGGCAAGAAATAAGAACTAATCGAACTCATTATAAACTAAAATGCAAGACAAACTTGAGGCTTCTTCAACATGTTTCCAGACTCATCCACAAGAAATCCAAATCCTGTTAACAAAATGACACCAAACTTCAGGAAAGCAAAAATAAAATGACAACCAGTAGTCCTTATGTCAAGAAGAGCAAGTTGTGGCCAATCACTGTGTTAGAAGAAACTTAGGTTGAAATTCTTAGATGCAAGACCTTATGGTATCAAGGAAAGGATATCTTAGAAAATTGTTTATAATACCACATAGCAGCCGGCAGCAAGTTTACAAACAGATGTTTATTTAGCAATAGTAGCGTCCATACAAGCCAATGCAAAAAGTACGCTATCATATCATCACAAAGCAAGCATGTAATGACCACCAACATAAGCCCAGAGATGACAAGATTTTTAGAATATTTGTCATGTCAAAGTAGCACATTAATTTTATCATAAAGTAGGCAGAGACATTATCAATGGAAAGTAATGCAAAAATGACAGCCATTTTAACGAGAATTGAAAACACTCAACATACTGATAGGAAAAGTTAATAAAGGAAAAAAATTGTCAAGTCTTACCATCTTGACCGACGCATACTCCATTGTGGATTATGCATGATCTACCAACAGTGCAATTACTCAGAGAAACATTGTACCTGTTGAAGATGCGTTTGTCAAGTAACACCAAATGATTCTTTACAGTTTAACTGGAAGGATGCTATTATATACCATAAAACAATTCAACAACATTCCTTCAACATAGTTGACATTTATAATGAATGTCTGATTCATTCAGTTGTTGCTGAGCCTGTGCATGGATATAGGTCAAGTATGATAGGCTTAGAATCACTTAATTTAGACATTAAGAGATTTGTTTTTAATTTTGCTAAAACTTGGGCCATATCATCCCTAAGAAAGCAAAACGCTGATTTATATTATAATTTCTCTTGGTAATGAAGAGACAAACAACTTAAAGATCCCTTTGTACTAGAACTTAAATGTTATAAATAACAGATATACAGAATTGGACATAGAGAAACAAGGCATCTGCAAGTTGCGGTAGTATGAAATAATATATGCTCATTCTTATATGCTTGCTTGCATATGTAATGTACATGGACAAACATAAGTTATACAAGTTCAATGACCTAATTGCAAAAAGCCACCTCAAAAGCAAACCTAACCATTATGTAGAGGGAAGCATAGGCATCCATCACAATACACAGCATCCAGAAAACATACCAACCTCAGCCTAAAGTCTAGCCAAGCCATAAATAGAAATACATACAGTCATAGGAAGGGGTAAGTACTTAAATCCAGAAAGATGCAATATACAGCCAAGCAGGAATGCAAAACAGAGAAGGAAGTAAATGCTACCCAATCTTTGTTGACTGGCCAACTGTAACAGCAGGTCCAATAACTGTTCCTGATCCCACACGTACATGCGCACCCAGCACTGCTTTTGGATGCACAACAGCACCCACTTCAATGAGTGCAGTTGGATCGATGCAAGCAGTCTCATAAAATGTTCCACCTCCGTTTGGCCATCTTTGAAATTCCCGGTAACTTGTCCCATCACCGCCCTCTAATCTTTCACTTAGAAAATTATAAAAGTGGCTTGAGTGTCTTATCCCACTAGAAAGAGACTGCTAGTCCTACATCTGCCAACATACTTCATATTGCGCAAATGCTAAGGTGCACTTAATATCAGACACAGTACAAGAATGAAAATCATGGTTAATGATTTTTTTGGAAGTCTTAGTATATAAAAAACATGCTACAAAGTTTTTAGCTTAAACTTTTGAGTAACATAAACAAGAAGATCCTACGTAGAAGTTTTCAATTTTCCCATTGTCCTTTCGCATGCCTTCCTCAGATATACAATGGGCAGTGACCACTATTTCATGCATTGTTGGAGCACTTCATGCTTTCACTTTGCCAAGACAATAGATGACATATCGTGAATCGTCCCCAGGTCATTATCTAACAAGTAAAACTTCTAAACTTCTTAGAATCAATAAGTCAAACATTAGCCAACATAGCATTAGAGCTCGAAGCCCGATACTAAAAAAAAAATATTTGCCAGGACATGATATTCGTATCGGATATAACTCTATTCACAGTCACATTTCGTCGAACAGATGAGACGCATGAGACTCGACTGAGACAAACCTGGAGGCACTCGCATCAGCTGAACATGTGGACACACTCCGAATGCTTCCCATAGCGAACGCAAAGAGAAGACTCAATTTTTCCGGGTTCTTCGTCTTCAAAAGAAGGTGGGGGACTGAACTTGAAACACCCAAAGCAGCGAGCTTTCTCAGACGAACCGCCATCGACGCCATAAGCAGAGCAAGATGGTGTAGATGGGTATCGCCCAAGTAGTCGGCAAGCAAATATCCTTTGTCTGGTTGTCTGGTGGGATGTGAACAGGCTCGAAGTTGCAGCAGGTGATGACCCAGATGCTAAACCCCAGTACTCTCTTGCAGTTCGATATGAAAAGGTGGGAACAAAAAGAAGAAAATTCAAGGAAGCTGCAGGTTTGTCCTGCGAGGGAAAAGAACAAAAGCTTTCGGTCAACGTGTGACTATATATATATATATATATATATATATATATATATATATATACATATATATGGAAGTTTGGAGGGACATTGAATTACATTTTTTTTTGTTTCAAAAAGAAAATTCTCAACTTTACATTCAATCTCAAATCTAATTAGAGCACTTCAAATTTTAAATCAAATTCCAAATTTATTTCGATTTTGATTTTGTCTAAAAAAATTATCAACTTTTTGTAGTCCCATTACTAATTTGACACGACATCTTTAAAATGAAGTCATTCTAGAATATAAATGTTATGAAAAATTATTGATAATTTTAAGATGAAGGGATAATTTGGGTAAATTTGGGATTAGAGTGCAAAGTGATAATTTTTCTATCAAATATAAAATTGGGATGGATTTGGGACTATACATAAAGTTTAAAAAAAATTCAAGACAAAAAAAAATTGGAGTAGATTTGGAACTAAACCTCAAGTTTGAAGTGTGTTTCTAGACAAAAGAAAAATCAGGATAGATTTAAGATTAAACTTAAACTTTAGGATTTTTCGAGGAATTAGGCCATTAATTATCTTAAGAATTATGAATAAATTAATTGAATTCCAATTCCATAAACACAATAATTAACTAGAATTAATCATCCCAAATTCCAATATTCACACTGCACATCGAATCAACAAATTCAGCACCTGAGAATATGAAAGCTCAAGTAACGCATTGAAATAACATATTGCCTTGTCTTTCCATCTAGAGTCTGCTTCCAGATTCAGATAGCTTCAAGGGAAAGCATTACTAAAGATACATGATATCCCAATGTAGTTGACTCGTGGGAAGTTTTATATGCGTCTCATCTCCGAGCAAAAGGGGAAAGAAAATGGATTTAACATAATCAAACCGAAAACTCACATAAATTTAGACTCCAATCTGTGATCATCGAGGGTATAAATTGGTGATGGAAGCCTCGTTCACTGATCCTTGGATTTGTCCGGTTTCGGATCGATTCGAATGGGTTGCTGTCGCCTGCGACGCAGTGTCGGATTCAGGGATACTTAAAAAACGAATGCAGGTCGTGATGGTAGTGGCAAGGTGGTGGAGTTACTATTGAGCATCAAAACCACCAAACCCATGGTTGGTCTGACGCCCTCAATTTCTTGAACACACAGTAATCCGACATGAATGCACCTCAACACTTCGGCCCTCAAACCATCGTTCAAATTAGGATCTATGAGATTTGAGAGCGTCCCTTCCCTCCAACTCCTCCATGCCTGCATTGAATCACAAACGCAAACTCAGTATGGCAAAGACAATGGCTCAATTCGTTCGAGCTCGGGTCCACCGCACTCTTTTTCTGGGGATCCTTTAGAGGAAAAGGAAAGTGCTTTGTTGATATACTCATACATAGCTAAGAAGGTCCTCCGTGGTATCCCCATTGATGAAGCGGTTACACTTATTACCACTAATGATCTCGAGTAGCAGCACCCCAAAACTAAAGACATCTGACTTGACTGAGAACTTTCCATGCATCACATACTCTGGAGCCATGTACCCACTGCATCAAAAAAAAAAAAATAACAGCACTGTAAGCACAATTTCATTGACCATGCTATGCTTTGTATCTGCTAGCTATTCATATTTTACAAAGAATAGTATAGGAAATAATCAGATTTATCTTAAGACGTTCTGCTATCTGTTACTTACTAAGTGCCCACAATCCTGCTTGTGGTGTCTCGAGTTTGATCCACCTTAAATAGCCTTGCTGTACCGAAGTCTGAAATTTTAGGGGTCATCTCTGCATCTAGCAAAACATTGCTCGCTTTAAGATCCCGATGAATGATTCGAAGTCGAGAATCCTCATGAAGATAAAGAAGCCCACGAGCAATGCCTCCAATGATCTCTTGACGCCTTTCCCAATCAAGCTGTCTACGCCTAACAGGATCTGCATAGCATATTGATGAAAGGTTAAGGCTAATGTAACTAACGCAAGGTGAGTTTCTATATGTAGATTGGCAAGAACATGCACTTCAAGAACTCTTGAATTGGATGATGTGGAACATAATGGCATGATCATACCATATATAAAGTGATCCAGGCTTGAGTTTGGTACAAATTCATATATAAGAAGCCTCTCTCTCCCCTCAAGGCAAAAACCTAAGAGCCTAACCAGATTCCGGTGTTGAAGATTTGCAACGCAGAGGACCTCGTTCTTAAATTCTTGATCGCCTTGGACCGAATCTGCAAACGGCCTTTTCACTGCTATAACTTGTCCACTGGCCAGTATTCCCTGAAAAAGAAAGTGAGAAACAACCATATACATGTCAATGTTTCATATTATCTCGTTATCTTATAATCGAATAATTTGCAAGGATTACCTTGTAAACTGCACCAAAACCACCTTGTCCCAACTTATTTGCATCGGAGAAGTCATTTGTTGCAGCTTTGATTGCACTAAAATCGTACTGCAGCGACTCTGCAGTTCTGATTTCATCTATGTGTACAGCTACAAAGTGGAAGATCCCAAGTTGCTTATTGTCTAATTCCACATGATCAGTAAGCTTATCGCTGGTTTAACAGTTAATAGTAATTCGTTCCTATTAAACAGTTAATCGAAATTGAAGAAGAATTTCTCCTCACAATGATGCTAGCAAGTAAAATTAAAGGTTTTCCAAAGGAATTGGAGACTGTTGCTGTCTATCTCCATACTGAATCTGTCATCATTTAGTCAGAAATCACCAGCCTCCATATTTCTGAAAAGTTCCCAGATTTTCCACATTATCACATTAGCATATTCAGATTGCTCAATAATTTCTCAATAAGTTTGCCCAAACCTTTTGGCTGCTAATATGTTTCACAAAGATTTTATTCATCCTCTAAGAGAAAAGTATTCAATGAACATCAATCATGCCGACCTTAGCAAAAAGAACATCAGTCATGCCGAAGTGATAGAACTTACTTTCAACATCTTTCTTCAATCTTCTTGACCTCAAAAAGATACATAACATTCCAGCAATTAAAAGAGATAATCCAACAGCTGGGATTGTGATAATGAGGGCAACACGACCTGAGTTAGCATCTTTTCCTGAAAAAGGAATAGCTGTAACGTTAGAAAATAAACTCATAGACCTCATGGTTCAGACCCAATCCGGAACGGGTTCTTTGGAGGTATTGCACATTTAAATCAGTCCTTGTTATTCTATCAGCCTTCAGACGACATTATTTCAACGAAAGAGACAAAGGCTCGACATGCCATCAGAAATCGCACCAATTTCTCATCTGCTATTTATTTCACGCTTATACCTCATTCAACAGGAATCATATGCGTAATATGTGAAGATCCTTCATCTCAAGAACTCATTACACTCCAAATCAGAAGCTGATTTACATCATGCTTTAAAATCCACTTAATGTGACCATACTCAAAGGAGGATCTGGGGAAGGAGGGCAACCGCTTTGGCAAAGGCCTTTGGGCCTCCAAACACCTTGGGCAAAAGTCAAGCCGTTTGGCAATTTTTTTGTTTTTTGAGTCCCTTTGTATTAAAAGCAAGTTTTTGGGTTTTAGCATTTCTGAAATATTACTGCATATTTTTTCCTTCCCACTTTGCCATCACTAAACTTTCAGAGTTCTATACCATAAGACGCCATTCGCGAGTCTCACCCATGAAGGTTTTGAAATATCTTTTTTTTTAAGTATATCAAAAGTCATTTATCGATACTTTTTTTCATACTCTATCAATTACTATTTGCAATTAGAAAAAGTTCTTTCACTTCAAGTCCTTTGCATTTCTCAGAAGTTTTTCCTCAAAAGCCCTAAAAGGGAGTACCTTTCATAGATGGGTTATTTGTTGGAGGAGGCAGAGGAGAAACCGGCACTTGTGCTACCAGCGGTGGTGATGGTAGCGTCACATAAGCCGAAGGCTGAAAAAAGCGGAATACTTCAAATTTGATATTGCAACTGGGAACATAGTACCGCCCTCCTTCTTTCTGATTACTGCACTGAGGAATTTGTCCAATGGCTTCTACCAAACAATCATGGCATTGGAGATGCGACAAGTCTGGAGTGCACTGCACAAGTCCAAACAGAGTTTTGATGTTTGGAGCCGTCGCATTTCCAGCGGCACGTTTCAGCGTTGAATTGCCACTTGCAGCTCGGTCTCTCAAAGCATCCATCAGATTTCTCAAAACCTAGAATATAGATCCAAATTATAAGCTACTGTCAGGAGAAGAAAACAAGAATTAGTACTTTGTCACGATCCAAACTATAGAATCCTACTCAATCTTAACACGATATAAATTGTTAGCTTTATCCAAGAATGTTACCTAATATCAAATGCTCCCATGAGATCGGACTACCCTGAAAAGCTATGTGCCAATCCCAGTGATTTACAGGAAACATGAAGTTCAATAATTCAAGATCAAAGGGAAACAAACACATTCTCTGAGAACAAATCGCGGAGGCGATGAAGAAAGGAACGAGAAAAGAAGAAAATAATTGGCACCATGATATGAACATGAGCTCTTTAGGAAACTGTTTTGACACTTCAAAAATGGGCTATTGGTTGATCCACACTCGACCAGTCTAGAAAACCAGGAAAAACAATCCTATTGATTAACAGATGCAATGGTCGGATTATCCCATTGGCCATACAGCAGGTGATGGGTGATAACAAAAGAGAGGTAAAGCATTAATAGCAAACTGATCGAACTGATCCGCATTGCCAGGCAAATCGTCAAGCGGAGATGAGGATTTTCATGGTTGCTATGTCCAAAATTCTGGAAAGTTTCCATGGAGTAAGCGATATCAACTCGTCAAGAAGCGTGCACTCTGCTTTCATGGAAACAAACGAAATGCAATGCAGCGTCTCGATCAGGGACAAGGACATCAACTGATTCATGTAAGAAGCGTGTAAAAATATAAATTTCCCTTCTCGAACCTGGTTGAACTGATCGACGTTGCTGGTGACATCATTGGGGTTCGGTATGCAGAAAGCGGGCTGTTCCTCCCTCTGCCTAAAAATGGTCCGGTTCGAGTACCGGAGCATGCAGGTGTCGCAATAGTGGATCGCCTCCTTCTGCACCGGGCACGCGAGGGCGGTCCTGTTGGCGCAGTCAATCAGGCAGCCCCGGCAGTAGCCGGGGCCGTTGTCACCCTGGCAGAGACCGATGGCGTAGACAGCGTCAGGGCTCTGTCCGGCGGAGAGGTTGAAGAACCCGCGACCGGCGGCGTCGTCGTTTGCAGCGGCGGCAGCCATGGATGTGAAGAGGGTGTTGAGGTTGGCGGCATAGGTGCCGTTGGCGGTGAAGTCGCCGGTTGTCCCGCAGAAGGGGTTGCCATGGACGGAGGCGGCGAGAGCGAGGAGCGTGAGGAGGGGGAGGAAGACGAAATACGGGGTAGAAATCATCGAAAGTTTTCCGAGCGCCAGTTCGGTCGAACACTATTTGTCATAGTGCAGGGGTGACCATTCCTGATTATTATTTCTTTCATCCGGATCGCACTTGATTTTGAACCAATCAGCGCCGTCTTTGACCTCTGTCCCAATCGATTGACTATTGACTTTGGCCGGTAGTTACAAACGTGAGATTAGGGCGATGGGGACGGGAAAGGATGAGAATCGAACACATGGTCAACTTTTATTGTACGGAAAGTCTTCGATCACAAAGAAAAGAAAAGAAATTATACGAAAAGTCTAAAATCTACGCCCACAATTTTCCTGGTTCATTAAATTAAAGATACATTTCTAATATAGTTCTATAGTTTTTGCTTATTCAGCACATCCGCATTTTTCTTGGCTACGTACATTCACTAGGGTCAGTTATATTACCCTTCCAAGTTTAGAACTCGAAACTTAAAAAACTGACAGAATTAGGGTTTCACTCGTTTCGTTATAAACATCTTGACAAAAGAAATTTGATAATTAAAAAAATTGTTGGGGCCTATGGTTCCTTTACTATGTATTTATATATGAAAAGGAGAAAAATTTTCAACGATCTTCCTTTTAAAAAAAATTATTCCCTCAGTTATGATGATATTACATACCCAATAGAAGATACTAAATGTTATTGAACTCATTATCTAAGATATTACCAGTTATGAAGAAATCTTAAGCATCTTTTATAACCAAATTAAAGGAACTCAAGAAAGAACAAGGCCGAAATATAGAAAATGCAAATGATTGACAAACCTAGTCTCTCCGTGCACATAGCACTTCAAGCGATAATCCTTCAAAAAAAAAAAAATCAAAGTGTGGTGATGATGCCACAGTCAGCCTTTGAACCGGAAAAGAGAAGGGGAAAAAATGTTGTCATAGAATTGAATTAAAGCATGTTCTAAATTAATATTTTCAGCATAAAAATATCCAATCGAAAAGCTTGGGAGACCATGTATATACGAAGAGTTAGACAAATGAGATATGTCAACACTCTTCCCGTGCATAATTCAGATTAAGAACGACACGTGAAATCTGACAGATGGATACCACACACATGAAATAAATGGAATAAATTATGACTTTGATATTGTATTTGAAAATTCAATTTTAAAACAAGTAAATGAAAGAATATACCTATATAAAAAAACATATAATCCTCGTAGACAATCCATGCAAGAAACTTTAACACAAATACCTTCCTTGCTATCCTCCAGAAATACAAGTCACACAACACGAGGATAAGCAGAAATCTATAAATCTATCGACATAAGATCCGAGTGATGGTGCTCCACTTGAAAACACATATATCCAACATCTTATTCGAAGGAAGGAATCAATATTCACCCCCTACTCCCTCGTGTCTCTTCTTCCTTGGAAAGTTGCGAGGAATTGAATGTCATGCTGGCGAGAGTATTGGAACTGTTTGCTTGGAAAATGGCAGCAGTGTCCAATTTTCATGAACCAAAGACTCTGAATTTTTCACCAGAGAGAGAGAGAGAGAGAGAGAGAGAGAGAGAGAAAGTGTCAAAGCTGATACAGAAAAACGGCAGCGAGAGCTTGCGTTTCTCCTTCATCTCTCAGTTTTCTTGATTTGTTTCTGAAACCTAGTTTGCTTCTCTTGGTTTGGATCCTTCAATAAGGCATCTCATGCAGAAGTGAAACCCGTCCAGAAGGTATGTGTACGTGTTTGTGTCGATCAGGGTCAACTATACATCTGATTTGGGTCTCGCCCTCACATTTATGGAGTTTTAATCAACTTTTGTCGTAAGAAAATTAGCACCTGCAAGTAAATTTACTGTTAAAGATTACCAAAATTATCAACCTTTCCGGCCTTTCTTCCAGGCGACCCGTTTGGGGTTCTATTCATTGGTCTCTCCCCAATTAAGGAAACAAGGGGTTTCTGTTAAACATGGACAAGTCAATGCTGTACCCTTCAATATAATGAACAAGTCGCAAGTTGTGCTATATATCAGTACAATTACAGTATAGGAACATAATCACTGGCTGAAGTCTCTCATTAGCAATCCTCGTCGAGCATAGTTGTTTCATAATCAATAAATTATATGATAAGCTCTTTTCTTTTATGTTAACTCATAGTAACCTAAGTTTTATCGATTCACGTACTTAACGTTATGCGTATGACCAATTAATAAGCCCTTTTCCTTTGTTTTAATCTGTCTAAGTAGAACTTCAACTAAAAACATCATGTGATTCTTTCCGTGCATTTAGTACTCCAAGGACTTATTTTAGGTTCAGTTTCACATCTACATTTTGTCCACATTCCATGTATTATTAGGCAAATCAATGCAAGTGATGGACATTTTCATGAATAATATGTCGTACCCTACGTTATTTTGGTCTTTTACCCTAGTTTAGATGTGTTTACCACCTCTGAGAAGGGTATATTGGGTAACTATGGACTTGCATAACAAACCATAAGTAGCGGTGGATAATTGATCATGCTTTGAGAGAAAATTTTATATAGTATGGTTTGAGTTATGCACAAAAAAGTGTTTTGAATAGTGGAAAAGATTTTACAGGAGACAATACGAAAATTGGGTATGAATATTAGTTGGAAAATTGAATCTGTCAAAACAATATACACGAACTAAATTCGGACAAGGAGCATAAACATTAATGACTGAACATGGTATATTTTTGTAATATTATAAAATTTTGAATATACAAATTAGAAGGTTGGACATTAGTTAATCTGTCCGATATTGCTGGGCATTTATTTCTGGTTTTTAAAATCGATTTATGTTTATTCAGTTCAGTTAAGTCGATCATTCGTAAAACAGATAATTAGAATGCAGAGTTATTCTATCTTATATAAATAGATAGTTCATATAATTGATATATCCAATGGGGAGGTCAAAGATGTGGGTTGCAAACAATTGAATTCAAACGACAAATGCCCTGGAAATTCTTGATCAAAGACTCGTTAATTAAGCTCTACTTGCCACGAAAGTCAACCGCACTGGAAATTCTTGATCAAAGACTCGTTAAATTAAGCTCTACCAGTAAAGACATTGACCAAAAATCATTTGTTTTTCTTCTAAAAGACGACTGACCGGAATGCAGGGAAACAGCACTGGAAATTCTTTGATCAAAGACTCGTTAAATTAAGCTCTATCGACAATGACATTGACCAAAAATCATTTGTTTTTCTCACAAAAGACGACCGGCCGGAAAAAGACAGATGAACCAGAATTGTGAAGACCTAAAGAGAAAAGATGGCACATAATGCTTCGGTTTCTTCTCCTTCTTCGTGCTCTTCGGCTTCTACTGTTCTTCATCCATCTCTGAGATTTTGTTATTTTCTTCTGGTTGTAATTTCTCCTTTTATCTTTATTGTCGGGATGTTTCGGATTACTAAAATCTTCCAAAAGCGAAAACAAATTCCGATTACGAATATGCGGAAGACATGCCCATGATCAACTGTTATACTGATCAAAAAGTACATCACAGAGTCAGACGTACCTTGATTCACAAATTAAATGCTCATTCGCAGCCTAAGAATCGGTTATGAGAAATGTTGTTGACACCTAAATTTTTGTGTCTCATTTATTAAACAAAAATTAGGGACCAATTACCAGCATTAAAGTTACCAACTAGTTGAATTATTTACCGATTCAAACCTAAGTGGAATACCAATTTTTCTTCAATAATATTTGCAACTAATTTTAAATTATGAACCATTATTCGAGATACTCACCTATGTTTATTTTGTCAAACTCGAAATTACCAGACTCCTTTAATAATTTATCAATTTCTTACTTTGAAATTACAAAGTAATTTTAAGCGAGGATCAATGCTTATTTGAACCACCTGCCAATATTGATTAGATCGCTCAAATAGCCAGATAATTCCAATAACATACCGACTTTAATTCACTTAAATTACTGATTTTATTTAGCCCATTTGCCAACTTTCTTCGTGACATGTTGATAGTTGCTACTTCTCATTGTTGACAGTAACTTTGCAAAGTTCAAACATTACAGGAGATAGTAATATTTATAACCAGTCAAAAATATACTTGAATGTGGGGAAGTACAACTTTTCATATGGATAGTAAATATTCGTGAGAATTAGTGAGTTTTCTCATTATAAACTAAGTTTCGATATATCTAAATCAACAGACATATGTGACTAATAACATTTCTGTAATGCAAAGTAACTTCAGAATATCCTTTCGAAATACATAATATGCAATTAACGTAATTTTCTCAGAGTAAATACAATCTATAGCTAGCAATATAAGCAACACACATCACCCATTCTTAAGACCGCCGTGTCATGTAATCATCCCAAATTCTAATATCCACACTGCACGTTGAATCAACAAATTCAACACATGAGAATATGAAAGATCAAGTAACGCATTGAAATAACACATTGTCTTGTCGTTCCATCTAAAGTCTACATCCAAGTTCAGATAGCTCCAAGGGAAAGCATAATTAAAGATACATGATATCCCAATGTAGTTGACTCGTGGGAAGTTGTATATCCGTCTCATCTTTGAGCAAAAGGTGAAATGGATTTAACACAATTGAACCGAAGACTCACATAAATTTAGCCTCCAATCTATAATCATCGAGGGTATAACTCGGTGATGGAACCCTCGTTCACTGATTCTTGGATCTGTCTGGTTTCGGATTGATTCGAATGGGTTGCTGTCGCCCGCGGCGCAGTGTTGGATTCAGGGATACTTTGTAAAACGAATGCAGGTCGTGATGGTAGTGACAAGGTGGTGGAGTAACTATTGAGCATCAAAACCACTGAACCCATGGTTGGTCTGTCGCCCTCAATTTCTTGAACACAAAGTAATCCAACATGAATGCACCTCAACACTTCGGCCCTCGAACCATCGTTCAAATTAGGATCTATGAGATTTGAGAGCGTCCCTTCCCTCCAACTCCTCCATGCCTGCATTGAATCACAAAAAGCAAACTCAGTATGGCAAATACAATGGCTCAATTCGTTCGAGATTGGGTTCACCACCACTCTTTTTCCGGGGATTCTTTAGAGAAAAAGGAAAGTGCTTTAGCGATATATTCATACGTAGCTAAGAAGGTGCTCCGTGGTATCCTCATTGAAGAAGCGGCTACACTTACAACCACTAATGATCTCGAGTAGCAACACCCCAAAACTGAAGACATCTGACTTGATTGAGAACTTTCCATGCATCACATACTCTGGAGCCATGTACCCACTGCATAAAAAATAATAATAATAACGAGCACTGTAAGCACAATTTCATTGACCATGCTATGCTTTTGTATCTGCTAGCTATTCATATTTTACAAAGAATAGTACAGGAAATAATCAGATTTATCTTAAGACGTTATGCTATCTGTTACTTACTAAGTGCCGACAACCTTGCTTGTGGTGTCTCGAGTTTGATCCACCACAAATAGCCTTGCTGTACCGAAGTCTGAAATTTTGGGGGTCATCTCTGCATCTAGCAAAACATTGCTCGCTTTAAGATCCCGGTGAATGATTCGAAGTCGAGAATCCTCATGAAGATAAAGAAGCCCACGAGCAATGCCTCCTATTATCTTTTGACGCCTTTCCCAATCAAGCTGTCTACGTCTAACAGGATCTGCATAGCATATTGATGAAAGGTTAAGGCTGATGTAACTAACGCAAGGTGACTTTCTATATGCAGATTGGCAGGAACATGGCCTTCAATAACTCTTGAATTGGATGATGTGGAACAGAATGGCATGACCATACCATATATATAGTGATCCAGGCTTGAGTTTGGTACAAATTCATATATAAGAAGCCTCTCTCTCCCCTCAAGGCAAAAACCTAAGAGCCTAACCAAATTCCGGTGTTGAAGCCTTGCAACCAAGAGGACCTCGTTCTTAAATTCTTGATCGCCTTGGACCGAATCTGCAGACAGCCTTTTCACCGCTATAACTTGTCCACCGGCCAGTGTTCCCTGAAAAAGAAAGTGAGAAACAGCCATATACATGTCAATGTTTCATATTATCTCGATATCTTATTATTGAACAATTTGCAAAGATTACCTTATAAACTGCACCAAAACCACCTTGTCCCAACTTATCTGCGTCGGAGAAGTCATTTGTTGCAGCTTTGATAGTACTAAGGTCGTACTGCAGCGACTCTGCAGTTCTGATTTCATCTATGTGTACAGCTACAAAGTGGAAGATCCCAAGTAACTTATTGTCTAATTCCACATGATCAGTAAGCATATCGCCGGTTTAACAGTTAGTTGTAATTCATTCCTATTCAACAGTTAATCCAAATCGAAGAAGAAAATCTCCTCACAATGATGCTAGCAAGTTAAATAAAAGGTTTTCCAAAGGAATTGGAGACTGTTGCTGTCTATCCCCATAGTGAATCTGTCATCATTTAGTCAGAAATCACCAACCTCCATATTTCTGAAAAGTTACCAGATTTTCCACATTGTCGCATTAGCTTCAGATTGCTCAATAATTTCTCAACAAGTTTGCCCAAGCCTTTTGGCTGCTAATATGTTTCACATAGATTTTATTCACCCTTAAGAGAAAAGTGTTCAATGAACGTAGTAATAGAACTTACTTTTGACATCTTTCTTCAATCTTCTTGACCTCCAAAAGATACATAACATTCCAGCAATTAAAAGAGATAATCCAACAGCTGGGATTGTGATAATGAGAGCAACACGACCAGAGTTAGTATCTTTTCCTGAAAAAGGAAGAGCTGTAATGTTAGAAAATAAACTCATAGACCTCACGGTTCAGACACAATCTGGAACGAGTTTTTTGGAGGCATTGCACATTTAAAGCAGTCCTTGGGGTTATTCTATCAGCCTTCATACGACAGTATTTCATCAGAGACAAAGCCTCGTCATGCCATCAGAAATCTAAACCATTTCTTATTTGCTAGTTATTTTACGATTGCACCGCATTCAATAGGAATCATATGCATACTATGTGAAGATCCTTCATCTCAGGAACTCATTACACTCTAAATCAGAAGCCAATTTACATCATGCTTTAAAATCCACTTAATGTGACCATACTCAAAGGAGGAGCTGGGGAAGGAGGGGAAGGGGAATTGATAACTGCTAGTCTCTTATTTATAGGAGCTCGTTGAACTTAACAGGAGGATCGCTCACATTTATTATCATGTGTGTCCTACAATTGAAAGCACAAATAGAATGCTCTAGCATAGGTATCTGTACACTAAGGCTACGATGGGCAACCGCTTTGGCAAAGGCCTTTGGACCTCCAAATACCTTGGGAAAAGTCAAGCCGTTTGGCATTTTTTTTTTTTTGAAATGCATTGCATACCTAAAACCTTTTAGAGTCCCTTTATGTTAAAGGCAGGTACTTGGGCTTTAGCATATCTAAATACTACTGTATATTGTTTCCTTTCAACTTTGCCATCAGTAAACTTTCAGGGTTCTATAAAATGTTCTCACCACATGACATCATTCGCAAGTCTCACCAGCGAAGGTTTTGAGTTTTTTTTTTTAATATATCAAAAGTTATTTATTGATACTTCTTTTCATACTCTATCAATTACTATTTGCAATTAGAAAAAGTTCTTTCACTTCAAGTCCTTTGCATTTCTCCAAAAGTTTTCCCCAAAAGCCCTACCAAATGCAGCCTAAAAGGGAGTACCTTTCATAGATGGGTTATTTGTTGGAGGGGGCAGAGGAGAAACCGGCACATGTGGTGCCAGCGGTGGTGATGGTAGCGGCACATAAGCCGAAGGCTGAAAAAAGCGGTATACTTCAAATCTGATATTGCAACTGGGAACAGAGTACCGCCCTCCTTCTTTCTGATTACAGCACTGAGGAATTTGTCCAATGGCTTTTACCAAACAATCATCGCATTGGAGCTGCGACAAGTCTGGAGTGCACTGCACAAGTCCAAATAGAGTTTTGAAGTTTGGAGCCGTCGCATTTCCAGCGGCAGATTTCTTGGTCGAATTGCCACTTGCAGCTCGGTCCCTCAAAGCATCCATCAGATTTCTCAAAACCTAGAATATAGATCCAAATTATAAGCTACTATCAGGAGAAGAAAACAAGAATTAGTACTTTGTCACGATTCAAACTATAGAATCCTACTCAATCTTAATACAATATGAATTGTTAGCCATTACCCAAGAATGGTACCTAATATCAAATGCTCCCTTGAGCTCATACTACCCTGAAAAGCTATGTGCCAATCCCAGTGACTTACAGGAAACGTGAAGTTCAAGAATTCAAGACCAAAGGGAAGAAAACACATTCTTTGAGAACAAATCGCGGAGGCAATGAAGAAAGGAACAAGAAAAGAACAAAATAATTGGCACCATGATATAAACATGAGCTCTTTAGGAAACTGTTTGACACTTCAAATATGGGCTATTGGTTGATCCACACTCGACCAGTTAAGAAAACAAAGGAGCAATCCTATTGAAAACAGATGCAATGGTCGGATTATCCCATTGGCCATACAGCAGGTGATGGGTGAAAACAAAAGAGAGCTAAAGCATTAATAGCAAACTGATCGAACTGATCCGCATTGCGTGGCAAATCGTCAAGCGGAGATGTGGATTTTCATGGTTGCTACGTAAAAAATTCTGGAAAGTTTCCATGGAGTAAGCGAAATAAACTCGTCAGGAAGCGTGCACTCTGCTTTCATGGAAACAAACGAAATGCAATGCAGTGTCTCAATCAGGGACAGGGACAACAACTGATTCATGTAAGAATCGTGTAAAAAAATAAATTTCCCTTCTCAAACCTGGTTGAACTGATCGACGTTGCTGGTGACATCCTCCGAGTTCGGTATGGAGAAGGCGGGCTGTTCCTCCATCTGCCTAAAAATGGTCCGGTTCGAGTACCGGAGCATGCAGGTGTCGTAATAGAGGATCGCCTCCTTCTGCACCGGGCACTCGCGGGCAATTGCCTTGGCGCCATCGATCAAGCAGCCTCGGCAATAGCCGGGGCCATCGTCGCCCCGGCAGAGACCGATGGCATTGACGGCATCAGGGCTCTGTCCGGTGGAGAGGTTGAAGAACCCGCGACCGGCCGCGTCGTCGTTTGCAGCGGCGGCAGCCATGGATGTGAAGAGGGTGTTGAGGTTGGCCGCATAGGTGCCGTTAGCGGTGAAGTTGCCGGTTGTCCCGCAGATGGGGTTGCCATGGACGGAGGCGGCGAGAGCGAGGAGCGTGAGGAGGAGGAGGAAGACGAAATACGGGGTAGAAATCATCGGAAGTTTTCGGAGCTCCAGTTCCGTCGACCACTGAGGGGTGACATTCCCGATTATTAATTTTTTCACCCGGATCCTCGGCGCGGGAGCGCACATGATTTTGAACCAATCAGCACCGACTTTGACCTCTGTCCCAATCGATTGACTATTGACTTTGGCCAGTAGAAAGAAAATCCAAAATGTCAAGGGTAGTTACAATCGTGACATTAGGGCGATGGGGACGGGAATCGGTGAGAATCGAACATATGGTCAACTTTTATTAGAAAGTCTTAGACCACAACAAAAGAAGAAAATAAATCATACGAAAAGTCTAAAATGTACGCCCACAATTTTCCTGGTTCATTAAATTGAAGATACATTTCTAATGTAATTCTATAGTTTTTGCTTATTCAGCACATCCGCATTTTTCTTGTCTACATTCACTAGGGTCAGTTATATTACCCTTCGAAGATTAGAACTCAAAACTTAAAAAACCGACGAATCAGGGTTTCACTCATTTCGTTATAAACATCTTGACAAAAGAAATTTGATAATTAAAAAATTGTTGGGGCCTATAGTTGCTTTACTATGTACTTATAAACGAAAAGGACAAAAAATTTCAATGATCTTCCTTAAAAAAAAAATTATTCTCTCGGTTATGATAATATTAAATACCCGATAGAAGATACTAATATGTTATTGAACTCATTATCTAAGATATTACCAGTTTATGAAGAAATCTTAAGCATCTTTTATAACCAAATTAAAGGAACTCAAGAAAGAACAAGACCGAAATATAGAAAATGCAAATGATTGACAAACCTAGTCTCTCCGTGCACATAGCACTTCAAGCGATAATGGTTATTCATCCTTAAAAAAAAATTAAAAGTGTGATGATGATGCCACAGTTAGCCTTTGAACCGGAAAAGAGAAGGGGAAAATATTGTTATCATAGAATCGAATTAAAGCATGTTCTATATTAATATTTTCAGCATGATGTCCAATCGAAAAGCTTGGGAGACCACATATATACGAAGAGTTAGACAAATGAGATATGTCAATACTCTTCTCGTGCATAATTCAGATTAAGAACGACAAATGAAATCTGACAGATAGAGGCCACACACATGAAATAAGTAAAATAAAATATGACTTTGATATTATATTAAAAAATTTAATTTTAAAAAAAGTAAATGAAAGAATATACCTATATAAAAAACATATAATCCTCGTAGACAATCGATGCAAGAAACTTTAACACAAATACCTTCCTTGCTATCCTCCAGAAATACAAGTCATACGACACGAGGATAAGCAGAAATCTAAAAGTCTATCGACATAAGATCCGAGTGATGGTGCTCCGCTTGAAAACACATATATCCAACATCTTATTCGAAGGAAGGAATCAATATTCACCCCCTACTCCCTCGTGTCTCTTCTTCCTTGGAAAGTTGCGAGGAATTGAATGTCATGCTGGCGAGAGTATTGGAACTGTTTGCTTGGAAAATGGCAGCAGTGTCCAATTTTCATGAACCAAAGACTCTGAATTTTTCACCACAGAGAGAGAGAGAGAGAGAGAGAGAGAAGTGTCAAAGCTGATACAGAAAAACGGCAGCGAGAGCTTGCGTTTCTCCTTCATCTCTCAGTTTTCTTGATTTGTTTCTGAAACCTAGTTTGCTTCTCTTGGTTTGGATCCTTCAATAAGGCATCTCATGCAGAAGTGAAACCCGTCCAGAAGGTATGTGTACGTGTTTGTGTCGATTAGGGTCGATTATACATCTGATTTGGGTCTGCCCCTCAAATTTATGGAGTTTTAGTCAACTTTTGTCGCAAGAAAATTAGCACCTGCAAGTAAATTTACTATTAAAGATCACGAGAATGATCGACCATTCCGGCCTTTCTTCCAGGCGACCCGTTTGGGGTTCTGTTTACTGGTCTCTCCCTAGTTAAGAAAACGTGGAGTTTCTGTTAAACACGGACAAGTCAATGCTGTACCCTTCAATATAATGAACCAAGTCGCAAGTTGTGCTATAAATCTGTACAATAATAGCAGAGGAACATAATCACAGGCTCAAGTCTCTCATTAGCAATCCTCGTCGTGCATAGTTGTTCCATAATCAGTAAATTATATGATAAGCTCTTTTCTTTTGCGTTAACTCATAGTAACCTAAGTTGTATTGATTCACGTACTCAACGTTATGCATATGACCAATTAATAAGCCCTTTTCCTTTGTGTTAATCTGTCTAAGTAGAACTTCAACTAAAACCATCATGTGATTCTTTCCGTGCATTTAGTATTCCAAGGACTTATTTTTGGTTCGGTTTCACATCTACATTTCGTCCACATTCCATGTATTATTAGCAAATCAATGCGAGTGATGGACATTTTCATGAATAATATGTCGTACCCTACGTTATTTTGCAGTCTTTTACCCTAGTTTAGATGTGTTTACCACATCTGAGAAGGGTATATTGGGTAACTATAGACATGCATAACAAACCATAAGTAGCGATGTATAATTGATCATGCTTTGAGAGGAAATTTTCTATAGTATGGTTTAAGTTATGCCCGAAAAAGTGTTTTGAATAGTGGAAATGATTTTATAGGAGACACTACGAAAAATGGGTATGAATATTAGTTGGAAAATTGAATATACATGAACTAAATTCGGACAAGGAGCATAAACATTAACGACTGAACATGGTATATTTTTGTAATATTATCCTAATTTTAAATATACAAATTAGAAGGTTGGACATTAGTTAATCTGTCCGATATTGCTGGGCATTTCTTTCTGGTTTTTTAAATCGATTTATGTTTATTCGGTTGAGTTAACTCGATCGTTCGTGCAACAGATAATTAGGATGTAGATTTATTCTATCTTATATAAATAGATAGTTCATATAATTGATATATCCAATGGGGAGGTCAAAGATGTGGGTTGCAAACAATTGAATTCAAACAAGAAATGCCCTGGAAATTCTTGATCAAAGACTCGTTAATTAAGCTCTACTTGCCGTGAAAGTGACCGCCCTGGAAATTCTCAATCAAAGACTCCTTAAATTAAGCTCTACTTGCCATGAAAGTCAACCGCACTGGAAATTCTTGATCAAAGACTCGTTAAATTAAGCTCTACCGGTAAAGACATTGACCAAAAGTCATTTGTTTTTCTTCTAAAAGACGACCGACCGGAATGTAGGGAAACAAAACTGGAAATTCTTGATCAAAGACTCGTTAAATTAAGCTCTATCGATAAGGACATTGAGCAAAAATCATTTGTTTTTCTCATAACAGACGACCGACCGGAAAACGACAGATGAACCGGAATTGTGAAGACCTAAAGAGAAAAGATGGCACATAATGCTTCTATTTCTTCTCCTTCTTCGTGTTCTTCGGCTTCTATTGTTCTTCATCCATCTCTGAGATTTTGTTATTTTCTTCTGGTTGTAATCTCTCCTTTTATCTTTATTGTCGGGATGTTTCGGATTACTAAAATCTTCCAAAAGCGAAAACAAATTCCGATTACGAATATGCAGAAGACATGCCCATGATCAACTGTTATACCAATCGAAAAGTACATCACAGAGTTGGACGTACCTTGATTCACAGATTAAATGCTCATTCGCAGCCTGAGAATTGGTTATGAGAAATGTTGTTGATACCTAAATTTTTGCGTCTCAGTTATTAAATAAAAATTAGGGACTAATCTTTGACCCATTAACAAAAATGTTATGGTTGAATTGCATTTAGTTTTAGGAGCATTTTGCGTATAGATTTAATTTCATATTAATTAAGTCTGTATAAGGAGAGTAATAATTTCATCCGGGTTCACTATCTCTTTAATTGGAAAAATTAGGAATGTCACGATTGTGAGAAGATTTTTGGCCACATAAAATAAGCATGATTTTTGAAGATATTTATATTTGAGTGAGCAAATCGGAAAACGGCGATTTAGTTGATTGTGGAGAGGAAAGAGGAGATTAGCCGGTAGAAGGAATATCGGCAAGGAACACAAAAAGATGGACAAAAAAAAAAAAAAAAGAAAGAGTATCGGCCAGCATGGAGGAGACCATTTTTAGGCGGCCATGACACACGCAAGAAGGAAAGAGTCAACATGCGAAACAGGAAGTTAATAGAGGTCTATTGCATAAAGAAAAGAAACAAAACTGAAAACGAAGGAGGGAAGAAATCAATGAATTTTTATCACTTCGGCTGAATATTCGTACCTCCATTTTTGAAGTGCAGGATGTGAACAATATAATAGGACGGGAGCCACGAGCAGGGGAGGTTTCTGGACCAAGAAGTTTCAGAAAAGTGAGAAAGTTCAACAGGAAGGGAAAAACACGAGGAGACGGTGCAGAAACATTGTGCGAGAAAAAGAGAAGAAGAGAAATCACAGAGAGAGAAGAAGGGATTCTGGCCTTGCTTTGCTCCCCGAAGAAAGACCTGACCAGAATTTGACCATGAAAAGAGAAATCTTTGATGAAGAGAATTCAAGTCGCCATCGATTGAAACGAGTGCGCAAGCTAATTTGATCCACTCATCCATCATTGGACAAGATCCAAGTTTCTTAACCAGGTAAACTCTACTTTGCATACCTTACTTATGCAAAGTACTTAATTAACCAAGTAAATTCGGTTTCACAATTCAGTTGCTCTCTGACTCTCTTTTTCCTCATGTTTTTATGGCATGTTCTCCTCATTATCTGAGTTGGCCATTGACGAATCTTGAAGGATAAGATTAAGTTTGGATTTTTACCTATGGAAAAGGAAATGGTTTTCGTCTTGGTAAAATTTAAAAAAGGTAATAAATTTCAAATATTATTGAACAAATATAAGATGACGCACAAATTGTTTGCTCAGGGTTAAGTTTGCTCCTATTCATTTGATTATCTATTACCTTCAAATTGCGGACGTTATCAGCTAATACTAGCATAATTTACCAAAGCATTAAAGTTACCAACTAGTTGAAAAATTTACCGATTCAAACCTAAGTGGAATACCAATTTTCTTCGATAAGATTTGCAACTAATTTTAAATTATGTACCATTATTCGAGATACTCACCTATGTTTATTTTGTCAAACTCGAAATTACCAGACTCCTTTAATAATTTATCAATTTCTTACTTTGAAATTACAAAGTAATTTTAAGCGAGGATCAATGCTTATTTGAACCCACCTGCCAATATTGATTAGATCGCTCAAATAGCCAGATAATTCCAATAACATACCAACTTTAATTCACTTAAATTACTGATTTTATCTAGCCCATTTACCAACTTTCTTCGTGACATGTTGATAGTAGCTACTTCTCATTGTTGACAGTAACTTTGCAAAGTTCAAACATTTCAGGAGATAGTAATATTTCTAACCAGTCTCCTTACCAAAAAAAAAATATATATATATTTCTAACCAGTCAAAAAAAAATACTTGAATGTGGGAAAGTACAACATTTCATATGGATAGTAAACATTCGTGTGAATTAGTGAGTTTTCTCGCTATAAACTAAGCTTCGATATATCTAAATCAACAGACATATGTGACTAATAACATTTCTGTAATGCAAAGTAACTTCAGAATATCCTTTCGAAATACATAATATGCAAATAACGTAATTTTCTCAGAGTAAATACAGTCTATAGCCAGCAATATAAGCAACACACATCACCCATTCTTAAGACCGCCGTGGCACGTAATCATCCCAAATTCCAATATCCACACTGCACGTCGAATCAACAAATTCAACACATGAGAATATGAAAAATCAAGTAACGCATTGAAATAACACATTGCCTTATCGTTCCATCTAAATTCTGCTTCCAGGTTCAGATAGCTCCAAGGGAAAGCATAATTAAAGATACACGATATCCCATTATTAGTTGACTCGTGGGAAGTTTTATATCCGTCTCATCTTCGAGCAAAAGGTGAAATGGATTTAACACAATTGAACCGAAGACTCACATAAATTTAGCCTCCAATCTATAATCATCGAGGGTATAACTCGGTGATGGAAGCCTCGTTCACTGATCCTTGGATTTGTCCGGTTTCGGTTCGATTCGAATGGGTTGCTGTCGCCCGCGAAGCAGTGTCAGATTCAGGGATACTTTGAAAAACGAATGCAGGTCGTGATGGTAGTGGCAAGGTGGTGGAGTTACTATTGAGCATCAACACCACCGAACCCATGGTTGGTCCGTCGCCCTCAATATCTTGAACACAAAGTAATCCGACATGAATGCACCTCAAAACTTCGGCGCTCGAACCATCGTTTAAATAAGGATCTATGAGATTTGAGAGCGTCCCTTCCCTCCAACTCCTCCATGCCTGCATTGAATCACAAAAGCAAAATCAGTATGGCAATGACAATGGCTCAATTCGTTTGAGCTCGGGTCCACCGCACTCTTTTTCTAGGGATTCTTTAGAGGAAAAGGGAAGTGCTTTAGTGATATATTCATACATAGCTAAGAAGGGGCTCCGTGGTGTCCCCATTGAAGAAGCGGCTCCACTTATTACCACTAATGATCTCGAGTAGCAACACCCCAAAACTAAAGACATCTGATTTGACTGAGAACTTTCCATGCATCACATACTCTGGGGCCATGTACCCACTGCATCAAAAAAATAACGAGAACTGTAAGCACAATTTCATTGACCATGCTATGCTTTGTATCTGCTAATTATTCATATTTTACAAAGAATAGTACAGGAAATAATCAGATTTGTCTTAAGAAGTTTTGCTATCCGTTACTTACTAAGTGCCAACAATCCTGCTTGTGCTGTCTCGAGTTTGATCCACCGCAAATAGCCTTGCTGTACCGAAGTCTGAAATTTTAGGGTTCATCTCTGCATCTAGCAAAACATTGCCCGCTTTAAGATCCCGGTGAATGATTCGAAGTCGAGAATCCTCATGAAGATATTGAAGTCCACGAGCGATGCCTCCTATTATCTTTTGACGCCTTTCCCAATCAAGCTCTCTACGCCTAACAGGATCTGCATAGCATATTGATGAAAGGTTAAGGATGATGAAACTAACGCAATGTGACTTTCTATATGTAGATTGGCAAGAACATGCATTTCAAGAACTCTTGAATTGGATGATGTGGAACAAAATGGCATGACCATACCATATATATAGTGATCCAGGCTTGAGTTTGGTGCAAATTCATATATAAGAAGCCTCTCTCTCCCCTCAAGGCAAAAACCTAAGAGCCTAGCCAAATTCCGGTGTTGAAGCCTTGCAACCAAGACGACCTCGGTCTTAAATTCTTGATCGCCTTGGACCGAATCTGCAGACGGCCTTTTCACTGCTATAACTTGTCCACCGGCCAGTGTTCCCTGAAAAAGAAAGTGAGAAACAGCCATATACATGTCGATGTTTCATAGTATCTCGTTATCTTATTATCGAACAATTTGCAAAGATTACCTTGTAAACTGCACCAAAACCACCTTGTCCCAACTTATTTGCATCGGAGAAGTCATTTGTTGCAGCTTTGATGGTACTAAGATCGTACTGCCGCGACTCTGCAGTTCTGATTTCATCTATGTGTACAGCTACAAAGTGGAAGATCCCAAGTTGCTTATTGTCTAATTCCGCATGATCAGTAAGCATATTGCTAGTTTAACAGTTAATAGTAATTCGTTCCTATTCAACAGTTGATCCAAATCGAAGAAGAATTTCTCCTCACAATGATGCTAGCAAGTAAAATAAAAGGTTTTCCAGAGGAATTGGAGACTATTGCTGTCTATCCCCATACTAAATCTATCATCATTTAGTCAGAAAATCACCAACCTCCACATTTCTGATAAGTTACCAGATTTTCGACATTATCGCATTAGCATATTCAGATTGCCCAATAATTTATCAACAATTTCGCCCAAACCTTTTGGCTGCTAATATGTTTCACATGGATTTTATTCATCCTCAAGAGAAAAGTATTCAATGAATGTCAGTCATGCCGAAGTAACAGAACTTACTTTCGACGTCTTTCTTCAATCGCTTTGACCTGAAAAAGATATATAACATTCCAGCAATTAAGAGAGATAATCCAACAGCTGAGATTGTGATAATGAGGGCAACACGACCTGAGTTACTATCTTTTCCTGAAAAAGGAAGAGCTGTAACGTTAGAAAATGAACTCATAGACCTCACTGTTAAGATCCAATCCCAATCCGGAATGAGTTCTTTGGGAATGGAGTCCCTGCTTTGCCCAGCAAAGCAAGGTAATCTAATCAAGGCAGCCGTCCAATCAAAAATCGGACGGCTGCCCTTTTTTCTAAAAAGAAAAGATAAAAAGGGGTGGGCAGTGGGGCCCATCCCTCTCTCTCACGGATCACCTGCTTTGAGAGCAGGGGATCCGGATCCGAGTTCTTTGGAGGTATTGCACATTTAAAGCAGTCGTTGGTGTTATTATATCAGCCTTCAAACGACAGTATTTCATCAAAAGAGACAAAGGTTCGTCATGCCATCAGAAATCTCACCACATTTGCTAGTCATTCCACGCTTATACCTCATTCAACAGGAATCATATGCGTAATATGTGAAGATCCTTCATCTCAAGAACTCATTACACTCCAAATCAGAAGTTGATTTACATCATGCTTTAAAATCCACTTAATGTGACCATACTGAATGGAGGAGCTGGGGAAGTAGGGGAAGGGGAATGACAACCGGTAGTCTCTTATTTACAGGAGCTCGTTGAACTTAACAGGAGGATCACTCACATTTGTCATCATGTGTGTCCTACAGACAATTGAAAGCACAAATAGAATGCTTTAGCATAGGTATCTGTACACTAAGGCTACGATGGGCAACCGCTTTGGCAAATGCCTTTGGGCCTCCAAACACCTTGGGCAAAAGTCAAGCCGTTTGGTAAAACTTTTTGTCTTTTTTTGAAATGCATTGCATACCTAAAACCTTTTAGAGTCCCTTTATATTAAAGGCAGGTACTTGGACTTTTGCATTTCTGAAATACTACCGTATATTTTTTTTCCTTCCAACTTGCCATCACTAAACTTTCAGAGTTCTATAAACGTCCTCACCGCACAACATCATTCGTGAGTCTCGCTGGTGAAGGTTTTGAGTTTTCCTTTTCTTTTAAATATCAAAAGTCATTTATCGATACTTTTTTTATACTCTATCAATTACTAATTGCAATTAGAAAAAGTTCTTTCACTTCAAGTCCTTTGCATTTCCCCAAAGGTTTTCCCCAAAAGCCCTACCAAATGCAGCCTAAAAGGGTATACCTTTCATGGATGGGTTATTTGTTGGAGGCAGAGGAGAAACCGGCACTTGTGCTGCCAGCGGTGGTGATGGTAGCAGCTCATAAGCCCAAGCATCAAAAAAACGGTACACGTCAAATCTGATATTGCAACTGGGAACATCATACCGCCCTCCTTCTTTCTGATTACAGCATTTAGGAATGTATCCAATGGCTTTTACCAAACAATCATCGCATTGCAGCTGCGACAAGTCTGGAGTGCACTGCACAAGTCCAAACAGAGTTTTGAAGTTTGGAGCCGTCGCATTTCCGACGGCATATTTCCTCGTCGAATTGCCACTTGCAGCTCGGTTTCTCAAACCATCCATCAGATTTCTCAAAACCTAGAATATAGATCCAAATTATAAGCTACTGTCAGGAGAACAAAACAAGAATTAGTACCTTGTCACGATCCAAACTATAGAATCCTACTCAATCTTAATACAATATGAATCGTTAGCCGTTACCCAAGGATGGTACCTAATATCAAATGCTCCCGTGAGCTCATGCTACCCTGAAAAGCTATGTGAGAATCCCAGTGACTTACAGGAAACATGAAGTTCAAGAATTCAAGACAAAAGGGAAGAAAACACATTCTTCGAGAACAAATTGCGGAGGCAATGAAGAAAGGAACAAGAAAAGAACAAAATAATTGGCATCATGATATAAACATGTGCTCTTTAGGAAACTCTTCGACTCTTCAAAAATGGGCTATTGGTGGAGCCACACTCGACCAGTCAAGAAAACAAAGAAAAGCAATCCTATTGATTAACAGATGCAATGGTCGGATTATCCCATTGGGCAAACAGCAGGTGATGGGTGATAACAAAAGAGAGGTAAAGCATTAATAGCAAACCGATCGAACTGATCCACATTGCCGGGCAAATCGTCAAGCGGAGATGTGGATTTTCATGGTTTCTATGTCAAAAATTCTGGAAAGTTTCCATGGAGCAAGCGAAATCAACTCGTCAAGAAGCGTACACTCGGCTTTCATGGAAACAAACGAAATGCAATGCAGTGTCTCAATCAGGGACAGGGACAACAACCGATTCATGTAAGAAGCGTGTAAAAAAAATAAATTTCCCTTCTCGAACCTGGTTGAACTGATCGACGTTGCTGGTGACATCGTCCGAATTCACTGCGTAGAAGTCGGGCTGGTCCTCCATCTTCCTGAAAATGGTCCGGTTCGAGTACCGGAGCATGCAGTTGTCGTAATAGAGGATCGCCTCCTTCTGCACTGGGCACTGGCGGGTGATCTCCTTGGCGCCGTCGATCAGGCAGCCCCGGCAATAGCCGGCCTCGACGCCACCCCGGCAGAGACCGATGCCATTGACGGTGTCGGGGCTCTGCCCAGCGGAGAGGTTGTAGAACACGCGACCATTGATGGAGTCGTTTGTGGCGGCGTCGGCGATGGATTTGAAGAGGGTGTTGAGGTTGGCCGCGTAGGTGCCGTTGGCGGTGAAGTTGCCGTTTGTCCCGCAGGTGGGGTTGCCATGGACGGAGGCGGCGAGAGCGAGGAGCGTGAGGAGGAAGAGGAAGACGAAATGCGGGGTAGAAATCATCGGAAGCTTTCCGAGCTCCGGTTCCGTCGAGCACCGAGGAAGAGAAATGGATCGTCTGCCATTCTGCAGGGGCGACACTCCCAGTTATATTTGTCTTCATCGGGATCCTCAGCGCGGGAGCGCACATGATTTTGAACCAATCAGCGCCGACTTTGACCTCTGTCCCGATGGTGATTGACTATTAAACCCAAAATGTCAAGGGTAATTACAGTCGTGACATTGGGGCGATGGGGACGGGACTCGATAAGAATCCAACATATGGTCAACTTAGTCTTCAACCACAAAAAGAAAAAGGAATTGACTAAAATTCCTAAAACTTATTAAGAAAATGTAAATGAGTCCTAAAACATGTAAAAGATGCAATCGAGTCTTAGAACTTATTAAGCCGATTCAATTGAGTCCATCCGTTAGCTCCTGTCCAACTAAACTAATAAAAAACGCCGACGTGTCATTTTTTAGTATATATTTTAAAACACGTAAGTGTCACGTCAGTAGAAAAAATAAAAAATAAGTTACATTTTAATAATAAAGAAAAAAAGTTTTAAAATTTAATTTAAGTTAATTTTTTTAAAATTAATAAATTTAATTATTTTCCTGGCTCATTTTAAACAAGATACACGACCTGAATTCGGAAAAGGGGCATAAACATTAACAATAGAACATGGTGTATTTTTGTAATATCATCCTAATTTCGAATATACAAATTTGAAGGTTGGATATTATTAATCCGTCCGATATTATTGGGCATTTTATTTTTGGTTTTTAAAATCGATTTATGTTTATTCGGTTGATTTAAGTCGATCGACTCATGTAACATATAATTACGATGTAAATTTACTCTATCTTATATAAATAGATAGTTCATATAATTGAGATATCCAACGGGGAGATCAAAGATGTGGGTTGCAAACAATTGAATTCACACGAGAAATGTAGGGAACTTGCCATGAAAGTGATAGTAGACACATTAAATTAAGCTCTATGGATAAGGACATTGACCAAAAATCACTTGTTTTTCTTATAAAAGACGACCGACCGGAATGCAGGGAGCTTGCCGTGAAAAGTGATGACTGCATTGGAAATTCTTAATCAAAGACTCATTAAATTAATTAGCTCTATCAATAAAGACTTTGACCAAAAATCATTTGTTTTTCTTACCAGGGATGACCGACCGGAATGCAAGGAACTTGCCGTGAAAGCGACAACACTGGAAATTCTTAATCAAAGACTCGTTAAATTAAGCTCTACCGGTAAAGACATTGACCGAAAGTCATTTGTTTTTCTTTTAAAAGACGACCGATCGGAAAACGAGAGATGAACCAGAATTGTGAAGATCTAAAGAGAAAAGACGGCACAGAATGCTTCTGTTTCTTCTCCTCCTCCGTGTTCTTCGGCTCCTACTGTTCTTCATCCAACCCTGAGATTTTGTTAACTTCTTCTGGTTGTGTTCTCTCTCTTTATCTTTATACATATACATAGAAACATTATGAACCAATACATATTGTGAAGTTGAACGAGATGAGCAGAAAACGAAGAAGATGAATATGAACAAGATATGAAGATGAACGAGATGAACAGAGAACGAAAAAGATGAAGATGAACAGAATGCTCTGGAATTCACCTCTTTGTATTCAAAGTACTAAAAATGTTTTTCTTGGAGCTTACTCAATAATTGCTCAGTTCTTCTATTTATAGCACAAAACCTTGACGGAGAATTGGAATCAAAATACAAAACAGAAGACAGAATTGTAGCTCATTCTGTTTTACAAGTCAACAGAATGACTGTTCTTCAGCGAGAGGTGAGCGGGAGGTTTTGGTGTTCTCATCTCCGACTTCATGTTAGCTTTCCAGTTGATCGACTTTGAGTGTCATACACATATACAACTGGCTTGCGTGATTTGCTTACTTCAAATTCATTCCTTTCCTTCGTCACACTGGCGTCAGAAACAGGGAAACATAGTTGAGCTACTTGGGTCGGTGCTTCTTGAGCTGCTGCTTTAAACTTCGGTATTCTAGACTGCTTAGCACCTCTTACCTCGGTCTAATACTACTTTCAATATATGTTCATCACATAAGATTCACAGCAAGTGTTTGATTGTTAAATTCTACAAGAGATGTAGCAGGGGTTGTTGACTTCTTTTGAAGTTACCTGCTTCTATAATCTGAGTTTGCAGGTGGAGCAGGAGGAGGCAATCTGAGGTCGATCCCCTCTTGTCATTGACGAAAGTTTGCTACCTTAATCTGGCAACCGAAATGGTCCTCGTTGTTGTAGGACATCCATTGATCAAACGGAGGGTGGCGTGCCGCTGCAACTTCTTCTCCACTGAGAAAGAACTGCATAAACTCCATATTAGGGCTCATAACTCGTCTCTATCTGTTATACTGTATCTATGATCGTATCAATTCGTGCTGGCATCAGAATATCAACAGCTTTCATATGGCAAGTCATATATATTTACTGGTTAAGCTTATTGTTGCAGTTCTTGATGTATTCAGGTTGTCTGCATATTTCTTTGTGATGATTCACTGCTAGAGCTTATACAGTCCAAAAAAAATTATTTATATCAAATTCTTAGCTCATTCACTTTTCTTTTTGATCATTCATGATTTTTTTCGTATATCTTAATAAGCTAGTTTGCTGCAAGAAATAAAGTGTCATTTGCATGAATAGTGACTCGAACGAGCAAAGTTAAGATTCCATTCTCTTTTTTCCTAGTAAAATTATCCAAAAAATATATATATATGAAGTTATTGCACTTTGACCAATCTAATTTTAAATATTTTAGTCTAAGTGAATTGCCAACTGCTCTTCGATAAATATTTTGTAACTAATTTTAGGCTATCAACTTTCATGTGAGCCACTCATCAATGTTTATTTGGTCAATTCTAAATTTTCGACTTTCCAGGCATTTTATCAGTTTCTTGCTAATCTTTTTTCATGACGAAACTACCAACCAATTTTAGGTTTTAAAATTTTTATTTGAACCACTTATCAATATAGTTTAGATGTCTTAACTAACATGTATATCTTTAATAACTTTCCATCTTTTTTGTACAAAATTGGCAACTTTTGTTCGAATTATTTATCAATTTTTTTCCCGCCATGCCGATGGTGGCTATTCTCATTGTTGCCGGTAGCTTCACCCATGGAAATGTAAGATTGAACATTTTAGTTACTGGTTATATCTCTAATGAGTCAAATAATTTTGATGCGGAAAAGCAGAAATTTTGATATAAATAGTAGTCATTGATACGATTTATTAAATTTACTCACGAGACACGAGCAATCGATACATCTGAATTTAACCACCGTATGTGGCTAACAACATTTCCATACTATGAAGTAACTTTCAATTATCTTTTACATTAATACTATGTGCAATCGAAGTAACATTTTACAATACCCGTACTATATGTTGAATTGACCCATTCAAGACACGAAATTACATTATATCAAGAAGTATAGAGATGAAACAAACTGCCTTGTCGTTCCACCCCCCCCGTCTCCTTCCAAATTCAGACAGCTTAGCGGTAGAACATAAACTTAAGGTACATGATATCTTTATTTAGTCGACTCGTTGGACGTGCTGTATGCATCTCATCTCCTAGCAAAAGGAAAACTGAATGTCACACAAACAAAGAGAAGAAGCAGACCAAATTAGGCTCCAGGCTGTGATCATCGAGGATATAACTCGGTGATAGAAGCCTCGTTCACTGATAATTGGATATTTCTGCTTTCGGATCGATTGGGATGAGTTACCGTCGCTTGTGATGCTGTGTCAGATACAGAGATGCTCCGTAAAACGAATGCAGGTCGTGATGGCAGTGCCAAGGTGGTGGAGTAACTACTGAGCATCAAAACCACCGAACTCATGTTTGGTCTGTCGCCCTCAATTTCTTGAACACACAGTAGTCCAACATGAATGCATCTGAACATTTCGGTCCTTGAACCATCGGCCAAACAAGGATCTATGAGATTTGAGAGCGTCCCTTCCCTCCAACTCCTCCATGCCTGCAATGAATCACAAACGCAAATACAGTATGGTAAGGAGCAGTTGCTCGATCTTATTCAAGTTCGGCTCCACCACTTTTTTCCGGCAATTCTCAGAGGGAAGGAGTTTGATTGGAGGATATGTTCTTACATAGCTAAGAATGTCCTCCGTGGTTTCCCCATTGCAGAAGCGGCTAGCTTTTTGACCACTTATAATCTCTAGTAGCAACACCCCAAAACTAAAGACATCTGACTTGACTGAGAACAATCCATGCATTGCATACTCTGGAGCCATGTACCCACTGCATCACAGGATTAATGAGCACTTTCAACATAATTTCAATTATTATAGTGTCACTTTGTATCTGCTAGCTTATGTGGAAAATAGAACAGGAATTAACCGGATTTATTTTTAAGATATTCTGCTCTGTTACTTACTAAGTGCCAACAACCCTGCTTGTGGCGTCTTGAGTTTGATCCACCGCAAATAGCCTTGCGGTACCAAAATCTGAAATTTTAGGGGTCATCTCTGCATCTAGCAAAATATTGCTCGCTTTAAGATCCCGATGAATGATTCGGAGTCGGGAATCCTCATGAAGATAAAGAAGCCCACGAGCGATGCCTCCTATTATCTTTTGACGCCTTTCCCAATCCAGCTGCCTACGCCTAACAGGATCTGCATAGCATATTATTACAGCCGATGTAATTCATGCAAGGTGACTTTCTAAATGCAGATTGGCAACGTGCACTTCAATAACTCTTGAATCGGATGATGGTGGAACAGAATGGCAAGAACATACCAAATATCAAGTGGTCCAGGCTTGAGTTTGGTATGAATTCATATATAAGAAGCCTTTCTCTCCTTTCCAGGCAGAAACCTAAGAGCCTAACCAAATTCCGGTGTTGAAGCCTTGCAACCAAGAGGACCTCGTTCTTAAATTCTTGATCACCTTGTCCCAAATCTACAGACAGCCTTTTCACTGCTATAACTTGTCCATCGGCCAGTGTTCCCTGAAAATGAATGCAAAAAGCAGTCATATGCATCTGAATGTTTCAAATTCTCTTGTTATTTTATGAATGAACAATTTGCAATGCTTACCTTGTAAACTGTGCCAAATCCACCTTGTCCCAACTTATTTTCGTCAGAGAAGTCATTTGTTGCTACTCTGATGGTATTCAAGTCGTACTGCAGGGACTCTGCATTTCTGATTTCCTCTACAGGTACAGCTAAAAAGGTGGAAAATCCAAAGTTGCTTATTGTCTGCTGGTTTAACATAATAGTATTTCATTCTTTCTTAACAGTATATCCAATTGAAGAAAAATTTCTCCTCTGGTTATGGTAGCAAATAAAAGGTTTTCCAGAGCAATGAAGGAACTTTGATATCTATCGCCCAAACTGAATCTGTCCTCTTTTAGACAGAAATCACCACCTCTGAATTTCTGAAAAGTTACTAGCTTTTGCACATCGTGGTTGAACCTATTGGCTCCTAATATGTTTCACATAGATCATAGTCACCCAGTATTCTGTGAAAATCAGTAATGCGCAAGTAATCTCAACTTACCTTCAAAATTTTTCTTCAATCTTCTTGACCTCAAACAGATGCATAACATTCCAGCAATTAAAAGAGACAATCCAACAGCCGGGATTGTGATAATGAGGGCAATACGACCTGAGTTAGTATCCTTTCCTGAAAAGAGAAGAGCTTTTATGTTAGACAGTAAACTTACAGGCATAAGTGTTCAGACCCAATTACCAAAAATAGTTTTTGGTAGTGGCTGCACATTTAAAGCAGTCCTTGGCTTTACTGTATCAGTTTCCAGATGAAATTACTTCAGATGTTAGTATTTCATCAAAACAAACAAGACTAATCATGCCACTGGACTTTAATTTCTCATATGCTTGTTATTTCATGCTTATACATTTTTCGAGAGGATTCACAAAGGTACCATGCAAAGATCCTTCATCTCAGGAACTCGTTAAAGCTCAAAATAAAAGGTTCGATTACATCATTCTCCAAAATCCACTTAACAAGACCATGCTCAGGGGAGGAGCAGGGGAAGGAGGACTACAGCCCCTAGTATCCTGTTTGACGGAGCCCATTTAACTTAAAAGCATGTTCGCTCACATTTTTTAATCACGTGCATCCTACAGACAAATGAAAACACAGATAGAATGCACTGGCATACGCAACTTTACATTAGAAGGAAGTACCTTTAGTGGATGGTATATTTGTTGGCGATCGTGGTGCCAGTGTTGGTGACTCTGGCAGCTCATAAGCCGAAGGATCAAAAAAGGGGTATACTTCAAACCTGATATTGCAACTGGTAGAAATAACCCTTCCTCCTTCTTTCTGATTACAACACCTGGGAATGTCTCCAATAGCTATCACCAAACAATCGTAGCATTGTGTCTGCGATAAATCCGGAGTGCATTGCACAAGTCCAAACAGGGTTTTGAAGTAAGAAGCCGTTGCATTTCCAACAGCAAATTTCCTGGTGGAATTGCCACTTGCGGCTCGGACTCTCAAATCCTCCATCAGATCTCCCAAAACCTATAAAATAGAACAAAAATTATAAGCTACTGTCGGGGGAAGAAAACAAGAATTAGTTCTTCGTCGCAACCCAAATAATAAAATCCACGACTGCCCGTTTAACTTCTGTGCAATTTGAATTGTCAGCTGCTATTCAAGAATAATACCCAGAATTAACTGCTCCTGTGAGCTCATAGTTCCCTGACAAGCTATGTTTAGATCATAATGGCTTAAAGGAAACATAAAGGTGAAGCTTTACAAAGTGCATTTAAAACCAGGATGAATTATGGACTCCAATGAGCAAACCGATGGAACTGATTCAGTCGTTAGGCACGTTTTCAAGAGAACTGATCTGGCGCATAGTTCACCCGCTTACAACATGTAAAGGAAATTCTTTCCGTTTTCGAAATGATCACTTTTGTTTTGAAAAGAGAAAGAACATCTCGATCTGTTCTTAGACCTGATTGAACTGATCGACGTTGCTGGAGACATTGTTGGCGTTCCACATGTACCAGATAGGCGAAGCCTCCATCACGCCAATAATGGAACGATTCGAGTACCGAAGCATGCAATAGTCGTAAAAAATGATCGCCTCCTTCTGCACCGGGCACCGGCGGGCGATCTCGGCGGCGGAGTCGTTCAGGCAGCCCCGGCAGTCGGCTTCCCCGACGTCGCCTCGGCAGAGGGCGATGGCGTTGACGGCGTCGGGGCTCCGGCCGGCGGACAGGTTGTAGAAGCCGCGACCGGCGCTCTCGTTTGCGGCGGCAGCGGCGACGGAGGTGAGGAGGGTCTTGAGGTTGGCCCCGTAGGTGCCGTTGGCGGTAAAGTTGCCGGTGCTCCCGCAGAAGTTGAACAGAGGGTCGGCGCCATGAGCGGAGGCGGCTAGAGCGAGGAGCTGGAGGAGGAGGAGGAAGACAAAATGCGGGAAAGAGATCATCGAAAGCTTTCTTGAGTTTCAGTTCTGTCACAGAGAGAGAGAGAGACAGAGACAGAGGATTTGTTGCGCCATTTGAACCAATCAGCGCCAACTTTGACTTCCCTCTAACGGGCTTGACTGTTGACTTTGAACGGTAGAAGGACGCGCAAATCGCTGGGAAATTTGCAATCGTGACGCCAAATCGATTGTGACGGGACTGTTGCTGTTGCTTATTCAACACGTCCGCTTGTTCATAGACGATAATATTTTCTGCATAAATCTTTTTGAAGGAAATGGCTATCTTTTTCAATTGATTCTTGGAAAATCTCCTGTCGAGAAACATCTTTCAGCTTCTGGATTGGTTATGAAATAAGTCGACCAGAAAAAATTATTCATGGGCAGTGGAAAACCTATTCTTAGATTTGGGATAAATTTTTTTCTGTTGATAATTACGATTGAGTAAGGCATGTGAATCGAAGACTTTGGTGCTTGGGTCCCTAGAGTTGTAATGTCTGTGCTAGGATCATTGGGGGCTGGGCCCAATCCACAAAGGTCGAGCCTAGGTCTAGGCCTGAGACAACTGTACCGCGGCCATATCGCCCCACACTTAAGCCGAAAACACTTGAGCTTGGGCCCATCGCAATCGGGCCCACTCCTTAGTGGTCGGACTCAAGCCCTAATGACTGATTTGAAGGGAAGTATTGAAGTGACAAATCAAAAGGCAAAAAATTAGAATCATTGCAATATATAATTTTCTACGCCACAAAAATGATAAGTCAAGTGAAGTATCCGCATGGTTGATTATTTGAAGATCTTTTTATTTTATTTTTTACTCAATTTCCATTCTTATCTTTAACTTTCATTGAAGTTACATATGATGACGTTTATATATATAGTGTACAATGTATTAATGAAAAGGAACACTTCATTGCCCCAATTCTCTATTTTCTTTAATAGATTCAGTATTGGCAAAAGACATCAAAGTTCACCGATCTATCTGGGAAACCTTTGACAGGCTACCATCACTAATGGCATTTGCAAAAGTGGTGTCTATGTGTCATCAAAGGTATCCACCACTGCAATCCTCTGATAGAATCCTGACAATGAAGATGTACTGCGAAGAGCAACACACGATTTATCTGGTAATCTAAATAAAGAATCGATCTCAATGACAGCCTTAAAATCTCAGCTACCGTGGACTTGGATCAGCACGATCACTATCAATCAGAGACCACAGCGACTCTAGGATTTGGATCCCCTGACCGCAGGTGAGGGGATGATCGCATGACATCATCCGACGGCCCTCTTTTTAAAATTTTTTTTTCGAAAAAGCTGTTTTTCCCTGGCCGTCCGATTATGGGACCGTACGTACCAGGTCACCCCTGTCAGGGTGGAGGATCCATTTTTGGGACGCTATCTTGCTAGTAGATGGAGTCCACTTTGCTGTCAGAGTGATCTAAGCTAAGGACACAAGGTGCCTGTCTGTTCTTCTTACCAGGAAAGAAGAAGGAAGGTCTTTGAGGCACTGGGATGCTAATAGAATCGCTGTTTAACATGAGAATGACCGACTCCATGGTAGGTCGATCTTCCGTGTCGTCTTGCACACAGAGCAACCCAATGTGCATGCATTTGATCACTTCGTTCATGGAATAAGCACCACTTAAAGCTGGGTCCACTACTTCCGACGGCATGCTGTTGCTGTAGTGCTTCCAAACCTAAAAGAACAGTCATATTAGTAATTTTTGTTCAAATTATCGTCGTACTTCCATTAAAAGTGATGTTATCCAAAAAAGAGGGCTTTATTTAGATACTCACATAGCCTAGCAGGTCCTCATCGCAGTCCAGTGAGAAGAATTGGCTGCTCTTTTTCCCAGTTATGATCTCCAGCATTAATACACCGTAGCTGAAGACGTCGGATTTTATGGAGAAGTTTCCAAACATCAGATACTCAGGAGACATGTAGCCACTACATTGAGCGCAAGACATCAACACAGAAATGAGAGAATGTTTAGTGACAGAAATAAGTTGCTTGAAACAAATTAGGACAAGTCTGTTTCTTTCGCTTGTCAAGAAAATGCTCCAAGTTCAATGCTAATGGCATAATCTGTATCGCCAATAACAAGTCAGAGTAGCGGAAGTTGAACTTACTATGTACCAACAATTCTTTTAGTGCTCGCTAGAGACTGATCAGTACTGAAGATGCGGGCTGCACCAAAATCTGAGATTTTTGGGTTCATATCGGAATCTAGTAAAATGTTGCTGGCTTTGAGATCACGATGAATTATTCGAAGCCGAGAATCTTCATGAAGGTATAGCAGTCCACGCGCCACCCCTGACATTACCTTGTAACGTGTTGACCAATCCAGTTGTCCACTGAGCTCGGGATCTGTACATCAGTTAAAAACAAAAAAAAACTGTAAGTAACATCAATTCATACTGGCATAACACTCATGCCATGATCATCACATATAGTTGCTTCCCTCAACTTTGGATCAGTGTTCCCATTATCATGTGATTCCTTTTCCCTATATACTTCTTCACTAGTCTTCTATCTCCAAAATTGCATTCGTGAAAGTAGATACGAGGTGACGGAGAAAACTAAGCATCATAATAATAGGATATTTGCTAGTTTTTCCATCGTCCTGCTATCGCTAACATCTCTGGTTTGTCCACATTTAGCTACAATAGCATCTGCTTCTCATTTCTCTGAGTGAACTATATCATTTAGACTGAGATGCTGGTGTGTTAACTTGGTGAAAAGAAGATAAAAGAGAGGCAAACCAAATAGCAAGCGATCAAGGCTCCCGTTGGACACGTATTCATAGACTAGAATTGTTTCATCTCTTTCCATGGAGAATCCCAGTATCCTCACTAGGTTTCTGTGTTGAAGCTTGACCACTAACTCAACCTCGGTCTTGAATTCCTCGACTCCCTGTCCCGAGCTCCTAGATAGCCTCTTTGCTGCAATTTCTTGACCACCTGGTAGTGTACCCTGGTAACAGAATCGATATAGAAGCTCAAAATATGCCCATAACAGACGCGTCTTATTGTTTCTTCATTTAATTATGCTTCTGATTTTTCACTTATATGATGCTAAAGGGTCATTGGAATAGGAAAACCAGATGCATAATCTCGGAGTTTCTCCTATTCAACTAATGTTGATTGGAAAAAATGCCATGGAGCTTCCAGAGGCTTCATTGGAATACACGAAAGACTAATAACTCAAAAGCTGAATGATCTGATTTAAAATCTTATAATTACCTTGTAAACCGGACCAAATCCACCTTCCCCTAACTTGTTGTCGGTTGAGAACTTATTTGTGGCGGCTTCTATTGTTTGCAGATCAAATTGCAGGGAGTGGAGTTCAGAAATTGGCCTTCTAACTGGCAGTCAAAACACTTCAGATATTTAGACTCTAGTAAAATGGAATCATTCTAACCTTACGCATGCAAGAGCATTGTTTCATCAAGTTACCGATCGGATCTTCTTCCATACAACTTTCACTGTCCCTTTTTAGAACTGCTTTCCCTCTTCGTCTTAGTACATGCCAGACTATCATGTAAATTGCTAGCGTCAATCCAATAACCGCAGCGATAATTGCAGCGAACCTTTTCAATAGAAAGCGCACTTTCCCTGCATTTGTAGCCGGAGTTAATGGTTTCATCGATATACATGCAAGCATGGCTCCATCTAGTCAAAAACAGAATTTCATCTTTCAACACATTCATCAGAACAGGATATTCCCCAAGTCCATGCGAAAGCTGTTTCAGGCAGTTAAATTGACTGCACTTAAATGAAACGAGCTGTGAGTGATCTAACTATAAAATCTTTAAACGGTAGTCCAAATTGACAAGATTTCTCTTTTTCTTTTTTTTGCCAGCTTAAAAACTCTGATAACATCTCGAAGAGCAACAAAGACACGACTTAAGCGGACAACATAAGTTCTGTTATAAGCTGAGAAGAAGTAACTAGCATGATGATGAGCTTATGAAAAATCACCTTGTGAGCTGATATCGTAAAACGGGTAAATCTCGAACCGGACAAAGCAACTCGGAAGCAACACTCTGCCCCCGATTTTCCCCATTTGCAGGTTTAAGAGGCTCGACGTTGCGTTGCGAAGGCACTTCCAACAATCTTTTGTGGAAAGATAAGGCGCGCACTGTGCAAAAGTGTACAACGGTTTTCCCGGAGTAAACTGGGCATTGTGTTGGCCATACATCCTATAAGGATGCCGAACAGCCTCGCTTGTCGCAGAATTCATCGTGTTGTTCAGTAGCTTCGCGAGTTTGTCAGGCTTTTCTATGTTCTCTTCATTGTATCCTCCCAACAGAGGTTTCATCTCCACGGTCGAGTAGAAATTCGCGTCGGAGTAACGCAACATGCACTGATCGTACCACAGGAAAGCGACTTTAGTCATCCGGCATTTGCGCGTTATCTCCTGGCTTGCGTTCCCAACGCATTCCGCGCAGTCTTTCTTCGAAACATCGCCTATGCACATAAAGCTGCCGTAGACGGCCCCGCTCGAAGTGAAGAAGAACCTTTTATCTGCATCCGAAGACGCGTTGGACACGAGATTGGCAAGAACACGAGTGAGGTCGACTTGGTAGGTGCTATTGGGAGCGAAGGTGCTCGAGTTTGAGCAGTAATGTTCGCTCATGGTGAGGGTGGATTCAGCAATATTGGGGGTGGCAAAGCTGAGCGCGCAAAGAAGTAGAAATGGTATCATTGGCATCTCCTCTCTCTTCTGCTGTGCGTACGCACGGTTTATGATGAACAAGTGGGGCTCGTTCTTTGCATTCAATTCTGAGGCCGCAGCATCGATTTTAAGCACGGCGGAGGGCCAAGATTCTATGCGACTTACTCTCCATCAGCCACTTTCGACCGCGGTGTTCTCGAAGGAAATTTTCCAGGGCAGGATTGACCTGCTTTTTCTCCAGCCGTCCTATATTCAGATTGAACGGTTGGGAAAAAAAGCAGCTTTTCCGGAAAAAAATTCTAATTTTTTTTAAAACAAGGACCGTCCATTAGAGGCATCCTCGATCTGACCTGAGGTAAGGAGATTTGAATCCGTTCTTGAAAGAGAAAAAGGTTGTCCCCATATGGCGTTTGGATCCCCTGCACTATTGCTGAGGATCAGTAATGAAGGCCACAGCCTCCTTATCAAGTTAAGTTGTTGATGAATAATAAATGAGGTCTAGTTCTGGTAACAAAACAAATTACAAGGACAAATTTGAACAATTCTAACGGCACGTGGATCTGAAGTGTAGTTTTAATTTTATTTATAGAATCATGCATATTAGGCACAACATGTCAATTTGTCAGTGGTGACTCGGCGTACTCCACCCATATTTCGAGGGGAAATTAACTTTAACCCTGAAATTGCTGCCGGAGATAAGTTGGAAAAATGAAATTAGAACAAAATATAGTATGGAGACCAAAATTAAACTTGACTAATGATCGGGGGTCGATTTTTGCAATCCCGTCTTAATTAAGTTTACCAGGTCAACAAGCATTACTTTACGAGTGTGGAATAATTGAACTTTGAAAACTTAGGACTGTCGACCACATTCTCAATTAAGAAACTCAAATATATATCGGAATAATGCGATCCTTTGGTGGTAGGGTCTGTCATGATTCTTTGATTCGGGGGAATGAACAAAGTACCAACCATTTTCGCCACCGGCTTTGGAAACATGCCTGCCTTTCGATTGAATAAAGAATAATGCCATAGATCATTATGGGAAAGAATTGTTATATATATGCTGCAAGGACAATGCTGTCGCCTCCTTTCGTTCGTGACTATTTCAACGTAATATAGTTTCGACGACATATTAACATGCGATAAGATTAGAACTAAAAGGAAGGTTAGCATGTCACTCATGACATGTCGAACATGTCGAACATCACATAGCACGCCTTACCACAATGGTAGAAGTGAGATTTCTCAAATAGATATAAAAATGTCTGCTGTCAAACGTTTCCTTTTTCTAGGACCATTATCATATGTCTACGTTACATAATGAATAAAACTTTCCAGTATGGAAGCTTGTGAATGAAATCGATTTCTCGTGCATTATAAAAATACGGAAGTGGAGCCAGGAAATCTGGTTAGAAGGGGAAATTACCTAATAAAAGGCATTATGCTACAAAGTTGTCAATTCAGCACAAACCACCTATGTCTGCCATTTTAGGCTCCACTTCATGACTCCAAAATCGGAAGCTCAATGCTTATTCAGACATTGAGCTTAATTTTTCGTTGATTTTAGCTCAAGGGAAGGTCCATGAAGTACTCAAACTACTCATGACATGCATCTAAACTTAACTTTAGTATTAGTGCTTGATCTCATCAATTGGTCAGACGCTTAGAATTAAACAAGAGAATCACCACAAGGTTGGGTTTCCGTCAAACTAAGTGTAAGTAACTCTAAAGTAGCTCAACCTCATTATTATCAGCAAGCACAATGAACTTCAACTTTGAAATGTCTTAATAATATTTGCAATATTTTTGATCAGATGAAGGTTAGTTCATCACTTAATCAGATGAAGGTTGGTAGTTCATTCACATAAAGAGATATTGATTTCGTGTAAGAGTTACTATATTCAAAATGATGATGAACAATGCAAATACTAGTCAATAATATATTTCTAACATTGGTAATTTCAAAAAGAGTCGATAGAAGTTGGTAAATACTTAGATATCAATTAACTCGTAAGTTAAATGTAGAAAAGTTGGTTACTCCATCAAATTAAAAGAAGGTAATTCCAAGTAAGAGTCGGTAGATTTCAAGTGTTAGTAAGCAAGACAAGCTTAAGTGGGTAACTAAATTAAAATGAAAGTTCATCACATAATACATACTATATAGTAATTTAATCAAAGAAAGCGATAATTTCATTAAAGAGTTGGTAAGTCGAAAAGTCTATAAGTGAGACTAACAAAATTCGGTAAATCAAAAGAAAAGATTAAAAAAACATTTAAAAAGCCAGTAAACCTTAATAAGTAACTCAAACTACAGTTGGTAACTAAGATTAACAAAATCTTGTCAAGATGGAATTGTTAATCATCATGTGAAAAATGATGAGGCATATCACTTTTCAATGATTAAGAGCAAGAAATAAGCATTGTATAGTAGCTAGAGAAGGTTGTTTGTTTAAAATATAATGAAATAAATTATTCATAAACTTTGGTCAAATGTGCGATATGGTTTATGAACTTTCAATTTATTCAATATGATCCACGTACTTTAACTAAATGTGCAATATGGTATCTGAACTTTCAATTTATTCAATGTGATCCATACACTCTTGATACGTGTTCAAACTAGTCCATGATTTATATGAAAATTTTCAGTATGGTCCCTAAATTTAAATTGATGGAAGAACTATATTGAATTTTTTTTTTCATATAGACTAGATGCTAGTTTGAATATGTATCAAAAAATTATAAATCACATTGAACAAATTAAAAGTGAATGGATCATATTACATACCATTTATGTTATTTTACCTTTGCTTAACTATTTGTCTGTTTTAAGGTTTTTTTTTTTTTGTAATTTAGTAATGGCATGCAATGATCTTTTTGTATAATTATTTGATGAAATGATATGTCATATATAGATTGATAGTACATGCAAAAGATATGGTATTTAAAAATGTTAAAATCGGCCTAAAATCTTAATGTTAGAGGAAGATCGTGTGTATATAAAGAATATATAAATCTCATAAAACAGATCAACAGTGCGGATTAAGAATGATACGTGAAATTTTCTTATTCTTTTTCTTTTCGTATAATAAAAAAGATTGTTGGGCGGCTGGCTAATTATTATTGACATAGACTTAGTGCGTCTTTTTTAATCTCCATCAAGCGATTAGATTTAATAACTGCAATAGCTTTCTTCTGAAAAAAACAAAAATTTGGGTTTAAGGGAGGAGACAGCCAGCCTAAAGTAAAGTTTATGGGATAAGACTGTTGCTGTGTAGGATTCATCAAAGCATTTTGCCCTCAATAATTAAAGCACCTCCATAATTATTAAATGAATAAAATTTCTTTTTTGATGGCCAATCAATCTCCTCAAATTAATTAAATCCCACGTCAAACGCCGACCACTTTGTCGTTTTGAAAGCGAAATAATATTAGCAAAATTAGAAAAAGGGTTTTATGCTCAAACTTTTTCTCAACCTATGAAATCTTGCTTAAGCCGCCAGTGGTGGATGCATCATGAGCTCCACCCAAATGCTAGTGACACACCCAATTAAAATTGGCTCTTTGTTTATAAGTTCAAGGGATTGGTCGATAACTTAGATGGAAAAAAAAAAGAAAGAAAGAAAGGATTATCCTAACCCATAAAAAGTTGACGAGCTCATCGCCGCAATCTCACCAAGATACATATTAGTGGTTTGGAAATCTTTCCACCCGATATACACGGTGACTAGGTAGTGCAATTGAGCTGTTCGGAAGCTCGCTCGGGACATGAATCAAACTCGTGGCCTCGTAGAAACGTGTCCGTTTTGCCACTGAGGGCATTCATCATGGGGGTAAAGCGCAGGCTAAGTGAGCGAATAAGGAGAGAATAAGAACGATAAGGATGGGAGATTAAAGAAATGAGAAAAAGGGAGGGACCCGAAGGGAGACGGCGAACGTGACTCACGTGAACGAGTTCAGTCAACGAAGGACGATAAAGGAGCTTTCTGCAGGCCACGGCCAGAGAAGGTCCAGCGAGGTTTTCTGTAATGGGTTTAACTTGTTTTTCATTAATAAATCGAGGTCAAGTGCCGCAATTAAGATGGCGGACGACACTTGATATTCGACGGTCCACTACCGAAAGTTGTAGGGGTAAATTATAAAACTCATCCTCATACTGTTGCACAAAAAGAAATTCCAGTCCCCCTGCTATAATTTTGACGCGGTCAATCTCCTAACTTATGTATGGTGACAATTCGAGGAGAAATCCGACTTCCTTATAAATGCAGACTGAATGTGCTTAGTCTGTGTCAACAAATTGACACGTGATTTGTACGTGTGAGAGTATGTCAAAAGGTCTTATTGTTGGTCCTCGTGCTTTTAAGAACACTCCATTTTAGTCCTTGCACTTTGTTTAGTAGGAATTTGATTTCTTTCATCACATCTTCACTGGAAATGGTAGAAAAATGTCAATTTGAAACAAACTGTAAATTGGTCATTCCTACTGTTTACAAGTGTCCACACTCTGATCGATAGCCCCAACCAAGATTAATTTCAACACCTGCAATAATTTAACATGCACAAATATTTCAGTACAGATCCATACAAAAGTATTTAGAGCTACTTTTAGGGGAAGAAGGATCATTTTGAATAGTTAAACCATGATTGAGCTCGCTAATTTATCGCTGAACATTTTCTATGTAGTTTATATCAAACCATCAAACTACATTATCATAAGCGTCCTCACATCACATTGAATTTAAATGACTTGCATATGATGGCATTTATCTTGATAAGACTTTCAATCAGGGTGGACAAACTTGTAAATGCGGGAAGGTCCAAATAATTACTTGGTCTTAACTTAACACTCCCAATAGGTTTCGGATTGGGGTGTCAAAAAGAAACTAAGTCTTTCATAGATGAGAACCAACCAAAATTCAAAATTCCTTAAAGCAGGTCGATCGATATGTAATTTTTGTAGAAACTTGTACACTTATACTCCACATGTCGATTTGCCGGTGTTGACTCAACACATTCCATGTACATCTTGACAGAAAATTTAATTCTATCATAATCAGATATAAGATGGGAGACCAACGAAAATATAGGGACCAAAACTGAATTTGGCTAATAGTACAGGGACAAAGTTTGCAAGTCCTGTTTTTTTCCCCCTCCTTGGGTTACGAATCTTTGCTTTGCCAGCGTGGAAACATTAGAATAATTAGACTTGGAGGACTTAGGACTATGTAGTAACAATGAATTTGACCACGTTCATGAATAAGGAACTCTGTCACATAAGGAAGAATCAGATTCTTTAGTGGAAACATCTGTCATGCATGATCCTTTGGTTTCGTGGGAATGAAGAAAACACCAACCTTTCAACACCGTCCTTTGAACCATCCCTGCCTTTCACTTGAAATAAACAATAATTATCATCGAATATGATCGAAAAAGAAAACACTAATACCATTATCTACAATGATCAGATCGTGCAAATTCCAGGATATTCTACGACTCATGACTATTCCAAAGTATGGAAATGAATTGCGTTCGGGTCAATTCCGATAAGATAATATAATTCGTTGATGTATTATCAACGTGTGCGGAAGCTAGAATGAAGAGAACGATCGGCATTTCATTTGTCACCCCCGGGAACATTTGTCTCCTTCCAAGCGTTCCTTCTTCTGTTTTTTGGACCATTGTCATCGGCCTCTAAGTTCCACAAGGGATCGAACGTCTTAGGATGGAGAATTATAGATGAAAATTTTCGAATATGTTATGAAAAACAGGTGATCAAACGCGATAATAAACGGATTGAGGGAGTAAATCGGGCACTTAATTTTACGTGATTCAATCGGCGGGACCAACTCAACAGGAAAAGCAGTAAAAGATTTCACCATAAATTAATCAACTGCAAATGATATCACAACCACAATTTAAGTCACTCGAACATTCTCTGTGGTTCTCAGCCTCCATTTACACCAAATACATTGTTTAGCCCTCACACATTATGAAGAAACAGCCGTCTAATCTTATAAAGGAATTCACAAAATTTTCAACGTGATTTATTGATTTCAAGATGCTCGGAATATCTTCAAGGTGTAATTCATGAGCACGCCTAGATTAGTACGGCGAAAAATAATTCCTCTTTGGTGGGCAAAAACCAACCCCCGCTGCATATATAAAAGATGATATTTGAATTCAAAATTCTTTTAACAACCTGCTCAAACTAGAAAGCCTATCTGGAAAAGTTTTCCTTTTGGGCTCAAAATCCAAAAATGTTATCAAATATATTTACCTTAGACTCATTACTAGGCCAATGCGGCGAAACAATTTGCATTGTGTATATTCCTATGAGATAATGTATTGTCGATCATATATTAATTGCATGTGTCAAAAGTAGAATGAAGAGAACAATCAATCACGGAGCATGCATCACAAGAAAGGGGAAACCGAGATTTCTCAATAGATGTGAGAGAGTTACAAGGAAAAAAGAATCGAGATTTCTTAGTCGATATGAGCGTGCTTTCTCCTTTTCAAATGTTGCTTGTTTTATCACCACCTTCACGACCCTAAATCTGGAAACTCAATGCTTATTTCAGGTATTAATCTGAATTTTTGGTTGATTTGAGTTCAAGGAAAGGCCACCGAAGTACATAAACTACTTATGACATGCATTAAAGCTCAACTTTAGTATTAATGCTTAATGTCATCATCCTATCAGGTGCTTAGAATTAGCCAAATGAATCAACACAAAGGTTGGGTAACCATCAAGCAAATTTTGAGTAACTGCCAAGCAGCTCAAAATTTTTTCAACGTGCTTTTTATTTGAAATGCCATAAAAATAATTAAAGTAGCATTAACCTAAGTGTTAGGTTGATTTGTTGCTATAATTTGGGCCCATATTTGCACGGGTCCAATGTCTGAAAAGGGCTTTGGATATGTTTTGATCATAACGGGCCTCTCAAACAAGAGGAGATTTAGCTACACGACCTACACATTTTCGTTGGAGCAATAAACCAATGGAATCTAAGATCAGAACGACATGGTTCGCTCGCGCCCACTGCAATGCACCTTGTCCTGTCCCGGAACTAGTACTATCTATCGCAATTGAGACGATGAAACCTTCATCTAGACATTGAGATAATGCAAGTTTTAATGGAGTCGAGCCCTTCGTAAAGAATTATGAGAACTTACTGTAGGTAATATTGAGTTACTTATTGATTTGATGACATACCGAAATGTAGCATGAGTTAACTTTATATATGTATGCACGCTTTCTTTACGAAAAGATTGAGTATGGCCGCCTTAACCAAAGTTCATGGCAAATAGAATATGATGCAACTCGTAGGGGGAATCCCTATGATTCTGTAGTTATGCATTAAAAAAGGCAAACAAATCCGGTCTTCAATGGAAACAATAAGTGGGATCAAACATTTAACCCTTGAAACCCACAATGATAAAGAGAATTTTGAGGCTGAACGACCTCGAATTGGCTTAGATGGAGGTCTCTAAACTGACATAATGGACCAAGTAACTCACCCTTGTCAAACGATAGAGCCCATAGATTAATCAATCGGGTGAATTCTGCCCGGAGAATCATCCACGATCAAGTGCCAATTAATGGGTATCACCAAGCTAATCATGCTCCTTCATTTTGCTAACAGGAAAGAGCTAACCAAGTCTATTACTGACAAAATCCGGAGTTACTTAGTACTGTGCCTTCAAACTCTGCAGGAAAAAAAGGAGGAAGAGAATGGAACAAAACATTAGAAAGTATGAGGAAGAACAGATTAGGGGGCACATTTTAGTTGCATTCAACAATAACTGCATATAAGAATAATTCCCACTTATCGTTAAATTATGCCTTGAGTTTGAGCCCGTGCACGAGACCCAATTAAATTGGATGATGCATAGAGGGAAAGCCCAAGTGAAAGCTTAAAAAAAAGCTCATTTTAGGCAGCACAAAAGCTTCCTATGGAGTTAACGCATGAAGAACGAAAAGGAAGAAAATCAAAGAGGCGCAAATTTGTGCTGCAAATTGTTATATATAAGTGAGTTGTTTTATTTATAAGTACTTTTGATTTGGATATGATATAACATGTTGAGCGATTGTAAACTTTGATTCTTTACCCACTGAATAAGCTAGCTCTGGCAACAATCGAAAAAAAAAAATAAAAAAGAGGGGGGGGGGGACTTTAGAACTCGATCAAATTTAAAATGGCAGGAGAGTTCAAGCCTAGGCGTGCTTCACCGGCGGATATCTCCATCCAAGTGCTCGCTGGCCTGTCCTATTCCCTCTTCCACCTTGACCCGAGAGGGAGGCGTCAACAGAGGTTGCTCGAAGGGGCCAAAGTTGGCGGCGGTGGCTGGAGGTATGCCCGACGCCATGCCAAGTCAAAAGGAAAGACCGGAAAAGAAGAGGGAAAACAAGAAAGGAAAACCTCATCGTCCAATCTTAAAGCAAAATAGATGTAACAATCTTCAAGATTGGATAAATTAATGATGTGAAGTTAATCTCTGATGTTAGAAAATTGATTTCCTACAGTAGCATTTTTTACCTAGTCCGCATACGCTTGCCCTTTGTCTGGAGAAAAGGTAAGCAAAGACAGGAACATAAGCGAATGAACAGGCAGAAAAATAGTTGGTGGCAAAATACTTTTCTCTTGACCTTGTTCGGATGGAGAGGAAATGGGGCAGGGGGAGTGAACAGACCAAGATCCCATTTCAAAAGTAACAATAATTCGCCCATCATATAATTACGAAAATGCCATTTCGAGATGTGAAATCTCGTCCCCGTTTTTCTTTGTTTTTTTCCTCTGATTTGACTGGGACATTGCAGCTTTTCTCACCGCCGTATAAGTTTGAATGGGTCAACTTGATAATCTATATTCTAATGACTTGTACAAAATTTCCTGGACTTTAGCAACGTAATACTGCAACGTTTGGAATTTTCGGACCGCTACACATCACTCGATGAAGCTATGGCAATTGCTAAGCTACATCTACACGTTATTTCAGCGACGTTGACCTTTTCCAACATCAACTGTCAAAATCGCCATCCTTCTTCTAACCAAAAAAGCACAAGTGTCCAGAGACAGATGCTACTTAAGACGCAGAAACACCTAAATTCTATGTATTTTCCGAGTGAAACCGGTCAAGATATTTCTTTCGACAGCGTTAAATTAATCTATGTCAGATCCACCACCACCGGCTGAAGTGACCGATCTGATAGGATGAAACTAGAATGAGTCTCTGAAGTGATCAAACTTGGACCTGCGCGACTTTTTCTGTTCCTTTTTCCCTTCTTAGCATCAGATCTTCATGCATATCATTTCCATTGAATTTGTGTGGTAAACAATGTCTTTGCTGAAGAAATCTATGCCCTTTCTTGCTGTCCTCGCGTTTGTGCTCATCAAATTCAGACCCATCACTGGCGAACCAACCTACATTTACCATTTCTGTTCAGACTCATCTAACGACACAGCAAACTCTACTTTCAGTTCCAATCTCGCCTCACTTTTAGATTCTATATCCTTTCGAGCATCCTTGAATCACAGCTTCTACAATGACAGCTTGAGTGGCCTCTTCGCCCTTTTCCTCTGCCGAGGCGACGTTCTGAGCAGCTCCTGCCAGTCCTGCGTTGAGAATGCAACTCAGATGCTCCCCCAACAATGTCCATTCAACCGAACAGCGATCATATGGTACGATGAGTGCATGCTGCGGTACTCAGATGCAGACTTCTTTGGAGCGATGGCCATTAGCCCGAGGGTCTTCATGTGGAATGTCCAGAACAACACATCGCCTGATGATCCGGATTTTGCCGCTCTATCTTTGATATACAATCTCGTGGATACAGTTCCATATACTGCTACGATGTATGACGTGAAGGAATCTACAGGGGGCGATGGCTCACAGAGATATGGACTTGTGCAGTGTAGTAGAGACATCAATAGTACTCAGTGCCGCTCTTGTTTGGTTCAGCTGACGAAGGATATCGAGGGGTGCTGTGAAGGGAAAAGGGGTTGGCGAATTTTGAGCCCAAGCTGTAATCTCCGCTACGAGGGTTACCTTTTCTATCGGCCGCAGGCGCCTTCACCTCAACCGGTTCCAAGTGCGACCCCGCCATCATCTACAGATAAAGGTCAGTACTTGGAGAAGCATGTGCAATATAAAGCAGGCTCTTTCCTGGGACTGCAAAAGTGTAAGATGATTTAGAGCACAAGTAATTAACCATAAAATTACCAATTTTGATGCTTAGAAAGTGTACGATTTGTCCTGTTTACGTGGTCATGGACATTCCATATATGCTACCTCTGCCCTAACAGTTGGCTCTTATAAAGCACTCGCGGCGTTTAAAGCGGTATTGGTCGAGTCTGTTGAACAAGTTCAGGGAATGATGTCTTGCTGGGCAGCGAAGTCTGTGGTTTGCCCATGTAAAACCTTAGACAGAGTCAACGTCAGTAATTTAGTTTTTCATACATATGGTAGATTCGATTCTGGTCACTAGTGTGCTCGGGTATGTGGAAGATTCAAGCATCAACTGCAAGTATAGATAGGCCTTTCAGTGGCTATAAATTTGTTTCTGCTGAACTCCAATGGTAGCGCCTAGAGAATGACTTAAAGAATTTTGATGAAGTGAGAAGACGATCAAGATAAGAGAAGAAGAAAACGAAGGTTTTCCTGAATGTACATCTGAAAGTCTTATTCATCCTTCTTCATTGTACAACTCTTTTACATTTGTGCTTGTACAACTATCGTGTAACAGAATTGAAATAACAAACTAAACTACTAACTGATTAACAGCTGTCATGATCTTGTATTTGTACACTTCCGTAGAATCTACACATACTCTGTATTATCCGTATGTCATCAAACGGAGTAAACTCGTCATTGCTTTGAACACTCACATCTTCAGCAGCTAGTAGTCTTCGCGAACCACTGGTACTGGTTACATCTTCATTCTTATCCTCAATAGCTAATAACGCAAGCTCAGGGACTTTTTCCTTATCATGACTTTGTTCAGTCTCGCTCTGTTATTGAAGTTCCTAAGCAATTAGGACTGTAGTCACGTGAGCGTTAGCACTGTTCCAGATACCCAATTTGATGCACTAATTGAAAGCAGGAAAGGGAGGAAAAAACACGACAAAGATCATAGCCATCACTCTGTCATTGATTTCAGCAGTGGCAGCCCTTCTGGTGTCTTGTTATTTCTTATCCAGGCGTAGAAAGAGTCAGCAAGGAGGTACATTTAATGGACAAAACCATTGATTGGTAACACTAGTTTAGTCTTAGTCTAACACGTAGTTATTATACAGATGGACAAACAAGTGAAGAAATACTTTTAGGAAGCATGGAGGATTCGGGGCGAACGTCGAGCTTGAAAGAGAGAGGATCGCATAATGGATTTCAAGACAAAAGCGGCGAGATATGCTATTTTGACCTGCCTACCATAGCAACAGCGACGAACAATTTTGCCAATGCTAACAAGCTTGGAGAAGGCGGCTTCGGGCCAGTCTACAAGGTCAGGAAACTTATTTCAATGATGGACTGATAAAGTTCATACTGATGTCTACTTTCATGCCACGTGATATAGTCATCTGCAATATACTAGCCTCCTTTTGAGGAGCATGACTCCTGAATGCAGGGAAAGCTACCTGATGGGAAAGAAATTGCAGTCAAGAGGCTTTCGATGAGATCAAGCCAAGGCATTGAAGAGTTCAAGAACGAAGTGATGCTCATTATTAAGCTTCAACATCGAAATCTAGTGAGGCTATTGGGGTGCTGCTTAGAGGGAGGCGAAAAGCTTCTTGTATACGAATACCTCGCGAACCGTGGTCTTGATTCCTTCCTATTTGGTTCGGTCTCCTACCTCTATCTGTCCATCTGTTTAGCTATTGCGTTCTCCATAAGGCATTGCTCGCTTTATAACAAAAAAAGTTTCCAATCTTCCCAAGGCAGATCCGGTGAAAAGGAGGGAATTAGACTGGACAAAGCGTGCACACATCATCAAAGGAATAGCGAGGGGCCTTCTGTATCTGCATGAAGATTCTCGGCTCAAGATCATCCATCGAGATTTGAAAGTGAGCAACGTACTGTTGGACAACGAGATGAACCCGAAGATATCAGACTTTGGAACTGCTAGAATCTTCGGAGGCAATCAAATCGAAGCTAACACTGACAGGATTGTTGGGACATAGTGAGACACTCAAACTATGATTTCCATTGAGTTCATTACTATGGATAAACCTGATCATATTATTTTCTTACATAATTGGAGCAGAGAAAAGAGAAGGGCCAAGCTGATTTAATCTCCTATTATATTTCCTTTTGTTTTGTTTTCTTCCCCTTGGCTCAAATGTTATTGTTTCTTCCATATGAATCTTGATTGGTAACAGTGGGTACATGGCGCCGGAATATGCAATGGAAGGACTATTTTCAGTGAAATCCGATGTCTATAGCTTTGGGGTCTTACTGCTCGAAATCCTCAGTGGACGGAAGTGCAGCTCTGCTTTTACCAACTATGAGCATGGTCAGAGCCTAGTATCAAACGTGAGCAACACATTTCCAGTGTCTTTCCCCATTAGGCCATATTGAATGAGTAATATCTCTGTTTCCTTCCTCTGTTAAATCTAAGAGAAGACGAGATTTTGACAGGCATGGCTCCTATGGAACGAAGGGAAAGGGCTAGAGCTAATAGATGCAGACTTGCTCAGTTCATGTCCGAAAAACGAAGCTCTAAGATTGATCCATGTATCGCTGTTATGTATTCAAGGGGATCCGAATTTCAGGCCTACTATGTCGACGGTCATCCTGATGCTCGGGAGCGAATCTGAACTTCCTCACCCGAAATCTCCTCCCTTCCCTATCGGCGGATCTTTCTTGTCAGATCAATCTTCCGCCGGCACAGGCACCGGCGGCCTCTCTTCTGATATATCTTCTGCAAGCGCAACTAAGTGATCATTGCTGATATCATTGACGAAGCCTTCCTAGAACTTCAGAGTGTCATTTCACCGAGACAGCCATTATTTCAGCATGCAGCAAAATTTTGCCTGATAAAGGCCGTGAGATTTGATTATCCTATACATGTATATGCACCTCCTCGATCTAATGTGACGGGCTGGAGTTTTGCAGCAGAATTTCATGTGACATAACATGTGAGTCCAGATGGTAAAATTAGTGAGGTCGCTGCTCTATCATGCTTCTTTTCTTGAACACGAAGTGGGTCCAACGCACCATACAACTAAGGATGATGACAAAATGAGCATATAGAAAGTGCCTGTCATAAAGTAATAGATGGGGCAGACCAGAATAGACTCGTTTGGATATGTGGTCCAATCTCATGCTCGCACGAGAATATAGGCACGTTTAGTTTGGCATTGACAAATACAAATGCTATTAGGCAAAACACTTTATATGTTTGAAATCCCTTTAACCTAAGATGAATTTGAAGGTATTTTGAAATGTTGCACTTCCAAAATGAAAATATACTTTTTTTTTGACAACTTTACCCACGCTTAACTTTCATAATTTTAAAAAAGTCATTGAAAACCCTAACTCTGCTTAACTTTCATAATTTTAAGAAACCCCTTTAAACTCAAAATTCTTTGCATTTTTTCAAACACATTCTCACAAAGTCGATTTACACGCACCGCTTTGAAGCACTCGGGGTTAAAAAGGTAGGAAAGTGGGGGAAGCTAGGGATGTTTTGCTCCTTATACAAAGGTCATTCGACTTAATCATTTTTCCAAAGAAGATAGTCAGTATGATGGCTACTGAATTATGTGAGGGAAAATCTCACCCGTTGATGGCCAACTTTCTAAAACTTTCGTGTGAACAATTACGCCCTAAACAAGGATTTCGACAGAATACATGTGATCAAATCATGATTGGTGACAAATAGAACATGGATCCCTAGTAAGCCATGGGGGGTCCCTAAAAAGAATAATTACGCATGCTCTAGCAATGGAACGAGGGCAAGTTTCCAAAAGTGTACGGAAAGAGAGAAATAATTTATTTTTTTGAGACTTAGAGGGAGTAAAATAGGTAAATTTGTCTGGCTTTTCGTGGAACTTTCTAAAAGCGTATGCTTTTTGAAAAGGACAAGCATTTGAGTCGTTTTTGCATCGTATATACGTATAATGCATGGTACAGGTACTTTAAAATAAGTTACATTGTTTACGTAATCAATCACAATGGAGAAAAATTTATTGAAAAGTTAGCACTTTGGAGAGACCTACCTTTGTGACGTGTGATTTGTTTCGTCTGGTAGGATGAGTCCAGAGAAATTATCCCCCTGTTTCTCATGGAGTCCTACTCATCCTCATCCGCAAATCTATCAAATCATTGTCTAATGAGGGGACATAACTAGAGTCGCACTTCCAATCATAATATATGCTTGTGTCATCAAGACAAAATAATAATAAATCTCGAATTTTTTTTAAGGATGTTCATTGTATAGAGTGAAGTGTACTAGGGGTGAGCAATTTGAACTACTTGAGTTAAAAAATGGATCGGGCCGAAAGTGTTAGTTCGGTTCCTGATTCTCAAAAGTGGAACCGGTGTCCATGTGGTCCGGTTCTCGATTCCCAAAAAGGCTGGACCGGCTGAATTTTTTTTATTTTATTAAAAATAAAGATATAAAAAAGTAAAAATAACTCAATTCAAATTTTTAAAGTTTTAATATTTACCCAACTTTACCAAAATAATTTTTTCTTAAAAATAAGTAAAAAATTTCAAATTTTTAAAGAATTTTTCCAATTCCCAACCGATCAAATGTCCTAAAGACCAATGACCAATTCCATCGGTCTAGTTCCCAGTTCCAAGAAGGATTTGAACCACGCTGGACTATGCACACCCCTAAAGTGTACCAATACAATTTGAAAGGAAAGATATAATACATCTAAATTTGAATAAATCTAAAGTGCATATGCCTCATTCGTTCTTCATGAGAAAAACAATTATTTGTCTTACCACTTAATACAAAAATTTGTGGTTTACGGATCCATTGCAAGGCTTGGCCAGCGGGGGCCATCGATTTTGAGTTTGGGGGTCAAGTTCTTAACTAATCGAAGTTCGGATTGAAATCTAGAGACTAAAATGGTCCAATCCGTGTTTAGAGGGGTTGAGATCATAGGAATGCTGGGGTTGAGATCTAGCATCCAGCCAGACGAGTCTAATAGTAGCCTTTAACAATCAAGCATGGTTTCCTCTTTTTTTCTTTCCACTATTTTTCATTTCTATCTTTCTCTCTTTTCTTCTTCCTCTGTCAATGGCCAACTATGGCAATGATTGATGACTAGCTACAAATAAGAGGCAAGCCTACAAATAAGAGGCAAGCTCGCCGATCTAGTGAAACTTGAGCCTCGCCAACCTTTAGCAATAGGCTCAAGCTTGCCTTAGGGAGGAGGGATGGCGGTTTCTCTATGCCTCGAAGGGATGGCTGTGCATTCACACCTCAGTCCCCGGACGCGCGCAAAGGGAGGCACTTCTCTTGTCCCACATCACCTGAGAGGGAGTCTTAGGGCCAAATTATAAGGCATTAGGCTTCCTTAATAGTATAAACGTGTTTTCTCGGATAGACCAAGAAGAACAAAATCGTGAAGACTCGATATCCAAAGCAGACAATATCCGTACCATGAGTAATGTCAGGGGCGTTACAAGTGGTATCATAATCGACTCTCGACTGTATGTGGGGACATAGCGAGGACGCTATGCTCCTAAGGGGGAGAGACTGTGACGACCCAAGCGGCGGTGTGTGGGAAGGAGGGATAAGGCATTAGGTCTCCTTAATAGTATGGACGCGTATTCTCAGATAAATCGAGGAGAACAAAACTGTGAGGACTTAGTGTCCAAACAATGTCCGTACTATGGATAACGTCAGGACATTATATGCCTAAGTGAGGCTAAGGCCTCACTAACCTCTAGCAAGATTTGATCAATACAAATTTGGGGCTTTGTTAACCTCTGACAAGCCACAAGGTCGCTTGTGGTCCACTGTCAACGTGGTTGACCACCAACCGAAGAAGAAGAAAAGAAAGAAAAGAGGAAAAATAAAAGAAATATAATTAAAACTTTGAATGTGTTTGATTATTTAAAAGAATAATTAAAAATCGGATTTTTCTATCAAACTGTGAAAAATATTTTTTAATTCATTTTTAGATTTTAAACATGCATCAAATAATAATGTCTTTTTTTTTAAAAGCGTTACATTTTTCTTGAGATCAAGCCATCGTGTGTATTTGTGAGCATCACGATAACCACTCACAAGTCGCCTTCCTCAATGCTGAAGACAAGGAATGGTGACCACTTCGTCACTTCACAACTCTCTCTCTCTCTCTCTCTCTCTCTCTCTCTCTCTCTCCCCCCCCCCCCCCCCCCCCCCCATTTGTTTTTATCATTTTTACATTACTAATTAGATGCATATTACTTGACCCCCACCCCAAAAAAAAGGTACATAACTTTAATTAGGTATGCAAATAAGATTGTAACCCCAATATTCCGATTGTATGAGCAAGCATTTTTGCCATTTGCTCCACGCTTTGCATTGAGCTTAGCAAGAGAATGATTATAAGAAGTGCATGGACCGTATTGGAAGAAAAAACAAGGATTATAAGAAGTAGATGGACCATTTCGGGGGAAAAATAAAAAGATTTTTTATTTTATTTTCAAGCTAACATATAGATACTTCTATATGGTAGCTAAGGGTGAGTTACCAGGCTTGCCAAAACCGATTCAAGGTCAGTACCAAAGATAACCAAGTAGGTCAAAGGGTTTAAAACATAAAAACTGATCAGAGTTGATTTGACAGTTGAATCGGTCTTCAACTCGTGTTTCTCTATGGGAATTGAAATTGGCTAGGTCATTTCTCAAATAAGATTGACCTTAAATTAGCTTTGTACTGGTCAGCACTTTTCGAGAAAATTACCTTATTAATAAGTTAACAACTCAAATAAGGAAAAAGGTTTCCAAAAACGAAGTTTCAACTAAAAATGAAATTTTAACATATCAAAACTTAAGGAAATGGAGGACAAGCTTCAATTTCTATCTCAAGTGGATATCGATTTGATTATAAATTTTAGATTTTTCAGAATCAATCCATTTATTCCATTTTCGATTCCAGCTCTAAAATTAGAAACAAATGGACATGCTCTCACTAATGGTAGCCTTCTCTCGTAAAAAAAAAAAAAACAACCACTGAGATAAAATAAAACACCAAAAAAAGAAAAACTTTCGAACTAGCAGAATTAGAATTTAAAACAAAAAAGCTTCTCGTCTCCTGCTCTCTCTCTCTCTCTCTCTCTCTCTCTCTCTCTCTCTCTCTCGATTTTTGCTGACTATGAGACTTGTCAAGTCATCGAGATTAAACAGGAAGTTCACACAATTCTGCAAGTGGACGGAGACTCATCAGTCCATGAATGGAGCCCCGTTTCAGCATCGACGAATTGCATGATTTGCTTCTTTCACTCACCTAACTTTCACCATCTTAAGACAGATGGTATTCTCCCCACCGTCACATTCTTTAGTAATTATTTTGCTTTCTGCCTGTGATGATAAGCAATCAAAATCACTTAACTATTTATTTATTTGCTCGCCTTTTCGTCGGTTTCTTCGCTAATGCCAGGCAAAAGACCAAAGATCCTACCCAGCCCCTGCATATAGAGAGACTGCATCTTCCTTTATTCGTCCGTCCATCGGAGTCCCTCGATATGGGCAATCAATTTCTACTCTCGGTCGTCTTCTTCTTCTTCTTCTTCTTCACAATCCTAAGCGTTTCACATGCGCAAGGAACGGGACCTATCTCAAGAACTACAAAAACTCTTGATCTTTCCAACCAAACTCATCAATGGAGACCCACCCAGATGACGAAATCCCAAGAGACATATGTCAAGTTCAAGTCTCTTTCACCTCCAATGGTGCAAGCAGGGGTCCTGTGCTTCATAGCAGCTGCTATTTCAAGCGCAGGTGGGATTGGTGGAGGTGGGCTTTTCATACCAATTCTCGCTATAGTTGCAGGCCTAGAGCTCAAGGCAGCCTCAACCTTCTCAGCTTTCATGGTCACTGGTGGATCTATTGCGAACGTCATCTGCAATTTGGTCATCAGGAGCCCCAAGTTTGGTGACAAGTGCCTGATTGACTACGACATTGCACTCCTCTCAGAGCCATGCATGTTGTTGGGAGTCAGTATAGGGGTCATATGCAATGTCGTCTTCCCTGAGTGGCTCATCACGATACTGTTTGCAGTCTTTCTTGCTTGGTCCACCTTTAAGACTTGCAAAAATGGGGTCTCGCATTGGAAATTGGAGTCAGAGGAAGGGAGAGACATAGTACACTTGACAAATGGGTCTGTGAGAGAGGGGGTTCTTGATGGGTCAGAGGAAGCCAAAATCGCAAGAGAGCCTCTTTTGCGTGTTGAATCAAAATGTGAAGAACAGTTTCCATGGATGAAGTTGGGGGTCTTGGTTCTGGTCTGGTTTTCATTCTTCTTTGTGTATATACTTCGGGGAAACCGATATGGACAGGTGTGTTTCTTCTGTTACCCTTTCCTTCGTTGTCTTGCTTTGATCTCCTTTGGCTTCGTCATCATCTCAGATAAGGCCGAAGAATTATCATGTCCCTGTGACTGAATTTTGTAAATGAATACAATGTGCCAAAAGATCTATCCATAGTTTTTTCATTTTCTAGCACTCATTATTCGATTACAGATCATGCAGAATACAGAGACACATCATGCTGGATCTTTTTGCCTTGTTCTTATCCAGTGAGTCACCTTCAAATGATTTTTTTTAAGTAACTGATGATAAGGATGTTTATGGCATTGATTCTAAAATTAATATTTTCTCAGATGTGAAAAGAACTTTGTAGAAAAACTTGTTGCTCTTGCCGGCGACATTAAATCACGTAACAGAACAGCAAATTTGTCTGCTTCTTGTTGCATAATTGAGAAATGACTCACTCGAAGATTAGACGTGGGACTCATGTGTGTCTAGGTTTTGAATAGTCTAATCCACCGTGTAATCCTGTGAACTCAGGTAATACAACGTTCTACATGTCAGAAATAATAAAAAAATCCGATTGTTTTAGATATAAATATACATCCTTTTTCTCTTCTTTTTTTCTGGCTATTTAAACAGATTACTCGATGTTTGATCACATTCGGATGAGCAAGTGAGAATTGATAGACTTGAGGGTTGAAAAATGTCGACTCCAAAACTAAGCCAATTATTGAGAATCGAAAGCTCCACCAAAGTCTCCAAAGAAGATGAAGAGATTAGATCCATTATTCCTGTTTTTGTCTCCTTAAAAGGGTCCTCTTTAACAGATCTTATGTCATTCATTCTGGTGTGACATTTGAAAGCTTCTTCCTTTTTTTTTCCTTTGCCAAAATTGAGGTATCTCATTCCACTCATATAGAGTACATGTCTATGGATGGTGATTTGTTCGCTTTGCTCTAAATCAATTTTTAAGGGTCCTACATAGACTTCAATATTCAGTATGAGTTGCTTTCAGGGAATGCAACTTGGAAGATGCTACGTGCTAGCATATCCAACCAAGGGAGAAACCAACAAATAAGCCCCAATATCACAATCTCGGATGTTGCCATAAGATCCCTCTTCTGATAGCATGGTCCTACTTTCTTGTCTTGTATTCTCATAACACTAACCGGAAATGGCCACTTTAGGATTATGGTACCACTCATCTTTGTCCACCGCACCATTTCTTGCCTAAACTTTACATCACACTAACTTGCCACAAAAGTTTCTCTTCTTTTTCCACTTTCCTGAGTGTATCTTTGCAAAGATTCTTCATATGACTGTCCTGCAATATTATCTTCTCCTCCAACTCTATACTACTGATTTGATATGCATGATTGTTGAACTTATGTGCAGGGTATCATCCCAATAGAACCCTGTGGTCCAGGATATTGGATACTCTCATCCGTGCAAATTCCACTAGCTGTGGCCTTTACTTCATGGATTCTTTGCAGGAAAGAAAGCATTCAACATCAAGTCTCAAGCCAGCAAGTGGTTGGTTATACATGGAAAAAAGATCATTAAAAACTGTAAAAGTTATTGTAATAAAGTAGCTCAATTGCTTGAAGCTTATTAAGATGTGGTTCTTTTTTGAAGGACATTGATGACCAGAATGGACTAGGACCCACCAACAGGCTAATTTTTCCAGTAATGGCACTGCTAGCTGGACTTCTTGGCGGAATTTTCGGAATAGGTGGTGGAATGCTTATAAGCCCACTCCTGCTGCAAGTGGGAATTGCCCCTGAGGTAACTGCTTGGTCAAATATCGTTTGCAACTCCACCTGTTCCCTGCTCGAGCTGGGAGAAATTATTAGGTGAAGTCACTTTAATGTTTAACATCATAGACAAAGCCAATCTTAGAAAACTTGTGAGGACCGTATCCTTTACTATGGCTCCTGGCAACTTTGGATCATACTCTTTCTGAATGGCTGAGCCCAATTCATATATTGTCAGCCATAACCTGCACTTCATCTTGCAGGTTACAGCAGCGACTTGCTCATTCGTGGTTTTCTTCTCTTCCACAATGTCAGCGCTCCAGTATATCCTATTGGGGATGGAGCACACAAAGACCGCCCTGATATTTTCCTTTATCTGCTTTGTCGCGTCACTTCTGGGAATAATAGTTGTTCAGAGGGCCATAAGAGAATACGGGAGGGCCTCACTCATCGTGTTCTCTGTCAGCATTGTGATGGCTTTGAGCACGGTTCTCATCACCGGGTTCGGAGCTGTTGATGTCTGGAATGACTACATTTCGGGCAGGTATATGGGATTCAAACCTCCCTGTTGATGACTCCAGCGCATGGAACTTCCGCTAAGCACACGCGGTAAAATTTTGGAAAAACTCGTTTCTCTTCAACTAATATGGAATGGGGAGAGCAAGGCATAGTCTCGGTGAACTCACGTATTGGCCTATCCCATTTCTGGGATCAGGCCAACATATTTGAACATGTCTCTCTACAGGAGATTGTTCTAACGGTCTAGTTTTACGGTATCAGGTACTGTCTTGTGTAAAGATGGGAGCGGAAGGGCCGTGCATGGAGAATTAGAACAATAAATAAAGGGAAACATTTTGATATCAAACATCTCCTTTTCGATTTCTTTAGTTGAGGATAATGAGTTGGATACTGAGTAGTGACATAATTCCCCAGTTATTTTGATCTCTTTTGTGCTATTTAAAAGTAGTAAGCGATTCCAGAAATCATAGGAATGCACAGACGACAGGTTTTAGGTCATTGATGACGAGAGACACGAGAGATTGACACGAGACGTCCATCTTCAGAGGTAACTTCATTGCACGTAGGGGAGACTTTAATTTCTAGATAGGATGCAGTTGAAAGATCAATTCATTGTGAAGATTGAAGCGTGGCATCCTCCAGAAATTATCAGTAATTATGCAGCTTTACAATTCGAGCGGCCGTATCATGCATGGAATTAGTACGGGACAAATTTCAAGTGATTGAACCATCTGTGGAATTCATATATGTGCCCTGTTCTCTAAAAGTTCTAGTTAGCTAACAATGGACGAAACGCTTCGATGTCTCCAATTTATCGATAGATGATGTTCTTAAAATTCAAACTGCTGGGCAAAGAGATCAGCACGGAATTCAAACTGCTGTCGACAAAACTCCAGGGACAAAGATAAAAGATAGCTGAACTTGTGGCAACTCACCATTAAAACGTGACTCTTAAGAAGAACGATGATGGTGGAAAGCTAATTTTGGTTAACAAACAACATGCTGGCAAGTACTAACACCATGGCAAACTCAGATCCCAAACTTTACGAAGACCAAAAAGGCACGGCGTCAGCCTCTTGGGGCAAGAAGCTGTTACCTGTTGCTTTTAAGAGTTGAAGAAGAACGAGATAGAGCCATGACACGAAGGGAGGGAAAAACAGCATCACACAGAAGTAAAGGCAAGCTGGCAGAACAAAGACAACCCGAACAATATCATATTAACGCAGCGGAATAAAATTATCTCCCCTCTTATACGAACCTAATAGGAAACGATATAGAGCGATAAAGATATCAAGCACTCATAAACACAAGACGATTTTAACGTAAAAACCTCCTCGATACGAGGAGATAAAAAACCACGGGACTGAAGTCCACCCAAAAATCTTCACTATCAGCAAAATTGGGTGAACAATGTTCTTCTCTAGCAAATACTAGAGGAACATAGTAGCAACAACGTCAAGAACACCAATATTGGCAATACACATAAATCCCACGAGAGATCAAGGATAAATCTCACCAAAATTGCAGATTCAATTCAATCTACGAAAAACCTAATGTAAGGAGCTTCGAGCAAAATCAAACTGATCAGATTCAATAAAGATGTCCACGAACATGCTAACTGAATATTAGCTCACTTGAACCACGTATCGACCTCTGACGTCAATTTGATACCGCTCTTTCTTCAGATTTTTTGCTCTCTTTTTCTCTCGCTATTTGCTTATCGACGAACATTCTTTTTGCGGCTACTCTCATCTAATAGTGAGAAACCCTATTTCTCCATACGTAATATTATATGGGCTCAAGCTTATGGGCTTGCAATTCATTGGGCTTTTTTCACGTAGGAATGAACCCATCCAACATATAATAGGAAAAAAAAATCAAAAAGTACATAAGTCTGAGTTTTTTCTTTTTCATTTTCTATGCTGACAAAATTTCAAGGTTTCAACGCATCCATTTTTTATTAGGAGGTCTTGTGTAGCCAAATTTAGTAGTTAGCTATTTTATGTATTCTATAGCTCTTTGTAATCATGTCACCCTTGTCTTAATGAGTGTAAGTTTTGTGGTGTCGGGTAACATTTTGTATGTTTGGCAAAAGTTAATATTATTCTTAATCTTCCCAAAAAAAAAAAAATTCAAGGTTCGAAGTTTTCCAAACCGACTCATCATGAGTTATATTCAACGTCAAGGATTATGCACAGAGCCATATGGCCATTTGACTTCTAGCCTGGATCATGAGTATGTGTGTCTTCAACCCTTTTGATCCTCGCACAGAATCACCTCTTAATTTATGAAATCTTAACTCAGTTAAGTTACATCTCTATTGCAATGTCCAATTAAGGAAATAGACATTGTAGCTAGATTCACATGGCAAGTGTGCCGTGCGCTACAAGATGATTAAAATGTAAGATGGTAAGTGTTTGATCCTCCCCGTAGGATCAACCTCTCGTTTCTTGACCTCGGCCTAACCAGCATCACGTCCTAGACAGGAAAAATCCATTCCAATTGGGGACAATTGCTTGGACTCTCATATTTCTCAAAACATCGATAAAAATAATTATCACGCCTAGTCAAGTCAGTCCTTAATTTTAGTCACTTATTCGATATTTATGCATGTCTACGTCGATCCAACTCGATCCTTTTTGTGGGATCTCCATCATCCTTAAGCAATGTCTAGCTTTATGTTGCAACTCTTGGAAAAGACCTTTCACATCGATAAGATGTAGTTGTCTTTGGGAAGGGATCGAACATTCAACTCATTTTTAGGAAAATACTTAATGCTCGAAATTTATAACTACGTCCCAAATTTCCTTTGTTTGCTTTGTAAAAGGTTCTATCAGTCAGTCCTTAAGACTAGATTTTGCAAAAAAGTGAACCTAATGTTGTTGGAAAATGTTGACATGTGTCACGAATTGTGGAACAACCCAAAAAAGATGATGGGATTCAAAAAAGAGTAAGGCTGTCTTTCTCATTGAATGAATTTGTTACAAACAACTGAAGACATACATACATATATATATGCTATAAATGTATGTACCCAAAATAAGAAATTAGATACAAATTTATATAATTAGATCACTTGTTTCCTATTTTCATATTTCCTGATATATCTTGCATATTTCAACATGGAATTTCTCTTTTATGGGACCGAACAGCTCCATCATCCATGTCGCCCCTCTCAAGGAAGAGACCATGAACCATACCAGGAAAATTTGTTTTCATGGAGTGCAAGACGGGAAAACCTAGTTTTCCACGAAAAGGAAAAAAAAAAAAAAGAATCGAAGGATTCCAAGATGGGATATCTCATTCTCGGAACCTTGTGATCAACCGAGTCACCCGCCATGCGACTGGTTAGCGACTGCCACCTCACTCCGCATCCTGTCCAGTGATTGGTCGCCACGTGGGCCATTCATAGCCGGCTGCAGAGAATGGGCCCAAAGATGGTGGAAACGGCGAGAGAGAGAGCCATTTTGACACGTGGCGCTGAAATACTGGACTGGAGCATAGCCTACGTGGCACTCCTAGAGCACGCAATCCCTTCTCTCTCTCACAAAGTGTTTTATAGGAGGTGATCGGTTCTCTGAGTGATTCAGTTCCCTTTCGGAACCTGGAACTGGATCGACGGAACCGGTTCTCGATTTTTTGGACTGAGGACCGGACCAACCAAATATACCGGGTCCGGTTCTCGAGTGGTCCAACGAGACCGAGGTCGAGAAAATTCTCGTCAACATTCACACCATGCATTTTAGACTACGATGGATGATTTTATCCTGTCCTCCTCCTTGACGGAGTCTTACTCAATATTTATCCATCCCTCGACGGTCGAAAGGCGGCATTTACACTGCTATTTCCCAGCCAACCAACCCAATGACTAGCCGCTGCCTTTATATGTCCGACCCTTCTTATCCAGCTCTCGCTCAATGATTTCTCAAGTCTTCTCGAGTCTTTGAGGGTTGACAGTAGTAGTCCAAGCAGGCACTGAAAGTGTTTACGAGTCATGGAGGAGCCGAAGGTGGCTGACCCAAGGGACAAGGCGCTGGTCTTGTGTCCTTGGTGGACACTGAAAGAGAGATGTAGCCCATGGTTCTGGCTCTGGCGCACGTCGTGGCTGGATAAGTTCCCGGCGATACCGGCGGATCTTGTTCTTTTTCCACTGCAGTACCGGGACTAAAGAGAGGCAGCAGAGATTCGTCGACCTAGCCACTGGAGCGGTCCTCTCAAGGGGCCAGTTCTTCTAGTTTGGTCCGGGTGATCCTGTCCAGTCCAATTCCACCCAGGAACCAGGAACCAAATCGCCCGAGAATAAGTTCCATTTTTTGGAACTATGGACTGGACCACCAGTCTGAAGAACCGGACCAACCCGATCAGTCTGGTCCGGTTTAGGCAGTTCTCATATTGGGCGGTCCTTCATGCACACCCCTAGTGTTTTATATGCGTGGGTGGGAGAGAAGAACATCGTGACCAATTACTCCTCGTATTAATTAATTTCCTTTTTGCATTACTAATTTGGTGCATACTTGGAAGTTGGCACCACAAGAGCTCCATCATCGTCCCGTAAATAAGAATCTTATGTAAACATTCGGATTTTCTGACCAAGTATTTTTGTCGTCCGACTTCATACTTCTCGCAAAGCATTGAAAAATTACATGAATCGTTTTAAAGACAAGGAAAGAAAAAAGCAACAATATTGATTTCTGAGCAAATATCTTGAGACCGCTGGTTTGATACTTGAATTGATTAGGGTCGGATCCCTAGTAAAAGTGATCTTGGATCGTCTTTGATCCAAGGAACATATTTTGACAAAAATATAATCCATTATTAACGAGTTAGCAACTCAGAATTATAATAAAAATAAGGTTTCCGAAGACAAGCCTTCAATTGAAATTAAAAAAAAAGGTAAAATACCACAAAAAAACCTAAATTATACCATTTGTGACACATTTATCCTAAACTTTTTTGTGATACCAAAAATCCCAAACTTGTGCTTGTGTAACACATTTATTTCAGACTTTTTTTTTTTGGTAAGTATTTCAGACTTTCTTTCATAATATGAAAAATCCCGAACTTATAATATGAAAAATCCCGAACTTATCTTACTCTAGAATTTTTCTCATTCTTCTTTTCCTTATTTTTGGCATCTAATTTGGCCGACGAAGGGCGCCGGTGAGGGCTTTGCAACCCTCACTCGGTGGCTGGGGAGCTTTGGCGGCCCTCGACGACCTCAGTTCACCGGTAAAAGTGAATTAAAAAGATAAAGAACAGAAGAAGAAAAAATTTAGGTAAATTTGTCACGTAAATAAAAGTTCTGAGCTTTTAATGTCATAAGAAAAAGTTAAGTAAATGTGTCACAATGAAATAAGTTCGGGATTTTTTGGTGTCATAAAAAAAATTAGGGTAAATGTATCACAGATGATATCCTTTGGGATTTTTCGTGATATTTTTCTCTAAAAAATTGGTTATTTTTAATAAATTGAAAGTTGAAAAAATTGAGGGACGAGTTCCTGGTCCCTATTTAGCTCTAGGGTAGACCGATTTAACATCAAAATCTATATATATATATATATATATAATTTTTCGAATCAATCTCTTGATTTTGTTTATGATTCAAGCTTAAAACCGAAACACCTGAAGCATCATCCTTAAAAATGAAGTAGAAGGGCCAAAATATAAATAAAAATAAATGAATCAAAATCCATGCGACCTTCTAATTCCCTACCTTCTCTCTCCAAATCCATCTAAATCTCAACAGGACCTCAACAGTCCCTCGCAGTTCAAAGACAATCAATGGCGGTTCTCCACAACCTTTTCATTAATTAAATACTTCAAATGAAAATGCAAAATGAAAAAGACAAATTTTTTTATCAGTCGTCGAGAGTAAAACAAAAGTTTGAGGAACTGCGCTCTTGAGAGAAGCTTGTGTGGCACTCAATTTAGTATTAAAACTTTCTGTCGAATCACTTAAATGTCAAATCGAAGAAAAAATAATCACTTAAGTGTCAGTTCTAACTAAAAATTAACGTGGCTTGCCAGAAGTGCCATGTTGTATTTTTACTGAAAAAATATATTTTATGTTACATTTTCACCTAAAATATGTATCCCACGTGACTTTTTAAGTGATATAAAATTTCGATGTATGAAAATTAAATTAAAAATTAGTTACTTTAAGAAAAAGGTCGCCGTGTTGGTCGGCTGTTCCCATTTTGTTCCCAAGGAACGGAAGTTTCTCTTGTTTTTGCGACACGAGAAAGGCTTTTTCTAAGAATGTGTTCTTTAGGGGTGATTGGTTCTCGTGCAGTTCTTAAGTGGTTCTCGGTTCCCCTAAAAACTGGGAATTAGACCAGTGGAACTAGTTCCCTATTATGTAGAACTGAGAATCGGACCAAACTAGACTGGGCGATCCAATCTAGTTCCCCCCAGTCCGGCCCGGTTCCCAGGTGGGTAATTTTTTAATTACTGGCAACGTGTTAGCTATATTTTTATTAATTGCCGATTCCCACCCAGTGTGGTCCGATTCCGAGTAAAGGTATATAGGGTGCCCTGAAGCAATATTGTTCAACAAAGGGCTGTAAGGCCACACTGTTCTTTGCAATTACCCAAGTATTTTCACAGAACTCTCATCCCTCCTCCAACACATCGTCAAGTGCGGCATCATCAGTCAATTTAAAAAATCAATATACAAAAAAAAAACTAGACATGGCATAAAAATGGACATGAGGACGAGCCAGATTGTCTAGTAGAGCACATGGTTGCAAGTCACAATCAATTCCTGGGCTCAAACATGACCACTCAGAAATATTTACAGCAACCTTTGCAAGTGCACTGCATTCCTCCCAATTTGGGACACCAATTAGATGCAGGGAGATTCCAGGTTTCCCACCTTTTCCCAACTGTCTTCCCTGAACCACGAGGCTTCCACCTTCTTTAAAACTAGATGCACATTGAGAATAGACATACTGCTCCTTGTATCCAGAATGCAAGTAAAGATGTTTAAGCTCTAAATTGCCATTCACTAAATCTATATTTTTTATATTTTATTTTTTAATAAATAAAAATAAATTCGGTTCGATCCAGGCAAGCGGTTCTCACCCCGGAACTAGGAACCAGATCGGAAATTCCCGATTCTATATAAATGGAACCGAAAATCAAACCATTGCTTCTTGGAATCGCCCGGAACCGACCGGTCAGGGCAAGGCGGTTCCAGGTGGTTCTCGGGCAGGCAGTTTATAATGCTCACCCCTAGTGTTCTTGTTGTTGGATGAAACTATGAAAGTTGAGTTTCAGAGTTAAGATGACAGCTCTATTGTTAGTCGGTTTACCACTTTAAGTTTTTGGGTGTTAAAAGTGTTGGAGGTTTTGAATTATATATTTAATATATATCCAACAAGAAGTTCGTTCTGGGCATGCCAATCAATTGCCTGTGCTTTACTTACTGATTGTTGTCGTGAAATCGCATCGTTGATCAGGGTTCAAAAAATGCGGTCGTTGTAGATACAATGAAACTGCTGGTTTTTGCTGTTTAGAGCTTACTCTGTGCTTAGGTTTGATGCAAGTGGACGTTTTAAGTTCATTATCTTCAGCTGGACGCCAAGGTTAACTTGTTTGCATAAGTGGGAACGATCAGGATTCGGTTGAGGGGCTATGGCATTATTATATTGGCTGGAGAAATTTTGTCTTAAAGTGGCACACGGTTGCCTTCAGTTGGAGTTAAGTTTAATCTTGGATCGGAACCTGGAAGTGCTTGAGAGGTTTCGATTGTCAAGGCCAAGAAAGGATCTCAGCACGTGTTTGGTTGTTCATAAAAGCAAAGTTTCGAGCAGGTTAGTGAGGAAGGAGCACATGATTGCTTGCTCCTTCAATCGCTCATGCAGATCTCTACACAGCCGTTTCGCTTCTGGCCTGAGTGATGAGTGTCAATGGGAGATCTGAATTCTTGAGCTTTACATTTTTCCTTTTGCATCGTGGGATAAAATCTTTAGCATTAGGTGGGTTGAAGGATAAGAGGGAGAGGGACAAGATATTTCGCTTGGATGAAGAAGGAATCACCTTGAAGCGCATTGGAGAAAAGATATTGGTGTGAATTGGGCGAGCAGTGATTAGGCATCCTCTCATCTGCTTGTATGAATCTCCCTTCGCTTCACTCGACGATTAACCGTCGGCGAGAGTCGCCGACCCATGGCCAGCGTGATCAAGGGCTGGCGACCCTCGCCAACCGTCCCCACAGCGGCAAGGGTGGGACAGTGGCAGCGGCGGGCGAGAGCTTGGCCGCCCTCCCCTTAAACGCACCTCTTTTTTCTTTTTTAGAATTTTATTTATTATTATTTTAATCGATGATTTGACACTTTAGCGAGCCATCTATGTGTCACGTTAGATTTCCAACAAGGATTTGAATTGACACTAAAGTAATAATTTTTTTGATAAAATATTAATACGATACTAAAATGAACGCAATGCATAGATCATGACAGTTCTAATATTCTTCTCCCCTCCACTCCCCTTGTGCCCATGAAAGTCTCACCACTTCCGCGTTCTGTAATAGGCTACTTCGCTTGATGCTGCGCTAGTTATTATCAATAATAGTAATCACGTTTTACATTTATTTGTTTACTCAGTTTATATTGATTCCCTCATTAATGCCATGCGGAAGACCAGAGTTCCCTGTCAACCTCCGTGTACAAGGAGAGTGCAGTACAGTTTTCGCTCATTTGCCAGGCTCTCTCAATATGGAGGATCAGAGGGGGCTCTCTGCTCGGTTCCTGCTGTCGTCCGTCTTCTTCTTCTTCTTCTTCACGATCCTAAGCCTTCCTCATGCTAAAGGAGGGGAACCCATCTCAGGAGTCACAAGAAGTCGTGATCTTTCCAACCAAACTCATCAATGGAGAAACGCCCAGATGACGAAATCTCTAGAGACCCGTGTCATGTTCAAGCCTTTTTCGTCTCCAATGGTGCAAGCAGGCGTCTTGTGCTTCATGGCATCTGCTATTTCAAGCGCAGGTGGAATTGGCGGAGGAGGGCTTTTCATACCAATTCTCGTTATAATCGCAGGCCTGGAGCTCAAGACAGCCTCGAGCATCTCTGCTTTCCTGGTCACTGGTGTGTCAATGGCTAATGTCATCTGCAACTTGATCATGAGGAGCCCCAAGTTTGGTGACAAGTGCCTGATCAACTATGACATTGCGCTCCTCTCCGAGCCATGCATGTTGTTGGGAGTGAGTATCGGGGTCATATGCCATGTTATCTTCCCTGAGTGGCTCATCACTATACTATTTGCGGTCTTTCTTGCTTGGTCCACCTTTAAGACCTGCAAAAAAGGGGTCTCTTATTGGAACCTGGAGTCAGAGGAAGGGAGAGAGACCATGCAACTGGAAAATGGGTCTGTGAGAGAGGGGGGTTTCGATGGGTCAGAGGAAGCCAAAATTGCAAGAGAGCCTCTTTTGCGTGTTGAACCTAAATGTCAAGAAAAGTTTCCATGGATGAAATTGGGTATTTTGGTTCTGGTCTGGTTTTCATTCTTCTTTGTGTATATACTTCGCGGAAACCGCTATGGACAGGTGTGTTTCTTCTGCTGTCTCTCTCTTTTTTTTAATCTCCTTTGACTCCATCATCATCTTAGATACGGCTAAAGAATTATCAAGTCCATTTTATGATGTCCGCCTTACTAAATTATGTGAATGAATACAGTATATCAAAAGATCTACCCATGTTATTTTCATTTTCATCCTTTATTATTCAAATACGGATCATGCAGAATATAGAGGCACATCATGCTGGATCTTTTTGCCTTGTTCTTATCTAATGAGTCGCCTTCAGCTGAATTTTTAAGTAACTGATGTTAGGATGTTTGTGGGTCTATCTTAAAGATGATATTTTCTCAGCCTCGAAAAGAATTCTGAAGAAAAATTCGTTTCTCTTGCTGGGGAACAATTAGTTATGTTACAGAACAGCAAATACTTGTGTTCTATTATTTAGGGATGGCTCGCTTGATTCTTAAATGTGGGACTCAAGCAGGTCTAGATGGGTGATATTCTAATCCACTCTGTAAATCCTCTGAACTCAGGTAATAGAAGGCTCTTCGTGTCAGACGTCTAAAAAAAAAACCATTATTTTCGGTATACATTTATTTTATTTTTTTTGGCTTTTCAAACAGATCATTTATGTTTGATCACATAGGGATGAGCAAAAGAAGATTGATAGACTCGAGGCTTAAGATAAAAAAATTTACCGCAAAACAAAGCTGAGGATTAAGAATCCAAAGCTCCACAGAAATCTCCAGCGAAGATGAAGAAATTAGATCCATTACTCCTTGTTTTTGTCTCCTTAGAAGGGTCCTTTGTATCCGATCTTTTGTCATTCATTCTGGTGCTATATTGAAAGCTTTTTCTTTTTTATTTTCTTTTTCCAAAACTGAAGTATCTCATTTTACTCATATGGAATACCTGTCTGTGGATGCTGACTCCTTATCTTGCTCTAAATCAATTTCTAAGTGTCAACTGATCAAAGTAAACTACATAGACTTCAAGATTCACTATGAGTTGCTTTTGGTGAATGGAACTTGGAAGAGACTTTGGACTAGCAAATCAAGCCTAGGAAGAAACCAACAAACAAGCTCCAGTATCGCAATCTCAGATGTTGCCATGAAATTACTATCCTGATAGCATGGTCCTCCTATACTGTCTTGTATTCACATAAGACTAAGCAGAAAAGGATCGCTTTATGATGATGGTACCACTCATCTTTGGTCCACTGCACCATTTGTTGCTTAACATTTACAACACGGTAACTTGCCGCTAAATGTTCTTTTCTTATATTTTCCTGTGTTACTGAGTAAATCCTTACAAAAATTCTTCATATGACTGCCCTATGATATCATCTTTCCTTAAACTTCGTACTAAAGATGTAATGTGCATGATTTTGAAATTATGTGCAGAGTATCATCTCAATTAAGCCCTGCGGTCCAGGATATTGGCTACTCTCGTCCGTTCAGATTCCACTAGCTGTGGCCTTTACTTGCTGGATTCTTTTCAGGAAAGAAAGCATCCAACATCAAGTTTCAAGCCAGCAGGTAGTTGTCTATATATAGAAAAAGGGCTAGTGAGAACTGTAAAAGTTATTGTAATAAATTAGCTCAATCGCTTCAAGCTCATTGAGATGTGGTTCTCTCTTAAAGGACATTGATGACCAGAACAGACGGGGACAAGCCAACAGGCTTATTTTTCCAGTAATGGCACTGTTAGCTGGACTTCTGGGCGGAATTTTCGGAATAGGCGGTGGAATGCTTATAAGCCCACTCCTCCTGCAAGTGGGAATTGCCCCTGAGGTAACTTCTTGGTCAAAATATCTTTTGTGACTCTTACCTGTTCCTTGCACGAGCTGGGAGAAATTATCTGGTGAAGTCACTTTAATGTTTAGCATCATAGACAAAGCCACACGTAGAAAACTGTGAGGTCCCTATCCTATATTATGGCTCCCGCCCACTTCAGATCATACCATTTCCGGAAGGCCGAGCCCAATTAATATTTTGTTAGCCATGACCTGCACTTCACCTTGCAGGTTACAGCAGCGACTTGCTCGTTCATGGTTTTCTTCTCGTCCACAATGTCGGCTCTCCAGCATATCCTATTGGGGATGGAGCACACACAGATCGCCCTGACATTTTCCTTTATCTGCTTTGTTGCTTCCCTTCTGGGAATAATCGTGGTTCAGAGGGCCATAAGAGAATATGGGAGGGCATCGCTCATTGTGTTCTCTGTCAGCATTGTGATGGCTTTGAGTACGGTTCTGATCACTGGTTTCGGAGCTGCTGAGGTCTGGAACGACTACAATTCAGGCAAGTCTATGGGATTCAAACCTCCCTGTTGACGACTCCGGCGCATGGAATTTTCCCCAAGTGCATGCGATGTAAAAGGCAGAAACAACTTGTTTTTCTTCAAGAACAGGGAGAGTTAGGCATAAACTCAGCAAATTCACTTTTTGGCCCATCCCACTTGTGGGATGAGGCCAACATGTTTGTACATATCTCTTTCCTATAGATTAGTTTTATGATATCGTGTATGTTTCTAGTGTAAAGATGGGTGTGGAAGGGCCGTGCATGGAGATTTCTTGACCTGGAAAGATGATCCTTTGTGAAATCTGGTACTAGTATGATAATCTTTGCCATGAGATGGACTCTGGAATATTAAGCACAGTCGAGCATTCATGCAAAACCATGAAATCTGGTAATAGTATGATAATCTTCCAAAATTGAACTTGACTTTTTTCACTCAATTCAGACAGACTACCATTATATGAGATGATGACTTTTATCTTGCTCCAAGTCAAATTTAAAGTCACAACTGATGGAGGTGAACTTAATTGCATGGCCTGCAATATTCCATTTGTGTTGGTTTCATTGAATGCGACTTGGAATATTCTTTGTGCTAGCAAACCAAACCTAGGAAGGAACTGATGAATAAGCTCAAGGTTCGCAATCTCGAATTTATCCATGAAATCACTATATTGAACCCATGGGACGCCTTTCTTGTCTCGTGTTCATGTTACACTTGCCGGAGCAGCTTATGATCATGATGATGATACCATTCATCTTAGGTCCGCTACACCATTTCTTGCTTAAAATTCACATTGCACTATCGTCCTGCTAGAATTTCGTTTTTTCCCCTCTCTCTCTCTCTCTCCTTTTTTTATTTTTTTTATTTTTTGTGGGTTGGTCCAACTTCTTACAACATACTAGTGTGCAAGTTTTTCAAAATTATGTGCAGAGTATTATCCCAGTTGAGCCCTGTGCTCTACAATATTGGATGCTCCCATCCCTTCAGATTCCACTAGCTGTGGCCTTTACCTCGTGGACTCTATCAGGAAAGAAAGCATTCAACATCAGGTTTCGAGCCAGCAGGTGTTTGGTTATGTACTGGCAAAGATTAATGAGAACCGTAAAAGTTAATGTAATAGATTATCTTAACTTGAATGAACTAGACGCTCATTAAGATTGGGAATTTCTTTTCTTAAGGATATCGATGCTCCTAACAGAGACGGACCAACCAGCATACTTATTTTTCCAGTAATGGCCCTGTTAGCTGGACTTCTGGGCGGAATTTTCGGAATAGGCAGTGGAATGCTTATAAGCCACTCCTCCTGCAAGTGGGAATCGCAACTGAGGTAACTTTACTTGGTCACATATTATTTCCGACTCTTACCTTTTCATCGCTTGAGCTGGGAGAGCTTATGAGGTAAAGTTAATGTAATGTCTGGCATCATAGACAAAGCGAATTGTAGAAAACCAGCCAGGTCCATGTCTTGTATTATGGGTACCGGATGACGGATCATACTGTTTCTGAAAGTCCGAATCTGTGAGGCTGAGCCTACTTTAATTTCTGTTTGCCATAGCCTGTGGATCGTCTTGCAGGTTACAGCAGCAACTTGCTCGTTCATGGTTTTCTCCTTGTCCACGATGTCAGCGCTCCAGCATTTCCTACTAGGTGTGGAGCACACAGAGATCGCCCTGATATTTTCCTTTATCTGCTTCGCCGTGTCACTTCGGGGAGTAATCGCAGTTCAGAAGGCCATAAGATTATATGGGAGGGACTCGCTCATCATGTTCTCTGCGAGCATTGTGAAGGCTTTGATCACCGTTCTCATCACAGGGTCCAGAGTCGTTGAGATCTGCAATGAGTATGTTTCAGGTAAGTATATGGGATTCAAACCTTCTTGTAGCCAACACTATTTTTGCGCATGGAAACTTCATTACGCGCGCTGTACAAGTAAGAAGCAGCTCGTTTCTCTTCAACTAACACGGGAGAAGGAGAGTTGGGCGTACTGGCGGTGAACCCGCCTATTGTTCAATCCCATTCGTGAGATAAGGCCAACGTACTCGACCATGTCTCCCTACTAGAGATTGGCTCAACAGACTAGTTTTACGATGTCTATTTCCTTACGTAATCGCAGGAGCAGAAGTGTGGCACACGGGGATTTGTTGACCTGGAGAGATGATCCTTTGTAAAACCTTGTAAGACAAGTATGACAATCCTTGACATGTTCTATGACGTATCATACCGCTCAACATTAGAATATATGTCACTCAACATCAGATATCGATGATGCCTTGACAGGAATCAAACTGTACAGGGAATCATTTGATTCAGTCATCTATTCTTCGACTTGCTTAGTTGAAATTTTTACTTTGGAGACTAACTAATCACATAGCATCCCCAGGTATTTTGATGTTTAATTATGTGATTCAAGAGTAGCACCCGATTTCAGAAATCCATGGAGGTCCATTGTTAAGGAGATTCAAGGAGTGCACAAAAGACGGACAGTTTAGTTCCCTCATGACAAAAGACAGACATTGTGACATACGGAGAGTAGAATCTCTGTACAGTATGCAACTGAAAGTTCGATACACTGTGAAGATTGATGCATGACATTCTCCAGAAAATATCAGTAAATATGCAGCTTCACCATTCAAGTGGCTGTATCATCCATTTAATAAGTACCCTGTTCCGTAATATTTATGTGAATTAACAATGGATGAAACCCTTTGATATTGACAATTTATCAAAAGATGATATTCTAAAAACCCAAACAGAAGGATGAAGCTCCAAAAACAAAGGTAAAAGATCACTGAACTTGTGGCAACCCACCATGACACTTACCAGATCAATATGCCACAAATCGAATTTACAAACAACATGCTTGCAAATACCAACGCCATGACAGACTGAGGCCACAAAACTTGCAAAGACCACAATGTACAGTCTCAGCCCTGCCTGGGCAAGAAGCTGTTACTAGGCAACACTTGCACGAAACGACTGCACAAAACCATCTATCCTCTTCCTTATTTCTTCAGGATTTGCACCCACCAGCTTGTCAACCGGAGTTTTATCCTTTATCAGTATAAAGGTTGGCATGGCTTTTACCTCCATTCTAGTCGCTACCTCCTACAAAAAGCAAACCTCGAGAATGATGTTTCCCTACGGGCAAGGCTAGGGATAAACATATTTGTTAGCCAGGGGAAAAAGTGAGATGATCTTTTGCAAGCACATCATTGCAGACTTATCATGCCTAATAATTTTCATCTGCTCATCAATGGAATATTAAGACCGCAAGCTTTGCAACACAAAAATACTCTTATAAAAACAAAAATACACATCAAAAACTTAGAGTGCCACAAAACCATGAAACCATCCCGGACAGCAGACAATCTAAATCATAAAAGGGAAAGGATAATCACGCCGGTGAGAAATTTCAGCAACTATGCATCCTGGAGTTGGAAGTTTCACTTGCTATTTCCAAAGAATTTGAAACAGTTCCACCGCAGATCAAGAATGAACTACCAGGTATGTAGTTGTTTTACTACTAAAGCAAACACCCAGGAGACAAACGCCAAAGCAGATTTAAACTCGCACTATACAGCAGATAACTATCGAATGGAATCGAACCCTAAAACGTCAGAGAAATCGCATGTTGCTTCGATGAAAATCATATCCTTATGCTATAAACATTTTCAAATCTTGCTCCACATGAAAGAAAATCTCATATATTGCACTTCTTTATAATGTGTATGTTTCCATCTGCCAAAAAGGGATTCCAATTTAATGTAACAAGCTAGCACTCAGATTCTCTCACACAATTACTCTGAGAAGGAAGGAAATTAACTGTTACCTTAACATCGTCAACATCGACAGTGAGGAACAGAACATCTGGTAACGTCGAGGCCAGCTCCTCAAAGAACGGGTTCATGGCCACCGAAGGCATGCACCAAGAAGCAGTGAAGTGCACCACCACCTGTATCAACACCCGTCACTCAAACCCACATAAAACACATCGACCCACCACACGTCGTCTTTCAAATTCATCGCCCAGAAAAAAAAAAAAAAAGAAAACCAACGTCAAATCGATCAAATTAAACTTATTCCGCTACCCAAAGAACGAAACAGAGACGGGAGCATGTGGAAGACATTTGGAGGCAAAAAAGCTCGGAACTTTGACAACACCCAAGTCGAAATCTTCCTCAATTACGACAGAGAAGATGCAACAGCACGAGAAGAAGCAGAGAAAACAGCATACAGGGCAGGCTTGAGCGGTGGCCTGAGTCAAGTAGGAATCCCACGACTCGGGCGACTCGACTTTCACGACGCGGGACTTGCTCTGATGCTCCTGACCTTCCATTCTTGCCGCCCCGAAGAGATGGTTACTGCCGGTGCTTCCCCTCGGCCTTCTTCTCCTGCCTCCTCCTGAAACTTCAAGAGACCGTATCTTCTTTGAGAAGTCATTTTATTCAAAGCAAGGTTCGTGTCCTTTTTGGTTTACCAGGACAAGGAAGGGGAGGGACCCACTTTTGGATATGCATGGGAAATTGGGAAGTAATTTTTCGACTCCTGGGGGCGCCCACGTTATTGTCCTCTCGAGGCCCATGGCCCACTTCACCTTCTTTGGTGGGCCACATGGCCCACTTGCATGTCGATCCTCAACCTATCTTTGAATAGTGAAGGCTAATGCAACCATTACTCAGATCATGAACGTGATCCGCAAGCTGTCATGCTGTGACTGGGTATCTACAGAGTCACTAAATCAATGGTCAAGCGCTCAGCAGAGGTCCATTGCTTGACTTGACAAAGTGAATTGGACAAACCTAATTATCTTAGCTTCCGGAATCTTTTGATTATGGACCCGATATAATAAACGCGTGAGAATGTCATTCGGTTCTTGACAGGTTCCGTTTGGGCGTATATTTACTCGTGCGTGAAGCCTTGCCTTGGGTATTTCGCAATTGAAATCTATGTCGACGATTTAAGCAGCGTTGCCCCCTGTTACTTGCAAGCAAGGAGAGTTGAAAGTATTTCACATCAATCATGTTGTTTTTATGGATGGTATTCGTATTAGGCAGGAGCAGCCATTGGAATACAATTTCGTTCTACAACTGAAGCTACAGCTGTTCTCCAGTGGCCATCTTTTTGCAGCTGTGATTGTCCTGGCATTGGTCCATCTCTCACTCTATGTATGTATATATCTTAAAACGAGAAACATTCGTTAAATAATAAATGGAGAAGAGTTCCTTGTTTTCCCTCTTCTAAGGCAAGTTTATTATAAGGATTCTGTGTGGATCTCACATGTAAGGTTTACATAATCAACGATCGTGATGGATTCGCTCCGGGTGTACTAAAGTCAAACAAAGCAAAGCCACGTTGCGTATCAGCCAATAGTAGATATAATAAAATAGATTTCATGCTCCATTTATTTCGTAAAAAATGGACAATCTGAAAAATATTTTCATAAAAACAATCGCTCATATCGCTTGAAATAATTAATCAATAATGAATGTTTCATTATCGATAATGATTTTTATGTCTAAATGTTTACATTGGCAATTAACATTTTCTTCTCATTAGTTCATTCATTTGTAAGCAACACAAAAAAAATCTATTACATTATTCAATTACAGCGAAATAAACGCATCCTTATTAAACGTGTGCACTAGGTAATGTGCCAGATTTTTAATAGGCATTGACTATCATATAATTTTTTTAAAGGCCCATTGATAATTGATCATATAATATACCAAACGTGATGTGTTAAGTTCTCTAAACGGACGGATTTTTAAATATTTGTAAAGCAACTGTTTTTATGCTTTGAAATCTTTTTAAATCACTTGAAAGGAGCATCTTGACGAAGGCTGAGCAGACCCCCATAGAGTACCTAGGAAATCAAATTCACTCTAGATTGCAATTAGGGGTAAGCATGGTCCGGATTGGTTGGTCCGATACTCAACCTTAGGACCAACTCCAATAATGTTAGTTCTCAATTTTTTGGATTGTGGACCGACCCGTCAAGCTTGAGATCGAGGACCGGACTGGGGTTAACCTGGGACCGCTAAATTAATTTCCTATAGTCATTTATTGCATTTTTCAAAAAGTCGAACATACTATTATAAATTTTATATTCATCCATAATGTGATATTAAGTAACCAAACTGTGATATAAGATAATAATACAAATCTTCATTTGGTAGAACTACAAACCACAAAAAAGAACGCTTGGGCTTCTCTCTTGTGTTTTGGCAAGAAAGAAAGTAAACTTATACATACTATGTATATGTCAAATTGGTCAGAATCAAGGACAAATCCATATAGTATTAGGTTAGAAATTTTAGGATCGATAACTGATCCATTCACCTTAGAAACTCAACTAGGACCGGTTGGGTAAGGCCGGTCTAGGGTGATTATTGCTCACCCCTAATTGCAGATGTACCATAATATAGTTTTCATTTCTCTTATCTTACAAGATGACGATGATGACGGTGGCAGCAAAAAGCATTGGGCAGAGACCCAAGTGCATTGGGCCAGGCCCGTCAGTCAATTGGCCTGATTCTGCTTAAAATCAGATAGCCCAATTAATTCTTTGTTGAAGCCGAGCTGACCCAGCTCCAAGTTTGGTTTACTCAAGAGAAAGGTGGAAAGAACAAAAGATGGGTCTCGTTTCTTGTTTGTCAATGGCTCAGTACCGAGTCATCTTCATCATATCTTCATTCTTTGAGCTGCTGCTAATCGAGCATGATCAACCTTCTTGTTGATGCTTAAGGTGGGTTTGCACACTTGCTGTCTTCTAGAAAAGTCTTAAAAACTTGCAGGTAGACAGGATGGATGCCTGTTCTTTCTTTTCCTGGCCAGGAGCATTAGCAGGACGCCAAAGGTGAGATAGTTCAAAAATTATAACATTAAGCTTTTGTGGCCCTGCAGTTTCCCAATTCAATTCTCTGCTTGATGTGAACTTGCAGTTATTCTTGGTTCCTCTGCTTTGGATTTGATCTTACAGGAACTTTGCACCAAAAATAATTTCTGATTCAGACCCAGTAACCCGATTTCATTTATGAGTAGATATCTCCTGAAGAAAAGATAATTCAAGAAAATCATATGGCAGGTGAAGAACATGGAGAGAGACTGTTGATGGTGAAACAATCGTTATAAGAACTCAGGAAAGCAAAATTCCCAGTTGTAACTGTTTGATGTCGGATCCAAAATCATTCCAAGCCCACGTGTCAAAATACAAGCAGCCCATTGTCCCAACCCAATCCTACCTGTCAAATTGAAATGCCCTCATAATCCACGTGGCAGCGGGGGAGTGGTCAGGACCATATCCAAGTTATCCAAGCAGGAAAATGGCAGATAAGGTGGTGTCCCAGATCACTTCACACCACATAACCTCGTGGCCTATTCACGAAACTTCATCCAACTCACAGAAATATATTTCCTCATTTGACCCTCTTCAATCAAAACTTGCTGAGCAACAGCACTTGAGAATTGACATTGAAGGCGAATATGGCCCAAGCTATGGCTTCAATGGCTGGCTTACGTGGCTCCTCTCAGGCGGTGCTAGAAGGCAGCCTCCAGCTTAGCGGCTCAACCCGCCTGAGCGTTGGTGGTGGAAACCGTGTTGGCTTGGCCAGACCTGGCTTCAGCATTAGAGCTCAACAAGGCTCGACCGAGGCCGAGACTAGCCGGAGGGCAGCTCTCGGTCTGGTTGCTACCGCTTTGGCTTCCGGTTCTTTCGTCCAAGCAGTGTTGGCTGAAGCCAAGTCGATCAAGGTAGGCGGGCCTCCCCCGCCATCCGGCGGACTGCGTAAGTCCCCTGCCTTTTTCTCTCGGTGTTCGTATGCGAGCATTGCTGATAAATCTTAATCGAGACCTAGACAAAAATGTTGCATGGCGCTGCAGATTTTTCCCTTACAATTACTTCTCTGGTGAAAAGGACTGCAACCAGTGTTGACAGACAAAATAACAGCTACCTAGATATGCACTGTTCACATACCCGGTTGTTTTTGGAGACTAATGCCAACTTGATTATGTGATTATCCTATTGCTGTAACTTCTTGTGCAATTAGGTCTAGAGATGTATCTGATATGGATATTTGGCATACTGCGATTAGGTCTAGATATGTGTCTGATATGGATATTTGGCATACTTCTTTGAAGCATTGAGTTCCTACTTGATGAAACTGTTGCTTTTAGAGATATCCCTAATTTTAGGCCAAAATTCAACAAATTGAAATCCAACTAGGCTCTATCCATGTTCGTTACACCACATCTACCCGGTATTAGAATAGTGACTCAATTAGTTCTCGTGTTCTTGCATTGTTCAATGAGATTTCATCTTCTCGTTTACCTTGAGGACAACAATATGCAAATATAAGGAAGAAATGCAGTATTCAAAGTTGTGGCTTAATGAATAACGGCAGTGAAATCCCTACTCTTTATGTAGCTGGAACCCTGAACTCTGATGAGCCAAGAGATCTCAAGCTTCCATTGAAGGACAGATTCTTCCTTCAGCCATTGACTCCGTCACAGGCAGCAGCCAGGGCAAAGGAATCAGCCAAGGAAATTGTTAACGTGAAGTCATTCATAGACAAGAAGGCATGGCCGTACGTCCAGAATGATCTCCGGCTCAGGGCCGAGTACCTCCGCTTCGACCTCAACACTGTCATTGCCGCAAAACCCAAGGATGAGAAGAAGTCACTCAAGGAACTCACTGGCAAGCTCTTCCAGACCATCAGCAATGTGAGTAGACAGAAAAAAAAAATGTCGAAGCATGTCTTGCTCTTTCGATTTGCCTATGAAAATATCTGACTGATGCGATTTTCCTGTTGTGTGCTTTTTGAGCAGTTGGACCATGCGGCGAAGATCAAGAGCACCCCAGAAGCAGAGAAATACTATGCTGAGACTGTATCTACCCTTAATGATGTTCTTGCCAAGCTTGGCTAATGCAAGTCTGTGTATTTGTCACACTGTAAGACCCTTTGTTAAGGCTATTTGAAGGGATCTCTTTTCCTATCTGGATAGTACTCTGCTTTCTTCTACTGCAATGTTGCTACGGTTTCTTCGTCTCAACCATGAATTTGAGAACACTGTACTTCTTGCTCAGAGAGAGAGAGGAAGGGAGAGAGTTGTACTAGGGAGACCAGCTTTCACTTGGAAAGCATTTCATATCAACATGGGGAACAAGCCCATTCATTCAAAATTAACATAGCATCATGCTGAAACTTAAATCCGGTCAACTCTTTTTGTGCAACCAATTCATAGACTATCCCAAGGCGCATGATTAGAAAGCATCCCGATGCGATCCTTTTCAAGCAGTGAGGATTGTGGCATTGCCGTAGCACCCATGGTTGAACGTGAAGCAGCAGGAAACGCGCATATTCATGAGCCAAAATTTAACAATTTGCATTATGTCGTGCCTTCAGCGAGTTATCTTAGGTGTCTTATCACTGTATTCACTATGAATCTTTACATTCTAAGACCGAACTATGAATCTTTACATTCTCAGCCCGAAGATGTCTCGCTATATCCAGTTCTAATAAGAATCACCAATCCGCAATAGGTCTTGTCCTAATTGGCTTTTCATTTGCCTGGAGTTGCTCCAACCAGTGAACCGTCAAGAGCCAAACTAGTGACAAGCGCACACCTCACTTATGATCGTCATCAATTCTTTGGCCAACAAGCACGCATAGAACAACACTGATTTGCCCGTTTCTTCTGCTTTTACACCAGCGGGTGTACCTTCATGTTGACCATCAAGATTCTGAATCAGCGTTCAACCTGATTGGCTCTGCGGTCCTTCACAACCTCTTTCTCTGCCGATACAAGTTTGGCATACTTGTCTGCTGACCTGATTTTTCCAGTCACGGCCATGGCAGACATTGTGGTCAGTTGCATAAGCAAGAGGCATGCCATGTAATCGGGCAACATCTTGCTGAACATCATGTCACCATCCTTAATATGTGATTGTTCGTCCATGTTATAGCAGATCTGTGTAGCAACGTGCCGCACTAGAAGGCTCTGATCATACTTTACATCCTCGACATTTCTCTGCTAGCAATGTGCCACAGTTCCGCAGTCCATACACAGGTAACATGGATGAACAAAAGACAGCATCTTCAAAACGTCCCGTCGCACCCCTCTAAGCACTCGTGTATTGCAGTTTCTCTATTTCAATTATCATGTTGCATGATATGTTCTGCTATAAAATCTGTAAAACTGGTCTGAATGATGTTTTGTATCGCATGCTAAACTTTCTGAGGTATCTCTTCCAGGAATATGAGAAAAATGGAGGCAACAATTACTTTCACAAAGAAGTAATCTTGTTGAATGCATTGCTTGATGCCCGAAGCCACTGTTTGAAGAAAGTGTGAGATGATTTTCAGCGTCGACCATTTTGATGGGACGGTGGATGCAATCACTGCTTATCCATGCAATCTCTGATGAGTTGAATTCGCAACTAAAAGGGAATTCGAAACTAGAGAGTCCCACTCATTTTCTATTTCAATTCAATTAAACTCCAAAAGAATAGCGGTTAAAAGACAATACGCTTTAGGTTGCTCGAGGGCTAGTTGATTGATAGCACCTGAATAATTCCTTTGTCTTGTATTGCGATTGTAAAAATCTGACGTTTCTACTTTGATATAACAAGTTCTAGATTATGTCAACAAGCATTACATTGTTAATATATAAATGGTTTAGCATGCTGCTCCATATTGGAGATGCTTGATTCCGTGGGAGGTTCTTTGTGGAAACTAAGAATTTTATACAATGTAGCTAAGTATATGACTGAACTTCGCAATTCCGTACCAAATAACATATGTCGTGATGAGCATTAACTTTAATATCTCCTTATGTGACAACTAATCATAGCTCCAACAAAGAATGACATAACTAACTTGAACAAGCGTAGAAAACAGAATGGTGATAACTTCGATTTCAGATACCAAAAAGTGCAATCTGTGCTGAAAAGAACAAGTGGTCACAGAGATATGAACCAAGTCAAGGATGACTCTAATGAGGTATACGCTCAAGCAAGGAGAGATCAACAGACATTTAGAACCTGGAACAAGAAGGATAATGCGGCTCGCACTGATTTGATAAGCTGTATGCAAGTTGATACCATAGGAGAGTCTGGATGTTTCCCTACTGCTCGTTAAATGCAGTTTGCATTGAAAGGGAGGTAAATCTCGATAGAAATTAAGCAATCTCCATAGAGCAACCAGCAGCATCTTTTTTTTAGATCCTGAGATTAAAGAAATCTTCACACTCATACTAACAGGTGTTAACAAGGATTTGTGTCCTTGTTGCACTATGGGCTTTCCTCAAGCTAATCAACTACGAATCTAGCAGTAGCAAAGCAGCCTCAACCTCAATTAAGCAACCAGCATTTGTTTCAAGTTCTGAGATTAAAGACATCTTACAACTCATACTAACAGAAATTAACAAGGTTTTGTGTACCCGTTGCACTATATGTCCTTGCTTTTCTCATTCTAATCAACTGTGAATCTAGCAGTGGTCAAATGCACTTACATCTTTAAACGATAAGAATAAAATAGGACTATGATGTTAAGACATCCCCATGCTTCTTCCATGCCCAAGGTGTTTTCTGATAGAACAACACGATAGAAATGTTTGCCATTGAAAATAATAAACGCAACAAACCACCCTGATCTACCAGAGACGAAGTAATGCATCAGCAACATAACTTGCTTCAGAAGCCAGCACAAGCAACCATGACATCAGTGTCTATAGAAAGGACGACGACATAGCAGGCACTGGCAACAAACCAAAGCATTTAGAGAAAGCATCACAGGTAAGATGACATGCAAAAATCCAAGGTACACATACATGTAACTTACAAAATGACTAAGAAAGAGTAACTCGATGACCCCTAAACCAAAGTAAACAAAATATATCAGCTACCCATTTTTTGCACGCTATAATCCATCAAAAACTACCGGCACCCCAATCCTACTTTCCAGTAGCCCGCTCATAAGCCTCCAAAACAAGATCGGTTTGATCTCTAATCAATGTGGCTCTCTCCGCCAATACTCGCATTTCAGTCAACTGCAGTTTCCTCCATCTCTCCTTCAACTCCTCCTTCCTCGACTCATCCACCATCTCCCACCCTTTCTTCAAAAAGTCCTGATCCAAGCCAATCCCAGATATTTTCAACATTTCATCACAGGACAACATGCTCACCGTATCACCATGCTCAGACGGCATAAGTTCACCATTCTCCTTAGGCCTCTCCAGTGATGTCTCCGACTTTGGCTTGGGCATGGTGACGACCTTGCCAGTGGCAGCAGTCTTACTCCTCTTAGCAGTACCATTGGCTTTCGACATTGGTGTCTGTTCGCCGCTTCCACCCGCATCGCCGTTCTTATTAGCACCCCAAATTTTCTTAGACAATTCGAAAACTTTCTGCTCGTGGGGCTTCGAGAAAGCCCTATCCTCACCGTCCTTCCCCTTCCCTTCATTGGTATTGTACTTTTTCTTCAGAACCCGGATCTTGTTTGCCAACTGACTATCTGTAAACTCTTGCCCGAGCAATTTCTTAACGTAATGATGAAATGCGCCAATATTGGCAAAAGGGTCCATCCCTTTCTTCTCTCGAAAATCAATCATGCCCTGCAACAGCGCTATCTCGGCATTGTCGCCCCATATCCTCTGGAACACGGGCTTCTTTGACTCCTCCCCAGACTTCTGCAGGGACCCATCCTCGGGAACGTCCTTCTTCTTCCCTCTCTTCGTGTCCTTGGGTTCCTTCGAGCCCTCCAGTTCGACCTTCCGCTTCGCCGAGGGCTGCTTCGAGGAGGAGGAAGGCTCCGGTCTCTGCTTCTTCGCGGGCGGGGTCTCAATTTTCTCCATGGGCTTCGAAGCTATGGGCTTGACGGTGTAGCGGCGGGACTCGGACTCGGACTCCGCCTCGGACTCGGATTCCGACTCGGACTCGGTCGATGAAGACCCTCCCTGAGATTTTTGCTGCTGCTGCTGCTGCGGCGGCGGCGGCGGCGGAGAAGAGGGCTTTGGCTGTGACGGTTTTTCCTGTCTCCCCTTGTCGTCCTCTTCGTCGGATTCAGACTTGGACTCCGACTCGCCAGATTCTCGCCCTTCTTCTTTCTCCTCCTCTGTTTCTTCGTCATCAGAGGCCCCGGACGACTCCCCCTCCTCGGAGGAGGAAGCAGGCGGCGGATCCTCCGACGGAAGTGAACGTTTCGGAGCCATGAGCGACGGAGAGAAGAGACAGCTCAAGGGTTTAGCGTTCCGCCGATTCGAGAGAGACGAAGGAGGCGATGATGAGGAACTCGGAGACGGTGCTTATATATATGCAAGTACTGGGCAGAAAGGGCCAAATAACAAGAAAAAAAGAAAAAAAATGCTTTTCTCTCTCTCTTTTTTTTTTTCTTTCAACAAATTAGTATCTTATTCGATTAAAAAAAAGGACAAGTGCATTAGAATATTAGAATTTATCAAAAGGATATAATTGAACTTTAAAATATTCTATTAAGCCACAGTACTCGTTACGAAAGTGAAATTAATCCTTCATTCTTTCCAGAGAATACCCAAAAGTTTGTTTAATTGGTTCAATGCAACACTTCCTCTGATTTTATTTTTTTGATAAATTTTAGAATACAATTGTATTTTTTTTAGAATTTAATTGCATTTAGATGATACCAGATTTAAAATCTGACTGTACTTTTTAAAGATTAAGAAACTCAATAGCCCTCTATTATTGCCCTCATAAATGACTTTCTAGTTTTCAAGGTGTGGTGGAGAAGCAATTTAATTTTGAGATCATATGAAGGAGTTGTGGAGTGTTTTTTTTTTCTGAAAAATAAATGAAAGTGAAATTATTTTTGATATTCTTGAATCTCATAGGGCCTTGTATTATTTGGTTAGTGCCTTTACCCCAAATTTACAAAACCCTTACTTATAAGTCTTTTTCACAGCAAGCTGATGACTAACTATAAATTTTAGCCGATCTATATGCAAATTCATAATAGCGTCACCTATTTTATGTAATTAATCTAATCAATGAGACATATTAATAATATTTCGAAATAATGAAATCGGACGGTGGTTTATTGGTTTCTCGTCATTAATAAAAATATAATTTTCTTCTGAATAATTAATGTTATTTTCACTAATTTCATGCTAGAGTTTGAGCGCGCGCACCTTGTCTTGTTCAAGTTGAGAGTTCTCTAAGGACAGTAGTTACCCGTTTTTTTATTTTTAGCGGCACGTGTGAAGTGTTCGAGTTTTGATGTGTGATGAAACGAAACGACTCGCCGTATTGGAGCCGGGCGAGCCGAGCATGCATGGGCCGCGCGCCACGTGGCGGGGAAATGCTGTTTCCAAGAGCTGCGAACGTTGACGATGCATTTCTAGAATCACCTCCCGACTTCTTCCTCTCGTCTTTCCCGAGTCGAAGAGAGCTGGGATCTGAAGCGCACGGCCGTACGCGGAGAGTCGGAGGACGGAGGAAGAATGTCGGCTTACCGATGGAAGAGCTTCGAGGAGGACGAGGACCGCCCCGAGAAGCCGCGGCGGTACGGCGTGACGGAGATCAGGGGCCCTCACTACTCCATCTTCAACCAGAACCTCCTCCAGGTATAGATGTTCGTTTGTTTTCGATCCGAGTTGAGTCGGTTTTGTGCATGGCGCGGGGGTGATGGGGCGTGCGCGGTCGCTGCGATGGTAATCCGGGAAACTCTGCAAATCCGTCGTGGGTTCGTGATGATTCGGACCAAGAGCGTCTAGACAGTGCGAATGAGCGCATCAGCGTCTGCATGAGTGGAACTTATTTTTGCTTAGGAACGGTTGAGACATGATCTGAGGTTGAGTGTTGAGAAGATCTGTAGGGGTCGACACGCGCTGCCGGTTAGTTCTAGAAGTTGTTATTAGTTGGATTCTCATTCATGGAGGTAGAGTTTCGCTGCAGTGGGAGCGGATTAGCGTGCCTAATTTGGTTCGATTGAGCAGCACAAGAGAGAAGGAACACGCTTTCCCTGTGCCGAAGTGACTTAACTCCTGCTGCAAGATCGGGGAGTAGTCTTTTGGCAGAGGGAGGATTGTGTTGGCCAAATAAGAAAGAAATTGGCGATACCTTGACTGCGCAGAGCAATCTGCATTTATTCTTCAATAAAAGCACCTCATTGTCGGATATTTTTTATTGTATCAGAATATGCGGTCGAGCTAATCTATGAATTGTGGAGTAACTTCACTGCTCGTCTTTCCTGTTAATAAGTAATGTGTCATGCAATGCAGGACATTTTTGAGTCGATGGGGCCATTTGTTGATGGATTGAAGTTCTCTGGGGGTTCACACAGCCTAATGCCCAAGTCCTTTATCAAAGAGATTACTGATATAGCTCATGAGCATAACGTGTATGTGAGCACTGGGGATTGGGCTGAGCATTTGCTGCGCCAGGGTCCGTCAGCTTTCAAAGATTACGTTCAGGTGAGATGCATGGGAGAGATCCTTTCCTCATTTTTCCTTTTCCTTCATGAGGTTTTATATTCATTACTGATGCAGTTCGCTGTTCATGGATATTAATCAGGAGTGTAAGCAGTTGGGATTTGATACGGTTGAGCTAAATGTTGGGACTCTGGAAATTCCAGAGGACGCTCTTCTGAGATTCGTGCGAACTGTTAAGAGTGGTGGTCTTAGAGCCAAGCCACAGTTTGCAGTGAAGTTTAACAAATCTGACATCCCTAAAGCTGGCGACAGAGCTTTTGGGGCATATGTAGTTCCGGAACCTCGAAGTTCTGGTAAGGAGCAACTTATTAGAATCTACACGGTTTATCTATGGTGTATGATGAGAAACCTCATAACAGGGACATGTAGATGCACATTTTCTTATGTAAATGCTGAAGCATACTGGTGATTATAGTTGTGAAATAAGCAACCAATGATGATCACTGGAATAATATGGAGATGATGTGAAGTCCTGTCTCAGTATTCTTGCTAATGTCTTGATGAAATTAACATCTTAACTGGATGGTCGTACTTGTGAAAACTAACTTTGACAGCCATATGTCTCACATTTTTTATGCCTAGCGGTTTCATGTAATGAAAATCCTTTGCGATGGTAACAACATGTATCTTTAATATCATGGGAGAACTTTAGCTGAGTTTGGTAGTCTTTGCAAGTTGGTTGATTAGTTGCTGCTTCTTGTTTGATATGTTTGACTGTGGGTTTCATGGGTTTAAACTCATTTTTTTTGCCTAAACTTAGTACCCATTAATATGAGCTCTAGAACTTCAAATTACGTGTTACATGTATTGTTCTTTTCTGAATCAGCATTTGAATCCATTTGTCTGGTTATTCCCCCATTATTTGTCCTGTAATAGATGGCCCAAGTATGCTTCACCTAATGATGTGAACTTTTATTAAGTTTCAGGGGAAGGTTTGATAGTCTGCACACACTACTGAAATCATTGTTAAAGTACTTCTTTAAATTTTCTATTGTTTGTTGAGAAGTGACACTTTGTTTGGATGCTGAATAAGATTTTCACATCTGCTTGCTTTTGTGGGTTCTGCCTCTGTAGAATTCATCGAGGATGTTGATCTCTTGATCAGAAGGGCAGAGAGATGCTTGGAAGCTGGGGCAGACATGATAATGATAGATCCTGATGATGTCTGCAATGCTGATGCTGTCCGAGCAGACATTATCGCGAAGATTATAGGACGTCTAGGTCTTGAGAAAACCATGTTTGAAGCATCGAATGCTAGAACCTCAGAGTGGTTCGTCCAACGCTATGGACCCAGGGTATGTACCTTCCGGAATGCAAACTGTGCTTCCAGATCGCTTTCATTTCTTTGATGATCACTGTGTTTTTTACATGCAATATTTTCAGGTTAATCTTTTTGTTGATCACTCTCAAGTCATGGATTTGGAGTGTCTCAGAGGACGCAAGCTGGGTAAAAACCATTCATCAGTTCTTGGATCCTCCTACTTTCTATTCTGAATAGGAGATTGTAATGATATGTGTACCTTGTTGGAGACTTTCTTTATGGACGGTATTCTGCTGGTCTGTGCATTGTACCATTAGCTGTGACGCAACAAATATGATCAGAGTGTAATATATTGCTCTTTCATCTTCTCGTATTTACTGGGGTTATGGCTGGGTTCTTTGTTTTTGGATTGTCAATACTGTTTATACAATGTGGTCGGATTTGTTATATCTTTTGTGGTAAATTGTCAATTCGCAGCGCTTAAATTTCGTCCCTCTTGAAATCTCATGGCTACCTGAAACCACATCTTTTGTAATGGGAAATTAGTGAAGGGGGAGCAAGTGAAGGATGTGGGAAACAACTTTCTCAAAATCGCTTGTCCATCCTGTGATCTGTGAACATGGTGCCTTGTTTCCTACATAAGTTGTCCTACATGTGTCTAAGAACTAACATTCACGGCTCCGCTATGTTTGGCAATCGGAAGTGCAAAAGTAGTTGGTAAGTTTGTCCATCGATATGGAAGAAGGAAAGCATAATTTTATAGATCACCCGGGGCCATCAGAGACGATGTCGGTCGCTAAGTCTCTCTTCAGCTGTAAGTAAACCGGCCCTGATCTATTTTAATGGGGTTTTCCATTGTACGAAGGGCGGTCATTCCCAGAATTCCAAAGTCAAATGAAGTCAAGTGAAGGAGCTGATAGTCGTACCTTTCATGAAATATCATAAGCGCTATCCACGAGAAAGAATACAAATTACTGGCTGCCTTAGTGCTAGAAGAACAATTGGGTTGGGACAATGTCTAGCAGTTTACATTGATCCAGCAACCCTGATCATCCGAAAAAGTATCTTCTCCTTTAATGAACGGCTGCTTTCTTGAGTACAATGATTAGGCGGACCGTGCTATCGTGTCGTGCATGCAGGAATGTATCGTTGCTGATGAAGTAGAAGAAGAACTTGACAATCCCCACGAAGAAGAAGTGGAGGAATGTGGCACGTGCTCTATCTTATTCTTGATGGCATCAGAAGTCAGATCAATTACTCTCAACTGCTGATTGAGCTGGGCCTGGTTTCTTATGCTCTACTCCTCTTGCTATTTCGATAATATCTCTGAATCACTACAATCCTTAGAATTACTTATCAACGAACAAAGTTGGCCCTAGTCTGCTCCTGATCAGTGCCGTTGTTCGCGCAGAGACAGGATTCCGCGAGCTTCTGTGTCATGCGTGAAAGAGTCGCATTTCAACTTCGACCGAGTAGATGGACCATGAAAATCAAGTCTTGAGGGCGTTGAAACGTCGAGCGAGCTGACCAAGTTTTCCGGATGAACAGACAATAACATCAATCAATCCGCAAGATACAAACAAAAACGTTTGGCAGATCGACCGGGACTGCAACGATTAAGTAACACAAGAAAACAAAACTCGGCTCCAATGCAGTAATGGCGTAGCCAAGTGATCCTAGGGGACTGTTTTGGCTTCATTAAGGGTCTGTCCGGGAGATGCTGACCAGCAAGTGGTTGTGTAATCCTTCGGGTCTACGCCAGTTGCCACCCCCGGCCCCGGCGTTGATTTAGAATTCCGTCACTTCATCCATCACATGCAGAGGAATATCAAACTCCATCTCGCTCCTCAGAGGGTGTTGGGTCCCAAGTAAGTGAATGATCAGCGATGTATATACACGTCCTACAATCAACTTGATGAGCAACCGGCCGCAATTGAGTTTAGCGTCGTCTGTATTGTCGCGACAAACAAGCGACCGAAACAGGACTCTGGTTCTTTTTTATATTGCTTGGTCGGGGAAATCTGCTCCATGGGGAGGGCGATAAGGGATTCCTTTATGGATCGAGCGATACTAGGGATATTAAATCCATGCTCGAGCCATCCGAACACTCCCATTGTTTTTCAGCCTGTAATTGTCTTTGATAATTACGACAGTGTATAACGCTCGTAACTTATCACGAGATAATTTACCAATCTCGTTAAAGGGATACATTAGATCGGATACACAAACTTATATACCAATAAAAATCTCCCTTTTATATCAGTGATTGGATACAATTTAAGAAACCTCTCCTAGGATATCTGCTCCAATTAGGAAAGCACCCAAACTAAAAAATGTATTTAAAAGGATTTTCTTTACGAACTCAAACTCGACGCGTATTCCCTTCATATATTAATATGAGTTTCTTAGGCAACCATAGTCGTTTCTATTTGAATGTGGCTGCGTATGCATGTCCATCTCTATTGCTAAGCCAACCCTATGGTCGGAGAAGATAATTAGAACGATAATCGATTAGCAAAGTGAATATTTTCACGAGGATTTGGAATTCAAGGGAGTACGCATTGCGCTAAATTCATTTGCAGGATCGATTAAGTTCGGCATCTTCTAATCCGGTTTGGTGATGGACTGTGCGCATACACCGGATCTAGCAAGTTAATCAATTCGATCGGAAGAATGAACAGGCCACTCTCAATTGACACCAAACTTTCCATAATGCACAGTGCCATTTATAATCACAAGCAATCATGACATTTCCGTCCTTAAAGATTTTCTATAACAAGGTACTCGTATCTCTATTGAAGGCTTTCTATATAAAGGACAGACGTCCCTCAATGCTCGCTGGTCCTGACGAAATCAACGCATTAATTTTTCTCGTTGCCCCAGTCATATCTTTGTATTACTTCAACTTGTGCGCCCGGCGATGGCAAGCCAGCACCCTCTCACTCTTCCTTGCTCAACCCTTTCAGTTTTTCAAGATTTGGAACTGAAGTCGTGAAAGAAACACACAAAAGAAGATCAAAAGAGCAAGGAGTGAGGGACCGACAAGATGCCTGCAGTTTGGTTTGCCCTGAAGAGATCACTGGACTGCAAGTCAGATCATCGATCAGGTGTTCAGGAACCAGCGTTGAGAAGCCTCAGCAACATCATTACAAGAAGGCCAAGGTGTGGTTGCTCGAAGTCCATATCGCATCTCAGAGATGTTGTTCACGGAAGCAAGAGGCACGCTCAGAAGCCGCCTAGCTGTAGCCCAAGATCCATTGCCAGTAGTGAGTTCATGAATCCCATAACCCATGAGGTGGTCTTCAATAACTCGAAGTGCGAAATTAAGATCATGGGCGTTGGAGGCAAGGCCGGGGGGAATCACAGCAGGAGCTCTTCCAATTCATCGACTTTCCTTGGGACTCTTCAGCCTGGAACACCAGGTCCTAGAGGCCAGCACATGATCCCAAGCAGTTACAGTTCCCCAAGGTCGATGAGCACTCCATCGAGGAAGATTGGTGGCAATTCAGCCATGTCTGTCCGTTGCAAAAGCGGCGGTTTCCCAAAGTCCACTAGTATCATAGGCCCCGATGCTCATGCGAGATCTTCGGTTCTCATGTGCCACAAGTGCGGGGAGCAATTCAAGAAGTTGGATGCCGTTGAAGCTCATCATCTTTCCAAACATGCTGGTAAAATAACAATTTACCTTGAACCACGTGATCATAGCTGTTTCTGCAGGGCCCTTTCAGTTTCTGGTTCTCCGGTAGATCAATGCATAATTGTTTATTTAATTTTGGAGTCATCTGAACGAACTCTGGATTGAACTTCTGGTTTTCTAGTTGTCTGAGGATGGATAATCAGTGAATGAGAGAATTGGGTGTCAGTGTCAATGTGGTGAGGAGTTTCTTAACCTGAACTGTCAATTTGTTAATGTCATTGCCACTTCTTTTTCCAGTAACTGAACTAAGTGATGGAGATTCATCCAAAAGGATAGTGGAAATAATTTGCCAAACCAGCTGGTTGAAGTCTGAGTACAGCAGTTGTGGACAGATTGAGAGGGTCTTGAAAGTCCACAACATGCAGAAGACGCTCGCCCGGTTTGAAGAATATCGGGAGATGGTCAAGATCAGAGCCAGCAAGTTATCCAAGAAGCACCCCCGCTGTATGGCTGATGGGAACGAGCTCCTAAGATTCCATGGCGCAATCGTGGCTTGCTCGCTCGGCGTCGATTCTTCCGGCCTATGTAATCTCAACAATTGTGGTGTTTGTCGGATTTTGAGACATGGGTTTCCTTCGAAGAAGGAATTGGCCGGTGGTGTAGGGATATTTACTTCTTCCACGAGCGGAAGAGCCTTCGAATCGATTAAATTAGGTGAAGAAGATGAGGGCCTCAGGAAGGCTTTGGTGGTTTGCAGAGTAATTGCTGGAAGAGTCCACAAGCCTCTCGAAAGCATTCATGAAATGGCGAGCCAATCCGGGTTTGACTCGTTGGCCGGGAAAGTGGGTCAGTATTCATGCATCGAAGAACTCTACTTATGGAATCCAAAAGCTCTCTTGCCTTGCTTTGTGGTAATTTGCAAACCCTGAAACGTGGTTGAAGTGGGGGCTCTAAAAGAAAATCCTTCTAGTTTCTGGTCATATATAGAGTTCCGCATCATTTGTTATTCTTCTTCTTATAAACGAAATAATAATATCGATTCCATTCTTATCATGTCCATCGACACTGAACAGTTTCTTCACTTTTGCTGTTCTTCTGTGCTTGAGAAGTTGCCTTCGAATTGCCAGGTGCCGACTATTGTCGAGTATAATCAAAGACTGTTAGATTGAGTCGGTCTTTTACTAGGAGAGTAAAAGGAAGACCGACTGCAAAAGTTTTGTCAGCTTGAACGTTTCGTATAAAAATTATAACATAGAGCTCTCTTACCAATCGTAAATTAATCTACTTAATTGGTTAACGATCTATCCAGAAAGAACCGTCGGGTAATAGGGGGTGTAATGTCCTGAATTGATGCAGAGTTCTGTTTCTTGCATTTGCTGTCGTAGCTTTGGTTGCAGAGGAGCCTTGCTATCCAGTGTGGAGAATGTTGACCTCCTACTTTAGGTGAAGCATTCATTTATATCATCGAAATCTCCTCTCTCTCTCTCTCTCTCTCTCTCTAGCTGTGATGCCTAGCTACTTTCTTTTTGATACACTGAGGAAAGATAAATTAAACTCACATGGCAAAGAACATGCTCGGCAAGTTATGTTGCTGCAGCATCGTCAATGGTTAAGATAGATCGACCTTGCGATCCATTTCGTATGATTGCACGCGAACTTCAATAGATCGTGCTGTGACTTGTGTTTAGCTTCGAAATTAGCGAACTGGCCCTAACTAGAACCGACTTGTCAGTGAGTGTGTACTTAAAAAGAGTTCAACTGGCCATTCAACTTGACGGAAAATGCTGATCACCAAGGACCGTAAGGGAGGGAAAACTCCATGAGGTTGTGAATGCATTTAAGGATGGTGCCTTTCAGCGTCCCTGCTGGGCATGTGCCCTCCATTTCCGCAAATGCTAAAGGATAAGAGGGCAGGGACCATCTTTATTCTGATGTATGAGCTCGCACGGATAAGAGAGAAGCAAGAGCAAATCAAAATTTTAATGGCAACACCCATCTCTCTCTCTCTCTCTCTCTCTCTCTCTCTCTCTCTATTGTGCCAACTGTGAATTCTTTGCCTCACACTCGTGCTGTCATTTTCATGTCATCTGTCTGAGTTTCTATCTCCATGTTTCCCTTTTGAATCCATTACCTTTCAAACAGTGATGAAGAGCTCTTGTTCATTGCATGTATCGTGTCCAAGAAGATGAAGACCTGATGATGGGGCCTTTAGAGAAGGCAAATGTTGGGGAACCATGGATAGTTATCATTTGGATCGTAATACAGCTCAAACTTCCAAGCTCTATAAGAAACTAACGAAAAAAAATGTCGATTTTGAAAGTATTTATTACAAAAAGAAGAAGAGGAAAACAGTGCATTAGAAACTATAAAATATTTATGAATAAACTAATAAAGTCGGCTTTCTCTCCTTTAACTATTATTGCCTAAATTGTCAGATCACTTTAGTGAGTGGCTCATTATAAATATGCCGATCCCAATCAAAAGAATATATATTTAAATATCTGTCGAATCATAAGGACAAGGCTTTGAAATTCTCAAAAGATCACAATTTGATATTTTGTTCGACCGCTAATACCATCTTGCCATTTCACATTACACCGACTGCAATTTACAACCTAACAAACAATTATAATGAACATCCGGTTTCTTGTTAGGTTTCAATTGGCAAAACTATACAAAATCGACAAGTATTTCCTCTATACTTGTCCAAAACTTGAAGTGAACTGAATATTAACAGAGGGACGATTTTCGTGCGACTTTGATTTTACGCCTACTTGGAATCAAATGAGCTTCCGTTTCATTTTCTCTTGGACACTCAGCAAAGGATTTGGATCTTCTACCCATAGAGCAGATCTGTTCTACGGGTCTATGAGAGGGAAGGGGTGGGCCTCACTTTAAGGGGGGTCCACCCCTTTTTTGCTTTTTTTTTTTTTGAAAAATAAGCGGCCGTCAGATCATTGATCGGACGGCTGCGGGATTAGATCAAATTTTCCCTAGAAAGCTTCCAGGGCAGACGATCCGTTTCCCTCATAAAAATGTTCGTGTTGGAGAATCTCAATTATTGTGGAATATCAATATCACATCATTAAAGGAGTTAAAAGGACGGGAATCACAATTTTCTTTTGGAGCTACTGCCAATTCAGGCCCAGGGATTTTATTTATTTACTCATGTAATTTTTCCCCTTTCGACCTTTCATGAGTTGGGCTTCAGTTGATCGGTTTCGGGAGGCTTGATTTTAACCCCTGATCTCAATTTGACGAGCCCGGTTACATGAATTTTAAGTCAGCTTCAAACCCGAGTTGGGTCCTGGAATGGGTCTCCTAGAATTGTCTCTAATGCATTTACATGTAGGTTTGATTGTAGTTTTTCGTAGATCATGTCCGACGAATTAAAATTTTAAGAATATTATTATACATAGAATTAAAGTTCAGTAATTATTTGTGTCATTTTCGCTTTTCTTTTTGTCACTCTAAGTATTTATGTATTTGATGCACCGGACAAAGTGAAAACAGCAGTGATCTCCGCGCGAGTCAAGATTAATCATAATGTGTTGATAACAACAACACCATCAAAAGGGTATCAATTTTATGGTTCAACTGTGCCACCAAAAACAAAGTCCTACTCAATAAAGCAGGGAAAATTATTCAAAAAGTCTTAAATATATCGCACTTTTGCTAATTTGGTCATGAATCTTTTAATTATGACAATTGAATCTTGAACATTTTTCACCTTTTTCCAAACCGATCAATTGTGGTCGGATATCTGTGATGTAGATATCAGGTGTCTTGCGTGGCATGGTCGGCCTTGAAAGAATATTTTTAATAATCTCCAAATTATTATATTTCATTTATTATTTTATCTCCTCTTTTCTTTCTCTACTTTTTTCTTTTTCATATTTTCTTATTTTAGTTGGTCCTCATCAACGGCCAGCAAAGATCATTAGTGTGGCATCTTATATTAACTCATTAAGGTATTGTCTACTTTGACTCATCCTACTCCAAACTTTATGGGTTTTTTTTTTTAGTGTACAAGAAGACCACCCATTCTAGAGTTGCTTCAACCTAAGCATGACTAACTTTATAGTTCCAAAAAGAAACATTACCATTATATTAAAATCTACCTCTACGAGGCATCGTAGTTGGCACTAGGCAAAGGCCGCCCTTGCTCGCCTCAAGCTAGGTTGCCCTCACCAAGGCTGGAAAAAGGCAAACCCTTGGCATGGGCTACCTTGGCTAGCCCAGGCCCAGGCATCCCTTCTCGAAGGCTGGCAACCTTTGTCGACCATTGATGAAGCTAAGCAGTGGCTTGTGATTGGCAAGGGAAAAAAGAAAATACAAAAAAGAGAGAATACATAAGGAAAAAAAAAGAGAAAAGGAAAAAAAAAAGTACAAAAAGAGGAAAATTGTCTAGTTAGCATATGCTATGTCATGTTGGGTGACTAACATTTATGTCAATGATTTTTAATTTCGGATGGACTTGATTGATAAAACATGAAAATTTTAGTACTCAATTAACATAATTAAAAAAATTATACCTAAATTGATAAAAAAAAATAAATTTGATTGGGACTATTTTGACAAATTTCTCCAATAAGGACATTTCGAAAACTAATTGGAAGTTTTCAAAATGTCACATTATGTCCACAGATATAAATTACTCATGAGAAGCAAAAAAAAAAAAAAAAAAGAAAGAGAAGGCTTGAGAGATTCTTAGGAGAAAAGATCTGGACAAATACGGAGGCCCAAAAAAGAAAGAAATCCCCGAGGACCACAGTGGGTCAACATCTTGGCTTCCCTTCATTCCCTCTCATTGCCTCTGTCCATTCTGATATGCACACAGAAAACTGTACAAAAACGCCAGCAAACCAGTGATTATTGAGTAATTATTGAGTAATTATTTCGAACTTTTTGTTTATCCCAAGGTACAAAATTACAGGACCAATCAATCTATTCACCCAATGAATCGATTCTGATTCTTTCTCCTCCTTTAGAATATCATCTCTAAGTGCTGCAGGAAAGCGCATTGTGTGACGAGAGACCAGCAAGAAGTCTTTCTTTCCCTTTCTGCTGCTGGAAAAGCTCACCTAACGTGTAAGGTTGTTCACGTGATGCTCCTCTACCCCAGTCGAGCCGGCAGCTAGGCCAACCCCACCATGCACCCACCTTTTCTTCTCCCTTTCGCATGCTTTATACATCAGTTGACCGCCCGTCAACGTATGATTAAGCGTATATACGAGAGCTTGACGATGATTAGATGGATGGTACCAAAGCCATCTTCCGGAACTAGCGTATGAGTTTACTGTTTCGGGAAAAATTTGGGTCGTGATTCCGAAACGCCTAAGAAATAAATAAATAAATACAAAGATTGCAGATGAGATCGATTTTTTTTTTTGTTGGGGATTAGATGATGTTATGAGAGGACACGGTATAATTATCCTTGGCACCTGTTTCGCCGAAAAGGGTGACGAAATGTCTTTTTATGAGAATGTGGGTGGATGGATCGGTATGGATCGTGAATGGCTCCTTATTGGTTTGAGCCATGAATACTAAAACTAAAAGAATGAGAGAGTCGGTGATGTAAAATGCTAGAACATTTTAGATAAAGGGTAAAATTGCGGAAAATTGTTGAGTTGGGATTTATCTATATATGGTTACATACTAGTTTTACTAAATTTAGATAAAGAAATAACATCTTACCCACTGTCGGTTGCGAGAACTAACATCATGTCATAGTATCCAACAGCATTTATAATTAAGAAGAAAGTGTTTCGTAACTAATAATCCATCGGATGAATGAGGAAATTTCAATCCAATTGAGTCCAGTCACCAGTCGAATGACTCATCTAGTACCCGATTTCATTTCTCTCTCTCTCTATCTTCTTGTTGTCATTGAAGATGAAGCTCGATGATACAGTCAAACTATATTGAAAGCTGGACTCCTATGATCGTTCGCGTAGCTTGACTTGGGTACGGTTCAGGTTTCTGCACTTGGTTTGGTGCAGAGACCCTGCCTTCGGTCCTGTCTTCATGCTTCCTCGTTGCTGTCCAGTCGAAAAAATCGAACAGTGGCGTCACTCTGATGTGGACAACGTCTGTATTCGAGATTCAGAGGGGGCCCTTTTTGGATTCAGCAGATAGGGAGTTCAATTGATTGAGGTTTGAATCCGGATGCACTGCAGCTGCTTTGAGTCGTAGGTAAACGTGCGAGGGAAGGTCACGTGCTCACCTTCTTCCCTCAGGTTAGATGGGGGGAGAATATAGAAAAGGGGAACCCGAAGGGCTATATAAGAAAACCATTTTCCCTCTCCACCCAAGAATTCCTGCGCAATACCCATCACTAGGTTCTTCTTCTTCTGCTGCTGCTGCTTGTTTTTCCTTCAACGGCATCGAAAAGTCCACAGAGAGAGGGACAGAGATGGCTACAGAGAACAAGAGGGCTTGTGTTATTGGAGGGACTGGTTTTGTGGCTTCTTTGCTGGTCAAGCTTTTGCTTGAGAAGGGCTATGCTGTCAATACCACCGTCAGGGACCCAGGTTGATCTCTCTTTTACTTTGTGTCTGGAAAGGATATGAAAATAACCGTTTCCCTCGTGTGATTGGGTCTGTCGGTACAGGGGAATGCTCTGTTTTTGCGGCATATTTCTTCATTGATTGCTGCTTGACCACCATTTGTTTGGGAAAATGCCCATTTGCCTTCCGAAACCGATTCGCCCCTAGGTGAAACTAACTTCTTCCAATTAGATCAATATGAACAGCCCGACTCAGTTTCTCAGTACTATAGTGTGCATTTCGCATGATCAACGGGGATGACAAGCAAAGTAAATTTGGAAGCGACGCAGTTCTGACTTCAAAGGCCGCTTTTTAGTAATTTGGTAGTGCTCACACGCTTCTGAATTAATCTCATACTTCAGCAACATGACATGGCTTGATTGCGTGGAAGCTGCAGAACTAATGAATTAGGCGCTGAAGTCGGAACTGTTGGTTGATTTGCTATTTGATTGTGCTGCAGATAATCAAAAGAAGGTGTCCCACCTCAATGAGCTCAAGAACTTGGGTGAACTCAAGATTTTCAGGGCGGATCTGACCGACGAGTCGAGCTTCGATGCTCCTATAGCCAGCTGTGACTTTGTCTTCCATGTCGCGACCCCGGTCAACTTTGCTTCTGAAGACCCCGAGGTATGTAACAAGTGCATCATCTGGGGCCTACTGTAATTTTTTGAAGAGACTTTTTATTGGTTTTGATACCGCTTCTTCTCTGATTTACAGAATGACATGATCAAGCCGGCAATCCAGGGTGCCCTGAATGTTCTCAAAGCCTGTGCTAAAGCGAAGACAGTGAAACGTGTTGTGTTGACTTCATCAGCAGCCGCAGTTTCAATCAACAATCTCCAGGGAACCGGTTTGGTCATGGACGAGAAAAACTGGACCGACGTCGAGTTCTTAACCTCTGTGAAGCCTCCTACCTGGGTAAAATCAGATGGCCGTAGGATGTAGATTTGATTTTTGAGCTGTTAAAGAAGACAAATTCAAATAGATGGGCTTTTCCATTTCACTATTTTCAGGGGTACCCTGCTTCCAAGATGCTGGCGGAGAAGGCAGCGTGGAAATTTGCAGAGGAAAATGGTATCGAACTTGTAACTGTCATCCCCTCCCTCATGGCTGGCCGTGCTCTCACTCTGGATGTCCCCAGCAGCGTCTGTCTCGCAATGTCCCTGCTAACAGGTCCGAAACCATCCATGGTACTATAAGTTCACTAACTTGGGAGGACGGACAGAACTGATCCCATGCTGGAACAAAACTAACCACAGAAAAGCAAAAGAGAAGCGTGCTTGTCCGAATGCCTCTGATATTTTTTTCTGCAGGAAATGAGTTCTTGATGAATGCCCTGAAAGGCATGCAAATGCTGTCGGGCTCTATTTCCATCGCGCATGTTGAGGATGTCTGCCGTGCCCACATTTTCGTGGCCGAGAAGGAATCTGCTTCTGGACGATACATCTGCTGCGCTGCTAACACCAGTGTTCCAGAGCTAGCAAAATTCCTGAGCAAAAGATACCCGCAATACAAAGCCCCAACAGAGTAAGTCACTACCAATGTTGACCGAAACTTTCTGGTATATTTGTATGCACAGGTTCTGAATATCCAATGATCCAACCTAGCGGTTGCTGGTGGTTGTTCTGAGTTTTGGCTGATTGCCACATGCAGATTCGGGGATTTCCCATCCAAGGCCAAGTTGATAATCTCTTCAGAGAAGCTAATCAAGGAGGGCTTCACCTTCAAGTACAGCATGGAGGATATCTATGACCAATCTGTCGAATACTTCAAGGAAAAGGGTCTGTTGCAGGTGTAATCATTTCTGTCGGCATGTCGGATCAGCAGAAATCAGATCAATGCTTGACCAGGAAGATGGTGAAAGAATAACAGGTCATTGAGATCTATCAGTCAGCCTGATCTAATAGAATGATGCATAGATATGGGAATCGAAGAGTGTAGCTCTTGCATTTTTCTTGAACCATGAACCAGGGAGGATCAACGAGTCACCTCAGTTATCCCCGAATGTTTGCTTTAGTGGCTGAGAACTTAATAAATGATGCCACAACGGTTCAAGATGGGACTCTTTACTATGTGCAATGGATCTGTTGGTTCTGTAAGAGAAGTGGATTTATCTCGAGTGCATCTATCAGCTCAGTTTTTCACTTTTATCTTTTGCGTTGATTGATTATGACACGACAAGAGTGAGGCACACTAATATGCATCCGAATTCAGAACTAAGTGAACAGCCTCTGAAGATCAAACACAATGAAGTGCGAATAAAACCATTTTGAACTAGAGGAGACACGGTATAAAGTGAAATGGATCTCATGTGAATTATAGAAAATCCTTCTCTAGATCAAACAATTTTATCGAATTGAGTATGATTGTATTTGCAATAGCATCTCTATTAGAATAAGCAGGCCTGATAAATTCGAAGCTAACTTCTAAACCCTCACTTATCTCGCAAAAGGGATGAACGAGCGTCTGGCAAGTTGACATATTGATAGCTCCAAGTTCCAAGTTCTGGTTGCATATGCATAAAGGCACCAATATATATATATATATATATATATATATATATATATATATATATATATATCAAGTAACAATCCAGCTCTGTCAATTGCCCAGGCCCTTCTTTTTTGTGCATTCCTGCCTGAGATTAATAAATTAATCACCTTATTTCTGCATCTATCTATATAGTTAGGAAAAAGGCTTCGGACAATCTGAGCTCATTTCACTCGTTTATGAGATACAATGCCATCTAAATCCTAACTAGAGTGCTGGATTCAACATCTCTTCATTGGTACTAAAAGTGACATTGCAATCTTTTAAAGTGCGGGGAGGCCCGTTGTGGGATAGAATAGTCCAACAGGTCATAGGGAGCCCATGAAGATGACCAATGATGTTCTTATGAGGCCAAGCTTTTGGGTTTTGGGCCAACCATAAGCAACCATAGAGTTCTGTTGGGAAACGGGCCCTAAATCTTATTACAGTCTCTAGACTCCCTACTAGTAGATTAACGAAAACACAAAAACCAAGAGAATGATGTGGGGCTGCATGAGACTTATTAAACAATGATTGCGATTCACATGATGTGTTGGAAAGCTAGGCTCCTAAAAAGCATAATAGGTCTTCCCGCAAATGCAAACCATATAACGGGTACGGTAAAATAACATTATATTTTCAACATACTTGATATAAATGAATAAACCAAAGTTGTAGAAACGAACCTATGAAGGCTATGGCTTTGACGACATGCATTGGCCTAGTCATGCACAATCAACCAAAAGGGTAATATGAGTGGGGCTGGTTTGAAAACTCTATTCACAAACCAGGCTCTCCTCACTTTAGCTTGCCTAGGCCCGATAATTTTTTTTTAGAATAGTGAAAGACTTCTTATCATTTGTGTAGGGATGGGACGTTGCCTAGGTATACTCAAGCATTGTGCCATGCATCCCATTGATCAATTCTTGTGCAGTCACTTTTTTCTTCCATAAATTTGGTGGTGTGAAAGTTTATGTAGAAAATAGAGCAAAGCAAACGATGGAGATTCAAATCTTGTCATCGATTGGTGTTCTGTCATTAAATCTACTTGCCCATCACTGTTGTCATGTGGAACTAGTCGATAGTTATGGCAATTATGCAGGTGAGCTGTGTCGTCCCCAGGTATGCTAACCCACACATGCGAGCACTACACGCTCTAGCCACAGGGTCTGCCTTTAAGGAGACTAACAGTCTTACCTGAAAATGAGAACGGATCGCTAGCTTTGTGTTAGGCAGGATGAGAGACGCTGCAGTTCCTAGAGGCTTTTACCAGGCTAGGAAGAAGAAGAGATGGAGGGTTTAGAAGATCATGCAGAAAGATTTGAGAGAAATCTGAGAGAGAGTGGTTCCCAGGCGATCTTATTCTTCATGCAACACACTTCGTCTTAAATAGATGGTATTACAAGCTTGCACAGTGTTTTGCTATAGTACTTGCTACAGTACGCTACAGTGCCTGCTACAGTACACTACGGTGCTTTCTAAGAAGCATTCGACAAACACGACACTGGAAGTCTTTAGGAAGACTCGTGATTAGTCTTCTTGACTTTATTTTACAGACACAACAAAAGCACAAAAGCACACACTAGTCTTCTTCGGAACTAGGTTCAGAGGTAGGGATATTAGTTGATGTTTCTATCTCGCTTCGAGTCTTCTTTGTTCTTCTTGTTCTAAATTTTCTTTCGTAATTCGCGAGGCTTGGGTCCATACATTAGGGACATCAGGGAGTGTGCTGTTGGATTTTTCTATTGCTCTCCCGTACGGGAGGTATGATGGGGAGTCTGGTGCCGGTCCTAGTGAGCCTGGTGAAACTTGCATTGGCTGAGTGGACTCAGTTGGCAAAGCTGGCTGAGGCCAATTTTCCACATGTCTGCCTGGGTGTAGTTCAGTATCAATTTGGCTAAGAAAAAGGTCTTCATGAGTTGATGACGATTCTCCTAGGAAAATTGGTGGTCCATCCTTTTGGAGTCTGAACTGTCGAATGAGTCTTTCTAGTTATTCATCAGAACACGGAGGTCTGCGAGTGGAACTAAAAGTACCATAATCCCAAGGGTCTTGAGAAAGAGGTCCTCCCCATGGGTCTGCTGAGGAGGCAGTGTTCGACCCGGAAGCTTCATCTTCTTGTTCAAAGGGATGATCAGTCCTGTAGATTCTGAGTGCTTCTTGGATGGATTCAGAAGGACAATAGGATTCCCATGTGACTGGTTCAAAATGTGAGGGCCATACCTCTGGAGGAATGACTCGATTTTCTTGACACAAGAGTCGTTGCAATTCCCTTTAAGAAGCTTCATCTGCTGCAATAGTATGAGAAAGAGTTTTATATACCTTGTGTTTCTAGAGATGAACTTGAGGCCTGTATTCGCATGTTCCTATAAAAGCTGGCCTTGTAGAATGATCTCCTAAGGGCAGGACGAATGATCATGGACGATGGAATATGAAAATTGTGTGTCTCATGAGTTCAGGTTTGGATTTCCTATTTTCGGATCCAAAAAGGGGTCTCCATGCCGTGAGAGGCATAAACCATTCCAGGAATGAGAACAAGTGTTTAAATTTATGCTGGGTGTGGTTTTGGAAACGAAGAGTTTCAGTGAGGGCTCTAAAGACCTTTTCAGTGGGAAATTGAATGGCAATGATATATGCATTGCATAAATACCAAAGAAACCATTTGAGATCTTCAGGAAATTCTTCTTCTGGATTCCAGCAGAGTAGGTGGATAAAAGGATATTCTGAATGGAGTCCAGCATGTTTGAGCAGTAAGCCACCATGATTGGCAAAAAGGCTATATTCTTGAAAATGAAGGAGGTCTGGAAGACTTTGAACAAGTCTGTTTTCATGAATGGCGGTTTGAACTTCAGGAGGATATTCTAAACGAGAGTTGAATCTAGGTATGTGCTGGGTCCTGTATATGTTAAATCTGGGATTCTTTTTAATATACATGTTGATTTCAAGAGGAGCTTTTGGTCTAGAAAGAAAGTCTGCAAGAACATTTTTCTTTCCTGGGATATATTTGACATCAAAAGAGTATTTTGAAAACCATTCTGACCAACGCAAAAGCTGTGCATGGGGAATCTGTTTTTGTTTGAATTTCATCATCTGAGGAAAAGATGCCATATCGGATTCTACCAAAAAGTGATAACCGATAATATGAAACTCAAATTATTTTGATGCCATTTTTAATTGCAAGAATCTCTTTGAAGGTAGAGTGGTAATGAAGTTCAGCTGGAGAGAATTTACCACTTCCATAAGCGCAGATGTGGTGCTTATAATTGATTTCTTCAAGCAAAATTGCTGCCCAATACTCATCACTGGCATCTGTTTGGAGAATTCTCTTACCTGTAGAAGGAATCTGAAGAGAAGGAAGATCTTGCATAAGCTGCTTGAGCTTAGCGATTGCTTCAATTTGTTCCTTACTCCAAGGAGGAGCATCTCTTTTCAACATATTTTGGAGGGCGATGAGAAATTTAACAATATGAGGAACGAAGTCTCTGAGATAATTAATTACCCAAGAAAAGTTTGGACTTCATTGATAGTTAATTTCTCATTTGGGAATTTGAGTAATTCCTGGGTAATATGAGGACATGGGTGGTATGTGCCATGATCAAGATTCATACTGAGAAACTCAATTTTGGTCTGGGCGATGACCATTTTCTTTTGGGACAACATGATACCATGTTTTTGGATGATATCAATGAATTTCTGTAAAAGCTGACCATGAGATTGCTTGTCAGAGCTGTAGAGCAATATATTATCAATATATATGGTTGCAGTGTCCAAGATTGGACTGAAATTTGACACATGGTCTTTTGGAAGAGGGAATGGGCTGTTTTAAGTCCAAAAGGAAGGACTTTCCACTGATAATGGTGGTTTTGAATACAGAATCCAGTTTTGGATTTGTCTTCAGGATGAATACCAAGTTGCCAAAACCCTGCTTTGAGATCAAATTTTGAATAGATCTTGGCCTTTGTGAGGCTAGCAAAGAGAGAGCTTTTTGAAGGCAACGGAAACTTATCATCTTTGAGGAAAATATTGAGGGGCTGGTAATTTATAACTAACCGTAATTTTCCTCTGATTTGTTCTGCTCGTTTGTTGACATAAAAGGCTTGGCAAGCCCATTGCGAATTTGAAAGTTCAATGAGTCCTTGTTGCAGAAGATCAAGACACTCCTTTTGAGCGAGAACAAGATGATCAGGACTCATACCCGGATGACTGGCTTTGGTTTGATGGATTTCTTCATTGTTTTTGAACGGGAGGTGAACAAAGAACTGAGGATTTTGCCACAAAGGATGTGGACATTTCTGAGAGAACTCAGAATAGCTGTTCGCACATGAATTCAAAAGATTTTGCATTATGGGATCAAGGATACTTATTTTAATGGAGAAGAATCTTTGGATGCTGGTAAACTCTTTAAAGGAGTCTTTAAATTTGAGACCTTTTCCACTGATGATTTTGAGTTTAGGAAGCTGGGATAAAATATTCCATCCTATAATGAGATCTTTGTCCGAGAGAGGACAACCGAGAACTTTGGTTGTAATGGAACACTGTGGGAGTATTTGGATGGAGATAGGGTCTGAACGAACTTTGGCCGAAAAGGTATTACCAGAAGCTGAAGTGAAATATCGGATGTGTGGTTTCCAATATTTTTCTAGGAGAATTTTGGGGTCAAGAAGAGAGGCATGAGCACCAGCGTCTATCATGGCTATGACAGAAATTGGTTCATCATATTTGGATGGAAGGATTTTAACAGGAATGTATGGAGGGAGATAACATGGAGTTTGTGATAGAACTTGGGAAACAAAATTAAAGAAGTCTTCTTGATCACTTTCGCCTTCATCGAAGAATGGATAGTATGGGATTGGACAAAATGTATCTTCTGAAGGATCTTCTTCAATGGAGAAAAGGGATTCAAGGTCATCATCTTGAAGAGACATACCTGTTGTCTGTTCAACATGCTGAATGATGTTAATCTTTGCTTTTTGTGCTTGAGGACAATTTTTTGCAAAATGTCCTTTTTGGTTGCAAATGTAACAACGAGTGGACTTCTTATGTTTAGGAGCTGGCTTAGAGGATGAAGAAGTCTTGTAGCACCGTCGTCGGAGAAATCTTCTATGACGGAAACGCTTGAGTTGAACTCTATCATCGTGAGGATGATATTTGCTGAAGTGCTTATTTTTCTTCTTGGATCTTTGGCAATGGTGCACTCAGAAGAGTGGTAACGAGGACTCTTAATTTTCAAGTAGTCTTTGGAACAGACTTTGTCTAAATGACGACTTTCTTTCAGAAATTCCTTGAAAGCTCGTTTTCTGGAACACATGTCTTCTAGACTGTTATAAACCTCTTGCTGCAGTTGGCCAAGACTGGCTATAGCAACTGTGAGGTTTTTTGCAAGAAGAGCTTTCTCAATTGATTGACTAAGCTCCTTGGGAATGGAATTAAGGAATACTTGCTTTAGGTTAGGATCTGCTCCTAAAGCATAGAAGAGTTTGAGCATTTCTTGAAAGTGCCGATTTAGATCTTTTTTCTTAAGAGAACAACATCTTCTTTCAAAGAATTCTCGTCTCTGGAGTTCAAGGATGTCTTGTGGATTGCCACAAAAGAAGAGATGCATGGCATAGATGTTGTCTTTAAAGTTGGTAGATACAAGAAATTTGAGCTGATCTAGTTCAGGAGTGGTTTGCCACAAACTTTTAAGACTACCAGTAAATTTGGAAACAAATTCCAAGAGAATGTCATAAGGACTTTCTCTAGTGAGTTTCTAGGTGATCTGCCAGGAATGAAACTCTTGAAAACGATCAGGCCATTTGTGATATGGGATATCATCAATAGTGAAAAACTTAGAGCCTGAACCTTGACTAGTTGGGGATGGAAATGTTGGTTCAGTGGGGAACTCAACATCTGGCTCAGAAAAAGGTTCTTCTTTCATAGGATCAGTCATCATCAATGGAGGGATGCTGAAACTACTGGAAGAATATGGGGTTTGTGGAAGAGAGTCCGGAAGGGAATATTCTGGATCAGATGCAACATTGGGTGAGGGAGAATCAAAGGTTGCAATCATGGGAGTGGGAGTGGGTGATGTAGAGACTGGAGGGGAATCAGAGGTTTGTGTAGCAAGAGTCTTGAGAAAAGACTCAATTGGGTTGGAGATCATCATCTGGTTGGGAGGATCTGGCTCAGGTGGAGCAGTTAGAGTAGGGACATATGATTGTGGTTTTTATGTTTCCTTTTCTTTCCCTTTCTCGTGCATTTCTTGGATAATCCGCTTGAGGCAGGAAGGATCAGACCGATCAGGTTCAGAGGAAACAGAGAAGAAAGTGGAAGGAGTAGTGTATTGGGGCTGGGGAGACAGAGGAAACTCATATCTCTGAGACCCAACTTCTTCTCATGAACCCTTATTCTGCTTTTGCCAAACCATCCTCTTCGTTCTCACCCATTCGTACCATCAAACAGCTTATCCATCATACACCAGCCCAAGTAAAGGAGTATGTCCAATCTTCAAAGTTTGATCAGCACCATATTCTGGCTACGGATCAAGAATACTTTGTAACTCTCCAAATTCCTCCGGAATTTCCGTGTCAATGGTCCCAATAGGGTTATACTCACATCCATTATGGTGCAGTTCGTCTAGCTCTTACTTTTCATGGTCGAAAAGGTCTTCCTGTCGTTGCTAGAATGTCTCTTTTGGATATAAGGTTCTTAGAGTACCAGCATGCTTGTATAGGCACTGTTCAGACTACTCTAAATGCTGGCACAGTCTTTATAACCCTTTATCCAAATTTCAATATTGCTCTTTCAGACCCACAGTTGCTATCCTTTTTGAAAGTTCAACTTTAGCTTACTGGAGCCCCACAAGTTTCTGACTCAGTTGCAGCTACTCTCCACTATCAGCTGGTCTATCGAGTCCAGAATCATGCCTTAGATTTGAACTTTCATGGGAATCAAGAAGCTTTGTTCATCTCTCTTGAGAATGACCAAGCCTTATGTATCCATGTTCCTTGCTAGATCCCGAAGGAGAAGTTAGCCAAGCTTTTGCCAGAGACTTGGATAACTAATTACGAGCAACTTCATCAAAGCAACAAGCCAGTGCATTCTACAGATTCCGAGTTTATTCGGAAAAAATATGGCATGGTCCAGATCAAGTTTACAAAGGGAAAAGAAGAAGCTCCTCCGATTTTCCCTACTCTTTTCACGATTGAGCCATGTGTTCCAGATCCAGTCCCTGAAGAAGGTGATCCAAAGAAGATTGTCGAGTTCTTTAAAGCTGATGGGCATCCTATTCACCACTATAAGGACCCATATGATCACTGTTTTTGGGATCCTTGGTGTTAGTGCTCTCACTGCCTCAACTCTCCAGATGAGATAGATCCAACACAGAAGCCTCGACAAAAGGCCAAGCGAAAAGATCCCTTTTTTCAAAGGAATCTTGATAAAGATCCTTTTGTTGGTCCTAGGGGTGTGCATGATCCGGATTGGGCCGGTCCCGTGCTCAACTCGATGACCGACCCGCACAGTGTCGGTCCTCAATTTTTGGGACCGTGGACCGACCCGTAAAGCTTGGGACCGAGGACCGGACCGACTCTATAGGTCCGGTCAGGTCCCAGGGTAAACCCGGGACCGCTAAATTTTTCGCACAAGTATCGCAAAATACCCGATATCAATTAAATGCAAAAAGTTATAGACCTTAATAGCTACAAATATTGATCAATTCATAATGCTCTCCATAAAGAAACTTACACTCCGTACACATTTCCAAAATAGAGGTAAAAATTATGAGGTAGAATGCTTGCTCCAAAAAGACTCATCAACATAAATGCACTCTCCCCGTCGAATACAGTAGGCATCTATTCATGATTTGAGGGGTATTTGCTTGACTTAGTAGTACTCCAAAAGCAAAATCACAAATTATGAAGCAAGCACTGCATACACATAGGAGTTTGGCATTGCAATTCTCATGAGGAAAAGAACTTAAAGCAAAAGAGTGTTGTTCAAGAAGCAATTCACTGGAACCAAAGACTCAAAAAACCAAACTCAACCGATAAACACCAAGATAGAAGAAACAGTAAAAGAGTAACTACATAAAACAAGCACCGTGTAAATCAGTAAAATTACATGTGCACCACTTGCAAAAATTTTACGATCTACTAGTCTTGAGCTCGTAATTTCTAATCTTGAACCAAAGACTACTAAACTTAAAATTTTTTCAACATACTATACACTGATCTTACTAAGATAATTAGAAGTAGCGAGTGACGTTCACCACCAAAAGACATTCTAAAGAGGAAAACTAGATCAACATGGAAACAATGAATTGAACAATGAAGTAACGGAGGTGGAAATGGAATGGGCTTATTAAAAAAATGTTAATATTAAATATTTATATATAATATATAGTTGGGTTGGTCCGGGTTGGACCAACCCGACCTTCTAGGACCAAGGACCAACCCATACAGTACCGGATTAGGGATTTTAGGACCGAGGACCGACCCGTTCGACTCAAAAACCCGACCAGGACTGGCCGGGTTGGGCCGATCCAGGGTCGGTCCAGGGTCAACCCTAGACCGCTGCTCACCCCTAGTTGGTCCTCTTAGTGACGAAAAGGGATACCAGTCTTTTGTGCCTTATGGAAGTTCACCTGATTCTTCATCTATCACCCAAGTCCCCTAAACGCCGCCTCCTTCACCTCCTCCAGCACCCAAAAAACCAAAAAAATCTGTTGTTTCACCTTTTTATAAGCCAATCCAAAAATGGGTCAAGAAACATTCTTACCCATTGGTCATTCCTACAGCCTGTTCTGAAGAAACCCAAGAAAGAACCATACAGTCAACTCCTCCTAGTATCTACATGTTTCAGCCTCAAGATTTTCCTTCTCTGAGAAAGGAAAATACGTATCTAAAATTCCCTAAGCCCCAGAAATATATTGATACAAGCCGTAGATACCATCATATGCCTAAAGTTACCACTCCAGTTGATGTTGACAACTACAGACAACCCAAGTAAACAGCTCCTGCTGATGCTGTTCTGAATTGGCAATCTGAAACTCTTTTGTCTCAGAATGAGGCTTTCAAGGTGATCGATGCTAAGATTGATAGTGTCCATAAAGATCTCACAGTCCATCATGACACTTTCCAGAAAATGCTTCAAGATTTCAAGCGAAAGCTTTCAGATCTTGAACAATGAAGAACTTTTTCTTCCTATCTTGATGATCCAAGACCAGAGATAGAAAAGCTAAAGAGGCAGATAGCTTTTCTTCAAGAAGGTACCTCTTTTCCTAAACCTTCTGGAGCTATAGAAGCTTGACATCTAGAGCTCTATATTAGCTTGACATCAAGGTTGCATTTGGTCATTTGGATTTCTAAACAGGATAGGACTGGATAGGATATAATAAGAAATCCACGGATTTTTTTCCAATCCCATCCAATATTTGGTGAATTTCGTAAAGTTGGATATCCTCATATTCTATACAATCTATTGTTTAGTGAATTACGGATTTAAAGTCGGATAATCTCATATCTTATCAAATTTGTCATTTGGTGAATTACGGATTTAAATTCAAATATTTTAAAATAATAGTATTATGCAAGTACAAATTTGCATGAAAATCATCTAAAACAATATTTTTTTTCAAATTTATATATTCTCATCGAGTTTTATGATTAAGCATTGTTTTTTTTTCCGTTCATTTGAAATAATTTTTAGTTACCCCTTTTAACAGCAAACGTTTGTAAAATAACCTCAATTTCAATATATTCACTTTGAAGTATGAAATTTTTTTTCTCTCTTACAAGTTTTTCATTAGTTTCCAATTTGTTACCAGTCTAACACCAAATAACAAAGTATAAAATCCAAAGTTCATTCTTTTTTTTTCCATTTGTCACGAGGATGCAATGACAATTAATCACGTTAATAAATGATCTTTGAACGATTCGCACATATAAAGTACATTAGAGTTCGTCGTTTTTGTAAAATCTCGATGTGAATTGGAGAGTTATTGAGGAGAAAGTTTTGAAGTCAGTACTTTTAATAATAGCTGATTCAATTAAGTTAAAAACTTTATAATGGTTTTCAGCTGTCACAATGATACAATGACAATTAATCACGTAAATAAATGATCTTTGAACGATCCGCACATATAAAATACATTACATTTCATCATTTTTGTAAAATCTCGATGTGAATCGGAGAGTTATTGAGCAAAAGGGTTCGAAGTCGATACTTTCGATAAGAGTTGATTCAATTAAATTTAAAAATTTATAAGGGTTTTCTCATTTTTTTTTATGTTAAACTGAAAATTGGTTCAAGACTTATAGAATTAATACTATATGAAATAAATTGTGGTAAAAAACCTAGATATTTTTTTAAACAAAATTGAAATTTTGATTTTTTTTTTGAATTTTATAGTATTGTTATTTTTGTTATTTGGTTTTTTTAATTCAAAAAAAGAAACTTCGGACTGGCTTGGGGAAACCTAGTCCGACTCTATGACCCGAACCCAACAGAGGAGTTGGAGGAGTATATGGGTGAAAGACGGAGAAAGAAAAAAAAACGTTGGATTTTATGTTTCGGATAAAAGAAATCCTATCCTACCTTATCCCACCCTCCTCCTGGGATTTTTTATCTGGTCTATATCCCCTCTATATCTGACTTGATCCTATACTAGATAGCTATTAAACATGAGATATGATAAAACATATCTTACCATGCTTTTTATCCGGTTGACCAAACGTAGCCTATTGATCAATTCTTGTGCAGTCACTTTTTTCTTCCATAAATTTGGTGGTGTGAAAGTTTATGTAGAAAATAGAGCAAAGCAAGCGATGGAGATTCAAATCTTTTCATCAATTGGTGTTCTGTCATTAAATCTACTTGCCCATCACTGTTGTCATGTAGAACTAGTCGACAGTTATGCCAAGAAGCTTGGTGGGCGTTGAGCTCCTTAAACTATAGAAGCTTGACATCCATAGCTCTAGATTAGCTTTGACATCAAGAGTTCCGAAGTTGTATACAGTGAACTTTGGATCCTCTTTTCAAGGGGTCCAACTGATTGAACTCGCACGCAGGCTTACGTCTCTTTCTTGTCTCGCTAAAGGCCGAATCGCCTGGGGACCTGAAATGTCTTTGAGCTAAGAGGATATTGCCAAAGGATTACTCACCATGTAGACTCAGTTTATGTAGACAAATACCGTCATGATCATTGAATATTTTAGGCAGTTAGGCAAAAACGTTGCTTGTCCATTATAAAGCTCAAGCCAACAGGTTTCCACGGGCATCACGTTCGCATTTGGCTTATTATACGTGAAGTCAGAGGACGGTGGAATGGCCATGCATCACGTTCGCACGATGCATGGCCGGTTCTCATCCTCGCACGTGGTGGGCGGACTCATTCCACTGTTGTTGCATTGAGAAGACTTCGAAGCATTTTGAAAGCATTGAGAATGATTCCACGTCTTCTGTCCGTAGAAATGTTTGGATGTCATATCTCAAGTACTAAAATGTTTGGTTCGAGAAGTATGAGACGAATGGGGGAATAGATGAGCCTGCTTTAAAGTTGAAACCATGATGGTGGAATGACAGTGGATACGTAACAAATTTAAGTCGAATATGATTCTGATACCAGCATCAATCTATATTGTCATATGGTTTTATGATATTTTCATTGATTGGGTATATATATCTTTTGATTATGCATATCTATGATTGATTTTGTTTGATAGTTTATTATTGTGTCAACTTAGATAGTATTCTAATAATTCCCATACATAGATGCATGTCCTTTTAGGAGAACATATCTTAATATATAGAGCTTTCACATTTTTGTCTCGCATATTTCTTATCTTATTAGAGTTAAGCGACCTTGAGGAAACTCTGAGTGCACCGGATGTGAGCGTGCCCCGGAAGCTAATTTCGCTTCTCCTCTCATTCTCGTTTTCGATTAACGAACATCCCCCTTTTCTTTTCATGCAAAACCATGGGAATATTCTTAATATCTTGGTTGGACGCGCTTGTGTCTGATGGTGAGGGCCAGTGGTGGACCGGTGATATGGCACTGTGCGGCTGTTGGTGATTCAATAGTGGACCGCCAATCCTCTCGCTTGGATGTATTCACAGATCTGTTCTGAATTTGATTCCTATCAAATATCTTCTGATGATATACCGTGATTTCTGATTCGAGTCCGACTCTAATGTGAACCTGGATTTAGGAAAATCTTTAATTCCATAGTTTTTGGTTGGTCTCAGAAAATCAGCAGCTTAATTCCTAGTTCGATTGTCCTTGAGGATAGGACCTATGTTCCCTTGATGTGGACTGTACTTCCATGCGCTACGATCATTCAATATCGGGACATTTGTGGTAGCAAACACCAGCCCCAAATATATGGTCTCACGACTTTGGATAATGAGAAAATTCATAACTAAAAAAATCCTGAATTTTCATGATCTAATTTTTTTTGGTAAATAATTTTCATGATTTATTCATGACAAAAGAAATGAAGAATCATACCTTTATTAACAGTACCTTCTATCGGAGCACATAAAAAATTCCCTTTTCATAAAAATTGCAACTTCTCATATTCTATCTTGATAAAAGTTGTAACTTTTCATAATTAATACATTCTTTAGCGTTTAAATAATCACTAAATCATTGATAACGTCATGCACGCGGGTCATAATTATTCTTAGAGTTCGATCACCACAAACGATGACTATCACCCAAATCGATAAAGATCATAGAGTGTAAAGCTCTACCTGCTACTAACAAATACCCCTATTATTTAGATAAGTGGATCGTGCACGCACTGTATTCCTCGTCGATTTCTCGTATCTGATCTTCTGGCTGGACGAACTTGGCTTGCGTTTTGCTTGCTACGCATTGATAGATTCATCTAGTCTTGTTTGGCGCAACCCTAACGAGTCTTCTAAGTCTTGGATTAATGAGGTCGTGTCGCATTTTCAACGTGACAAGTGTGTGCAGACGGAGACAAGTCCCCAGCAGCCCTCAACCTCGGATTCGCCTTATATAAATCGAGTCCGCCTCTCTGTTCCTCGTAACAAGTTCTCCTTTCATCATAAAGCTTGTGCCATTCGTGTCCCACCAATCTTCTCAACATTCGCTCAGTCGTCATGGAGTACGAAAGGGAAGGAGCGAGTGCCGAGAGTCACCGTTATCATCGTCAACAAGTCCAGCTCCAACGATGCCAAGCGAATTCGCCGGAAAACTTGGACAAGATGCTTCAAAGAAGATCAGCAAATTATAAGCCGAACATTTGGAAATACGATTTCCTACAGTCACTTAACGGCAAACATGATCTCGTAAGATTATAATTTGTACCTTCCGCACTAATGAGTTTGAGTTAATTTGGTTAGTGATTATCCACGTTGCTCTTGTTTTTTCTCGTCCTCTTTAGCTTTGGCCATTGGCATGCAATCTTCCAAGTATATGCGCGTGAGACACATTTGGCATGCAATCTTGCAAGTATATGCGCGTGAGACACATGTTCATGTTTGAGCTAGTATTTTGCTCCAAATTCATTTGTAACATCAGGATTCATGATATGACCTGTTAAATGAAGCTAGCGATGTTGGATTTTTTGTCAATATTATCATATATAATCGGCCATCACATCCAGACTTGATTTATAACTAACTTATAATGTACGAAATCAATTCACGAAGCTCTACCAGTGCATGTACTAAAATCAAAACATCTTGGCATTGCTCTATAGATCGAATTATCCAAGGCCTTTTCCAGGTAGATTTCGATCTAACAAATTCGAGTCCATAATGCAGAAAGAGGGAAATAAAGAACGAGTGGAACGGCTAGTGGAGGAAATAAAGCCCATGTTATCGGAAGCAGTCGATACACTCGCCAAGTTAGAGTTAATTGACAGCATGACAAAGCTGGGGTTGTCCAACCTTTTTGAAACTGAAATGAAAGAAGCTCTAGAAACGATTGCATCCATTGACAATGGCTTCTTCACCATGGAAGATAATCTCTATGCCAAGGCACTTTGGTTTAGACTCCTTAGACAGCATGGCCAAGTCGTTTCTCAAGGTAAGTTCATAATATGGACCTATGTGAATTCGTTGGTGAGAGATGTTACTATCAATAATCAAATAAAACAAAAAATAATCATATAGATACAAAAGATTATTATGCAAAAGTTGATTCCTTCCATATCAGTCCTAACATCTTTTAGAATTAACTATTAATCAGTTAATGGAGAGTTTGCATGAGAAATTACTCTAAAATCATAGACATCAACAGCTCCAATTATGTTTCAACAAAACATGATATGATTTTCCGACTCCTCATCATTGTGATGAAAAGCCTCACCTCAAGTCTATGATTCTTGAATTTCTATTTAGAGAGATTATCAAAAATTGACACCCATCGGCTTCGATGTCACTCCTTGAGATTGAAATTGAATTTTTATTCATCATACCGGAAAAGTCCCCCAATCTATGTCCCTATCTGGACTCAATCTACTGAAAAGCACTTCGTATCTTTAGAGGAAGGACTAAAAGAAAATGCAAATGTCGACTAGACGGTGAAGAAAGTTTGGTCCCCAGAGCGGTACTATGAAATTGAATGCATACAAGCCACCCAAGGTTCACAGGTCATCATTTACTGATTTACAATAATATCTTTTGAGTCATCAGTCATCGTAGTTCTAATATTGAATAATGGCGAGTATAATTAGTATCCCGAGGAATTATTCCCGGTTCTGTCCGGTCAATAATCTTCGACTTACATTTTGTGATTAGATGAATTAAGGAGCTTCAAGGAAGGAAGGAACACAGTGAACGGAAGCAACTGCGAAGATATTAAAGCTATGATAGAGCTTCTTGAGGCTTCACATCTGGCTACGGAAGGCGAAGACATATTGGATGAAGCCAAAGCCTTGGCAAATGGGATTCTCCAGGAGGAAATATCTAGTTTGGATGGTCGGCTCTTGAGACGCGCTGTCCATGCTTTGGAGCTTTCGATGCACTGGAAGGTTAAGTGGTTCGACATCAAATGGCAAATCGACTTGTACGAGCAACAGGAGGACAAGCAAAGTAATCTGCTTGAGCTTGCCAAGCTCAATTTCAACACGGTCCAAGCCACACACCAGAGAGATCTTAGAGATATATCCAGGTAATCTTCAATGTATTCACCAATGATGGAGAAAATATGGCGACTCATCCCACCGAGATCATCTGTTTAAAGGATGTCATGTTCTATCTTCGATTCATGTCAGGATTAAAAGACTGACAAACTCAGTTATGATGTATATGGTCTAAATTCATCCTGGGAATGTGCCTATTTTGAAGATAATCTGTACCAGACATGATGTGATTTTCCTAGCTTTTGATTCTGATTAGTTGCTTTGGTGAATTTAGGTGGTGGAAGGAGCTGGGACTTATTGAGCATGTGGACTTCACGAGGGATCGGCTGGTCGAGAGTTTCTTGTGTGCCCTTGGACTCTCTCAGGAACCCCAGTTAAGCTCGCTCCGAAAATCTCTCACCAAAGTCATCGTCATGATATTAGTGATCGACGATGTCTACGACCTTTATGGCTCGTTGGAGGAGCTGGAATGCTTCACCGGCGCCATTATCAGGTTGGCCACGATGCTTTCCAATCTCTTCCTTTAGTCTCTGTAAAGTTCATTTTCGCTAACTGGAAAATTTGATGGTCCTAGATGGGACTCGGAGCAGATACAACAGCTTCCCGATTGCATGAAGGTCTGTTTCGAAGCGCTTCGTGATATTAATCACGAGATCGCTTATGACGTTGGCAACGATAAAGATTGGCATCGAGTGCTACCGCATCTCACGAAAGCCGTAAGCAAAACACCTGTGGATGTTTGCATATGCATGCATACGTCACCCTAATTAATGTTTGTTCTCCCATATTGATCTGATCATCTCTGATCTATTGTTATTTTTTCTTATTTTTCCACAGTGGGCAGACTTCTGCAAAGCATTACTTACTGAAGCGAAGTGGGACAATATGGGCTACACACCATCGCTGGAAGAGTACTTGAGCAATGCATGGACGTCATCTTCAGGACCACTGATCTTGTCTCACGCTTTATTCTTTGTGGGACATATGACATTGGAGGATGTAGCAGATTTGCTAGAGAGAAACAAGGATCTGGTTTACAATGTGTCCATGATAATTCGACTCTGCAATGACCTTGCAACGTCAACGGTAATTATCAAATTTATGCGCTGAAGTCATAAACCAATTGAATTTGACATGATGTTACAATTTCTTCGCTGGTGGAAAAATCTTGTACTAACACAACGTATGGTGCAATGTTATCAAGGAGATTGAACCTGATAAGCCCATTGAATTGATTTACTTATTCACTCAGGCCGAAAGGGACAGAGGAGATGCTCCTTCATCAGTGGTGTGTTACATGCGAGAAGCAAATGTTACTGAAGACGTCGCCAGGCTGCACGTCAAAGAACTGATAAACCAAGCATGGAAAAGCATTAATGCTCATTGTTTCAGCAATGTCGAGACATTGTTTGTCCAACCCTTCATTGATGTCACCGTGAACGCGGCTCGTGTTGCGCATATGCTTTACTCATCTGGAGATGGTTTCGGCAACCAGGATGGCAATACTCGGCGACAAATTCTATCTACCGTGGTCGAGCCTCTTGCTCTCGACTGAGATACTAGCGAACGTGTGTTCACGTAGCAAATGCAGAAGCTAGATTAGCTGCTGCTAGTCAGAAGATTAAGTAATATAGGCAAATTATATCCTAGGCCGCATGATTTCATACTTGGGTCTTACAATGGTCAAATTTCTATAAGATGTCCATCTTACAATATTGCAGAAAATAAACATGTGCCTATTTGCCTTGATCCTCATGAATCACGCTCTTAAAGGAAATATTCGAGATTGTAACAATTGGCCATTGCCATTTGACGCGACATTGAATATCGTAAATGGTTAGTGGTGGTACATTATTTTTTCAGTAGAATCAAAATCATGATAAAACTTATTTAAATAAGGAATTGGATCAAGTCAATTGCACATAAAAAAGGAATTGGACCACACTGGGTTTGGCAAAATGAATGCGTTTCTCATGCTATCTCCTCTTGTTATAGGATAATTTGCAAGTGAGTTTTTATTCGTCGGATAATCCACTAGCATGGAGCCCTAGGCTCTGTTAGTTTTGTGGAAAATATTTTCTCGGAAATTGTGGTGTTTGAGAGGCGGAAAATAACTTGCCAAGAAAAATGTTTTCCGATTAATGAAAAATATTCTTCTAAAATCGGAGAGAAAGGAAAATATTTTTTAGTCCTTGAGATCTACTCCTTAGGTTCTGCTGGACTGTAATAATCTCCCTCTTCTCTCTCACTTTTCTCTCTCCTTTCTCCTCTCTTTCCCCTCCCCAGCTGAACTCCTCTCTCTCCCTCTCCCTTTTCCCTTCCTTATGTACTAACATTTCTCTCTCTTCCCCTCTCTTTTCTTTCACTTCTCCTGCACGCCTTCCCTGCTAACCCCACCGTTGACTTTCACCCTCTCTTTCTCTCTTTGTGGCCATGCGAAAGGGGCCCACCAATTGACTCTTGTCCAATCTCTCTCTTTCTCTCTCTTCTTCTTCTTGCTCTTTCTTCTAGTTGTTCTTTGTCCCTCGCGGGCCCCACCTTGCTGCTCCTACATGCTGTGTTTGCTACTCCATGCCGCCGTGTCTGCCGCTCGAAGCTTCGCCCTAGCTCACTATGATGCCACCTCCTTTCTTTCCTTCCTTGTAGTTCTTCCTCTTCAGTGGGCGAATGGACGTTGTTGCTTCCTTGCTTCTCCACTTCCGAGCTTCGCTTTCAATTTGCCAGCCGCCGTCGCCCTTGAGCTTGGACTCAGCTCGTCGTGGCTAGTTGCCTCCAACACTAGCCAAACTCCCGTGTCATTGTTGCTTTGTAGACCACATTGTCATCTCCCCCTCTACGGTTCAACGAGAACAACGCCACAAGAAGCCAACCAGCCCCATTTGCCGCCTTGTTTGGCCATGGTTTAGCTCGCCGTTGCACTTGCTTTGGCAATAAAGGAAGTCTGGAAAATATTTTCCGCTAAAAATATTTTCCCTACTAAATAGCGGAAAATATTTTCCAGCCCATTTTTAAGTTTCAAGTGAACACCGAAAAATATTGTTATTTTGCAAGAAAATAATTTTCCGGAGATGTAGTATTTTTCGTGAAAGGAATAGAGTCTTTGAGTCAAATGCCAGTGCATTTATTGGTAGCATAATAAACGGTAAAAAAAAGAAAAAAAAGGGTTAAATTATGTCCGCGCGAGCATATATTTGCTATTTGATCTCCAAAACCGTAGACAACTCCTCGCTCCGAAACTTTGATTTTGGGCGTCTCCCTGAAAAGTTTGTCATTAGGTCATGGACTAAGTACATACAAAATCAGCCGATGTCGAGCTGGAATTGATTTACGTCAGAATTCGTGGGATTAAATTGGTCAAATTGAAGAGTTTAGGACTGAATTGACCATTGCATCGTAGAGTGTGACTTTTTAAACACATTTTCCATCAATTGATTGATAATATACATTCAAGATCTTCAATAGTAGAGTAGATCGTACAAGATTATTATATGGCTAGACGAATTAAAGCCCTTTTTTTCCGAACATGTATATTCCAACTTTAGGTATAAACTTAAGAGATTCAACCTACTAACTCCCCTATACAAAACCCCTATATGGGACGTTGCAACTTATTATATGTTTTGTAGATCGAAATCGTCGAGGCAGATGAAAGCAAATCTAGTTTTTATTAGGAATTACCGAATATGGAAACCGGAGTTTCGAAGTTCAACGAAGTTAGATTCGAATCTTCTTTTCATGCGACTAGCTTCTTAATTTTATCGAAATACACCTTCATGTCTCTTTCTTCTCTAAGTCGAAACCCCACAGCGTGGGGATTTGAGAAAGCCTAGCGCGACGGAGAACATTTCTGAAGGAAAATTCTTGGGCTCTTCATTTCGCGACGGCTCAATCATTGAAAAGTCGTGCCCACAATATGTCTCTTTCGTGGCCTAGTAGAGAGCCAAAAACGAGGCGGCTTGAAAGGCCTCTCGATGAGCTCGACGGAACGACACTTCTGAAGGAAACGTTCGAATTCTCTTTTTCCTACGACTCGGTTAATGAGACTGACCTACACTCTCATGTCTCTTTCTTTATGCCCGTATTAGACCAAAGGATGGAGGGCCTTGAAAAGCCTTTTGAGCTCGATGGGGGAATATTTTGAAGGAAAATATTCGAGCCTTCTTTTCCCTGCGACTCAATTAATGGAACTTGTGCCTATGTCACGAAAACGGTAGCCTGAGATCACCATAGCAATGATATAGGACATAAAAGTGGAGAACAAAAAGAGAGAGAATGGAATTTGCGAATCTACTGTCGTTGATGTGCATATCGATGATTTAGAGCTCAGTACTTATTCTTTACGATCATCGGTATTGCTTTCACGTCTTAACGGGGTTATTTGTGCATCGGGGTTAGATGAGAGACTTAAGTATTATTTATAGAGTTTTAGCCATAGTCTTTCTTATCATAGGTTGGGTTTTACTTGGCCAAACAGAAGCCAATCTCAGATTAAATTATTTGATAATCTTTATATTTGACATTATCAGACTAATTTCATAAAACGGTAAGTTACAAGGATAATTGCTTTCATCCTTTAAGATATTATTGACGAACGAGGAGTCGTACATGCGAAATAGACTTTGGGGGCGGGATACGACTCTGATGCCGTGTTAGCATGTGTCCAATGGAAAAGCTTAAAACTCATGGTTGAAAAAGCTTAAAAGCTTCAGGTGGTGATCATATAAATTATTATTTAAAAAAAATATATCTAAAATTCTCTTGCCATACAAGTGTCTTTTCTTCAATCGTAAGAATTTCATCTATAACATCATTGACTAAGGCATGGAAACAAAATCTCAAATCTAAAATTCTCTTGCCATACAAGTGACTTTTCTTCTTCTTCTTCTTTCCGTCGAAAAACCTCTTTGTTATATTCTCATTCCAGTAGTAGTTTGATGAGACATAAATATAGATTCGGCATAAATTAAATCTAAAAGGCTAGATGGAGGCTGGTCTACCCCATTGCTTGGTAAAAAGTGTCTTCTTTGGGCTTTTGCGACCCAATCCGCGATTTGATTAGCTTTTCGTGGACAATGGACCAATTTGAGTTTTGTAAAATGTTTCATATGAGCTTGGGCTTCAGTGATAATTGCATATGCTTCCCACACGGCGTGATCTGCACCTCCGGAGATCGCTTGCAATAGATCGCATCTATCAGACTCAAGTACAATCACTTCCTCGCTTCTTCGACGGATAGCTTTTAGGGTTTCAAGAATTGCAATTGCTTCTGCTTGCGTTGCTGAAGATGCTCTCATAGACCTAGCAATTCCTTCCGAGAGAAAGCCTTGTCTGTCTCGGCATACACTCGCGATGGCTGCTTCACCCGATTATGGGTCAAAAGACCCATCTGTGTTTGCTTTGATCGCCCCCAAGGGAGGGGGTTGCCATATCCGAGGTGAGCCATCTTCTTCTCTTTCTCGACTTTGATTCTTTGTCGTCCAAAGATTAACACTTTGTGCTTAGATTTTTGTTGATGAGATGACTCCGTGAGAAGAATTTTGATCTATAATATCATTGACTAAGGCACGGAAACAGAATTTCAAATCTTATGTGATGCATGGATGCTCTTCTTATCTCACATTGAATCACACCACGGAATTAATCATTGAACGAGTGCAAAATATTAAGAAAGAACATGCAACTATACACTTATAAACCAGCATATGAGTAAACTAGATACTAGATTCACATGATTCAATAAATGTACTTTGCTCCAAGGAGAGTAGCATAAGATTCTTCTATAAATGAGGTGGTACAATGAATATAACAATTGCAGTCGAATCATTCAAGTAATCGTAGCATTTCCTTGTTCCTATTATTGTCACATAGCTCATTCAAATAAGCCTATCTTTTGTTGGACTCATTAAAAATACACAAAAGAGGAAAGAGGAATCGGCTCTTGCGATTTGATTTAAACGAAGAGACGTTGCACAAGAAGGGTTGCTTCTTTGTGCGTGGTCAAGAAGTCAATCAAGAAGGATGCGCCTGGATTCTTCTCTCAACAAGAGACGTGGGGCCAAGGAAAATACTAAGCTTTCACCTGGAGCTTTTCCCTGTGGCAGACGTGAGTTGACCAAGACTCACAAGGGAGCCGCACAGAAAGCTGTCCAAGCCGCACGCACAAGGAAGCCGCACGAGATTGAAGACGCACACACAGAGAAGAGAAAGAGAGAGGCACAAAGAAAGTGCGGGAAGGGATTGGTCTTTCTCTGAAGGAAGTGTGCGTAGCCGTTCGATGCTTCTTGAGTTTTATTTATTTATCCGATTGAGTTGTTTGATATAAACATTTGGGATTAGGAGAAACACGAGCATATTGAACGTTTGTAATCCAATTTTCGATTATAATGGATTGTTTTTGTTGGCTTTTCCTGTGGATGTAGGTACCGACATTCGAATCGAACTACGTAAATTTCTGGTGTCATCATTGTTTATCGTTATTTCTATGTGCTTTATGCGTTGACATAAATTGCAAGATTCTGGTTGATTTCTGCATTAATTCACAACATTAACATATTAGCAACTTAAAAGTCCTAGTCCGACTACCCTTGAGGGCGTGACTTATGCTCCCTTGAATGCGGGCCGTACTTCCGGACATTCGTGCAAATTCTTGATCTCGCCAATCTTCTCAACATTCACTCACCCGTCATGGAAGCCTAACATTTGGAAATACAATTTCCTGCTGTCACTTAACGGCAAATACGAACTCGTAAGATTATAAGTTGTACCTTCTGCACTATGAGTTTGAGCTAACTTGGTTGGTAATTAGTGACAATGCTCTTGTTTTTTATCGTCCACTTTAGCACCAGCCATCTCTTTCTCACACAAACGAATGGACATTGGCATGCAATCTAGCAAGTGTTTGCACATGAGACATGCGTCCATGTTTGAAATAGTACTTTGCTTCAAATTCATCTGTAACATCACAATGCATTATGACCTGCTTAATGAAGCCAGCAAGGTTAAATTTTCGGTCAATATTGTCATTTATATCGGCCATCACATCCATACTCGATTTATTACTAACTCATAATTTATACAGCCTATTCATGTAGCTCTACATATGGTTGTACTAAAATAAAAACATCTCCGTCTGGCTCTATAGATCGAATTATCCAAGGCCTTTTCGAGGTAGACTCTGATCCAACAAATTCGAGTCAATTTTGCAGAAAGAAGTAACTAAAGAATGGGTGGAACGGCCTGCGGAGGAAGTAAAGCCCATGTTATTGGAAGCTGTCGCTGCACTCACCAAGTTAGAGTTAATTGACAGTATGACAAAGCTAGGGTTGTCCAATCTTTCTGAAACATAAATGAAAGAAGCTCTAGAAATAGTTGTATCCATCGAGAATGGCTTCTTCACCGTGGAAGATCATTTCTATGCCAGGGCACTTTGGTTTAGACTCCTTAGACGGCATGACCATGTCGTTTCTCAAGGTAAGTTCATAATATGGACCTGTGTGAATTTGTTGGTGAGAGATGTTACTGTCAAATCACAATAAAGCTCAAATAAAAAAAAATTAAATAATCCTATAGATACGAAAGATTATTATACAAAAGCTTGTTCCTCCAAACCAGCACTACCATATATTAATTAGTTAATGGAAAGATTGCATGAGAAACTAATCTAAAATAATAGATGTCAATAGCTACAATTATGTATTAACAAAACTTGACGTGATTTTCCAACACCTTATTATTGTGTTGACAAGCCTCACCTAAGATCTATGATTCCTGAAATTCTTTTTGGAGGGATTATCAAAAATTTACACACCCGTCGGCTTCGATGTCACTCCATGAGATTGAAATTGAATTTTCTATTCATCATACTGGAAAAGTCCTGCTATTGAGGAATTTGCACGAATCTTGTGATGGGATGAGGGTGAGTGTTGTTGAGCATAGTGATTCGATTTGGTTATCGTAGAACGTAACGTGTGAACAGTATAAAATTCAACTCCTTTGTTTCTAGTACCGAACCTGCATATATAAGAAGCCAAGCGAGAACGTGACACCCGATGCATTCACGTCGGCTGTGCTTTCACTGGACAAGCAACATCATTGGAGACCCACCGGAGAAGTGAAAATATTACATAAGACTCCATTTATGTGGACCTAACGCCATAAATGGTATTGACTTATGCAAAACTATCTCGAAAATGATGGCATTTCCTTTTGGATATTTCCTCCGTTGAGCTCAAAGGTTCGTCAAGTCCTCAACATTCACTCACCAGCCATGGGGTATAAATGAGATCAAGTCCAGTTCCAACCGTGCCAAGCGAGTTCGGTGGAAGTAGGGGAAAAGATTCATCAAAGAAGATCTGCCAATTGTAAGCCTAGCATTCAGAAATATGATTTCCACCAACTGCTAAACAGCAAACGCATATCGTAGATTTATAATACGCACCTTGCCCAATAATGCGTTCGAGTTAATTTGTTTGTTAGTTATTGATATTGTTCTCTTTTTAGGTGTCATCCTTAGTTCTAGTGATCTCTTCCTCATATGAGCGAACGGGCATTATGTCCGTTTTAGACCAAAGGATGGAGGGGCTTGAAAAGCCTTTTGAGCTTGATGGGGAATATTTTGAAGGAAAAGTTCGAGCCTTCCTTTCCCTGCGACTCAATTAATGGAACTTGTGCGTACGTCACGAAAACGGTAGCCTGAGATCACCATAGCAATGATATAGGACATAAAAAGTGGAGAAAAAAGAGAGAGAGAATGGAATTTGCGAATCCATCGTCGTTGATGCAGATATCGATGATTTAGAGCTCGATACTTATTCTTTACGACCATCAGTATCGCTTTCGCGTCTTAACGGGTTTATTTGTGAATCAGGGTTAGATGAGAGACCTAAAAATATTATTTATAGAGTTTTAGCTATAGTCTCTCTTATCGTAGGTTGGGTTTTACTTGGCCAAACACAAGCCAATCTCAGATTGGATTATTTGATAATCTTTATATTCGACATTATCGGACTAATTTCATAAAATGGTAAGTTACAATCTAAATTGAGAAAAATTCTTACATCTTAGACTAAACAATATAGAGACTTGGAACGCTGTTGAGCTCGACGGAGGATAATTTCTGAAGGAGAAGTGCGAATCTTCTTTTCATGTTCGTGCGACTCCATTAATGAAGCTCGCGTACACGCTCATGTCTCCTTGTGCTGGTACAGACCATGAACGTTGAGGGGACTTGAAGGGCCTCTGAGCTCAAGGGAGGATGTACCCAAAAGGACCAGCTGCCATTCCGACATAGTTTTGCAAATGGCATTACGTCCACATAAACGGAGTCCTATGTAATAATTTCGCTTCTCCGGTGGGCTGCCAATGATACCGCTTGTCCAGCGAAAGCTCAGCCAAATGAAATGCATCGGGCATCACGTTCTTGTCTGGCTTCTTATGCAGGTGCGGTCCCAGAAACAGACGAGTTGAACTTAATGCCGTTCGCATGTTGCGTCTTACGATAGCCGCCATTCGACATGCATTGGACGCCTGCCACAATTCCCACGGTGAACGCGTACGTACTCCAGTGATATTCGTCCAACGTTGGATCGACGCGAACGTGGAAGTCAGTGGCAAGTCTCTACCACAAATCCTAGGAAGACTTCTCTGTGGCTCCCATCAAGCGGGACCCGGCGGTGGCGACGCTCCCGTTCGACACGGGGACTCACTCAACTATTGTAGCGAGGGTACTTGATGAGAGTTTCTGATTGATTGCTTGACCATTTGTTCTCGTAACAAGTGTTGAGGTTGCTTTACATTGGTTGGAGGATATGATGATGGCGATTTACAAGTGTGAGTAAAAGTCTCGTCACTACCCAACAACAAGGATGATCGCTTTCGTTGTTTAAGATATTACTTCTTTTTATCCATCCAAATTTAAGGGCGAAAAGGACGGTGCGATTTGCTTTCTCTAGACGCCTAGATGTGATATCTCAAATGCTAAAGTGATGGAGAAACAAGGGTACGAGGAGGGGGGCAGGGCGAGGAGAATCTACGCGTCCCTTCACATGCCGGAAATTATGGTGTTTGAGGGGTGGAAAATAACTTGCCAAGAAAAATGTTTTCCGATTAATGAAAAATATTCTTCTAAAATCGGAGAGGAAGGAAAATATTTTTCAGTCCTTGAGATCTACTCTTTAGGTTCTGCTGTGACTGTAACAGTCTCCCTCTTCTCTATCACTTTTCTCTCTCCTTTCTCCTCTCTTTCCCCTCCTCTCTTTCCCCTCCCCAACTGAACTCCTCTCTCTCCCTCTCCCTTTTCCCATCCTAATGTACTGACATTTCTCTCTCTTCCCCTCTCTTTTCTTTCACTTCTCCTGCACGCCTCCCTTGCTAACCCCACCGTTGACTCTCACCCTCTCTTTCTCTCTTTGTGGCCATGCGAAAGGGGCCCACCAGTTGACTCCTGTCCAATCTCTCTCTTTTTCTCTCTTCTTCTTCTTGTTCTTTCTTCTAGTTGTTCTTTGTCCCTCACCGGCCCCACCTTGCCGCTCCTCCATGCCGGGTTTGCTACTCCATGCCGCCGTGTCTGCCGCCGTGTCTGCCGCTCGAAGCTTCGCCCTAGCTCACTACGACACCACCTCCTTTCTTTCCTTTCTTGTAGTTCTTCCTCTTCAGTGGGCGAATGGACGTTGTTGCTTCCTTGCTTCTCCACTTCCGAGCTTCGCTCTCAATCTGCCAGCTGCCGTTAACGTCGCCCTTGAGCTTGGACTCAGCTTGTCATGGCTAGTTGCCTCCAACACCAGCCAAACTCTCGTGTCATTGTTGCTTTGTAGACCACATTGTCGTCTCCCCCTCTACGGTTCAACGAGAACAACGCCACAAGAAGCCAACCAGCCCCATTCGCTTCCTTGTTTGGCCATGGTTTAGCTCGCCGTTGCACTTGCTTCGGCAATAAAGGAAGTCTGGAAAATATTTTCTCTACCGAATAGCGGAAAATATTTTCCAGCCCATTTTTAAGTTTCAAGCGAACACCGAAAAATATTGTTATTTTGCAAGAAAATATTTTCCGGAGATGTAGTATTTTTCGCGAAAGGAATAGAGTCTTCGAGTCAAATGCCAGTGCATTTATTGGTAGCATAAGAAACGGTAAAAAAAAAAGAAAAAAAGGGTTAAATTATGTCAGCGCGAGCATATATTTGCTATTTGATCTCCAAAACCGTAGACAACTCCTCGCTCCGAAACTTTGATTTTGGGCGTCTCCCTGAAAAGTTTGTCATTAGGTCATGGACTAAGTACATACAAAATCAGCCGATGTCGAGCTGGAATTGATTTACGTCAGAATTAGTGGGATTAAATTGGTCAAATTGAAGAGTTTAGGACTGAATTGACCATTGCATCGTAGATTGTGACTTTTTAAACACATTTTCCATCAATTGATTGATAATATACATTCAAGATCTTCAATAGTAGAGTAGATCGTACAAGATTATTATATGGCTAGACGAATTAAAGCCCTTTTTTTCCGAACATGTATATTCCAACTTTAGGTATAAACTTAAGAGATTCAACCTACTAACTCCCCTATACAAAACCCCTATATGGGACGTTGCAACTTATTATATGTTTTGTAGATCGAAATCGTCGAGGCAGATGAAAGCAAATCTAGTTTTTATTAGGAATTACCGAATATGGAAACCGGAGTTTCGAAGTTCAACGAAGTTAGATTCGAATCTTCTTTTCATGCGACTAGCTTCTTAATTTTATCGAAATACACCTTCATGTCTCTTTCTTCTCTAAGTCGAAACCCCACAGCGTGGGGATTTGAGAAAGCCTAGCGCGACGGAGAACATTTCTGAAGGAAAATTTGGGCTCTTCATTTCGCGGCGGCTCAATCATTGAAAAGTCGTGCCCACAATATGTCTCTTTCGTGGCCAAGTAGAGAGCCAAAAACGAGGCGGCTTGAAAGGCCTCTTGATGAGCTCGACGGAACGACACTTCTGAAGGAAACGTTCGAATTCTCTTTTTCCTACGACTCGGTTAATGAGACTGACCTACACACTCATGTCACTTTCTTTATGCCCGTATTAGACCAAAGGATGGAGGGCCTTGAAAAGCCTTTTGAGCTCGATGGGGAATATTTTGAAGGAAAAGTTCGAGCCTTCTTTTCCCTGCGACTCAATTAATGGAACTTGTGCCTATGTCACGAAAACGGTAGCCTGAGATCACCATAACAATGACATAGGACATAAAAGTGGAGAACAAAAAGAGAGAGAATGGAATTTGCGAATCTACTGTCGTTGATGTGCATATCGATGATTTAGAGCTCAGTACTTATTCTTTACGACCATCGGTATCACTTTCACGTCTTAATGGGGTTATTTGTGCATCGGGGTTAGATGAGAGACTTAAGTATTATTTATAGAGTTTTAGCCATAGTCTTTCTTATCATAGGTTGGGTTTTACTTGGCCAAACAGAAGCCAATCTCAGATTAAATTATTTGATAATCTTCATATTTGACATTATCAGACTAATTTCATAAAACGGTAAGTTACAAGGATGATCGCTTTCATCCTTTAAGATATTATTGACGAACGAGGAGTCGTACATGCGAAATAGACTTTGGGGGCGGAATACGACTCTGATGCCGTGTTAGCATGTGTCCAATGGAAAAGCTTAAAACTCACGGTTGAAAAAGCTTAAAAGCTTCAGGCGGAGATCATATAAATTATTAATTTTTTCAAAAAAAAAATCTAAAATTCTCTTGCCATACAAGTGTCTTTTCTTCAATCGTAAGAATTTTCATCTATAATATCATTGACTAAGGCATGGAAACAGAATTTCAAATCTAAAATTCTCTTGCCATACAAGTGACTTTTCTTCTTCTTCTTTTGGTCGAAAAACCTCTTTGTTATATTCTCATTCCAGTAATAGTTTGATGAGACATAAATATAGATTCGGCACAAATTTAATCTAAAAGGCTAGATGGAGGCTGGTCTACCCCATTGCTTGGTAAAAAGTGTCTTCTTTGGGCTTTTGCAACCCAATCCGCGATTTGATTAGCTTCTCGTGGACAATGGACCAATTCGAGTTTTGTAAAATGCTTCATATGAGCTTGGGCTTCAGTGATAATTGCATATGCTTCCCACACGGCGTGATCTGCACCTCCGGAGATCGCTTGCAATAGATCGCATCTATCAGACTCAAGTACAATCACTTCCTCGCTTCTTTGACGGAGAGCTTTTAGGGTTTCAAGAATTGCAATTGCTTCTGCTTGCGTTGCTGAAGATGCTCTCATAGCTTTTAGACGGCATGGCCATGTCGTTTCTCAAGGTAAGTTCATAATATGGACCTGTGTGAATTTGTTGGTGAGAGATGTTACTGTCAAATCACAATAAAGCTCAAATAAAAAAAAATTAAATAATCCTATAGATACGAAAGATTATTATACAAAAGCTTGTTCCTCCAAACCAGCACTACCATATATTAATTACTTAATAGAAAGATTGCATGAGAAACTAATCTAAAATAATAGATGTCAATAGCTACAATTATGTATTAACAAAACTTGACGTGATTTTCTGACACCTTATTATTGTGCTGACAAGCCTCACTTAAGATCTGTGATTCCTGAAATTCTTTTTGGAGGGATTATCGAAAATTTACACATCCGTCGGCTTTGATGTCACTGCTTGAGATTGAAATTGAATTTTCTATTCATCATACCGGAAAAGTCCCGCTATTGAGGAATTTGCACGAATCTTGTGATGGAATGAGGGCGAGTATTGTTGAGCATAGTGATTCGATTTGGTTATCGTAGAACATAACGTGTGAACAGTATAAAATTCAACTCCTTTGTTTCTAGGAACGAACCTGCATAAGAAGCCAAGCGAGAGCGTGACACCCGATGCATTCCAGTCGGCTGTGCTTTCACTGGACAAGCAACATCGTTGGAGACCCACCGGAGAAGTGAAAATATTACATAAGACTCCATTTATGTGGACCTAACGCCATAAATGGTATTGGCTGATGCAAAACTATCTCGAAAATGATGGCATTTCCTTTTGGATATTTCCTCCGTTGAGCTCAAAGGTTCGTCAAGTCCTCAACATTCACTCACCAGCCATGGGGTATAAATGTGATCAAGTCCAGTTCCAACCATGCCAAGCGAGTTCGGTGGAAGTAGGGGAAAAGATTCATCAAAGAAGATCTGCCAATTGTAAGCCTAGCATTTGGAAATACGATTTCCTCCGACCGCTAAACAGCAAACGCATATCGTAGATTTATAATACGCACCTTGCCCAATAATGCGTTCGAGTTAATTTGTTTGTTAGTTATTGACATTGTTCTCTTTTTTGGTGTCATCCTTAGTTCTAATGATCTCTTCCTCATACGAGCGAACGGGCATAATGTCCGTATTAGACCAAAGGATGGAGGGGCTTGAAAAGCCTTTTGAGCTCGATGGGGAATATTTTGAAGGAAAAGTTCGAGCCTTCCTTTCCCTGCGACTCAATTAATGGAACTTGTGCGTACGTCACGAAAACGGTAGCCTGAGATCACCATAGCAATGATATAGGACATAAAAAGTGGAGAAAAAAGAGAGAGAGAATGGAATTTGCGAATCCATCGTCGTTGATGCAGATATCGATGATTTAGAGCTCGATACTTATTCTTTACGACCATCAGTATCGCTTTCGCGTCTTAACGGGTTTATTTGTGAATCAGGGTTAGATGAGAGACCTAAAAATCTTATTTATAGAGTTTTAGCTATAGTCTCTCGTATCGTAGGTTGGGTTTTACTTGGCCAAACACAAGCCAATCTCAGATTGGATTATTTGATAATCTTTATATTCGACATTATCGGATTAATTTCATAAAATGGTAAGTTACAATCTAAATTGAGAAAAATTCTTACATCTTAGACTAAATAATATAGAGACTTGGAACGCTGTTGAGCTCGACGGAGGATAATTTCTGAAGGAGAAGTGCGAATCTTCTTTTCATGTTCGTGCGACTCCATTAATGAAGCTCGCGTACACGCTCATGTCTCCTTGTGCTGGTACAGACCATGAACGTTGAGGGGACTTGAAGGGCCTCTGAGCTCAAGGGAGGATGTACCCAAAAGGACCAGCTGCCATTCCGACATAGTTTTGCAAATGGCATTACGTCCACATAAACGGAGTCCTATGTAATAATTTCGCTTCTCCGGTGGGCTGCCAATGATACCGCTTGTCCAGCGAAAGCTCAGCCAAATGAAATGCATCGGGCATCACGTTCTTGTCTGGCTTCTTATGCAGGTGCGGTCCCAGAAACAGACGAGTTGAACTTAATGCCGTTCGCATGTTGCGTCTTACGATAGCCGCCATTCGACATGCATTGGACGCCTGCCACAATTCCCACGGTGAACGCGTACGTACTCCAGTGATATTCGTCCAACGTTGGATCGACGCGAACGTGGAAGTCAGTGGCAAATCTCTACCACAAATCCTAGGAAGACTTCTCTGTGGCTCCCATCAAGCGGGACCCGGCAGTAGCGACGCTCCCCTTCGAAGCGGGGACTCACTCAACTATTGTAGCGAGGGTACTTGATGAGAGTTTGAGATTGATTGCTTGACCATTTGTTCTCGTAACGAGTGTTGAGATTGCTTTACATTGGTTGGAGAAGACGATGATAGACGATTTACAAGTGTGAGGAAAAGTCTCGTCACTACCTAACAATAAAGATGATCGCTTTCTTCCTTTAAGATATTACTTCTTTTTATCCATTCAAATTTAAGGGCGAAAAGGACGTCGCGATTTGCTTTTTCTAGACTCCTGGATGTTTTATCTCAAATGCTAAAGTGATGGAGAAATGAGGGTACGAGGAGAAGGGGGGGGGGGGGGGAATCTACGCGTCCCTTCACGTGAGAACCATAATGAGAACGGCATGTGAATTGACGAATGAGGAGTCGTACATGCGAAATAGACTTTGGGGGCACGACTCGGATGCCCTGTTAGCATGTGTCCAATGAAAAAGCTTAAAACTCATGGTTGAAAAAGCTTAAAAGCTTCAGGTGGTGATCATATAAATTATTATTTAAAAAAATATCTAAAATTCTCTTGCCATACAAGTGTCTTTTCTTCAATCGTAAGAATTTTCATCTATAATATCATTTATTAAGGCATGGAAACAGAATTTCAAATCTAAAATTCTCTTGCAATACGAGTGACTTTTCTTCTTCATCTTCTTTTGGTCGAAAAACCTGTTATAATCTCATTCCAGTAGTAGTTTGATGAGACATAAATATAGATTCGGTACAAATTAAATCTAAAAGGCTAGATGGAGGCTGGTCTATCCCATTGCTTGGTAAAAAGTGTCTTCTTTGGACTTTTGCGGCCCAATCTGCGATTTAATTAGCTTCTCATGGACAATGGACCAATTTGAGTTTTGTAAAATGCTTCATATCAGCTTGGGCTTCAGTGATAATTGCATATGCTTCCCACACGGCATGATCTGTACCTCCCGAGATCGCTTGCAATAGATCGCATCTATCAGACTCAAGTACAATCACTTCCTTGCTTCTTCGACGGAGAGCTTTTAGGGTTTCAAGAATTGCAATTGCTTCTACTTGCGTTGCTGAAGATGCTCTCATAGATCTAGCAATTCCTTCCGAGAGAAAGCCTTGTCTGTCTCGGCATACACTCGCGTTGGCTGCTTCACCCGACTATGGGTCAAAAGACCCATCTGTGTTTGCTTTGATCGCCCCCAAGGGAGGGGGTTGCCATATCCAAGGTGAGCCATCTTCATCTCTTTCTCGTCTTTGATTCTTTGTCGTCCAAAGATTAACACTTTGTGCTTAGATTTTTGTTGATGAGATGACTCCGTGAGAAGAATTTTAATTTATAATATCATTGACTAAGGCACGGAAACAGAATTTCAAATCTTATGTGATGCATGGATGCTCTACTTATCTCACATTGAATCACACCACGGAATTAATCATTGAACGAGTGCAAAATATTAAGAAAGAACACGCAACTATACACTTATAAACCAGCATATGAGTAAACTAGATACTAGATTCGCATGATTCAATAAATATACTTTGCTCCAAGGAGAGTAGCATAAGATTCTTTTATAAATGAGGCAGTACAATGGATGTAGCAATCGCAGTTGAATCATTCAAATAATCGTAGCATTTCCTCGCTCCTATTATGTCACATAGCTCATGTTGTCTTTAGCCCTCGCAATTCTATCAATCTTACAAAAGATTACATAAAGTTGATCTCATGACAAAAGCGCTTTTCAGATATGGTCAACAAAACTCATGAAGAGAACTTCTCTGTATATTCTCGGCACAAAAGGCACAATTATCCTCGAGACCGATTCTAGTATGAACTCGAATTTTGGAGATCTGAAATTTCCTATCTTCAATCCGTCTTAACTATTAAATTATGTCTCGAGTTTGAATTTGTATAACGATTTGTTAACCAAATTTGTTGATGAAGATTTCTCAAGAAGATTTCCTAATCTGGATTAAGTAGCCTATCTTTTGTTAGAATCATTAAAGATGCACAAAAGATGAAAGAGGAATCTGCTCTTGCGATTTGATTTTCACGAAGAAGAGACGCTGCACATGAAGGGGTTGCTTCTTGGTGCATGGTCAACAGGTCAACCAAGAAGTATACGCCCAGATTCTTCTCTCAACAAGAGACGTGGGGCCAAGGAAAATACTAAACTTTCACCTGGAGCTTTTCCCTGTGGCAGACGTGAGTTGACCAAGACTCACAAGGGAGCCGCACAGAAAGCCGTCCAAGCTGCACGCACAAGGAAGCCACACGAGATTGAAGACACACGCACAGAGAAGAGAAAGAGAGACTCCTAGGCGCACAAAGAAAGCGCGGGAAGGGACTGGTCTTTCTCTTAAGGAAGTTTGCGTAGCTGTTCGATACTTCTTGTGTTTTATTTATTTATTCGATTGAGTTGTTTGATATAAACATTTAGGATTAGGTATAGTTTAGGTGCGGAAAATGCAAGTGCATTGAGCGTTTATAATCCGATTTTTTATTATAGTGGATTATTTTTGTTGGCTTTTCCCATAGATGTAGGTACTGACATTCAGATCGAATCGCGTAAATTTCTGGTGTCCTTATTGTTTCTCGTTATTTTTCTGTGCTTTACATGTTGACGTAAATTGCAATATCCTGATTAATTTCCGCATTAATTCACAACATTAACATATCAGCAACTTAAAAGTCCTAGTCCGACTACCCTTGAGGACGCGACTTATGCTCCCTCGAATGTGGGCCGTACTTCCGGACACTTGTGCAAATTCTTGATCTCGCCAATCTTCTCAACATTCACTCACCCGTCATGGAGCATAAATTAGAACGAGTTCAGTTCCAACCATGCCAAGCGAGTTCGCCGCAAGTCGGGGGCGAGATGCATCAAAGAAGATTCGCCAATCATAAGCCTAACATTTGGAAATACAATTTCCAGCCTTCACTTAACGGCAAATACGACCTCGTAAGATTATAATTTGTACCTTCTGCACTAAAGAGTTTGAGCTAACTTGGTAATTAGTGACAATGCTCTTGTTTTTTATCGTCCTCTTTAGCACCAGCCATCTCTTTCTCACACGAACGAATGGACATTGGCATGCAATCTAGCAAGTGTTTGCACATGAGACATGCGTCCATGTTTGAAATAGTACTTTGCTTCAATTTCATCCGTAACATCACAATGCATGATATGACCTTTTTAATGAAGCCAGCAATGTTAAATTTTCGATCAATATTGTCATTTATATCGGCCATCACATACATACTCGATTTGTTACTAACTCATAATGTATACAGCCAATTCATGTAGCTCTACATATGGTTGTACTAAAATAAAAACATCTTGGCATGGCTCTATAGATCGAATTATCCAAGGCCTTTTCGAGGTAGATTTTGATCCAACAAATTCGAGTCAATTTTGCAGAAAGAAGGAATTAAGGAATGGGTGGAACGGCTTGTGGAGGAAGTAAACCCATGTTATTGAAAGCTGTTGCTGCACTCACCAAGTTAGAGTTAATTGACAGTATGACAAAGCTAGGGTTGTCCAACCTTTCTGAAACATAAATGAAAGAAGCTCTAGAAATAGTTGTATCCATCGAGAATGGCTTCTTCACCGTGGAAGATCATTTCCATGCCCGGGCACTTTGGTTTAGACTCCTTAAACGGCATGACCATGTCGTTTCTCAAGGTAAGTTCATAATATGGACCTGTGTCAATTTGTTGGTGAGAGATGTTATTATCAAATCACAATAAAGCTCAAATAAAAAAAATTAAATAATCCTCTAGAACGAAAGATTATTATACAAAAGCTTGTTCCTCCAAACCAGCACTACCATATATTAATTACTTAATGGAAAGATTGCATGAGAAACTAATCTAAAATAATAGATGTCAATAGCTTCAATTATGTATTAACAAAACTTGACGTGATTTTCCGACACCTTATTATTGTGCTGACAAGCCTCACCAAAGATCTATGATTCCTGAAATTCTTGTTGGAGGGATTATCGAACATTTACACACCTGTCGGCTCCGATGTCACTCCTTGAGATTGAAATTGAATTTTCTATTCATCATATTGGAAAAGTCCCGCTATTGACGGATTTGCACGAATTTTGTCATGGAATGAGGGCGAGTATTGTTGAGCATAGTGATTCGATTTGGTTATCGTAGAACGTAACGTGTGAACAGTATAAAATTCAACTCCTTTGTTTCTAGGACCGAACCTGCATAAGAAGCCAAGCGAGAACGTGACCCCCGATGCCTTCCAATCGGCTGAGCTTTCACTGGACAAGCAACATCATCGGCGACCCACCGGAGAAATGAAAATATTACATAAGACTCCATTTATGTGGACCTAACGCCATAAATGGTATTGGCTTATGCAAAACTATCTCGGAAATAATGGCATTTCCTTTTGGATATTTCCTCCGTTGAGCTCAAAGGTTCGTCAAGTCCTCAACATTCACTCACCAGCCATGGAGTATAAATGAGATCAAGTCCAGTTTCAACCCTGCCAAGCGAGTTCGCTGGAAGTAGGGGAAAAGATGCATCAAAGAAGATCTGCCAATTGTAAGCCTAGCATTCGGAAATACGATTTCCTCCGACCGCTAAACAGCAAATTGCATATCGTAGATTTATAATATGCAGTTTGCCCAATAATACATTCGAGTTAATTTGTGTTTGTTATTGACATTGTTCTCTTTTTTGGTGTCATCCTGAGTTCTAGTGATCTCTTCCTCATACGAGCGAACGGGCATTGGCTTGCAATCATGAAAGTATTTGCACATGAGATATACCCTAATGTTTCCTTTTGAAATTGAGCATGGTAGTATTTTGCTCATTCATTGGTAATATCAAATGCATGATATTAATATAGTTAAAATTGTTATGAGTTTTAAACCTATTGTATTTACACTTATTCAAGTGTAAACCTTTTAATTTGGCTGATTTAGTCCTAAACTTTCGGCCGATCTTTTAATTTATTTGGCCAGTTTTTTTTATTAGAAATTGTTGATGTGAATAAATTCAAAAATATTTATAAATCTTTTCTTGTTTTCTTTCCCTTTTCTTTTTGTCGATGACAGGTCACCAGCTACCAACTATAAGTGAGAGAGTCAGCTTTGCCTTGTCTCGCCTGCGCAAGGAGGAGCACTAGTGAGGGCCCCCAATGCCAGATATGGCGAGGGAGAGGCCCGATGAAGCCACCTGGGCTTGGGCCTGGGCTAGGTTGGCCTTACTGGGCCTTGCTTGCGTGGGGGCAATGGTGAGGGCATCACTACCCATCCCTTGCCCTCGCTCAAGCAAGGCCCGGCAAGGGTCGGCCTGGCCCGCAAGGAGGCCCATACCCTCTCACCCAAACAAGGCCGACCCTCACATTTGGTGGGCGAGGGTGACCCTCTCTTGTAGCCCATGTTAGAGTTGATCGACAGCAGAGAAAATTGGGGCTGTCCTACGTTTTTGACAATGAAATGAAAGCTCTTGAAACTGCAGCATCCACCCACAATGGCGTTCCCAACATGGAAGGTCATCTTCATGCTAGTACATTTTTGTCTAGATTCCTTCGACAGCATGGCAATGTTGTTTTACAAGGTAAGTTATAAATGTTGAGCCCTATCAATTCATTCGTATGAAATTTTACCATCGAAGCACAACAAGTATCAAATGAATCGATGAAAATTCCTATGCAATACTTCCATACCAGTCTTAACATCCTTAGAAATATTTTTAATCAATTAATGGAGAGAATGCACGAGGAAAGTGTAAATCATAGAGATGAAAATCTTCAATTTATGAACGGACGGAACTTGACGTGAACTTTTGTATCGTTATCATTGTGATAACAAGCCTCACCTCAAAATCATGATTCATGAAATCTTTTCTTGAGATATCATAAAATTGTGTCAAACTATTTGACTTTCAAAACCTTAAACCACTTCTTGGTTTGAAATTTTGATTCTGGATATGACTTGAAAGTTTGTCATCAGGTCTCAGTTGCTGGAAGATGCTTCTTCAAGTTAGTATATATGAATTTGATGTTGTATTGACATATTGGCTTAGTCAAAACAATAAAAGGGATCATAATTCACGACACACACAAGCTGCAATTGATTTGTACGGTTTGAGTTTGATTGAAGTAAACATATGCAAAATCAACCTCCTGTTGGAAAGATTGCTTGAATACAATGAGCAAAAAACAACTCAAATGGACTTCAATATAAAGACGCAATTACAGACGAACTCTAATACAACAACGAAAAGATACATAATACGTAAAAATTGAGGCCTATGCTAATCATAGTTTTCCTTAAACAAATTCGTCTCATCCAGTACATAATGAGGTACTCTTTAGCATACGTGAGATAACGTGGACGTCTGTCTCCCGAGATACAACGGTTGACAGCTTAGAAGAGTAGATCTTCAAAGCTTGTCATCAGGTCTCAGTCGCTGGAAGATGCTTCTTCAAGTTAGTAGATATGGATTTGATGTTGTATTGACATATTGGCTTAGTCAAGACAATTAAAGGGATCAGAATTTGCGACACACACAAGCTACGATTGATTTGTAGAGTCCGAGTTTGATTGAAGTAAGCATATGCAAAATCAATCTCGTGTTGGAAAGATTGCTCGAATACAATGAGCAAAAAACAACTCAAATGGACTTCAATATAAAGACGTAATTACAGATGAACTTGAATACAACAACGAAAATACATAGAATACGTAAAAACCGAGACCTGTGCTAATCACAATTTTCTTTAAAATAGATTTGTCCCCTCCAGTATTCAATGAAGCACTCTGCGGCACACGTGAGATAACGTTGACGTCTGTCTCTCAGGATACAACGGTTGACAGTCAAGAAGAGTAGATCTTCGAAACTTTCGGCAAACTTGCACAACAAACGATGCTAAACACTCTCTCAAAAATCGAAATCTATGCATAGCTTTCAAAAAGATGTAAAAACGTGTGCAAGCCCAGGCAAAAAAGAATGATTGAAGATAATAAATAATGTGGGGAGACCGTTCGGTATCCAATCTACTGTCTGTTACGAATCAACGAATTAAAACCAACATTTAATTTAAATCTGACAATTACAGACTCTTCCGTTGAGTATGTTCGCTTTTCAGAACGTCAAGAACGTTCTATAGCGATAGAACGTCGTTACCAGAAAACGTCGACAGTCTGATCATCTGCAGGCTCGTACCTTCTAACTTAAACAAAACCCGCCATAAAAATGTAATAGAATAGAAGGAAGGCAAAAAGTGACTTGTATATAAGCCCACTTTTTCGAGGTTGCATTTGTATGTGCAGGTCGCACGCTCACGTCCGTGTTCGTGTTCGTGTTCGTCAAGATCCAATTTTGCACCCCCTCGCGCGTGCGCAAGGCATAGTGCTTGTGATTTTAAGTTAACATTCTAAAAGAGTATAATCACATATAAAGCACACCAATACCTTCCTAATAGTCTATGTGGGACAAATGTTTCTACACTTTTCACTCACAAAGTTGCTTTACACATGTGGGACTCATATCCCACTAAGGGTTTGCTTATTGAGAAACAATTACTCATTCACCCTTATTTCATCCCAAATTTCCAACACCTCCATCAAGCTAGAATTGATTTAAAAGAGTATCTATCCAACATATTCAACTCGAGATCAGAGGATAGATCTTGTCGACTAGACTGAACTTGGTCATAACTGTAGTTTCCTCTTTGTCGGAAATGAAATTTATGAACTTGTGTCTTGGGTCGCTGTCCTAACTTATGGCTTCTAGCTTAAACTCAAAATCCAGGACTCAAAATCACAGGGTTGTGTTGTTTCGCTTCACATTTATTACACGTATTTTACTCAAAATTTAAGTATAATATCTAAGTGACGCTATTGGCAAACACATGATACTGCAAGAACCCATAACATGTTGATTGTCGCAAACCACTGTAAGGCCTTGATAAACATTTTCTCTAGCGTGGATGAGAACAGAAAGCTCCTCGAATAAGAGATTTCATACATTCCTATAAATAAGACGCACACACACACTCAACATAACCTTGCTCCTTGTTCCCTCCACTGTCTATTGATAGGTTATGACCCACACTCGCAGAAAGATCTTTTGACCGAGCATAAAAATCAGATTCTCTAGCCTCTTTCTCAGTTCCCACTAACCTTCCCGTATCGAGTACTTAGACTAACTCTTCACTTGGTTCCCTTGTGGGAAGGATCCCAAGATTTCCAGCATATTCTCATATGTTCAACTTCTTTCGTGAAGCAGTAAAGTATCGTCTGTGGAGGGGTTTCTAGTTCTCATTTGCAGTCTCCGTCTCCAACAATGGAAATATGCTGCATTCTTGAAGTAGATGTCAATGGTCTTGAGACTTTCCTGGTGGACAAGGTGATAACTTGCTCTGCTTACTCTCTCAATTTTCAGTTAATCACCTCTGATTTTATGACCTGCTTCAGTTTAAATTCTTGTGGTGGTGCTTGGTATAGCTTTTACAGTTGGTAGTTGGGCTTTGGTTTTCTCGAACTGATCAAATGGAAAGGAATTTCTGTCTCTTCCAAAACAAAATCTCTCTCTTAAACTGAGAAGCATGTCATACTAATTGAAAAATTTTCAGGGAATTTCTGTAACGGTGTTGAAGCTTTAGACCATCCCGCATTGACGTCAGCACTTTTTTTCCTTTCCTTTCCCCTTTTGTTAACCCTCTCTCTGTTTTTGTTTCTTGTGCAGAAAATTATGGCATCGTTTTCAAGTAGGCTCAATAGATTGTTTGTTCAAAAATCTGGAGCAGCAAATGGGAAGCTGAAAGTGGTCTTTCATGATTTTCCAGGAGGCTCAAAGGGTTTTGAGCTCATGTCAAGATTCTGCTACAACAATGGCAAAGTCGAGATAAACCCTCATAACATTGTCCTATTGAACTGCGTGGCGCGTTTCATGGAAATGTACCATGACGAAGCATCAAGCAATCAAAATTTGGAGGAACAAACACAGAATGCTCTCAAAGGGATCCGCTACTGGTCTTGGTCTGAACTACTAGCATCTTTAAAACAATGCCAGGATTTATTACCTGCGAAAGATTCATCTTTTGTAGTACAGAAGATCGTGGACTGCATAACAGAAAGGTTGGCTTTGCCTACTGTTGCGAGCTCGTGCACATCTTCATCGGACAGTTCATGTTATACTCGTTCAAGCATGGAAAGTGTCAAAAGCAATTGCTCTCACATGGCATGGTGGCTTGAAGATCTTTTTTTCTTGGAAATCGATTGGCTAGGCAAAATAGTGAGAGCAATGGTAGCAAAAGAACTTGACCATTTTGCCATAAGTAGATTCCTCCTCTATTATCTAAAGTCAAAATCCATCGGTGCCACTGTCATCGAGAAACGCAGGATTTTAGAGGGGTCGATCAGTCTGCTATCTTTGGTGGATCAGAACTCAAGAACCATCCCTTGCAAATGCCTCTTTGAGCTACTATACCTCGGGTTGAGGTGGAACATAAGCAGTGGTCACAAAGAACTCTTGGAGAGCTTGATCAGCTTGCGATTTGACCAAGCCACAGTTGATCATCTGCTCATTCAACCGCCTCGAGGGAAAAAGCATGCATATCATATCCATTTGATCATCAGGGTTATTAAAGCATTCTTACACAAGGCTGACCAATTACCTGCGAATCGGCTCAAGAGGGTTGGCCACTTGATTGACTCCTACATAGGGGAAGTGGCTGCCGACTTGCATGTCGAGCCCCCTACGTTCGATGAACTGGTCTCAATCTTGCCAGAGGCTGCAAGAGACTCTCATGACAGCCTATACAGAGCCATAGACATCTACCTCCAGGTACCATACTTGCACAGCAAATTCTCAAAGCTTCAGGTTTAGTAGAACATTTAAACGAAGTTGCTTACCGCTAAGTACTTTATCTAGTTCACTTAATTTTCATGGCTGGAACATCATTTTGTGATTTTTTTTTCTTGCTTATTCTGATAAATTTTATCTAAATGCTTGAGCGTTTACTGTATAAAATGTTTATCCGAAGAGAATTTGTTTGCAGGTCCATCAACAGCTACGTCCACTGGAGAGGCTGAGAATATGTGATGTACTAAATCACGACAAGCTCTCTGCAGCAACTCTACGAGACTTAGCTTACAACGCAAATTTTCCCCCCAAAATCACTGTTAAAGCTCTGCTTATACTGCAACATAACCTCAAGAACCTGGTCCCGGGCACACAAAAGGATGCCAGCCATAAGGTCAAGGGAAATCGAAAATCGCACAATAGTTGGTGTTAGAGGGAGTTTACTAGTCAGTGCAATGCCAGATTCTTAGTTGCCTATGATTGTGTTCAGAGTTAAGAGGCTTTTTCCTTCCGTTCCTCTACGCTTTTTCCTTCTTTCTTGTTCTACCTCTGTTTTCTATAGTTCTGAGGTGATTTATATAGATCTCAGAATTCACTAAATAGTGTAACCAATACGACATTTTTATGCCGGTGATAAGTATTAAGCGGGATCAAATAACTATACTCGAAGAACCACAATCCTTTTGTGATGTATAGAATCGAAGTTCATCTCAAATTATCCGAGCATGGCCTATATCATATCATCTCCAGCGAAAAATTAACTTGGTCACTACGATCTAACGGATTGGCTGTACGCCTCAACCAAAATCATAAGCATGCGGACTCTGATAGGATGTAAAATGCGACTGTGCAATCAATCTGAATGTTTTACAAAGCCGACTTAGTCCGTTAACTTGATTCCCTTACTCAGATTCAAATTGAAGAAAGAAACCAGAAGAGAGATTGTGAAATTCAAGAGCACAAGACACTTCCTAAGAGCACAATCAATTTGTCGATTCATTTATCGATGACAAGATCTGACGACCCATGTCCTTCAATCAACCCAATACCATGATTAGCGGGACAACTTATTGATACAATGAATGGATGTTTCTAAAGAATATTCGCACCGATTCACGAGTTCCTGCTCGTCGCCGACCGCGGAGAACGACACGCTCGTTTGAGGGGCTCGTAACAAGAAGACAAGTCCCAGAAACCGAAGGATTTCGGACTTTCTGAGTTCATCAATGTTTTTTTTTTTTTTATAGAGTTCATCGATTGTTATAAGATTGACCCACGATTTTGAGTGATGGCCATAATACAAAAATATGTTGCCCTTCTTTTCTTTTTGTCATTCTCGAGACAGAATATATGCTTTGGGCCTAAGTTAAGTTTTGGCTCTTATAGAGGAGTGGTATTTCTTATTCTATACTTATTTTGCTTCATTTTGACCAGAAGACTACTAGCCTAGCCAAATAAATGAATGAATGAATCTACATGGATAATGTATTGTTTTCGCTCGAAACATATATCTTGCTTCAAAGAGTGAATTAAGCACATTCCATTCATAAAAAGAATATTATCTCATGTGACATTTTTAAGAGAGATGACAACATTTTTTGCTATATCAATTTTTGGCGATTGTGCAATCTCTCTTCATTCGAGGAAGAGGGCACGTAAAAGTTCGATCCTTTATGCGGTCTAATATGCTAATAAAATCTCGCTACATAATGCCCCGCTTGGTTACTAGTTCACTTTATGAGCTTGGTCCCTAAATTCCATCCTTATTATGAAAAATTAATGAGAAAAATTTCCAATTTTTTTTATAAACCGATTGCACCTATTTAAAAAAAAATCAACATTGACTTGATACGTGCCATCTTTCTTTATATCAATCGTTTGAATGACGTGTCTCATTATTGACGCTTGGAATAAATTGCAATGAGCTAGAAAAAGAAAGTCGTAAAAAATATTTACAATAGCGAAACATATTCATGTGATAAAAGAAGGAAATAGTATTGTTAGACCATCGATTTTGGACGACGTGACAACATTCACCGGCGTATGTGAGCATTTAATGCAAGTTTTGGATCTAATAGCAGCAGCCTCAATTCTCAAACTCGTGGACAGACATCATTGATATTTGAAGATGCACATTTTCTTAGACTGTCCCAAATTTAAAAGTACGAAAAAATAATAATTCTTTGGTTCCGGTGATTTTTTAAAGTCTTCAACGCTTGTTGGAAGGTGAAAGCATTTAATGGATGGTAAAGTCAAGAAAGCTTTCTCTCGAGGCAGTTTAGGGCTTGCTGCGTGACCATTACCCCCTTCGATTCTTTCAAGAACTCAATGTCTGTCTTTAATCCAATAAGGAAAGTTTTCAACTTTTTAAAAACTAGTCACAAAATACGAAAATTGTAGTGGCTAGCTTCCGGCCCCTTTTTCGAGGTCCAATGGTGCGAATTTACAAGTTTAGTTAGTAGTCCGTTGGCCTCGAGAATCCCTTGAATTAAATCGTGAATTTTCCCGGAAATCACGTTTTGGTCCCTTAACTTTTAGTTATTTGCATTTAGTTCCAAAATGGGTGAATTTTGGGCCCAATGGCATTTTTGAGAAAAATTGCTTAAGATTAACTTTTGGTTGAAAATACTAAGTGCTTAGTGTAACGATCTGAATATGAAATAAAGCGCAGAATTAACAAAGTAATAAGAGAAAAGTTTAGAAGATCAAACACAGAAGGTTATAGTGGTTCGGCTTAATCCAAGCCTACGTCCACTTTGTCCAGAGACAGCCAAACGGCTGTTTATCACTAGTATCAAAAGAGATAGTACAATCAGATCACTTTCTCACTATAACTCTTTCAATACAATCTTTCGTTCACAATCAAATACTTTGATGATTTTTCTCTTACTTTTCTCACAAATGGATGTACTATAAATAGTCTTCTCCTTTGGTTACCGTTCTGGCCTTCCATAAATATCATCCATAATATGTCCGTTGGAAGCTCAATGATTTCTTTCCAAAGATAAATCGTATAACCAAGAAAGGAAAGGATAAAATCAGATATGATTTGATCCTTTGATTGATATCTTTGTTTGAGCATTGATACGTAAATCCTGCTCATCCTATATCTTATCTCAATCAAAAGATCTCTTTGGCTTTCTGCGTATATATCTGAGAATCCGAACTCCATTACTTTATGGATATGAGTTCTATCAATTTTCTTTCCTTCTGAACATCTCCTCGTTCTGCATATAAGAACTTATCTTGTCCTTCTGAACATCTCACGTTCTGCATATAAGATCTCGTCTTTTCCTTCTGAACATTTCCACGTTCTGCATATAAGATATCATCTGGTGTTGTCACCATCAAAACATTCATCAACAATCTCCCCCTTTTTGATGGTGACAAAACTACCCTGCAGATTCGTTCTATAGCAACAGTATGAGGAATCAATTAAGTAGCTATTACACAAGATCAGAATGTCAATGGAGAATGTCAATGGAACCAGAAGGTCAAAACATCTAAAAACAAACAGTTTGCAACTAAAGTATCCAAGCATCCAAACAGTTCAAAATTCAGACGACGCAACGATCTGCAGGATTTTCTCCCCCTTTTTGTCAACAGCAAAAAGGATTAAGGCTTGGGAGGAATACGGACAAGAGTAATGTCCATATTAGTAACAGTCTGGATAAGATCATCAATCTTCTTATGCACCCCAACAGAAAGAGCATCAATCTTCTTATCCAAGTTATGCAGATGATCAAGCGCCGCAGCCTGCTGCTCCTCAAGATGAATAATAGCCGCCTGAAGTTCGGCAATAGCTCCAGTAGAAGCAGAAGCAGAAGGAGAAGGACTCTCTCGGGACGAGCTCACCTGAGGTTGCGGAGAAGGAAAAACTCCCCCTGTCTGAAGGTGAGAAGGCGATGGAACATCCAGGGAGGGCCGTGGCAAGTCAGATGGCAGGGTGGTGAACCAGTGGCATGCTTAGATTTGGAAGGTGTGGAAGAAGCAGGATCACCAGAAGAACTAATAGAAACCTGACCTCGTGCAGAAGGAGAGGAAGCAGGTGCTTGAATATCCGGCTGACTAACAGACAAAGCAGGTTCTATCAGAGAGGCAGGAAGAAGTGCAGAAGGAGCAGGTATTGGTGTGCTGAGCAGAGGATCCGTGACAGGTAAGGCAGAACCAGTCTCTTGGGGCATTCTGCCACCATCTGAATGTGAAGCACTGGATTCATCTCTGAGAGCAATAGATCGAGACTTCTTCGATTTGGAAGATCCAGCAGATTTGACAATCTCTTTCCGCTTTCTCGAGCCAGTTGTGCCAGAAGGACTAGAAAAGGTAGGAAGCCTCATCAGGTCAGGAATTTTCATCTTTCCGATGGAATATTTATCCACCACAGAATGAGGGAGTATAGTTGCAGTCAACGAAGTGGGTATGGAAATCTTCAGACGGTGGAAAATCTGTGTGATGAGACTCCCATATGGAAGAAGTCCAGAAGGCTTCACCAATGTCCTGTACATCTGCAACAGAATGATGTGGGGAAGACTAATGGGCCAGCGCATATCAAGAGCATACATCAATTTAGCTTCAGACTTGGAAATATCTGTCTTGGAGGCAGACTTGGGGCGAAGCACATTGATGACAACTTTGTGAAGCAGAATATGATATGCAGTCATACGAGAATACACTAGCTTTCCTTCAGTAGAATTGTTCCGGGTGAAATATCTCAAAATGTCCTCATCAGTAACCTCCTTGGCCACAAACTCAGCACGAGGAACTTTCAGAAGGTCAGCCAAATCATATACAGAAAGCCCATGGATAACATTGTTGACCGAGAAGGAAATAGAGTCTCTGGTTGGAAAGGACAAATTAGAGTAAAAATAGGCAGTTAACTCCTTGTAGGCAGGCACAGTCTCAGTGCAAAAGAACTCAAATTTGTGACTTTTCAATAGACCCCGTAACTTAATCTTGATACGGTCCAGAAAGGCAAAGTCAATCGTGCGAGGGGGCATCACACCTCTGTCAAGCAGTGTCTGATAAACCTGATGATGATTCTCAGACCTAAAGAGGTTATCAGCAGTTCCAGAATCCTTGTGTGCAATACCTTGTCGTGGAACGAAGATCGAGTACAATTTCTCATCATCATCAGGTATATGAGCCAATTTGGAAGGAGGCTCAGGAGAAATATTTAGAACACGTGACGGAGCAGGGGAGCGTGGTCGAGTAATGCCACAATCTTTGACAATTTTCAGAAATACATCAAGGGAGGAATATCCCTCTCCCGTCAAATATCGATTAATCGAAGAATGAGGTTCATCGGCACGTACCATCTGAGTATATGTGGCATAGATGCCTTTGACCGCTTTGCTCTGGAGAGGGACCCCTTCGTCAATATCCTCCATCGGAGAGTCTTCGGTGAGGTCAAAATGAGTGGGACCAGAAGCAGACCCAAAGTGTTTGTCGGCTAACCGAGATGATTTACGGGTCCCAGACATGAAGAAAATCGAATGGAAGAACACAAGGATGCAGACAAGCACTAAAATAGGGCTAGGGTTTGTAGAAAGGGCAAAAGTCGAACGGGTGTTTTGAGAAAGAGAGAGACTTTTGCGGAAAAGATCAGAGGAAGAAATCCAAGTATTCCAGAAATATAAAGGAAAAGGAGGAAAGACGGTTTTATTTTGGAAGAAACCACCCCTTTTTTGTTTTAATAATTTTTTTTGTTTTAAAAAATCCGAATAAATAGGCAATAAATAATAATCAAGTACCGAGAACATACCTGTTCAAGAATAACGGTCGAAAATCTTCAATCACGAAATCTAGAAGGAGAGTATATTCAGACGATCTCTGATGAATTCGAAAGATCGTTTGTCCAAGGCTTTTGTGAATATATCGGAAAGCTGATTCTTGGAATCAATAAAAGTAATCACAACATCCTTCTTCTGAACATGATCACGAATGAAATGGTGACGAATCTCAATATGCTTAGCACGAGAATGAAGGATAGGATTCTTGGTTAAATCTATAGCACTTGTGCTATCACACCGAATTTCAACACAGTATTTCGAAATTCCAAAGTCTTGCAATTGTTGTTTCATCCACAGAATTTGAGAACAACAACTGCTTAGAGCCACATATTCAGACTCTGCAGTAGACATAGCAACAGTATGCTGTTTGCGAGATAGCCAGGAAACTAACATGTTCCCAAGCAATTGACAATTACCTGTTGTACTTTTGCGATTAAGTCTGCAGCCAGCCATGTCAGCATCAGAGTAACCAAGAAGTGTGAAATTCCCGTCCTTGGGATACCAAAGACCAAAGTTTGATGTAGTTGCAACATACTTGATTATTCGTTTCACGGCTGTGAGATGTGATTCCTTAGGATCAGATTGAAATCTAGCACAAAGACAAACACTGAATAGAATGTCAGGACGAGAAGCAGTGAGATATAAAAGTGATCCTATCATACTCCTGTAAAGCTTCTGATCAACAGGACGTCCTTCTATATCTTTATCAAGTTTAGAAGTGGTAGACATAGGAGTATCCACTCTTTTACAATTTTCCATACCGAACTTCTTGATAATATCTTTGGCATACTTCTCCTGAAATATGAAAGTCCCATGATTGGACTGCTTTACTTGAAGACCCAGAAAGAAGGTTAGCTCACCCATCATACTCATTTCGAATTCACTTTGCATGTCTCTTGCAAAGTTCTGACAAAGAGTTTCATTAGAGGATCCGAATAAAATAACGTCTACATATATCTGGACTAGCAGAAAATCCAGATGAACCCTTTTTATGAACAAAGTAGTATCAACTTTACCTTTGACAAAGCCATTAGAAAGAAGAAAGTTACTTAATCTCTCGTACCAAGCTCGAGGAGCTTGTTTTAATCCATAGAGAGCTTTCTTCAATCGGAGAACATGATTGGGCTTAATAGGATCTTTAAACCCAGGAGGTTGAGCAACAAAGACTTCTTCTTGTATAACGCCGTGAAGGAATGCACTTTTGACATCCATTTGAAACACCCTGAAATTGTTAAAGCAAGCAAAGGCAAGTAACAAACGTATTGCTTCTAACCTTGCAACAGGGGCGTAAGTCTCGTCATAGTCAATTCCTTCTTCTTGAGTGTAGCCTTTAGCTACAAGTCGAGCCTTGTTACGAGTTACCAGACCATCTTCATCAACCTTGTTTCTGAAAACCCACTTGGTTCCAATGATGGTTTTTCCTGGAGGCTTAGGAACCAGTTCCCAGACATCATTGATGACAAATTGCCTCAACTCATCCTGCATAGCTTCTATCCAGCTATCATCTGTGAGAGCATCGTCTACATTTTTGGGTTCGTGAGTAGATACAAGAGCAACAGCACTTGATTCCAACCTTTCTTCAGGCAATATTAACTTACGAGATCGGGTTTGTATACATTGATCAAGGTCTCCAATAATAAGATCAATAGGATGACTGGACTTATGCTTCCAATCCTTTATAACATGAGAAACACTTGAAGAGATCTCTGGTACACAGTCAGAGGATGAAACTGATAGTTTATCAAATCCAGAAGGTGAATGAACAGGATGATCTATAAATGAATCAGTCTGATTGAAGTAGTTAACAGGTAGAGAACCTTCTGTATTTAAAACAGACTCGGAAGATTCATTATCTGAAAATTTCACATGAATTGATTCTTCGACTGCAAGAGAATTCTTATTAAAAACTCTAAAGGCCTTGCTAGTAGAAGAATAGCCCAGGAAAATACCTTCATCTGATCTGGCGTCAAATTTTCCTATGCGATCACTTGAGTTCTTGAGAAGAAAACATTTACATCCGAAAACATGGAAATAGGAAACATCAGGTTTCTTGCCTTTAAATACCTCATAGGATGTCTTCTGTATAATTGGCCTTAGGAAAACTCGATTAATGATATAACAGGCAGTGGACACCGCTTCTGCCCAAAAACGAGAAGGTAGATTGCTTTCGATAAGCAATGTTCTGGCCATTTCTTGTAAGGACATGTTCTTTCTTTCAACCACCCCATTTTGCTGAGGTGTGTAGGGTGAAGAAAAAGAATGAGCAATACCATATTCATCACAAAACGTAGAGAAATCTTGATTTTCAAATTCTCCTCCGTGATCAGATCTAATGGAAGAGATAAAGTACCCTTTCTCATTCTGAATTTGTCTTGCAAACCGAGAGAAAATAGAGAATGTTTCAGACTTGGTTGCAAGAAAGTAAACCCAGGTGAAACGAGAATAGTCATCAACTATGACTAAGCAAAATTTCTTTCCTCCAATACTTTGAGAGCGAGTTGGTCCGAATAAATCCAGATGAAGAAGTTGAAGACTTCGAACTGTAGATACTTGATTGATAGACTTAAAAGAACTTTTTACCTGTTTTCCCAGAATACAAGAAGTACAAAGATCTGAACTTTTGAAAGGAATAGAAGGAAGACCCCTCACAAGCTTCTTGGAAGATAGTTTAGCAAGTTGTTTCAAATTAGCATGACCAAGTTTCCTGTGCCACAGAATTGCCTCTTCCTACAAAGTAACTAGACATTGCAAATTTTCTAGATTAATATCCAGAAGGTAAATATTACCATGTCTTCGTCCAGTAAAGACTAGTGAGTTATCCTTGCTGAATCCAGAACAAACTCCTTCTTGAAAGGTAATCTTATATCCAGAATCACATAATTGGCTGATGCTGAGTAAGTTGTAGTTCAGCCCTTTAACAAGTGAAACCTTATTGATAACAAGATTTCCGATTTTGACTGTCCCAGTGCCGATGATCTTTCCATTACTATTGCCTCCGAAAAATACTTTTCCACCATCAATATTTACTAGGTTGATGAAAAAATCTGAATTTCCAGTCATATGTCTCGAGCATCCACTGTCTAGATACCACTTCATTTTATTTTTCAAAGATACCTGCAAATAACAGAATACTCAAACTTTCCTTGGTACCCAGACTTTCTTGGGTCCAGTAACAGTCCTTTTTGGTACCCACATTCTTTTGGGTCCAGTAGAGTTAGTAGAAAAACCAAATAAACCAAACACAGAAGATTTTGATTTAGGAAGTTCTCTATCAAGATATTCTGAATTATTCGAGGAAAGAAAAAGAGAATCATCTTCAACAGGTTTGACAAAAACTTTTTTAAAATGATCTTCATAAACCCTTTTGGAAGGTCTTTGCATTAGTCTCTCTTTGACTTTAGGAAAGTCAATCAACGGAATCGTTGTAGAAGACATTCCTAAACCTTCCTTTTTAAAATACGGCCTTTGAATGGAAAGAATTTTTTCCAGCTTCTCAGATCCATCAGAAAATCTTTTAGAAAGGCAAGAAAAATCCGATTTTAAACACACGTTTTCTTTTTCAAGAGAATCAACTTTTTGCTCAAGGCAAGAAGAATCTTTTTGTAAAATCTCAATTTTTCCTTCAAAAAAACTTCCTGTCATTTGAGTCTCTGATTTTCCTTTTTTAAATCAGAAATCTCCTTAAGAGAATCTTCTAGATCAGAACAAAGTTCATCAATGTATCTAGCAATTTTAATAGGAACTCTGAGATTACTTACCTGATTTTCATTGTAATCAGATTCATAGTCAGAATCAGAACCATCAGAATTTGCCATAAGACAGACATTGAATTGATCATCACTTGATTCACATTCAGTGTCGCTCCAGGTTTCAGCTTTGAGAGCTCTTTTGTATTTCTCATCTCTTCCCTTTTTGAGTAAGGGACAGTCGGGTTTTATATGACCTTTCTTCTTGCAGTTAAAGCAAGTAACATCTGCATATTGTCCTTCAGCTTCTATACTTTGTCTCAACGTATTCTGTTGATAGTATCTCGGTCTCCGTCTTTGAAAGTTTGTTGACTGTTGCTTAATCTGTGCTTCTGGAAACTCTGTTGACCATCTTCCATTCCTCTCCTTTGTGAGTTCATTTGATTTGAATTGCTTCTGTTGTTCCTGTTGAAATTCTTGAATCTTTTCACCAGGAGTGCTATTTCTTCATCATTGAGATAGTCTTCTGACTCTGCATCATTAAAATCCTCATTAGATTTTAATGCTAAAGTTTTCTTACCTCTAGTGTTCTCAGTCTCAACAAGCTTTTCTTCTTCATAAGCTTGGAGAGTTCCAACAAGCTCATCGAGGGATAAAGGTTGAATCCGTTGAGTTTCTCTGATGGAAGTTTTAATATAAGTCCATTCGGAAGTAAGACCACGAAGAAGTTTGTTGACTTTCATCTGTCCTTCAACTGGATGACCTTGATAAGCTAGGCCGTTTGTGATTTCAGTAAACCTACTGAACATGTCAGTAATGCTCTCCCCTTCCTTCATTTTAAAAGACTCATACTGATTGAGAAGAATATTCGTTCTGGTCTCCTTAACTCGATCTGTGCCTTCATAAGTTACACTTAGAATATCCCATATTTCCTTTGCTGAATCACAAGAAGAAATGCGATTATATTCAGAAGTAGATAAAGCACAATATAAAGAATGAATAGCTTTAGCATCAGTATCCTGTCTTTTCTTTAATTCAGATTGAGTCTGAAGATCAGCATCTGAAGATATTTCTTTGCCAGATGAAGAGTTCGGAGAAACGCCATTTTGCACCAATTCCCACTCTAGTGGATCTTTTGCTCTAAGGAATGCTTTCATCTTGTTCTTCCATATGCTATAATCCTTTCCATCAAAAAGAGGAGGACGAAAGTGACTCTGTCCTTCCATCAGACCTGAAGCACTAGCCATTGATCGTTCTGCTCAGAAGTACAAACACTTCAAAATCGAGCAACCTGGCTCTGATACCAACTGAAAATACTAAGTGCTTAGTGTAACGATCTGAATATGAAATAAAGCGCAGAATTAACAAAGTAATAAGAGAAAAGTTTAGAAGATCAAACACAGAAGGTTATAGTGGTTCGGCTTAATCCAAGCCTACGTCCACTTTGTCCAGAGACAGCCAAACGGCTGTTTATCACTAGTATCAAAAGAGATAGTACAATCAGATCACTTTCTCACTATAACTCTTTCAATACAATCTTTCGTTCACAATCAAATACTTTGATGATTTTTCTCTTACTTTTCTCACAAATGGATGTACTATAAATAGTCTTCTCCTTTGGTTACCGTTCTGGCCTTCCATAAATATCATTCATAATATGTCCGTTGGAAGCTCAATGATTTCTTTCCAAAGATAAATCGTATAACCAAGAAAGGAAAGGATAAAATCAGATATGATTTGATCCTTTGATTGATATCTTTGTTTGAGCATTGATACGTAAATCCTGCTCATCCTATATCTTATCTCAATCAAAAGATCTCTTTGGCTTTCTGCGTATATATCTGAGAATCCGAACTCCATTACTTTATGGATATGAGTTCTATCAATTTTCTTTCCTTCTGAACATCTCCTCGTTCTGCATATAAGAACTTATCTTGTCCTTCTGAACATCTCACGTTCTGCATATAAGATCTCGTCTTTTCCTTCTGAACATTTCCACGTTCTGCATATAAGATATCATCTGGTGTTGTCACCATCAAAACATTCATCAACATTGGTCAACGATGATTGTCGTTGCTTTTGATCTTGATTAGTTGCTACTGTAATTCCAGGTGGTGGAGGGATCTAGGCCTTGTCAAACATGTGGACTTCACGAGGGATTGGCCGGTCAAGAGTTTCTTGTATGCCCTTGGACTCTCTCAGGAACCACGGTTCAGCTCACTCCGAAAATCTCTCACAAAAGTTGTCATCTTTATACTGGTGATCGACGATGTATACGACCTTTATGGTTCATTGGAGGAATTGGAATGCTTCACTGGCGCCATTACCAGGTTGGCTGCTATGCCTTCCAAATCTTTTCCTTCCGTCTTTGTTCGTTCATTTTCACTAACTAGAAAACCCAATACTTTTAGGTGGGACTCGGAGCAGATTAAACAGCTTCCCGAGTGCATGAAGGTCTGTTTCCAAGCACTTCGCGATATTACAAACGATATCGCTTCTGATGTTGGCAAGGATGAAGATTGTCATCCAGTGCTACCACATCTCACAAAAGCCGTAAGCAAAAAAACTTGTGGTGATTATACATGCATATATTTATCTCCTTAATTAATCATCTTCGATAACCATTATTATCTTATTCTTCACAGTGGTTAGATTTTTGCAAAGCACTACTAGTTGAAGCAAAGTGGGACAAGCTGGGCTACACACCATCCTTGGAAGAGTACTTGAGCAATGCTTGGACATCATCTTCAGGGCCACTGCTCTTGTCTCATGCTTATTTCTTTGTGGGACACACGAAATTGGAGGAGGCAGCAGATTTGCTAGAGAGAAACAAGGATCTAATTTACAGTGTATCCATGGTAATTCGACTTTGCAATGACCTAAGAATGTCCAAGGTAATTATCAAACTTCCTTGCAAAAGCTATATATCCATTGAATTTGACATGACATATACAGCGTAGCTGAATCAAGGAGATCTAATCTCGTTAACTCATTATATTGAATTATTCTTTATGGTAAGGCTGAGATTGACAGAGGAGATGCTCCATCGTCAGTGGTCTGTTATATGCGAGAAACGAACGTATCAGAAGACGTTGCTCGGGAGCACATCAAGCGTGGAAGAACATTAATGCTCATTGCTTCGGCAATGACGTGATGCCATCCCTCCGAGCCTTCATAGATGTCACTGTGAATGCAGCTCGAGCTGCGCATATGCTTTACCAATTCGGAGATGGCTTCAGCATCTAGGACGGCGACATTGGGCGGCAAATTCTATCAATGGTGATCGACCCTCTCGCTCTCTGCTGAGATATTAGCGCACTAATTATATTGTGTTTTATCGGGTCCTATTTACGTCGTACTCTTTTTTCAAAAAACACTCGATCGATCGTTGGTCTGTTATAAATAGACCTATTCAAAACTTTGTTATCTAAGTATAGTGGATGAAATCAATGAGGAGATGTATTTGATATGAAAGTCACTCGTTTAGATAGACTTGATGGACTTAGCGTGACCACAATACATTATGTCATTCATCTATATCTATACTTAAATCTTGGTGGCGAAGAGGAGATAACACCCACTTTTGCATAATAAGCTGGATTGGCTATTACGAACTCATTTTTACATAGTATTTTGTGCCTCACTCAACTCTCAGTCCTATGAATAAAAACCTAAGTTATATGTTCGAGAGTCTATAAATTGAGAAAATAATCAGTGGTTGCTAAGCATCACGTCATTGGCTGATGTGGCGTTCATTTTTTTACTTGGATCAATCACAACTTGACATGTGATACCGTAAAATAAATGAAAATATATTTTTTGAAATGTCTTATCATTCATAAATGCATGACAGCTTTTACAGTATCACGTTTTAAGTTATAATTAGTCTAAGTGGGAAAATGCGCGCCACGTCATTGATTGACGTGGCACTTAGCAACCACTGAATATTTTTTGAAAATCGTAAATGCTTCGCTTACATCCAAGAATCGGAAACCCTGGAAGACGATCCGTACAGCCTTGTATCAGCGCCAATGCCGATTTGTTAAGATCCACAACCACATGGCCCCCATCTCCTCTCTTACATCTTCGGTCTCCCTACGAATCCGCAGACAACGACAGAATTAGATTCCTAAATACAAATCAATGTTGCATGCTCTTGCATTTACCGCATTCCTTGACATCCAATAATTAGGGATATTTTTGGTTATGAATAACAGGTTTACATCTAATGTAGACATAGACATAGGCAAGAATGTGAATTCTTGTTGAACCGACCCAACATGAGATCTGATCTCGAATTTAAAAGGGCCTTGATTGAGATTCGCATAAATAAAAACACTATAGAGTCTCATTTAACAATTTTATTATGATAGAAAATTAGATACGTTTCTGTTAATACCCGAGTCAGCAATTTGGTCTCATGATGTCCTAGTCAGATTTTTTTTTTCTTTTTGTTTTGCATTTCATCGAGGAAAATCATGTCTGCAGTCCTACAACTTGCATCAATTTGGCACTTGAATCCCATTGCAGGGGATGCAATAGGTCCTAAAACTATGCCAGGGGTCCGATTCATATCGGATGGCTAGGGGAAACCCCTGTGCACCTCTACCTTGGTTATATTTTGTTTTTCTACTTATTTTTAATATAAATAAATGTATTTTTAATTTTTAACAAGTTCCATCAGCTTGATAATGGTCACATAGATAAAAAAAAAAAAAAAAAAGCATGATGCATATAAAATCACTGTCCACTGAGGCTAACGAAGCTAATGGAGAGACTTAAAAAGATGGTGAGAAGTTTTAGGATTTGAATATATGAAATGAAAGTATAGGACTAGTGCCAAGATCCATACGAGTTTCAAGAGTCCAGCTATAATCATCCCTACTATTTTGTCATGTGTTATTGTAAATTGACGGAAGATTACTAAAAATTCTAAAAGTATCTAGACATAATAGAAGGTTCTTAGATATACTTGGAGCATGACATTAGCATTCATACAAATTGACCTATCAGCATTAAGTGTCATCAATTCGGAAAACATGTAAGAAAACTATTCTATTTAGCATTCGCGGTTTGATTTAGGTGGACGGAAAAATGGTAACTCGGAACACTAGAAAGCTACACTTAGTAAAAAGGCTTGAGGCCACAAAGACATCAAATTGTTTCGATCTATTTCTCTTTATTGTTCTATTCTTTCTTTTTTTACACGAAGCCTGTACTTCGAATAATTTAGTAATAAGGGTTGAGGCCACAAAGACATCGCAGTTGTTTCAATCTATTTCTCTTTATTGTCCTATTTTTTTTTTCACGAAGCCTGACAATCTTTACTGATAAAAAATTATACCATCTTTTATGAAATCACAAGTTCAAGTTATGTCATGAGCAAATCTTTGACCAACTTGTATGTTAGGCATCCACCACCTTTTGTCAGAAAATCAAAAGGCTTGCATGCAGCATGGCACCACAAGCACTTCTTGTTTCAACCAAAGCCCATAGATATGAAAAGGGCAATGCAACGCAATAATCCAAAGGGCAAAGTGTAAAGAGAACAACACTTAGCACCTAACGTGAGAAGCTCCTTGCTCAGGCGCAGACTGAGTATGAATGAGCCCGTAAATCAGGGTCCCCAGCTCACCTCGGCCAGGGAATATGTAGAATCATAATGCCAAAAGTGAGTAGCACTAGGCTCTGTTGATGCAAGGAACTTGAGAGAATCGATACCCCGAAACTCCATGCATTGCAGCATGCCTTACATAGAAAACCAAATGACAAAATGGTCATAATTTCCTTTGCTTTGGACTAAAAACCCAATGATGCTTCAGTTACAGTTACACCGAAGAGCTCAAAACCCAGTGAAGCCAAGACTCTGCAGTCTTACATACAGCATCAATACCAATTAGTAGCTCCACAACCCGGAAAAACAGGGAAAACAATCAAAGTAAAAGGCATTTCTCCAAATATAGGAACCTGTTTAAATGCTTTCCCCTCGGGCACCATGGCCTAGTTGATTGACAAAATGCCATCCACAATATCATTCATCAGGGTTGCGCTTGGCAAAGAACATCAAGGAAATGAAGTCTGACTAGTAGTAACCACAACAGTAGATTGTTACATAACGCGAGAGAAGCCATTACGCTGCTTGAGGCAGTTTTAGGTTGTACGGTGTCTTCTTGGCCTTGCCATGTTCCTCAATATCTTTTGCCAGTTCAACCTTCGATTCACGAACCAAGAAATCTACAACATTCTGCAGAGTATCTGTTCCACGAAGTTATGTCTGATCTATGGCCTCAATGCAAAGCCTATCGGCCAATTCATATTCACCCTTTTAACAAAGCAAAGGGACAAGAGCAGATACTGTAACCCGATCAATATTGCACTTACTCTCCATGAGCTGCCGACACCAATTCTTGGCTCCATCCAAGTCTCCATTTCGACAACAACCAACTATAAAGGCATTGTAGATGTATGTATCAGCCACAATTCCCTTATCCTGCATTTCATCTAACAGCAAGGCAGCATCCTCGACTTTGTTCTGCAAAAGTACTTCGCGAAGTCTTGGATTGTAACTCCTGACGCAAGGAGTAACATTTTTTTTTTTTTTGGTAAATGCAAGGAGTAACATTCTTGCTCACCATTAAATCCCATATCTTCTGTCCCTCTGATAATCTGCCATTTCCATAAGAAGCCTCAAGCAGAGTATTTCACGATATCAAATTAGGCTTAATCCCTTTTTTCTCCATCTCGTCAAGCAATGAAAGAGCAGAATCAAGTTCACCCATCAGGCAATAGCCCTTAATAACTGTATTGTAAGTGCAAACATCAACGTCCAGGGACAGTTTCTTCGGCAACAGCCGGAAAATCTCGTACAACCTCATCAAACTTCTTGGAATCAACAGAGGCGGCCAAAAGGGCATTAAGGTGTAGCAGCGAGGGCTTGCGTGTCAGGCTAGGCATTTCGTCGAACAACTTCCGGGCGTGCTCGAACATGCCCGCTTTCCCATAAAGGCCGATCAGGCGGACCGCGAATTTGTCGCTGGAGCGTGCCAAGTGCTGCTTCTGGTGTTCAAGGAGGTCTTCGATCAAAGCGAACTGCTGGTGATACGCGAGGCGTTGGACGGTCTTCTCGTATAGGCGTTGGGGGAAATTCACTCTCTCTCCAAGGGATTTCATTGCTGTTTCTCCAGGGGAAAATTCTTCTGAAGAAATAGTCACGTACTGCAAGAAAATTTGAGAGGAAAAAGAGAGAGTTGACTTTGACTCTCTCTTCTTCGATTTTTGTGTCGTGCTACACACGTTTCCAGTAAATCATCGACGACGCAATCGCTCACCTTCTGTCCGAATCGATCCAACGCCACGAGTCCACGCAACTAAGGGTTTGAGTTTGAAGGTTAATTCGTAGATTAGGTAATGAACTTAATGTTTCAAATCGAAATTGACGAATTTCATTATCTAAATTGTGTGTGACATCCTGAATTTTGACTCCGTCCGAAATAAAAAAGAAATGGGCTTTTCACTGACGTGTCTATGGTTCTTTTCTCGAAGCTGATTATTCACGAGTTAACTAACATGTCCGGTGAAAACTGTTACTCAGTAAGTTGATTTGACTAGAATCATGTTTGGTTGATTTTAACCATGAAATTAAACTCTCATTTAGGATCCAAATGTTCGAGTGTATCACGATATATTTTTAAGACCTTGTCATTTTTTTTTTTGGGAAAATTTTGTTGAGTTGGGAATTTCGTGGATTTGAATTGGTGAGAATTGAAGGGAACATGAGATTGATGGGTGCAAAATTTGTATGAATGAGGGGCTGTTGTATTATAACCTTCATTCTTGACTTGTTAAAAAAGATTGGGAGAGGAAATGACTTGATAAGAGTTGAAGATTTATGGGGCATATACTCAAGTGTTTTGGATATTTTGGGTTGACTTTAAGGGTTTCTTGTTCCCCTGCATGGGAGAATACGTTCAGCCTCTCTTTCTTCAGTTTCTTCTTTATTTTTTACTCCTTTCTACCTCCATTACGCCAGTTGAGATACGGAACTCTCAACCAGCAGCCCAAGCAGTGACTTGCAAGGCTTGATTAGCCTCTTCTGAACTTCTTTTGAAGTCATCATAGACTCGAGTTTCAGTCGCCTTCGTGCCACCGTCGCCATGAGCTTATTTGTTTACTAAACAGGTGAGTTTACTTCCTAATTCTTTATTAGGTTGTGATTATACTTAGGAGTTAGTGGAGTGTTACTTAGCCTGATTTGATCAGTGTTAGGTTGGATTGACACTAAAAGGGTAATATGTGAACTTCATTTTGAACAAAACAGAAACTTTATTTTTACTAGAATTTGTGACCTTTTGGAGTTGAATGAATTTTTATCAACTCTTAAGGTTCGAACTTTGAAAAGATTCCTTCACGAAAGGTGTTTTTATCACATCTTGTACTTGAACATAGTCAAATTTCAAAGCAAACAAATAAGTTTTGGATTTCGAACCAAGCTGGTTTTGAAAGATGTGACTTCTAAAAACAGACATGGTTCTTGTAAAGATTTGAGCGATTTATCACTCTCAATCTAGGAAGATTTAGGTCAAGGTGTCTTCATGAAAAATGTTCACCCAAGTTTCTTTTATTCCATACTAAAGTTTGAGAATTTTCCGAACTCATTTGATTGGGATTCTAGATTTAAATTTGGAAACGAGTGAGTGGCCATGTTTCTATTGACTGTGACTGGTAATGATTTTGTGATTGTTTTTGGTGAATGGCTTGTTGGATATTGCATACATCGGCTTTGGAGAGGGACGGCGATACGCAATGCCTCCACCTTTGCTTTGCATACATTGGCTTGGGAGAGGGACGTCGATACGTAATGCCTCTACCCTTACTTTGCATTACATATTGGTTTTGGAGAGGAACGACAATACGTAACGCCTCTACCCTTACTTTGCATTACATATTGAGTTTGGAGAGGGACAGCGATACGTAACGCCTCTATCTTTACTTTGCATACATTGGCTAGGGACAGGGATGTTGATACGTAACACCTCTACTCTTGCTGCGAGACGGATGGCGATACATAACGCCTCTGCCCTTGCATCGCATGTTGTGATAAGGACCCAAGGAGAGAACTTTTTGCGGGTTGAGAAACATCTGAATGTTGGATTGAACTATAGATATGTTGCGTCTTATTATGAGACCGAATTGTATGTTAAAAATATTAATCTAGTTTGATCTTGGTGGTTCCCTTCAGCACCTACAAGCAGAAATGGGATCAACTATTCTCCATTCCAAATTTTTTAAATCAAGAATCAGACCAATTCTCACAAAAAGAACATAGAAACAATTGGTTCGGTCTAGTCCAATTTTTGGATCTGTCCTCAACATTGAATAGCTGGCTGTCTGGTCCTCAATATTCTATTTTACACATGATATACGGAAACTCAAATTCGGTTAGTTTTGAAATACTCCGTAATCATTAAAATGAAAATTTTGGTGGCAACTTTAGAGTTTGTGTGAATGATGGCATGCTGAATTTGGTAAAGAGTATGGAGATCTTTAAAGGAAAGGTATATATCAGTATCCGTAAAAAAAAAAAAAACTGGCACTTGACACTTGGCAAAATAGAAAAAATAAATTTAGGAAGTGAATTTCCTTTTTATTACTTGAAATTAAAATTCTGACAATATTTGTTGGGTTTATGTTAACTTATTTTGATTTTCCAAAAAAATTTTGAAGAGATATGTTCGACATTGATTTGTGACTTTTTGTGATCAATAGTTAATTCAATCAAATCCAAAAAGCTACATCTCTTAGCTTAGTAGATGAGTCAAAAATAGACGATGAACATGTCTATTCACAATCTTCTCTAATTTAAGATTTTCAATTTATTATATGGCCAATGAACATTTGAAAATACATTTTCTTCTCACTACTAAAATTTCAGGCCTTTCTCATCTCATTTTTTCTTAGGACTGGCCATTAGAAGAAATCTCAAAACTTGGCATCTCAAACTTCTTGTGATTTTGTTAATCTAGGAACATATTCCTCTGAACACTGCAACATTTATCCTTGGGGAATTAAGCACTTTTTAAGGCGGGTGTTTCTTCAAGAGCAAAACTCTAGATGTCTATTCATAATGGGTTAAAGTTCATGAGCTGTTTTTATCATTTTCCTATACATAACCCTAAGGTAAGTTGTTTGAATTTCCCTGTCTAAAGTATCCTTTTCATCCTTATTTTTGAAACTTCTAATAGACTTCACCACAGTCAAGGAAGATATGGAGAAATAAAACCGGCCGTCATTAATTAGGATCATGTATTTATTTTCTGTGTATATAAACTTATAGCTATGTATATGTTTATTTTTACAGTTTCTTTTAAAGGGGTTTCCAAAGCTCCAAAAGAATGGTGATGCATTCTGTTACTGTTCTGGTAAGTCAAGTACACAACTTTTCCATTGCCTCGCGTCTTGGAGAGCCCATACACTTGGCGTCTACGACTCCAGCTCATTCCTTCTTTCCACTACTCATATAAAATCTAACATTGACCACACTTCCCAATACTGATCAATGGACCCCTTCGTGGACAATAATCAACAACCCTCTTTTCTCTACAGGAGATTAGCATGATTCCCATCATTTGCTGAGTAATTACTTATCCCTAGATAACCTTACAAAGTCATGTGAATGATTTTTCTTCCTCTTTTTCTTTTAGGGTTTTGTCATAAGTGAGATTGTTCAACAGCAAGGAGTTAACAACTGGACTGAACTACCCAACAGATTTGCAGCAGGATGAGAACTCACAGCAAACAACAGAATTTCTCTCCCACATGGCATGTTACTCTTGTGAGTTTAAGCTTTATATAACCAATCCAAGGCAAGGTCCCATTTCAAGTAGTTCTCAATGTCAATGTCACCGCCTCAGCAAGATTTAGCCCAATTGGCCACTCGCTCGAGGTTCAGACCCTCCTTGATTTGTGCCATGGACGGCCTGTGCTTAAGTGGATTTGGAGGATGCGAAAATGGAAGGATCGGCCAAGCGCAGCTTGAGGAAAATGACGATGACACTCGGTACACGTCCAAGAATCTGGAAGCTGAGAGGCGGAGGCGACTGAAGCTGAGCCAGAGGCTGCTGACGCTACGCTCATTAGTCCCGAAAATTACAAATGCAAATACCCACGAACCTACTGATCATTTTTGTGCAGACACAAACGAGTATAGATTCTGACCCGCGGATTTTTTTTGTGCTTTTTCTGTCTATGTCAGATGAACATGGCAACAATTTTAGATGATGCAGCGAGTTACATAGTAGAGCTGCAGAAGAATGTGGAGGCCCTGACCGACCAACTTGTCGAAATGGAGGCACCATGTGAAGACGGGCCACAGGCATTGGTCCATGAGATCGACACAGCGAAAGATATGGAAGCAAACGGGATTAAGGTTTAGAAATTCGAAGTTGCATCGTGTTTTGATGCTGGCTTTTGAAACTGATTGGTTTAACACTTTGTTGGTGGGTGCGCAGCCAAATGTTCAGGTGACCAGTATCGACGAATATAAGTTGTGGATTAAGATTATAATCCCGAAGGGAAGCAGCCGATTCACCAAGTTCTTGGAGACGCTGAGCATTTGCGGTTTCCAACTGACAGATACCAGCGTCACCACATTTAAAGGCGTGATGCTCATATTGTCATGTATGGAGGTAGGTCAATAAGAGTAAATAACCTTCTTTGGCAACTGAACACGGTTGATCAATGACATGTGATTAGGTGTTCTATGGCTTGTTTTCAGGGGGCATCTGGCGAAATGCTTAAGGCTTCACGGACCAAAGACTTGCTCCAAGAGATCATCAAAGGCATTTAATCGGCAATATAGTTTTATAACCAGGAAGCATTTCCAAGCATAATAAAAGGAGGGGAACATGTCGTATTTTCTGTTCTTTTGCCCGAAATAGATTATCCTAAACAGTTATGATATATGTAAAGAGTAGGGAATTAACTTCTTGAATTCAGCCTTTGGAAAGTCGGATTAAATCTTGAAATCCTTGCATAAGAATGAGTTACATTTTCGACAAGTAACGGCAATATGATGGATGTAATGTAGAATTAAAAATCTCTCTGAATGGTCAGAACAAATTAAACAAATGATTCATTTTTAGTCCATACCGTGTGATAATAAGTGACCCTCGAAGTGAGACACTGAAGTAATGAGCTGTCTTCAGTTCACCATGCCTGTCAGGAGAGGCAATAAAAGAAATCAGGAACATGGGATACCCTACAGAGTTTTATAATGTGATCTGACTCTTGCCTCAAGACAGACTCGCTTAAAACTCTTCTCGCATTTTACATCAAGATACAAACTTTTCAATCTGTTCAATGCCACATGACTTTGATTTTGCAGATGATACTTTATATATTCCGATTCACGGACTTGTTTATAGTCAGCACACGGTTGTCCCCTCATAGTAGAGTTTGACATATCCAACAAGACAGAGAGTTTTCTTTCTATGACCAAACAAGACAGAGAGTTATTCCCCGCAAAAGGGAAGAAAGATTCTAATTTAATAAAATTCTTCTTCAGAAGAATGCTGAACGATCCTGAGACTGAGTCAAAAAGACAACAGTGTTCTGGCTTGTCTTATGTAATCTGACAATCCATCTTCTCCACTGACTCTGCATATATAAAGTTATAACTTCAAGTCTTGGTACGTTGTCTAAGGTGTTTCCTCAGATCAAACCTATCCAAACACAACCTCCCCATGTTAAATGCTAAAGCATCTGTCTAAATCTTGTCGCAAGTTTTCCACACGCTGTCCTTGATTTTCTGTCTTCAGACCGTGGTCTTACCAACTTTTTCGAAATTACTTTACAAAGAAGGGATCAATTCAATATTACCTGTATCAATTTACCAAAAAAAAATAAAAAATTCAATCCTACCCGTTCCCTTATAAATAAACCTCTCATGTATGATATATTTGCATTTCTCTACAACTTGGCCCAAAAATCCTTCAAGGCAGCAATTACATGGCTCGGCTGTGTCAAGTCATGTATATTGCATTAGCCATGTTTTCCATGTTCGTGGCCAAGACTAGGGCAGATGACGATTCAGGCATGTCAGGATTACCGGTCGAGAGAAGTGTATATACACCTGCTCTGAGCCCCGCTCCATCTGAAGGTGGGCTTGGTTCAAGCGTGATGGCAGAACCTCCAGTGATGAGAGCCACAAGAAGAGTACAGAGGCATCATTCCTCTGGGGCAACCGGTGGCGATGTGGTCCTTGGAGGATTTTTGATGGTATTGGTCGTAGTAGTTTTCTGCTACCTACGGGTTACAAGAAAGAGCAAAGAGACTGATCATGTCTGAGAATGTCAAAAGTTTCGAGTCATTCACATCTGAAGTTTATTCCAGATGTCAAGAACTAAATAGACCAGAAAGTGAATGGCATATGAAATGGGCATCAGAAGGTCACTGCAGGGATTAGTGCATCATGTAATAGAGGTAAATTTAGTGCACTTACAAATAGAAAACGGGTAATTTGTATGTTATATTGATTGAGGGCTTAGTTTAGAATGATCGCGTTGAGTAATGACTCCATGATGCTAAAACTGTATCGATCTCTTTGCATAGTATCCTCATGAGGTGAGGCAGTTTTATAATTTCTCCCCTGTTCTTAAGTGCTGAATGATTTTTTACAGGCAATTAGTCTGTTGCCATGGTCAGACATTACAGATAATTACGATTCCTATACGCATCAACAGATTGTTCCAGTAGGATATTAGGTAAATCATATGAACAACCTAAATCTTTTTACCATATAGGATGCAGTTCAAACTTACTCGAGAAACAATATCACAGTCGATGAACTACAGTTATAGACAAAAACTATTCCAGAAAGTTCTGTGCAGTAATTATTACCCATGCTATCGACTTGGTAATCCAACAATGGAAATATCCAATTAGCTGGTACACTACAAACAGATCCAGTGGAGAAGACGAGGGAGGTTGGAAATATCCCTGCTTTATGTGCACCTAAAACACCTTTGGCTTGAGAAAGCACACACAAGAAAGAAAGAAAAAAGAAAGGAAAGCAAAGAAGTTGTAGCTAATACACAACACAGGTTAAGGCACCTGAAAACATTATGAAAATAAAATGTTACCCTTGAAGTGTGGTTTGAGTAAAGTAGTGGGCAAATAGCTAAAAGAAACAAGAGCAGGTCGCCGGCAATTAAATTTTTTTGAGAATGATACAAAATTAAAGTAGAGCTCTGTTGAAGAGAGTGGTCATACTAATATAATGTAGCGATGCAGACATATGGCAAAGCAGAGGCCATGTTTTCAAACCTAAAAGCTTTCGCTTATTTTGTTTTGTCCCTTGTTTTGACTAGAAACCGTTTACACTTAGGCCTCCCAAGTTCAACTAAAGACCAAGATTTCTCCAGTTGCAATTGCCATAAACAATAGTCTTGAATATCCAACTTTCTGGAAACTCCATGGTCATGCATGCGCAATAAAGTAAGCATTTGCAGATTGAATCATCGCACTGGAAGTTGATTTTATTGTCTCGCCTATTCATGCCAAAAAATTTGAATTAGGTATGAAATGTTATTCTGGAAAAGCACATGCCAGTTACTTCTTTTCTTCGAAAGTTGGAGCATATGAAGCACTTGACAATTCCGAAACGCTGTGTAGTCTCACATCTTCCTGCATTTGACAGATTACCAGGGATAACGCATTCTTCAAATATGATCGTCAAGTTCAACTCGGTCTCGATTCCATAATTATATCCAGCTTTTTGATGATTTCATAGACCCCTTAAATTGTTGTTGTTAATCTCATATATGCTGGCTCATATGTCCACTCAATTTGTCACGTCTATCATCGGCGTTTGTATGAAATAACAAAAGTTACCTATTAAGCTGTGGCAGCAGAGAACATAAGAAGCATAGTTATGATACAATATAATGAGGTTTCTCATGCTCAGGAGAGAACAGGGTCTATGCCTGCATAATATTAATCTTCAGTCATATTCCATAACATGGCTTGACCAATAGACGAGAGATAAGTGAGATTAATTTGTGACATTTCTTTCTCTCTCTTTCTTGTGCTTATGCAAGAGAGTTAAGAACAAGCAATCAGGGTCAAAAGATTGAATAGTATGATCTTCTGAATGGCTCAAGGACTTCACCAACTATGATTCGCAGACTCATCCACAACATACAAATTCTATGTCTCTGTTTGCAATTTTCTTCCATCTAATTTACGGACTTCATTTCCTTGTGGATTTTTACAAGCAAACCTCAGAAGAGAAAAGAAAAAAAGTGAAAGCAAACACCCAAAACTCCCAAAAGATGCTGTTACGATCTATAAACTCTCCACGAAACAGAAAAGAAACTTTCATCTCAGAGCTTCAAAGCCAATCTTCTTCCTCCCAATATTTGGCTGTAGAACCTCTAAATCTGCAACATTAGTACAACACAAAAAAGAACTAAATCAATGCCAATCTGTTTCAGGCTCTCAAACAGAGCACAATAAACTAAAAAATTCCAACTTTTTCTTTCCGCCTTAACAAAGAAAGATGTGTGTGTGTGTGTGTGTGTGTGTGTGTGTGAGAGAGAGAGAGAGAGAGAGAGAGAGAGAGAGAGAGAGAGAGAGACCTGGAGGCTTACAAACAGGAGGGTCTTCAAAGAGAGAAAGAGAGAGCTGCTTATAAGCAACTCCAATATCAAACACTATGACACCAGAAGACGGATCGTCCACTATAATATCCTTCACTGGAAGCCACAAAAACAGCTCTTTCTGAGAGAGGCCCTCCATTCCCATAAGCTTACCTAACACCAATCAAAACCCAAAAGCCAAAGCCATCAGAACAGAGAAAGACCCCAAGAAAGAGACGAGTTTCATGCTAAATTCCCTGTCGTTCTGTCCCTACCATAAGTGAGGTTGGCTCTCACAACGCTGTCAAAGTAGACTCCGGTGTCGAACTTGGCCAGGCACGGCCGCTCCAGGAGGACTTCGAGGAGGCCATCTGGGTGGACCGTGAACGACTTGACGTCGTGTGGGAAGAGCCCTCCGGGCAAGCCCTGGCTTTGGAGGAGGTCCTGGATGGAGTTGGAGGAGGCAGATGCCGAGAGGGTGGATCCAGGAAAGACGGAGAGGAGGAGAGAGAGGAAGAGAAAGCGGAAAGATTCGCGTGTCAGTGACATTCTTGTAATTGGATTGGGAGGAGAGCCTGGGGCTGCTGTTGACATGGGCGTGCTGTGTTGACCCAGCTTTCAGTGTTCATATATCGCAGATGAACCAAGAACAGAGGAAATACATTACGTGTAGAGAGAGTGCCTTGGCCGTCTTACAATAATACAAAGGAATGAGATCCAAGAACTGAACTTTTAACTCAGATGATCGGCTGGCAAATTTATACTTGTTTTACTTTCTCATGTACATAAGAATGCTCCTAAATTTCGAATGTTCAACAAGAGCATCCCCTTGCAAAATGAAAGCGGAAGTCCTAAAGGTCGACACTTTTTGTCCTTTACGAAAAGCCACATTGATTGCCGGAAACTCGGGCCCCATTTAAAAAGCTCTTCAAAATGAGCTGTTACGGTCAAAATCAGAAAGCGGGTGAAGTCATAAGCCCGTCGATGTAAATGATTTGGTGACTTGGACATAGCATTAAATTTTGGGTTAATGTAGTGAAGGTTTTCTGGAAGTAGTATACCGCGATACGGTTTATCTTCGACCAATTTTTGTTTCATTTAGGTTTCGTTCATTTCACGATAGATAAAAACAGTCAAGAAAAGTATTTTCTATCAATGGAAAAACGCCTTAAAAAATAAGGAAAATATTTTCTGTACTTTAGAAAGTGGAAAATATTTTTTACTTTTTATTTATCTTTAAATAGCGTAGCCTTTAACAACATGCCTTAACCTCCCTTAAGGCCACGAGGCCGGTGAGCCGGTGACCTCTGGCAGCAAGCTCGCGGTCTCTAGAGGCGAGCTCGAAGTTTGCCTTTTCGTGACTTATGGTAGCAAGCCGAGAGCTCGTTGGAGCCTGGTGAGACTTGTGGTCAATGACCAACCAATGTCAAAATTTTTTTTAAAAAATCGTTTTTTTTAAATAATTTTTCCTTAGTTTTAAACGAACACTCGAAGATATTGTAAATTTTTAGGAAAATATTTTTTTAAAAAAATATTACATTTTCCATAAAACGAACGGAGCTTTAAAGTTTCAAAGTTCGACACCCCCGACTCAATTTTGTTATGTTGGTATTACGTCCAATTCAACACATATAAAAGATAGCTATAGGACAGATTTAACGTGGAGAATAATCGACTGGAATTGGAAAATTAACATGTATAGATATGTATCTCTACTGGAATATTTAGTAGGATACTGACGGACGGTAGGTTTGGATCCGAGGTACTAGTTTGAGATTCTTGGCGAGACCGGATTCAATTTGAAATAAATGTGTCTTGAAGATATCGATCGGAGATTTTTAATGGTACTAATCTTTAAATTTAGTACAGAAGAACCGTTTCCTTTCCTATTATCCTCCAATTCTACGCGAACGAATATTCAGGTCCACGTGTGTTGTAGATTTTGCTTCTGTCATTGTTTGGGACATCATTTCTCCGGAGGTACCACATATCTTATCATATAGCAAACGACGAATTGATGCCCACATAAATGCAGGGAAACGAAGGAACGCCTAATCGTAACGTCAACGTCAATTACTAATCTTTTTTTTCCTCATAATTTCTTCGCCTATTTGAGGCAACATCTTGTGATGTGTAGGCTCCCTATATTCCGTCAAAAAAATCGAAAGAAATGATAATACTTTTTGATATTTTAACTAAACTTTAAAATGAACTGAAAAATATTTTTTGTCATTTTGGTTAAGAAAAATCTGATTTTGGAATTTCTAAATGGGTATATATTATTCCAGTATTAAAAACTTGTGCATAAGTGGCCGAGAATCATGTATAGGCACCAAAGTCCCAGGACTAGGCTCTCGATTCAGGCGCTAGGGACTTGGGATTGGCCTTGATGGACCCGGGCACTAAGGAGTGGGGCATGAGCTTCAGGGTCCCCATCCTAATCTTGATGGACCTAGGCGCAAGTGTGGTGGATGTGAGGCTAACCTTGAAGGACACAAGTACAGCCTTGATAGGCTTGGATGCTAGCGTGAGTGTCTCAAGCCTAGCCTCTAGGGCCGTATTGACGTCCCTAGCCTAGCCTCGATGGACTTGGGTCTAGGCGCTAGAAAATCAGGCAAAGGCACTGAAAATATTAGGCCTAGCCATGGGCGTTGATATATCAAATCCAATCTCTGTGAATCTTGACCCGAGCATCGAGGTTCTGGACTTGGTCTCTTTGGACTTGAGCTTGGCCTCAATGGACCCCGACATGTGCAGCCTGAGGTCGCTATCAAAGGACTTGAGAATAAGCATTGGGGTTCTTGTCCCCCAACATAGAATTTTTTGTCCAAGTGATAATATTTAGTCATATTTTGGAACAATGATTTCTAATTTTTTAGAGAGGAAATCATTTGTTTGAAATTAAATATAGATTTCAAGTTGAATCATTTTCCAAACCGATTCAAAAGCTGGAAAATCAGAAAAATATTTTTCGTGAAATAAATAGATACATACCTAGTCCAATGTTGGCCATCTTTTATAATTTTATGCAATTAGTTAGATCATACTTGGTCATAATCCAGTGGCAAGAGACATGTAATTTCTTATTTGGAGTTGATGACTTTATCTTAATTTTTGTAAACTGTAAGTATATACACATTAAACTTAAGAAAGAACAATAGAAAAACCTTGCATGATTTGGTACATTCATAATGATATATTTCAAAATGTTTCATGTATTTTGTCTTAAACCGAAGTCACAAGTCAAATCGTAATGTTCATCATCGAATTTCCCCAAGTCAAAAATCATAAAGCTTTTGGTATGGTTGCTTGTGCCAAGGCTAATCTCGACCTAAACATTAGACCCGCTGCATTGCTAAACCCACATAAAACACGTACGGCTAAGGTATTCTCCCTCGAGTGGGAGAGATGACGCGGACAAATTGACAAAGATTCACTTATCACATGATCTTATACATCAATAAAACCATTACAAACGCCTGGAATTTGCTGTCAAGTCGATGTCAAAAATGGCAACTGACGCTTCACGACAGGGACAGTTCATAGTTTGCAAGCTGTCATGTGATTGGAAGTTTCTCAAATTTGAAATTGATCTGGTAAAAATCGTAATAAAAGTTTTTCCTTTCACGAATTCTACTTTCTGGGAAGGAAAGCTCATAGGATCCCAAAATTTGAGATAACTTCTGCAACTATAGATCAGATCATGGCAACGTCACGTACACATTGCAAGCCTAGGAAGCTTGTAATGTCCAGCATTTAAGAAGTGAAAAGGAAAAAGAAATGTGAACAGCAGGAGCATAAACAAGAGAAAGATTATCTGAAGGCAGGATTGAATCGAGCGTGATGGCAGAAGCTCCAGTGGTGAGAGCCACAAGAAGAGTACAAAGGCATCATTCCTCTGGGGCAGCCGGTGGGGATGTGATCCTGGGAGGATCTGTGATGGCTGTTGTAGTAGTCTTGTGCTACATATGGCTAATGTAAAAGAGCAATGAAAGTGATCCTGTCTGAGAATCTCAAATTATGAGTCATTCACGTCTTATGTTTATTCCAGATGCCAAGAACAAAATAGACCAGCAATCGTAATTGGTGTACGAAATGGCCATGAGAAGGTGTCTGCAAGGATGGTATTCGTGCATCGTGTAGCAGACGTTATTTCAGTATCATTTGTAAATAGAAAAGAGGCAATCTGTACATTGTATTGATCGAGGGTTTAATTTAGAATGATCAGATAAAATAATGACCGCATTATACTAAAACTGGGTTGATCTCTTTATGTAGTACACTCATGAGTTGATGCAGTTTCGTATTTTTCTTTCCTGGTCTCATGACCAGATTGCTGTTTGACAAGCAGTAAGTCTGTTTCCTGGGTCAGACATTACTGATAATCATGATTCACCTATGCACTGACAGATTTATCCAACGGGATATTATTTCTTTACCATATGAGATGCTGTTCAAACATACTCGAGACATAATATCACAATCCAAGAATTACAGTTACAGGCGAGAATTAGTCCCAGAAAGTATCCGAGGTGTACTTATCAACCATCACTATCGGCTTGGTAATTAAAAGCTGGTGGTATCTGACTAAATGATTCAACACAAATGGATTGAGTAGAGAAGGTGAGAGAGATTGGAAGTGTATGCGCTTATGTGCACCTAACACACCTCAGGCTTGAGTAGACACATAAAACAAAGAGAAAGAGAAGGAGAAGTGAAGAAGGTCTAGCTAACACATAACACAAGCGGGGCACCTGAAAACGCTAAGAAATTAAAATCTTACCATGGAAGAAGTGTGGTCTAAGTAGCGAACAAATGGCTAAAAGAAACGAGTGCCGGTTGTCGGAGATTAAATTTTTTAAGAATGATATAAAATTAAAGCAGAGCTCTGGTGAACATAGAGGTCATACTAAATTAATGCAGTGCAAGAGAGATATGAGCTGTTATGACCTATGCAGACAAATGGAAAGCAAAGCACATGTTTTCAAACTTCCAAGTTTTCGTTTATTTTGTTTTGTCCCTGCTTTGACTAGAAATCTTGCACATTGATGACTCCCAAGTCCAAAAGACCAGGATTTCTCCAATTCTGATTGCCCTAATCAGGGGTCTTGAATGACAGCGTTGGAAGTTGATTCCCTTGTCTTGCCTATTCATGCCAAAAGATTTAGATTAGGTATGAACTGTGATTCTGGAAAAGCATATTGCGAGTTACATCTTTTCTGCAACGGTCGGAGCGTCCGAGGCACTTGACTATTCCTGACACATAGTGTAGTCTCGTCATCTTCCCCACATCCCCAGTTGATCGGGATAATGCATTCTTCAAGTATAATGTTCGAGTTTAACATGATGTTGATTCCTTACTATGTCCATCTTTTGGATGATTTCTAAGACCCTTTAAATTGTTTTGTTAGTTTCAATTCGCAGCCTCGTATGTCCGCTCAATTTTTCATGTATCTTTGTCGGCACTTGTCTAAAATAACAGAAGTTAGGTAGTAAATCTGGCGGCAGAGAACATAAGAAGCAAAATTATGATACAACATGACATGGTTTCTTATGCTCAGGCAAGAACAGGGTCCATGCCTGCATGATATTAATCTTTAGTCATATTCCATAGACTGGCTTGACCAATAGACGAGAGACTAGTGAGATTCATTTGTGACATTTCTTTCGTTCTCTCTATATATCTTGTGCTTTGTGCAAGAAAAGTAATAACGATCAATCAGGATCAAAAGATTGAATGCCAATTATCTCAATTTCTTCCAAATGGCTTGAGGCCTTCACCAACTTTGATTCACAAACTCATCCCCAAAACACAATTTCCATATCTCTGTTTGCAATTTTCATCTATCGAAATTGTGAAATTCATTTTCTTGTGGATTTTTACAAGCAAACCACAGAAGGGAAAGATAAAAAAGTAAAGCAAACACCCAAAACTCGCAAAAGATGCTGTATGAACTGTAAATTCTCTAACAAGAAAAGGAAGGGGGGAGGGGGGGGTACTGATTTATCATCTCAAAGCTTCAAATCCAATTTTCTTCCTCCCACTAGTTGGTTGCAGAACCTCCAAATCTGCAACACCAGTAAAAAACAGAGAAGAAATAAATTAATGACAATCTGTTTCAGGCTCTCAAACAGAGCACGAGAAACTAAAAAAATTCCAACCTTACTTTTTTCTGCCATAACAACAAAGGATGAGAGAGAGAGAGAGAGAGAGAGAGAGAGAGAGAGAGAGAGAGAGAGAGACCTGGAGGCTTACACACCGGAGGGTCTTCAAAGAGGGAAAGAGAGAGCTGCTTATAAGCCAACCCAATATTAAACACTATGACACCAGAAGACGGATCGTCCACTATGATATCCTTCACTGGAAGCCACAAAAACAGCTCTTTCTGAGACAGGCCCTCCATTCCCATAAGCTTACCTAACACCAATCAAAACCCAAAAGCCAAAAACATCAGAACATAGAAGTACCTCAAGAAATAGACGATTTTTATGCTAAATTTCTCGTCGTTCTGTGGCTACCATAAGTAAGGTTGGCTCTCACAACGCTGTCAAAGTAGACTCTGGTGTCGAACATGGCCAGGCATGGACGGTCCAAGAGGACCTCGAGGAGGCCATCTGGGTGGAGTGTGAAAGACTTGACATCCTGTGGAAAGAGCCCTACGGGCAAGCCTTGGCTTTGGAGGAGGTCCTGAATGGAGTTGTTGGAGCAAGATGCCGAGAGGATGGATACAGGGAAGAAGGAGAGGAGAGAGACAGCGAGAAAGAAAGAGCAGATGGATTTGTGTGTCAGTGACATTCTTGCGATGGGAGGAGAGCTTGGGACTGCTGAGGACATGCGCGTGTTGTGTTGACTCAGGTTTCAATCAGATTTCATGTTAATATATTGCTAAGAAATTAAAAGAAGAGGGAACAAACAATGGTGCCTTCGCCATCTTGCCATAATTAAATGAATGAGATTCAAGAATTGAATTTTTAGTTCAAAGATCGGCAGGCAACTATATGCTTATTTATTTTTCTCACGTACCAAAATGCTCCTACAGTTCAAACGTTCAACAAGAAAATGATAACTATATTGTCTTCGTCAGCCCAGTGCTCGACAGAGCCTCCCAGACAATATGAAGTGGAAGACCAAAAAGTCGCAACTTTCTGCTAATTAGGAAGGTCGTTTTGCTATTTAAGAAGGCCACCTTGATTACTAGAAACTTGGCCCAATCAAGAAGATTTAAAAGGAACTGCTGCAGTCATAAGTGTGGCTAATGTAAATGATTTGGTGACTTAAACTTACATTGAATTTTGGATTAACACGTTAAAAGACCTCAAAACTGATAGCCATGGTAATTTTGTCCTAAACTAATTTTCATCTAATAAGAAGAAATCTTGAGTCCGTACTCTTCATCTACATTTACTCTCCTTTAATATTTTGTTCAATGCCACATCAAAAAGGCATGTATTTCAACACACCTTTTAAGCAATTGTAAGACGGTTCGAACGTGAAGGATGATAAATCTGACTTAAATGATCCATATGCATTGACACACATTTTTTGAGCAGAACGTCGGATAAAATGCTAACATAGTCGATTAGGGCCGAGAATACTTGTTTTAATTTTTTTTTATGAGACTTTGATGAGTTTGACATAAGTGGATCTCGAGACTATTGTTTTGGGATTTTTCACTGTACTAATAATTCTTAAACTTATTAGGTGGAAGACTTTTCCTATTATCCTCCAACGCTATGCAGAAGAATGTTCAGGTCCACTTATTTTGATAGATACGGCATTATTCTCTGGAGGTGCTAAAAGCAAAATCAAAGACGACAAAGAAGCACCCTTTCACACTTCACTCTATCATATGATAAAAAATGAATCAATTGTCACATCAATGACAGTGATGATTGAACGCCCAATCATAAAATAAATTTTATTATTCGTCTTCTTCTCTTATGACATTTGGTCATTGGATTCATGATTGACCCTTGCCCCATTCTTTTGTCGAAGAATAAATAATATTACTCAATTAGGTAAATCGTACTTGGTGTTTATAATCATTCTCACGATAAGCCTCCTCTCTTTCCTTTCATTTGAATACAAACGTAGGTACTTCCTGCAACATTGTAATGTTAGCCCACATCAAATGTCTCCTCATATGGGATGCCAATTGATGCCCTGGCAAATTGAGTTAGTCGAGATTGTTGTGAGAGAGCAAGAGGAGATAGAGAGAGGGACAACATCTATGCTGGAAAAAAAAACTCACCAAAAAAAGCCGTAAACATATTATATAAATATGAATTTTTTCTCGAATTTTTTCAATATGACAAATTTAATCTTAAGTCTTTTGACTGTTTATCAATATAATCCTTTCAATCGATTTTTGCTGGAAATTGTTAAATGTTGCACAATCAGCAGTGATGTGGATATTTTTTGCATATATATTTTTCAACTTTTCTGAACTTTTTATATTTTTTAATTTTTTAAGTAATTAAATATTACATGTGATTTCAGTTCACCCTTAAATAAGAGTCAAAAATCATAGCTTAGTGATAGTTATCATATATTAAAAAACCCGAAAAGTTAGAGTCATAAGGCAAATGTAAACGAGAGTGAGCTAAAGGCCATGCTGGATCAAGTCTAATGCGTTCCTAGGCCCGCATAGAGAAGGTACATAGAAATGTTTGAGCAGCTCACCAGGAGGAAAATTTGGGCATACTGATCTTTTCAATGTAAGGTAGTGAGAAATTTCACTAATCCGTGATCCTATTCAACATTAAACTCGTCCTAATTTATCCAAATTTTGATTCATCCCAGGTTAATTCATCACCACATTAACTACTATACACTACTGTAATTCGATGTCTTGGCAGTGTCGACTGGCAACGATGGATCACAACAATGTGGCACCTGGCAAGTCGCAACGTTGGCGGCGTGAGACACGACGACGGGAGGCTTTCTAGTAGCCCCAGGAATTTTTTTGGGAAGCTTTTTTCCTTTCTTTTGATTTCCCATGACGTTTTCAGAGTTGTCGCCTGATAGATACCAAATTACATAAAAATCAAATAAATAGAACATAAACGGCTTGACTGTTTTCCACGGGAGAAGTTTTATCGGATCAAACATGAAAGGAGTATTTATGGGACATGGACAACATAAGTATCATAAGTTGCGTACGGTATTCACTTTGTTAAAAGTTTATGCTCGATCACTTAAGTGTCAAATTGAAGAAAAAATAATCACTTAATTGCCAACTCCGACTAAAAAATGATGTGCCTCGCTGGAAGTGCCAAGTCAGCGTTTAAAATAATAAAAAACTTAAAAATATATTCCACGTGGCTATTCCATGCAGCTTCATAATTAAATTAAAAATTAGTTATTCTTTATAAAAAAAAAAGGCAAAGGGGAGGGCGCCTCATGCAGCTGCCATTGAGTGAGGGTGCACACAGTTAGCTTGTGTCGTTGGCCCCCAGTCACGCCGACTATGAGTTGGCGACCCTCGTTGACGGCTAGCAAGGGTCCCTTCAACCCTCCTCAAGTTGGGCGAGGATCATTGGCCTATGGTTAGGCGCCGATGTCACTCGCCATCACGCAGCGTTCCGGTGGTCGAGCCTTGGCCATGCTCGTTGCTTCTTCGCCTCCATTAGGGAAAATCGACTGATCAGCCATGTGGCCTTTGAAGTCAATGAGCCTCTGCAATCGTACCTTGGCTAAGGGGCGGGTGCCGCCGACCCCCAACCATGTGCTACAACCCTCACCCAACCTAGGGAAGGGTCATCGACCATGGCCGGCGTGGCCAAGAGCTAGCGACCCTCGCCAACCCTCCCCAATAGACCCCTTTTTTTGGAATTTTAATTTTTTAAATTATTTTAAATGATGACTAGACTTTTTCACGAGCCATGTGGGCTCAAAATATTAATAAAAAAATGCAGAGTCAAAAGTTCGGTCAAAGAACTGAAGTCAGCATTGAAGTGATCATTTTTTGGAAAACCGGCACTTAAGTGATTTGGATTAAACTTTTGATACTAAAGTGAGACTCGTATACAACTTATGGCACTTGTAATGTTCTTATCCCAAGTACTGTTTCTTGGGAAATTTCTTTCTTTTTTGGTTTTTCATGATTTTTCTAGTATAATCATCTCATAATATATATAATTACCAGAAAATCAAGCCATTAACGCATATGTGACTTGATAGTTTTCCCACGGCAAGAAGTTTAGGGCAAAACATTGAAAATGAATATTGATTGGCAATAGGAATATTTTCAAGAGCTTTTCTCTTTTTTAGTTTTGCATGACTTCTCAGGAGTAATAATATTGTGTACACGAAATTACATGAATATCAAGCTATTAGAATGCACCTCAACCAACAAAATTCAGCCATAAGAAGTATTATATGGAAAAAATTTGCAAGGAATATTCCTTGGCAAAAGGAATATTTCCAAGATTGTTTCCCTTTTTGGTTTGGAATGAGTTTTCAAGATCTAAAATTAGAAAAAAAAAACTTAAAAATTGCAAAATGATCTTATTAGCATCATCCACCCCCGTGCTACATAGGACAGCTAGTATTCATATCGGCAATTATAGACCAAGCTTAACTGCAATGACTATATTGACAAATTGTAAAAAAAACATTATGATTAAATTTGTCAAATTAAAAATTTTAAGACTAAATTGGCGTCCATATAATATATTTATCATTTTTTTTTGTAATTATCGCTATAGTGACAATATTTTAATTTTAACACCAAATAATCTACTAATTTTTGCATCAAGAGGAGTTTTGCTCTCATGCCGTTTGTAACAACCCACTTTCGACCCCTTTTTCGAGATCCAGTTGAGTGAATTTATGGGTTTAGTTAGTAGCCCATTGGCCCCGAGAATTTTCCGAACTAAATCGTAAGATTTAATTTAGGGTGATTTCGGACTTCCGAAATTCACATTTTGACCCCCCCCCCCCAAGACTTGGTTATTTGCATTTTGTCCTCAAAAAGGGTGAATTTTGGGCTTAAGGGTAATTTTCAAAAAAAATCGGGGTTTGAGCTCCAAACCTGATTATAAATTTTCTAAATTTTTTAGAAATTCGATGGAACAAAATAAAATCTAAAGTCCTCAATTAATGATCCATTGAAATCTCAAGTCTTGTTTTTGCACTTACGAAAGTTTCTTACATTTTTATGGAAAATAAGTGATAAAACAATCAAATAAAGAGAATAAGAAAGTGTTAATTAACTGATTTGTGGAATTGTGATCGTAATTTTTGTGCTAGAAATTAAGGGATGTTGGTATTTTATCGAACGAAAATGGTGATATTGTTCCTCTATCGATCAATAATTTATATTGGGAAGTATCATATCATCCAATAATAATGGTTTCCATTTTCTCAAATAAATGATTTGAAGACCTATTGAATCTAACAACTAATTGTAGAGTTCATCATTCGGTCCTTTCAATTCATAGACGTGGATCTCGGATTTACGAAGCGGTATGAAGATGAGGGTTAATTGTCCTCTCACGCACAAATGGGTCAAGAACTACTGCCACTACTGGTGAAAGCTAAGATATGGTGAAACCAATTGTTTTGTCTAAGTGACTTATATGTCCTTGAGATATCGAATGTCCAAGCAAAATTAGCCGTAATAGGATCAATTATGAGAATGTGATTCGTTATATAGTCCTTGGAAAGGATCCACCAAGGGAAGGCCATCTTGGTGTTCCAACTTACCAAGCATTGCCCGAGCTCATCCTTGACCAAGAAAGTTTTAGACCGTGGCGCATATTGCAAGTTTGTGAAGTTAGTAATGCCCATCCATTAGAGAAAACTAAAAGAAGAAGAAGAAGAAGAAGAAACCTAAACACATGAGTGTAAATATGAGAGCAGATGAGTGAAGTTGCACCAAATAGTCATCACTAAATAGTCTTATTTTTATTGGCATCAATCTAACCCATGAGATAAAACCAATCGCTTGGCTCAATAGCACTCATTCGTTTATGTAAGTATGCAATAGCACCAACTTTCTCCTTCAGGACCCTTCATGCAAGACCCTCGCTGCTGCGTCCCATACGCGAGCTGGCAAGCCTTGTTGCAGTCGGGAAACTTTGAACACGGTCCTAGGGGCACTATCTTGACCGTTTCCTCCTTGATCCCCCTCGCAGCAGATGTTTCTGGAATACATAAGAATACAAGAAGTTTTAGAAATCAATGGAAGACATTATATAAATTGATCGTTAGGATGACTAAATAGATAGTTGATTTAGAATATTCGGGATATTGTTTTGACGTTCTCGTGTCGTATTAGATATGGATTTCACGCATGGTTCAAACTGGAACAGAACAGACTCTATGGACATTTGTGAAACCAAAGCTAGCATTACCTGTGAAGCAAAGAGACATGAGGCAAAGTAAGCCTATGAACATACAAACTCTCCCTGAAGCCATTTTTATGACCTCTTCTTCTTACTTCTCTTTAGGTTAAGGTTGTATAATTGGTCATTATAATTATGCACAATCACATCCTATATATAAGGAATTCGAGCATCATAATAACAGCCACCTTACATATATGGAAATTGAGATTAGAACACCAATTGCCATAGAGTCTATCTTATGTAAAGTGTATCTACCATATAAGCTGGACAGAGAATTTCATTGGGGCATACAATTATTTCCATGTAAGCCGCTCCTACTGGATAAGTTCTTTACGTCAATTGGAAATGTTTTCAGTGGAGATCCGCGTTAAATGGTATTCATGTGGAAGATCCAATAGAGCATACAATTATTTCCATGTAAGCCGCTCCTATTGGATATGTTTTCCACGTCACTTGGAAATATTTTCAATGAAATTCTGCCTTAAATGGTATTCATGTGGAAGACCCAGTAGAATCCCATTGGATATGTCTTTTATGGGATATTGCAGTTTATACACTTCCTTAGAATTCTTCATATCCTAATTCTTGGATTTAGGTGTAGTTATGTTTTGGACTTGTTTGGTAATCCATTATTTTCCCACTTTTTGTGTTGATCAGAGACATGCTATCGACATTTATTAGTTAATAAAGAACTCCCGAACAACCATATCCTCTCGATTCAGAAAAAATGATATAAAATCCCTAAGTTTTTTTTATCACTTTTCTCAAAATTGCATATCATAGTTTCACTTGTGCCACGGGGGGAGCACAAGTGAAAGAGCACAAGAGGGAGATCTGAAAAAAAATACGCAAAACGCCAAAAGATGGACGCACGTTGGAAAGAAAAAAGAAAACGTTCATTATTGGATATATTTGTCTGTAAAGCAAACATTTAAGGTACTTTCTTTATCCTACATAGAAAAGAAATAAGAGTTTTGGCCACTTTAAATAAAATTGAGCTTTACTATTTTCCTTTTGTCAACAATAAGAAATAGGCTAGTGAGCTAGACTTCACTATATTTGCATGCGGGTACGCGTTTGTTTGACACACTTAGCACTTCGCATTTTTTCACGCCACGGGCCAAATTAGCATTAATCAACTATTATTTGTATTTTCCAAATTAATTTTAATTTATTTATTTTTTACTCTTTTAAGAAGTGACTGTTATGACGTAATTTGACTTATGACTGTTTGGGAAAAAAAATATTGTTTTAAGACATGAGGAGGTGTATCCAAATTGTAAGTCTTGAACATAAAAAGGTGTGTCTAATTTTGGTAGTTTAAACACCAAGGGGTGTGTTCAATTTGCCACATATACATTAGACATTTCTCTTCACTTTTTAAGATAGCTTCCTTTTTCATTTTCTTCAAGAAAAAATACACCATTATCTTCAATTGTTTCGTAGAGAGTTTAATGTTGTGAATTAATACAGAAAACTAATCAGGATCTTGCAATAAAAGTACAGAGAAAGAACGAGGAACGATAATGACACCAGACATTTACGTGGTTCGATTCGAATGTCGGTACTTACATCCATAGGAAGAATCGGCAAGAACAATATACTATAATTAGAAAATCGGATTACAATCGCTCAATATGCTCATGTTTCCCGCACATAGATTATACCCACTCCCAAGTGTTTACAAAAAACAACTTAATTAGATAAAAAAAAAATAAAAAAAAAAACTCACAAAGCACCAATCTAGTTCGAACTCCTCACGAACAAGAGAACATCACCGTGCGTTCACCTTTTCAATTGTCTTCCCGGAGACCAGGAGCGGCTACGCACACTTCGTGCGGAGAAAGAGAACTCGCGGGACTCCTTCGAGCGGCTGCTCTGCGTGTGGCTTCTCTTCAACAGCAAAAGAGATAAAACCCTCTCTTTCCCTTATAATTGTCCTGGGGGCGCACCACTTGATAATAGGAAACCCATGATTTCCTATTTTGAATCTGTGAGTGGTCTCTTTTTTAATCGCACGAGTACACAAGATGACTTTCTTATTTGTTTTCTCTGTGTAGCTTATCCAATTCAAACTCGAGACATAATTTAACAATTAAAAAGATTACATGGAATTGTTATCCACTAACCTCATGAGACTTTGTTGTATCATTAACGGAATTTGATATAAACATATAGCAACTTAGTGAGGCAAATTGATTTTAAAAGAGAGTGATTACATACCTCAAAATCCAATTTTATTTCGATTCCATTACTTCCCGTACAAGATTTTTCCCATCATTCTTCTCCTGTGCGGATTCACTAGAAGGACCACCGCGACAACTCCCAGGCATAAGGATGTAGCTGCGTTGATCCCTCATCTACGAAGTGGAACTGCAGTGGCCTCCTCATTGGTGTCAAGGGATTATCGGATTATTTGATGGCATGATCGTAGTAAAAAGTAGGTTTCAAGGGGAGGCAAGCTTCTGGTTTGGGTCTTCACGACTTGAGCAGAGAATGCGGTAAGCAAAAATCTAGTGGAAGGGGAGTATTCAAGCGGCAAAATTTGTCCTTTTTATCCATCTGACTTATTAGGAGTTTGAATGAAAAAGAAATCACAGGTGAAGAAGTTTCCATATGGGAAGCACATGCACGGAGAGATAAATTCGTTCTATTATCATCTTTTCTCTACACTCTCTTCCACCGCGCCTTGGGGTCTTGCCGGCAGATTTCTTGAAGTCAGGAGTCAACATCCAAGCACCGAGCTGAACGACCAGCAGCCAAGTCCCGTAGCATCTACCAACAAACATCGTCACGTCTTCAGTCTACCAATAAGTTCTCGGAGCTTATCAATCTGCCCTTCTCTCACATTGAGCATCCCTTTCTCCAGCCGAGGCACGCCACGATCCCACCGCCACGGGTCTACGAAGCTTACAGTTAAAATTTGGAAACCAATTTAGGATTAATTGAACTTTCATGATCCAAATTAATGGATTTCATTATCTAGATTGAGTCTTCAAATAAACGATTTGAAGACCTATTGAATCTAACAACTGATTGTATAGAGTTGATCATTCAGACCTTTCAATTCATAGACGTGGATCTCAGACCCACGAATGGGGTATGAAGATGAGGGTTAATTGTCCTATTGCACACAAAATGGATCAAGAACTAATGTCACTATTGGTGAAAGCTAAGATATGGTGAAACCAATTATTTTATTAAAGTGACTTATATGTCCTTGAGAAATTAAATGCCCAGGCAAAATTAGTCGTGATAGGATCGATTATGAGAATGCGATTCGTTATACTGTCCTTGGAAAGGATCCACCAAGGGAAGGCCATCTTGGTGTTCCAACTTACCAAGCATTGCCCGAGCTCATCCTTGACCAAGAAAGTTTTAGACCGTGGCGCATGTTGCAAGCTTGTGAAGTTAGTAATGCCCATCAATTTAAAAAAGAGAAAAGAAGAAGAAGAGTAAGAAACCCCAAACACAGGAGTGTAAATATGAGAGGGGATGAGTGAAGTTGCACCAAATAGTCATCACTAAATAATCGTTATTTTTATTGGCATCAATTTAACCCATGAGATACAACCGATTGCATGGCCCAATAGCACTCATTCGTTTAAGTAATTGTGCAATAGCACCAACTTTCTCCTCCAGGACCCTTCTTGCAAGACCCTCGCTGCTGCGACCCATACTCGAGGCAAGCCTTGTTGCAGTCCGGAAACTTTGAACACGGTCCTATGGGCACTGTCCAGCTGCTTTCCTCCTTGATCCCCCTCACAGCCGATGTTTCTGGAATACACAAGATTTCAAGAAGTTTCAGGAATCAATTGAAGACATTATATAAATCGATTGCTGTGGTGAAAATAGATAGTCGATTTAGAATATTCAGGGATATTGTTTCGATGTTCTCGTGCCGTATTACATATAGGTCTCATGCATGGTTCAAACTGGAATAGAATCAACTCGATTGACATTTGTGAAACCAAAGCTAGCGTTACCTATGAAGCAAAGAGACATGAGGCAAAGTAAGCCTATGAACACACAAACTCTTCCGGAAGCCATTTTGATTACCTTCTCTTCTCACTTCTCTTTAGGCTATTATTGTATAGCAGGTCATGAAAAATTAGACAGAATCTCATCCTATATATAATCAATTCGAGCAACACAATAACAGCAACCTCACAATATGGAAATTGAATTTGTATCGTGAATTGCCATATATTACATGTAGATTTATAGAATTAATGTTTTGTCAAACTTTACCTACCATATAAGTCTGACAGAGAATTCCTTGAGGGCATACAAGTATTTACATATAAATTGCTCACATTGGATAAGTTTTTCACATCATTTGGAAAGGTTTTCAATAGAGCCCCACCTTAAATGACATTTATATAGAAAATATAGCAGAATCCTCTAAATATGATATGGGATATTGCACTTTATACACTTCCCTATAGAATTCTTTACTTTCTATTTTTTAGGTTTTTGGTATGGTTGTGTTTTGGACTTGTATTTTCATCCACTCCTTTTCCACTAATCAAACACAAGCTGTCCACATTTATTAGTTAATAAGGAATTCATAAACAACAATATCCTCCTAATCTAGAGTAAATGACACAAATGGTCCGTAATCTTTGATTAAATGTATAATTTGATCCATGAACTTTCAATTCTATTAATATAGTCCTCAAATATTGGTATAATGTGTACTATAGTCTCTTGAACTTTTAATTTGTCCAATCCGATTCTTAAATTTTGTGTATAAGTTCAAACTAGTCACTGAATTATATGAAAATATTCAATGTAGTCCTTAACCTTATATTAATGAAATGAACATATTGAATATTTTTACGTAATTCACAATATGGAAATTGAATTTGTATCATAAATTGCCATATATTACATGTAGATTTATAAAATCCATATTATGTCAAATTGTATCTACCAGATAAGCCTGACAGAGAATTCCTTGAGGGCATACAAATATTTACATATAAATTGCTCCTGTTGGATAAGTTTTTCACGTCAATTGGAAAGGTTTTCAATGGAGCCCTACCTTAAATGACATTTATATAGAAGATATAGCAGAATCCTCTAAATATGGTATGGGATATTGCACTTCGTACACTTCCCTATAGAATTCTTTATTTTCTATTTTATGGACTTTTGGTATGGTTATGTTCTGGACTTGTTTTTTGGTCCACTCCTTTTCCACTTCTTGTGTTGATCAAACACAAGCTGTTCACATTTATTATTTAATAAGGAATTCATAAACAACAATATCCTCCTAATCTAGGGTAAATGACACAAATGATCCGTAATCTTTGATTAAATGTATAATTTGATCCATGAACTTTCAATTCTTTTAATATAGTCCTCAAACATTGGTATAATGTGTACTATAGTCTCTTGAACTTTTAATTTGTCCAAGCCGTATCTTAAATTTTTTGTATACGTTCAAACTAGTCCCGGAATTATATGAAAATATTCAATGTGGTCCTTAACCTTATATTAATGGAATAACCATATTGAATATTTTTATGTAGTTCACAATATGGAAATTGAATTTGTATCGTGAATTGTCATATATTACATATAGATTTATAGAATCCATATTATATGAAATTGTATCTACCATATAAGCCTGACAGAGAATTCCTTGAGGGCATACAAATATTTACATATAAATTGCTCCGGTTGGATAAGTTTTTCACATCAATTGGAAAGGTTTTCAATGGAACCCCACCAAATATGGTATGGGATATTGCACTTCATACACTTCCCTATTAGAATTCTTTACTTTCTATTTTCTGGGCTTTTGGTATGGTTATGTTTTGGACTTGTTTTTTGATCCACTCATTTTTCACTCCTTGTGTTGATCAAACACAAGTTGTCCACATTTATTAGTTAATAAGGAATTTATAAACAACAATATCCTCCTAATATAGGGTAAATGACACAAAGATCCGTAATATTTTATTAAATGTATAATTTGATCCATGAACTTTCAATTCTTTTAATATAGTCCTCAAACATTGTTATGTACTATAGTATCTTGAACTTTTAATTTTTCCAATCCGATTCTTAAATTTTTTTGTATACATTCAAACAAGTCCCCGAATTATATGAAAAATATTCAATGTGGTCCTTATCTTTATATTAATGGAATGACCATATATAATATTTTTATGTAGTTCACAATATGGCCACACTCCCCCCCCCCCCTTCTTTTTTCTCTCTCTCTCTCCTCGCAACCTCGTGCAATAAAGTCTCCCATCATGCTGGATACATTCTTCCATCCATAGTTTACGCACTGATTATAGCTCCAGAATACTTTCGCAATCACGGGCTTCCGTTTATACAGCAGGAAAATTCAGGGCTCCAAGCACTGTGTGACGTGCATCAGTGTCTTGTCTCGTGCGCCAATGTCTATGCAACAGTGAATGTTGTCAAAGGAAAGACAATAATACTTGACACTCCAAGATTGATCTGAATGCATTTGAAGAGACGGATGTACCACCGATACTCTCTCTTATTCGACTCAGAAAGCGTGGACTACTCTTGTGGATTTTTTGTCTCTTTAAAGGAAGATTAGGACATCACAAAGCCCTTGGTAGATTGGCCCAATGGACACTCTTAAAGGAATAGGAGGAAAAAAAATGTAAAAGATCAGAAGAAACGGGAAATGGTCATTTGGAAAAAGAATGTGTCAAAAATCGAGGAGGGGTACCCCTGGATGTTGACCCTACTTTTGACTGCATCGACGTTCTAAACCAACCTGTCTAGGCCAAAATCAATTATAACCATTCCGGATCTTTAAGATTTATTTTCAATCCGACTGTCTTCACGGCATGAAAAGAAAATCCGAGGGAGAGTTTTAAGCTTGAACTATTGTTAAAAACTATCGTAAAAATCCACATATATTTATTAGATAGATTTCCGAGAAAAAAAATTTGTCTAGAAAGTTTTAAAATTATAGGTAAATTCTGAACCTTTCAATTGTGTCAATGCAATTATAAACTTTTTGACAATTTGTCAATTCAATCTTATGTTACATGATTGGTGAGGAGGTATAATCAAGGTTGATCATCATACATTATGTGATTTAGGACTAAGCAAGCTAGACTGACCGAACAAAAAATCACAGAGCCAGCGGTTTGGTCTAGTTCCCGAAAGTATCGATCTGATCACTAGTTCCTAAAAGTTGGAACCAGTGTCCAAGCGATCCGTTTGTTATTCCTAAGCGGGCCAACCTAATCAGATCACCCTGATCGAATCAGATAGATTAATTTTATTATAATTTTTCATGGTTCAAATGGTGAACAATATTGATCAAGGGCCACTAACCTTAGCTTGCCCCTGGGCGAGCACTGGTAACCCTCTAGTCCCTAGGTGACAATTGCAAAGTCCTCCTCAACCACCAATGAGATTTGCAGCCCTCGCTAGATCTGGTGGAGGGTTCGTAAGCCCTCGTTGTGGCTGACAAGGGCATCACAAGCTTCACACGCCCTTACTATGGCTTATGAGTCCTTGGGCGAGCGCCACAATGTCCTCATCTCTCCAGATCTTGCAAAGTTATCATGAGCTCTCACCAAGGCCAGGGGAGATTGTTGGCCATCAGCCCTTGGAACTTAAAAAGAATAACAAAGTTTTAAATGTCCACCTCAACACTAGATGCACCATATAGCACGGTCAACACTACCAATAGAAAAGATCAAATACTCACATTGACTTATCTCTCTTTCTCAACGTGTTTATATATTCTTTTCACTATCTTTCTCATGCCAAATATATGCCAAACTTTCTATTGGCGAGAAAAGGTTAATAACCTTGTAGAATCAGAAGACATCAACATGTTTGATGTTAAGGAGGTGAATAGGGATTGAAGCATGAACCATGAACGGACCTGTTCGTGAGTCTAAACAAGAGTAGACTTGGCCAGCTTCATTGAACATCCACTATTGTAAATGATTGTAATTCGATGGCACACTACCAATCACAATACTTACATCATCAGATTTTTTTGTTTGGAAACATTCTTAAAGTTCACAGATCTTAAAAAATTATCAATTTCCCAAAATGATCTTGGAAAGACTAAACCAAAAAAAATTGCCTGTAATGAAATTCATTTTCCTCGATATCAATCTCGAGAGTAGTCAAAATTTGGTGGAACGACAGCCTATAGGATACCATAAGTTAACTTTTATAACTTTAGATCAATTATGAGCAATATCATTTACATATTTTAAGCATGCGAAATTTGTGAAAAAAGAAAGAAAGAAAAAAAGAGGAAATATGGTCTACCCATGGGTAGACTAACTGGTTAGGGCGAACTTGGACTTCTTTGAGGTATTGGGTTCAATTCCCCAGGGAAGCACTTGGGATTTAAGTGGGGGGCCATGACGGTAGGTTGCTGTGCTAGTCTCCCCCGAGGAATAGTCGAGGTGCGCACAAGTTGGCCCGGACACCTCGGTTACCAAAAAAAAAAAAGAGAGAAATATTAATAAGAGGAGGATGAACATGAGAGGCGATGATTGAACTTGCACCACCCATCATTCTTTGATAAAAGTTGCGCGGGTGATGTAATTTTATTCATAAGAATCAAAACCATGATAACAAACAATCTGGCGTGGCCCAAAATTATGTTTCCATCTAAGTATTTGTGCAAAAACAATGCATATTTCCGGGTCCTTTGGCCCGGCAGGCCCCTCTCACGCCTGTCCCCAATTTCATGCAAGCCTTGTTGCAGTCCGGGAATAGAGAACACGGCCCCATGTCCAATGTCCAATTCGTTTCTTCCGCAACTGATGCTTCTGAGATGCACCAAAATTCAAGAAATTTCAGCAATCAACGTAAGACATAATTCAGATTATATGGACATGGTCTATTGTTAATTGATCAAACAGATAGATGCGCCACTTCGAGCTCTCGAGTCGCATATGGGTCTCAAGCTTGGTCTATATATACTGAAATAGAGCGAACTCGATAGAGATGAAACTAGAGCTAATTAACAATACCTGCGAAGCAAAGAGAGATGACGCAAAGAAGGCCGATTAACAAACAAACTCTTCCTGAAGTCATCTTGATAGCCTTTTCTCACTTCTCTTTAGGTTTTCATGGTACGGCTGGTTGTGAAAGTTATACAGAATCCAAAACTCTTTATAAGGAATTCGAGCATCACATTAAAACCAACCCTAAATATATGGAAATTGAGGCCATACAATATCGAACTCTAGCAGATTTTGTGTGGATATCAATCTCCGTACACTAATCGCCACAATATAAACCTGACAGAGACATCTTTGAAGCCAAAAAATTATTTTCATACAAATTTTCCATTTGGTTAAGTTTATTATGTCAGCTGCAAAGTATTTGAATTAATACGTTAAATTTTCCATCGGAAACTTATACTCGATGCAAGCCTTGTTGCAGTCGGGGAACTTTGGACACGGCCCTATGTCCGCCTTCCAGATCGTTTCTTTCTTGACCTCCCTCGCGGCTTATGTTTTTGGGATAAACAAGAATTCAAGAAGCTTCGGCAATCTATAGATCTGGAAGACATTATATAAATTGAACGATACGACGACTAAATTAATATTCAGTTTAAAATATTTGGGGATATTATCTCGAATGTCCTCGTGTCCTATCAGACATCGGTCTCACGAGTGGTCCAAATTGAAATAGAACGAACTCGATGGATATTTGTGAAACCAAAGCTAGCATTACCTGCGAAGCAAAGGGACATGAGGCAAAGTAAGCCTATGAACATGCAAACTCTTCCCGAAACCATTTTGATGACCTTCTCCTCTTCGCACTTCTCTTTAGGTTATGGTTGTATAATTGATCATTTAGATTACACAGAATCCCATCCTATATAGAAGCAATTCAAGCAACACAATAACATCCACCTCACTTATATGGAAATTGAAATCGTACTGTCAATTGACATATATTATATGTAGATTTATAGAGTCCATATATATGGAAATTCTCACTTCTCTTGAGCAACACAATAACAGCCACTTCACATATATGGAAATTGACGATTTCCGGTTCCTAAAAGTCGGGACCAATATCCAAGCGATCTGCTTCTCGGTTTCTAGGAGGGCCAACCAAATTGGACCACCCTAATCAAATCGGACCGATTAATTATTTTATATTTGGTCAAAGATAAAAGTTAAAAAATTAAAAAAATAATTTTATTTTCTAAAATCTAATCCTTACCCAACTTTACCAAAAGAAACACAAAAAAGTAATTAAAAAGACCTCAATTTTTTTGCTTGAACTTTCCTTGTCTCAGGACCGTTCAAGAACTTGCTCAGGCCGTCCGGCCTAGTCACAAGACCAATTAGTCAATTTTCGGTTCTAGAGATCAGGAAATAGCGCATGCCCCGCTTCCCAAGCGCGCGACAGTCCCCAATTACCTTCTCTTCACTTTGGCCATCGAGTAGCGACATCCCAGGTAGGTTGCTAGCCTTCTTAGCCATCAAAATTATAAACAACGAAAGAGAGGTAAATAAACTAAAATCACAACCCTCCATGTTATAGCATACACATCTAATATTCTCTTATATACATTAACTTTACAAATATTATTTATGTGCAACCATATGCAATTATATCCAAAAGACCTTAATACGAGCCTAAAAGGAGAAGCCTTGTCCAAAGCCAGGGGAGATTGCTGGCCATTAGCCCTTGGAACTTAAAAAGAAAAGAAATAAAAAAAAAAGAATAACAAAGTTTAAAAAAGTTGAAATGTCCACTTCAACGCTAGATGCACCATATAGGACAGTCAACACTACCAATGGAATAGATCAAATACTCACATTGACTTATCTCTCTTTCTCTACGTGTTTATATATTCTTTCTCATGCCAAATATATGCCACACTTTCTATTGGTGAGAAAAGGTTAATCACCTTTAGAATCAGAAGACATCAACATGTTTGATGCTAAGAGGGTGAATAGTGATTTCGGCATGAAGCATAAACAGACCTGTTCGTTAGCCTAAACAGGAGTAGACTTGGCCGGCTTCATTGAACATCCACTATTGTAAATGATTGTAATTCGATGCCACACTACCAATCACAATATTTATTTATTTTTTTGGTGGAAACATTCTTAAAGTTCACAGATTTTAAAAAATTATCAATTTTCCAAAATGATCTTGGAAAGATTAAACAAAAAAAAAATACCTGTAATGAATTTCATTTTCCTCGAGGTTGGTCACGAGAGTAGTCAAAATTTGTGGGAAGGACAGCCTATAGGATACCATAAGTTAACTTTTATAACTTTAGATCAAATATGAGCAACATCATTTACATATTTTAAGCATGTGAAATTTGTGGAAAAAGAAAGAAAGAAAAAAGAGAAATACAAACAAGAGGAGGATAAACATGAGAGGCGATGGTTGAACTTGCACCCCCCATCATTCTTTGATAAAAGTTGCATGGATGAAGAAATTTTATTCATAACAATCAAATCCATGAAAACAAACAATTTGGCATGGCCCAAAATTATGCTTCCATCTAAGAATTTGTGCAAAAACAATGCATATCTCCGGGTCCTTAGGCCTGGCAGGCCCCTATCACGCTTGTCCCCAATTTCATGCAAGCCTTGTTGCAGTCCGGGAATAGAGAACACGGCCCCATGTCCAATGTCCAATTCGTTTCTTCCGCAACTGATGTTTCGAAGACGCATCAAAATTCAAGAAATTCCAGCAACCATCGTAAGACATAATACAGATTATAGCGACATGGAGTTTCATTAATTTGATCGATAAGATAAATGCGTCCTTTCGAGCTCTCCAGTCGCATATAGGTCTCGGGCTTGGTCTTGGTCTATACTGACTTAGAACGAACTGGATAGAGATGAAACTAAAGTTAACAATACCTGCGTAGCAAAGAGCGATGACGCAAATAACGCCGATTAACAAACAAACTCTTCCTGAAAGCCATCTTGGTAACCTTTTCGCACTTATGTTTAGGTGTTCATGGTACGGCTGGTTGTGAAAATTATACAGAATCCCAAACTCTATATAAGGATTACGAGCATCACTCTAGTAGCAACCCTACATATATGGAAATTGAGGCCATATAATATCGAACTCTAGCAGATTTTGTGTGGATATTAATCTCCGTATACTAATCTCTACAGTCCATTTTTCATGGCAAAATGCATCTGCAATATGAGCCTGACAGAGATATCTTTGAGGCCATACAATTATATTCATATAAATTCTCCATTTGGTTAAGTTTATCGTGTCATTTGGAAAGTATTTGAATTAATACGTGAAGATTCCGTTCCTTCTCAACCTGATTTCCAAAACCGTGATGAAGAAAAGTAACTCTGCTATGGCTATTGAATAACCTCTGTTTTCTTTATGATAATTAAGCATCCAAACTTTATAGTATATAGCGATATTTTTACTAAGATATCAAGATTTCACGATTCATACAGGCATCACCCACCCAAAACCACAAGATGCGATGATCTACAAAGCCGGAGCAATGATCTTGCTGTTTTGATTACCTTCTTTTCTCAATCTTATTAGAGTAATGATCAGATATTTCGTTGCAAAACGTTATATCTGTATGTATGTGTGTGTATATCATCTTCAACTCTGGGTAGAGTCAACCTAGGCATGGGCACTAAGATCCTTGGGTCAGTTACTAAAACCTGGTATAGGTAGCGAGGTCATAGGCTTAGCTTGAATGGACCCATGCTCAGAGTTTTGGGAGCCAGGCACTTATGGTGAGGTCCCCAAGCCGAAGTGTCAGAGGCTCAAGCATGGGCATCAAGGTCTGTGGCGACGCAATACCGATAGCAATCTTCATGGTTCGGTCCAAAGAAAGGACTAGAGACAAAGGCATGAGAGGGAAATGGTTAAGATGCACGATTATGCAGTGTTAGAACAGTCCCACATTGAATAAGTAATGCGGTGTGGAGCAGTTGCTATATCCCAATTGATCAATGAATCATCAGTTTCAGCTTCCAGTAAATAGATTTAACTGAATGTGTTGATGCAACTGAGCTTAAACTCCTCTCAGTTATCTCTTTAGGTGAAGATATCAGATATCTACTACATGCTTCCAACAAAGTCAATCTTATTCAAATTTCAAAACATTCAACCTTACGTGGATCCAATCAGATCAAATTATCTGGATCAAATAAAGTACCATGTCTGGAACAAATAGTGATAGCTATGATTTTTTTTAATCTAGTTACATCATTTGGTCCGAGCAGAGTGGCATGCAGATTTAAACACTTTCAATAGTAATAGTCGCAAGAGTCAGCTAAACTGTAAATTCACTCAAATAAATTAAGAGGGAAAATGAAATGGTTCTTTAAATGCAGATAAGTTGACCAAATCCATGTCCTATTAGCTGTTCTTTAAAAAAACTGTGTGCATTCGAGGATTCCCTCAAAACACGCGGTTAAGGAAAAGTTTAAGGTAAGGGGGAAAAAGCAAAGTCAGCATGAAATTGAGACCAAACTTTAATATTCAGAAGTCCTGGTTTCACATGATCAATTGTCTCTTTCTCCCCTACATTCCAATTGTTATTCAAATCGATTAGCTTGTCTTTTGACAAATGCAGGAGAAATCCAAACGTGGTTAGACTGAGCTTGTTTTAATTCATTTCAGGTACTTAATAGGGGATTTTATTTTCATAAAATAGTTGACCCTAAAGTTCCAATTATTTACGGTTTGTTGCAGTACAATAAGGGTTCTCTCAACAACTGCATGAACATGTTTTACAAGGATGGCTTCAATTTTCAAGACACCAATTATGCACTTTACCTATGGTTAATATAGTAAATATGAGTGTTCTCTTAATTAGTTATTTGGAAAATACAATTGAAATATATATTGGCAAATTGCATGTCTCGATAGCCATTTGGAAAATGCTTTCCAAGATGCTAGTTGGAGCTGCTACTGGTGGGAACCCCAAGAACCATAAGGGTCATTTTATTAGTGCTTGAATGTTTTCTCTTGGTGCTCAAACTAAAATGACTCTTATGGTTTCTTTAAATTAAGGGGGAAAATGAAATGTTTTTTTAAATGCAGATTGGTTGACCAAATCCGTGTCCTATCAGCTCTTTTAAAAACTTTAAAAAAAAAAAACAAAGCAAGTTGTTTCCATTCGAGGATTCCCTGAAAATACGCGGTTGAGGAAGAGTTTAAAATAAGGGGGAAAAAACCAAAAATAAGCATGAAAATTGAGACCAAAATTTAATATATATATATATATATATATATATATATAAATCCTGGTTTCACATGATTTTTTTCTTTTGCTCCCCTAAATTCCAATTAGTATTCAAATCGATTAGCTTTTCTTTGACAAATGCAGGAAAAATCCAAACGTGGTCGGACTGAGTCAATTTGAATTCATTTAGTGTACTTATAGGGGATTTTATATTCATGAAATAATTGACCCTAAAGTTATAATCATTGACAATTCTATTGTAGTATAAGCAGTGTCCCGTCAACAATTGCATGAACATGTTTTACGAGGATGGTTTCAATTCTCAAGACACTGATTATGCACTTTAATGATGACTGATGTGGTAAAATATTAGTGTCATCTTAATTAGTTATTTGGCATATATTACTGAAGTATATATATTAACAAATTCCATGTCCCAATAGCCTTTTGGAAAATGCTTTCCGGGATGCTAGGCGTTTTGGAGCTGCTATTGGTATGAAACTCAAGACCCATAAGGGTCATTTTAGTGTGAGTACCAAGAGAAAACATTCAAGCAGAAGAAGTTCAGTGGAAAATCCAGGGGTGTGGATGGATAGGGCCCGAAAGCCCTCCTTGCACCAAGATATAACAGCCAAATTACAAATTGTTTTGAAATATGATAATGATGTTCCCTTTCCTTTTCCTTTTTCTTTCTCTGGAGATATAATAGTAATGTTGACGAGCTTGAAAAGAGTACACAAATAAGTTAAAAATATGTAAGCATCTTACAGCACTTGCAAACAAATCCCTTTATTTCAAGCATTCTTATTGTGTCGGAAAATCGCAATAAGGTAAAATAACGTCTTATCCAATTCGGAGTAGGAATTAGAAATGTGAAATTTAGAGATTTTTAACTATTAAAGTTCTCTATAAGGCTTATTGAATTTTCATTACTGGGCAATATATCTTTTCCTTATCATAGCTCATCCAACTTAGAATACCCCTTTATGGTTCCACACCTTGGAAATAAACCATGCATAGAAATCAGGGGTAATTGCAAATGCCGCTCGGAGTTTCTCTTCTCATATTAAATATGGCCTTGACTTTGTAAAACCTACAGTAAGGACCTCCTCCGAAAAGAATATTTCGTGCCTATCCTATTCTAACTCTCGTCTTATTCTCAAACTTTTACCCTAATCTCTTTACCAAGGGTGGGACTGGAACCCCACATCTGAAACTAAACGTCCAGTGGATCACCTCCTCCAAAAATAACCTGTTTAGTTCAAATCCCAAATCCCTCTCTCTCTCTCTCTCTCTCTCAAGCTCGCTGCTCACGGCCATGTGACTTATTACAGTTTGAGGAAATTGTCAAATACCCTCCAAACATATTGGATACAATTCTCCAACCTCAAATTGCTCACGAGTAATAGCTTGAGAGTACTTTCGCAATCAGAGACTTCTATATATGCAGTGATTTGTGTAGTTTCATCCATTCATGTCAACCCAAAAACCGAATGTGTCAAAGCAAAAATGATCATACTCGACCCTTGATTATTGTCCTGGGTGCGTTTCAAATGATTTGTGGACCACATCGCTCTGTCCTGCACGATCCACAAAGTGGCGAATGTTCGTGAAGATATTTTTTTTTCCAAAGGAAGACAAGGACATCTCCAAACACTCGAGAGATTGACCCAAAGGACCCCTCCAAGAGTCACAGGAGAAGAAAAGTTGAAAAGGATAAAAGAAGATGCCAAATCATGATTTGCAAAGAGGGGTCAAGATCAAAGAGGAGGGATGCCCCTGGATGCCGCCGCAAGCCCCCGCCGCCCTCACCCTGCTTTTGACTTCATTAACCTTCTCAAGTCATGAATCCGTCTAGATAAATTCTATTTTAACTAAAAAAACTATTCTGAATCTTACTTATGGGGTACTTTTTTAAGCGATTGACTTTTTTATAAACTCATTTTTGACACTTTCACGTGTTTTATTTGTTGAAAATGACTAATCAACCAAAAACCATTTACGATAACATATACATGCTTAAAATGAAGAAAATACATGCTACTCTCCCCCGAGATATAGGAGTCTGGCCCTTTAATGCTGTTTGGACATGGGGGCAAGTGGTGGATTCATTGGTCATAAAAAAATATTTTTAAATTGGCAACAATATATTAGGTTTACCTGGTGAGTATCATACGATTATATTCCCAGTGGCCTCCTTTTGCGGATTAGATGAAAGAACTAGTTTCCCAAATACTGGAATGTGGTTGACCCAGTTGGTGTGGACTTTAGGTAATAACCGATCCTATTTCTAGATGTCTGATGATGTGTTCACCATATCCTTTTAACAGATCAAACGGTGGTCATCGTTCTTCTCCCATATCGATTTATAGAAATAACCACTTGATGTTATTAGATGATGGTCTATGGCAACGACAAGTCATGCGGGGCTTACGTGCATGTTGTTAATAAATTATAAAGTACAAACCATTGACAAAGAAGCCGGCTCGATCAGATCCACGTCAATTGCCAAAAATAATCTCTAGAAAAACAGGGTTTCAAAATTAATGTTCCATTTGACAACTCGTGCACCTTGTAAAAGTTCTTTCAAATCATAAAAAGGAAAAAGTGGGATTCGGTGATAATCTGTGGTCCTTCTTGACAAAAGGGACAAGTCGACTCACATTATTAAAGGTAATGTGGATGCATGTTTGCCTACAATCCGGTTGGCTGTTCAATGATTCATTTGTCCCACGTAACTTTATACCGGAAGATGTGAACATGAGTTTTGAAAGCAAACACACAGAAATCCAGTACAAGCTTATATGTTATAGGAAATTTACCCAATTATAAAGAACCATATTCGATTTGTTCTGGACCTACTACTACCAACTGAGCATGCAAGATCAAGAGGTCCTCTTTATTATCTGCCCAATTTAGTGTAATAAATTAGTCCTGTGCTTCGATTATGGTGGGGTTATAGGACAATCAGAAGTTGTGTGCATCTTGAATACATACGTGAGGAAATAAAGCACCTTGTATTTCCATTTGGATGACCATGTTGACCCTACTATACATTGTCATTCCATCAAGACCTTGAAATTGAAAGTAAAACCTGCTTTACGGGAAAAGAGTGCAGTACATATTTTCCGTTGGACATGGATCCCTCCAATTTAATGTTATAAATCGGTTATGTTTACAGTACTTAAAAAATAACAAGTATCGTTATCCGTCACAGCAGTAATGTGATTTAATGCTAGGGAATAAAAAGTTTATAAGATAGACATAGAAAAACTTCTGTGACCTACATCATTTGCTTCTCATGATTTATGCTGAAATAACATATTATATATAATAACATAAAACTTTGCATGCCACTATTGGTCAAATCTTTTAAACCTACCATTACTCTTCCCTTGAAAATTCAAAAGTTATCAGCCGCTGGATCTAAAGGAAAAGTGAAATTCTATGACGTGTGGTGGGTCAGATATCAAATCAAATGCTGTCATCATACCCTTGGCCCGTTATTCACAAGAACAATATTCTTCAGCGACGACCATCGTTAAAAAAGCCGACCAACGTACATAAAAATAGACCACAGGATAACGACTATGTGAGGAAATAATCTTTTTATAAGCATATATGCCTAACAGTATAATAATAATCTGTTTATTATCTGTATTGCCCTGCTTCGAGGGTATTTGCCCTGTTTTGAAGTAATTGAAATGCATAGCTTATGTATAAGTACAATGATAAAGAAACAGAAGACAATTCCATCGGAAACGTACTGTCAACCGGGTTCAGCGTTACAGCTTCTGGTTATATAAACCTAACCCACGGTTGTACTCAGAAAAAGACCACCGTCTTTTCAAGACCATTACAAGAAGATACACACCAAAAAGAAGGCAACGACAGGTAGGCATTCTTGAACCCAAATCCATTTTGTTTTGATTCGTCAGCGATGTCGGAAGGTTTTGAGATGGGGATACGCGACGGCGAGAACTGGCGGAATCCGCGAACAGATTATGTGCTCATCTCATCATCCCCATGTTCGGCGAGAGAGCCAAATGGTATGGAGGGCAGAAGTTTCAGTGATTGTTCAGCGGATATGGCGGAGATCATCCAGATTGGAAGGTCTTGTAAGGAAGCGAATGATGATGATGATGATGACAGATCCATGGCTATCCAAGATGATTTCATGCAAAGAGCTCATCAAATAGATTCTATGATGGACTCCACAAGCTTGCATATGATGGGGCTTGATCTTTTTTCTGCATCATCTGACTGGAACCTTGCTGTACTGTGAGTATGAAAATCCTTATGCTTTCAGCTTTATCACTTATTGATAACTTTCTTTGATGGGGGAACCAAATTTACGACATGTAAAGTTCTCGAGTAAGATTGGATTGCTACTAGGTTGATCTCGTAAAAACTTCCTCGCGAGGAAAACTACTGGACATGGATTCTTGCGAACTACAAAGAAGTCATAGCTAAGTGATGTCTGTCCCCATAAGATTATAAAGACACTTGTTTAAATGGAAAGTATTTTGATGAATTCAAGAAAGTCTTTTCCTCTAGATATTTAAAGTGCAGAAAAGAATAAAGAGAGAAATAAGGGGCCACATACAGATGCTGAAATTAGGGTATTATGAATGATTATCATAAACTTATATTATATATTTTGATGCTTGTGCAGGCAATCCAGTGGAATTGTTGAAAGCAATACCTCTAATTCCAAGCTGCAAGAAGAGGACATTGCAAGTTCCCAATTCGACTTTGACAACAATCAAAAAAAGGAGGGGATGATTAATTCTTCCTGTCAAATTCAGACAGAATACTGTGGGAGTCATTATGCACCCACTCGTCATGGAATGTCTACCAATGGGTCATTCGCTTCTTGTGTCTACCCTTCAAATTCAATCCAATCTTTAGAAACAGAACATTACCAGCATCAACCAACGCCTCTCAACAACCAGGTAATTGTTATTTCCTCACTATCTTCAGTAGATTAACGAGGCAAACTATTACCAAGACAATAAAATGCTGCTCCCTTATGATTCTTTTCTTTGGCAGCAATTTAGTGGCTTGCACTTCAACAGCTCGCCCCTGAATGAATCTAGCTTCATCAATGCATCAGCGCGTGCACAATTTATCCATCCTACACTGGAAGAAGAACAACCCAGTTGCCCAAAAGTAAGACGAACCCTTTGTGATTGGTAAAATTGATTTACATGGGGGCATATTAGCTAGGGTTTTGAGACTGAATGTGTAGCTGCTTCTTTTTTCTTTTGGGAAGTGAAGACCAGCTGTGAAGATGCTGGAGAGTTTGGTTCCATAGTGAAGAATATTGACGTTGAACCCGCGTTTAAAAGGCCTCGATTCGAAACACCATCACCGTTGCCCACATTCAAGGTAAAAACATAGTGGACTGGTTAACAGGATGGATAAAGATCAATGCAACCTCAGTCCGGTTAAAATCTATGTGCCTTTAAGATATTGAGAGCTTGAACTTAAACCGCAAGAATCTATTAACAGGTGCGAAAAGAGAAGCTAGGGGACCGAGTGACCGCGCTCCAGCAACTAGTTTCACCTTTTGGAAAGGTTTGCTTCAGCATCATTCATTTTACCTTTTTGATATAGGAGTACAAAAAGGGAAGTACTTCACTTTATGGAGATGAATAATTCTAAGCTCCAGCCACTTTATTCACCTCAGATTGATTTGCTTCTATCGCTTTATTCTCTTTTTCAGACGGACACGGCATCAGTTCTCCATGAAGCCATCGAGTATATCAAATTTCTGCATAATCAAGTCAGTGTATGTTTTGTCCTTGATTCTGTAAAATCCCTGTTGTTATGAAGATAATATTCGTTTTACCAGCTGACGGCATATGCTGAAGCATATCCATCTCCTGCATCATTCTGATGATATGTGTTTTGTGTTCATAATCTCAGGTTTTGTGTTCTCCATACATGGGAAATGAAGCGTCAGTTGAGGTACAATGTTCTACTCAAAACTTATTTCATGCAACATCTATGCAACACCAAATATTAATGCGATGTGCACTAATATTACTATCTAACAATGTATTTATGTGCTTCATATAACGGGTTCATGACTATATGATACTGTAATTGCCAAGCAGACATTTGATACGGTTAGTTACCTCACACATGTCATGAGATTCATCTGTAGCATAAAATCCTTGTTCCTTGAACAGGCTTCTACAATCATTTCATTAACTTAGCCTAGTTGTCTACATGATCTGGATACTCCTGTTGTATATGTTCATGTAAAACCCCTTTTCGCAATCAATGAATCACACAATTTTTAAATTTGGAGAATCTAAAGTTCTCCAAAAGGAGATAATTGTACTGGATTAAATTCTGCGCAAAATGATCAAAACTCTTATGTTCATTTTTTGGCAGGCTCAAGACGATCAGCTAGGGTTTTCAAAACTAGACCTAAGAAGCAGAGGCCTATGTCTGGTGCCGATTTCCAGCACATTCCCCGTCACAAACAGTATGACGCCGCATCTCTGGGCGCCGACTCACGAACAAAACTTCACTTTAAGAGAATGATGACTCAGCCAGGAAAATAAAGGAAGCGCATCGCTGAGACAATTAACTGCAATAGCCAATCACTTCTTTGACAGGTATCACTTGGGAGACACATTGACTTCACTTCAGCTCAAAAAGCAGAAAAAGAAGACAAAAGCTGAGATGCCTCTAGCTTGGCTGTCTTGAAGGGGAAAGGAAAAGCCAAGCAAAAGGAATAGGAGAGAGAGAAAAGATGGAGACAAGTGATGGGCCATCTACAGAGAAGATAATGGTGATTAGGTTAGGAAGAATTCTTTCAGCAACTGCTGATCAAAGTGTACGCAGGCGGTCAACCGAAAGCATTCGTATGGTTTGTATGGGAAGGTAGGTTTGGCAACCGGGAATATAAGGTGCCCTTTTGGGTGGAGTCGTCGGCGTTAGTTTCATAGTTTGTGAAATTTACGTTCAAACACGTCACGAATGCACGCTCACTTCATGAAGATATTGGACGGACTCGTCCTATTATTGATTAATGTGGTAGCTGAAGATAATCACATGCCTTAGTTATCTTTATCGTTCATCTTTTCTGGACACGATGTGATCGATCTAAGTAGGCTATTCAACTACTATATCAAGTTGACTTGGCCCAATATGAGCTTCCGTAGATCTCTTGTCACCCATATGGATCGCTAACCAAGATCTTGTCCTCATGCGCCCGATTATAATATAATTGTTTCAATGTCATCATCACATACAGCTATCGCCAAATCTTGACACCGCCTCTGTAAGTAATTTGTTTCCCTCGATGTTTTCAATTTTTGCAATTCAGGGGCAAACATGAAGAGCAAAGGGCGAATGTTTATAATTAAACCAATAGAAGGTCGGCCGGTGCCGAATAAGAGTTCTGGAAATAAATTAATACTTGAGTAAAAAACATCGACAACTATAGATCTATGTACTCTCTATCGATTATTGCCCACCAATTGACGTCGTATTGGCTAGGAATTGACAGTTGATAGGTTGATGGGGGCTTATATAGATTACCAGAAATGAGAACATTCATGTCAAAATTAAAACATGTTAATGAAAAACTGCCATTGTAATCAAAACTTTTGTTGGAAAAGGCTTTAGTTTTGCTATCGTTTTGTTTTGGCAAAGCATTGGTCACACCTTCATTTGGGCCCTCCAAGAGTACATGTGGTGCTAATGGGCCGATACAAAAGCAACCAGATGACGGTAAGAAAATAATAATTAAAAGGCGAATATCCAATTTTATTTTATTTTCTTGGTCGAAGTATAATCTTTGTTTTTTTTAAAGAGTGCTTTGCTTTTGTTAAAGATTTTCTAAAGGGTAAAGGATAATCTGTCCAAAGTCAAGGCTTGACTTCTAAGTTTCTAGCTAGCCCATACAGCACATGTACAGTAGCACCACCGTTACTAGGACGAAGGTGACAAGATGATATTTTATTTATTTTATGAAAAATGAGAGCTTGCTTCACAAAATTGCCATCAAATTTAGGAAAGTAGAGAGAAAGGCTAGGGGCGAGCATCCGGGACCGCCCAACCCCAAACCGGACCGGACCGGCCAGGACCGGCCGGGTTGGTCCGGTTCTTCATCCTTCCAGTCCGGTCCACGGTTCCAAAAAATGGAACCGGCTCCCGGTTCCTGGGTGGAACCGGACCAAACCGAACCACGGGACCGGACCGAAAGGACCGGACCAAGGACCATTGGTCATTCTCTATTAGAACAAAGTTTGATACTAAACGTGGTCTGATCACACAAGTTTTAGATGATAAAGAGTCAAAGTTAAACCCTATTATCTTTAGCAATCTCTCGGTTACTCTTGGGATTCCCTTTGGTGTTGTTTTGCTATGATCTCTTCACTCAAGCATGTTGCATTCAACTGAACATTTACTGGACATGTGTATGAAGAAAGTGGGATTTGATTTGGAGCCAAGCAAGGGTTACCATTTCCCTAATGGGTATTGATCTATCGGTTAATTTGTTTGTATCATATCTACCTAAAATCGCATAATAGAGATATAGAGCCTTCACAATTCAGTACTCATGTGAGGATATTACATAGTTTTAGCTTGATCGTTGTCATTTTCTTGATGTGTATTACCTCGAAATCAATATGATGCTATATGTGCATCATGTAATTTTGAGAATAATTACAATAAGAATTCTAAAACTTTGGGTTGAAGTGCAGTTATATTTAAAGCTTTCCATTTGTTCAATTAAGTCCTCAACTTGGACCCATTGGACCGCCCAAGAACCGGACCGGACCGATTGGTTCGGTCCGGTCCGGTCCTATATTTTGGTGGTCTGGTCCACGGTCCTAAAAAACAGGAACCGGTCCCGTCGGTCCGGTTCCCGGTTCCAGGGGGGAACCGGACTGTCCTGGGAACCGATCACCCCTAAGAAAGGCCCAATAAAATGGACGGTCGAAATAGGATATGATATAAACTATAGACCAAAAATAAGCAATACTCAAAATGTTGCATTAACTTAAAAACTCTTATTACAATGGCAATGTAGGAAACAAGGCAAACAGAAGATAACGGATTCACTGAGCTTCATATCATCAGAGCAGAAATTCAAGCAGAGCCCTTGAGCTTCTTGGCAATGTCAGCGAAGTACTTGCCCTGGTGGAATGCGAGCCCGAGCTCGAGCTCGGAAGGCATTCTCGAGCCGTCGCCGGCGAAAGTCCCCGCACCGTACGGGCTTCCTCCCTTCACCTGCTCCATCTCGAACATGCCAGCCCCGAAAGTATACCCGACAGGGACGAAGATCATACCATGGTGGGTCAGCTGAGTGATCGCAGTCAATCTGGTCGAACCAAGAAAGAACAATGGACAAATCACGCTATGCATAAACAGCCATTGAAAGGATTTTCAAGTCACTTTGAAATTGAATGATGTTTGCGAACTCGATCGGCATATCAGCAACTTACGGAGTGGTCTCCTGTCCACCTCCTTGAGACCCAGTGCTGTAGAAGATCCCTGCAGGCTTGCCCGCCAGCTTCTGTGCGCCCCAGAGGCCGCCGGTTGCATCCATGAAGGCCTTGAATTGTGCAGCCATCATCCCGAACCGGGTCGGGAAGCCAAAGATGATGCCATCGGCCTCCACCAGCTCATTCGGAGTGATTATCGGCACATCGGTCTTCGGCGGAGCGCCCATCTTACCCAGAACCTCCTCGGGCAATGTCTCGGGGACCTGCCATTTTCACCAGTGCCATTCATTCAGGCAAAAACGGCAGTCGAAAATGCTTCTTTAAGATCACAGTAAATTAGTCCTCATGGTTAAACTCAGGATACTCTTCATCTTCCAATCAATGTCTCGCAGGTTCAAACGCCAGAAGTTGAAGGGGTGGGTCTATTACAGATTTACACACCTCGAAGGTGCTAACTGTAGTACTCCAATCACATTAGTCTACAATAACTACAGTGAAAGATGTGAACTTTACACATAATTCATACCTGCCATAATTTTGCTTCTACTCCTCCCACTGAATCGGCACCTTTCTTGATTTCTTCGGCAAGCTTCTCGACGTGACCGTACATCGAATAGTAACTGCAGCAGGAGGCCAACAATCCACAGATCATATAACAGAAATTACAGAAGCTCAGTGGAAACTGGAACTCGGTCACTAGTTACATAAAAAAAGCATGGTCATTCTGTGCATGCAGTGAGCATAGAAGAGACAGAAAAAAAGTCGCAGAAACTATTAAAAATTGAGAAAGAAAGAAAAACAATTGCTGAGATCGGTGCCACATTACAAAATTGCAGTGCAAGCTAATCTAAAGAATCATGAATTGCAGGGGACCACATGGGCTCAAAGGGAAAAATGAAAAGCACGGGCTGGGTCTTCCATTTTCTTCCTCTAATCATGATTAAAAAGTTTGGTCAGACTTCACTATCACTTTTCAGTTTGGCTTCTTGCAAATTAAAAAATCGATGCCCACAGGGGCTCGCGTTCCATAGAGATCAATGAGAATCACGAGCTTGCAGCCATCAAAGCGAAGAGATTTTTCTCTAGAAGTAGTTTATCTCCAATTTGACGCCATTAGTCAGTGCTTCATTAGAAAGTAGAGAGCTTTTCATATCCTCCGAGAGTGCAGAAAACAGAGAGTGAACCAGCGACACATCCAAGACCAAAACCCAGAATTTTCTTGCGACGCAGAAGAGAAATCGTCAAAAGAACTCTCATCAATGATCAACGGGCCAAGATTACAACCGAAAATCCGATCACGCGAGAAACAAGAACAAGCAAAAGAGAGAGTTACACAGAGGAAAATTCACAGTCGAACAGAGCAAAAACAGAGCGGCACAAACAAAGAAACCCCCCATGAAAGCCGCAAAGCAGCGACGGAGGAGGGGAAATTTGCAAGAAACAGTGCTCACACAATGTAGACTTTGGCGGCCATTGATGGGAGCTCTCGTTTCGCGTCTCTTTCCAAGCGCAATGAGCGACGATGCTGATTCGAGTTGTAATGCACTGCGAAGCGTTTGACAGAGGGAGAACGGAAGTGGCTCCCTATTTATAGTGCCGTCTAAGCAAAGGGGGTTTACCCAAGCACGTTACAAGGCTCGAATCTGGTCGTCATTAAAGCGTTGATTTCATCAAGCGTGGGCTGTGCTCTCTTCGGTCCATTCATGTTAACGATGTTTGATGTCATCCCGACATCACGTTTTAAGTAATAAAGAGTCATTTTTATTTCGAAAACGGATCCCCTTATTTGTGTTAGGGATGCCGTTTCCCATCCCACAGTCCAAAAAATAAAAATAAAAAAGAACATCCTCTAATAATGGGGGGCCGTCCGATTCTCCAAGTCACTCCCTCCAAATCAGACGATTCGGGTCCATTCCATTTCCCTCTTTATGTACTTTTCTTGTTTATTATTTTCTCTAGCCTTTCCAAGGTGGCCAGGTACTTACCCATTTTATGAATTTTTCTTATAAAAAAATTATCACTGATTTTCCGACCATGACGTGTTTTTGCCTACATAATTCCGTCGATTGGCCAAGAAATTTGTTTTTGAGGCCCCTTGCCTTAGACTCGTTGTATTTATATCTTTGATGTTATTATTTATCCGTGTTATTCATCACATCGATATTCTTTTAGTAATCGCACTTTTTATGCATTTCTAGACAAATTCAAATTGATTTTCATAATTATTGACACGTTCAACCTTCTCCTTCCAAACAACAGATAAGCATGGTAGGCATTGCTGACGTCATCCCGTGGTCATTTTCACGTAATAATTCCTAATGATCTTTGCATGATGGTGTCATTGTTTCTTGATAAGTTCAGATTTTGTGTTCCTCTTCTTGCTTGCGCCTTTTATTATCTTACCATATTTATAAACGGTTTCGGATGTCACCAATTACATCCTCACACTTTGTTTTTACCTTGTTTATATGGTGAACGTTGCTGACGTCATGCCTGCCTCATTTTTTAGTCACACTCAATCTCCATCATATATCTCTAAACTTTTCTTTAGCTATACCATGATTACTCACACCCATTCATGAATTGTATTGATAATAAAAGGTAGCAGCAATTTTCAACCCATGGACTTTTTCGAATAATTCTGTCAATTATCCTAGAAATTTTTCTTTCTGGGCTCCCCTGCCTTAGATTCGTTGCGTTTGTATTTGTAATGTTAATATTTGTACATGTACATCACATCAATATTGTTTTAGCACTAGCAATTTCTCCGGTCGGTTTTTTCAAGAAATAAGCCTTGCTTTGAAATTACATGTATTTCTACACAATTTCGATTTGATTGCTATGATTATTGACATGTTCAACCTCTTAGCCCAACGACACATACGCATGTAGATACTGTCGATGTCATTGCAGCGTCATCTTTACGTAATAATTCTAATAATCTATTCATTATGATATCATTATCTTCTTGATTAGTTAATTTTGTATTTCTCTTCTGGCTTGGATTGAATTCGTCATCTTACCATCTTTGTAGACATTTCGGACGTTAATAGTCACATCCTCACCCTACTTTTTTTTCCTTATTTATATGTATACGTTGTTGACAGCTTTTAGTTCCATTTTAATCTCTCCAATATTTAATAAACCTCTCTTTGACCTACCAAAGAAAAGGTAAACTAACCATGGTTAGTAAGCTCAAATAAGGTCCTTCAACTAATAACATATTTTTTTCCATAATCTTTCCTTATGAATAGTAGGATGAAATTTGTTAATAACATTCAGGGTTAATGCAATAAAATATCATAAACCGTGCCCACTTCGACATGAACTTCTTTTGTTTCACTAAAAATTATGAACTTTGCTATTGTGATATATATATTTGTATAATAATAACATAAACATATACCGGTGTGATAAATATACCTTGGAAAGAATTTTTTGGATTTTTTTGTGATACAAAAAAAGTTGGGAGTAATTTACCAAAAAAAAGTTGAGAGTATTTATGTTATAATTGTCGAGTTTAGGGTTTTGGATGACACACAAAAAAAAGATTGGATATTTGTGTAACAATAGGGGTAATTGGGGATTTTTTGTTATATTTTCCCTAATTATGGTTGGCATTATATATATATATATATATATATTAGTAAAACTACCCACATGTTGTGTGTATGTAAACAATTGACTTTTAATATATTTTTCCGAAATTGCCTCACAACAAAATTTTTAAAGTATTAATTAATAAACAAAGATTACTGGTACAATACGAAGAAATTGCATACATATTAAATTGAAAATATTATAAGATTTTGACTTGTTTCCTGAACAATGTCTATGAGATTGAATATATTCAAATTATTAAATTTTAAATAAATGGAAAATAAAAGTCAAACCATTAATATAATTCTATTTTTTTTTTCCAACAGAACATACTAGTCCCATCCAACATGACTAGGTTCAATTATTTTCCACGACTTTTTTTTCCACATAATTCGGTTCAATCATCCAAGAGTATTCCTCATGAGCCGTCTCGCCTTAAATAAGTTAGGTTCGTATCTGTTTTAATATTCGTACACTACTCATCGCATCGATATTTTTTAATACTTGTACTTTTCCAGGCCATATTTTTTAAAGAAATAGACCTAGCTTTGGAGTACATGTATAGGCAACTCAATTCGATTCTTAATTGTTGACATGCTCTACACTCTTCCGCAAAACTATACATAGGTATATAGGCCGCATTATTGATGTCATCTAGGCGTCATTCTTACGTAATAATTCCTGATAAACTCTGCATTATGATATCACGGTTTCTCGATAAGCTCGCTTTTGTATTTGTCTTCTTGCTTGCATTGAATCTTCTTCTTTTACCAAGTCCACAGTCACGTTCTCACACCTTTAATTTATTACCTGATTTGTGGGTAAGCGCTGTTGACGTCACGCCTGCATCGTCCTTTAGTCACATATAAATCTCGGTCATGTATCGCTAAACTTCTCTTTGACCGACCACATGGTTAGTAAACTCATTTATGGTGCAACGAATAATATCATACTTAGTTTTATCATTCACGATACTTTCGTAACACGCACGTCATGTATATAGGAAAAGTTGACATCGATAACATTTTTGCTATAATTGTTTCGTTACGAAATATTGGATGCATCAATTGACAATATGAATAAATCGGATGCATGCATCAAAAGAGAAAGATATTGGTAAGCGCCATCCGATTATCGATTTATAGGATTAACAATAAGACAAGGAAGTTGGGACTCGTCGAAAGGAGGACAATAGGGAAAAGCTCTCTAACTTAGGAAAAGCCTTCGAATACGCCGTTTTGGGCGAAAAGGAGATTGCCTCTTGATAAATTAGGAGAATTTGCATTGCTTAATCACTTGCCAAAAATAAAAAATTCGTTCCATACCTCACAGTTGCAATGATATTGAGTCGGGTTACATTAAGAATTAATAACATTTCCAATGATATTGAGTTAGGTTACGTAGCAAGTCACCATCCATTCCAAACCCTATATATAGTTTACAAAATCGCATCCAATTCAATCCAATCTCGAAACTCGTTGAACACCTTGTAATTGTAGGGTTCGGAGCACGGTCTAACACTCTTTCATCTGACCTAATCCATCCCACCGTCCAATTTGTACATACTTCCAAATTGAGCTACTATTTTTCCCCCTCATAAACCTCCACATGACGTGGGCGTCCACACCTCATATGAGACCAATCTCTTCATCTTTGATAATTCCATATGAGAAGATCAAATGGAATTTGAACTGAGCCACGAGGATTGAAATTTAATTGTATGACCGCATGCGAGACGGCAATCTTTGAATTTTCGTTTGGCAGATCAAGGTTCACTGCCTGTGGACCCGGGGGGGCATCGTCTTGATACTACAAAACACGTAATTTTTTAAAGGGTCGAGATCATTGACTTCCACTAAAATAGTGGGAGAGTCGTGGGGGGGAAACTAATAATGAATATTTCAATCAAGAACTGAATAAATTTAGGGTTCCTTTTAAAAGAAAATTCAAGAAGCTACAGCTTCTGAATGGCTTGCCGGGCACAGATCACCAAGTTCGCACGACAACTACAAATGGATTCTAAACTATCAATTGATTAAGAAGACTACTGTCCAAAAATCACGTTCAGTTCTGCTTTTTCTTCTCCTAATAAATGAATTTTGTTTATTCTGCGCTGTTTGTGGACAGGGTTGAACAAGTTGTGGTGACTCTCGGAAAGCATCGATCGCTTCCAGTTCATCGTGCCACCTTTTTTTGTTATTTTTAATGCTCTAAAAACAGCATGACTTTTCACGACACATGCATTGACTCAAGATCCTATCCCTTGGAATATTCCTAGTTCACGGTACTTCGAGAGTTCGACTATGGTTCCATAAAGATCTTCCTACGTGAAAATTGGGCATGTCTCGTAAGAATCGACTGGCCAACCTTAAAGCCTACCGCAGCCACCTACCAAGGTTTTTGTCCATTTAGGGCACGACTAGATGGACTTTTTCGTTTTGATTTTTTAATGTTGATATAAATTGTGCGACGGATGCGCTTTGAATTTATTTACTACCGAAAAAAAAAAGCGGAGGCCCGCCATCTGTTATGGTGATTTACACGTAATCTTTTTTCACAATTTTGTGAGATTTGGATAATATCTTAAGATTTATTGAGAACTTTTGGGTTTTGCTTAATCTTGAATAAATCGGCACTTAATTTATGTCATTCGAAATTGTTAGAGTAGCGAAATATAAAAATCACGCCTTCATTTGATAGCTTTTTTGGAGTATTTAAATAAAAAAAATCACGTCTTCTTCTAGTACCTTAATAATGTTCTCGAACGGTTAATGGTTATTCTTCAAAAATATATAGAAAAATTGTACTATATATTGCTATTGTTAGATGCTTGCTTCAATTTTTGTTTTCAGTATATTATGGCTTGTTTTTACATTTGAAAATAAGCCAAAAGTGCTTTAGACTTCTCCTCCCCTCAAAATGTTCATTAACAAATACTAGGTACTTAGGCTTCTGTATGATATTCAAAATATTAAATTCTTAAAAGAAATCTATGAAATAATCAGCACTTTTCTTAGTTTAAAGAGTATAGAAAAAATTTCATAACATGGTATCAGAGTCGATGTTATCACTTTCATGCATGTGTATTCACCTCCCATTAGTTGAATTCCATCTGCTACTCCTAATTCAACTTATACATGAAATGGGATATTAAGATATTATTTTACATTGCTTGACAATGAGTCATGAATGATTTTCATATTCATGTGGCATTTCTTTATTTATAAATTTAGCTTTTTAATTTATACTCCTGAAATTTGAGTATGGTCACTGAACTTTAGGAATATTTTCGTTCTCCAATCAAATTCCAAAAAGACTATTAATTGGAGTTGATGAAGCATCCCAACCATAACTAAAAGGAAAGGATGTCAAGTCATCCCCAAATTCAGAAAAGGCAAGACGACCACGATAGTGAGGGACGTGAACCTCTCCAAAGTATAAGTTGGGCATCGTACAAGCTTTTGTCCGATACTTTTAGCAAGCCAAATCGGTCATCTATGTGTTGATTCGAAAGAAAATTCTTTACACGTGGCGATAGACTAAGATGGAAGGAAACATCTTAGCTAGGACGATTCTTGAGGTCTCTCAGCATATATAGTCAAGTGCAATGAAGCTCCATTGGTTCCCCTTTTTGTCCTTCCCTTGCACGGCCTCGCCCTCACTGGCGCGAGATTGACGGACCTAGGCGCTACCCAATTCCTAAGCGAATGAGGATGAGTGATCGATAGTACAAAAGAAAAATATATGAATATGACGGGAGCCGGCACGTAGACGACACAAGCAATGACACGGGCGTATGATCAAGAATCGACATAATCTATTAGTGCTTGGGCAACATGCCGAGACACCATGCAGCATGGCATAGACCAGCGAGGCTCGACTCTCCACATAGCCAGGTTGATCCAAGCATAACACTATAGTAGGTCGGACTGATTTTCGACCAAAGTTTGATCTCCCTAGAGAAAAGCAAACTGCAGGTCGAACGAGAGCTACAAGTGCACTTTCAGGAACTAACAATGATCCACCCAATCTCGATAAATGTAGCATTTCGGAAAGGTTTAGGGGTCGACCCTTGAAACCCAAGATCCAGCATAGGAGCACCAAATGCATGAGCTACTAAGATACAACAAGCTTGTTCATGACTTGTTAGGTCCAAATAGCAGACTGTAACCCAGTAAAGGTGGGTCACCAATCGGCTCCAGCACTCATAGTCAATTATAGCCTAAACGGTTTGTTAGATTCTATGAATTACTCATGGATGATTACGATTCCCATTCCTTCATCATCTTCCGCCTGCAAAATCATGCCTTGAGTTGGCTTTTTGGAGGTTCATGTTGGCTCTTTTGGGACGATACAATCATGAAAAAGACTCGCGTTCCTGCGTGCGTGGTAACATCACATGATTCATCTCAACCCACTTCCCTTTCCTGCGTCTCTTTTCTTTTTTATTCGAGGGAAAAAGGGGAAAACCAAAGTTGGCCGACCGCTAACACACGAGTTCCTCCACAGTCAAAGGTTCAATGTCGGGTACCGCCACTTTCTCCACATGTCGAAGTCCTGTTGCAAGATTCTTCGTATGTTTCTTCTTCTTCTTCTTCTTTTCCAGGCGAGTTGAAGGCTGGGCATTCTAAGAGCTTTCTCAGGACTGCCTATTTCGGACACGACACAAGAACATATGTACTTGGTAATATCGATCAGCAATTTTGCACCAGAATCTTACATAATTTAATTGGAAATTGACCCGAGTTATCAACTTAATCAACAGAGAGTACATACGTAGGTTTTACATAGTTCATGAAATTTGCAACATTTCGAACAAGATCTTTGGAAATTGGTTCTCCATCATATGTAATATTCAGCTAAATGATCTCTGGAACGGGAAAGATAAAGGAGAAGAAAGAGTCGATGATAACTTTTTCTGGAGGTAGGGTTTGTCAAAGAGTTTAAATGCATCACTTTTAAATATTAATGTATCTGAAGTAGTGCTTATCTATGACAGCAGAAGTCATCATCCCTAAGATGTTGAAATTCTTAAGTTTCTTGAGGTTGCCAAGCCTCCCGAATGAATTTAAGGACAAAAGGAAAAGTTACGTGGATGAAATTTCTGATTAGTAGGAAGTCCTCTTCTCATTAAATCCTTGATAGATACTTCTGTGGTGGGCTGTGGTTGGGATTACAATGATCCACTTTACCTATGTATCAAGTCATTCATATATCCTTAGCACGTCCGCGTCACCCGTTAACGAGTTGGCTACATATGTTAGGGGCAAAGTTATTGCATGGATGTTTACTGGCGATCTACTGATGATAAACTCGAATGGTCACGTCGAGATCGAACGATCTAACATTACGCTCCAACTTGACAAGACACGAGAACACGATTAGTGGCTTCACAATGGTGTTGAGGGTAAGAAGCAATCTTGACAATTTGCTAGTTTCAATTGGGCTTCTGCACAAATTGCAGTTCACCTTCAACTATTTGGGAACAAAATGGGCCGGCCCAAATGCTGGTATAGCAGGCCAGCATGTAAGATCAACCTTAGAATCGATTTACAAAATCGTTGCTCTTCTCCATCTTTCTTTTGCATAGTCCACATGCAGGTCGGGAGATTTCGGCATTCAAATGCTACTGACTGCGTGAAAGCTCGTTCAAGCCAAGGCCACATTGACAAATCAAAGGCATAGACTAAAATGATTCATGGTGCTCGGTATCTTATGAGGCTCTAATCTAGATAAGCCTCGTCTCCATGCTTGTATTCTTGCGTTATGAATAATTAAATAAGATTCTCTGTTTTTCTATCATTCAATTTGATTCGTGATGTGCCAATGGAAAACTGAATGCATAAGTATATTGGTGCGTAATGGCATGATTGGCAAGACCAACAAAGAATCACATAGATTGCCTCAAAGAAATTACAATAGATTGAGTGGAAATCACACCAAAAACTTCACATTGCGAAAAGTCCATTTTTTTTTATCAACCAGCTATTTAACATGTTTAAATTACAATTCGTTGTATTGAAATAATTACAATTCGTTGTATTGAAATAATTACAATTCGTTGTATTGAAATAAGCATGTGAATCACGTTGTAATGTATATAACATAGTTGTAATACCTATTGTACTCTTTGGTTTAAGCATTGTAATATTTACACCGTTCACAATACACCACTTAAATCAGGATTGATATGATAATGGCTTGCATGCATTATCAGATGCAAAACAAATATTTATTTATATATAACTCCTAAGAGTTGGAATTAGTTAGGGCGCTATAGGATTTGCAAAATCAGGAAGTGAAGTTTGCCAAACATGTGCAAAGTATCTAAATCGGGCTTGTATGTTCATGCCGAAGTCCTAGACTTCATCAATTCATGAGGCTTGCAAGGCATGTCATGGACCTTTATATAGCTGGGCCTCCATGCCTGGACACTTGGATAGTTAAAAGTATCATTTAATATTTTGAATAAATTACTAATAGAATTAAAATTTAAGCACATGACATATAAATCTATAAAAATAAACATTATATAACAAAATTATTTTTTTAACATCCAATCGTGGCTTTAATATCCCATATATCAAGGCATTGCATTTTGATACATATGACCTTTTGTATGGTTCTTGATAGTTAATTTATAATCATCATAAAACTTTATTATATATAGTATTATGTTAAAACACATATTAGTTATTGTAACTAATAGTACGATGGGATTTGAAATGAAAATCGTACAACAGTTCGAGATTAATTAATATAATTATTAATGTACAATCACCATTACGAATATGCTTAAATATAATCACAATGGTTTATTACAAAGTTCTTATCAATGATTTACATATATGCCATTATATTTATTAAACATATACTCTAGTTGGGGTTACCGTTACACAGATACAAATAAGATTAGCAATAATTAACGTAATTCTTAATCATAAGCAATAATGTGACATTGATAGAGTAAGTGAGAGAAAAGACAAAAGTGGTATTCTGGAAATGGCTGTTGCAACCAGGCTGCAATAAGCTATCACATGAGGGTCCTGTAATAGCCGTTCAAGTTTTTTCTGTAATAGAGACTATGCTGACTGCAAATAATTACCGTAAAATACAGTTAATCTATATTAAATTTTGCAAAGTAATAGTCATTATTGCAATCAATGTTCCTGTAAATTTTTCTGCCAATTTGCGGGCTAATTTACCTTCCCAAGATAGGAAGGTTTTGAAAGGGCAGGTGTAGAAAGGACGGGAAGGGAGAATATAATCTATCCTTTTGACAGAACCTTCTTACTCTCACGTCAAGCATTTGATTTGACAGGACACAATTCGAAACTGAGGTCAAATTGGAGTAATTGAGAAGTAGGTCTGTAGAGCCTTATACATAAGATATATGTATTTTTTTTTTAAATTGACTTGTCCGATTTGCAAACAATGACTGGCACAATCATACTTCCTTAGCAAAAGTGCTTCAATTAGTCGATTTTGATTAATCTAATGCATAGGTTTGCCATGTTTACTAGCAGCATCTCACATATAGCTCCTATGATTAGGTAACCACTAGTTTGTCAACTCGAATTTGGCCCCCGGTTGAATTTCACAACTTTCATCAAGGAAATTCAAGGTATCTACCTTTCAAAGGGGAGTTTGGTCCATCTGAAATAACACGCCATCAAACTTATGTGACTAATGCACCTTGATGACAAGGTGGTAAGAATTTCCTAACATATCCAATATTTAGTTGGAGTGTCGGGAGCAGCACAACACCCGTCACTTGGTTATGGCAATAATGGACCACATAATCCGCTAACCAGATATTCATTCATATATTACCTTGAATATTGTTGTATCTTGTGGATTTCATGTGAAACCCAACACATCTAAGGATCTTTACCTACCAAAATACTACTAGGATAGAATGATTAATATTAACATATGACATATTTCCAAGAAATTATGCAACCTTCTCCTAGTGATCTATTAAATATTGCGTGCTTTCTTGAAAAAAAGAAGAAGGGGAAAGTTAAAAAAAAACATACATTATCTCTTGTCCAATGATTACTTACATACATCTAAGTGTGAAAAATACGAAATGCGGACATTTTGACCTCTGAAGACCTGTTCGCATATATCTATATCAGTTGATTATGCATCCCTGTTTATGAAAATATCAATTTTTTTCCAAGATGCTCTTTCCTCAATCCTAAATTCTCACGCCCAAATAAAACACTCGAGACCTAGACAAGATAGTGCGATGAGTTTGCAAGAAAAAGGAAATTTGGTCCTTTTTGTTTATATTCGATACAGGGTTCTCTTTAGGAGGTTACGAGCATGTACCCTAGCCACATATAATTCTAGTCAAACTAGGAAGCGGGTCATATTTATAATGCGTAACATACAAACTTGGAGCACAATTGAAGGGAGTTTCGTTTGAAAAGGATCGGAGGAATACATCGGCCCCGTGGGGAATATGCTTCCTCTCCCATGAAAACTCCATGGAACAAGAAAAGACATCGATAGAAACCATGTCCCGTCCACGCAACAGATGACGTGTGCTTCAATGAAATAATTTGCCAAACCAATCGAAGCGAGAAACCGACGACTTCACAAGTCTTTAGCCTCTCTCTCGTTAACCACATTGCCCTCATCCGCCTCCGGCAACCACCGCCGAGCGCGACGCGGGAATGAACCAGTCATTGCGTTGCACGTTGCAGATGGGGAGAAAGACCAGATCAGGTCAACCGAGAGCAAACTCGTGCACATCTCTAGTCGATTTTCTAGCGAAAGGCACGAGCCCCTTGTTTGTTTAATGCTCTCTTCAAGTTTGGCAGTTAAAGTGGAGCCAACAGCGGAAGATGAGAGAGACCCACCAAACACGGATTGACCCGACAGAGTTTCAAGTCGGGTGAACCAACAATTGCCTACAGGGACCAACCCGCTGCAACTCCTGTTTGCACCTCAGTGAAGTCGGAGCAAATTGAAACTCGGGAAGGAAGCGGAAGAAAGTTAATGCACGTACCCGCTTGGGAAGGGTCAAAAGAGGCAGCCAAGCTAAGGTCTCCGGCGCATGTACTTGTAGAAGCCAGTCGACTGGAAGCTCGACAAGGAAACTCTTGATATTGCTGCAGCACTTGACATTTATTTGCAATTGGCTCGATGACCAGCAATAAACGGAGAGAGAGAGAGAGAGAGAGAGAGAGAGAGAGGAGAGAACAATCCTTCCCCTTTGCCACCATAGGGTGTATAAACTATTCCTACATCAGGATCAGCATCAATTTTCCATAAGCCAACAGGGGAAACGACGATCGTTTTGAAGTATCGCAAGGCGAATACGAGTGATAAATGTTAAGAAGAGGACAGTGGATGTCATTAAATTTCCTTCGCAATGATACAAAACGCAGTATGAATGAGACCTCGAAGATGCCAACTAACTCAGGGAAGCGAGGCATGTCAACGTGGAAGGTCTACGGACCCCATGAAGTGGATAACCTAAAGCCCACTCAAAAGACGCTAATCATGGCCAGACCAGATTGAATTCTGAGGAGACAATACAGAAAGCATCAGAAATCGAAGAGGCCAACATTTTTGCACAGTTTGAACACAACAAATTGGACAGTTGGAATGAAATGAGTTTCAGACTCTCCCAATTCTGCCATCAGAGAAACAACTAACTTGACAGAACGGGTAACACCCCTAGTACAGAAAATTGTCTCCAGTTTCCTTTTCTTCCAGCCACTAGCTTCGAGTGGAAAAGCAAATTTCACCCTGCAGAACTGGCTTTCCTCCATTTCTTGTATTTCCAGAACAATCAAAAGAATCTATTAAGTAATTCAAATAGATTTCTTGAAGTCATTTGATCACAAATTGGAGAAGAATGAGCTTTCAACCAGAAAATACAGAGCAATCAAGCAGAATTTGAGCAACAGCTCGTGCTTGTCATCTTTATTCAAATATACAAGATACAGAAAACATGTCCTTCAATAAAATCTAGCTCTTTCTTTAAGCCCTGTACAGAAATCTATCCAACAAAAGGTAAGAAAGACACAAGAACAACAAGAACTGAACCTTGAAGACAAAACACATGCCCAATTTCATGTCAACCTCTCCAAAATCATACACAAATTTACCCCCTCGAATGATCATCTCACGGAACAATTGGAATATCCCCCAAGAAGCTGAGCCAAACTGGTGGCGTTTCTCCTAATCTTCTCATTGTCGTCCTCCAGCAACCTAATGCACATCTCCAAAACCCCCTGCCTCCTCACTTCCACACAGATTATCTCACTATCACAACATAGCAAATAGAGAGTCAGCAATGCACATTCAACTCCCTTACAGCCCCCATTCCCCAACACCTTCACCAAAACCCTCACACACCCATCACACCTCCCCATCAATTCCCTCCCTTCCCTGCACTTGGCCAACATCGCCAACACCTCGACCGCCCTCTCAAGCCCCGAATTCGCGGCCTTAATCAGAACCGGCACTGACCCGTTCGCAGCCGCCCGCTTCCGGTTCTCCGGGTACGAGCATACGGTGAAGAGCGCCGTCGCGGCCTCCTTCTTCTCCCTGTCATTCCCATCCCTCAGAAGCGAAATGAGAGCACTAATTGCCAAAGGGTACTCACCGATTGTGGCCTTGTTGACTTCCACGACCGCCAAGCTGGTGATAATCGTGGCGGCGAGCGCCCTGCAGTTGGCCGAATCCGCCCTCAACGCGCCGACAATTTTCGAAATCGCCCCTTCGGCCACCAACCCCACCTTGTTATCATCGTCCAAGCTGAGATTCAGCAGCAAGCTCAGAGCCCTCTCGCGCAACAACCTATTATCCGACTCAACGCAGTTGAGAACCACCGACACCGTGCCGGACTCGGTGAGCCGCCTGCGAAAACCGGGGTCGCGTTTGGAGAGCTTGGTCAAACGTCTCAAAGCCTCGAGCTTTGACTCGACAGGGGACGAGCGGGAGGTGAGAGCGGCCACGAGGGTATTGGGCTCCGGCTTCGGTCCCGGGACAGGTCGGGAATCGGGGGTGGGAATGAGGACGAAATTGGAAATGAGGCTGCGGAGGGCGTGGTTGGGGATGAGGGACGGGTGGTCGGGGAGGGGGAGATTGGTGATGGGACAGGTGCGGTGGCCGGCGTCGAGCCACCGCTGGATGGAGGAGCGGTCGAAGGTGTGGCCGGAGGAGAGGATCACCGGGTCCGTCATTATCTCCAGCGAAATCGGGCACCGGAAGTGATCTGGCAATTGGGTCGACATCTCCTCCCCCTCTCTCTCTCTCTCTGGTGCTCGTCTCTCTCTGGGGGTTAAAAAGAACAGAAACCGGAAGCTCGTCAATGGCGTCTCCCTCTGCTGTTGCGGGGTTTATGAGGTTTTTAGGAGAGAGAGAGAAACGGCTTCATCGATTCGAAGTGGAGACTTCCTCCATGGAATAGAAGATCGAAAGCAGAAGTTCTTGTATCTTCCACTCCCTTCGTGGCCCAAGACCCAGAACCAAGCAACAAGTTTGACAAAACGAGTTCGGCTCTCGGCTTCTATACTTCTTCGGCAAACGTTCGAAATGCCCAAACTGCACTTCGGGGGCGTTGAGGATTTTGTCAAAGGTTCGTGTGCATCTCTGAGTCCGCGCAGGTTTTTGTACGCGGTGATGCGTCGCGACGCGTGCATTCTTGGGCCAAGTTAGCACGCTAGTCCAACTATAAGTTCATCCTCTAGCAATTCGAGTCTCGTGCGGTAACGATCATGCGAAGCGAAACATTATCCCATGTGGATCCAGATCCATTCGAATTAAAGAACATTACTTGACATGACGCCTTCTCTTCCATACGACAGGCCGTATCTCAAGATGCAATAAGACCATTGAATAACACAATTGTATATGTTAAGCCACAGCACATGGATAAGGTCAAATTCATAACAATGGCATCTCATCCCATCATATCTCCCAATGTTTCAAGTCAAGCCATTCGCCAAATGTCTCTGGAGAGTGCTCTTCAATGGCTACCCATCGTTGCCCACTCTCACTTGGCATGGCCTCATCATTCTAGTCAAGCAAACAAGGGAAAAGGGGAAGCCTTGGCGTGCAATAACATGGCTGAAAGGAGAAATTCAATGTGTTTATCCCAATTCAGTCCTCCTCGAGTCAATCAGCAGCAATCGGTGCTCTGTCGTTTACTGTGCCGGAAACAAAGGGAATTTGGGGGGGGGGGGGGGGGGGGGGAAGTCGTCGCGTCCTGTCGACTTTTTCATTGATGACAAACCCAAACCAAGAAACAAAAGAAGGAGAGAGAGAGGCCAAAAAGGCCAAAGGCAGAAAAAAAAAAGACAGAGAAAGAGAAAAGGAAAAGCCCTGTTTTCCAGCAGCTGATGAGGGGGGGGGGGGGGGGAGGGGGGGAGTGGCAAAAGGGTCATTTCGGCCCGCACTTTCGGGTCCAACGGTCCGTTTAATTTAATGCCATTATGGGGAAGGAAAGCATTTCAGTAACGAAAGTGAGAGTGGGGCCCGCGTCTGTCACGGGGAAAAGTCTACAGTCACAGCCGGTCGGGGCGGGGACGTTCGGGATCGCTGGTTTCCCCGTGACTGACGACTTTCCTATTTTAGGTGGTCCACAGGTTTAAAAAAAAAAAAAAGCGTCAATTTGAAAATTATGAATCGCTTCTATCCCCCAAATATATAGATAATATATATTGGAAAACAAAAATATCACTTATATTGGAAATTATCACTTTTGTGAAACGGATAATCGTGTTAAATGGGTGGCTATGGTGTTGGAGTCTTATGGTGTTCAAGCACAGGAGGCTCGTGGTAAATTTCTCGATCATAAAAAAAATATTCAAAAACACTTAAAATGGCGAGATAAAGAAAATGAACCTTATATGTGAAACACATTCTAGCAATTCCATGGTTGAGAGATTGATTTTCCGGAGTGTGCAAATTAATAAAAGGGAAATTATTAAATAAAGGACGAACATCGCCAAAAAAAATCTAGTTATGCCTGATATTAAGTTTTCTTTTGTGTTGCGAAAAAAGTATCATCTAGAATATATTTATCATGCTGGTATAAATTTGAAACTTTTTATGATATAATTAAATTGGGATATTTATATTATAGTGAATACAATCTGAAATTTTTATGGTATTAATTTTTGAGAAAATATTATGATGTATTTTTTTTTGCCTTGTCTAATTCTATAAAGGATTGTCGTTGGAATTATTTAGTGGTCGTCGCGTGATGACTGGGGGTGGGTGGGTCCGACTCCTCTGCGTCCAGCCCGTGGCTCTCCCTCATGCCACGCGTTTCTTCTCTAGTTAATTAAATTGTGACTTAAATTAATGAGCAAGCGAGGATGACATTTGGAGAGAGCACAAAGAAAAAAGAAAAAAAAATTATATTCAAGCTTGTGGGGACAATTGGTAAAGCTCAAGAAATAGGAAGTGACTTGTGTTCTATACTAAGGCTCTGTTCGTGTTACGAAAAATAACTTTTAGAAAAATACATTTTGAAAATGGAAAACATGTTTCGTCTTCTTTAATTACTCGACCTCTAATAGCGTATTTCGATTTTGCAGCCAACGAGCTCATAGCCTTGAGAGGTGAGCTTGAAACTTGCCTTAGATTGACAGGTGCATGACCTTTAGTGACAAAATGGGAGCTCGTGGGAGATTGGCTAGACTATGGCCAACGACATGTTAATGTATGACAAAAAAAAAGGAAAATTTTTGAAAATCTATTTTTTTTATAATTTTCCTTAAGTTTCAAACAAACACACAAAAAATATTATCATTTTTTTAGGAAAATGATTTCTGAAAAATATTTTATGAACGGAACCTAAAGTCTTATTTATTTTGGAAAAAAAAAATTTTTAAGAAAAAAATTTTCGTGAAAATGATCGTTTATATTGTGTGAAGTAATTGGCCATTCTATTATCAAAGATAACTTATTTCTAGACTTTTTTTTATATGTATGATGATATTATTTTCTTTCATTCAATTTTAGTAAATGGTACTAGTGATTATGTTCAGAATTCTCTTTTACAAATTATTTATCTTTCGCAAAATGAACAGAGTTTAAAAGAAGACTTCATATGATATTTAAGTACATAATTGATGATCCAATGTTTATGAGCCTCCAACCGGTCCTAAATTTATTATACCAACGACAATTTAATTACAAACAAGTTTTATTGTAAACTGTTGGACATAATTTTAATGTAATTTTTCCAATTATTTATTAGTATTGATGTGCTCGTGTGTCATGTAGAATTATCAGTGATAACTAGACCACCACATCAAATGTTTTTGGCGAACATTAATCGTATTAAAATTTCATGGAAAAATGTAAGTTTAAATTGAAAAAATTTAAAAATTAATTGATATTCGTGTAATTTGGTTGAGCAATTTTTTCAAAAAAGGAAAACAGTTGATGTTGGAGTCCCGTCACGTTGTCCCAATGAATGATGGGTCAACGACCTTTCTTCTTTTTTTTGGGGGGCCTGGGCCTTACCATGCGGAAAAATGAGGATTCTCTTGGAAGTTGGCACCTTTTGCACGTGCCTCTATAGTAAAATATTGCAATAGAGGATTTGACACACACACGCACACACATATATATATATATATATATATATATATAATGTGTATATATGTGTATATAATATTGCAATTCGAGGAATGCTATCGTGTCTGGCATTATAAGACCTTCGATAGATTTGGGATTCCTAACAAAACGAAATTTTTTCGGATCTTAGTTATCAAAAAAAATAAAACAACGATGGTTGTCAACATATTTAGAATGTATTTAGTTCAGCTTTCTCAAGCTTTCAAAGTCCTTTTGGAAAAATATGAGCTGTTTAATAATCATTTTAAAAGGATTTTGAGGTGAAAAATTGATTTTGAAAATGCTGAAAGTTGAAAGCAAATTCTACTAGCTTTCAGCATTTCCATTTCCCCAAAATCCATTTCCAAAAATAAACCAAACGCAACTTTATCTTGGGAAAATATATTCTTAAAAATTACAAAAATAAATGGCAAAAAATATTTTTGTAATATAGATATTTAGATACAACTTTTATCAATCGATTGATTATTTTAAACTATATAAGTAATTTTTTTAAAAAAATACTTTTCTAATTGTTCGTATTTTCATGAGATAAATGGAGCCTATTTCCATGAAACTAAAGGCAAGTTTTACTAGCTTTCATTATTTTCTCGAAGTCTATTTCCAAAACTGAAACATAGCCTACGTAATCTATATATTTAGATACAAATTGTTATTAGTCGATTGATTATCTTAAAAGATATAAGCAATTTTTTTATAAAAAAAATACATTTTGATTATTCGTTTTCTCATTAAATGAATGGAGCCTATTTTCGTTGTTCAATAATTGTCCTCGTCACTTAACGTATAGTTTAGGTTAAAGTGTCCTCCAGAAGCGCACTTTGCGTGGATTTACTCGCTTTGTCCTCAAGTTCTGCGGGCCGCAAGAGAAGATCATGGCACGGCATCCATCCTTATGTGACTTTTCCCTAATTTCCATAGATTATAGAATAAGAATGTTAAGGTTGGTTCTCTTGGTGCTAATGAATTATTTTAAAAGCAATAAACTATAAATGAGGGTTAGAAAATATATGGGAGGAACTCCCGGGTCCAAGGGACGACAATTCTACGAGGAAATGTTTGATCTTATCGGAGGTTGATAGTATTCCGTGAATGAAATTTGTTCTTATGGAGTTTGGTTAGGTCGCGGGCTAGGGTATACTTGGACATTCATCAAATATATCCGCTCTAAATGAGATAATCCATCTTGAGGAAGATGATAAGTTTAGATAAGATTATCCGTATTCGAAAGAATATTTTGAACACAATTGGGAAGATGGATAAAAGAATGATCTATTGAGAAGGGGAAGTGTAGCGACCTCTTGAAGGCCATAGCCGCTGCAGAGGTTGCCGGATCTCTCTCTTGCATGGTCGGACGAGCCGCGTCGTGCATGAGATTCTAGGCATCGCCACCACTCGTTTTGACCTAGGAGGCTTACTTGTGGTGGTTTATCCTGGCAGATGTTATCTATATCCATCTGAAATCCGTCATGGATACATGAATCGGCCTTACCATGCCGTCGTGGCGGCGACGGCGGTGGCAGCTTGTGTTACTCAAGGATAAATCACGAGGTGGTCCCTGTCTGAGACGAAAATGACCAAGTATATGTCATTGGGGAGGGTGCTTTACGTGATGATCACGCTATGTGGCAATGGCAACAAAATAAAGAAGCCGACATTCAGAATTCAGAAGCCGACAGTTTGGTGGGACGCATGTCATGGGAGATAGGGTTAGGGCATGAAAACGTGCATTGAGTCGGGGCATGGGACAATTCCACACGATCGATCGATTATGTTCCATCCTCAGACCGATGCATAGAATGCTCTTGTTTGTCCATGGGGATCCTGAAATTTTCGAGTCAATAAATTTTCTCCTTTGTTTCTTCAATCCCAAAACCTTGTCAATTCACATCGCACGTTTAATATGGCGATATTCCATATGCATTGGAATGATCGATTTGAATGTCGTGTTTATAACACAAGCAAAGGAGCCGACGCCTTGGTTACCGGCGGACGCTTCGGAAGGCGGCCCCTCTCGAGCTTCCGGCTCCTTCTTAGGTTGAAGTAGCCTTCCATCTAAACTTCAAGAATGCCAACTCCTCCAGTGATGCTTACGTACCGATGGAGCGTACTTGACTCTCTCATTTAACTCAGTTGGGTAAGAAATAGTCACCTATATCTACCATTTTACATGGTCATCGACCAACCAATGCCATCCATCTATTTCTGTGTTTAATGCAAAGCATCACCCAATATGTTTTTTTTTTAAGTTTCATTTTTATTCCTTTTTTTTCAATTTCATTTTAAGTAAGCAAAATGAAAATGAACTTAACAACAAAAATCCAGATTTCGTCAACAACAACAATCTATAAAAGATGAATACGTAATTTGAAATAAACTACAAAGTGTCCAAAACACATTATTGCTGTTCGTCGGTTCACTTTCTGATTTTTGATTCCTAATTCCCAGTTTGATTCTTATTTGGGAGCCGAATCACAATGACCAATACATATATATATATATGTATATATATTTTTTAGACTCGAGAACTGGACGGTAATCATGGGAACTTCGAATCAGATTGATTTTTCCAGCCTGTTCAATTCTACTATGGATTAATGCTCCCTTATTCGCGCACCGTGTTCACGCCTTAGCATGTGATATAAGAATATCTTCTACCAACTAATACCTTAAATTGTTTAATTAATTAATTAACTTTTAGTAAACCAGTATTTTATCCGCATGGCTATTTCTCTTTGCTAATATGTGTACACTTTGGCCATTTCGGGCAAGCCCCAGATGAAAAAAGACCTTGGGGGTTGTGGTGTGTGGCCACTCCCCCGTTCGGACAAAATCACGTTGACAGCTGTCAAGAAAGTGATAGCTCGAGGCGACCGACATGGACTACTTCCACCATCTCGACCTCTCGCTCGGACGCCTCGCCTCCACAATGATCGAGTAGATATTACGTGGTTTCGGCGCATAGCGCCGGCCACTAAAGGAGCGCCACCTGGTAGATGGGCCCCACCTTTCCCCACAATGACCCGGAAAAAGCACGACATAAAAAAAGAAAGGGAAATTAAGAGTTTAGAACGTGATCCACGACAGCTGAAGATTCCGGTGGCGACGGTAGTTGGGCCGTTGATATAGGCTAAATTGATTTCTTTTACTTTTACTTACTTACTCATTTATTTATTTATTTATTTATTTTTGGGGTCTGGTTTAACTTTGTTGTCGTGCACGCAAGCGACTTTGATTAAGTCAAATCCAGCCTCCTTTTTTCCGGTTTTCCAGGCTTAACAATTAGCCTTTCCTCTTTTTGGCCTTCTAATCTCTGGAAGATTCGCACCTGCCTTTAACTCAAGCCAAGTTGAAAAGGCCACTTAGGCAAATTTGTACCGGACTAATTGTCCAAAAATTGCTAAACTTCCAATGCAGTCCTAGATATTTTAAAAATTTATCAACTTTATCTCGAAAAATACTTACGGCCACGACTAGAATGACCGAAGTGAATCTAGTACTGTAAGATCGAATTAGCAAAAATGCGATAGGTAAAAATCTTTTTGAACAATTACTCCAATTCCTATCAGATTTGTAATGATGGCCTTTTGAATAAAGAAGGGTTAGTGAGAAATATCATCGGAAAAAAAGAAGAAGAAGCAAGAGGATAAGCATTTGCTACCACCCTTATCTCCCACGATAAAAAGCATCCAACGACGCATCAAGGGTCCATGTTAAATTCCGCGAAGGGATCGGTGTTACTATTTAATTGACATGCGTTATGGACCTTTTTAAAAATATATATATGTTCTCATCAAGCAATCGCAATTAGGGGTCAAGCCACCACGTTATTAATTTCCTATTTCACTCTAAATATTAACAAGCGATTCGACTTGGAATCTTTTTGAGACCCTGCTTGTCTCGATTATTATAATACACTAAGTTTACTCTCTCGACAAATTTTAGCTTACGTGTGAAGATGGACGTTAGAATATTTAAACATTACATCACGCATACATCTGATGCTTCATATCTTAAATTTTTAGAACAATAGGCAGTGGTGTCACAAAATTTTTTAAGGATCTATTCCCCCAGATTTACATTTGTCAGGTCTCCTATTTGCCTCGGTTATTATAATTATCCAAGCTTACTCTTATGCCAATTGCCAACCCACGCGTGAAGTGAAGTGTTATAATTTTTTAAGTATTACACCACCACACATCCGGCATCCTAAGTTTTTAGACTGATAGACAGTGTTCTTATAAAAAAAAATTTCACGAATTTATCCCTCTTAGTAAGATGATGCACATTAGGTCATGAGAACAACCTAAACAGAAGCATCATGCAATTTGCGGTTTCCATTACATATCAAACATTACGGAACATAAGCATTCCACATCAGTATGATAGCCGAGGCATGCAAATGTTTCTTGGAATTCTAAGGTGATTTGTGTAGTAAAACTAATCCATGGTCAAGACAACGGCAAAGCTAGCGGCCTTCGACCATCGAAATCGTAAAGTCGCTCGCAGAAGCCGTTCCTTCGCTCGCGGATAGATTCGCGGCATGGTACTTGCCCTTGAAAACGTATGCGGGTCGCTTCGGGGATGCAGGAACCACGTCTTTGTTCGCCAGCATGAACACGACGGCGGACATGTCCGGCCTGTCCTCCGCGAATTCTTGCACGCACAGGAGACCGATCTGGATGCACCTCATTGCCTCCTCTTTGGAGCACGAATCACTCATCGACTCGTCGACGATGTCCTCGCAGTTTCCTTCTTTCCATAGCTCCCATACCTGCGATTGCGTTGTGAACAAGCGAGGGTTTCAGGCTACGTATCATGTCTTGAGCGCGGTCCTGGCGCTTTTAGTTGTTAAGAGTTCCGATACTTACATGGCATACCAAATTGGAAGACGGATTTTCACGGTAATATGCACCATTCCTTTTGCCAGTGATGATCTCCAGCAGCAAAACTCCGAAGCTATAGACGTCGGATTTTATCGAAAATATGCCTTCCATCGCGTACTCCGGCGGCATGTAACCGCTGCAGCAGCAAAAATGAAGGGAAAAAACACAGTAGAGGTTTTGACTACTTAGTTGAGCTGAGGTTCTTGGACTCAATAAGCACTTAAAAAACATTGCGATGAGGAAAATTCTTACTAGGTTCCAACCACTCGATTCGTGTTTCCTTGGATTTGGTCCCCGCCGCATATCCTAGCCATACCGAAATCTGATATCTTCGGATTCATCGCAGCGTCGAGGAGGACGTTGCTGGCCTTTAAGTCTCGGTGGATGATCCTCAGCCTTGAATCTTGGTGCAAGTACAAGAGCCCTCGAGCCACCCCAGATGCGATTTCGAACCGTTTTCTCCAATCCAGCAACGAACTTTTGGTTTTGTCTGGACCAAATACAAGATATCAACAACTTCTTGCTTGTCATCGTGGGTTGAAGTATGAAACGGAGTATTCGAGCTAACGGGAGAGCAGAGGATGTACCGAAAAGGAAGGCATCCAAGCTTTTATTCGGCAGATAATCGTAAATAAGCATTTTTTCGTCTTCTTCGATGCAGCAGCCTAGCATTCTCACCAGGTTCCGGTGTTGGAGCTTCGCAATCAGCCGGACTTCGTTCTTAAATTCTTCAACTCCTTGTCCCGAATGTTTTGATAGCCTTTTGACCGCTATTTCCATTCCATTGTCCATGACGCCCTGTCGAATGAGTTTCCAATTTGCAAGTCTGTATCAATTTTTCTAAGTAGCTCTTTCGTGTAATAGAAGTTTACCTTGTATACCGATCCAAAGCCGCCTTGACCGAGCTTATTGAGGATGGAGAAATTGTTTGTTGCCGAAGCCAATGTGCTCAGATCGAAGAGCGGCACATCTCCGTTTCGTCTGGGTCCATCATCGTGGTCTTTTACATTGCAAGAGCCATCGAAATAGTTTGAATTCGTCACATCACTCATCAGTGGATTATGGCTTCTGCGATCTGTTTCCAGGACAACCGCATAAATGCTACTACAACCTTGGAGAAATTGTAAGATTCTTCATTCAGGAGCTAATTTCGTTAAACCAAATGAAAGTTGTAATCCTAATGAGATCTTTGCAAACATTTTTATAACTGTTTTCCTGGTAAATATGAAAATGTACTGCATGATTTCGTCTCTTGTACCCTGAGACTGGCCTTGTGCTGTCTTAGTTTCATTGTTGAAATGCTGCTTTAAGATCTGAACTGGCATCATCATGCTTTCTTTGATTCAAGATTTCAATATTCAGGGTTGATCAAATGAAACTTCCTATAGCTAAGAATAGTTCCAAGACAAGCTACTAAAATTTGTGTCCTTTATGTATTGCGAACAATAAGAGATGATTCATTTTGGCAGATGACTTAACCGGAAAATTTAATAATAAGCGTATTGATGTTGAGGAATAAGTGATGCACCCTTTCTCTTCTTGATGACCAAGCAGTATGAGAAGCATCCGGCGAGCAGCAGAGCTGTCAAAATCGAAACCAGAATTATCGCTACCTTCACCTTTTGGCTGAGGGATCTTGTTTTCCTATAACGACCTGAAAGGAAAGAAAGGCACTGTGTTTCAGATTCAATGACCTTGAATGTGATTGTGCCAAGTATGGAATGAAAAATTCTCTCAATCTCAACTTGAAACCAGATATCACCAAGCGGATTTCAAACGATACATAGTTTTTCTAATGCAAAAGCTCAAACTTGGCTCCCAGAATCATGGATGTGTATTCTTGTGCTCATAATGTTTTCAAGTTGGACTCTTCATTTGCTTGACAATGCTAATGTACTGAATAAATGACGTCGATGGAGGTCCATCACATTAAGAAAAGTAGTACTAGTAACATAGAATTGCAGAAGCAGGAGTACCTAACTCGGTGGCATCAACCCGTACATATATGTCTTGACCTGAATCGGCAAATGTTCTTGTATCCATCAAATTGCCATGCCACATGAGGCACCCGAAACCTCCCAAACTGTCATTGGAACTAGCATAAGCTGTGCAAGAGCAATCCCTCAGGCATTCCTCCTCACACTCCTTCAAGCTCAAGCTCATGTTGGCACTGGCGTTTGAAGTGTCCGGAACCTTCACAAGTGCCACCTTCACGAATCCTTCCCCACTCTGACACACTGACACCCCTTCCCTCCGTACGCACCCTGCTGATCCATCTCGTAGGTACCAATCGCCCGGGGACTTGGGCTCGAGCCCTGGCAGGCATGTGCACTCGAACTGGCCTGCATCATACGGATTGCAGTTGCTATTGGGTCCACACTTGCCGTAATAATCGCACTGGTCCTTTGGAGCGTACCAGAATTCTATCCACTGCCGCCCTTGATCATGCCATGTGGATCGTCGCATCGACCCCGATTCATTCACCTCCATTCTTGAGATGATGGACGCGTTGGTGATGCCATACATTATAGAAATCTCGTCTGGATTATTCACAAAGCTTACGTTGAAGATGAAATTGCGAGTCATTTCGGGAATACCACTCAACCGATCTCCAGCCCATGATCCGGCACGCCAGTACGGATCCCCATTCTTGTAAAGAAACAATTGAGCGTAGCCCGTTAGGTCAAACCTATAGGAGAAATCGCCAGGTGTTGGATCCTCCCAGGACTTCCATGATGTTAGGAACCAGTTCAAACCAGTTTTGCGGTTCAAACCGAGTTTCATGAAAGGAAGCATAGTGTTTGTTGGATGATCAAAGCTTTGCCAAATTACCCTTTCACTAAAATCCTGAACCAGGACTAGATTGCCTGAATCCATAAGCCGGGCTGTAGTAGAATAGTTGGATAATGCAAAAGAAACATTTGTGGACCAAACAGGAAAGCTTCCATTTGTCTCATGGAGGACCAAATTTCCGTCAGAACCAATTGAAAGAGCTCCTGAAGTGCCACTGATTGGTCTCTCTCGATTGGCAACCCAAACAACGGTTAGCTCGGAAACTTGGCAATACCATATGCCGACATAACGGCGGCTAGAATTACCTGGGCTGAAGAAACCAAGAGCGAATGTTTTGCCACTGGAGACCAAGAGATTGCCATCTATGATAGTATTGTTTCGGTTTAGGATGTCCAAGCAAGTACTCACCTGAAGTAGAAAAAGAAGAAGCAGGGCATATGCTAACCCCTTTTCTGTGTTCATGCTGTCTTTTGATTGAGGATACTATGGTATGATGTCTGAGGCAAGAAAAGTGACTAAGCGAATGATTCCTCAGACACCACGGAGTGTAGTCGAGGTCCTAATTAGCGAGGATCCACCTTTCTCGTGGATTTAAGCAAGCAGTTGTAGCCTTTTGGTCCACCATGTAAATGGAGGGCAAGCCGTGACACGGATGATTACTTTCTGAGCTCCTTATTTTCGATGAATAATTCTCGATCACGAAGCAAGAGAGTAATTCCTACATCATGTAAATTGAAGCATTGGGCACGAACCTTGGCGACTGCCCTCACCTTTCCCATCCCTGCAGCCTTATCCCCTTAGTCAATGTGGTTGAGCGAAGTTGCTTGAGGTGTGTGCTTTCGCGTCGAATCGGTTTAAGGTGAAAGAATAGGGTTCCAGGTTATCATCACGCCGTTCATCCTAAAGAGAAATTGACATTTAAAACGTCTTGATGAAGATGGATACCATGTCGGTTTCGATTGACCCCGATCTCAACATAAATAAGTTAGCCGAGCCCGAAAGTTTGAATCTTGAGTTTTCTATTCATAAGCTTATTGCAGAAACCGAGAAAAGAAAAAAGGAGAGTCCTCTCTTTTAATTCACTAACTTTAGTACTTGTCAAGAGAGAGTGAAAGGTGTGTTGAATTGTCCATGGCTTTTATGATCACAAAACGCCTGGTTGCTACCGCCAAAATATCCAAATCTTAGGTCTTTTTCAAGGCTAGAGTCAAATGCGCCATTCGATTTCCCGTGAATCCTTTTCAGATTAGTCCTTCATGCCAGGCAAGTATTCTTGTTTTCATATGACAGAACTTAGCTATCGTCGTAAGATGATTCTTTTGATTTGATCACAATTGCTGAAATATATTGAATTTCTTTGCTGTTCGATCAGGCTGTATTTCTGACCACTATTATGTCTATTATCAGTTATTTGCAGTACTTCTAATAAGCTAGCAAGCTACACGTATGGATTGTCTGTCCACTCTACAAAGAATCAATCTTAGCGGGCTGAAGTTGAATGAGGTCACCAAGTTTAGACTAGCGTGACCGGAACCAGCATCAACTCCGTGTCAGCCAACCCGGTTCAGATTTCGCACTCTCGCTCGATTCGGATCGACCAAATTTGTGACCTGATTGACCGCTTACTAAAACAAAGCTTCTTATTTTCCCTTCTTTGACAAAATTTAGGCTTTTGGAGTAATAAAAGTGAGAAATAAAAGTTCTCGAGGACTGCGCTTTTGTTGAACTTATGACAGTGGACGAGAGACGCCTGGAGGAAAAGGGCACTTGCGGTTACCCTTGAGAAGTCTCCGATGACGCGGTTATCCATTTGGCCCCGTCTGGAAGAGACACCTTTTTTCCACTGCAGTAGATGGCTTTGACGGCCGTTTCCCAGGCGAGACCAAGAGAGTAAGCAGAGCGCCCAATCATGCATCAAGAAATCTGACCCCTAAAGGGAAATAGATAGGTCAAGGAGACGAAGATGAACCGATGATCAGTCTTGGCAATGCGAGGTACCGTGAGAAGAAAGGCAACCATGCGCTGTACCGTGAGAAGAAAGGCAACCCGAAGCGCAGACTCCAGAATCCATCAACGATGTTCATTTACGCAGTAGTCCCATTTGTTCATTTATTTGTTTAATGTCGCCTTCGTGTGTCGATAGCGCAAGCGTGAGTCTTGTGGTTCATGAAGGGTGGATGAGAAGGTAACCTGGAGAAACCTTCACCAAGGGTTCTCCGCCAAAAAAGTTAAAGGTGCATCAACTTGTGTTCAAACAGATGACACGTTCGCTCGGCAGTCACAGGCCGTGTTGGAGAAGGAAGCAGCACGTCGGCGTTCCCCAACGTGAACACAGACTGTCGGCTTCGTTCGTCCGTCGGATGTGAGAACTTGCACGCGCAAGACCCCCATGTGAATGCACCTTGAAGCCTCCTCTCCCAACACGAATCGCGCATCGACCTGTCGATGATGTCTAATCATTACCTCCTCCTTTCCGTAGCTCCCATACCTATGAGCGACTGGCACGTTAAAAATTAGACCGTATACGGAACCCAACCAGGTAAAAGTCTAGCCCGTATTTGGTTGTCTTTCAACTTCCGACTGTATCTCCAAGCATATTCAGCGGAGTCCAATATTCGGTGGTGTCCGTCCTGGATTAGGAAAACGAAAGAAAATTAAGGCATTCTAGTTTGACTGGGCAAGAAGAACCAAAAGTGGAATTCTGCTCTTTATGAACATTAAATCACTTCAACGGAAGATGAATGAAAATCTTTTGTTTGAGTATATAGTTGTAATTTAACAGTCTCAGCTTCTCGGATGCAGTGCCCTAGAATTTTCGCTACATTCCTGTGCAGGAGTTTTAAAATCTGCGTGACTTTGAACTCTTCAATCCCTTGTCCAGAATATTTCGAGAGCCTTTTGACAGTCATTTGCATTCCATTGTTTGTCACACCCTGTAAAAACAAATCAACATACCTTAGACAACTTAGATGCCCTGTAATCATTTGGCGACATTTTGATCAGAAACGCAACGTAATGATCTCATCAAAAGGTAATATCAGAAGACGTTGAATTTTCAAAGAACAAATATCATGAACTAAGAGATAAGAGTCAGATGATAACATTAAGTAATTCATATGTAAGTTCTTGCAGAAATTGAAAACGGGGTCCTCTGATTATGGTGCTTTGAAGATGGTGGTTGCCAAGAGAATGGGAAGAGATCATTGTTCTACGCAGAAGTTGACGTATGCAGACGCCACATTGTGACATTACCAACTTGGAAACTCTGTTTAAGTAGCGAGAGCATTAACAGGACTTCTCAGAGGAAGAGTTATAATAAATCTGAAATTGTTGGACATAGCAAAAAAATTATGCTTTATTGAAACCTTCAAGCATTATGCTGAAGTGAAGTCGAATGTAACTCTTTTCTCCTCCACTCTACATCAATTTCCTTGTCTGTTTTGTCGGGGATTGGCGTGTATTGTGTTTACATAGTCGTGCACTAGCATTTACTAGAGGAAGGATGAACTAAGTTGGTTTGCCAAGAAATTTCATCATTCAATGTATGGTCAAGAAACCTATATAACATGAAGGGATCAACTTACCTTATATGCACATCCAGAATCACCTTGCCTGAGCTCGTTGTGGAAGGACAAATTCGTTTTTAGCTTCTGCGGCAGTGCTGAATTCAATAAAGAGTAGATCTGTGCTTATTCTTCCATCTTTGTGGACGTTTTGCCTTTTTTTTTTTTTTTTGATACTGAGGACTTCACCATGGACCTCCTGTGCCTGGACAACACTAAAGGCTGGGCCCTTATATCTTAGGGGAGACTAGCATAGAATCCCAATACCATGACTCTCCACTTAAGGCGCTAATAACTGCGGATTTTGAACCCTTAACCTCGGCGATGATGGATAAGTTTTTAACCAGTACAGCTACTCATCTATGGGTATTGTTTTGCGTATTTTGGTATTCATGACATATTCCATACTTGTGGCAACACTGGCATTTGCTCCATGCCCGCTTCTATATATTAATGTCGAGGTGGTCACGTAATATTGCTTAAAATGAAAGCGAAGAATGCTTCTCTTTTCTGCCTGACTAGGTACCAATTTTTTCATTCATTTGGTGTGAAAGGAACAATTTGGTTTCTATGCTCAATTCAGAACTCCTCCTCGTCTTCCCTTTGTGATCATTATCGCCTTCACCTTTGGAATAAATGCTCTTAGTTTCGCTCTCAAGTTGAATGAGGTTACACTTATATACTTAGTTAGCATTTTATGCAGCTTCATGGATTGAGATCTCAGTTACTGGAGTGAAAGATACCACAAAGTGCAGACTAGATGGGCTTTTAAGGTTGAACTGAATCGTAGTCTTGAATAAAGTGTCGAACTGGAAAACTATTAGGATTGTCTTTACGGAAATCAGTCCTGGACTATTAGTCCTGCTTCCCTATCACAATGTTAACAACACGACTTGTCGGTATGCAAAGATCGAAGGAAATCATGTTGCTTCCGGCAAATAAATTTCACTACCACATGTCATTCAATGCCTGTGAAGATGATGAACTATTTCCACCTTGCACACACAACGAATAAGCCAATTGGCATGGTAAAAGAAAATCATTGAATCAAAGCTGGATTAAAACTCACCTCTTTTCCTCTATGGCAGTAGAGATAATTCTATGGCTCCTGAGAGCAGGAACACCAGTACATATGCCAAAGTTACCGCTGCGATTGCCTTCTTGGCCAGCAGACTTATCTTTTTCTAGAGTGAGCTTAAATGAAGGAAGGCGTCTCTAAGAAATGCGCCGTCACATTGACTATGTAGATACAAAACTTGGACTACATCTGGAACTCTGATTCGCACTGGAATAAGCTGTGCAAGAGCAATTGCTTAAGCACTCCTGCTCACACTCCTTCAAGCTCAAGCTCATATCGAAATGAACCACTAAAGTGCCTGGCGCCTTCACATGGATCGGCTTCACGAAGCCTTCCTTGCTTCGACGTGTAGATTCCCGTCGGCTCCTTATGCACTTTCGCTCGATCCATCCCTTAGGTACCAATTGCCCGTCTACTGTCTGAACTCGGTTAGGCATGCGCACTTGAACTGGCTTGGGTTTTATGAGTAGCAATGGCCATTGGCCCCCCACTTGCTGTAATCGTCCCACTTAGTCGCCTACCTTGAGTAGTCCTCAGGCGGTTGATGAACTGCCAAGTGAGCCCGATAGCTCGAGATTCTCCTAAACCTTACCGATTGCAATTTGATTTCTTGATTAATCACGAAATAATCATTTTCACTTTATGAATCGTCACTAAATCTACCGTTGGAGGTTGATTAGAGACCGAATAAAACGTGTAAGGATGTTTACTTCCATGAATGTGAGATTCAAGTGCAAGGACTTGGTCCTGCTAAAGTCTATTTCACGCCCAAATTTGGGACATTATTGCTTTATTTTGAAAACATTTGTTCATGTGATCTAGTTCATTTCTATAATTCCTAAGTACATCCATCTATGTGATCATACATTGCTTATTTGCGTAATTATCTACATCATCTATGTAACATCACAATATCGCAATAAATAAAATTTAACAATAATATTGCATGTAAAGTGCTAAATGTAAAATTGGATACAAAGTGGGGTAATAAATATTACACCATCATATCGTTAAATCTCGAGATGGAACCCGGTGAGCTACACTATAAACTAAAGATGCCAATGTCTCAAAGTAGATGACGCATGCTCCTGCAAGAAGATTAAATAATACTATAAACATGCAATTTACCATTAGAAAATAATCTGAGTTCGCTTTTTTTTTTTTAATGACTAAGGAATCCATCACGACCTCTCGTGCTTGTACGGCATCAAAAGGCCGGACCCCTATATCTCGGAAAAGATTAGCACATGACCCTAACACCATGACTTCCCACTTAATACGCTAGTAATTGCGGGTTTCCAACCCTTAACCTCGGCGATGAGAGATAAACTATCAACCGACACAGCTACTCACCGTTGGGTTGTGAGACTAAGTTCGTTTTTTTTTTTTTGGTAAAGAAAGTTCGTTTATATCTTCTAATATCTAAAATTAAATGTAACTCTAGGATGAGGTGCCACTAGATATTGAATGATTTTCCACTAAATGCTAATTCCACACTTCTTCTTTTTTCATCTTTTCTCTTTAGCATTTTTTTTGGGGTCAATTTTTGTTCACATTTTTAAATAAGATAAAATGACACCTATATTACGCCAAAAGAGTCAAATGCGTCATAAATTGAGCTACAACCATATGGAATTACACATCAAATAAAATACTGATAAAAAAGTGATTTATCGCTAAAATGCCACTTTAGCGCTAAATTGCTATTTCATTTGGTTCTTTTATAATTTTTTTTCCATTTTTCTTTGCTTTTCTAAAATAACATGATCCAACACCCAGATTAACCTTAAACATGAAAATACAGCGGGAATTGGTTTGAGTACTCTAACAACGTGATTTACTACTAAAATACCAAAACCTTTTTTTTGTCCATCTTCCATGTTTTTAGACCCCCTTTCCATCTATTCTATATATAACATGATGACACACTTGAGTTCCACTAAGTACATCAAATAACTACACATGACATAAATCAACCATGGTATTTAGTCGAAAACACATATTAATGTAAAATGGATGCTCATGAACCATCCGAGACCTTCAAGTGAGAGCCCGAAGCCCGCTGTTCAGGGAGCTAAAGCTGCTAGACAGCAAGCTCCACAAGCTCTCTTTTCGGGCCTCCAAAGGGCCCGGACAGTCACGGTAGCACCGCGATGTGATCCTAAGGCCTAATACGACGTGAGACTACATCAACAACACTAGTAAGGTCTCTAAATCAACCTATTAAAACATGACTAAACATTTTGAGCGAGGACAAGGTAAAGACGATGCCGGATGAGCCGAGAGGGGTCCTACCTTGGAGAGTGGTGTCCTCATGAAGAAATGCGAGGGAGATCGGAGAATCAAGATCAGGGCAAGATGAAGGGGGAAGAGAGAGAGAGGGGGAGAGGGAGAGAGAGAGAGAGAGAAGGGGTGGGCTGGCCACAAGATGGGCCCATCGTAGGCCTTGCCCTGGCCCTTGATGGTCCTTCTCGTGGGCCCGTCTTGGCCCCGCCCATATCGGCCCACATCTTCTTGGGCTTTTCGTTCTGTCTTAATTGGGCCTGTGCTGGGCCAGGGAGTTAGGCTTAACTCCGCAAAATTAGAGGGGATCAGTGGTATTGATCACATCCGATTTCGTTCCTACTTCACCCAAGGCGTCGCTTTCCTCCTGTTTCTCCGCAGCTTGTGGAGGCAATTAATTTGGGGCTGAGATTATTTATATTTCTGGGCTGGACAGGAAATAGATCTAGAAATATTCTAGCAAGGAAGAAAATAGGGAAGAAATAAAAAATTTTGACCAAAAGGAAAAAGAAGAAGAAAAAGCCCATTTTCCTTTCGTTTTCGTTTTTGGTTTTTGCCTTCATCAGGCGCTTCTGGGACTCAGTGTAGATCGGGCACGTCGACATAAGATGGGGAGCACATCAGAGTGAACATGGTAGTACAGTGGAAAAATATTAAGTAGCCTGGGACCACCACTCAGCGTGTTCCCGAACCACTAAGGGATGTACATGTGACATTAAATGTGATTTCTCCCTAATGAGAGAGAGTGGGTTGTTTTTTAGTGGTTCGGGATCACGCTGACCGACAGGACCACTTTAAGGTTCTCTCCTACCACATTTATGATTAAAAGTTTCGTGTGAATGATTTAATATATAATGAACAAATTAAAAGTTTGGGTCCGATGTTAGGCAACTGAGTATGTACGAAATCGTGTTGCTAGCTGCCATGAAAGTGATGGGCTCAAGGTTATCGACCGCTTGTTGCAAGCTAAGGAAAAAAACTACGAAAGGGGGCGGCTGATGGGTATAAAATTCACGCCCGTCTCTTTCACAGTAAAAAATAAAAAATAGAAAACAAAGTTTAGAAATTGATCCACTACATGATTAACTTTTTCTGCTTTCCAATCTCTAGAAGATTAGTGATTGCCTTGTACGTTAAATCACGTCCAAGAGACACCTGCGGTCGAATTTAGATTTCGTTTATTTCTCAAAAAATGAAAAATTTTATAAAAAATTATTATTTATATATGTAAATATAAATTATTATAGGATTAATGTATTAGTTGAGAGCTTCTCCCTCATCAAACCCGTAGCTGCTAGCATCTTAAGTAGAGATTCATAATGTTAAGGTCATATGCTAGTCTTCTCCGAGATATAAGAACTTGATCTTTTAGGGCCCGTTCTGGATTTCTCGGTCATAAAAAAAAATTATTCATTAACTATTTATTTTAAGCAAAATAAGTGATCGTTTTATAATTTTTTTTGTTACCAAATCGTCAATTTTTAATGAAAAACCGCAGAGCGTATAAGACTAGTGCGAATACCATTGAAATAATTAGGATTGGCACAACCCCACCTTTCACTACAGAGCACCCAACATCAACAATGCATCAAGGGTTTATACCAAACACTATGGTTACATGTCCTAACACATTACAATTACAGATTGATGCCGAGTTCGGCAAAATCTCGAGAACCATCATGACAGCTTTTTGAATTTGCGTCGTAAAACTAATCCAAGGCAAGAGAACGGCAAAATCAGCGGCCTTCGACCGCCGAAATCGTAACGTCGTTCGTAGAAGCCGTTGCGTCGCTCGAAGATGGGAATGCGCCGTGGTTTTGGCTCTTGAAAACATAGGCGGGTCGTTTCGGGGATGCAAGAGCCACATCTTTGTTTGCCAACATGAACACTACTGCGGACATGTTCGGCCGATCCTCCGCGTATTCCTGCACGCACAAGAGACCGATCTGGATGCACCTCAAAGCTTCCTCCTTGGAGAATGAATCGCCCATCGACTCGTCGACGATGTCGATGCAGCTTCCTTCCTTCCATAGCTCCCATACCTGCGATCGGGTCGCGAAACGAGTGACAGATGAACAAGTATTTCAAGCTATGTATTATGTCTGAGCCCGGTACGTTTCTTGTGCTGATAGACAGTTCCAATACTTACATGGCCTACCAAATTGGAAGATGGATTCTCATGGTAATATGCGCTGTTCCTTTTGCCACTGATGATCTCCAGCAGCAGAACTCCGAAGCTGTAGATGTCGGATTTTATCGAAAATATGCCTTCCATTGCGTACTCCGGCGACATGTAACCGCTGCCGCCGCAAAAATGAAGGGGAAAAAGACATGAAGGGTTTTGACTAATTAGATGAGTTGAGGTTCTTGGACTCAACAAGCACTTGAAGGATTGTGAAGGCGAAGATCCTTACTATGTTCCGACTATTCGATTTGTGTTGCCTTGGATTTGGTCCCCGCCGCATATCCTAGCCATACCAAAATCCGAAATCTTAGGATTCATTGCAGCGTCGAGTAGGACGTTGCTGGCCTTTAGGTCTCGGTGGATGATCCTCAGCCTCGAATCTTGGTGCAAGTACAAGAGCCCTCGAGCCACCCCCGATGCGATTTCGAACCGTTTTCCCCAATCTAGCAACACTCCTCTCGTTTTGTCTGGACCAAGATCAAGATATGAGTTGATAATCGTCATTATGAGTTGATCTATGGAATCTGAGTATTCTAGCTAGAATAGAGGATGTACCGAAAAGGAAGGCATCCAAGCTTTTGTTCGGCAGATAATCGTAAATTAGCATTTTCTCGTCTTCTTCGACACAGCAGCCTAGCATTCTCACCAGGTTCCGGTGTTGGAGCTTCGCAATCAGCCGGACTTCGTTCTTGAATTCTTCGACTCCTTGTCCTGAATGTTTCGATAGCCTTTTGACCGCTATTTCCATTCCATTGTCCATGACGCCCTGTCAAATTAATTCTCAATTTGCAAAGTTGTATCAATTTTTCTGAGTAACTTCTTTGTGTAATGGAAGTTTACCTTATACACTGGTCCAAAACCGCCTTGTCCGAGCTTATTGAGTATGGAGAAATTGTTTGTTGCCGAAGCTATGGTGCTCAGATCAAAGAGCCGCACATCTCTGTTTTCTCTAGGCTCACCATCGTGATCTTTTACACTCGGAGAGCCCTCAAAATATGTTGAATTGGTCAAATCACTCACCAATGGATCTTGGCTTCTGCGATCTGTTTCTAAGACAAAAACATAAATGCTCAATACAACCTCGGAGATTGTGAGACTCTTCATTCAGGAATTCATTTTGTTAACGAAATGAAAGTTGTGAGCTTGAAAAGATCTTCATAAACATTTTTATGCCTGTTTTCCAGGTAAATGCATTGATGGACTACATGATTTCTTCGTCGTTTGTCCCTTGGAACTGGCCTTATGCTAGTTTAGTTTCAATGTCGTATGCATGATGCATTAAGAACTGAACTGGCTTCATCATGTTTTTTATTGGTTCAAGATTCTAAAATCCTGAATCGCTCAAAGAAACGGACAGAATTTAGTCCTTAACTTCCTATGGCTAAGAACCAAGATTGTACACTAAAATTTGTGTCCTCCATTAGTTGTTGAATAATAAGAGGTGATTAATTTTAGCAGATGAATTAACTGGAAAATATAACAGGAACTAAGTTTCGCACCCTTTCTCTTCTTGATCACCAAGCAATACCAGAAGCAGCTGGCGAGGAGTAGAGCTGTCAAAATTGAAACCAGAATTATCGCAACCATCGCCTTTCGGCTGAGGGATCTTGTTTTCCTATGACGAGCTGCAAGGAGAGCACGACGCAGCATTTCAGATTCACTGACCTTGAATGTGCTTGTGCGAAGTGTGGAATGGAAAATTTGCTCAACCTTAATTTGAAACCAGAAATCACCAAAAGAATCTCCAATGATACACAGTCGATACAATGCAAAAGCTCAAGCTTGGTTTCTAAAATCATGGATGTGATTCCTTACGATCTAGAATTTAACCTGATCTCAAGTTTTATTCATGTTTTGCTTGAAAATGCTAATGTAATAAACAAATGGAATGCGGGAGGTACATTACATTAGCAAAGTGCAACTGGTAACAGCAGAAGCAGGAGTACCTAGCTCGATGGCATCGACCCGTACATATAAATCTTGACCTGAATCAGTGAATGTTCTCGTATCGACTAAATCACCATGCCATACAAGGCACCCGGAACCTCCCAGCTTCTCATTGGCGTTGGCATAAGCTGTGCAAGAGCAATTCCTCAGGCATTCCTTCTCGCAGTCCTTCAAGCTTAGGCTCATGTTGCTGTGTGCTTTTGAAGTGTCCGGCACCTTCACAAGCGGCACCTTCACGAATCCTTCCCCACTCCGACATGCCAACGCACGGGGCCTCCTTATGCACCCCGCTGATCCATCCCTTAGGTACCAATCGCCGGGGGACTTGGGCTCGAACCCTGGCAGGCATGTGCACTCAAACTGTCCTGCATTATACGGATTGCAGTTGCTGTTGGGGCCGCACTTTCCATAATAATCGCACTGGTCCGTTGGATCAGACCAAAATCCGATCCACTGCTGTTCCCGGTCGTGCCATGTAAATCGTTGGACCAAACCTGATTCGTTCACCACCATTCTTGAGATGATTGACGCGTTGATGATGCTATACATTATAGAAATCTCGTCCGGATTATTTACAAAGCTTACGTTGAAGATGAAATTGCGAGTCATTGCGGGTATGCCACTCCACCGATCTCCAGTCCATGATCCAGAACGCCAGTAAGGATGCCCGTCCTTGTATAGGAACAACTGAGCGTAGCCTGTTGGGTCAATCCTATAAGAATAATTGCCCGGTGCTGGATCCTCGGGGGACATCCGTGATGTTAGGAACCGGTTCAAACCGGTTTTGAGCTCCAAACCGAGTTTCATGAAAGGAAGCAAGGTGTCTGTAGGATGATCAAAGCTCTGCCATATCACCCTAAAATCTTGAACCAGAACAAGATTACCTGAATCCATAAGCCGAGCAGTAGTAGCAGAATAGTTTGATGATGCAGAAGAAACTTTTGTCGACCAAACGGGAAAGCTTCCATTTTTCTCATAAAGTACCAAATTTCCATCAGAGTTAATTGATAGAGCTCCCGAAGTGCCACTGATTGGTCTCTCCCGATTAGCAACCCAAACAACAGTTTGCTCGGAAACTCGGTAATACCATATGCCGACATAACGGCGGCTAGAATTACCTGGGCTGAAGAATCCGAGAGCGAACGTTTTGCCGCTGGAGACCACGAGATCGCCATCTTTGATAGTGTTGTTTTGGTCTAGGATGTCCAAGCAAATACTCACCTGAAGCAGAGATGGCAGAAGCAGGGCAGGCAGAAGCAGGGCATATAGTAACAGCCTTTCGCAGTTCATGTTGACTTTCTATCTGAGGATACTGTTTCTGATGCAATAGAAGCGACTGAGTAAATGATACCTCAAGCGCAGTGGAGGGCAGCTGAGGTTTTAATTAGTGAGGACCCATCTCTCTCATTAATTTATGGAAGTAGCCCTCATTTTTGGTCACCATGAAAACGTGAAGCAAGCTCTGAAAGTGACGTTGCCCTCTCTAAGCTCGATATTTTCGGTCGACGTTTCTCGATCATCGAACAAGAACAAAAGAATTCCTTACTTCATGTAAATTCAAGGGGAGGTCCTGTTCCTTGGCGACTCGCCTCGCCTTTCATTTGCCAGCAGCCTAATCCCTTTAACTAATGTGGTCGAACGTAGTCACTTGAGGTGTTGTTTCAGATTTGAATCGGTTTAATGTGAAAGAACAGAGTTGTGGGTGGATCTCACGCCGCTGATTACATTGGGAGGAAAGAGAACTCGATATTAGAAAGAGGGAGGGCTTGTACGGCTTCTTTCATAGCGCATGCATCCCATGGTGAGCAGCAAGCTGTTGGTTTCAAGCTATTGTAACAGAGATAAATACCATGTCGGTTTCCATTGACCATGATTTCATCACGAAAACAGTTAGTCAAGCCTGAAAGTACAGTTCATTGTCGTATCTGAGGAAAAGAAGAAGAAGAAGAAGACTCAGTCTCTTTTAACTCATTAGCTACACCAGTTGCCAAGAAAACGTGAGAGGTGCATTTTTTTAGAATTGAAAATATGTGTAAAGTATAAGTTCGAAAAGGAAACTTACAGAATTTGAATATTTTTCCTAGTTGGAGTTGGTTCTGTTTAAGTTCTTACTTAGCTTGAGTAGGCTTCTTGTTTTCGGACCCAACTCTCGTTAATACATAGAAGTATCGTTGCTTCGAAGAGCATCTAAAAGCTGATTTTCTCATGAATTATACCTTTAAAATATCAGAGAATGTTAAAATCAATTAAATCTTATGAGTAAGAGGAACTGAGCCACTAAACACCATGTGAATTATTGAGCGGATTCGAGTGTGGTTGGAGTCTCCGTTGCAACACTTGATTTATAGTGAAATTCTTTTATGCTAAGTAAATTATGCAAATTTGGCGTTTAAAAAGTATTTTTCTTTTTCCGTCTGTTTTTTACTATTCGATTGCTTGATGTGAAAAAGTACCGTCCATGCCCGTCCATCACGTCGTTATTAGTGTTCATAGATGAATTATTTGTGCTTTTGACGGATCATAGGTCAGAAAGTACATAAAGAAGTAAAAAAATGTCGAAAAAAAGCAAGGGTCTAAGGAGGGCTATCGTTGAGTTCATATCAACACATACAATGGAACTCTCAGGCCAAGACTGATGAAGACAGACAACTGCCGGTCTCCAGCGGATCTGGACAGTGGGGCAGGGGAATGGTTGAGGGTATTTTTATTTGTCCGCGACGGTCCGATCTAATCAGACGGCTGTGGACAGACCAGGGTCACCTGCCATTAGGGCAGGTGATCCTGTTCCCTCTCCAGCGGTCGTCTGCTCCTCATCGTCTGCATTTTATAGATTGACAGTCAATACAAGGAAGGAAAAGAGAAAAGAAATTTGTGGAGATGGAGAAGGTAACTGCGAATACCCAGGAACTTGATCAGTCGGTCCCTTTAGGCAGCCAAGAATACCAGGAACTTGAACTTGGTCGGTCGGTCCCTTTCCCCTTTCCTTCTGACAACTACTTGGAAGGCATTTTGCCAAATATCTTCAGTTCATGTGGTGGTGATTAGGACGTACATTGTACCTCAAGGAGGGTTGTTGTGACATTAAAAAAACAGAGGCTCATCATGAAAGCAGAAATTGAGATCTTCTCGTCTCGTTATCAACGATCCTTGATAGGATGTCGGCAAGCATCGACATAATAGATTCGCCGGAAAGACAGCAAGAGCAATCTCAATATTATTTTCTTTCTAATGATTGATGGGTTCCAATGAAATAAGGTTGACCTGCTCATATGTTAATTAGGAATATGATTAGCCCACTTATTTTTATTATGGCGACATTAAGTACAATTAATAAAAAGAAAGATGATATGAATACTCTCTCAACTTTAACCCCATATATATAATTTGCCATTAAACTTTTAATTTACTTAATATGATCTAAAAACCCGTAAAGTTATCCACCCCACCATCAATAAATATTATTCATTTTGGCCCTCAATGTCACACCCCTGGCCCAAGTGCACAACATCCCCAAAGATGTTCCTCACCGGTCGATAATATGCGACGTTCCTAAGACTTGTCGTTGACCCAATTAATAATAGTTAAATAAACATAACAGAATTTAAGAATACTCGTTGATTCATCATGAGACCAAAGTTTTACAAAAGTGGACCTAGGAGAAGGTTCAACCCATAAATATATACAACCAAAATTATGGGTTTGGAGTTATCTAACTAGTCTCCTCAAACCCTAGGGTATATCACTGAGCCATCTAAAGGGTCCACATCTTGCCATATCGGGAACCATGCGTCGTAGTCATATCCTCCTTAGGGTGCTTTTGGTGGTCAAAAATCTGTACAAAGTGGCCTCTAGATCCAATATTGGTATGGCACCCAATTCTAGGTTTCGAAGTCAAAAATGGTGGTCTCATGCTTCTCTATCACGTACTCGTACTTGGATACAAAAGTGTCAACCACCCAGTTGCCCTTAGGAGGCGACTCTAGCATGTCCGGTTCCTCAGGCGAGTTCTCCATGCTCAAGACTTGTAAAATAGGGTTACACAACAAATGAGATAAAATCTTAGTGAGTCTATGCTTTAATTTTCAATTAGGAGGGCACTCAACTTAGGTCCATATTTAGTTCCATCAACTCTCGCAAGAGTCTCAATAATATGGCTTTTCTTGCCATGACTACCAAAATAGGTAGGCCTACTCTCTCGCCACACATATGACTACATAGGCCCTTAGGCCTAATCACTACCAATATAGGTAGGCCGAGTCTCTCGCCACACATGATTACACAGACCCTCAGGCCCTATCAATCCACGACTCCTTGCCTTGGTACAAGTCTTTCCTCAAACCCCTATCCAGCCACTCACCAATCCATAGTCAGTAATAGTTCAACTATTCAATCAATGACAATTAGTTCAATCATGCACCAATTACAAATCCAATCACAGGCACCAATCAATCATCAATAAAGTACGTGATTTACAATTACATCAAATAAACTATAATTAATTATAAATCAACCCTTGAATTATTCTATTTTGTCAACCACCTAGGCATGCCAATCAAGGATTTGCATGGGTCCCTATTTCAAACTTTAATTCATCGTTTGATATTCTATAGGTGCCATCACCTTAATTGACCACCCTTTGACTAACAATCCCCTATTCAAACTAAATTACCAATATAGCCCTATTAAGCTAAATTACCATAACTCCCTTGCAAGCTAAATTACCAAAATGCCCCTACATGGCTAAATTACCAAAATGCCAATGTCATTCAATTAAACACCAACTCAGCCCAATCAACTTAATATTATCTACCAAAGCGAATAATTGCCTTAATTGAAGATTAAGAGGTAAACTGGTCCAAGCTTTTCTGCCCGATCAACGATGATGGCCCACTTCGAGCTCGCGCAACTCGGGTATGAGGTCACGGGCGGTCCGGCATGTCACGGAGGAGCAGGAGGCAGTGGTCAACACCGGAAGTCGTGGTTAGCACCATTGACCAGAAACAGGGGACGGCTAGAACAGCTGCTGGGTGGCTAGCCATATGATGACGACGGCTCCATAGGCGGCAACGGACGGCTGGGGATGTTGGGGGTGGTTCAGGTTGGTCAGTGAAGGTGTGGACGACGGTCGGTGGCGGCGGAATAGCTCCAGAGGCATCACGACCAAGCTGCGAACTCGCAGCTAGAGAGGCAGGGCGTTTGGGTCCAATGGGGGGAGGTCCGGTCATTGACTAAATTCGGGCTGCCGCGCAAAATCGACAGCGGCAAGTGGCTGGAAAATGACCAGGGGAGTCTCATGGATGTTTTCCAAGTGGTGGCTACAGCTAAGGTAGCCGGGACGACAAGAGGTGGCAGTTCGAAGTCGCCGTTTCCGTTCGCAATTGGGCCAGCGAGCGGTGGTTCCCCTCTGTGGTCGAAATAATTACCTACTTGTTAAAGAGACTTGAGTAATTCATATGGCAGAAAAAGATTCTATCAAGGCTATATCACCACACATCTTTTCCTGTTCAACCGAAGGGTAATTAAGGCAGCTTAAGAGCGGCAACACTACTACAGATACTGATATGAATGCCACCATTGCCCTCTTGACAAGAGTACTCCTTTTACTGGGGCGACCTCTAAAAGAAGGCATGAGAAGTGTGCCAATGACATTGATGCGCAAATGTTACGGAAATGCGACAAGTGCAATTTATAATAAGAACTATTGGAAGCAAACAATTTCGTCGAGACTATAGATCAGGAGAATTGGACAGTAGTTGCAGCCACACAACAGCAGCAAAAGTATTTGAAGTAGATATTAGGAATGAGTACCTAAGTCAACTGCATCGACCGGCACATATAAATTTTGACCCAAGTCTGAAAATGCTCGCGTTTCCACTATATCCCCATACCGGTTGAGGCATCCGTATCCCCCATATTTGAATTGGCACTCGAATAAGCTTTGCAACTGCATTCCCTCAAGCATCGCTGCTCACACTCCTTCAAGCTTAGGTTTATGTCAACACGTGCTGTTGAACTGTCCGGCAACTTCAGCCTTTTCCCCTTCAGGAAACCTTCCCCACTCTGTTACAGTGATGCGCCTTGCCTCCTCTTGGACCCGCCTGATCCATTTCTTAGGTACCAATCGCCCGAAGACTTGGGCACAAAGCAAAGGATGTGCAGTCGAGCTGGTCTTCATTGTTTGCAACGCAGTTGCCATTAGGCCCACAGTTGCTGTAGTGGTCACACTGCTCCTTTGGATAGTAGCAGACTCAGTCCACCGCTGCTCTTCATTGTGCCATGTGAAGTTTCTACTGACCTCGAGTCTTGCACCACTTATCTAGGGATAACCGATGCATTGACGACGCCATACATAATAGAAACCTCCATCGCATCATTGTTATAAAATCATTACCCATCCCGGGAACGCCAACCTGCCGTTTGTCAATTATTGGTACGGCCCGCCAATACGGAGTTGAATCCTTGTAAAGGAAGAGCTGTGGGAACCAAGGTGTATGAAAAACTGCCCGGTGCTGGATCATCTTTGGATTTCCAAGATGTCAGGAACCAGTTCAAACCTGTTCTCCTGTCCGACCCAAGCTTCATTGACGGAATATATGTATCTGTGGGATAATCAAAGCTCTGCCAAATAACCGTTTCGCTCATGTCATGTTTCAAAACCAGATTGCCTGAATCCAAAAGCTGAGCAGTAGTAGAATTATATGAACTCATGGAGAAGACATTGGTTGACCAAATGGGAAAGCTCCCATTTTTTTCATGGATGACTAGATTTACGTCATGATTAAATGCTAGGACTCCTGAAGTATCATTGATAGGGCTTTCTCTGTTTAGCAACCCGAACGGCGGTTTGCTCTGGTAATCCATAGTACCAAATAGCCAGGGAATAAAAGCTCGAATTACCCGGGCTGAAGAAACCGAGAGCAAATTTTCTCCTTGGGAGATTTTGTCATGGTATCATGTGGGCCAAGTGTGTCCTAAGAATCAATCAAATGAAATATAAGAAATAAACACGGAATGCGTAATGACACTTTTCGAGTGTTCATGTTGTACTCACATGGGGATGCGGCATGCTTATGTTTCAGGCAAGAAGGCACAGATATAGCTTTTGTTTTATAACCTTCTCAATGGAGTAGAGGATTTAATTGATGGAAGGAACCACCATTTGCAACCATCCTTAGGAATCGAAAATTCACAATCAGAATTATACCCCATCGGAAAATAACCATGCAGTGGCGACTTTGACATTACCTGTTCAAGCTGGACTTTTCTTCTTTCCTCTATGGGGGCTCCATAATATATCAAATAGTGTACTTTGCACATTTGTAGACTTTTTTGCCTGCCAATGGCCGAGATAACATCATTTAGGGAGAGAAACAGGTCCACACAGATAGGTAACACCAGAGTGTGTATTTTCTGGGCTTACAAGTCAAAGGAAGATGTTTCAAGAAGCACGGAACCGAGACAGTCAACGTGTCCTTTTCTTTTCCTTTTGAAGAACCCGAAAAAGTCTCAGTTAATAGGATATTGAAACTATCTCGAAGACAGGTTCCAAGAGAAAAAACGAAATTATTGCGAAGGAAGGTTCAAAGAAAGAGAAAAACTTTCATATGATCTTTCTTTTTGCTGGGGTTAGTTTTATGACATTATCTTACAAGGGTTTAATTTCAAGAGTAAGGAAAGGACAACACACCACGGTGACTGAATTTTGTTTCCCTCGATCTTTTGCCAGCAACTTGTCCTTTTGCGAAAGTATTTCGATATGCACTATTTATGTGTTAGTGGGCTTATAAGAAAACATGGAACAGCCTTTTTAAGCCTAAAGTTTAAGCCCATGTCTTCTAAAAACCATGCTTCAACCCTTTTTCCTTCCTCCTCAACAGTCTTGAACCGCAAAGGGCAAAACAAGAGGCTCCAGCGACAAAACCAAAGAAGAGAGAGAGAGAGAGAGAGAGAGAGAGAGAGAGAGAGAGAGAGAGAGAGAAAGCTTGTGTGTACACGTCATGGGACCACATCAAGGCACATTAGCTTTGTTTCGCATCACCAATAATTAATAGAACTTCTTGTTCCTCTAATTGGAGTAATTTTTGAAATTATATCTTAAAATTCAAAGTTATGTGATTTTGTTATCTGAAGTTTGATTGAGGAGTTGTTAAGTTATATATTTATACAAATGATAGTCTTAAATCATGTGTAGCTGTAAGGTCTGACGAAAATGAACTCTGAATGATGGTTTGATTGATATAAATTTTTAAATTTCGTGTGTGAATAGCAGATGATATGGATAATGGATAAAGATTGATGCTCGCTATTAAGAACTTTTTAGTTAGCACGTAGAAGTTGATTGGTTGATGAATAAGTATAGTTTAGTCGAGTTGTTCATTAGAGTAGTGTTATACTCAAGATTTGATATCGTTTCCCGATTAATTGATAAAAGCATGAGTTCATCAGTTTGTGGAAGCTTCATAGGTTGGTTTCTAGCTTTACCTAGTTAGTGATGATATCTCTTTTTTAAGTTTGTAAACTAATATTTTGAAAACAATATGGATTAGACATATTATGGGTTATGATATGACATTTTTGTTTCATAAAACTTTGGATGTAGCATTTGGTACTTCTAGTATTTGTGAATGGTTTGAAAATTGTTTAAGAAAAGTATTATGTAAGGTTTTGTATTTACAGCTGCTACAACCTTATCCCAAGGCCCCCTCAAGATATTGGTTTAAGGGTATTGTTCATAAGATGTATGAATTGGTGTTCCAAAAGATGGCTTGAATAGATCATCTAATGATGATCCAAGTTAGTCCATCAATTATAAGTGTGGGCTCTTTCAAGCCCATTGCTCAACTGGCATTGGTTTTCTTTATTATTTTTTTTTGGTAACCTAGGAACCCCCCGCACAGCGGACAGCCAGAGAGGTAAACTCCGAGACCCACCACCATGACGTCACACTTAAAAATCCCCAACGATCACGCTGGGATTCGAACTCCTACCCTTCGTGGGGGGAAGAGAGCCCGAAACCAATGCAGCCGCTGCGGGCGGTGGTTTGGTTTTCTTTTTTATTAATTCTTAACAACTTAACAATCTTTTTAAGAGTAGCCATTCGCCATTATTGAGGCTGCCTATAATCCAATCGAGCTATAAGAGGATTATCTCGATTCCTACACAATCAAAGTCTAAATCTGGGGACATGTTTACACTAATCTTCTTATAAACATCATTTTGATACTGCTAAATTAGAGATGTCTTATTTAAGGGGTCACACAATCTTGAGCTACCAATTAAGATCCTAAAGGTATAAAAGTCGCTAGATGTCCATGCAAATATAGTTGTGAGGTTGTTTTTCTCCCATGTCTAAACTAGTCCTAACCTAATCTAGAAAACAAGCTGATAAGCAATTTATTGAAAGACGGTGCAACAAGTAAACACCCAACAAATTGAAAGCATTTATATAAATACAAGAAAGGAAACCCGATACTAGTTGGGCAAAGAATAGTGAAAGGCCAAATGAGAACCTGATAGTAAGTTGGGCATGCAAGAACAGCTTCACCAATTTGAAGTCAACGAAGTCTAGAAATTAGCTCCTAGACCAAATGACAACCTAATGATATGTCCAAATTGGGTATTTAGAAACAAATTGATAAATGCAATGTTATAAGAAATAAAGCTAGACTTATTGTAAAAGACATTCTTAAAAGAACGTATTAATTATAATGAGACTTATATTGCAATAGAGAGGTTAGAAGCTATTCACTTTGATCATGACATTGTATAATGGCAACTTTTTGCGTTAGTCCAAGGTTCAAGAGCAAACCCCTAAGACATATTGTTTCTTTCGCTATAAAAATCAGTGCCATGTGCCTACCCTCTGTCGAAGACAAGGCCACATCGTCCTATAATGATGCTTTCCGATTTACTACACCACTAGCCATCATAAACATAGATCTCACTAGCAATTACAATCATCCAAGTTATTGGCATGATCCAAAATCTACATACTTTGTGGTCTCATTTATGGTGCCATCCCTATAATATACAATACAAATATATTGTCCCCTTTTAATGTATAGAGATCCACTTTATGGCTTCCCAATGTGTATTTACCTAGGAATTTCATATATAAGTTGACAACATTTACAGCTTGTCAAATGTAAGGCTTGATACATTCCATGTCATATTTAATACTATTGTATTAGAATTATGTACACTAGACATACACTCCTTCTCATCCTCTGAAACTTATTAGAAAGTTTAAATTGTACGACGAAAGGTGTATTTGCAGGTTTTGCCGACCATATATTAAAACATGTGTCATGATCTTCTCAGTATATTTCTTTTTGAGATAGATGCAATGTATCTACATCCTTTTCACGCAAAATCTCCATACCCAATCTCTTTTTCACAGTACCTAAATAATTTATTTCAAACTTACACTTAACTACCACTTTAGCACATCAATATTGGACATATTTAAGCTACTAATAACAACAAATAAATTGAGAAGTCATCCTTCAATCTCTTAAAACAAACATATTTATCAAATGGACTATTTTAATAGTTTTCACTAACAATGAAAGGATCAATATATTTCTACCATTGTTTGGGATACTGTTTCAATACATACAAAAATTTCTTTAACAAGTAAACATGTTTTCCTTATCATCCCTTTGGCAATTTCATGTAAATCACTTCTTCCAACACACCATGAAGAAATGCTATTTCTACTTCTAGCTACTTTAGCTGGAGATACCATATAGCAACTAAGAAAAGTAATACACAAATACATGTATATCTTACCACAAGAGAAAACACATTGTTGTAGTTGATACCTTTTGCTAAATATGTCCATTCGCAACAAGTCTTGCCTTATATGTAGCTGGCTCAACACCAAGAATGCCCTCCTTTTACCTATAGAGCCATTTTAATCTGAGGATCTTTTGACTTTTGGATACTTTGATGAACACTAATATTTGATTCTAATAGAGTGATTCCATTGCTTCACTCATAGTTTCTAGCTAGCAGGATGACTCAGTTGTAGTCATCACTTCAGAGTAAGACGAGAGCTCATTTATTCCCACCTTATTACCTATAGTCAATGCATATATATTATCGAAATAACTATAACATACCGATAGTTTAACTTTTCCTTCTTTGTCTGCATGTCGCTATATCATGACGCAGCTCTACTGGTTGGTTTGTATACTAGTTTTCAGAAATTGCTACCTCATCTGCAGTCTCAGTATTTGTTACCTCTAAGGTCTTTAGAGGTCCACCAGACTTTTGACACCATAATCTGTTTCCTCTGGTGGTTAAGTGTCATGACTCCTCATTTGAAGTATTGTACTCTCATCGAAGATTACGTCTTTGTTAATTAGAAAATTGGGTGATGTGGGATCAATTCATCATAGTCGGTATCCTTTCACCCTTGTGCATAAACTAGAAACATGCACTTCTCTGCCTCCACCTTAAACTTAACATTACTCATATAAGCATACGTAGGACATCGGAGTATTCGTAATCTAGAGTAATCAACAAGGTTCCCTGACCATACTTTATTTGGAGTCTTCCACTTGATACTAGATGGTGGAGATCAATTAATTAGGTAATAAACCATATTCACTACTTCGGCCCAATAAGCCCCTCTTTTTCGACATCCCTCATTGTTACAAACAACTCAGCCTTACCGTCCAATGTTTTGGCTAAACCTTTAGTTGTTCACAGCACTTCCATCTTGATGCTCCATGATCCAAAATCATTGCTCTCATTAAGTTTCTCAATTTCTACTTTTGCTCCAAGCAGAGTTGCAAAGTCTTAACTATGATACCAATTATTTTAAATCAATGACGTGGTGGAAGTGGATTGTACCTTTGCAATTAAGTTGAGAGCTATAGAATTCAATAGAGAAATAAGACGAAAAACAATAAAAGGACATGAGAAATTTATGAAGTTTGGTCCAATTGTCGGAACCACGTCTACAGGGGAGCCAACAAATAATCTTCTAATAAACCAGAGAATTACAGGATCATGAACACTCATGCTCAAGTGTCTCCAAGATCTAGTTTATACCCAATACACACAGTGTTTATTAACTCAACTCAATGGACTCGAATCCGCACAAATCTCTCAGAGCTCTCTCCTCTCTTCGTGTCTGGAGCTCTCTCCTCACTGTTTTCTCTATTATGAATTTGTAATGCAAAAACAGGGTAAATAGAACACGGTCTCTTTTATGAACTTGTAATGCAAAAATAAAGTAATCAAAGAAAAGGTAAAGAGTTTTCTCTTTTATCTCGAGATTAAATCGATAATTACTGCCAACATAAGATATAGACAGAATAAGCTCAATCAATAAATCAAGGGAACTTTTAACAGAAGTCTATTGCACCTGATCTATATAAAAGAACTTCTCTCTTTTGCACGATTAGCCTTTATGCCTCATCTATGTACTGATACAGGAAGCATCTCATTTTCTAAAGTTTAGTAGATTACATAGTTAACTTGTGATGGCATGTGATTAGCGAGCTTCGACAACAGTAACTGTTACTCCATTAATAGAACTTGTTCTGGTGCATGCTGACTGCATATCTCCATTGTAGTCACTCTCGTCGACAAACGCAGGCTGTTTCGGCTGTGGAAGTACCACATCAGCGTTCCCCAACATGAAAACTACAGTGGACATAGTTGGCCTGACCGATGCATATCTTTGCACGCACAAAAGACCAATATGAATGCACCTTGATACCATTTCCTCAGAATACGTCTTGTCCATTAATGTGTCGACAATGTCCATGCATTTTCCTTCTTTCCACAGCTCCCATACCTGGGAAGGAAACATACTAAGTACCTTGGATTGTGATGATGTGAATGTCGAGGCTGGTCATAGTGTGTATTGCAATGAAACATGCGAGAGTTTTCATACTTACATGGCCAATTAAATTGCAATATCGGTTCATATGATGGCAGCCACTAATTCTTTGGCCTGTAATGATCTCCAACAACAGAACTCCATAACTGTACACATCTGATTTTATTGAAAAGCGGCCGTGCATAGCATACTCTGGTGCCATATACCCACTGCAGAATCCAAAAATGAGAGCAGTAATCAACATTTCGTTCGCCATATAAACTTCCTTATTGAATTTTTGGGACATAACTAAAGGTTGAAATTTTGGTATGAAAGCAATGGTTGGCCCAAGTTCTTTTTCTTTGTTCTAAGAAAGCAGAATCTAACGCTAAAGAAAAACACTTACTACGTCCCAACCACGTGCTTCGTTTTTCCCTCAATTTGGTCTCCTCCATATATCCTCGCTATACCAAAATCTGAAATCTTCGGGTTCAATGCAACATCCAATAAGACATTGCTAGCTTTCAAATCTCTGTGGATTATCCTCAACGTCGAATCCTGGTGTAAATACAGGAGTCCTCGAGCTACCCCATATGCAATGTCGAACCTTCTTCCCCAATCCAGAAGTGATCTTCTTGTTTCATCTAGATCAAATTTGAGACTGCAAGTAATTATTTATAAGACTAGTTGAAGAACCAAAATTCTCGCCACTGTGAAGAGAGGACTGACCAAAAAGGAAAGCATCCAAGCTTTTATTGGGCAAATACTCATAAATTAAGAGTTTCTCGTCTTCGTGAATGCAGCAACCTATGATTTTCACCAGATTCCGGTGTTGGAGTTTGGCAATCAACCTGACTTCATTCTTGAACTCTTCATTTCCTTGTCCAGAACATTTTGAGAGCCTTTTAACTGCTATTTCCATTCCGTTATTCATCATGCCCTGAAACAATTGACACATCACAATAATATGTATTGAGACCTGTCAGATGAAGCCGGTCGCTCAATAGCTGTTATGAGTAGATTTTAAGATTTATTAGGTAGTTAAACATGCTGGGAGGATTGTTGGTTACACTTGCTACATGTTTGACCTACAGAAATAAAGAAGCAACAACTTGTGCTCTTGTCTACTCCTCTCCCTCGTTTTCTGTTAGTCACTTCCTTGGTTTGTGATGACTGGATAATAAGAATCGAGAATTTTGAAAGAGAAAAAGGTCCTTAAATAAAAAGCTTGTTTCCAATCTTTTTTTTTCCAGCACGTAAATCCACAAAAGAGACGGGCAAATGGAGTTGGTAGACTAAACATAATTAATTCGATAACTATATGGATTCATTAAATTAGGGAGACTGATTACCTTATACACCGATCCAAAACCGCCTTTGCCAAGTTCATTGACAGAGGAAAAATTGCTTGTGGCTGCAACAACAGTTCCAAAATCAAGGAATGGTAGATCTCTTTTTCGGCTACCATCGTTGTCAAAGTACACCAGACCTTGAAGTTCGACCAAATGTGTTGAGCTTGTGGTAATACTAGAAGGATGATCACGCCCTCTTCTATCTGCTGTCACTGAGTTAAAAAAATTGCTTGAGAAAGAAAATAAAAGCACTTCTGTAATGCTTCTGTTTTTGCTGTTCTGGCCAATTTAGGATATTTCTAATGGAGGAAGGAACTATACAGAATTATCCTTCAATAATGACCTCATGGTTTGCTCCTTGAGATCAATTTGTGCAGGATTGGTTTCAAGATGCATCACAACACAGCGTTGACTAATTATCTAGCACTCCCTGTGCAGCTTCGGTGATCATGGCTTCAGATAGAAAACTAACTACCCTTGCCTAGAGTCTAGCTCCATCTTGATTTTAATTAATTTAATTAACCCTAAACATCGAAATGATTACCTCCTCGTAATATAGGCCGAGGAATGCGTGTGGCAGAAAAAGCTTCTATCAAGACTAGATCACGCACCTCTTTTCCTCTTCGACAGAAGGCAGTACATAAGGGAGCCTAAGAGCAGCAACACGAGTGCAGATATCGACATCATTGCCACCGATGCCTTCTTGACAAGAGGACTCCTTTTCCTATAGCGAGCTGTAAAAGAAGGCGTGACTACCGTGCCAATGACATTGAATGCGGAAATCTTACCCAGATGAATGCAACAAGTGCAGTTTATAATATGAATTACCAGAAGCAAACGGTTTCCTCAAGACGAGACCAGGAGATAATGGGACAAAAATTATAAGCCCAGAACAGCAGCAAAAGTATTTGAAGTAAATATAAGCAATGAGTACCTAAGTCAATTGCATCGACCCGCACATATAAATCTTGACCCAAGTCTGAAAATTCTCTTGTATCTACTAAATCTCCATACCATTTGATGCATCCAGATTCCCCCATAGTTTCATTTGCACTAGAATAAGCTGTACAATTGCAATTCCTCAAGCATTGCTGCTTGCACTCCTTCAAGGTCAGGCTCATGTTGACATGGGCTTTTGAAGTGTCCGGCAACTTCAGCCGTCTCACCTTCACGAAACCTTCCCCACTTCGACACATTGATGTGCCTTGCCTCCTCTTGCAGCCCCCTGTTCCGTCCCTTAGGTACCAATCACCCGGAGACTTGGGCTCGAAGCCGGGCAGGCATGAGCAGTCAGACTGTCCTGCATTGTTTGCACCACAGATGCCATTAGGCCCACACTTGCCGTAGTAGTCACAAAGCTCCCTTGGATGGAAATTGAACTCCGTCCATCGCTGCTCTTCATCGTGCCACATGAAGTGCTTAACTAACCCTGACTCGTGCACCACAAATCTGGAGAGAACCGATGCATCGATGACGGCATATGTCAGAGAAACCTCAGTTGCTTTGTTCACAATTGTGACATTATAGATAAAATCGTGAGCCATCTTGGCCAAGCTACCCTGCCCTTTTTCAATTATTGGTCCGGCCCGCCAATATGGAGATCGATCCTTGTAAAGGAACAACTGTGGGTACCCCGTTGGTTCAAAATTGTAGGAACAACTGCCCGGTGCTGGATCATCTTCGGATTTCCAAGATGTCAGGAACCTGTTCAAACCAGTTTTCCGATCCAACCCAAGCTTCATGGATGGAAGAAAGGTATCTGTGGGATAATCAAAACTCTGCCAAATAACCACTTCGCTCATATCATGATTCAAAACCAGATTACCTGAATCCAAAAGCCGAGCAGTAGTTGAATTATACAACGTCGTGGAGGAAACATTGGTTGACCAAATGGGAACGCTCCCATTGTTTGCACGGATCACTAAGTTTCCATCATGATCAAATGCGAGAACTCCTGAAGAACCATTCACGGGTTTTTCTCTGTTAGCAACCCAAACGACGGTTTGCTCCGGTTGTCCATGATACCAAATCCCCAGGTAACGCAAGCTTGAATTACCAGGGCTGAAGAAACCGAGAGCAAACTTTCTTCCTTGGGAGATTAAGACATCATCATCTTTCAGGGTATCTTTCGAGCCGAGGATGTCCAAAGAATCAATCAAATGGAATAGAAGAAATAAAAGCAGGAGATGTAATGACATTCTCGAAGTTTTCATGCCGTACTTACGTGGGGATGCAGCGTGCTTATGTTTCCCGCAAGAGAGCGCAGATATGGTTCTCTTTCTTAACCAGTAAAACCGAATGCTTCCTTTGACAGCACCTGTCCAAGCTTGACTTGTCTCAGTCCACTATGGGGGCTCCTTCATTTGTCTGATAGTTTACTTTCATTGATAGATACCCGCGCGCTCTTAGACTTTTCTGCCTGCCGATGACCGAGATAACAGCATTCCCGGAGAGAAACATATTCACAGAGATTGTTATCACCAGAGTACGTATTTTCGAGACTTAGGCTACAAAAAAAATGTAATATCTCTGAAAAATATTTTTCAGAAACTCATTTTCCTGAAAAGTGACAATATGAAAAATTATATAAAAAAATCTGTCTTTTCTCTTAATTTTTTTTTCAACGCTGATTGATTGCTGGTCACAAACCACTTTTAAAAGAAAATGAAAAATATTTTCCACATTTTAAAAGCGTATAACATTTTTTAGGGGTGATCGGTTCCCGGGCACATTCGAGAGACTTCAAGCCGAGTCATGCCGGCCCACGGATGCCCCCTGAACGCAATCCTCGGGAGGAAACAGAGTAGGGATGCGGCAGCTTATCGGGCGATAGCGAGGAACGGGTTGAAAGCGGTCTTCGAGTAGAGAGGAGGCTTCACAGGGGGTCTTCGATCTTTCCTTTTCCCCGGCTCTTTATTTTTTTTTTTCTTCCCCTGTTCCTCGCTCTTTTTCCTGACGGTGGAGATTTCCCTGGCCCTAATTATAATATGTAATCATATTATAATATGATTTTTTTTTATATATTTTAACAGATAAAAATAATTTTGGTTCGGTCTGGGAGAGTGGTTCCATCCCCGGAACCGGGAACCGGACTGAAAATTCCTAGTCTTATTATATGGAACTGGAAACCGAACCATTCCACCTGAGAACCACCCGAAATCAACTGCTCAGGGTAGTTTCACGCAAAATTTCTAAGCGGACGATTTATAATGCTCATCCCTAATATTTTCTTTACTTTTTAAGATATTATTTCAATCAGTGGAAAATATTTTTTTTCTTACCTATTTTGTTTTTTGTGAAACGAACGTCGAAAAATTTAAAAAATATTTTCCCTCCTTTCCGTAAAACAAACGGAGTATCAAAAGTCAAATATGATTATAGAAGAAGGGGACCGAATGGACCGCCATCAGTTAGCGTGTCAACATCCATTTCCTTTTCCTTTGAAAAACCCCCAAACGTCTTCTAAGTTAATAGTATATTGAAATCATCCTGAAGAAAGGTTCAAAGAACGAGAAACTTTCATGTGCTCGTCTTTCTGCAAGGGTTGGTTTTATGACATTATGTTGCGAGTTTTAACTTGCATTTCAAGTCTAAGCTCATCAAATAAGTACGGCCCAAGATAATTGAGCAAGCGAGTATGTCCGTACCAATAAAACTTAACCGGTTGTTCCTGCTTTGTCTCTCCCAGCAGTATTATATTGTGCACGCAGGGTAGCTTGAAGTAAGTAGGACGGTCGTCTCCTGACTTAAGAGGGATCTTGGCTGCAAGAGAAGACTTCCATAAGCTGCTCAATAGATGAAGGGAGGACATCAACTCTTCTCGTTTCCTTAGCCGCAAAACGTTGATATCTTGAAGATAAGCCGCTGGAGTCTGTATCATTTGACTTCCCAAAGTCCCCCAATAAATGGGAGCCCTCTTGGCCTTGTTCCCTCAACTCGAGTCGTTGTTGAGGGAATAAGGCAGGCAAAGCTGTTGGCTTGCCCAGAACTAATGTCACACAGCACGAGTGTCTAAATCTTATAAAGTATGTATACATCAAATCGTAGCAAAAGAAAATCAGTATAAAGAATCTGTACACATCTACACCCTACTTTCTTTTCGTGTATAAAGTATGTATCACATGTTACTCTTCTGTCACTCGTGTACTGTTTTCATCTACTCTCCGGAGCTGTGGTAGTTATATCATTGGAAAAGTGAAGTATTTTGATACTGGAGGATGATTCGGTGCTCATAGCGAAGCTCTCGGCACTAAATCCCGGTTCCTTTGGTTGAGGAACATCAGAAGTCTCGTTGCCCAGCATGAACACGACCGATGACATTGTTGGCCGGTCATCAGGAGAGTTGAGGCAGTGAGCTGGAGTTGAACTTTCAAGAAAGAGAGCAACTGAGGATCTCAACTCAGGTCCTCAGTTGCTCTCTTTCTTGAAAGTTCAACTCCAGCTCACTGGAGCCCCTCAAGTTTCTGACTCTGTTGCAGCAACCCTCCATTACCAGTTGGTATATCGAGTTCAGAATCATGCCCTAGACCTGAACTTCCATGGGAACCAGGATGCCCTCTTTATCTCTCTTGAGAATGACCAAGCCTCATGCATCCATGTTCCTCGCCAGATTCCAAAAGAGAAGTTAACCAAGCTCTTGCCAGAGACTTGGATAACAAATTACGAGCGACTCCATCAGAGCAATAAGCCAGTGCATTCCACAGACTCCGAATTTATTCGGAAAAAAGATGGCATCGTTCAGATCAAGTTCTCAAAGGGAAAAGAAGAAGCTCCCCCGATTTTCCCTACACTTTTCATGATCGATCCATGTGTTCCAGATCCAGTCCCTGAAGAAGGTGATCCGAAGCAGCTTGTTGAGTTCTTTAAAGCCGATGGACATCCTGTTCATCACTATAAAGACCCATATGGTCATTGTTTTTGGGATCCTTGGTGCCAGTGCTCTTACTGCCTCAACTCTCCTGATGAGGTAGATCCAACACAAAAGTCCCGGCGAAAGACCAAGCGGAAAGATCCTCTTTTCCAAAGGTATCTTGATAAAGACCCTTCTGTTGGTCCTCTTGGTGACGAAAAGGGATATCAGTTCTTGGTGTCCTATGGAAGTCCTTCTGATGCTTCCTCTACCACCCAAGTCCCTCAAACCCCTCAAACATCACCTCCTCCAGCACCCAAAAAACCAAAAAAATCTGTTGTCTCACCTTTTTACAAACCAATCCAAAAATGGGTTAAGAAACACTATTACCCATTAACTCTTCCTACTGCTTGCTGTGAAGAAGTTCAAAAAAGTCCTCTATTGCCAGTACCACCCAGTATCTGCATGTTTCAGCCAAGTGATTTTCCTTCTTTGCGAAAAGAAGAATCATCCCTCAAATTTCCTAAGCCCCAAGAATTTGTTGATACAAGTCGCAGGTACCATCATGTGCCCAAAATCACCACTCCAGTCGGTGCACATGTCACAGCTCCTGCTGATGCTGTTTTGAATTGGCAATCTGAGACTCTTTTATCCCAGAATGAAGCTTTTAAAGTTATTGATGCCAAGATTGACAGTGTTCATAAAGATCTTGCGGTGCATCATAACACTGTTCAGAAAATGCTCAGAGATTTTAAGCAGAAGCTTTCAGATCTTGAACAGGGAAGAACTTTTTCTTCCTATCTTGATGATCCAAAACCAGAGATAGAAAAGCTAAAGAGACAAATAGCTTTTCTACAGGAAGGTACCCCTTTTCCTAAACCTTCTAGTTCAACTCCCCTTTTTGGTCTTTTTACTCCACAACAACCACAACACACTGTCCCTTCCACTTTCTTTTCTGTCTCATCTGAGCCTGACAGATCTGACCCTTCCCGACTCAAGCGCATTATTCAAGAAATGCACAGAAAAGGGAAACAGAAAGAAACAGACAAAGTACAGACGTCTAATCCTGTTCCCACTGCTCCACCCGAACCAGAACCCCTTAACCAAATGATGATTTCCAATCCGATTGAGTCTTTTCTCAAAACTCTTGCTATACAGACTTCTGATTCTGACTCTCTCCCAATCTCAGTACCACCTACTCCCATAATTGCAGCCTTTGACTCTCCTCCACCCAGTGTCGCATCTGATCCAGACTACTCCCTTCCGGACTCTCTTCCACAAACCCCATCTTCTTCCAGCAGTTTCAGCATCCCTCCTTTGATGATGACTGAACCTATGAAAGAAGAACCCTCTTCTGAGCCTGATGTTGAGTTCCCCAGTGAACCATCTCCTTCATTCCCAGCCAGTCAAAGTTCAGGTCCTAAGTTTTTCACACTTGATGATATTCCATATCATAAGTGGCCTGATCGTTTTCAAGAATTTCATTCCTGGCTAATCACTCAGAAACTCACCAGAGAAAGTCATTATGACATCCTCTTGGAATTTGTTTCCAAGTTCACCGGTAGTCTGAAAAATTGGTGGCATACTATTCCTGAGCCAGATCAGCTCAAATTCCTTGTCTCTATGAATTTTAAAGACAACATCTATGCCATCCATCTTTTCTTCTGTGGAAATCCACAAGACATTCTTGAGCACCAGAGACGAGAATTTTTTGAAAGAAAGTGCTATTCTCTTAAGCGAAAAGATCTAAATCGGCATTTCCAAGAGATGCTTAAGCTCTTTTATGCCCTAGGAGCAGATCCTAATCTAAAGCAAGTGTTCCTCAATTCCATTCCTAAAGAGCTTAGCCAGTCCGTTGAAAAAGCCCTTCTTGCAAGGAACCTTACAGTTGCTTCAGCCAGTCTAGGCCAGTTACAGCAAGAGGTTCATAACAGCCTAGAAGAACTGTGTTCCAGAAAGCGAGCTTTTAAGGAATTTCTCAAAGAAAGCCGTCATCTTGACAAAGTCTGTTCTAAAGACCATTTGAAGATTAAGTGTCCCCGAGACCATTCTTATGAGTGTCATCACTGCCGAAGGTCCAAGAAAAAGAAGCACTTCCGGAGATTTCATCTTCATGATGACAAAGTTCAATACAGACAATTCCGGAAAAAGAGATTTCTTCGACGAAAGCACAAGGCTTCTTCATCCTCCAAATCAAGCTCCAAACACAAAAAGTCAACTCGGTGTTATGTCTGCAACAAAATAGGACATTTTGCAAAAAATTGTCCTCAAGCACAGAAAGCAAAAATCAACATCATTCAGCATGTTGAGCAATAGACAGGTATGTCTCTTCGAGATGATGATCTCGAGTCTCTCTTCTCCATTGAAGAAGATCCTTCAGAAGATACACTTTGCCCCATCCCATATTACCCATCCTTCAGTGAAGACGAAAGTGATCCAGAAGAAATCTTTCATTTTGCTCCCCCAGTTTTATCACAAACCCCATGTTATCTTCCTCCATACATTCCTGTTAAAATCCTTCTAACCAAATATTCTGAACCCATTTCTGTCATAGCCATGATAGATACTGGTGCTCATGCCTCCCTCCTTGATCCTAAAATTCTCCCAGGAAAATATTGGAAACCACATATCCGATATTTCACTTCAGCCTCCGGAGATACTTTTTCAGCCAAAGTTCGTTCTGATCCTATCTCTATTCAGATATTTCCTCAGTGTTCTATTACTACTCAAATTCTTGGCTGTCCCCTTCCAGAAAAGGATCTCATAATAGGATGGGATATTTTATCCCAACTTCCCAAACTCAAAATTATCAGTGGAAAAGGTCTTAAATTCAAAGACTCTTTTAAAGAGTTCACCAGCATCCAAAGATTTTTCTCCATTGAAATGAGTATCCTTGACCCCATCATGCAAAGTCTTTTGAACTCATGTGCAAACAGTCATGCAGAATTTTCACAAAAATGTCCCCACCCTTTGTGGCAAAACTCTCAGTTTTTTGTTCGCCTCCCGTTCAAAAATAATGAGGATATCAACCCGACTAAAGCTACTCATCCGGGTATGAATCCTGATCATCTTGCTCTTGCTCAAACGGAGTGCCTTGAACTTCAACGACAAGGACTCATTGAACTCTCAGACTCACAGTGGGCTTGCCAAGCCTTCTATGTCAATAAGCGAGCTGAGCAAACCAGAGGAAAGTTACGGTTAGTTATAAATTATCAGCCTCTCAACGTCTTCCTCAAAGATGACAAATTCCCGTTGCCTTCAAAAAGCTCCCTTTTTGCTAGTCTTACATAGGCTAGGATCTATTCAAAATTTGATCTCAAAGCAGGCTTTTGGCAACTTGGCATTCATCCTGACGACAGATCCAAAACTGGATTCTGTATCCCAAATCACCATTACCAGTGGAAAGTCCTTCCTTTTGGACTTAAAACAGCCCCTTCTCTTTTCCAAAAAGCCATGTGCCAGATTTTCAGTCCAATCCTAGACACTGCAGCCATTTACATTGATGACATATTGCTCTACAGCCCTGACGAGCAATCTCATGGCCAGCTCCTCCAGAAATTCATTGATATCATCCAAAAACATGGTATCATGCTGTCTCAAAAGAAAATGGTTATTGCCCAGACCAAAATTGAATTTCTTGGTATGAATCTTGATCATGGCACGTATCATCCGAATCCACATATTGCCCAGGAATTACTCAAATTCCCAAATGAGAAATTAACTGTCAACGAAGTCCAGACTTTTCTTGGGATAATTAATTATCTCAGGGACTTTGTTCCCCATATTGCCAAATTTCTCATTCCTCTTCAGAAAATGTTGAAAAAAGATGCTCCTCCATGGAGTAAGGAACAAACTGAAGCAGTTGTTAAGCTCAAGGAACTTATGCAAGACCTTCCTCCTCTTCAGATTCCTTCAACGGGCAAAAGAATTCTTCAAACAGATGCCAGTGATGAATATTGGGCAGCAGTTTTGCTTGAAGAAATCCATGACAAGCGTCACATCTGCGCTTATGGAAGTGGTAAATTCTCTCCAGCTGAACTCCACTACCACTCTACTTTCAAAGAAATTCTTGCAGTCAAAAATGGCATCAAGAAGTTCGAATTTCATCTTATCGGTTACCACTTTTTGGTAGAATCCGATATGGCCTCTTTTCCTCAAATGATGAAATTCAAACAAAAACAGATTCCTCATGCACAGCTTTTGCGTTGGTCAGAATGGTTTTCAAAATATTCTTTTGATGTCAGATACATCCCAGGAAAGAAAAATGTTCTTGCAGATTTTCTTTCCAGACCAAAAGCTCCTCTTGAAATTAACATGTATGTTAAAAATCTCAGATTTGGTGCATATAAAGTCCAGACCATGCCCCGTTTTAATTCCCGTTTCGAATATCCTCCTGATGTTCGTACTCCCATTCAAGAAAATAGACTTGCTCAAAGTCTTCCAGATCTCCTCCATTCTCAAGAATATAGCCTTTTTGCTAACTATGGTGGTCTATTGCTCAAACCCGCTGGACTCCATCCAGAATACCCTTTTATTCATCCACTTTGTTGGGATCCAGATGAAGAATTTCCTGAAGATCTCAAATGGTTTCTTTGGTATTTATGTAATGCATATACCATTGCCATTCAGTTTCCCACTGAAAAGATCTTTCGAGCTCTCACTGAAACTCTTCGTTTCCAGAATCACACCAGACATGAACTTAAACACTTGTTCTCATTTCTCGAATGGTTTATGCCTCTCATGGCATGGAGACCTCTTTTTGGCTCTGAAAATAGGAAATCCCGACCTGAACCCATGAGGCACACAATTGTCATATTCCATCGACCATGGACATTCATTCTACCCTCAGGAGATCATTCCGCACATCCAGATTCACATACATGTGAATACAGGCCCCAAGTCCATCTCCAGAAACACCAGGTATATAAAACTCTTTCTCGCACTATTGCAGCTGATGAAGCTTCTTACAGGGAATTGCAAAGGCTCTTGTGCCAAGAAAATCGAGTCATCCCCCCAGAAGTATGGCCTTCACACTTTGAACCAGTCACATGGGAATCCTATGGCCCTTCTGAATCCATCCAAGAAGCACTCAGAATCTACAGAATTGATCATCCTTTTGAAGAACAAGCTGAAGCTTCTAGTTCGAGCAATGCAGCAGACCCATGGGGAGGACCTTTGTCCCAAGACCCTTGGGATTATGGCACCTATAATTCCATTCGCACACCTCCGTGTTCTGATGAAGAATTAGAAAGACTCATCCGACAGTTCAGACTCCAGAAAGACGGACCACCAGTCTTCCCAGGAGAATCGTCACATGCTCATGAAGACCTCTCCCTCAGCCAAATTGATACTGATTTGCACCCAGTAAGCCATGTAGAAAATTGGCCCCAGCCAACTTTACCAACTGAGTCTACTCAACCAATGCAAGTTTCACCCGGCTCACCAGGACCGGCTCCAGATTCACCATCGTACCTACCATACTGGAGAGCAATCGAAGAATCCAGTACACTCCCTCCTGATGACACCTCTCCCAGTGTGCGGACCCTAGTTGCTCAAATCACGGAAGAAAATTTTGAACAGGTGCTAGAAGCAAGACTTCACGCACAATACCAAGCAAGAAGAGCCAGAACCGATATGCCCGACTCTGACCCATCCTCTGAAGAATGAAAACACATTGTGAATTATTGTGAATTATCGTGTGTCTAAGATAAAGACAGGAAGACTCACGAAGTCTCCCTATCTGCGTGTTTTCCGTGCGTGTTTCCCGCGAAATGTTTTCGTCAAAAGTACTGTAGCAACACTGTTTTGTACTGTAGCAACACTGTTCTGCACTGTAGAAGCACTATTCTGCACTGTAGACGTACTGTTTAGCACTGTAGCAGCACTGTACAAATAGTAAAAACACTGTAGCAGAAGTCGATTGTAACGTCTATATAAGACGGATATGTTGCGTGATCAATAAGACCGTCCGGGAACTACTCTCTCTCGGATTTCTCTCTACCTTCTCCATGATCTTCTAAACTCCCTCTTTCTTCTTCTTCCTAGCCTGGTAAAAACCTTTAGGAACTGCGGCATCTCTCATCTTGCCTAACACAAAGCTAGCGATCCATCCTCATCTTCAGGTAAGGCTGTTAGTCTCCTAAAAGGCAGACCCTGTGAGGCTTGAGCGTGTGATGCTCGCCTGTGTGGGTTAGCATACCTGGGGACGACGCAGCTCGCCTGCAACTTATACTCGCATCAGGTGCGCTCTGCCATATCATCTGGAAAGGAGAGGAATAATACTTTGTTCCGTAACCAGCAAGTCTTCATCCCAGCTTTGAAGAAACAACTTGAAAAAACAGTTAAGGACATGGCCATGACCTTTAACAAGGTAGTGGATTCACCCCGAAATAGAAGATTACAACGAAGTTGGGGCCTTGATCCTTCTATTTTCATGTAGTGTATGTAATAGAGAGTCTCGTTTATATGTTTGCCGTTAGGCTATAGTGGCCTGTGATTATGCCTGTCTTTTATATTCTTAAACCACGACACAAGTTTTGTCGGTACCAAGTTTCCATAGTGTAAAGTTTTCTTTGGGCAAAAGTCAATACAACTACTTAACATTCACAAAAACCGGGGGGAGGGGGGGTTAAATGTGTCATATGGTACAAGTTTGGGGGTTTTTGACGTTACAAAAAATAGTCTAAGATAAACAAGTGACAATAGACATAGTTTAGGATCTTTGGTGACTTTTTTTTCTTTCTTTTTTGGAGTGTGGAACTAAAGTTAGTCGTAGAAGTTTCTTGAAAAAATGTTGATCGTCTCTACTTAGTAATCCCAACTAAAAATGAACCGAGATGAGCTTTATAACATCCGATTCACTGGCATGACACAGCTACGCACATAGTCGATTCACATGAAATGTGCAACCTTCTGCTAGTTGGAGATATACAACGGTGCCGAGGGCAACCACAACGTTGGGTGATGAACTTCGGTAGTCACTTTGAGGGAGCAACGGATTCTATCATGTGACATGGGAAAATTCGATAGGATCGCAGGTCTCGTTTTCCTTAACGACAACAGTCATTTCTATGTGTACTAGACTTGATCATTTGCTCTGAGTTGGTACTGTCACGCCTCAGTATTGCCATACTGTGAAATGAAGGATCTAATACCATATCAAGTTTCAAAACTAGTGTCATTTCTATGCTTCTGAACTCTTGAGCCATTGTTGAGGGAATAAGGCAGGCAAAGCTGTTAGCTTACCCAGAACTAGTGTCATGCTGCACGAGTATCTAAATCTTATGCATCAAGTTGTAGCAAAAAGAAAATCAGTATAAAGAATCTGTACACATCTACGCCCTACTCTCTTTTCGTGTATAAAGTATGTGTCATATGTTACTCTTCTCTGTCACTTATGTACTGTTTTCATCTACCCTCCGGAGCTGTGACAGTTATATCATTGGAAAAGTGAAGTATTTTGACACTGGAGGATGAGTCGGTGCTCATAGCGAAGCTCTCGGCACTAAATCCCGGTTCCTTAGGTTGAGGAACATCAGAAGTCTCGCTGCCCAGCATGAACACGACCGATGACATTGTCGGCCGGTCCTCTGGTCGCTGCTGCACGCAAAGGAGTCCTACCTGGATGCACCTCATCACTTCCTTCGAGGGAAATTCTTCCTCGATCAGGACATCCACTAGTCCAAGCGCATTCCCCCTCGTCCATAGTTTCCATGCCTGAAAGTCCGTTAATACCAAGTTAATGCATATCATAGATCACTAGAAAAAATGAAGACTTGGCGTCCGATGCGTGCTGAGCATAAGCAGGCCGATACTTACATGTCCCAAGAGATTGAGATCATGGTCCGGGTTATAAAATCCCCAATTCTTCTGGCCGCTTACAATCTCCAGTAACAGTACTCCAAAACTAAACACGTCCGATTTTACTGAAAAATGGCCTTTCAGGGCGTACTCGGGAGACATATAACCGCTACAAGACACAAATATAGGAGTGTTATAGCCACAAATCTTAGTATATATTCCTTGAAACAAATGATAGAATAACTTACTATGTCCCAACAATTCTGTTGGTCATTTCTCCAGCATTTTCTCCGGTAAATATTTTTGCAATTCCAAAATCTGAGATTTTAGGATTCATTTCGCTGTCTAGTAAGATGTTGCTCGGTTTGAGGTCTCGGTGGATAATTCTCAGCCTGGAGTCTTCATGGAGATAGAGAAGTCCGCGTGCAATCCCCATGATTATGCTGAAGCGTGTCTTCCAGGTCACGAGTTTACGTCTATTTGGATCTTCACAAAAATTGAGATGAGTCATTGAGGGAAAAAACTGTAAAATCTCAAGCAGGTTGAAAATCTCAAGCAGATGGTCACACCAAAAAGGTGGTGGTCCAAGCTTTTGTTTGGCAAGTACTCGTAGATTAGCATTCTTTCATCTCCGTGAATGCAGCATGCTAAGAGCTTCACAAGATTCCGGTGTTGAAGTTTGGCAATCAGTATGACTTCGTTCTTGAATTCTTTCAGGCCCTGCCCAGAGTTCAGTGAGAGCCTCTTCACAGCAACTTCTTGTCCAGTAGGTAATACACCCTGGCAGATCGAAGTAGAAATGAATTATAAAATCATCTTCTTTGTATGCAGAACAATCTTCATGGAGTTAACACCAGAAAAATGTGACTTCCGAACTACTTTATATAATTTAGCCAAAAAAGTACCTACGATATGTTAGTAATATCGAAGTAGAAAAGAATTATAAAATCATCTTCTTTGTATGCAGAACAATCTTCATAAAGTTAACACCAGGAAAATGTGACTTCCAAACTACTTTGTATAATTTAGCCAAAAAAGTACCTTGTATACTTCACCGAACCCGCCCCGCCCAATTTTGTTTTGGAAAGAGAAATTGCCAGTGGCAACAGCAACCGCAACAATATCAAGAAGGGGTAATTCGAGGTCTTCCTCTGGACAACCATCTCCTGAATCTCGATGAACTAAGTATTCAGCTGTGACAGGATATAAATCAGCCATCAGCATAAACAAACGTGTAATTGTGCACCACAATCTAAAAGATATGACCATAAGTCCAGCATATCCTGCCAGTTCGCTGAGAAAAGGGAATTAAAGCTAGCAGTTAGCAATTAAAGCAACTTGGTCATCAGGAACCGAAATAACTATCACAGATAGCATTCTGTCAGACTTGAGCTACTCAAAGTTTTCATAGGTCATTACGGACATTAATAGATTTGCAGGCCTTTTAGATATGCTTTCATTGAAGGAGATATTTTGGCATGATAAGCAAGAAAGGAGCATGTTAAGACAGTGTCATGAACGTACTTTCAGCGATTTCTTAGTTCTCTCATTCAAAATGAGGGAAGCGATAATCATGCTGTCTGCAATAAATAGTTTTATGCTGTGATAATGACTTTACCTCTTGTTCTCTCTTTCCTTCCTCGGAAAGCATGCCGGCCAATCAATGCTAATATAAGCATTCCACATACAGTCGAGACAGAGATGATGACAGCGGTTATTATACGCCTCCTCCTCTTAGCTCGAGCAATTGCATCTGTTCATCGAAAAATTTCAAAATAATGATGTGCAATCATAGTTAAAACAGAGAGCTAAGTAACCAAATGGCAATAGTTCTTATCTGTGCACTGTGCTCTCTACATCACAAAATATTCGATACATAAATGTTTCTTGTACTTGTTTTTTTATCTAACATCAAGCATATATAAATGCGTAAAACTAGTGGATGCTTTGTGATTGCCCATACAGAAAGAAGCGTTTCTTAATAAATTCCTGGGGCTTAGAGATCCTATTCAAGCGACAATCTTAGTTCCCATGACACAAACACAATGGTGATCGAATATGAGTCTCCCTAACTATAACTACGTCATCACAATCACATAAAGCATTTCCAGGCAAGGACATGGGTTTCCTTGGCAGCTGTTCAACTAGAAACTTCTTTAAAGCTATTGAGAGTTGACGAGTGAAAATCGCTAAGAGCTAGATGGATCAGTACCTATTTCTGCCCGTGCCATTCGGATATATAGCACATCTCCGCCTGAAGGATAGTTCTTCATGTCAACCAAATCCCCAAACCACAAAAGACAATCCCCGCCGTTCCCATGGACGTCTACCCTAGTGAATGCCATACAAGAGCAATTCTTCAAACATTCCATCTCGCATTCCTCAAGGCTTGAGCTCGTATTCCCTGACAGATGCGAATTATCTGGCAGCTTCAAACCCTTGTACTTCACAAAGCCATCGCCACTTCCACAACTCAAACCCAATGTCCGGGAGCACCCACCGGTCCAGTCAAGGGGATTCGAATCGTTTTTCCCGAACCCCTTCAAGCACCTGCAATTTCCATCAGAGGAATCATAGCAAAGCCCGTATGGCCCGCAGATGCCATAAGTATCACAATAGTCCCTCTGTAGAGTAACCAAATTCGTCCATTGATTGTCCAGCCAAGCGAGATATTGAATCTGACCCGCTGGTGTCACGATGAATCTTGATAGGACCGAATTATTGACCACCTTGTATGTGTAATACACCTCTTCAGGGCTGGAATTGAACATCGGATCAAAGACTGGATTGGCCCTGAGCTCATTACTCCCACTGAACCTCTCTCCATTCCAAGGCCCCCATCGATACTGCTTCTGGCTCCCTTTCCACAGAATCAATTGTGGAGCATCTGGCGGCTCAAGGCTAAATATGTACTGGCCGCTTGATGGATCGTCTGCTGAGGTCCACGAAGTCATGTTCCGCTTCAAACCAGTCCTCAAATTCCACCCCAGTTTCATCTCCGGCAGCAGATTGTCAGTTATGTTATCAAAGCTCTGCCAGAGGTAGTCCCCTGAATCATCAGGAACACTTGCGTCACTCAAAACGAGGTTGCCATTGTCCAGGATCCTCAAGAACGGCTCATTCACAGCGCCAACCGGGGTCACAGACCAGTAACTTATGGACCCATTTTGGAGAGAGACTGACCCTTGCGAGCTCAGTGCCAGTTCCGCTGAGAAATTGGTGATTGGGTTGTTCCTGTTGGCAACCCAAATGACTTGGATAGGTTTGTTCTTGTACCAAATGCCCAAATATCTGATGCTCGAGTTGTCAAGACCAAAGAAGCCAAATTCAAAGACTTGCCCAGATGAAACCAAGGTTTGTCCATCTTGCAGCGTCTGGTTGGCTGACAGAGTGTCTGTGGTCTGTGCCTGCGACGACCCAAGGAGGCAACCGAAGGCGAGTAACAGTGGCAAAATCATGGCTCTGACGGAGGGGGGAGCTGGGGCGATGCGTGGAGTTGCAGCCTTGCGAAGCGGGGGCGCATCGGAAGGTCGTTTTTGGCGTGGTGGGTGGAGAGGGATTGCACGTTCGTGGCGTGATGCTTTGGATGGTAAAAGAGGTTGAGCCAATCGTCGCACACGACGACAAAATCTAGATTTTTGAAGACCCGAGCTTGGGAATGGCCGAAGGTCGCGAACGAGCACGTTCACACGAAGACAGATGGAACGAGATGCACTTTCGCATCATTGAAACGAAACAGCGAACTGGTGTCTCGCTTAAGTTCCAGAAGTCAGCAGGGAAGACCGCCCAATCAACCAAGGCCTGCTCAAATAGTCAGACTCGGAGGCTCCGAGTCGGAGCCTACGTGTGGACGATGCATCGTCGTTCACGGCAAGGACTGCCCCTGTCAATGCCGTCCCCGCAAGCCTCTCTCTCTCTCATAAGGTCGGCCGCCCACAATTAATACAGCCAGGAAAAACCACGTTTCAGGTACCTCATTTAATATTATTATAGAGGAGTACTGACCTATTATTTCGTCTGATGTGATTAGACTACTACATCAGCAATTTCTGAGGAAGATCAATCAGAAGGATCATCAAGTCGACATAAGAATATTCTCATGCAGGCATGAAGCCGTGGCGTTTTGATTCATGTTGGCCCGGTTTGCTTGTTAGTTCGAGAGATTTCATTAAGAAATTATGGCAGCAAGGAGGACTGAAAAAAGGATGGGAACATCGAAAGAACAGAGTTTGAGTAAAGATGGGGCGAACACCTCACATGCATCATGGCCACTTATAGTAGATTCTTGGCCGACAGCATCAATCAAGCCGAAAGATGATGTAACACTGGATCATCTTGCATTTTCAGGCATTGAGTGTTTCATTTAATAATTCCAACAGGTACCAAGCGAACCAGAATACAGAACCCACATATTTGCTCACTTCCGCTAAATGCACAGGGATCTTGAATTGTATCTGTAGACTACCAAACTTTGTACTGGTTCAATGGCTGATTCGGAGCAGAGCGAAGGTCGCCATAAAACTGAGATCCGGGAGTTTGGATTAGGTTTCGACGAGCCGTAAGCATTAGGATTGCAGCTGGAGAGGCTGAGGCTTCGACTTGGACTCTTTGTAGAAATCTAGCGCAAGTTGATGTAATGGCACACTCACATGGAAGAAAATCCCATTACAAATAGGATTTAGCTGATGAACTAGACTTTGGACTAGGCAGGCGTTTATGTTAGCATTATCTAAGGTGATGCCGGAGATTCTATTCTACTAAAAAAATGGCAATCTTCACTATTTCCACAATCACATTTCATGAATTGTGTGGAAATATTAACTCCTTAGGCATTACAATTCAATGGCGTAATTCGCATTCCTCATCAGCCCAATAGGCAGTGATGATGTAGTACACGCAATTCCTAAGACCGGTTCATAAATGAGAAAGTTAAAAGAGACTTAAAATTTTCCTGTTGACAGCAGATGCCCTAAAAAGTCTAACACCACCGTTTTCTCTATGTACAACTACTTTCAAATTTCATTTTTCCACCTGCCGTGGAACGGGCCTAGGTTGAGGTTGTAGAGCTGTGTGTACATAGTGGAGACATGGGGATTCTTAGTGAAGCCAAATGATTGCCCGGAGGCCAAACAATTAAATACAAGCTCACATTGATTCCTCCCCTCAACATATACTTGAATGACTTCTTGCACGCAACAACGCTAAATTTGAAGAGCTTCCTCACCCCTAGACCTTGTTGCATCATGTCTTGTTGCATAACTCTTCAAGTGGGCATGCCACTTGAACGATTCGTCAGAGAATTTGATGCCAAATATTGTGCAGACGACCTTCTTGAAATTATTGACAGTATTTTTCAAGCCAAAATGTCCTCCACATTCAACTCCCACGACAAATGGCAGGGTGAAGGTTGGATTGATTGGGACGTTCGAAAATGATTGTTGGTTGACATCCTCCATTACAAAGTATAGATCGCGATTAAATCATTTCGAGGAGAATTCAAATTGACAAATCATGTTTTAGAGCAAATTTTCTTCAAAGACTATCAAACAAAAAGTTCCTTACTTAAGAATTATATTGAATAATGAGAAAAAGACTAAGCATCTTTTCTATCACCACCTCTTATTTATTCAAAAGGTAGCAATATTACTTTAATGACCTAAAGATTAGAAGAAGCTTATCTCCACAATGTCTAGGCCATTACGTGATTGGCATGAAAGACTCCCGCCGTTGAAATTTCGTAAGACAATCTCATTACGACATTCTTCGGATTCTAGAAGAAACCTCTGCATAAAGAATGAAAAAGGCATCCTCTGCCGCAGGTGTTGGGAATTCCTGGTCAAAAAGTAATATGGGACTGTACTATAATGTGGTCTTATTACAGCTAATGGCAAGAGATTATCGTATTATTTCTATGAGATGTGAAAGTTGGCGGCACGATTGACTTGTTTGAACCTGCAGTTTGAATGGAAAACTCGTTTCTCACGGCCTTAATCTTTGTCTTTGTCTTCTTCCTTTTTTCGCATTTTTTATTATGATTTTTTTTTCTGGCTCAAGTATTATGTTGAAGCCATAAATTGATATAAGCATGAAAACCTTTTTATTATTTAAGGTGCGTTTATTTCGTAAAAAATGAATGATTTAGAAAGTATTTTTAAAAATAATGGTTTATAAAATTAAGCGAATGAAGAAGGAATTTCATCATTCATAAAAAAAAAATAGATTTAAATTGATATTGATGATGAAATATTTTTCATTAACTAGTTGTTTCAACTTATACATAGAATTAGTTTTAGATTTATGTTTTTGAAATCATTTATTTTTCACAAAACAAATAGACTTTTCTTCCTTGTCAATATTTCCAAAACTTCAATTATTCTTTCTAGGAGCGGTGAAAGTCCTAACCATTTCTCCTCTTTTCAATTTTATCTTTACCCTGTCTTTTTAAATTATTAGAATAAATCCTCACCTGTTTTTACCATTGCGTATTTACGAAATTCATGTCAAGGCCATATTTTGTTAAGAGAAAAAATGTTTATTTATTTTCCATTCAAACTAAAAAAAATTAAAAGTTTCAATAAATAGAATAACTACTATAAAGCCATATAAATATTTGTCCAGTTTAAAAGATAAAAGACACAAAGGGGTGGGAGAAAAACCCCACAAACCAACAAAAATGCAAAAGTGGGGACATAATTGAAACTCGATAAAACAGAAGAATCCTTCCTACAAATGGTGCTAAAGAATAGGGCTCATGTCACGATCCTCGGTCCCTTCCTATTTACGGACACATGACCAGTCCATAGGATCTATCTGAACGTCGTAATTGCAGTAAATTGCGGAAGCGAAAGAGAGCTACGACGACACCCAACAATATTTAAAAGTTATACATAGCCATCGAAAATCTTGTGGAATCTATTCAACTTACATAGTTCCTCCCTGTTGATAATGTCAACCCCATAGACATCAAAATACAACTGGCCCTCCACTAGGCCTCCATCAAGACCGACTAGATGGAAGGGCCTCAACTTGCATCTACACAGTCCAAAAACATCGCAAGCAGAAGGGGGAGGGGATACAACAAAAGAGATTGAGGGAAGACTACCTTTGCTAACTAGTCTAAGTCAGAAAAACCTACGGGTTGACTACACTACCGTTCAGTAGACGCGTTTGGTCAGGTGTCGCATCATGTCAAGCTCTTGAAATTGGTCCCTGACCTGCCGTGCGAGCCCCGACACCTCTATCTCTACTTGGGGCTCCTCTTCCAAGTCCTCCTCCTGTGGCTCCTCCTTCGGATCCATAACCGGCACCTGAGATGGTTGGTGGTGGTGGTATGAGATATTGGAATATCCCAGTGAATAGAACCTAACCCCAAACTAGGAACTTTACAACCCCAGGGTCCCTACGACCTCTCACCTTATCCTACCGTGTCTCCTACGACACCTCTCTCCTAGAGTTAAGCACCCACAATTTCTTCTATACTCCTAGACACGCCTTCAACTTCAACTATCTAGCTTTGAGTCCCACAGGCCTCGACCGGGACTTGACAATAAGCCCCAACACTCTTATCGAACTAAAGTCAGTCCCATCAAATAGCATACCCTCATTCAAACAATATAATTCGACAATAAATGAATAAATTACAATTAAAATAAATAACGAACCATAAATAGATTGCAATTTAATTAGTTAATAAACGATAAATAAATAATTTTCGAAATAAATAAATTGCGTTGCAATTAAATGGCTAAGGCCGTCAAAAACCGACCTGAGACCCTAAGTTGACTTATCCCTTGCTTAACTAGTAACTGTCGCCATATAGCCAATAAATCGGCTCGATAACCGTCCAACTAAATTAATCCATCCATACCGCAATCGATGTAAATCAACGTTGCCGCCAACTCAGTCGTCCTATTCCAACTACTTCATTAATCCATTCACCAATCACTTAGATTAACTACTAAGGCAATAGAATGCCTAGTAAGGGTTTAGGAGCCACTCACCTTAAAATCGAGTCTGCGAAGCGAGGTACGGCAATGATCTAAGACGCCTCGGATTTGTGGGCAGCGATAACGGACGACGGAACAGCCTCAATTTCACTTTCGAAGCGAGAACAGCCCTGGGTCGTCAAGTGGGGCAGGTCGTCGGGTCGGGTTCACGGGTCATGGGCAGCTTCTCCGGTTTGGGAGCACGATTCTCCCTCTTCGACCCGAATCGGAGCTGGAGAGTAGCTGGGTCTTGAAGAGGGCTCCAAGACGGTTTGATCGAGGGCCGGGACGACGTCAATGGTGGCTGGCGCTAGGAGTAATTGCCCCTCGACGCCGGCAGACGGCGAATTGAAAATCCGGAAAAAGGGCAGAATTTTCGAGCTTCAATCCAAGACCTCACGACTAAATTGAAGGAAACCAAGGCTCGATCTAGGTTAAGGGGACCTCTAGCAACCTATTGGTGGCTTCAATTTCAAATGGGTACCCTTGGAGTGGCCGCAATTCCAGATCTAGGTTTCTAGGGTTTTATTTGGGGCAAACCGAGTTTGATCTTCAAAATCAACGATTCAAGGCTATTTTAGTTCAATCAAAGGCCATAGATTTGTTTTAGGAGTTCCCAGAAGTCCAAATCCTCAAAGAAACGAGCCCTAGATCTAGGAGTCGAGAGGATTCAAGAGAGAGAGAGACTCGGTCACTTACCGTGAGACAGTGGAAGGGCTGGTCGCGGGGCCTCCTTTCGGCGGCTGCCGGCGGCGACTTAGGCGCAGGCGGTGGTGACGGCTGGCCGGGGCTTCAAGAAGGAGTTCAGGGGAACTCGTAGACGTCGCGGGAGGAGGTTTTGGCCGAGTGAGCGACGCGATTTGGCCAGTTGCAGGAGCCTCGAGGGTCAGCCCGATGACCTGGGTGATCCGACGATCGAGGGCTTTCGGGGCGTCTCCGTCGGGCATCCAACGGCTGGGCGGCTCCCGACAGGACTGGGGAGGGTCTGCCAGCCTTCGCCTACGGCTAGCCGGCCATAGGTTGGCCGATGGGACATTTTCGCACGTTCCCGCAATGTGTTCGGTACTTTGCCGAAGAGAGAGGGAAAAGCGAAGGGAGAGAAGGGGAGAGAGGCCGGGCTTCGCGTGGGCTGGGCCGAACTCGGGTCTGTCTCGTGCGAACCGGGCTGTTGGGTGTCCGGGCCGGATCCTCGGGTCGACCCGGTCGGAATTAAATAGCATTATTTTAATAATATAATTGATAAATAATAGATAAAAATTAATAAATAATTCTGGAAAAATCTCAAAAATTCAGAAAAACTTCCCAAGGGCAGAATCATGCATTTCCAGGCCACGGAGCTTTTTGGTGAATTTTTAGGGAGTCCGAAATAAAATTTTTGCTAATTTCCACATTCCATCGGAAATTACAAAAACTCTTTGGCAAAATTCCCTCGGCCCTAAGCTAAGATCCAAACCTTCCTAATTATTTTATCATCCCTCGAGAAGGTCGGAACGCAGCTGTTACAGCTCAGCAAGCTAGATTGACTAAATTGGAAACCACTCGGATTGGCCCGAATTAGCTAGTTAGGTCTGGTTCTTAGAAATGTTGGTATAGTCCCTAATTCCTAAAAGTAGAACCAATGTCTTGGCGATTTATTTCCTAGTTCCTAAGAAAGTCAAACCGATTAAATTTTTTGTAATATTTTTACATTTGATTAAAGATAAAGATACAAAAAGATAAACAACGAACTCAATTTAAATTTTTGAATTCTAATCGAAAAGAAAAAAAACTCAATTTTTTGTTTGAATTTTTCCAATCCCATTAGACCGTCTGAGAACCAACATTGACAGATCCAACCAGTTTGGTTGCCTATTCAAGAGACGGGGGGACTGGTCCCACCAAACCATTTTTTGGTTTCGAGAGAGGGCGAAACTGCTCGGAGAATCGATCGCTCATTCTAAAGAACCTCTTATCGATCTGAAATAGATTCGAAATATATAATTCTTCCATTTTATAGGGAAAAAAGGTTGATTCAAATTTTTTAAAAAAAAATCTTTGAATTGAGATTTATTTTGTCATTTCGCCTTCTTTTAATGTGAACGGCTTCAATAGTAGTTGGAGTACCGACATCACACTCAACTTCTCATCTCTCGGACATTAGGAGTTCGTGATCGCCGTGCTTTTTCTAATGAAGCTCGCCGTCTCGGTTTCGCAGCGACCATTTCGTTGTTTCACAAAAAGAAAGTCGACAGGAGATTGGTATGAGCTGATCGAGAAATCATGATCGACAAAGAGCACGACCAATCACTTCAGAATTGAATTACAATTGCAATTGCTTCAGTGTTTCTGTTTTCCGTGAACTTCACATTGCTAGAGTTGCTGAACTGTGTTCGAGATGTAGTGTGCCAATGTCAATGACTTTTTCTTCAGACAGATATGGACTAATGAACGTCATGTCTGCAACCAAAATTGGTACACCCCCCTTCCTCTCTCCACAGCAACAAATGCAAAAAGAAACTTTTGAAAATCAAGATAAACCAAGTAAAAAGATTGAGCAGAAGGAAGGACTAAGAAATACATATATAGGGAAAGAAATCTTTGGAGTTACAGATGTACAAATGCATTTGATCAGGGCGTGACAGCAATCTCTATCTGGCATCAAGCATTGTGACTGTAACTTGGTTCACAGTGAATGTCTCGTCATGCTTGCTTGATGATGAACTCGTCTCTGCAGCCCTTCCTAAGCAAAAGCCGGGATTTTTAGGATGTGGCATCGTCGGGTTTTCGCTGCTCAGCATCAAGACCACAGACGACATGATCGGCCTGTCCTCCGTGTGCTCTTGGACGCACAGAAGGCCGACCTGAATGCATCTCAGTACTTCATTTATCGAGTACGTATCTCCCACGGCTGAATCCAGCAGCTCCAAGCCCTTCCCTTCTTTCCACAACTTCCATGCCTGCAATTGACAAGACAACGTTCAGTTATATGTGGTTGTGAGGCAAAATGGAGACACTCAACTAGCAACGTCAATCAGATGGCGCATAGAATCCCCGTACTTACATGTCCAAGAAGGTTCAGTTCGTTGTTCGCATAATAGAATCCCCGGTTCTTTTTACCACTTACAATCTCCAAGACCAACACACCGAAGCTGAAGACGTCAGACTTCTCTGAAAATTGTCCGTCCATGGCATATTCCGGGGCCATGTACCCACTGCGGATTTCAAGCAAATTGGAATCAGCACAATGTCAGAGATACGCTCCTGGAATTTGTTAAAACAATGATCCATAATACTTACTACGTGCCAACAACTCTCCTAGTATTTGCATCGACCTGATCTCTGCCAAAAATCCTGGCCATTCCAAAGTCCGAGATTTTGGGGTTCAACTCCCCGTCGAGCAAGATGTTGCTCGCTTTGAGATCCCTATGTATGATTCTGAACCTGGAGTCCTGGTGAAGATAAAGAAGACCTCGAGCAATCCCGCAGATGATGTTAAACCGCTGGTCCCATTTTAACATGGAACTCTTGGTTTTACCTGCAGAGACTTAGCCGGTGATGATCCCGAAACCGAAACTCGAACTTTCGAATCTATTTTAATAATATGAGAGAAAAAGTAATTCCAGGAACTTACTGAATAGAACAGAATCCAGACTCTTATGCTCCATGTACTCGTAAATTAGGATCTTCTCCTCCATCTCAATGCAGCAGCCGATAAGTCGCACAAGATTTCGGTGTTGAAGCCGAGCAATCAACTGAACCTCATTCTTGAATTCCTGTACTCCTTGCCCGGAATTCTTCGAGAGCCTTTTCACCGCCACTACTGGGCCGTCTTCAATCCTACACTGAAGTACAAAGAACAAAATGAAGCTCTCAAGATGCTTCCTCCATTGACATATATCTGGCCACGTTCGTCTTTTCGAAACAGAGCACTCACCTTGTAAACACAGCCAAAACCACCTTGCCCGAGCTTGTTCTCATTGCAGAAGTTCTTGGTTGCTGAAGCAATCGTGTTGAAATCAAACAACGGTAAATCTAGATCCTCCGGCTTGTTTTCCCCCTTATAGTCTCTCTTACTGGAGATGACTACTTCATTTAACAGAAAATCTTGGCTTCTCTCGCGAGCTCCTGGTCACGTGAAGAAGCAGTCATCATATCAAATAGGATTTCCTACTGCGTGCCGATTCATCCAGTATAAGTTACCAGTAAGTAGGACACTACACCTACCTGTTAGTTCGGTGTTTCTTGCGCGGGAAATCACCAAAGTCTTCCTCTTCCACACGAGGAAGGCACTGAGTGCTAATAACAGAACGCCACCAGCAGCAGCAATGCCTACTATTGCTGATGTTCCAAGTCCATTGCTTGACTTTTGAGCAAACAATCCGCCATACATCGCTAATACATCAAAAGAAATTTGGAATATTACGAATCAGACCTTATATTCGATATGGATTAGTATAGAGAGCTCCTTTAGCCTGATAAACTGGAAATCAAATGCGTATTCTCATTAACAGATATGGTAAAATTTGCTCCTTTTCTCGTTGATTAGCAAAAGCTTGCAGATTCATGACAGTACCTAATAGACAAGTAATACTCAGTCGAAAATTAGCCATACAACTTATAGGAATTCAATGTCCAATTAATTATAGCCGACTTTCGAAAAGGGGGTACTGTAATTTTCTCGATATTACTTCGTTCACAAGTGAATTCCCGGTGACCCGCCGTCTGTTCTATCCTTGCGCAGCCTGACCTAATTTACATTGGCAAATGAGAACTAGGAAACTCCTCGAGTCATAGCAGGAAATATGCAGCCGACTTCGTTGTTCTACATCTCACGTCTGTGACGAAATGAACTTGACCGGCACACCCCAAGCCACACCCTTAAAAGCAACCAAATTTGGTCCTGCTCTAATCATGAACAAGATGACCCGGCACGATCAACGGGGATCTGATTCAACGTAGAGCTACCCACCTAGAACCAAAAAGCAGATGAATCGACATCCAAAAGCAAAACCCTTTCCCGAGCACTTTCATCTTATCACTTCCAAGATCTAGGCCCTTCTCAAGGCACCAAAATTTGACTTGGGCTCTTGGAGAAGCGCCAAAACCAACACGCCTCTTGACAAGCGATCTCCCGCCTGAGCAATTCAACTCAGAAACCTCCATCATCGACAGGTCCATTACTCTGCCTGGAAGGAAGCAGAGGAGTGAAAACGACAGGCCCCGGAAGAAAGAAGGAATGGTGGAGCCCCGGAAGTCAACACTGTCGGCTCAAGGCGTTAAGGATGAGATGGAGGGCATCTACCAGTAGGGCCCGCGACGTCCGGCCACCCTCTTTCTATCAACTCTACTAATCACGCCATTTGCAATCACGCAACCATTCATGGACCTAAGCTACGGCGACGGAGGACCGACAGAATTTAACCATCACAAGACGTCGCGCCTCCGTCAGCTCGTGGTACACGCGTCGGCCTGCTGGCCGGCCGCCCGGCCCCACTAGTTCCGACAGAATTCAAATTCGCATCCTGTCGAACGCCTAAGTGCAAAGGATGAGCTGTGGCCAGATTTGATCAACAGGGTCGCTCGTGAATTACGTAGAATCCGTGCAAGGGGACGGTAGAAAACCTAGAGTCAATTGGGCGGCTTACTAACCTAAGGGGATAATAACACTGATTATTCTTGAAGTTTGATTACATCTATAATGTAGTAAGTAAAATTTAAATTTATTTAATGCAGTCTTTGAAATTTAGTCTGGCGTATAATACGGTTCATGAACTTTTAATTTGTTCGATATAGTTTCTAAATTTTTTATACCTATTCAATTCAGTCCATAAATTGTGTGGAAATTTTAATTTTATACTTTCACTAATTCAAGTTTATGGGTAATATTTAATAAATTGAACATGCAACATATGTTCAAGGAAATTCGAGGACGATATTGGACATTGAGCTGAAATTTAAGGAATGCATCGAGCCAATTTAAAATTTCAAGGATCACACGCACACGACACCGAGTCAAAATTTAAAAGATAATTAGTGCCATCTACCCCAAGCTATGAATAAATAAATTAAGTTTCGTAATTTAAAAGCCAGATATTTACTGAGTTTAGATGGTGGTTTGTCGTTTTCCTAGCAAAGCGTGGGCCCACCGTGGGCCCCGCATTTGGCGTGTCAGCACGTGCACCGCGGTAAGATCTCTCTCCCGTGTGAAAAATGCTCGCGCCTACCATTTCGGCGTGGGGCCCACGTCGAACGAAGCCCCAACCCCCCCCCCCCCCCCCCCTCCCTGGTTATGTTCTGTCTAATTAATGTTCCGCACCGACTGGTCGCTACACACGATAATAAAAGAGCGCGTTCACATTTTCCACAAGACGTGGAACATTTTTGCATCAATTAGAGAACTGTGAAGATAATTAAGCACTTTTTGCATTAATTAGAGAGCAGGAAATTGGTTTGAAGCACCGATCATGTAACCCAATTTCGAATCGTTAGTTAGTTTCGTGCATTTCGTATTAGGCATGTTTTCCATGAGCTTTTCGAGTTTGATTCCCTACGCAAGCATTGCACCCTAGGCAACTATTGCTACATCTACAAATTCACAGTTCATGCAGAATGATCGAACAATCAAGATAATTCAATGAGAAAATATGTGAGAGAGAGAGAGAGAGAGAGAGATTGAAGGAACGCAAGGGGCTTACCGATGTCAGAAGAAGACACCTTGACGTAGAAATCCTGCCCGCCATCTACATAATGCCTCATGTCCAGAAGATCCCCAAACCACATCACGCAGCCTGCGTCGCCATTGCTGATGTTTGCAGGCGAATATCCAGTGCACGAGCAATTCTGGGCGCAACCCTTTTGACAATCCTCGAGGCTCATCTCCATGTCCACAAAAGCGTCGCTGCTCTCGGGCAGCTTCATCCCCTTCAATGGCAAGAACCCATCACTCGAGCAGTCCAATTTGTGGTCCCTCAAGCACCCGTCCGACCCATCTCTAAATGACCATGCCTGTGGGTTCTTGGGACTGAACCCCAATGTGCAGTTGCAGACGGGCGAGGCGTTCGCGTCGCAGATCCCATAAGGGCCGCACTCGCGGAAATTGTCGCACTGGTCTTTCAGGGCATACCAGAACAGGCTCCAGGACTTGCTGGCGTCGACCCAAGTGAACCTCTGAAGAGTCCCTGTCGAGTTCACGGTCAGTCTAGAGATGATGGTCGGGCTGTTCACCTCGGAGTAGTAAACCTCTTGTGGATTGGAGACGAAAGTGAAATTCATCTTGTCTGTGGACACCATCTCCGGGACGCCGCTGAACCGAATCCCATTCCACGGGCCGCTCCGGTACAGCTTCGTGTCTTTGCCCCAAAGAAAAACTTCCGGGTATCCATGGAAATCGAGCTTGAAAGAGAAATCCCCCGAGGACGGATCTTGTGGGCTCTTCCAAGAATTCAAGAACCTGTCATGGCCCTGACTCAAGTCCCACCCTAGCTTCATGTCAGGCAAGAGGGTGTCTGTAGGAAAATCGAAGCTCTGCCACAGGTAGTTGTTGCCGCTCTCGTCGTCCTCTTCTCTGACGACAAGATTGCCATTGTCCAGGAGCTGAGCGACCGGGTTCACTGGGCTTGAATTGGCCCTGGTTTGATTCGATGACCAGAGGACCGCCTTGCTTGCCTGATCAAGAATGACCACGTTGTTGCCCTCGTTCCCAATCTTGAACACGGATGAGGACGAGTTCGTCAGGGGGGTGTCCCTGTTGGCCACCCAGACGTACGTCCTGACTGGTATGTTCTTGTACCATAAGCCCACGTAGTAGTTGGTGTTGTCTGGCGTGAAGAAGCCAAGCTCGAAGGCTTCATTTGCAGAGACAAGGGTCTGGTCGCCGGTGATCGATTCGTTTGCAGAGATGGTGTCCAAGGAGGTGGTGCTAGCGGTGAAGAAACTGATGATTGCGAGTAAAGTGAAGCAGGAATGGAGAGCTGCGACTCCACTCATTCTCCACGAGCGCGGCCTCGCTGATTTTGAGGATCTATCTCTCTCCGTGAGGCATCTGCCGTCCTCTGCTTTGGCTCCATGTTTTAAGACATTTGGTGTGGTTTGATCGGGAGAGAAGGGAAATGACAGATGGTTTGACCCGAAATTCCCCTTTTTGTCTGATCTCGTCTGATTCTTGCATTTAATAGAAGCCAAAGCCCTCAAAAAACAACACAATGTCCACAATTTTTTTTAAAAAAATGGGTTTAAAGGTTTGAATCATATAAAACCTTGGGCCTTAGTTGGGCTTTTCCATGGTGTTTTCAACAGGTCAAATTTGGGAGGTCACCTACCTACTCCCCCTGTCACAAATATTTTCAGCACCCTCTTTTTCTTCGTCTTCTAAAATTATGAAAATATTCAAATTAGAAGACTACTCTCAAGGAAAAAGAAAAGAAATGGAACAACGTAGCCTTTTCTTCTATTCATTCTATCACGAGCTTCTGTGAACTATTTAAAACTTGAATTGGTACACTCCCATAAGAAAAACTTGCCCTGTCATTTTATGCAAGCAAGTAATGGGCCGATTCAAAGTCATCCCACGCCGAGCGGACCCAGACAGTGATACGAGAGCACATAAAGACATAGAAATATAGCCGATGGCGCTCTCGTGTTCGGTCTCCCAATTTGCCTCCCTATGAAGAAGTTTCAACTTTCGTCGAGTATACAGCGAGAGATATCACATGTGTTCCGAGCGTGACATCTTTGTATGCTTCTAAATCGTTGGAGCTTTCTTACTTAGAATGACGGTCTCACCCGACATGAAAAAGATTCCTCTGCCGCACATTTCTCCCGTGATTCTTGCTCATACAATCGGAAAATGGCGACATGGTCAAAGTAGGTTGCTGACTGCATAACAAGGACCGCATCTGTAGGAGGCCGATCTGATAAGGACTGTAATTACGTAAACCATCGCTCTGCATGTGACTTTCATAAGAACTGGGTCTTCGAACAACAACATCAGCGGGAACCGTCGGAGACTGGCAGGAGTTTCTCTAGCTTTAGATGCTGACAACATCAATGTGTATGGCTCCTGGGTCGTTGTGTGCAGACGGAGTCAAATGGGAATAAGCAAACCGCCTGGGCCAGACTTCGTCTTCGTGACTCGCGAGTCATTGTTCTTCAGTTGAAAAGAACCGCCGCGACCCGATCACAAGAACGAATTGCAAGCGCCAGCTCTTTTTAATTATTCTTTCTCTTCTGATTATAGGAGAACGTTGAACGAAAAAGTCATGGATGGACGCCACCAGCAGAATCATCAGGAATCAAAAACTGCCCCCTGTTTTAGACAAAACTTACGTCAAGTCATTCAAACAATGTTGTTCACTGTAGTATTCCTAGTTCCGCATCAGATAGGAAAGGTCCTGTTGGTGATATATATGCTGAGATCGCCATCTTATGTGGTTGGTCAGATCACTCTTTTTGGGGGCCCTTGATCCATATAAACAAGGGGAGATTTACAATCATGTTACCCTGTCGTGATTTTTTTTATCATATTATAAACGAATAACCATCGCATTTAAAGTTGGCGTAGCAAGAAGAAAGCCAATCGATTCGAAATTAGGCCATGCTATTGTTTAATTTTTATGTGCCCCATCGGCTTGTTTCTTTTATTGTGTTGCCTTCCATGTGGTTTCTCTAATCCCCATTTTAAATAATCTGCCTTCTTAGTAGTTGATCGACTGATCCCATGATGCCCTTAATTTAATATGTAGATAAGTCATAAGCAATCATCCGTCTGGGTTGAATTCTTAGTTTATGTGCCAAGCCTTGGTGATATCATTCCAACCATGAACCGACAACCCTTTCTGGAAGTTGCTGAGAATTTCCTGCTCCTTTATCTTTATCTGCCGGAGCACATTGACGGCAATTCCATGTGGAGAGCTATCAAGAGAGGGGGAGTGGAAAAGGAAAATGAAAATGAAAGATGAGTTGTCCCTCTTGACATCTTCAAACTAGAAGCCTTAAAGGCCAGAGATGCTCCTAACTTTGCTTTCACATTCTTAGGGACCAACATTCCCCTTTTATTTTTTTTCTTTGCATGCGTTATGGAGAGTTGCAATTCTTGGTATTAGGCAAATATGACATGGCGTAGCAACAAAATCTGTGGGATTAGGATTCTTTAAATTTAGTGAGCTAGTATGGTTATGAAACTTGATGTGGTTGGAATAGTTTGACAGGTCTACAAGTGAAAAATTAAGTGTCTAGATTCACGCGGATCACTTAAATATTCACATTCGGTCAAATTATGAACTATCAGAAGTGGCCATTGCAACTAGACCTAGGAAGTCGATAGTCAGTAGCTTAAGATGGATGATCTTAAATATCATCTCGCAATCACTCACCCCAATCATGTGATATATATAAGTGAGAGTGAGAGAGAGAGAGAGGAATGGCCAATCTCGCCCTTCTATCATTGGCGAGAGCTAAGGACCTTAGCTAGATATTCAATGGAGGGCAGGATCCTCGGTGGTAGGAGGAACGACGAAGATCATCTCTCTCCATCTCCCGCTCCATCTTCCGTACTTCTTCTTCTTCTTCTGTTTCCTGGATTTTCGTTTTATCTTATTGATGCGGCACACCTCGTCAAGTTCCGTCGACAATTCTGTAGACATCAGCTATGTCACTTTAGCAAAACTGACGGCAATTGACAAAAAAAGACGCAATCGCACAAGTTAGATACGTAGAGAATTCGATTATAGAACGAAGAAAGTTTTTCTGAGTCGGTTAAGTAATTTAATGAAGTCATGGGTTCACCATATGAAAGTTGTCCTTGTACTAGTGTCCCAATTCAAAATTGATCACCGCACTTTATCACGTGACAGATTTGATCTCCAACTCAATATCTGATCACGACCTCAATAGAAATTGTTTATGTCAGTCCAAATGTCGGGCGGATGGTTTGATCTCCAACGTCCTGTTAATACTCATACGCTGTTTCTGGGGACTTTTCAACGGTTGCGCGCGGTTTTTAGTGGTTAGTTGTGTTGACGATGAGATGTGTAATGTGGAAAATCTCCTAATCTGGACCCTCTATCTGCTTTAGTTCAAAAGCCTGCAGTGAGACATTAGAGCGGAAGCATATCTTTTCATGCTTAATAGTCTGTCAAGAATCAACCAGCCACTTCATACCCATTTGCCCATTGAACCTTCCTGGCTTCTAGAACCATGAAAGGCTCAAGTTTAGGTATCATAGTGCTAATAAATTGTACCGTAGATCGAATCAGGAATATCACAAAAAAAAAAAAAGACAGACTCAAGAAATTTTCTAAGTTCACCTCAGAATAATGTTACGTTCTGCACAGAAGGTTTTACTATAATTTTGCAGCCGCATAACTAATATCTCATACAAGTATAATGTATAACACTTATAAATGGGCCTAAATCCTAAATTCATCCTAACTCCTTTAATTTATATAACAAACGGACCAACTTAAACATAAGTTTAAAGCCGATATTGTTAGGGAGGCGCTACTCTCGAGCCCCCACTCACTTAGTGGTAAGCGGGGCAATCATCCACATATCATTCTATGTGTAAGGTTTACAAGTCATTGGTTTATATTTTGATTTTCCTAAACTCATGTGGACGTGTCCGGTATGAGAAATAAGGGTTTTCGAAATATTCATCAACTCCAACAAGAGCAAGATATGTAGTAATCATCACGTAATTGGTAGTGCGTAGCAGCACTCGCATCTTCTGCCTTCAATAGCGGTAAGCCTGACATTGTTGGTACGAAACAAAGCGTCCATGAGATTAGTCATCATCTCTTAAAGAAAACGAAGTGCAGATTGTTAGTTACCAAAAAAAAAACGAAGTGCAGATTGTTTAAGATGTTGGTCGGGTCCGATCAAGGTGAAGATAATGAAGATGTTGTTGGAGGATGAAGATACTGAAGATGTTTGCGATGAAGTTCCCATGGACACACGAGATTTGATGGGTCGATGCACCGGTTGACAAAGAACATATTATGCCTTATGCAATCATATATGAGAATAGATGTTTTTGGGTTACAAATCAAATTTCACATCGTGTTTGAGTTTTGCTATCACGCTTTTAGGCTTCCTCTTTTTATGCTCTTTTTATGTTATTACCGTACACTGGCCCAAAAGCACCCTGTCCAAGCGTGTCTGAAGTTGCTTGTTGCTAGGGCCGTTTCTTCATATTTTTGCAGAGCACTAGCTCCTGGAAATTGACTTTTTTTTCTCAAGTTCTCTCCTAGCATGTTTTTACAGCACTAACCACTAAGGTTTTTCTCCATAAATGGACGCATTTCGTTGCTTATCCTTGCTGCTGATTCAAAAGTGAGCAACCTTGTCCTTGCAAAAGCTTCAATTGACCTTCATAGCAAGATTATTCTATGATTCCGCCAAATTAACTTCGTTTTCAGCTTACTACAAAGGGTGATTCTCTGGACAAATACCGAGTATCTAATCAGCTAATCCTCCAAAACAATTTTTAAAATACTTTTGATTTTCTGTGGGAACTTACTTTGATTGGCGTTGATACAATACCAACGACAATACCAACGCCAACAGATATTCTCGTGAAACCGCTTTCCAAAGTGAGTTGAAGTAAGCAGTTTCTTCATTGTCTTAAGAACCGAAAATGACAAATTTCATATTGCCTGATGCTTTTAGTTACTAATGCGATCTGAGAAAATTGAAAATATGGGAAAAAAAGAAAGAAGAAGAGGGTAGTTCAACATGAACACATGTACAAACATGGAAGAAAATTTTTCTCCAGAGTTCTTGATTCGTACCATTTGATTGACATAACCTTGGGCTTACTTTTAAGTTGCTTATGATTATGCCTCTGGTTTCAGTTCCACTCCTTGCACTTGTACTTCAGACTCATGCTATGAATCTGGATACAGTTCCGGATTGTGTTGGACTAAAACCAAGCTTGTGTTTCATTGTTGGCTCTAATTAGCTGATCAGTCAACAAGTACTTTATAAACATGATTACCCGAATATAGGAATAACCATTTTCCTCCAATGTGAAGTAAGAGCATTACCAATACAGATTGCCAAAGTAAATTGTCCCCCAACTTCGTAATGACACAAACAAGCAAGGCCTAGTTACCACCCAACATACAGTAATATCGCTATTTCTAACGTTTATGTTCATACATTTTCAAGCAAGGTAGAATTTGATGAAGGGAAATTAAAAGAAAGCAAAATAAAGACTGCTTTAAAAACAGTAAATGTATATAGGATCATGCTAGCACTAATAATTCACTCGATGTCCACCGCACGAGCGGGCTATAGTTTGCATCTCTGAGCTGAACTTTTGAATATGTTGGTTTGAGCATGCTCATTTTATCTGCCTTCAAGAGCGGTAATAGTGACATTGTTGGCAGAATACCTCTTCTGGTTTTGTATGGACGAACCTGTGTCGGTGGTTACTTGCCTCTCGGTGAATGCAGGTTTATTTGGAGTAGGGAGACCAACAATTTCATTGTTAATCATTGAAATGACAGTTGAAATACTGGGCCTATCTTTTGCAAGTTCTTGTGTACAAAGCAGCCCCACGATTATGCACCTTATGATCTCAACCTCAAAGCATCCAACAGACATTTTAGGGTCCACTAGTGCTATTACATTGTCTTCCTCCCAATATTTCCATGCCTGCCAAGAAACAGAATTCAAGTCCAATTAGTTTTGGAATGTGAGTTGATGGAAATAGGGTGATCTCTCTGTTGGTAACAGCTTACCAAGCCTAACAGGCTCAAGGATTGATCTTCCTCATTGAAGCTAGTGTTTTGTCTTCCGCTTACGATCTCCAGCAATAATACTCCAAAGCTAAAGACATCTGACTTTTCTGAAAACCGCCCTTCCATGGCATATTCTGGAGCCATGTAACCACTGCCATCCATGAAACACTTTCATATTCCTTAGGATGGGAGGAAAGATAAAATCAGAACGAGACTCATAATATATAAGAGGCACTTACTAGGTTCCCACAACTCTTAGTGTATCTGCTTGATCTTCTTTTACCCCAAATATCCTAGCCGTTCCAAAGTCCGAGATTTTTGGATTGAGCTCTTCATCCAACAGGATATTACTTGTCTTAAGATCTCTATGAATTATGCGCAGTCTGGAGTCACGGTGAAGGTACAGAAGGCCTCGACAAATTCCATCAATAATGTTGAACCGTCTCCTCCAATCCAGTTGCTCTCGTTTGAGCGGATCTGAAATAGACAACAGAAGTGAAATTCAAAACGTAACGTGTTAGTTTTGTGACTGGGGAAGGGTGAAATACACAGAAAGAGCTTCATATTACACCAAAAATGTGAAGTATGTGCAATAGGTACAGGAAAATGCTGTTTAAACAGCTAAAATTAAAAAGTAGACTTCCCTAAAAACTGGTACTCAATGATAGACTAAGGGGATGTTGCAAGAAAAGGAATATTACCAAAAAGAAATGCATCTAGACCCTTGTTTGGCATGAACTCATAGATTAATAGTTTCTCATCTTGTTCGGCACAGCATCCAAGGAGTCGAACCAGATTTCGGTGTTGGACCTTAGAAATTACGACCATTTCATTCATAAATTCCTGCAAACCTTGTCCTGAGGCCCTTGATAATCTTTTCACTGCTATTTCTTTTCCATTTAGCAATCGCCCCTGCACAGAAGGGCTTAAATGAGCTGCTGAAATTGTAAGAAGAAAAAGAAGAAAAAACGGAGTTGCTGTCCTCTACACAGTATTACCCTATATACTGCCCCAAAACCACCCTCTCCGAGCTTGTTGGCATCACTAAAGTTGCTTGTTGCTGCGGCCAGCTCTTCCAATTTATAAAGCACAAGTTCCTGGAGATTAACTTGGCTCAAGCTCTCTCCAAGCATGTTCTCACTAGGAACCTCTGAAAACTGTCCTCTGTCTTTGCCTCCTTGTTTTTTTGACTTCTTCCAGGCAAAGAAAGTGCCAATACTGAAAATAACTGTTGCCACGGCAACTGCAGTTGCTATAATTGCTCTCAGATCTCTTTTTCCTCCTGCAGATCAGAATATGGACATACAATGCTGTCTGAGATTGAAGCAGATATTAGAAAAAAAGTAATGTTTAGCTACCTTTCATAGACTACAACTACAGCTGGCATATCACAGATTGAAATTCCCTATCTATCTAGCAGTAAGTTGCATTACCAGATTGATCAGAACTTACCGAGTTCTGCACGGGCCAGTCGAACATAAAGAGTTGTTCCTCCATAGGAAAACTTCCGTACATCAATTAGGTCTTCCCCCCAATACATGCAACCAAGGCCTGCGTCATAAGCATATGCTGCACATGAACAATTACTGAGGCACTGCTCTCGGCACTTGTCTTCCAGAGGAGAGGACCAGATTGCATAATTTGGCACTTTCACATTCTCAAGCTTTACAAATCCATCCATTTTTCCTGCATTAGTACTATCATTTTTTGCCCTGTTGCATTGCAGCGATGACCTCCGGATGCATCCACTGGACCAATTTCCCATGCTCCATTCTTCAACATTTTTAGGCTGAAAGCCTGTCAAGCAGCTGCAAATTGGTGATTTCATGTCATTGCAGAATCCAAACGGCCCGCACTTGCCATAAACATTACAAGCAGACTCCCGGGTTGACCAATCAATTCGCCAATGCTTATATTTCTCATCCCAGAAGGGCTGCAACAACTCTCCATTTGACTTTACAAAAAAGTACGACAAGTAAGACACCTCCGCAAAATTGTAAGTCAGATAGACAGTTCCTTCTCTATCATCCACTAAACTAAATCCATCAAGATAGACTGATTCCATCTGGGGTACTCCAATGAAAACCTTACCATTCCAAGGACCACTTCGCCAATACAGAGTAGTGCCATTCCAAAGGAAGACTTCTGGAATATTCAGGGGTTCAAGGCTAATTGAGAAACTTCCAATCGATGGATCAGAAGGGCTTTTCCAAGATGTGAGTATCTGCTTCTCATTTGTTCTCACATTAGTGCTGAGCTTCATTTTCGCCATAAGTGTATCAGACATCTGCTGAAAGCTTTCCCATACCATCTCTGTATCATTTGCGCTCCTTAGTAAGATAAGATTTCCAGTGTCTAATAATTGGGCTTTTGCATTAGCTCCAGAGGTGGAAACGTTTGATGACCAAAGTACATCCTTCTTTCCATTCGTTATCACAAGATTACCATCACTGGATATGGTCACGACACCAGAAGAATCTAAAACAGGCTTATCCCTATTCGCAACCCAAAAGACGTTATATGCAGGAATTTTGTTATGCCAAATTCCGACATACCGATTGGTAGAACCATTGGGGCTAAAGAATCCCAGTCTATAGAGACCTCCACTTGATATGATACTTCCAGGGTCTTGGATGTACTCAGAAGTTGTGATGACATCTCCTCCAATGCAAAATTTTACAACATAACAAGATAACATATAGAGAGAGAATATTCTTACTTTCCTTAGGAGTATCATGACGACTTGAATCCTTGTTCTCAGCAAGAACTGATTTTACTAGCTTTAGAAGATAGAAGACACCAACTGAAGTTTAGGACAGAAGGTGGAAATCACGATTATAGAGAGAGAACCCTTTGGTTGAAGATAAAGGTGGATTTCCACTGCAAAAGACAGGTTGAGCATCTTCATGAAGAAATTTATATTGCTCTTACGGGAAGATTTTCCTCGTGCCTTATTGCTATACATGTTCAACAAGTGGCTTTAACTCGCCTTTCAAAAGTCTTCCACTTCGTGGTCTTTACTCTTGAGTCACGGGTTGGAAGTGGCATGTGCAATCAGACCACTTGCCTGTTTGGCTCTTGTCGACATTGTCACTTTTCCTCATAGCAAGATTCTTGAAGTGTCGCTACACCTTGACTTATGAGTCAAGAATATGCACCTAGCGTGCCAACATACCATTAACCAAGTGCTTGAGTTTCTACGCTAGGACTTTTGTCCCATTGACAACGGCTACTGTAGAAAAAGCATTTGACGCTTGGAGGATTACCAGTCAGAGAGGGCATGCCGTGGAAAATTTAGATTGCAGTCTTCTTCGGAGTTGTGGCCCCAATTGCTCTCCTTGAATAGCCACTTTCTTTGTAAACTCATGAACATTACCACACACTTAATTTCCAGTTGCTTACAGCTTGTTATACTGATTGAAATTGTTCAATCAATTGACAAGGACTGCAGTGTTGAGTAAAATCAACCGTATCTTTCTCACCAACTGGATAAATGAAATTTTATGAGGTCGCAATGTCATTGAATTTATCATGTGAGTTGAACATTAGTGAACGCTTGAGGCTATTGAAATTCAAGGATATTTCAACGGTTGCTAAGAGTGGATTCTAATTTGTAACAATAGAAACATCAAGGGGTAGTATGGACATCTAAAGGGGAGGCTAATTGCAATTCACCCCACAGTATTCACAATTTGTACAGAATTTTTTCTAAACCACTGCCTCCTAAGATGAGAAGTAAAAGCATTATTCCCAACATAAGTACCAAATATTTGAAACCAACTTTTTATGACACAGAAATGTGCAATAAAGAACTGTAATGTGGAAAAAATAGTTCATGTTTTGCGTTTCTATACATTTCCAGCAAGATTGCGTAAAAATACAACTAGTCGAACTCAGAACAGTAAGAACAGAACATGTGAGAATCGTGCTACCAGATCATGTCATCTGCCTTGTATATCGGTAAGAGTAACATCGTTGGCAGAACATGTCTTATGGCTTTGTCCAGAGGAATCTGTGTCTTGGGTTATTTTCCTCATGGTGAACGCAGGTTGCTTTGGACGAGGAAGGTCCACAATTTCACTGTTGATCATTGAAATAACAGTTGATATGGAAGGCCTATCTTTTGCCCTTTCTTGCGTACAAAGAAGCCCCACATTTATGCACCTTAGAAGCTCAGCCTCAAAGTGTGTAACAGGTACGTTTGGGTCCACTAATGCTATAACATTGTCTTCATTCCATAACTTCCATGCCTGCAAATTAATCAACGCAATGCACTATTGGAGTTCCAGTTTCTGAGAATAGAGGGCAGTTCCAACTCCTATAATAATGACCGCTTACCAGTCCTACAAGGCTCAAGCATTGATCTTCCTCACGAAAACTAGTGTTCTGTCTTCCACTTATGATCTCCAGCAATAATATGCCGAAGCTGAAGACATCTGATTTTTCTGAAAACCGCCCTTCCATTGCATATTCAGGAGCCATGTAACCACTGCATTCCATCAAACAGGTTCAGATTCCATATTCTGAGTAGAGAGAAAAAAACCACTGTGAACATCAGTATTAAAGATGTACTAACTAGGTTCCCACAATTCTTCGTGTATTAGCTTGATTTTCGTTCACCCCAAATATCCGAGCCATTCCAAAGTCCGAAATTTTTGGATTGAGCTCTTCATCCAGCAGGATATTGCTTGCCTTCAAATCTCTATGAATAATCCTTAGTCTAGAGTCCCTATGAAGATAAAGTAGACCTCGACAGATTCCATCAACTATGTTGAACCGTGTTCTCCAATCCAAATATACTCTTTTAAGTGGATCTGAATTGACATAGAAGTTCAATGCAAGAAATTCATTTTTGCAACTGGAAAATCAGTGAAATGCACAGAATTTCAAAGCCAAACGGAACACTTATGTCATCTGCAGCAAGAACAGTCTAATCCTGTTCAAATGGCTAACCATACAAATGAGGCTTTTTAGATATATGGTATAAATGACAATTTGAGGCAATATTAAAAAATCGAAATATTACCAAAAAGGAATGTGTCCAGACTCTTGTTTGGCATGAATTCATAGACTAACATTTTCTCATCTCCCTCAACACAGCATCCAATAAGTCTAACAAGATTTCGATGTTGGACCTTACAAATGACCACCATTTCATTCATAAATTCCTGCCGCCCTTGTCCTGAGGCTCTCGATAGCCTCTTGACTGCTATTTCCTGCCCGTTTGGTAGTCTCCCCTGTACACAGGGTTTAAAATGAGATACTAAAATAACACGCATACACACCCCTACATTTATAATACTGAACTATACATGGATACTTATACCTTATATACTGGCCCAAAACCACCTCGTCCAAGCTTGTTGGCCTCACCAAAGTTTCCTGTTACTGCAGCCAATTCCTCAAATTTATATTTTACAAACTCCTGGAGTTCTACTCTGCTCAGGTTCTCTCCAAGTATTTCTTCATTAGGACCTACTGAAGGGGCTTCTCCACTGAACAAATGTTTTTCCTTGCTCTCCTTTTCTGCTGATCCAGGAAGCAAAATTTGTTATTCAATCCATGTGAACTCAGAAATTATTGGGAATTCCAAGATTCAACAGCTGCATTACACATTACCTCGCTTTTTTGCCTTCCTCCTGGCAAACCATATTGAGATGATGACAATGAGTGTTCCTATGATGACTGTAGCTGCTATGATTTCTCTCAGATGTCTCCTTTTATCTGGAGATTAGAACGGAGACATAAACTGATGCCTCAGACTATGTTGATGCTGCTAGTAAGCAACAATTAAACAAATCATTTTCGAACACTTCTTTTATAGCTAATAATAACATTTGGTCATAGTCAAGAAGATATACAAAATTTGTTCCTTTATCCGGGCTTCCGATTAGACCCTGCTCAAGCCTATATTTGAGCGTGCATGTGTGTGCGCATGTTGGTTTGTTAATGAAAACCGCTGAATCTTGAAGAATGAGTTGAGCCGAGTGTATTGATCCATCTAAACATGAGCTGCACTACCTAGTTGATAAGAACCATCATCTAAGAGTAAAGTTAATTTACCAAGTTCTGAGTGGGCCACCCGAACGTAAAGAGTTGTTCCTCCAACGGAGAACTTCTGTAGGTCAATTAGGTCTCCTCTCCAGTGCATGCAGCCGACACCAGGGTCATATGCATATGCTACACACGAACAATTGATTGAACAATTTCCTGGGCAACTATCCTCGAGCGTAGAAAAGAAAATTCCAGAATTTGGCACTTTCATCATTTCCAGCTTTAAAAATCCATCCTTTTTGCTGGCTGTAGTGCTACCATTTGTAGATTCATTGCACTGCAACAATGACTTCCGAATGCATCCACCGGACCAATTTCCTTTGCTCCACTCCACGAAGTTTTTAGGCTCAAAGCCTTTCAAGCAGCTACAAATTGGTGATTTTTTGGCATTGCAGATTCCAAACGGTCCACACTGGCCATAGACATCACAATCACTCACCCGAGATGACCAAACAATCCCCCAGGAACTGCTGTTCTGATCCAAATATGGTTGCACCAGATCCCCATTTGATTTCAATAACAAGTAGGACAAGTAAGACGCCTCTGCAAAACTGTAAGTCAGGTAGATTGTTCCTTCATGATCGTCCACCAGGTTAAACCCATTAATGTAGACTGATTGCATCTCAGGTACTCCAATAAATATACTACCATTCCATGGACCACTCCGCCAATACAGAGAACTGCCATTCCAAATGAAAAGTTCAGGAATGTTTTGTGGATCGAGCGTCGCTAAGAAGCTTCCAGTTGATGGATCAGAAGGGCTTTTCCAAGATGTCAGTGCCTTCTTCTCATTTGTTCCTGAGTTAGTGCTAAGCTTCATTTTCGCTAAGAATGAATCGGTCATGTGCTGGAAACTTTCCCAGAGAGTCTCTGCATCCTTTGCACTAGAGTTAGAGCTCGTTTTGAGCAAGACAAGATTCCCAGAATCTGACAACTGAGCTTTTGCATCGATTACAGAGTTGGTAACATTTGATGACCAAACTAATTCCCTCTTTCCATTCATGACCACAAGATTACCATCATCGGATATCGTCACAACACCAGAAGAGTCTATAATCGGATTCTCCCTGTTCACTACCCACAGAACGTTGTACGTAGGAACATTATTGTACCAAATCCCCACATAGCGATTTGCAGAACCATTAGGGCTAAAGAATCCCATTCTGTAGAGACCTCCACTTGACGTTATACTTCCAGGGTCTTGGATATACTCAGTTGCTGTGATGACGTCTCCTCCAATGCAAAATCTTACAACACAATGAGACATTTGAAAGAGAAACAACAATCTTGCTTTTCCCAGAAATATCATAATGACAACTTGAATCTTTCCTCCTCCACAACCTATTACGCGGGACGCTGCTGCAGCGCTAGTGGCTTTGGAAGAGAAAGTACCAAGGACACCACGAGCCGCAAGTGAATTTGAGGACAGAATATGAAAATCGGGATTCTGCAGAGGAAGGCCTAGTGGTTGAAGGTGATGGCCGCTTCCCACTACAAGATTTACCCTCGTGGCCTGATCATCATTTGCATAGTCCCTGCATAAAGGACCTGAGGAGCTCCATAAAGAATGCGATATTGAAGAATCTGATTTTCCTAGCTAAGGGCCCCACAGCTTTTTGCAGAGTGCAAGATTATGGTCTCGACTGTTCAGCATGGGCGTTGCCCATTGGATCTCCATCATCTTCACTAGAACCACATGTTCTTCATATCAACAATCTTCTTGTTCCTTGGTCATGAGAAGCCTAGGATATGTTCAGTCTGACATACATTTTCTGCTTAGCTTCTTCAATTTCATTTGAAGTATGGAGCATCTCGAATTTCATATAGTATGTGAATATCACTTCAACTCAAATAAAATCATATGCTTTTGCACAAACTATGAAGAAAAAAAGAACAATTCATGAAAGAAAGAGTTATTTCCAATAAACATTCTCTATCAATTTGTGAACCGGTAGAATTGGCCCCTTAAGAATTCACCCTCGACTCTTTTTGAGTCTTTTTAGAAATTGAATGCGCTGCATCACAATTTAGTGCATTAGGACCTCGAGCGATCAGATTTGATACTTCGTATCACTGCTAACATCCTTCCATCACTCGTCGGTAATATTTCTGAAACTATGTCATAAATTGATTATTTCTACTGCGCATGATTAATTGATGTTGACGTTGGAAAGGCAAAAGAAATCACTTTTTGCCATCTGATGGCTGAACTGCATTATAGCCCGAATTACTCTTTCTTCTTCAAGAACCACGAAGATCATCTTAACTTCCCCCTGGAACGGCAAATACGGAAACCGTACTCGACTTTGAGTCACGAAAGTAAATCCCACGCCAACTTCCAGCCATCACCGCACCTTTCAAGCCACGCAGGAGAGGAGGAGGCGGAAGAGGACCACGATCGACCGGACGTCACATCTTCTTCGGCGACTCGTTATGGCCGGTGGGTTGGGTGTGATGGGACTGAGCGACGAAGACTGAGTGGTGGGTCAAGCCGTCTCCACTGAGGTCACGTCACCACAGTCCTCTCCACATTTACACGCAGGAGGCGGCGACAGAGGGGGCGGCGGTGGAGGAACGGAGGACTCGTTGGGTGGGGGCCCTGCCTTTCGGACGCTTTCCGAATCGAATCATCACTGCCCTTTCGGCACACTAGAAAGAGCGACGATGAGCGAACCAAGTGGTGCAATGGGTTACGCCCGGCGTCAACGCACGGTTCTGGGTCTGGCCGATTCACTCGACGGGGCCAACACGGATTTGCCGACTATTGATAAGCAATTCGATTCTCTTTCATCATTCGAAATGCTCATTCGAGTTAGGAGTGAGCATGCGGAACTGCTCGCCCGGAAACCGTACCGATCGGTTCCGGGTGATTCTAAAGGCGGACGGTCCGGTTCCCGGTTTCGGGGGTGGAACCACCCGCCCAGAACCGGACCGGTACTATTCACTAAGAAAATATAATTTATTTTTGTTCCCTTGCGCTCTCTCTCGGTCTCTCACTCTCTCTCGGACTCTCATACTCATAGTCACGGAGTCACAACAGTCGCATAGCCACAGAACACGCTTACTTCACTTCACTCTCAATCTCAGACAAAGTCTCACCACGGTGCGTCGATGCCCACTGATTCCAGAAGACTCCGAGTCTCCGAACAGCGACTTCGCTCTCCGCCTCAATCTCTCTCACTCTCAATCTCACTCTTAGATCTCCTCTGCGCCCTCCGCTCTCCGCCTCCCCGCCTCTCCTCAGATCTCTCTCTTGCGCCTCATCGATCCGATCCAGCATCGAAGGCTTGAAGCGCAACCCCCCTCAATCTCGGAGTCTCATTGTAGCTTCTGCACATCCAGAAGCTATACACAACTTTCAGACATCCAGAAGCTGCACGTGCAGTTTCTAGACATCCAAAAACTGCACGCGCAGTTTTTTTTTTTTAGTTGTATTAAATTTAGGGTAATTGGAATCGGGAATCGCCCGGGAACCGATCACCCCTAATTCGAGTTACTTTATTTTATGTTTTTAGTCGGGGTGAGTGAGTGAATCGAATTCAAGAATGAAATTACATATACCTATTTGTCTATAGTCACTAGTTCCTTTTTTTTTATGCAACCAGTGGATTTCTGTAAACATTACATTCTTCTACATTTCGGAACTAGTAATTTTTTTTTCTAGACATGATTAGTAAGTTTTCATACCAATTGATTGGTGAGCAACCATTTTTCCGGTAGATAATTAAAACTATCGTGTCAAAAAGCATCGATTTTATTAAGTTTTTGGACTATGTAGGCTGAGTAACTTTCCTTGTGATTGTGTGTATTTTCATTTACTAGCGAGTGATTAATAATTTTTTAAAGGAAATTACTTTCGGCCTAACAAAATTAGCAGTTAAAATGTGCGTTTTGTGACTTTTCAAATGGAAAATATGTTTCGATATATTGGTAATCGCACTAAGTAAGCCTTATATTAAGTTTCATGATCTTTCATAAGAGAAGGTTATCTTTACATCTCTGTAGCTACTACAAAGAAAAACAATTCACGAAAGAAAAAATTATTTCCAGTAAGCACTTAAAAGTTCTCTATCAATTTGTGAACCGGGAAAAATTGACCCTTTAAGAATTCATCCTCTGACTCTTTTTTCTGGTCTTTTAAGAAATCGAAACTTTCCCAATGAGCCAAATTAAGATCTCGAGCGATAGGATTTGATACTTCTTATGAATGCTAACATATTTCTGGTAGTCATCAGTAATTTCTTTCTTGCTAAGCATCACATCATCAGCTGTCGTGCGGTGCATTTTCCCATGTAAACCAATCATAACTTGATACATGCTATTGCAAAACAAAAGAAAAGAAAATTTTCAGGGTAGTTTTTGTGATATCACGTGTCAAGTTGTGATTGGTCCAACTGAAAAAATGCGTGCCAGGTTAACTGATCATATAGCGCTTGACAATTGTTGAATATTTTCTTGTGGCTATGTTATAGGTTGATTACTTCAACTGCGGATCATTAATTGATGTTGACGAAATCACTTTTTGCCATCTGATGGCTGAACTGCATTATAGCCCAAATTACTCTTTGTCCTTCCAAGAACCACAAAGATCATCTTAACTTCCGTCTGGAACGGCAAATACTGAAACCTACTCGACCTGAGTCAAGAAAGTAAACCCTACGCCAACTTCCAGCAATCACTGCACCTTTCAAGCCACGCAGGAGAAGAGGAGGCGGAAGAGGACGACGAGGACGTCGCATCTTCTTCGGCGACTCTTTACACCCCGTGGGTTGGGTCTGATGGGACTGAGCGACGGAGACTGAGTGTTGGGTCAATCCGTCTCCACTGAGGTCACGTCACACCAGTCTCCCGACTCTCTTCATCCACACGCAGAAGGCGACAACAGAGGGGTGGCGGAGGAGGAACGCAAGGAGGAGGGAATATTAGGTGATCGGGACCATCAAAGGAGACGTTGGACGGAGGCCCTGCCTTTCAGATGCTTTCGGAATTGAATCATCGCTGTCGTTTTCAGCGTGATGAAAAGAGTGACCACAAGCGAACCAAGTCGCGATGGGTTATGGCCGGTGTCAACGCCGTGACGCGCAATTCACAGGTTTAGCCGGTTCACTCGATGGAAGGCAATCTGCATTTGCCAACCGTTGATAAGCAATTCGATTATGGGTGCGTTTGGTTGGGTTTTGGGAAAGTCCTTTGGGGTCTTAAAGCCCATTGGACAAAATGTTAGAGTGTTTGGCAAATACTTCCAATGGGCTTTGAAGTGAAAGTTGGCTTTGAGAATGCTGAAAGTCCAAAGCTACTTGAAGGAGCTTTGGGCTTTCAGCTTTTTCGGAATGTTGAAACCCATTTTAATGATTTTTTATTAGTTACCCATTTTGTCCTCAAATTGTTTTCAAAAGTCCATGTTTACCCATTTTTTGTTGAACTGTTGGTCCAACAGGATATTAATTGCCTTTTAATCTCTTTGAATGACCCTTAGCCTATGGTCCCAGTGAAGAAACAGTAGGGCTCGACAGATTCCATCAATAATGCCAAACGATCTTCTCCAATCAAGATGCTCGCACTAGAATGGATCTGAATAGACAACATAAGCAAGACGTGAAGAATCTCTATCATTTCGGTGACTGGGTTGGTGGAATACACAGAAGTTCAAATGCAATGGGGCTAATTTCATTCAAGTTTGAGGCCCCGACTGCATTCCTAAAGTTGCCATTTTGGTTGTAGATTCATTAACATTTCCATGCACGTAATTTCAGTTGCTTATGACTAAATACTTATAGAAATCGTACAATCAACTGATAATGGCTGCAGTGTTTTTTATGGATCCGAGTGGATAATAGAAGTGTAATTCAAAAGTTCATATTTTGCAACTGCAAAAGAGGTGAAATGCACATAGAGAAGTTAAAAGCCAAACCGAAAATTTGGAGCTTCGAGAGCAGGATCAGTCCAATCCGGTTTAAAAGTCTAACTATACAAATGAGGTTCTCTGGGTATAGCCGGGTAAATGATGGTTTGAGGCAACGTTAAAATAAGTGGAACGTTACCAAAAAGAAATGTGCCTGGACTCCTGTTTAGCATGAACTAATAGATTAACATTTTCTCATCTCCTTCAACACAACATCCGAGAAGTCTAACAAATTTTCGATGTTGGACCTTACGAATTGTACACCATCTCGTTCATAAATTGTTGCTGCCCTTGTCCTGAGGCATTCGATAACCTCTTGATTGTGATTTCCTGACCTTTTGTTAGCGTCCCCTGTACAAAGGGACTAAATGAGCTACTAAAATGAACACACCCACACCCCTCCACACACCCACACGGGTGTGACATTACTTACTTCAATTAAAAATCATTAATTAATGTTAAGTGAAAAGGCAAAACAAATTAGTTATTGTATGTTAGATTTGATTAAAAAGTTTAAAAAAATTGTACCTCGCTGGCTTTTCACCCAGGTGCCCTTTTAAAAGTACCCCTTTCGCCATTTCACTAGCTATGCCCCTTTTACTACCTTGTAAATTTAGATAACTTGCAGTGAAATGACCGCAACATTGAGTTTTTGATGTGTCGATCCTTATATAAATGTTCCGCTTAGCAAGATCTTATGTTACTTATCAGCCACCAGTGCTCCACGTTATGTTAAAATGTTGCTAGACGTTTTTATATAAGTTGATTAGGGCATTCATGTAAGAAACAAGCTTTTTTTTTTTTTGGTAAGTTAAGCTCTGTATAGATTTTACCAAATATCATGTACAATGCTAGAGACAAGCTCTTGGTACACAAAATCTTACACTCAAAGCTTGAAAATCAATGAGTGGAAGGGTACCGAGTTTACATGAAGCTTAAATAGAAAACCCAAAACATTGGGTAAAATTAGTAGATTATACATCCAAAAAGATAACCGGATTAATTCTCTAACTCCTTTGCATTCGTCTGTTCCTCGGAGAATCAACTATAGGACGGAGCGAAATGGCTTTATCATTCACCATCTTCATCAATTCCATTTTCATAGCCGGTAAGGCTATTGCTTTGTTTTTGAAAAGCATGTTGTTCCTCTCCTTCCAAATAATATGACATAAAGCTCCAAGAGAAAACCGAGTCAAAGATTGATGAAAGCAATTACCAAGAAGTTATTCCTAGCCCAATCAAGTGTATGCATCCAAGGTAAGGATCGCCAAGCAAGATTACAATTGTTCGCCCAGAATTGTGCCAATTCTTTGGTAGATGGACACCCAAAGAATAAATGATTTATGGAATCTGGTCTACTATTGCAGAAGGGACAGCTTGCTTCTGAGATTCTATGACAAGATAAAAGGAATACCTGGGTCGGCAACCTATTTCGTGTCATAAGCCACATGTGAAATTGGTGTCTCGGAATAATCATATTGTCCCATAAGAGACAAGCCTTATTATCGACTTTATTTGAAGGATTACTTCGCAGGTCATTTTGGGAGAGAAGTATATCTTTAATTATCAGTTGCATAGGCTAATTAATGGCTAACAATAATTTGGACTAGAGAGTGCTTCTCATATTCTCGAATTTTTTTATTATCAGCTCTCCTTTTGAGCCCTGCCCTTGACAATTTTTCTTATTAGATGCCAAAGGAATGGGTAGTTTTCTCACTCCATTTCTCGACAACTGCAGATGAAGGCAGAAATAGGTTGAAATTACGCCATTGATCTATTACCTCTCCGTTCAAGCATTTGTTGAGTCCTGTTCTTTTAGGCAGAAAGCTCAAAAAACGTCGGAGAAAGGTTTGACGCTCTTAACAGATCAGCATGATGAAGATAAGAATCGTTCTGGATGGCTATCGGCAGAAAGAGCTAGCACATGTTAGGAATGACACATTATTTCTAGACTGAGGCATTACAATTAAGATTAACATCTCACTTTCTGCCATGTTACAGTACATAAGAGGAGTAAATTATCAGCAGAGGCTTTGCGGCTTTGCCTATTTTTCGGAGCATCTTTGTGCATTGGTTTTTGCAATTTTATGTGTTGTTAACGTAATTTTTTGGATACTGGAGATTCATCACCATTTCTGTTGAAAGAAGGAATTGAGAGTTCTTTGCCCTTTGCCATCCTTCGGTACATGAGTACCTCAGGATCAAGTGAGAGATCGCAATTCGGGTTAGTTGATTATTTAAATGTTGACAAGTAGCTTCGAATGTAATTTTCTTCAATTACATACATATGATTCTAAACATGAATTAAGCCTCCGAAGCAATTCACTCGGACATATATAAACATGTTTTCTTTTTCTTTTTTGCCGTCAAATGCAATGTTTCGACGGCCACTCAAAAATGAGTAATTTTTCACTTGTATGGAAAATGGCCTATTCTAATTTTACATTTCCATCTTTGGAAGGGAAATAATAAACATGATGCAAGGCTATCAGCACAAATTAATGACATCTCTTTCGGATCACCAAATGACGGCAAAATCCATTTGCGGTTCACATCCATACTTGCTCAAAGAAGAATCATTATTTCCTCGTTGTATCTGTTCTACAATGGCAATGGTAAATCCGTTTGAGATTCACTTCCATATTAGCTAGCATCCTTGTTTACTAAGATTTAGGTGGATACGGTTTATGTGTACAGAAGGACGAGCTTGTCTCATTTTCAATAATACTATGGCCTGATCTACAATGGCAGGGGTAAGTCCACGAATGCATCCTTCTGGTTGGTTGGTTTTGATGATAAGTATTATTAGTACAATAAGCGATGGACGTGCTCGAGCGAGAATCCATTTATCAGACGAAGTCAGAGGTTTTGATAAGCCTAAAGGAGCGGTGAAAACCATTGAGGTCATTCCTAAACTCTGCGTGTTGCTATTTCACCTTCTTCTTGTTCTCTTCTTTTTATTTCGTTTTGGCTAAGATTATGTATGAGAACCTACTGCAGAGTTATGAGAGCGGCGAAGTGATCGACTGTGTTGACATGTTCAAGCAACCCGCCTTTGATCATCTGCATCTCAAGAATCATACTATAGAGGTTTCTTTCCCCTCATTTTCTTTTATCTGTATTGCACCAGCATTCTTTCCAGTGCTTCCCCTGCAAAGCTTGCGGTTAGCAGTAAAAATGAACTAGTACAGCGATGATGATAAGAATACCTTAATGATGAGCGCCGTCATTGAGCAGTTCCAAGAGAAAGACATTTCAGGATCGCAGGATGTCTAGAAAATTTGGGTTGTTTTATGTCAAAGTATTGTTATGTGACTTTAGGTATGTTTGCCCACATTTTTTTAACTATCGCTGAAGGTGGCATATGTTTATGAATAGATGAAACCAAGCTCAAATGTGAAAGCGAATGGAACGGGATACGTGGAAGGTGCAGTGAGCCAAACTTGGTGGAAGTATGGTGAATGCCCTGAAGGAACAATCCCCATCATAAGACTACAAAAGCATAACCATCGTCATATTATCCCGTCGACTCCATGCTTGAAGCGGCTTAATCAGAGCCAGCAGAAGTTCAACGCACCGCCTGGACACGAAGTATATGCAAATACATCACCATACGACTTACTGTGGCGTTGATTTGGAGTTGCATTTTTGTCTATGGTTTGATCCTCAGGTTTCACTTCCTCATGAGTTTGTTTTATATTGGTCAGTATGCTCAAGTACATTTGACCAATGGCAACTTCATGGGAGCTCATGCAACAATTAACGTGTGGAATCCTACAGTAATGGATCATGAAGTCAGTTACTCTCAAATGTGGCTCATATCAGGCACTGGAGGGGATATAAACGCTGTGGAGGCCGGATGGATGGTAAGAAGTTAGAATGATCCGATCTGGAGATTTTAGCATGATTGGCATTATAGAAGTTGTGTAGACGTAGAAGATAAGTAGTTTGTGTTTCCTTTATAGGTAGATGCAGACATTCATCTGAGCAAGCAGGCAAAGATATTCATACATTGGACCGTGAGTACTTAACACTACCGAGCACTTTCAATTCACCAAACTCTCACGAACACATCGACCATTGACATGCTTTTCTTCGCTGGACTCTAGAGTGATGACTATCAAGAAACCGGCTGCTTCGATCTCGACTGCCCTGGATTCGTGCAAACAAGTAGCACATTTGCTCTAGGTTCTCGGCTTCAACCAGTTTCCACCTACGATGGGCAGCAAAACGACATAACTATAAAAATAGTGAAGGTAACGAAACAGTCCTTTAGGTACATATGCATGGGATATCTTCGAGTCTTCCATCTCTTTAACAATAATATTTTCAGAATGATGTTTCTGGACACTGGTGGGTGAACATTGGGAACGTGGACGTGGGATATTGGCCCAAAGAAATTTTCACTTCTCTGAGTGGCCCTGCTACAGACGTCAGCTGGGGCGGAGAGATTGTCAACGGAGAACCGGGCGGTAGTCATACATCAACGCAAATGGGGAGCGGCCATTTCCCTTCTGAAGGCTTTGGAAAGGCGGCCTACTTCCGCCATCTCAGATTCGTCGACGCCGGATCCGTCGAGAGAGATCCGGAGAATCTCGAGAAGTTCGTGACGAGACCCGAATGCTATGACCTGCTGTTTGATGTGGACCCGCCCAGCACGTTTGGAGTAAATTTCTACTACGGGGGTCCAGGACTCTCAGCTCAGTGTGCAAAATAGTGATTTTACGTCGAATGTTTAGCAGTGAGAAGACCAGTGCTCTTGAAGGAAGTTCTGCTGGGTGGTTTGGACGTTCTTGACTTAGGTAATAATCATACCTTTTCAATCATGGCTCGTCCTTTGGCTCTAAAACATAAAAGTGTTCAGTGTGGACAAGGAATTGTCTGTGCTTAGATGTTACGTTTATGACTGGTAATCAAAGTTAGGTGTAAAATTGATCAAAAGGCTAAAAAATTTGACAAAATCTGGCAATGCTCTTGTATGAAAGTTAGGTTTGTAAACCGAAATAGAGTGCGAAAAAACATGCCTATCATTCATATCAACTAATAAAGAGAGTGCATAGGCGCTTTTTTTTTTTTTGGCAAAATGCAAGTAATGGACCTTTGCTTGTCAACTTCGTACACGAAGCATTAGGGTGAAGACCAAGCATTTCTTGTGACATCCATGTTCCACATCGCCTAAGGAGAGTGTCATGAGAAATCTTTTGTAATGAGGTTCACCTTTAACCATCGACAACGCGTTTTCCTGGGTTACGCGCTCATAAGTTGCCGCGGAAAGCCGCAAGAATGGATGGATTCGAGGAAAAACAAAGCTATGAGGGCAGACCCAAAAAAAGAACAATATTGTCGGTGGTGGGGTCGATGAAGACGTTACTTTTCCCCTATGTGTTGTTCTTTGCAGCTCTGTTCAAGCCAAATGTCATTCAGGTAATCAATTTCGTGAGACTTTCATAGGTTTTTATTCGGAGTACTGTTTAGAGGTGATTAATTTATCAGGTGATCCAATTGAACCAATATTAAATTTGCAGTATAGGTGCCTCCATCCATGACTTGTCGTTATTGATACTAGAGCGCGAACTATGATATTTGATTTTTGATCCCCTTCTCATCTTTGTCTTTTGTTTTCACACTCTCTTTTTTTCTCTCGCATATCATCTTCCCCCTTCTTTTACTTTCTTCCCTTGCTCTCTCTTTGACTTTTTTTCAACCCACTCTTGTCTCTCTCTTCTTTTTTTGCTCGTGAAAGACCTTTGTTCTCTTCTCGAATGCACTCTCTGATTTTCCTATCTGCTGATCTCCCCTTGAATGCCCCGTGTCCAACTCTATTTATAGGGGTAGAGTTCGCCCACAAAATTTTCGAAAACTGAATAGATCGGGCATATATGATAATCTTTGAAAGATTGGTGCATATTTGCGGATGGAATTTGACTCCAATTCTGTTTTTATCTATTGAATATGCTGAAACTAACAAAATCTACATCAAAATTTAAATCTCGCACCTCCTACAAACTCTTTCGATTACACATCCGATGGCACGTGGTAAGATTATACTTAAGGCATGCGATCTACACTTGATGCAAATATAAATTATGAAAATAATAATTTTTGTTCAGGGGTCAAACTAATCCCTGATTTTTTTTTATGTAATGATTAGTTAAAAATTTAGGTGTCAATACAACAAAGAGCCCGAAAAACGTTGGAGAAAGATTTGACACTATTAACAGATCAGCATGGTGAAGATAAGATTCGTTCTGGATGGCTATCGGCAGAAGAGCTAGCACATGTTAGGAATGACATATTATCATGTCACTTTTTGCCATGTTTCAGTATATGAGAGAAATAAATTATCAGCTGAAGCTTTGCAGCTTTGCCTATTTTTCGTAGCATCTTTGTGCATTGACTTTTGCAATTTTATGTATTGTCAACATAATTTTTTGGATACTGGTGGAGATTCATTACCATTTCTGTAGAAAGAAGGAATTGAGAGTTCTTTGCCCTTTGCCATCCTCCCTCGGTACACGAGTACCTCAGGATCATGTGAGAGAATGCAATTCGGATTACTTGATTAATCAAACGTTGACGAGTAGTTTCGAATATGATTTTCTTTAATGACATTACATATGATCATAAAACATGAATTGAGCCTCCGAAGAAATTTCTCTGGAACATATGTAAACATATTTTTATCTTTCTCGCCATCAAATGCAACATTTTGACGGGGCATTCCAAAATGAGTAATTTTTTGCTTGTATGAAAACTAACCCATTTTTCTTCTTACATTTCCATCTTTGGAAGGGAAAAAATAGATAGTTGATGAAACGCAATCAGCACAAATTAATTATGACGTAAGTACACCATGACTGTTAAAATTTTTGTACGGCCCTCAATTTAGTATCAAAAGTTTCATCCATATCACTTATTCAACTTTAAAAAAAAAAAAGATCACTTCAGTGCCAATTCTGATTTGTTTGGAAGGAAATCCAACTTGTTTGAGAGGAAATCTGACGTGGCATATTAATATTTTGAGCTGACATGAATAGTGGAAAAATCTAGTTAGTATTTAAAATAATCAAAAGACTACAATTAAAAATATTTAAAAACATAAAATTGATTAAATCAAAAATCAAAATAAAAAAACTTAAATATGGGGAGTGAAGAGAGAATGGGCTGCAAGCCCTCGCCGCCGCCGCCCCACCATTGACGGGAAGGGCCGGAACGATGGGGATGGCCTGCTGGGGTTGTTGGCCCCGAGAGCCACCTTCCTTGGCGTCACCACTTTCGTCTCCTCCCACTCCCACCGCGGCCTCCCCATCCCCACTTCTTTTATCGACGCCTTCTCCAGCCTCCGTGTCCCCACCGCTTTCATCAACGCCTCCTCCGGCCTCCGCGTCTCCTTCCCCGAGCTCAGGTGCTTCGCCGACTCCCTCGCCTCCCACCTTTCCTCCATGGGCGTCCAGAAGGGCAACGTCATCCTTCTCGTCTCCCCCAACTTTATCTCCTTTCCTGTCGTCTGCCTGGCAGTCATGTCCCTTGGCCCCGTCATCACCACTACCAACCCCCTCAACACCGCCTCCGAGAACGCCAAGCAGATCGTTGGCTCCAGGCCTGTCCTCGCCTTCACCACCCTCGACCTCACCTCCAAGCTCGCCGCCACAGCTTCCTCCAGCTTCTTTGTCCCCCGCGGCCCCTAGCCATGGGCCGACAACCCTTGCATGATCTGGAGGAGGGCCTGCAGGCCCTCACCTGAGGGTTGGCGAGCCATGGCCGAGGGCCGGCAACCCCACTGGCCCTTCCCGGCGATGGTGGGGCAGTGACAAGGGCTTGTCACCCTTCCCTTTTCAGGGAATGGAAAGCAGGAGATCTGCAAAAGCCCATCATTGGATGTCTATGCCCCCTAAAAAAAAAGACAAAATCCAGGGTGAGATTTTACAGATCACCCTTGCTCTAGAGAATCCAGGTCCCCCTTTTCACCCCTTCTTTTAAAATAACAATAATTAATATTTAATTTAATTTTAATGAATTAAAAAGTCGTATAAAATAAAACTAAATTAAAAAGACACATGGACTAGATTTTTTTAAATAGCATATTATAACAAAAATTTAATTATAAATGAAACGTTAATAAAGTAGGTACAATTTCTGGTTGTTCGCATGTAAGTGATCATTTTTTCTCGGATTTGACACTTAAGTACTTGATCACTGCTTTTAATACTAAAGTGAGCATTGTACACAAGTTTTGACACTGCTAATATTATTCTCCCAATTAACAACATACCTTCTTTGAATCACCAAATCATGCACAAAATTTATTTGTGATTCACATCCATACTTGCTCAAAGAAGAATCATTAATTTCCTGGTTGTATCTGTCCAGCAATGGCTATGGTAAATTCATTCAAGATTCACATCCATATTAGCTGAACATCCACGTTTAATAAGATTTAGGTGGATCCGGTTTATGTGTATAAAAGGACGAGCTTGTCCCATTTTCAATAATACTATGGCCTGTTCTACAATGGCAAGGGTAAGCCCACGAATGCATCCATCAAGTTGGTTGGTTTTTCTGATAAGTATCATTAGTACGATAAGCGATGGACGTGCTCAAGCGAGAATTCTCATGTCAGACGAAGTCAAAGGTTTTGATAAGCCTAAAGGAGCGGTGAAAACCATTGAGGTCATTCCTAAACTCTGCGTGTTCATATTTCACCTTCTTCTTGTTCTCTTTTTTATATGTTGTTTTGACTAAGATTATGTATGAGAACTTACTGCAGAGTTATGAGAGCAGTGAAGTGATCGACTGTGTTGACATTTTCAAGCAACCCGCCTTTGATCATCCGCATCTCAAGAATCATAACATACAGGTTTTTTTGTTGTCCCTCATTTTTTATCTGTAACTTGCACCAGCATCCTTTCCAGTGCCTCCCGTGCAAAGCTTGCGGTTAGCAGTAAACTAGCACAGCGATGACGATAAGAATACCTTAGTGATGAGGGCCATCATTGAGCAGTTCTAGGAGAAAGATGTTTCAGGATCGTAGGATGTCTAGGAAATTTGGGTTGTTCTATGTTGGAAGTATTGTTATGCGACTTTATATATGTTTGCCCACATTATTCTAAGTATCGCTGAAGGTGGCATGTTTACAAATAGATGAAACCAAGCTCAAATGTGAAAGCGAATGGAACGGGGCATGTGGAACGTGCGCTGAGTCAAACTTGGTGGAAATATGGTGAATGCCCTGAAGGAACAATCCCCATCGTAAGACCACGAAAGCATAACCATCGTCATGTTATCCCGTCGACTCCACGCTTGAAGCGGCTTAATCAGAGCCAGGATGAGTTCAACCCACCTAAAAGTGAAGTATGCGCAAATACATTACCGTGAGACTTACTGTGGCGTTGGTTTGGAGTAGCATTTTTGTTTATTGTCTGATCCTTAGTTGTCATTTCCTCATGAGTTTGTTGTGTATTGGTCAGTATGCTCAAGTACAATTGAACGATGGCAACTTCTTGGGAGCTGAAGCAACAATTAATGTGTGGAATCCTGACGTAATGGATCACGAAGCCAGTTTCTCTGGAATGTGCCTCATATCAGGCACCGATGGTGTGTTGGCCGGATCGATGGTAAGGAGTTAGAATGATCGAATCTAGAAATTTTAGAATGATTGGCATTATAGATGGTGTGCAGACGTAGAAGATAAGCGGTTTGTGTTTTCATTATAGGTGGATGCAGACTCTAGTCTGAGCGAGCAGGCAAAGCTATTCGCATATTGGACCGTGAGTACTTAACACTACCGAGCTCTTACAATTCACCAAACTCTCACGAACACATCGAACATTGACTTGCTTTCTTGGCTGGACTTCAGGCTGAAGCCCCTCAGCATACTGGCTGCTACAATCTCGACTGCCCTGGATTCGTGCAAACAAGTAGCAAATATGCTCTAGGTTCTCGGCTTAAACCAGTTTCCACCTACGATGGACAGCAATACGACTTACCCATAAAAATAGTGAAGGTAACGGAACAATCTCTTAACGTAAATATGCATGGGATACCTTTAAGTCTTCCATCCTTCAACAATAATAATTTCAGAATTATGATACTGGACACTGGTGGCTGAGCATTTTGGACGTGCCCCTGGGATATTGGCCCAAAGAAATCTTCACTTCTCTGAGTGGCCCTGCTAATCTCATCACCTGGGGAGGACAGATAGTCAACGTAGAACGGAACGGTCTTCACACGTCAACGGAAATGGGGAGCGGCCATTTTCCTTCCGAAGGCTATGGAAAGGCGGCATACTTCCGCCATCTCCGATTCGTCGACACCAGCTTCCTTCTGAGAGATCCGGAGAATCTCAAGAAGCAGGTGACGAGATCCGAATGCTATGACTTGCAGCTTGGTTTGGATCCGACCAGCACATATGGGGTCAACTTCTACTACGGGGGTTCAGGATTCTCAGCTCAGTGTGCAAAATAGCGGACTCGAATGTTTAGCAGTGAGAAATACTGCTGGGTTGTTGTACGTTCTCGACCTGGGCAATAATCGCATTTCTCTGTAATGGCTTGTCTCTTGGCTCTAAAACAAAAGAGTTCACCATGGACAAGGGGTTGTCTGTGCTTGGACATTACGTTTATGACGGGTAATTAAATATTAGATCTCAAGTTGATTAACAGGTTGGAAAATCCGACAAAATATGGCGATGCACTTGTATGGAAGTTAAATAGAGTACCAAAGAACATGCCGATCATTCATGTTAACTGGCAAAATGCAAGTAATGGACCTTTTCCTGTTGACTTCGTACGCCAAGTATCAAGGTGAAGACCAAGTATTGGCTAGAGGTGATCAATTTTCATTCAGGTAATAAAATTTGTGGGACTTTTACGGGTTTTTACCTGGAAGTACTGGTTAGAGGTAATCGGTTTTCTAGGCGGACCAATGGAACCGGTAAATTAAATTTGCGAGAAAAGTGCTCCATTACATGAGTTATCATTATTGATACTAAAACGCTAACTATGGGATTTGGTTTTTGATTCCTTTCTCATCTTGTCTTCAAGTTGTGGTGGATTGATTTCATAGGTGGGCTGCAAATTTAATTTCGACGCTTGCAAGGAAAGTGGAAAATATCTTCCCAATAGCAATTTGGGTGGAATATGATTTCTTTCTTTTTTTAGTTGTAGATAGTAAAGTCTCGTAATTTAGGAAAAATATCTTAAAGAAGAAATGAATGCTCAAACATCTAACGTAACAAAATCTTTTATACTCTTATCTCTCTGTAGAGCATATCAAGTTTGAAAATGTTTTGAATGACAAATTTCTCCCGATAAATTCTATGACAAGAATCTTGGGGAGTTGTCATGGCAGATTACCATGATGAGAAATATAGTGTATTTTGACTCAGATAAGAGTATCAAGTGATAATCTTAATTTCAAATTAGGGCGCCAACCAAATATTTATTTGCAGCAAGGGGCAATTTTGTCCAAGGGCATTCTTTAAATTTTCATTTCTTTTTTCTTTATTTTTTTTTATCCTTTTTGTTTCGATTTTTTCCCCTTTCTTTCTTCATTTTCTTTCGTCTTCCCCATGCCTCCTTCTTGGCTCAGTGTCACCTCCATTTTAATTTACAGCCGCTACATGATTGATAGATTCTGACAAACAAAAGAGATAATCGACACGTAAGCAAAAATCCTAAAAATATTTCAATTGCTGATAATATAGAAATCACAAATACTCAAACCTTCAATGGAAAAAAATTCTCAATCTCTCTGTCATCCCCGCAAATCAGCTATCACCTTCGGTCGGTCTTAAATTCATGTTTCTTAAGAATGCGTCGGTGTGGGCTAGATGTTTCATGACATTCATAGATGTAGCTTGACATTCATAGATGTAGCTTGCATCAAGGGGAAACATGTGTCTGCTTGACAGGGTCCAACTATTTAGATATAGTGCTTGTTGAGGTGATTTGGTTAGCATTTTCATGCAGTGGTCACCGGTTTAGCGTAGGTCATCTCTCCTCCACAACCCAACTCTATTTATACCTTCACTTTGTTCCACTCTTGTTCAACGTGGAATTTCCCACTTCCCCTTTTCATTTACACTCTAGGAGACACTAAATTCTCTAACATACTTTACCTCCACAGAGACTCCACAGACTGAGAATTATACATAGGGATTTGAAAGTCAGCAGGATCTTATCGGATGAAGGGCTTCATCCATGGGGAGATGCAGGGGAAGAGATTCTCACGCTCCGCTCCGTCTGTGAGCTCCCTCTCTCTCGCCCTGGGTGAGTATTCTCTATCATCGAGGTTGATAGCTTTTCTGAGTATTAAAAGATGAACAAATTTGTCTTCTTACATCCCGACTGAGGTTCTCCATACAAACATTCTTCGATAATCCTTAGCCTTATTATATACCCAATAGATTATCCCCAACCCCATAGAAATTTTCTCCAGGTTCCCAAGAATACCAGTAATCCCAAACCCTAGGTTTCCCCTTTTTTAAATTCTTCCTTTCTAATAACCCAACCCAATTGTCAGTCGAATCAGAGTATCACAGGTCAGAAACATTTTCCATTGTCAGTCGGTCCTTTCCTTTTTCCACGAACCCTAATCTGCCGTCATCATGGAGGGTACTCATGAAAATCAACTTCGCCCGTTGACGCTGTGCAAGAAAATGGGCGATTTATGGTCGGCGGAGGAGTTAACTGAGTTGGATACAGCGATACCTGTTGAGCAACAAAAGGAAGATGAGTATCTTCTTTATGGGAAACTATTTTCTAAGCCTAATGTTAATTTCCAAGCGTTCTGGTCTACCATGAAGAGGGCCTGGAAATCTGAGGAAGTTAGTTGCGAGATGATTGAAATGGGCATGTTTGTCTTTATTTTCAAGTCGGAAGTGGAGCAGAAAAGAGTGTTACAATCTGGTCCTTGGTCGTTCACGGGTAATTTACTTGTTTTACGTGAAGGAAATCCTAATATTCATGAACATTGTTATAATTTCGACTCCTGTTCCTTTTGGGTTCAAATGGTGGGTTTGCCTAGAGTGGCGTTAACTGAAACCTGTATTAGACAGATTGCTGTGAAATTGGGGGATATTGAGGATGTTAAAATAGATGTGAGAAATAACAGTTTAAGGAAAACAGGGAGAGCCAAGGTGAGGATTGATCTGAGTAAACCACTCAAGACAGGCACAATTATTAATGTGGGAAACCGTAACTGGTGGGTGGATTTCAAATATGAGAGGCTTCCATTTTATTGTTATTCTTGTGGAAAGATTGGGCATTATGCCAACTACTGTCCTTGCTTCCCATATGAAGAATCTGGTCTTCCCCAAGATAAACGGGGTCGTTATGGTTCTTGGCTTAAGGCTGAGATAAAGGAGTTGAGCCCTTGCTGGAATACTTTCTATGGGGAGATAGATTATGGGGTAGAGCATGAAGAGATGGTTCCAGAGACTCAGATAATACATAATGAAGAAAACCAAGGTAGGGATCCTTTGCCTGAAGATAGTCAAGCTTTGGTTCCTTACCAAACTAAAGTTCATGTCCTACTGGAAGCCCAGACTTTTGCTAAGTCTGATGAGAAGAAGAAAGGGAAGAGGGTTATGATAGCCCAAGACAATCATACTGCCCTTGTTCCTTATGAGAAAGAGTTGGAGATTGGAGGATTTGTTAAACCAGTGGTTAAAAAGTTCTCTTCCAAAAAGTCCAATTACTCTGGAATTCTCTTCACTTTAGAAATGGATCTTCTAGAACACCTTGGCTATATATGGGAGATTTCAATGAAATTCTGTATTTCTGGGAAAAGGTGGGAAGACGGGAGGTGGAAAGATATCGAATCACAGTTGTTGATAAATGCTCTCTTATGGATATAGAAAGTAAGGGGTGTGCTTTCACATGGACAAATGGCAGAGGGGGGGGGAGTTTTTAGTTAAGAAACGATTGGATCGAGCCCTTTGTAATATGGACTGGAGAGTACTTTTTCCAAATGCTGAAGCTTTTGCTCTTCCAGCTGTGGGGTCAGATCATTGTCCTATATTATTGTGCTTAGATCCAGCTATGCAGATAAAACAGAAGCCATTTCGGTTTGAAGCTTACTGGCTAGACCATCCTGACTGTGAAGAAGTGATAGCAAAGGCATGGAAAGTTGAAGGTGGAAGGAAGGGAAGGATAGTAGGGAAAATAAAGAAAGTGGCTTATCAATTACGTCACTGGAGTAGAAGGAATTTTAAAAATTCGTCCAAAGAAATTGAGAGACTTAATGATCAGCTTACATAGATTATGAACAGGGCAGATTTAACTGATGTAAGAGGGGAATATCTGGAGATTAAGGAAAAAGATGGGGATGCTATGGCGATAGGAAGAACTTTACTGGAGAATTCGCTCTCGAGTTAATTGGCTCAAAGATGGAGATAAAAACACGAAATTTTTCCATGCAACTACTATTCAAAGGAGGCAGAGGAATAAGATTTCTATGCTTATGACTGAGGAAAACGTGTGGACCAGGGATCAGATGATGATTATGCAGCATATCTCTGGGTATTATCATGGGCTGTATAAGTCTATGGGACCTAGAAACTATCACTTAGAGCTTCAACATTGCCCTAATGTTGTAACTGAGAATATGAATGAGCTTCTTATGAGCCAAATAACAAGAGAGGAGGTTAAAACTGCGGTGTTTCAAATAGGAGCTGGAAAGGCACCGGGACCAGATGGGCTTAATGGTCTCTTTTATCAGCAGAATTGGCATACTGTGCAGGAGGACATATATCAAATGGTTTCCAATTTCTATAATGAAGAGAAATTTGATTCTGAGCTGAATGTTACGCATATCACCCTTATCCGAAAGGTGGCTAATCCATAAAGAATCAATGAATTCCGTCCTATTAGTTTGTGCAATTTCAGTTATAAAGTCATAGCTAAGGTGATGGCTAACAGATTAAAGCCTTTACTCCCCTCTATCATATCCCCTGAACAAAGCGCTTTTGTAGAAGGACGTCAAATATAGGACAATATCCTTATTGTGCAGGAAGTTCTGCATCAGCTTCGTACTAAGAAAAGAAAGAAAAAATTTCAGGCTGTTCTGAAGCTTGATATGCAGAAAGCCTACGATAGGGTGGAGTGGGATTTTCTATGTGACTGTATGTTGAAGATGGGTTTCTGCGACAAATGGGTGAAGCTGATCAAATATTGTATTTCATCTGTTACCATTTCAGATTCGAGTGAATGGGGAGCTAAGCCATACCATTGTTCCTACAAGAGGTATAAGACAAGGAGACCCCCTCTCTCCTTACTTATTCATCTTGCTAACTAATGTGCTGTCAAATATGGTGAATGGAGCTGTTAATGCAAAAAAGCTGAAAGGAATCAAATTTAATCCTTCATATCCTACCCTTTCCCATCTATTTTTTGCGGATGATGCTATCTTCTTTTTGGATGGTTCAGCTAGGGAAGCTAAAGAGCTAGGGGAAGTGTTAAATCGTTATTGTGATGCATCTGGTCAGATGGTGAATTTGAGTAAATCTGGAGTATTTTTTAGCAAAGCATGTCCTCAGAATCTAAATACTACAATTGCCACTGAACTTAAAGTTCCCATTATAGAAAAGACAGGCAAATATTTGGGGATTCCATCAGACTGGGGACACTAAAAAAAACAGATGTTCAGTTGGTTATTGGCGAGAGTGGATAGGAAATTGGAGGGATGGAAGGAAAATTTGATTTCTAAGGCAGGGAAAGAAGTTTTGCTTAAATCGATTATCCAAGCCTTGCCTCAATATGCTATGAGCATTTTTAAGATTCCTCTGTCCATTTGCAGAGCCATCGAAAGAAAAGTTGCAGGTTTTTGGTGGAGACAAAATGAAAGGAGTAGAGGAATTCATTGGATGAAATGGGAAGTTATGAAAAGGAGAAAGGATGATGGTGGTATGGGATTTAAAGATCTCATCGATTTTAATAAGCTATGTTGGGTAAACAAGCTTGGAGGCTGAATCAGGGCCAGCAAACTTTATGTGGGAAACTTTTTAAAAGTCTCTATTTTCCTAATACGTCGTTTTGGAAGGCTACAAGAGGCTCCAGACCTTCCTGGGGATGGTTAAGTTTATTAACAGGGAGAGGAGCAATAGAGACAGACTTGAAATGGGAAATCGGAGATGGGAAAGCTGTCCGAATTAGAGAGGATAGATGGCTGAATATTGGAAAGATTGGGGGTCCTGCTAATAGAAATGATCCTATCATGGTTGAAGAGATTATTAATTCAGCAACTCGGACTTGGAATACCCAGAAAGTGAAAGAACTTTTTGTTAAAGAAATTCAAGAGGATATCATGAAGACACCTCTCAGCTATATTGCTAAACCTGATAAGTTAATCTGGATAGGAAGCAAATCTGGGGATTACTCGACTAAAGGCGGCTACCATAGAATCCGAGCAGCTATTCCTACATCAACAATATCCCAGCCATCAACATCCTATCAAAATCCCCCAAGCCTATGGAAAAATATCTGGAAACTCCACACATATCCAAAAATCAAGCAGTTCATGTGGAATCTATGCAACGATGGCCTACCTACGAGGATGAATTTGTTTAGAAGGAAGATATTACCTGTTCCAACTTGTCCTCTCTGCCTTGAGTTCCCCGAATCTACTGAACACCTGTTTTTACTATGTTCAAAGACAAAGAGAATCTGGTCAGACCCCACAGTAAATATTGAATGTTCGAAAAGGGCTATAACGAGAATGGACAAGTGGGTAGCGGAATACTTCCATGATGGAGCCTCGGCAAAACAAAAAGCTTTCTGTGCACATCTGCTCTGGATGATCTGGAGAGACCGAAACAAACTGGTTTTTCAAGGTCGACAATTTAACGATGGTCTGCTCATCAAGGAAGCTGCTCTATCTCAGGAGATCTATGAAAAATGGTATCCTTTAAAGAAAAAAGCAGGAGATGGGAGTACTTGTGCTTCGGCTTGCTGGAGACCACCGGAGACAAATTCCTTCAAAGTAAACGTCGATTACTCGTGGATCGACGGGAGATCGTCAAATTCAGTCGCTGCTGTTTGTAGAGGAACGGATGGAGTTTGTGTGGCTGGCTTTTCCAAGCAGATCGACGCGTCTTCGGCACTGGAAGGTGAAACCCTAGGTATCCTTGAAAGTCTTCGGTGGTTGAAAGAGAGAAGAGATAAAGCTGGGGAGGGTGATCTGTTGGGGTTGCTATCCACACGAGCGAAGCCTTCCACAGATCGTGATATGCGAGCAAAGTCTTCTACAGATCGTGATATGTGTTTGTCATTTCTTCAGACTGCTTATCGGCTGTGCAGTTTATTGTGGGCCAAGAAGTGACGCCGTGGGCTTTATCTGTCCATGTGGAGAACGCCAGAATGCTTCTGGGCCAAATGAAAGATGTTGCTTTAATTTTTGAAACGAGGACTACAAATCAAGCAGCAAATTGGGTGGCCAAAGCCCAAAGTGATGGGTCTCTCCCTATAGACTGGGTCTCTAGACCCCCGTTTGATCTTTTCCAAATTTTCTGTCTGGACTATAGTCCATTATGTTATCAATCCTTTAAGTAATATCAATCGAAGTTCCTTTGACCAAAAAAAAAAAAAAGGGCTTCATCCAAAGATGTCGGACTTTGGATTGGCCAGATTATGTGGAGGAAATCAAGACCAGGCCAAAACAAGAATAGTAGTTGCAGCATAGTTGAGTATTACCTTCTTTTTCCCCTACTTAATTCACTTTGCTCCACAACGAACTTAAATATAACTCCGTCACTATAATATGCAGCGGGTATATGTCACCTGAATAGGCTGTCCATGGTAGATTCTCTGAGAAATCCGATGCTTATAGCTTCAGAGTCTTGCTATTAGAGATTTTAGGCGGAAGACGCTGCACTAGCTTCCATCAAGAGGATCAGAGCTTGAGTCTTCTAGGATCCATGCTCCATTATGACTTCGCTTATGTCTGAAGGCTTGCAAATCTTGGACTGATGAGAACATAGCAGCTTTCGTCGACCTGTTGATATGTGCCCCGAGGTGATGAAATTGCCATTTCAAGGTGTGTTCATGTGCGCTAGAACTTATGAAAGATGGGCCATCCATGTCGATCGTGCTCAATAGCGAAATTCTCGACCTTCCCAGTTTGAAGCCACCGGCATTCACATTTGCTCAGGCTATCATTAATACTCTACCAGACCTGAAACCCTGTTCTGTTTAACAGTTCAACCTTTACAATTGTCGAAGCCCAGTAAAAGCAGGGGACTACTGTAACTTGTACATGTAATTGCAGCATCACCAATTGATCAAGAGAAAAAGCTTATTATCCTCTGCTTGATCCATCATTCTCATTCAATCTTGGGCAAAAGTAGTCTTTGTCCATCGATCAAAAGCCCAAATTTGATTTGGATACAGTTGGAAAAACAGATTTGGGACGAATATCGTCACACAATATCTCCGTCTTGTTCATACCCGCCACGCGACAAACAAGCCGAGCTGTATGTAATTCGCTCACTACTTGTTACCATGAAGAGTTCACAAGGGAATCCTTGAGCTCAGCAGCAGCAGCAGCAACGCAGAAGGAGGAGGGTTCATGACTCACTATTTGTGAAATTAAACTTCACATATTTCATAATGACTCGTACATCAGAACCTGCTCGCAGAAATGGAGGAGGAAAATGTGAATTGGTGTGCCATAAAATGTAATTAGAAGGGGAAATTGGAACTAGTTCTGTACAAACCACATAAGTCTTTACAAACCACCCTCCATGATGATTGGCACACATTCATGGCGTTAGTGTGCTCCAACATTACTTGACAATGGGGGAGATTGTCCAATCGATCCCAAACTCATTGTCCATATTTCAATGAAATCCTAAACTTGTTAAGCGAAATTCCAATCTAGTTCCACCCAGTCAAATTTTCGTCATAAATTGCCGACGCGGCGCTATGCCAGTTAGGACGGCCATTAAAGAGCAGACTGCCATGTCAACAATTTCCATGCAATTAAGTGTATAGCTAATCCAGAAATTTCCCCTCAATGGATGAAGCCGAACGAAATTCAAGCCATACAAAATCCACGACCATTTCTGATTATCGAAAAGAAAGAGAACTTGCTTGGTAGACTTCTCTGCTGATAATCATTCTGTCGACGTTCCCTAGCGGCAAATCCACACGGCGCAATTATGGTCTTGTTGAAGCAAACCTTCGGAATTTGGAATAAGTCAAAAGGGTGCGCCAAGTGTAAGTTGGGGAGAAAGAGAGCGGAGACCTCGTCTTTGAAGTATTTTCATGTGAACTTAGAAAACCATCCTCACATTTAAACAAATTCGAAAAATTCTCCCAATACACTCGCCCTTCGTTAAGAGAAACGTTGATTGCGTACGGTGATCCTCCAAGTCAATTAGGCTCAGCCGGGCCCCCATGTCACTAGGTTGAATCCGAAATGTTTGGGATTTGACGTTTGTGACTCGGATTGGAAAATAGTGAGGTTGCGATTGGTCGACATGATGAAACATTGTGCCAAGTCCGGAAAAATAGGGTTGAGATATTCATCGGATTGATTATATCTTGTCTTGTGTTTGCGAAAGTACCACGTAAAGTGAGAGATGCGACCATGTTCAAACACACCAAGCGTTTGCAAAGTCTAGCAAAGTTAGGAAAAGGAAAAAGCAAATTTAGAAACCGTTGATAAGGGCGACCGACATTCGATTTATTTCTTGTCCTTTTTTTCTTCCCTTCCTTCTTCTGCCAATCGTTCACTGGACCTCGGTAATCAATCATAGGCGAGGGACCTCGTTGTTGCTAGGCAAGGCTAGGTAAGTTGAGGTCGCCCAAACCACTAGCGAGGCTCGACCTCACCATGGGGGCGAGGGCTCAACCTTGCTGGAATTACTCACAAGGATTAAATTAGCTCTAAGTTAATAGATTAAACTGGCACAATTAAAAGATTTATAATTCAATTAGCACATAGCAATAGGTCTAAGATTTTTCCTCACACTTTATTCTAATTATCATGGAGGTCCTTCACACTAATAATTATGGCAGCACGAGCATGCCGAGAACGAGAGAGAGAGAGAGATTGGAAACCACGGTGGCCGCCACCGCACGCGGTGACTTTTGCTTGGGGTATGTGGCCATTGTGCTAGTGCATGCCAACCGCCACCAAGGGGAGGGGGAGCAAGGATCTCAGGCGGCCACCATGCGGGGATCAATTGAGAGCAGCGACCGCTGTGGGGGTGGCGGTTGCTAGGCGGCGCCACCGGCAACATTGGCGGCGGCGCCACAATATGAGCAAATCTGTTCTTTTCATTTTCCTTTTCAATAGAGGTGCTTCTCGCGTACGATTCTCACCGCACTTTTAAGACTACTTTTATTTCGCAGAAAATCGAATGGTTTTAGAAAATATTATCTTAAAAATAATCTTGACATTCTTTACAAATGGTCTTTTTTTATTATAAAAAAAGTATTCTCGAGAGCATCGATTCTCTGCAAAAGAAATCTGAACAATAAAATATATCGGGCTTTTTCACGGGAACTTGCATGCTTCATTCAGTCCGTTCGGAAGACGCGGCCGAAAGGAGAGGTAGGATGCCAGAAACGTCCCGCAAACCTACCGACACGTCTGGGTATGAATACGATGGACGATCTTCGACGTAAGCAAAGCTGCGTCGTGAAGATATTGACCAGATCTCTCTCTCTGTGATTATTATTACTTGAAATGGCGTTATCGTGGATTCCCGTCCAACCTAGCCAGCTATAAAAGAAGGAAAGAAAGCTCCTCGTCTGCCATGGATACCTGAAACGCACCTTCCTGCGCAACTTCGGCGAAGCTTGGGCTCTCTCTCTCTCTCTCACACACATCTGGAATCAAGGGAGAAGTAAAGCGCGCCCATGAAGTTCTTCATGAGCATCCGATGACGGCAACCACCTTTCACATGATCTCTTGTCTCTCCTCTGTATCTTCGCTGTCGTCTGATATAACCCAGTTTTGCATCCGTCCCCACCTTCCTTCCTTCTTCCTCTCATCTCCTCTCTCTCTCTCTCCCTCTTTCTCTGACCTTTTCCATGGCCACGCGCGCAGACCACGTTCCTATATATAATAAGCGTTTCTCTCCACCCATCCACAGCCAAACATCAGACCACCAAGTGCGCACACGCATCGGCTTTTCCAAACGTAACTGCGCACACGCCGTAGGGTTTCGCCGATATTGACAGAAGAGCGATGGCGACACGAGATGGGGCCGTGGCGTTCGAGGACTTCTTCCCGATGATGGTCGAGAGGCTGGGCGCGCGGGGGTTCATGGAGGAGCTGAGCAAAGGGTTCCGACTCTTGATGGATAAGGAGAAGGGGGTGATCACGCTGGAGAGCCTGAAGAGGAACGCGGGCTTGCTGGGGCTGAGTGGCATGAGCGACGAGGACGTGAGGTCGATGCTGAGGGAAGGCGATCTCGACGGAGACGGAATGCTGAACGAGAGGGAGTTTTGCGTGCTCATGTTCAGATTGAGTCCTGGCTTGATGAAGGGTTCCACGGAGTTGTTGGAGGAAGCCATTGATTCTTGATCTTTCTCGAGCTCTCCCTTTCGATTGCCTTGTTATTGATTTCCTATCTCCTCATTTGTATATAATATGATCATAATTTGTCTCGATATCGCCTCATTCTGCTCTTTTGCATGATTCATTTATCTCATCAATTAATGATATTATCACTAACAAAACGTATCGCAATCGCGATTCATTTGACTAATCTTTAAGACAACGCAAGTCGATTCAATTAGAAGAATAACCCATGTTTATTTAATTCGTAAAATTGGAAGATTTGTGGCGATCAGGCAGAATTCCAAGGTTGACATCTGCATATGCTGATACAATAACCTGGGTCCAGTCAAAATGGCGATCTGGTCAAATAACCCATCTGCGCCGTCAATGGGTCTCTCGTCTCCATTTCACTTCGGCTTTTCTAATCTTGGAGCCCGTTATGCTTATGCAGAGGGATGGAATCACGCATCTAAAAGATAACCCACGTCTTTCCACTAAGGCTCCGTTATATAATTTGAAAAATGTTTCTCAGAAAATTATTTTTTCTGAAAAATGATAATATTTTCAAATATATATTTATTAAAGGACATCGACTTGCCAGTCTCTAACGAGGTCGATGCCTCTTTAGAGGTCGTAATTTTAAAAATAAACAATGAACATAGAAAATGTTTTCCACTTTCAAAAAAAAGAGGAAATTATTTTCCCCACTTTTAAATGTGTTTTTTCTATTAAAGGAAAATATTTTTATTGATTATTTTATTATCCATGAAATGAATGCTGAAAAATTCGAAAAATATTTTTCTTAAAATTATTTTCCGTGAAACGAATATAATCTAAATAAAAGTTTGAGGAGATAGGAGTATTGGTCCAGCACGCTTCTGAATGTTGCATATAATCATCTTCACTGAATGTGACGTCAATTCAAATATAGTATTAATTATGAACTCCTAATCGATTTAATTGATCTTTAATTCGCATGAGATATTTTCATTTCTTTTTCCATTGATTTTTTTTGTCGGTTTCAATAGACATGTCGGTTCCGATTATTTTATATTTCGCGTTGGAGGAATCACTTTTTATTTTCAGGCAGGCTTCTTCCCATGCCTTTCTCCCCCGACTTTTGAGAGTTCGAGATCTAAAAATACAAAGAGTCGATTGAATAATATCTGCAAACACGGAACGTAAAATTTTACCCCGACCCAAAACTTCAAATCCATTTTAATAGATTGTTGCATTTACCAAATTTTACTTTCTTAAACCAAAAGATAATGTGAATTTTTTACATTCATAAATTTGTTACATTGGTTTTGTTTACATTTTCTTTTTATCATTCAAATTGTAAAAAAATGGTGGCAATTGTTTTATTTTTTTGTTAGATTGAAACAAATTAATAAGTTAAAAGCTTAAATTGGTCGCATGGAATATTAAATAGGCTTTCGAGCTCCATTTGCTTTATGACAAACGAACAATTCGAAAGACATTTTCTCATTTATTTATTGTTCTAAGTAATATAAACGATAATTTTAAAAAAATACTTCATAAATAATTTATTTCCAAAATTGTTTTCTAATGGATTTTTTTTATTATAGTATACTAAACCGAATTGCCTACACTCACTTTCATGAAAAGAGCTTTTTTTTTTTTTTTTGAGTTGGTGCTACAGCGAAACAATTCTTGGGATTGCCCTTAAATGAAAATCTTCACGGAAGCAGGGGGCAAAAAGGGAAAGCAACTTTATAAGACGGTTCGCGATTCAGTTCTAGGGCACCGATTCGTACTTTCGTCCCCAAATTTCACTCTGCAACCTTTCTCCAGAGTTATGAGAGCAGTGAAGTGATCGACTGTGTTGACATTTTCAAGCAACCCACCTTTGATCATCCGCATCTCAAGAATCATAACATACAGGTTTTTTTTTTGTCCCTCATTTTTTATCTGTAACTTGCACCAGCATCCTTTCCAGTGCCTCCCGTGCAAAGCTTGCGGTTAGCAGTAAACTAGCACAGCGATGACGATAAGAATACCTTAATGATGAGGACCATCATTGAGCAGTTCTAGGAGAAAGATGTTTCAGGATCGTAGGATGTCTAGGAAATTTGGGTTGTTCTATGTTGGAAGTATTGTTATGCGACTTTATATATGTTTGCCCAGATTATTCTAAGTATCGCTGAAGGTGGCATGTTTACAAATAGATGAAACCAAGCTCAAATGTGAAAGCGAATGGAACGGGACATGTGGAACGTGCGCTGAGTCAAACTTGGTGGAAATATGGTGAATGCCATGAAGGAACAATCCCCATCGTAAGGCCACGAAAGCATAACCATCGTCATGTTATCCCGTCGACTCCACGCTTGAAGCGGCTTAATCAGAGCCAGGATGAGTTCAACCCACCTAAAAGTGAAGTATGCGCAAATACATTTCCGTGAGACTTACTTTGGCGTTGGTTTGGAGTAGCATTTTTGTTTATGGTCTGATCCTTAGTTGTCATTTCCTCATGAGTTTGTTGTATATTGGTCAGTATGCTCAAGTACTATTGAACGATGGCAACTTCTTGGGAGCTGAAGCAACAATTAATGTGTGGAATCCTGACGTAATGGATCACGAAGCCAGTTTCTCTGGAATGTGCCTCATATCAGGCACCGATGGTGTGTTGGCCGGATCGATGGTAAGGAGTTAGAATGATCGAATCTAGAAATTTTAGAATGATTGGCATTATAGATGGTGTGCAGACGTAGAAGATAAGTGGTTTGTGTTTTCATTATAGGTGGATGCAGACTCTAGTCTGAGCGAGCAGGCAAAGCTATTCGCATATTGGACCGTGAGTACTTAACACTACCGAGCTCTTACAATTCACCAAACTCTCACGAACACATCGAACATTGACTTTCTTTTCTTGGCTGGACTTCAGGCTGATGTTCCTCAGCATACTGGCTGCTACAATCTCGACTGCCCTGGATTCGTGCAAACAAGTAGCAAATATGCTCTAGGTTCTCGGCTTAAACCAGTTTCCACCTACGATGGACAGCAATACGACTTACCCATAAAAATAGTGAAGGTAACGGAACAATCTCTAACGTAAATATGCATGGGATACCTTCAAGTCTTCCATCCTTCAACAATAATAATTTCAGAATTATGATACTGGACACTGGTGGCTGAGCATTTTGGACGTGCCCCTGGGATATTGGCCCAAAGAAATCTTCACTTCTCTGAGTGGCCCTGCTAATCTCATCACCTGGGGAGGACAGATACTCAACGTAGAACGGAACGGTCTTCACACGTCAACGGAAATGGGGAGCGGCCATTTTCCTTCCGAAGGCTATGGAAAGGCGGCATACTTCCGCCATCTCCGATTCGTCGACACCAGCTTCGTTCTGAGAGATCCGGAGAATCTCAAGAAGCAGGTGACGAGATCCGAATGCTATGACTTGCAGCTTGGTTTGGATCCGACCAGCACATATGGGGTCAACTTCTACTACGGGGGTTCAGGATTCTCAGCTCAGTGTGCAAAATAGTGGACTCGAATGTTTAGCAGTGAGAAATACTGCTGGGTTGTTGTACGTTCTCGACCTGGGCAATAATCGCATTTCTCTGTAATGGCTCGTCTTTTGGCTCTAAAAACAAAAGTGTTCACCATGGACAAGGGGTTGTCTGTGCTTGGACATTACGTTTATGACGGGTAATTAAATATTAGATCTCTAGTTGATTAAAAGGTTGGAAAATCCGACAAAATATGGCGATGCACTTGTATGGAAGTTAAATAGAGTACCAAAGAACATGCCGATCATTCATGTTAACTGGCAAAATGCAAGTAATGGACCTTTTCCTGTTGACTTCGTACGCCAAGTATCAAGGTGAAGACCAAGTATTGGCTAGAGGTGATCAATTTTCATTCAGGTAATAAAATTTATGGGACTTTTACGGGTTTTTACCTGGAAGTACTGGTTAGAGGTAATCGGTTTTCTAGGCGGTCCAATGGAACCGGTAAATTAAATTTGCGAGAAAAGTGCTCCATTCCATGAGTTATCGTTATTGATACTAAAACGCTAACTATGGGATTTGGTTTTTGATTCCTTTCTCATCTTGTCTTCAAGTTGTGGTGAATTGATTTCATAGGTGGGCTGCAAATTTAATTTCGACGCTTGCAAGGAAAGTGGAAAATATCTTCCCAATAGCAATTTGGGTGGAATATGATTTCTTTCTTTTCTTAGTCGTAGATATTAAAATCTCGTAACTTAGGAAAAATGTCTTAAAGAAGAAATGAATGCTCGAACATCTAACGTAACAAAATCTTTTATACTCTTATCTCTCTATAGAGCATATCAAGTTTGAAAATATTTTCAATGACAAATTTCTCCCGATAAATTCTATGACAAGAATCTTGGGGAGTTGTCATGGCAGATTACCATGATGAGAAATATAGTGTATTTTGACTCAGATAAGAGTATGAAGTGATTATCTTAATTTCAAATGAGGGCGCCAACCAAACATTTATTTGTGGCAAGGGGCAATTTTGTCCAAGGGCATTCTTTAAATTTTCATTTCTTTTTTCTTTATTTTTTTTTATCTTTTTTGTTTCGATTTTTTCCCCTTTCTTTCTTCATTTTCTTTCATCTTTCTCATGCCTCCTTCTTGGCTCAGTGTCACCTCCATTTTAATTTACAGCCGCTACTTGATTGATAGATTCTGACAAACAAAAGAGATAATCGACACGTAAGCAAAAATCCTAAAAATATTTCAATTGCTGATAATATAGAAATCACAAATACTCAAACCTTCAATGTAAAAAAATTCTCAATCTCTCTGTCATCCCCGCAAATCAGCTATCACCTTCGGTCAGTCTTAAATTCATGTTTCTTAAGAATGCGTCGATGTGGGCTAGATGTTTCATGACATTCATAGATGTAGCTTGCATCAAGGGGAAACATGTGTCTTCTTGACAGGGTCCAACTATTTAGATACAGTGCTTGTTGAGGTGATTTCGTTAGCATTTTCATGCAGTGGTCATCGGCTTAGCGTAGGTCATCTCTCCTCCACAAAAGTGGAGTACCTCTTGGGATCCAACTCTATTTATACCGTCACTTTGTCCCACTCTTGTTCAACGTGAAATTCCCCACTTCCACTTTTCATTTACACTCTAGGGGACACCAAGTCTCCAACATGCTTTACCTCCACAGAGACTCCACAGACTGAGAATTATACATAGGGATTTGAAAGTCAGCAGGATCTTATCGGATGAAGGGCTTCATCCAAAGATGTCGGACTTTGGATTGGCCAGATTATATGGAGGAAATCAAGACCAGGCCAAAACAAGAATAGTAGTTGCAGCATAGTTGAGTATTACCTTCTTTTTCCCCTACTTAATTCACTTTGCTCCACATCGAACTTAAATATAACTCCGTCGCTATAATATGCAGCGGGTATATGTCACCTGAATAGGCTGTCCATGGTAGATTCTCTGAGAAATCCGATGCTTATAGCTTCAGAGTCTTGCTATTAGAGATTTTAGGCGGAAGACGCTGCAGTAGCTTCCATCAAGAGGATCAGAGCTTGAGTCTTCTAGGATCCATGCTCCATTATGACTTCGCTTATGTCTGAAGGCTTGCAAATCTTGGACTGATGAGAACATAGCAGCTTTCGTCGACCTGTTGATATGTTCCCCGAGGTGGTGAAATTGCCATTTCAAGGTGTGTTCATGTGGGATCTTTGTGTGCTTTAGAACTTATGAAAGATGGGCCATCCATGTCGATCGTGCTCAATCGCGAAATTCTCGACCTTCCCAGTTCGAAGCCACCGGCATTCACATTTGCTCTGGCTGTCATTAATACTCTACCAGACCTGAAGCCCTGTTCTGTTTAACAGTTCAACCTTTACAATTGTCGAAGCCCAGTAAAAGCAGGGGATTACTGTAACTTGTACATGTAATTTCAGCATCACCGATTGATCAAGAGAAAAAGCTTATTATCCTCTGCTTGATCCATCATTCTCATTCAATCTTGGGCAAAAGTAGTCCTTGTCCATCGATCAAAAGCCCAAATTTGATTTGGATACAGTTGGAAAAACAGATTTGGGACGAATATCGTGACACAATATCTCCGTCTTGTTCATACCCGCCACGCGACAAACAAGCCGATCTGTATGTAATTCGCTCACTACTTGTTACCATGAAGAGTTCACAAGGGAATCCTTAAGCTCAGCAGCAGCAGCAGCAGCAACGCAGAAGGAGGAGGGTTCATGACTCACTATTTGTGAAATTAAACTTCACATATTTCATAATGACTCGTACATCAGAACCTGCTCGCAGAAATGGAGGAGGAAAATGTGAATTGGTGTGCCATAAAATGTAATTAAGAAGGGGAAATTGGAACTAGTTCTGTACAAACCACATAAGTCTTTACAAACCACCCTCCATGATGATTGGCACACATTCATGGTGTTAGTGTGCTCCAACATTACTTGACAATGGGGGAGATTGTCCAATCGATACCAAACTCATTGTCCATATTTCAATGAAATCCTAAACTTGTTAATATTTTTGTGCGAAATTTCAATCTAATTCCACTTGGTCAAATTTTCGTCATAAATTGCCGACGCGGCGCTATGCCAGTTAGGACGGCCGGTAAAGAGCAGATTGCCACATCAACGATTTCCATGCAATTAAGTGCATAGCTAATCCGGAAATTTCCCCTCAATGGATGAAGCCGAACGAAATTCAAGCCATACAAAATCCAGGACCATTTCTGATTATCGAAAAGAAAGAGAACTTGCTTGGTAGACTTCTCTGCTGATAATCATTCTGTCGACGTTCCCTAGCGGCAAATCCACACGGCGCAATTATGGTCTTGTTGAAGCAAACCTTCGGAATTTGGAATAGGTCAAAAGGGTGCGCCAAGTGTAAGTTGGGGAGAAAGAGAGCGGAGACCTCGTCTTGGAAGTATTTTCATGTGAACTTAGAAAACCATCCTCACGTTTAAACAAGTTCGAGAAATTCTCCCAATACACTCGCCCTTCGTTAAGAGAAACGTTGATTGCGTACGGTGATTTTCCAAGTCAATTAGGCTCAGCCGGGCCCCCATGTCACAAGGTTGAATCCGAAATGTTTGGGATTTGACATTTGTGACTCGGATTGGAAAATAGTGAGGTTGCGATTGGTCGACATGATGAAACATTATGCCAAATCCGGAAAAATAGGGTTGAGAAATTCATCGGATTGATTAAATCCTGTCTTGTGTTTGCGAAAGTGTCACGTAAAGCGAGAGATGCGACCATGTTCAAACACACCGAGCGTTTGCAAAGTCTAGAAAAGTTAGAGAAACCGTTGACAAGGGCGACCAACATTCGATTTATTTCTCGTCCTTTTTTTCTTCCCTTCCTTCTTCTGCCAATCGTTCACTGGACCTCGGTAATCAATCATAGGCGAGGGACCTCGTTGTTGCTAGGCAAGGCTAGGCAAGTGGAGGTTGCCCAAACCACTAACGAGGCTCGACCTCACCATGGGGGCGAGGGCTCAACCTTGCTGGAATTACTCAAAAGGACTAAATTAGCTCTAAGTTAATAGATTAAACTGGCGCAATTAAAAGATTTATAATTAAATTAGCACATAGCAATAGGTCTATGATTTTTTCTCACACTTTATTCGCATTATCATGGAGGTCCTTCACACTAATAACTATGACAGCACGATCACGCCGAGAACGAGAGAGAGAGAGAGAGAGATTGGCAACCACGGTGGCCGCCGCCGCGGCGCGCGGTGACTTTTGCTTGGGGTATGTGGCCATTATGCTAGTGCATGCCAACCGCCACCAAGGGGAGGGGGAGCAAGGATCTCAGGCGGCCACCATGCGGGGATCAATTGAGAGCAGCGACCGCTGTGGGGGCGGCGGCGCCACAATATGAGCAAATCTGTTCTTTTCATTTTCCTTTTTCAATAAAGGTGCTTCTCGCGTACGATTCTCACCGCACTTTTAAGACTACTTTTATTTCGCAGAAAATCGAATGGTTTTAGAAAATATTATCTTAAAAATAATCTTGACATTCTTTACAAATGGTCTTTTTTTATTATAAAAAAAGTATTCTCGAGAGCATCGATTCTCTGCAAAAGAAATCTGAACAATAAAATATATCGGGCTTTTTCACGGGAACTTGCATGCTTCATTCAGTCCGTTCGGAAGACGCGGCCGAAAGGAGAGGTAGGATGCCAGAAACGTCCCGCAAACCTACCGACACGTCTGGGTATGAACGTCAGCAAAGCTGCGTCGTGAAGATATTGACCAGATCTCTCTCTCTCTCTCTGTGATATTATTACTTGAAATGGCGTTATCGTGGATTCCCGTCCAACCTAGCCAGCTATAAAAGAAGGAAAGAAAGCTCCTCGTCTGCCATGGATACCTGAAACGCACCTTCCTGCGCAACTTCGGCGAAGCTTGGGCTCTCTCTCTCTCTCTCTCTCTCTCTCTCTCTCACACACACACACACACACACACACACACATCAGGAATCAAGGGAGAAGTAAAGCGCGCCCATGAAGTTCTTCATGAGCATCCGATGACGGCAACCACCTTTCACATGATCTCTTGTGTCTCCTCTGTATCTTCGCTGTCGTCTGATATAACCCAGTTTTGCATCCGTCCCCACCTTCCTTCCTTCTTCCTCTCATCTCCTCTCTCTCTCCCTCTTTCTCTGACCTTTTCCATGGCCACGCGCGCAGACCACGTTCCTATATATAATAAGCATTTCTCTCCACCCATCCACAGCCAAACATCAGACCACCAAGTGCGCACACGCATCGGCTTTTCCGAACGTAACTGCGCACACGCCGTAGGGTTTCGCCGATATTGACAGAAGAGCGATGGCTACACGAGATGGGGCCGTGGCGTTCGAGGACTTCTTCCCGGTGATGGTCGAGAGGCTGGGCGCGCGGGGGTTCATGGAGGAGCTGAGCAAAGGGTTCCGCCTCTTGATGGATAAGGAGAAGGGGGTGATCACGCTGGAGAGCCTGAAGAGGAACGCGGGCTTGCTGGGGCTGAGTGGCATGAGCGACGAGGACGTGAGGTCGATGCTGAGGGAAGGCGATCTCGACGGAGACGGGATGCTGAACGAGAGGGAGTTTTGCGTGCTCATGTTCAGATTGAGTCCTGGCTTGATGAAGGGTTCCACGGAGTTGTTGGAGGAAGCCATTGATTCTTGATCTTTCTCGAGCTCTCCCTTTCGATTGCCTTGTTATTGATTTCCTATCTCCTCATTTGTATACAATATGATCATAATTTGTCTCGATATCGCCTCATTCTGCTCTTCTGCATGATTCACTTATCTCATCAATTGATGATATTATCACTAACAAAACGTATTGCAATCGCGATTCATTTGACTAATCTTTAAGACAACGCATGGTAATTCAATTAGAAGAATTAACCCATGTTTATTTAATTCGTAAAATTGGAAGATTTGTGGCGATCAGGCAGAATTCCAAGGTTGACATCTGCATATGCTGATACAATAAGTTGGGTCCAGTCAAAATGGCGATCTGGTCAAATAATCCATCTGCGCCGTCAATGGGTCTCTTGTCTCCATTTCACTTCGGCTTTTTAACGTGGAGCCCGTTATGCTTATGCAGAAGGATGGAAAGCATAAGGGTCCGTTCGTTTGGCAGAAAATATTCATCCGGAAAATATTTTTCGAAAATTGAGCTATATCGGGGGCGGAAAACATTTTCCTCAAGAAAATTTTTTCCAATCAACTAAAGATTCCCTTTTAAAACTAAGGAAAATGTTTTCCGTTTTTGAAAAGCGGAAAACATTTTCCGGATCTCTCATCTCTCTCTCTTTGTGAGTCTATGAGCAATTAAATTGCCGAGCGTCGCCGTTGCCGCCCACCTCCGCTCGCCGCCACCCCCTACCGGCCCTCGCCGCACCCGCCAGCCCGCCGCCGCCGCCCGTCGGCCCATCCGTGGTAGCTGCCCGCCCATCCGCCGCCGCCCGCCCATCACCGCCGATGCCCGCCCATCTGTGGCAGCCGCCTGCCCGCCCGCCCGTTCGCCGCCGCCACCGATCGCCGATCACTAGATAATTTCTCAAAAAAGAATTTTGGAAAAAAAAATTTCGGAAAATTTTTAAGTTTCAAACAAACACCGAAAAATGTGTTATTTTCCAGGAAAATAACTTCATGGAAAATATTTTCCGGAAGTGCTTTATTTTTCGCCAAACGAACGGACCCTAAAAGATAATACACGTCTTTTCACTAGGGTTCCGTTCGTTTCACAGAAAATATAATTTGAAAAATATTTTTTGGAAAATTATTTTCTTGAAAAATAATAATATTTTCAAATATTCGTTTATTAAAAGACGCCAGCTTGCTGGTCTCTAGCGAGGTTGAGGCCCATTGTTAGAGGCCGCGATATTAAAAATAAACAATGAACACTGAAAATGTTTTTCTTGATTAATTTTATTTTCAATATAATGAACTCCGGAAAATTCGAAAAATATTTTCTTTGAAATTATTTTCCGTGAAACGAATAGAATCTAAATGAAAGTTTGAGGAGATAGGAGTATTGGTCGGGCACGCATCTGAATGTTGCATATAATCATCTTCACTGAATGTGACGTCAATTCAAATATAGTATTAATTATGAACCCCTAATCGATTTAATCGATCTTTAATTCGCACGAGATATTTTCATTTCTTTTTCCATTGATTTTTTTGTCGGTTTCAATAGACATGTCGGCTCCAATTATTTTATATTTGGCGTTGGAGGAATCACTTTTTATTTTCAGGCAGGCTTCTTCCCATGCCTTTCTTCCCCGACTTTTGAGAGTTCGAGATCTAAAAATACAAAGAGTCGATTGAATAATATCTGCAAACACGGAACGTAAAATTTTACCCCGACCCAAAACTTCAAATACATTTTAATAGATTGTTACATTTACCAAATTTTACTTTCTTAAACCAAAAGATAATGTGAATTTTTTACATTCATAAATTTGTTACAATGGTTTTGTATACATTTTCTTTTTCATTCAAATTGTAAAAAATGGTTGCAATTGTCTTATTTTTTGTTAGATTGAAACAAATTAATAAGTAAAAAGCTTAAATTGGTCGCATGGAATATTAAATAGGCTTTCGGGCTCCATTTGCTTTACGAAAGATGAACAATTTAAAAGACATTTTTTCGTTCATTTATTGTTCTAAGTAATATAAACTATAATTTTAAAAAAATACTTCATAAATAATTTATTTCCAAAATTGTTTTCTAATGGATTTTTTTATTATGGTATACTAAACCCAATTGCCTACAGTCACTTTCATGAAAGGAGCATTTTTTTTTTAAAGATGATGCTACAACGAAACAATTCTTGGGATTGCCCTTAAATGAAAATCTTCATGGAAGCAGGGGGCAAAAAGGGAAAGCAACTTTATTAGACGGTTCGCGATTCAATTCTAGGGCACAGATTCCTCCTTTCGTCCCCAAATTTCACTCTGCAACCTTTCTTCATCAATTCTTCTCTCTTTCTACCTCTCTGTGATTCGATCTGCTTCGGAAGCCACACGATGCCGCAGAGACACTCGAAGAACAACAACGACCTCGCATTCTTCACCTACGACGAGAAGCGGAAGCTCGGGTACGGCACCCAGAAGGAGCGTCTCGGCAGGGACTCCATCAAGCCCTTCGATGCCTGCTGCCTCTGCCTCAAGCCCTTCATCGACCCCCTGTGTTGCCAGAAGGGCCACGTGTTCTGCAAGGAGTGCATCCTCCAGTGCCTCTTGGCCCAGAAGAAGGACATCCAGAGGTGCGTACGGCTCTTGATTTAGGTTCGCGTGTAGGTTGTTGATGTGATTCGAGATGGTTTCTGATGTGCTGAGCTTATTAGTTTTTGTTGTGTTATGGAGTTTATGTCGATTAGTCCGAGTTCATCGGTGGCGTCTGCTTGGTTTTGTCAAATTAGGAATAAGAATGGAACGGAATTTGGGTTTTTGTCCTTATGGGTATTTAGATGTGCGAAATTTTACTCAGCTCGTTCGATTCCTGCGTGGATCCGAGTTCGTCAGGTGCACGTGCTTAATTTCGTTAAATTGTTTTGAAGCGGAATGGTATTTGGATTTTGGGCATCTGGTGTCCTCATGGATAGTCAGATGTCTGAAATTGAAATTCAGCTTGTTTCCTGCTTGACATTCTGATGGGTCAAAGTTCAATGCCAAACAGATGCTGTATCCAAACAGATGCTGCTGATACATTGGGATAGTCGAATTCTTCAATCCATACTCTTTGTGCAGTAGGAATTTTTTATTGGCTTAGATTTTATTGGAACGGTTTGGGCATAAGACTTGAAGCTTGGACGGTTCAAAAAAATCGATTGAGATATTGAAACATATCACAGTCCAGTTGAGACCTCTGGCAATGAAGGCTGTTTTTTGTCTCTTTAACTTGGTCAATAATACTTACGTCGATGCTTAGGATGAGCATCCTACTTCATCTTTTTCCTTTTTGATCTAATGGGTGGGTGCTACTACTTGAACAACTTAACTAGTCTGATTGGGACCAACAGCTCCATGTTTAAAGATGTAACTTTCTGGAAGATTACCTGAGTAGACAGAGAGCAATGAAGACTGCTCTTTTTGTAGGCTGTGTTCAAGAGTATTGGATGACTGCAAGCGTAACTCGAGGTTATTGGTCCCCATGATAGGTCTTCCTCAGGTAGTAGCTAAATTGTTCTAGCAACCAGTCTCCGGAACTAGTGGTTAACTGAGCCTTTTAGCATGGACATTTCTTGGCTCGGGGAATGTTGTTGAGTTGGGCATGTCATAATTTTGAAAGAGCATATCCCTTTTCCATCTTTGTTCATCTGTGCCACTATGTGTGCATGGGCTTTCATGTGAGAAAGAATTTTGTTCTGGAGGGAGAGGGATAGTGGCCATTTTCCCGAGATATTGGTTCTTCCATTGACCCAGAAGTAATTTAAAATTCTTTTTGCTGGTTCAGTCAGCAAGATGAAATATTTTTCCAACCACTTAGTTGATGGTAGGGGTTGACACCATCATTTATGCTGACGTCTGAGCTGTCCCCTCATCAAAAGATAATTTAGCAACATGTGAAACCTGTCTGAATCTTCTGTAGTCTAGAAGTCTTTTGATCATTGTTTGTTCAGCTAGGAGCTTTAAGTGCTGGTGCCTGGGAAAGAATGATGTCCAACAAGAGATGCTCAATTGAGACTTAAAAAAAAAGAAAAGAAAAGAAAAAGTGGGAGATTTCTGTAGCCAACCATACTATCTGGATTTAGAACTATCTGAGTAATTTGATCTTTTTATGGGTGGGAAGAAAAACTGTAGAGAATATTTGACATCCAACATTTTCCTGTTACATTTCCCTCCCTATCACATGTTCCGTGCTAAAATTCTTCATGAACTTGCAGAAAATCAGCTGCTCATGAAGCTCAGCAGAAGCATGATAAAGAAGAGGAAGAAGAGAGGCTAATGCTGCAGAAAGCTAGGGAACTTGATGCATTTGATCAACAGAACCATGGTGCAGTACCTCAATACACTGATAAAAATCACAGCCGAGACAAGAATGGCTTCCATGGTGCGAACAGTGTCAAGGTTACTTCTTACGAGGAGGAAGCACTTCGAACCATGAAGGCATTTTGGCTGCCCTCAGCTACCCCTGAAGCTCCTCTTAAGGTAGAGGCACCATCTACCAGCACAGTCTGCCCAGAAGGCAATGAGAAACTAAAGCTGAAGACCCTTTTTCCTATTTGCTTCTCAGAAGACACCAGTGAGAAGAAGAAACCCAACTCCCTGGACAAGACATATATTTGCCCTAGCTGCAAGGTCACATTGACCAACACCGTGTCACTAGCTGCGCTTAACTCCTGTGGGCATGTCTTCTGCAAGAAATGTGCAGAGAAATTTATTGTCGCCGATAAGGTTTGTCTTGTTTGTGATAAGCCGTGTAAAGAGAGGAATTTGGTGAAGTTGGAAAAGGGAGGGACAGGTTTCACTGGGCATGGTGATCATCTCGAAGCAACTGACTTCAAACATTTGGGGAGTGGTTCGGGATTAGGGCTGGTGAGACCTGCAATGAAGACCTGAAACTTGTATTTTTAGTGTCATATCAGCGGACGTGTTTATTTTCTTAAGAGGAAAATGGGGTTGGCTAATTTTGAATTTTGCTTAATTTAGGATGTCCAATTGTGCTCTGCATCCTTTTGTTGTGTAAGAATGTGGCCGTCAAATGAAATACTTTATCGGAACTGCACCAGATTGCCCTGAAGTGTGTTCTCAAATCTCAATGGATTCCTAAAATTTCAACTCACTAGGAAAAGAACAATGTATCTTGAATATGGGATCGAATGAAATCGACAGAGTTTGTCAGTGACATGGTTCTAAACAGAAAAGCAAATGGATGGAAATTAACACGCAGTTTACTGGAATTTAATGCTCAAGATAAATGTGGGAAGAACATTTAGTTTTGTGATTGATTTGGTGAATATTTGTGCTGAGCACGATCAACTCGAAGCACTTGCCATGATCTGATCTCCATTTTATTGAGTAATGAACAAATGGATACCAATTCCAAGAGCGTTTGTACAACCAACTACAATTTATGTGCTTGCTTCCTATCCCCTGTCCTTGATATCCTAGCTAGCCATTGCACATTATTACGGTCTGGGATCTCGTTGACCAACTTCTCTTATCTCCGGCAAGGGCTCTTGCTGATAACTTCTTATACATCAAATAGTGAAAAATTTCGAATTTTTGGTAGTGAGCAAGGGTTTCGGGAAGAACTAGGAATCAGACTAGATAGACTCTAAAATTGATCTGGTTCCTAATTCCAAACATTTTGGAACTTGTATTGTATGGTCCAGTTCTCAATTTTGATTCTTGAGTAGTTCCCGGTAGCTGTTCTCCCAGAGTTTTTATTTCTCTCCAAACACCAATCTTCTAAATTAGAGATTGTTCGTGGGCCTAATATAAGGTCGTGTTTCTAATAATGTTTAACATGTTAATGGACAATTAGCGTGTAAAATCCCCAATTAGGGAAGTGTGATCAAAAGATTGAATTGGTGTGCAAGAATCTGCAGAACTTGTCGACGTTGCAGATTTTGATGGCTGAATTCTTGGGCAATAGACAACATGTACGGAATTTCTTTGACAACTTCTACAAGAAAAGATTGTCTTCTCTATTTACCAAAAAAAAAAAAAAAGGATTGTCTTCTCATCTGCGCATATCAGTAGATCAACAGCGCTCTTGTAAAGAAACAAATTTCTTCTTTCATGGCTTTATACGAGTTCTTAAGCGATACGCTACTGAGGCACACTCACCTCCATGTGATGACCATCGAGCAGTCCCAATGGAATTATCCCAGTTCCCTGCAATCATTACGTTACAATATGATGCTCTTTGAATCTCGAAAGAACGGTGTGGGTAAAAGAAAAGTGGCATATCATTCTCAAACACCCATGTAATTAACATGCACAGCAAAATGCATTCAAGAGGCCAGATGCGTGATCTCCATCTGGGAAGGCAATGCATTAAGAGGCCTAATAGCGAGATCTCAGTCTGGAAAGACACTTATTTGGGCTAATTATTAAGTCTTAAAACTGCAAAAGTATACCCATTGGCATCCTTTTGTTTGCCCAACTTACACATATACATCTTCACAGTTCACACTATGTCGAACTGAGAATAACCTGAACTCCATGTTGAGGGCGAGAAATAGGACGATCGACAGGGGAGTGGACGTAAGCAGGGGAGAGAGTGAAAGAGTATCGCTGCAGAATCATAGCGAGAATAATTTTAGCTTCAACTGTCGCAAAATTTAGGCCAACACAACTCCTGTCTCCAAGGCCGAAGGGAAGGTATATGGCGGGATTGTTGTTTGTTGCCTTAGCAACTCCTTCTGAGAATCTCTCTGGCTTGAAAAGATGTGCATCATCTCCCCAGATTTGAGGGTCGTGGTGAATTTTTAGGATTGGTATGTGTACCATTGTACCTGCAGGAAGAATCAGATCCCCGAGCTTTGCCTGCTTAGCAACTTTTCTAGTGACACCGACTGCTGGAGGATATAAGCGGAGAGATTCGTTAATGATCATGCCCATCTGCACACACACAAAGGCCAGAGTCCTTCGTAAGGAGAAGAACAATTGAACATGCTTTGAAAAAACAAGAAGGTAAAGAAGCTCGTGTTGTCCTTTGCTGTTGAAGAATATGTGCACGCAAGTGAAAATAGTCTCATTACAAGCCTCCGAAATAGACATTTATTAGCTCTGTTCTCAACGAATAATACCTTCTTGAGCTTTGTAATCCCAGCGAAATCGGGATCTCGATCTCCAAGTACATCGAGGACCTCTCTTCTTGCTTCTTGTTGCCAATCAGTGTGAATTCCTAGGAGAAGGACCGTCCATGAGAGCAACGAGACTAAGGTTTCATGTCCAGCACTATAGAATGTCTTGCAGTCAGCAATCACATTATCCAATGTGATTTTCTTATTCTCTTCCACATCGTACATATCCTTTAAAAGTAACCCTAGAAAATCGTTCCCATAGTTCTCCATCTCTCCGGAATTAATCTTCTGTTGTCTCCTTTTGATAATCTTCAACACAGCTTCCCGGAGCCCCTTCTCCAATTTCTCCATCTCAATCTCGTAAGTCGGCTTCCAGAGTTTACTGTAATAACAATAAGGCATGCAAGCATCACTTCGTTTGCCTATCAAAGTATGAGATACAAGAACTCTAGCTCGTTTTTATATTGACTTCTCCCTATCCGTCGTAAAAGTCCCAAAGACCAAAAAGCAGAGAAACATAGAATAGTGACTGCATTGCATTGGGATGAAGATCATTCCATGTCCTATGTCTGATTGTTTGAAGAAGCTTCCATGTCATAAAATCTGGCACATCTTAGCTTTTTTTTTTTTTTTTGGGCTTTCTCTTTTGTCGTTAAATTTGAGTAAATATTAGATACCTTATTCCGGGCAATCTCATCTGTGAAGAAACTTTTCCCATCATTAATCCCGCCTTGACCATGTTCTCAAAAACACATTTGCCTTCAGTATAGCTGCTACCAAATGCAGTTTTTGATATCACATCTGATGTGCACAGATTAAATTCTTCATGAATATCGATCTCTTGGCTTTCCTGATCACTCCATCTCTGGATCATTATATGAGCACATTCCACCATCGTTGGAACCATACTCTGCAAACCATATGAATTGACTCGCCATCAGGAGCACAAACTGAGAAGCATTCCCATGCTTCCAATACCACTCACAAAATTACTTCATCGATACTAATTCCCGTCACATTAATTTGGATGCAAGGAACACCTGGCTCGCGAGTGTGTGCATCTTATTATTATTTTTTTTTTTGGTCGAATGTGCATATTATGTTTCGGACGTACCTTCAGACTTTCCCCGTTGAAAGCGAAATTCGCCAGCTTTCGGTGCTTTGCCAATTGTTTGCCTTCAGATGTCACGAGTCCATCACCTAAAAGCTTTTTCACTGGGTCGCCAAGTGAAACTTTTGAAAATTTGTGGTCTTTATTCTTTAGGACCTCTTGAACAATGCCCAGATCCGAGATGACTAGGAGAGGTCGAGGGCCATTCCAAAACAAGAAATTTCTCCCTGCAATGTTTTCAAATTTTTGTGCGTAACGCGGAGTAAGTAGTTAAAAAGATCGGTCTGTCATAAGAAGCACAACTCAAAATCATCTCCCCTTAATATAACATTCAAATGAAGACGCATCACATCCTCTCAGTAAATGGGTGGTAGGAAAGCACTTCGCGGACGATATGTCGTGATCTTAACCTAGATAAATCAAGTCAACTGTGCAGGACTGCTAATTACCATAAGTTTGAGCCCACTTGTGGAAGTGAGGCTGGACATATGGGAAAATATCATTAGAAAGGCTCATGGATCTGCTTGTGGCTTCCCTCTTCATTCGAAGCATCTCTTTGGTGCTTCCATGGTAGAACCTGTAAGCTGGACCCTTGATTCCTTGGGCAGCCATTTTGCTTCGTATTTGAAATGGAATCCACCAGAACTCGTGCAGCATCTTGATAATAAGAGCTAAGAATAGCGATATAACCAGAGAGCACAATGAAAAAAACACACTTGTGAGGAAATCCATGTTTCTCTCCAGATTCGCCATTTGCAGAAGAAAAGGAGTGAAGAGCTGTTATATAGAGCTATAGAAGTCAACTACTGTATTGGTCCCATGAGGGGTGATCTGAAATTATCGGGTTGATAAAGGCTTGCCCATGTGACAATATGTTTGACCTCCTAATTTTTAATTTTAGCTGCTAGGTTCTTTTGCACAGAGGTATCCACGGATAGAGAAATGATCGCGACGTCCGAAGTTTGGTGATTTGCAGAAGCTAATGTAATTTACAAGTAATACTCGTTTACCAGACTTGTTAAATGCTTACAGTCTCATGCCAGAAGGAACTATTGCAAACAAATAAAGCAACATACGTATGTTTTGTAAACTTTAAGGTATTTTCCCATAAAATAAATATTTAACCATGAACGAAAACAAATAAAATGCAAAAGTCACTCTAAACAAATATAAATGCTAACATGTGTAAACACATATAGATGCCTTTGTAGTCCTCGTACTCGTGGTCCAATCTAATCGAGTCCCTTAAATTAAAAATTTCTCAATTGCATTCTTGCAATTTGCATGCTTCAATTTTATATAGTTTTAGGGCAAGTTTCGCATCTTTCAATGGTGTCATTTGAGCTTTACTTCAGGTGAATATATAAGTGGCTTGAGCGTATGGGATTGATGAATCGATAAGATTGCCAGCTATGTATTGCATAAACTTTGACTAATACCCTGGCACGAGTTTCCCGCGAACCCCTTTAATGAAAAAGGAGGAAAAGATTACTTAAATACTTTATTATGTAACGGCCCTATTTTCTCGATCCCCTCATGTCACTTCACCTGACGTCAAGGGATCCAACTGAGTGAGGTTTTTCCCTTTCATTATGCGATGTGTTAATGGATGGGCAATTGGGACAAAGTCACCTGACCCAAGTCATCCTTTTTGCATGGAATGGGATCAAGATCGCCTTAGGCGTGTAAAATTTTTGTATGATCACTGCTAACTGTCCTAAAAGTTTAAACCATTAAGTGAATGTATGTATTAATATTTAAGTACTTTCACGCTCCTCCTTAAGTTTAGTCTGATCATTTTGCCTTAAAGGCATGATAAAATATGAACTCAGGATTTCATGTTCTGGTACAATGTAAAGTTTATTGTTCAAAAAGCTTAAGACGTACTTTCGTAAAGCGCTGACCATCTGATTCAGATCGAACGGTAACAATTTAAAAAACAAAAAACAAAACATCTCCTAATAAGTGGGCCGTTCGATTTCGAATCATCTCTCTTCTTTCTATTCTCTCTCCTCTCTTCTTCTTTTTCCCTTCCCCCATGCGCCGCCCTCTCCTCTCTCTCCTTTCCCTCTCTATTTTTTTTTTCTTCTCTTTTCTCTCCACACCCCCCAGCCCCAACCTCCAGGAACCCCCTCCTTGAACCTTCTTCCCGCTGACCCCTCCCTGCACCGTGGACTTCTACCTCCTTCCTCTCTCTCTCTCTCTCTCTCTCTCTCTCTCTCTCTTTCCCTTCCTCCTTGGCCGCGACTTCTTCTTCGTGGTGCTTCTTCGCGTCTTCGTCTTCTTCGTCCGTTTCGGTCGCTGCATTCGGCTTCTACTTCGGCCACAGCTCCGTCTGTCGCTCCGAGCTCCGCCCCAGCCACCGTCCGTGCCTCCCCGCCGCTGCTCGCATGTCGCCGCTTCCACCTGCTGCTTTGCGGCTCGCGTCGTCTTTGCTCCGCTACCAGCGACGACGCTGGTCTGTCCTCGCGCGTCTCCTCCGCGACGCCGCTGCCCTTTTTCTCTCCGCGGAACTCCCTCGCGCGTGAACCCTACCTCTGCTCCGCCGCTGTTTCCGTCCCTCCTCGGTGCCCCTGCTTGCCCTCGTTCGGCCTCAGTTCAGCTTGCGACACCACCGTCTCTGCTCGAGCTCGCCGGAGGCCACCGCTGCTCTGCTCGCCGTCTTTGCCACAGTCCTTTGCCGCCGGTACGATCCCTCCCAGCCGTTCTCTAGCCGCTCCATCGCCGGTCCGAACCTCCAGTTGCTCCAGCCACCCATCAAGCCACCTCCCGACGCCCTGGTCACCTCCTGCGTTCTGTTTTCCCCTCGCCGTCGCTCCGACCAGCCGTTGTTCGCTCCCATTTCAGGCATCCCAGCCATTCAGCAGCCTCCGCCGTGCCACCCAAGTGACCAGCTACCTTGTCGACACTAAAATCAGTCGCCGGAGACTCGCTGGAACCTCACTGGAATACTGCCTTCGCCGTGCCATACCAAACCGCCCGTGCTCTCGTTGGGCGAGTCACGCAACGTCGCGAGCTCACCGCGAGTTGTCGTTGTCGATTGCCTAGGATGCACAGATCGAGGAGTGAGTTTATGTCCTAATCTTTGATTAGGAACCTTACTCGCTTTAATAGAACTAATTAATTGAGTGTACTAATAATATGCTTAAATTGTCGTTAGGACTAGGCTAGAACCGGTGAATTAAGTGTGCTCGTTTAGTGGGTAAATTAGACTGGATGGGAGATTGTCGGACAAAGGGTGGCCAATTAAGGTGATTGCACTCGTAGATTATCAAATGAAGATTTGCCGCTCGAATTATGAAAACGGGCCAATCGTTAATTGGCTTGCCGAGGCGATCAACAGTGAAGAGCAACTTTGTGCTAATTGATGATATTTCATTATTTGAATAAAAGAATGTGGACTATTCTATTCATATTGATTTTCGCATGTATTTAAATTGCGATTGGCGCTTGTTCTATATTGTTGTAACTAATTGGGTAGCCCAATCCCTCACTCGGTCATGGACTAGTGAGCGAGATTAGGGGTTCAAAAGGACAGACGCTACCACCAGAAATGGCAAGTTGGAGACTTGCATATCAAGGTACAAAGTTAGGAGCTAATTGGGGCAGGAGGTTCAGAACATGTGAGATAGTAATGTTTAAGACCCTAGTGGTCGATTGATGAGTATAGTATGTTAGTACTCACGTGGGGCGTGTGTGGCATGTGAGATGGTACGACCGACTAGCGACCCCAAGGCAAGTGCCTTCCTAGTTGGGGCTTAGGGGTTGACTTACTGAGATTCATATCTCATTTGTATTATAACCTATTTTACGGCTAATGAGCATGGAGTTCGTTCTAAAGGGCCGAGTGAAACCGGAGGCGCCCGCTAACGGCGGGTGGTTGATTGACACGGTTAAATTTGAGTATGGGCACGAGACGACTCTTTGGAATTTTGATTCTGCCAATTTGTCTAGATCTAGATCTGTATACGGAGACTAGGCATATAATTCTCCTTACCCATTCTTTTGATTAATATGTACGTGGGTTTATCTCTCATAGGAGTTTATTATATCCCCAATTGGTAAGGGATTTGATAGTTACTTCCGTTGCGTATTCATTTACAAATGGTTGTTGGATCGGCAATGAGTCTTGGAATGTTGCAGGATATCGATTGAATGAGTATGAGGAGTTGGGGGACTGTCGTTTGCTTAAAAGCGGGGTGTGACATATTCATTGAACCAAGTTGTTAACGTCTTTATACCTTGTAAATTATATCTAAATTGGTTTTTTTTTCCGGGTCCTTATGTTATTTTATTTTGGAGGTGTTATATGTGGATTGCTTACATCAATTCATTTATGTACTGATTTACTTGAGTATTTACTTGGTGATCTCAAGGGGCCACTTACCCCAACTTCGGCTGCATGAACTAGAAAACATTACTTCGGATGGTTTCGTTGCACCATTCATGAATAGAGAAATAATCGCTAAGGCTGAGGTATAGTCGTCCACGGTATGAAACGTAACTTACTCGCCAAAAGGGATTATTGCGAATTTTCCAAATTATACCAAATTTTCCATGAACAAAAGTTCAACACAAGACGTATTTTACGCACCAATAGCGAAAATATTATTTAAATAATAAAAAAAAGGCGCTCTTGTCAAGAAACAAATTTCTTCTTTCATCGCTTTATTTCTTCTTTCATCGCTTTATATGAGTTTTTAAGCGATTTTCTACGGAGGCATACATAAAAAAGAGATACAAGTTGATGTTTCACACCGTAGTGGGTTGAGACTTACTCAACTCCATATGGTTGGTGACCATCGAGCACTCCCAAGATCATAAGTATGGTATGATCTCAGTTACCAGCAATCATTGCGTTACAATATGATGCTCTTTGAATCTCGAAGGAACGGCGTTGGTAAAAGAAAAGTGGCATATCATGCAATCAACAATCACAGCAAAATGCATTCAAGAGGCCAGATGCGTGATCTCCATCTGGAAAGGCAATCCATTAAGAGGCCTAACATCGAGATCTCAGTCTGGAAAGGCACCTATTTGGGCCAATTAAATAGGTAGATGGTTAAGTCTTGAAACTGCAAAAGCATACCCATTGGCATCCTTTTGTTTGCCCAACTTACACATATACATCTTCACAGTTCACGCAATGTCGAATTGAGAATAACCTGAACTCCATGTTGAGGGCGAGAAATAGGACGATCGACAGGGGAGTGGATGTAAGCAGGGGAGAGAGTGAAAGAGTATCGCTGCAGAATCATAGCGAGAAAAATTTTAGCTTCGACTGTCGCGAAATTTAGGCCAACACAACTCCTGTCTCCAAGGCCGAAGGGAAGGTATATGGCGGGATTGTTGTTTGTTGCCTTAGCAACTCCTTCTGAGAATCTCTCTGGCTTGAAAAGATGTGCATCATCTCCCCAGATTTGAGGGTCGTGGTGAATTTTTAGGATTGGTATGTGTACCATTGTACCTGCAGGAAGAATCAGATCCCCGAGCTTTGCCTGCTTAGCAACTTTTCTAGTGACACCGACTGCTGGAGGATATAAGCGGAGAGATTCGTTAATGATCATGCCCATCTGCACACACACAAAGGCCAGAGTCCTTCGTAAGGAGAAGAACAATTGAACATGCTTTGAAAAAACAAGAAGGTAAAGAAGCTCGTGTTGTCCTTTGCTGTTGAAGAATATGTGCACGCAAGTGAAAATAGTCTCATTACAAGCCTCCGAAATAGACATTTATTAGCTCTGTTCTCAACGAATAATACCTTCTTGAGCTTTGTAATCCCAGCGAAATCGGGATCTCGATCTCCAAGTACATCGAGGACCTCTCTTCTTGCTTCTTGTTGCCAATCAGTGTGAATTCCTAGGAGAAGGACCGTCCATGAGAGCAACGAGACTAAGGTTTCATGTCCAGCACTATAGAATGTCTTGCAGTCAGCAATCACATTATCCAATGTGATTCTCTTGTTCTCGTCGACATAGTACACAGCCTTCAAAAGTAACCCCAGAAAATCGTTCCCATAGTTCTCCATCTCTCCGGAATTAATCTTCTGTTGTCTGCTTTTGATAATCTTCAACACAGCTTCCCGGAGCCCTTTCTCCAATTTCTCCATCTCAATCTCGTTAGTGGGTTTCCAGAGTTTACTGTAAGAATAACAAGGCATGCAAGCATCACTTCGTTTGCCTATCAAAGTGTGAGATACAAGAACTCTAGCTCGTTTCTATATTGACTGCTCCCTGTCCATCGTGAAAGTCCCAAAGACCAAAAAGCAGATAAACGTAGAATAGTGACAGCATGGCATTGGGATGAAGATCATTCCAAGTCCTATGTCTGGTTGTTTTAAGAAGCTTCCATGTCATTAAATCTGGCACATCTTAGCTGTTACTTTTTATTTATTTATTTTGGTTTCTCTTTTGTCGTTAAATTTGAGTAAATATTAGATACCTTATTCCGGGCAATCTCATCTGTGAAGAAACTTTTCCCATCATTAATCTCGCCTTGACCATGTTCTCAAAAACACATTTGCCTTCAGTATAGCTGCTACCAAATGCAGTTTTTGAAATCGCATCCAATGTGCATAGATTAAATTCTTCATGAACATCGATCTCTTGGCATTCCCGATCACTCCATCTCTGGATCATTATATGAGCACATTCCACCATCGTTGGAACCATACTCTGCAAACCATATGAATTGACTCGCCATCAGGAGCACAAACTGAGAAGCATTCCCATGCTTCCAATACCACTCACAAAATTACTTCATCGATACTAATTCCCGTCACATTAATTTTGGATGCAAGGAACACCTGGGTCGCGAGTGTGTGCATCTTATGTTTTTTTTTTCTTTGGTCGAATGTGCATATTATGTTTCGGACGTACCTTCAGACTTTCCCCGTTGAAAGCGAAATTCGCCAGCTTTCGGTGCTTTGCCAATTGTTTGCCTTCAGATGTCACGAGTCCATCACCTAAAAGCTTTTTCACTGGGTCGCCAAGTGAAACTTTCGAAAATTTGTGGTCTTTATTCTTAAGGACCTCTTGAACAATGCCCAGATCCGAGATGACTAGGAGAGGTCGAGGGCCATTCCAAAACAAGAAATTTCTCCCTGCAAAGTTTTCAAATTTTTGTGCGTAACGGGGAGTAAATAGTTAAAAAGATCGGTCTGTCATAAGAAGCACAACTCAAAATCATCTCCCCTTAATATAACATTCAAATGAAGGCGCATCACATCCACTCAGTAAATGGGTGGTAGGAAAGCACTTCGCAGACGATATGCCGTGATCTCAACCTCGATAAATTGAGTCAGCTGCAGTACGGTTAATTACCATAAGTTTGAGCCCACTTGTGGAAGTGAGGCTGGACATATGGGAAAATATCATTAGAAAGGCTGATGGATCTGCTTGTGGCTTCCCTCTTCATTCGAAGCATCTCTTTGGTGCTTCCATGAAACAAACTGTAAGCTGGACCCTTGATTCCTTGGGCAGCCATTTTGCTTCGTATTTGCAATGGAATCCACCAGAATTTGTGCAGCATTTCGATAAAAAAAGCTAAAAAAAGTGATAGAACCAGAGAGCACAATGAAAAAAACACACCACTTGTGAGGAATTCCATGTTTCTCTCCAGATTCGCCATTTGCAAAAGAAAAGGAGTTGAGAGCTATTATATAGAGCTATAGAAGTCAAGTACTTTTTTGGTCCCAAGACGGCTGATCTGAAATTTTCGGGTTGATAAAGGCTTGTCAGAAAATATTAGGTGGTATAGGATCACCAGTCAATGCGATTCCTGATCACTCAAAAAAAGTCACATGGCAGTTGGGGCCTGCAATTAAATGCAATTTTTCCCGGATGAGAGAGAGCAGCAACTCTGAGTAGTCTGAAACCACGCAGACTAGTAGTCCCGGACCACCTAATATTTTCTGGCAAGGATGGGGATTCGAATTTACTTAAGGTGAATATATAAGTGGCTAGAGCTTATGGGACTGATGAATACATGAAGGTTGTCATCTATATCGCGCATAAACTTGAATTATACGAGAGCACAAGTTCCCCATGAACTGTGAACTGAAAATGACAGAAAAGATGGCTTGAATACTTTATTCATCGAACCAAATAACTTCATTGTAAGGACAGATACATCTTAAAAGTTAACACCATACGGAACTGGAAATGACTTGAATTCCATATTCAGGGGAAGCAGGGACCGGTTGGATTAGTGAGTGGATAGATGCTAGGGAGGAAGGCCTCAGCTTCAACGGTCGCAAAATTCAAGCTGGCATAACTTCTGGGTCTGAGGTCGAAAGGAAGGAACATCACCAAATTGTTATACTCAGCATTGGTGACTCTATCCAAGAATCTCTCTGGCTTGAAAAGATGTGTGTCGTCTCCCCAAATCTGAGGGTCGTGATGGACCTGTAGAGTCAGAATGCGTATTGTAATGTTGGTTGGAAGAATGAGCTTTGCACGTATCGCCGGCCTACTAACTTTTCTGGCGATGCTGACTACTAGAGTATACAATTGCAGAGACTAGGAATTGCTGCACGTTCTCCAGGGAATTCAATAATGAGAGTTGCTGAGAACCCACGTTACTTCATTCATTGTGTGTTTAATTTGTGCTTGTGATAACTGAGTATGGAGTTGCTTTGTTTTCTTCATTAATTCCTCATTATTGACATTTGTGAGGGTTAGGCTTCTATACAAAGCTCTGAGCGTAAGAGTTGTAAGTACGAAACCACGAAGAGAAAGCATTTTCTTTAAGTTCTCCCCCAATATCTATTTGCGCTCTTGATCCAAATTCCAAAGATTTATCATTATTCTTTTGGTTCCAATATTCATTGCATTCTGAAATTTACTTTTGCCTTCAACTGGGGCCACCGCCACAAGAATATTTTTTCTTATTTAATCGCAGATGAAAAGTTCAAAATTATACAATATCCACTATTTTAGTTCAGATATGTACATTATGAGTACGTAATTTATATAATGTCACAGGGGGTGCGACTTTTTGGGTGGAAGCTAAAGCTGGATACCGTCATATTACTATTATTCTATTTACTTTTTACTCGTGTTATTATTTGCTGCTTGAAGATATAATACTTACTACTTGATACGACATTCGATTTCTATCGAAACTCTCTATGCGATCTCTTTTACGTTGATTTTTAAAATTCTTTTGTTTGATATTGATAATCTCATTAATCAGGCGTTGCAAAAGCTATCAAATTTTGATATATTTAATATCATTTCGTGTCCAAGAAGTAGTTCTACCTTTATTTAAAATAAAAAACTGTTATAAAATTATAATGTGATCCCATATTTAGTTTATAAATTGCCCGCATTAATTCATTAACAAATATTACCCACGTCAGATTAAGTGATGACTATCCAAAAGACACAACTTCTTAATGGGAGAAGTCATATGCGAAGAGTTATGAACGTAGATTTAATAGGGGTCTTCTAAACCAAACCCTCTTAATTGAATTTTTTTGTTCTCGAATTCATTCAGAAAAACACGCAATCGGTTTTAAGAGGGCAATTGGTTAGACGAATCCATTCATTAAACAATCGACACTCCGCAAATCAGGTCATCAATCGAATTTCATCAATGGTTGGAGGTTAATAAAGATTTATTCACTTTTCCACATTCTGTCCTGATTACGAATGAATTTTGTTCGTTCATAGATAATCGGGACATTCAGTTCTTCACATTTTATAACAAAAACATCATAGATTCATGAGTCATTCAAAAATTCAATTTATTTTCTTTCTAGAGATATTGATTGTATGAATATATATGAATAATGTGACGGTTTTAAGAAAGATAAATGATTCATAAAAGGTTTTAACCGGATCTGAATAGAGTTGAGCATGAATTAATCACATCTCGGCCCAAAACCGGACTGTCCAAACTCAGCTCTTTGCCAGGTCAAAACTTTACGCACAAATGAAGTCAAAGTCACGCTAAAAGACCAAGAGTGCTAGCCACTTTCTGTCTGAGTAATGCTTGCCAAAACCCCCTTGTGGAATCAACTAGTTTGCAGACTTCATTCGCATCACCAAAAAATATCAATCCGTACTCTCCCTGTTCAGTTCGAGAAAGCTACTTGTCGAACGTTTGTAAGGACAAATGCATGGCTACACTATACAGGACTGAAAATGACTTGAATTCCATACTGCGGGCAAGCAGTTACCAGTTGAACAGGTGAGTGAATGTATGCCGGGGAGAGGGTGAATGCGTGTCGCTGCAAAATCATCGAGAGAATGACCTTAGCTTCCATGGTCGCGAAATTTAAGCCGACACAACTTCTGGGTCCGAGGCCAAAAGGAAGGAATGCAGCTGGATTGTTATTCATAGAGTTGGTGACTCTGTTCGAGAATCTGTCTGGCTTGAAAAAATGCGGGTCGTCTCCCCAAATTTGAGGGTCGTGGTGGATCTTTAGAGTCGGAATGTATATCGTAATGCCGGTCGGAAGAATGAGCTTTCCCAGTTTAGCTGGCCTACTAACTTTTCTGGAGATGCCAATTACCGGAGAATACAATCGTAGAGATTCATTTATGATCATGCTCATCTGTGTCAAAAGAAATCGCTACAAATTCAATCCATTCAATAACTAAAATTGAGCCATTCAACTCACTAGTTCTAAAAAACGATTTTTTTTTTTCAAGTCAGTAAATTTTTTGAAAAGGTTGGTTAGTTTCAAAAAAGTGTTGATAAAAAAATAATCAAAGATCATCCAATTTCCTAAAAGTTAATAACTTGCCAATATTGACCAACTTTTGTTTTCTTTTCTGACCAAAACTTAAAATCTAATACCTCTTTCATGAATTTACAATTTAAGGTTCTTGTAACATTTTTTCAATAAAATTATCAACTAGTTTTGAATTATAATCCCTCATTTTTTTCACTTACAAGCAATAATTAGTTTATTATTTTAGTAATGCGTACTTTACCAACATTTATTTGTCTTCTTCTTTTTTCACAAACATCTTAAATTAATAACTCTTAAATGATATTATCATCATCTATTTGTATATCTTACCAATTTTTCACTCATTACTTGGTCATCTAGTTTTGGTTCACCAAATGCTTAACAACATTTATATAAGTTTTCTTTGCAAATTTACCAACGTTTATATGGAGTATTTCATTTTTATTAGCCTTATGTAGTTCTCTCATCTCTGATAAAAAGAATATTTTCTTTTATCTTTAACGAACTTCAGTTTACTTTTCTTACCAATGCCCTGAAGTTACCAACCATTATATGTTATTACCAACCTTTTATTTGAGTGACTTTCCAATCTTTTTCACATTTAAGTAATCCAATAGAAAAGCTGCTAAAATGAAAAAAAAATACAAACAACACTAAAAAGAGAATTGGGAACCCGGAACTAGTTGCTCACTTAATGGAAGATAAGAGACAAATCAATTAAGTTAAAGTTAGTAATTTCATATAAGAGTTGGTAAATTTAAAACAGAGTGAGAGATGACAAATAAAAATTTGTCTAAAAACAAGAAAAGAAGGTGGTAACAAAAAGAAATTACATTTGGTAAATAACTAGAATGATGACCCAAAACTAGCGGATAACTTACTCGAAAGAAAGTTGATGAGTCACTCTAATTATACTTGATAATTCATAAAAAGAATTGGTAAAATTAAGCTCTTTCTAAAAAAATGAAAATTTTAGTTCATAATTGGCTGCAATTTGGAAAGTAAAAATAGAAAACCAGTAAACATTGTAAGTAACACAAAGAGCTTGGTAATCCAGTACTAGCGGGTAATTTATTGGAAGAAACGTTGGTAAGTATTGCTAATATAGGTCAGTATTTATGAAAATAGTTAGTAAATATAAGGGTTGCCAACCAAGGCAAACAAAGTCAGTAATACAACAAAGTTTTTCAAACTAAAAATAATTACAATTAAACATTGACAAGCAACTCATTCGATTGATCAGTAAATAAACAAAAATTAACTCAATTGAAAATGGATCACCCCAATAATTTCAAACTTAGCATATCAAAAGTTGATAAGTCACTCTAATTTAACGTGACAATTTCATATAAGAATTAGTAAAATCGACGTACTAGTAAGTTGTGTATGCAAAAAGTTATTGTGCTCTTACAAGTTCTGGTACCTTGCAGACTATCAAGAATGGTAATTTTCTAAAATTGTTGGTAAGTTACCAACAAGTCAATTACAGATACTTACCAATAATTTTCTTGTTCTTTTTTTTACTAGATAGATTTCTGAGACAAACCAACACTTATTGAAGTTTAGCAACACAAAAAAAAATGAATTTTTTGGCGCGGACCAATAATATTATGTCTTAAAGGACACACGAGAGATGGGGAAGCATATAATATAAGAGTGATGATAATGAGAGCAAAGACAGGGTGATGGGGGAGACTAAAAAACCCTTTCATATGCAAATAATGTGTGTAGAAATATCATTGAACCTCTTACCATCTTTAGCTTCGTTATTCCTTCGAAATGAGGATCTTGATTTCCAAATACGATGAGGACCTCCTTTCTTGCCTCTTCTTGCCAATCCCTGTGAATAGCCAAGAGGAAGATGGTCCACGCAAGGAGCGAAGTCGACGATTCGTGCCCGGCAATGTAGAATGTCTTGCACTCGGCAATGACATTATCTGTGGTGATCTTCTTTTTCTCGTTAGCATCGTGAGAAGCCTGCAAAAGTAACCCTAGGAAGTCATTCCCATAGCTCCTTGACTCTCCGGTTTTCACTTTCTCTTGCCTTTGCTTGATGATATTGAGCACAGCGTCACGGGACCCTTTCTCGAGTTCCTCCGCCTCGATTTCCTCTGCCGTGTTCCATAGCTTTCTACAGGGAACAAAAGGATTACTATAATGACTCGGACACTTTTTATCTACAAAGGAAGCAAACTGCTATATCTCATCGTATTTCCTAGCTTTCATGCGAGAAAACATAGCCACCACTAATATAGAGGGAAAACGCTTTACTTGGTTCCTGAAAACCGAATCTTGGAAGATGTAATTATCTTCAACAAGCCCAGCTTGATTGCATTCTCAAATTTGCTTTTGCCTTCAATGTAGGTGCTCCCGAATGTTGTCTTGAATATCACATCCGTCGTATACACTTTGAATTCTTCAAAAACATCGATTTCTTTGCCTTCTCTGTCACCCCATCTCTTGAACATCATATGAGCACAATCTACCATCACTAGAACCATACTCTACAAATCCAAGATTGCACATAGTTAGGATGATCGCCTTGCATGTCAATTGCTTTTTTTTTTTTTTTGTGGCGATGATTTTGCTTTGAGCTAACTTGTGAAATAAAGGATTGTTTGGAGTCATTGTAACTTTTCATGCTATAACTTGAAAGATATAGTGTGTTGTGAGGTAAGCATCATATTAAGATGAACAAATCATGAGAAGGTTAGTGGCATACTAATTTATTTAATCCAAACTTGTTAACTTGCATTTTGGTACGGAATTGGCTATTGAAAATAGTACCAACTGTGGCTTCGCTTCAGCCCTCCTGGGGCCGTTATTTGGTATGTGAGAATGGAATCACCCTTGACTCCCCATGTCGGTGCGCTCTTTGAAATCAGAATCAAACTTCCCAGCAACTTCACTCTTCCTATAGAGAGAGATATGACTATGGCAAAGAAGTAAATCCCAATTTTCTCTCGTTTCCTTCTACGTTATATCCTCACTTTTGCCTCAACTCTTCTTTTTCTCTCTCATACTTTTATTTTGCATTAACTCTTTTCTGTTTCGGCATTAATTCTCAGACACTTGCAAATTTAGTAATCAGAATTGAAGATAGTCATTACAACTTTCATAGGACGATTTTGATTCTTGCGCCCTACTCAATATGGGAAGTCGTCTGAGTTCACTCACTGACATCTAGCCTTAATGTAGAAACCATATCTACAGTCGCAACTGTGATTTCAAAACAGCACTCATAATTAGATAGAAGCTCTGTACTTAGCAAGACTCTCATATGGTTTCATTTTGAATATTGGGCGCTTACTTGGGCGAAAATGGTCAAGTTTTGCAACGTAAAGTTGATTATTAACTAGATAGTTGACTCACTACTCCCTCACAATTAAGGAGATACCTTCAAGCTTTGTCCATGGAAAGCAAAATTTGCAAGTTTACGATGCTTTGCCCATGTTTGGCCTTCAGAAGTCACAAGTCCGTCGCCTATGAGCTTCCTCACTTGGTCTTGGAGAAATACCTTCTTGTAAGTGTTATCTCTATTATTAAGCACCTCTCTCACCAATTTTGGATCTGAGACGACCAAATGAGCTTGAGTGCCATACCACATCAGAAAGTTTTTCCCTACCAAAACACCAAAAAACGAAAGCATAGGATAAAATCTCATAGGCATTCTAATAGTATTATTCGATCCAGCATGCAAAGATTGCGAGAATTGTTACCGTAAGTCTTGGACCATCTATGCAAGTGAGGCTGGATGTAAGGGAAAATATCATGAGAAAGATTCATGGGTCTCTTGGCGACTTCCTTCTTCATTTGAAGCATTTCTTTGGTGCTTCCATGGAAGAACTTGTAAGGAGGACCTTTGATCCCTTGAGAGGCCATTTTTCCGTTAATTTGAAGTGGATTCCACCATAACTTTAGAAGGACTTTGATGAGAGCCAAGGAAAGAAAGATGAAGAGAGAGCACAATAGTAGCAAAAGGAAGGCACCACTGTTCAGAGAAGTCATGCTTCTTTTCAAGAAGAGCTTTGGAAGGGCAAACGATACTGAGGTGTTGGAGAGAGCGATGGGATTTCATAAAAGGAAATTTAATGTGGGGTTGAATTTTGTGGCTGTTGTGTTCTAGTTTTAGTTTCCCTCATTGGTAAATTCTTATGTTGGTGGTCATCTTAAATCTCCGTACGATTACAGTGTCGTCGGTCGTCTTATATATGTCATGAGATTAAAATTTTTTGTGGACCTATAATGCGAAACATTGATTGCATCTGCACGACATTAATTGATATATGAGATCTTTTGGTGTTCCCCAATGCACAAATATAAGACTTGTATCAAAGAAAAATTAATCCTGGGATGAAAACTTCTGAAGTGTACGAGACCCATTAAAATCTCATATTCAAGAACGATGGATGATAATACCTTTAATAAACCCACTTTACAAGTGAAAACCCAATCGAAATGAACCTTGCTTGTTTGCAAAAGACGTGGATGAGTATGTTAGGATATCTAATGAAGTGTAGTTAAGCCATTAGGTCGTAGGAAACTTCATGCATTCAAGCAATATTAGAAAATACTTTAAATAATAAGGTGGAGGGTTATTACATATTTATAAGGTCTACAATAGTTTGTATTTAAGTGACATAAAATAATATTAGACCTATCAAACTGAGTCATAAACTTATATCTTAACTCATATTTGAATGACTAAGCTGCTATATAAGTTAGTTGTATTTGATATATAGGTCATATATGAGTTCGGAATTTAGATCCAACCCACTTATACAACTCTCTCTCACCCTCGCTTGATCTCGCATTTGCTCATTTTGTGCTCTCATCCCAATTTAGATATAATTATTCCGATATAAAGGTTAAATATGAAAGTACTTTAATAATATGGATCAAATTAGGTATAAGTCACTAGATTTATATTGTATGGACACAAATTGAAAATTGATTAAATGGATCAATCAAAGTTGGATCATTTTCAAACTAATCCGACTCACTTGTTTAATGAGTCAAAATGACCTTCGATATTCCCTGTCAAGTGCAAAGCATGAAGAAAACTTGACTATTCATTACATGTAAAATTTTGCTAGACAAGTGCACAATCTTCTGCTCTAAAGAGTCTAAATTGCATCTCGAACACGTTTTGTATCTTCACACTCCCGGAGATCGATTAGAGGATAAAGGCTTTATGGTGCAAACTTAATATCTATAGGTATAGGTGCAATAACTGTCGAAACACGTCATATGCATGATGAAAGTAAAACTGGTAAGTGCTTTGGTGGGCAAAATGTTAGGAATGAACTCAAGTTTATTTTACAATTTTTGGGCAAGTTTCGATTCATATAATCCCAATAACTTTTACCCACTAATCAAACGCAATATGGATGAAATTTCTTCCAATCAGAGATGGGAATTAATGCGATTTCTTTGATGATAATGTCAATATTTGTGTAGATAAATGGGCATGAGTAGTTACTAACAATTTGAAAATTGCAAATCCAAGACGAATCAACTACAAAATCAGTCAATCACATCAATGACTTAAAGGAAGACATGTATGCATGTATATACTGTTACCTATCTGCATACTCTGAGCACTTAATCTTTTACCTACAAGGCAACGTAGTGATGTTCAACCAAACAAAGACATTGTGATGACTTTTTACAAAAGATGTGCGTGTTTCAGCTTTTGGAACTCGATACCATCGAAACTTGTTGAGTCTTGCTGGGATCAACTAGAGATCTTCTCGACAAGTTGATCAACTGGGTATGGGGATTAGGTTAGCATTCAATGGTAGGACAACATAGACGGAGACCTTGCTTAATCGACCCACCATTGAAAGGACTGGTGGACCAAAGTGGTCAGTGTCCTACCCCTCGAATTCAAGTGCATAGTCTGACTAAAAAGTAAACATAAAAAATTAATTGCATAGACTTTATTATAGAATGTTGATGGATGACAAGTGCAATTGCATTTGAAATGAGTACAATGGTGTTGTGAAAATACCTAAATATTAATTCATGCCTTTCACCTAACGGTTTAAGCTTTTAGGACAGTTGGCAATAGTCCTACAAAACTCCACATGAAAGTACTTAAATATTAATATACGCCTTCACCTAGTTGGCAGTGGTCCTACAAAAACTTCACAGGTGTGGCGTGTTGTCATAGTTTTAATGTAATTTTCTCAATAGCAGTAAGCTATTAAATAGTAGGGCCACACCCGATACTCCTGCGACACCTGTTTATGAAGCATTTAATGGTGATCTCGGCCCCATTTCTCATTCTTTCAAAGAAAATGGCGGAAAAACAGGACGGACGAGTGAAACTACAATATAAGCCCTGTATACTCTCTTCTTCCGTAGAGAATTGGAAGGAGGAAAAACTAGTATTTTGAATAACGTGTACTGTATTCATCTTTTCTAGCAGTGTACTTGTTAAAACTTTTAGCGTTTCCTCGTCTTAAACAAAACTGCTTTCCAGTTCTTCTTAAGTTCGCATAATGGACGACGTTGGGCATCGAATATGATCTTTACTCTTGCCTCGTCCATGTCTAGACTGCTATGCTAGTAGGGTTAATCTAGGGTAAATAATCCTGCAATTCCATACCCTGTTTGATTGCACAGATCAGGGTAAGCAAGAGATAAAGCTGGTAGTTTAGTTTGAAAAAGAGAACATGTAAGTCACACAAATGTACAAAGTTGGTAACCTGACATTAGTAACGGGCTGCTGAGCAAGAAATAGAGCTGGTAATTTAGTAAAAGGAGTTGGTAAGGTTAATAAATATGTTGCTAAACAACATAAATGAGGTAACTCAAAACTGGGGGAAAACTTAATTGAAGAAAAGTTAGTAAATCGCACAAAGGAATGTTGTCAAATTGCACGTGACAGTTAGTAAATTGAAGCTAATCGTGGAAAAGGTAAACAAAAGTAGCTATGAATTAAGTTCTTCTTCTTCAAAGAGAAGATAAGTTTGTAATTCAAAAGCAGAAAGATAAGTGGACATCATTGACTGACTAAAAGAAGAATTGGTAACTTGACTGGAGAATATGGTAATCACTCTAATCGAAATTGGTAATCTCATGACAAGAATTAGTATATAGAAAATTAGCACATAAATCAAATTAAATTTCAGAAAAAAATAAAAATTTAATAATCAAATAAAAAGAACACTAATATGTGAGTACATCAAATGAGAGTTGATAATCTAAAACTAGTCGTTAACTTAATAAAGTTTGGTTAATTTCATATGATAGTTGGTGAATTCAGATAAATAAAAAGTTGATTTTAGGAAATAGATTTTTTTTTGTCCAAAAAAAGAAGAAGTTGGTAACAAAAACCAAATGATGTCGGTAATAAACTCAATCAAAGTTGTCAAAGCAAAATAATATGCCAATTCAATTTGAAAAAAATTGGTAATCACTCTAATTAAGGTTCGTAATATCTCAAAATAGTTGACAAGTATTAATGATACATAGAATGGGAAAGAAAAGTTGGTAACTCAATAGGAAATGCACTAAACTAATTAAGCATACAGAAAGGAAAACAAAATCTGATAAACTGTAAAGGAAAACTAGCAAATTAAGAACGACCATATAATGAGTTTCCCGAAGGAGGATTGACCCAACAAAATGGTAAAAAAAAAAATTCACAAACTCAATAGGGTCAACAAACAACGTAAAGATAGACTATTGAACTTTAAACCAATCATAAACCTGGCGTAAGATTCAGACATCCAAGTCTCTAATTCTCGTCCCCTTTGGTTAGTTTTATGAAAGTATTGCTAAATTACCCATAAGTTACTAAGAAATAAGGTGATCAATAATTTTTCTTACCAATATAACTTTTTATTTTTGGTGTTTGTCAACTCTTTTAAAGATCCACAAAAAAAATAAACATAAAGAAAAGGCAAATCGGCTTTTTCTCTAATGGGACGGTAGAATCTTCTATTATTTAATTGGTAGAAGTTTGGGAGGGTGTCAATCTCTATGCCATCTACATTTGTGAGTTGCTTGCACTTCTAGCCTTGAATTGGATCGGATTTGAATCACCTGAGATCATGTTAGGTCACGTGACAATCTTAGCCATCCGATCTCCATTTGACGGCTGATGGAAATCGGACGACTAGGGGTAGGTCAGGTCACCATCTAACGTCGTACGAAAGACATTCAGCCTAGGCACTTCGAGTCCACTTTACATTATTCTCTTGTACTCTCAATTATCGAGGACGACTTATGCAAAAGGGAAGCTCATGTTCTCACGCGCCAAATTTTGTAAAAGAAGTTATGACATAATAAATGTTGACGCCTGAAGTTTTTGGGCCCAAAGGTCTCTTTCGCATTTCAAAGAAAAGTATGGATTGAATCCATCGAATTTGAGCCCCAAACAACCATGCCAAAGTTGCATTGCCCATTCCTATTCTTTACTAAGTTTCTTTGCAATAAGTAACTAGGGATCTACATTCGCTTAAACATGCCAAGCCTACACTAAGCATGGACTTACGCGGACTCACAATTTTTCTTCTTAATTTTTTTGGGTGAACCGGCTCGATATGCGACCCAACCTGAACCATCTTACGCTAAACACAAACTAAGAAATTTTCTAAAGTCTGCATACAGATTAACGTGGTTGTGAATAGGGCCCTAATGTTCACAGGGAACCTTAGCTCATTTGGATTCTGAAGCTCAAGCCAGCAAGCCTCTACAATCCCGGCCCATCTCTCTCTCTCTCTCTCTCTCTCTCTCTCTCTCTCTCTCTCTCTCTCTCTCTCTACAAGCTCAAGCCAGTAGGATTCCATGCAAGTGAAAAGGGAAGTCTCGGCCAGGAAGGAAGGAACGAGAGAGAGAGGGAGAGAGAGGAACCCGACTCAGGAGAGTGATTGGTGGTGGTCTCCTGGAGAAATCTTGGGAAGGGGTGAGTCGATGTTTGGACCATGATTGGAACTGAAAATGAGAAACCTCTTCCAAATGATGAGTCATTGAACAGAGACAGAACTGATGTTGATGCTCCCCTCGGTTTTTGGATTTTTTGGCAATGACTAATGACCTCCGCCTGGAGATATATTGGCTCACTCAGCCACTTAAGCGGAGATTTCAGGAGCATACTCTCGTGCATGTGGGAGCGAGAAAGAGAAAAGAAATCAAAAGGGAAAGGGTCAATTTGGCGTCCTCAACGTCGCTCGACGTTGTTCTCATCTGCCATCTTCGTATTGAGGTGAGGGACTCGATTCCATTCCTTCATTTTGTGAATTAGCTCCTGATGGGAGCTCAGGAACAGTTTCACTTGCCGGAACATTCATCCCTCGAAAATTCTGTGAAACTTATCAGAAGCATCATGTAACCCCAAGTCAAGTAAAGACTTATGCTTGATTGGGTGGTTTTCCATCTGTTTTCTCTGAATAAAAATTTGTTTCAACGTCATCATTAGAAGAATTTAATAGTTCATAATAACACATGTTTCGTTCACATCATCTTAATTCATACTTTCATTCGCACATTGATCTTACTGACAGTTGGTCTAGGACTGCTCTATAGTCATTGAGGCATGTCTCTAGGACATTTCTAAGCCTGGAAGTGGGTTCAATGCTCATTGTTTGTATCGCCCCCCATTTCAAATGGTGAGCGTTTAGCCCTCTCAGGACCGTTTGTACCTCTCTGGGATAGACCTCAATTGCCTCCATCTTTGCCATTATGAATTTGCCCATTTCGGCATTGAAGATGGTATGTAATCGCTCTTGTAGAATCTGTCTACAAGTTTTAATATGGACAATAATACAAGATGTCGAGCATACACATGTCATTGACCCATGGCTAGAATAAATTGTGGTCGAATTGTTTCAACCTTTGAGTCCGTTCATATCAGTTCTTTACAGGTTCTCTTTGAATCGTCACCTCTTTGCATCCTTAGATGCATTCACGTATGTCTTTGTGATGCCCTAACCTCTTTTCCTAGGACAAGTAAAAACAGAGATGCATAAGCATCGATTTAGGCAACATCGCCAGTGGAGTTCAGGCAACCTCATTTTCCTCCCTTTTTTAGCATGTAGATTCAATTTTATGTATTTAGATAATTACATCAAGAAAAATATCAGAAAAAAAAAACAGACATTTGGATGCATTTTAGACTCTTCTTGCATCTCATGATAGGATCAGTTTGAGTCATCCCCCCCCCCCCCCCCCCAGTTATAAAGCGCATCATTTAGAGTTTGTCAAGTAAATTGAATGACTTCTTTCGTCTTAAATTTTAGGCATAGCTCAAAGGTCTTGGATCGGAGTGTGACAACGAGGTAAGGAGTTACTTTTTCCATATTGTTTATTTTGTCGTTGAGTAATTCATTTGATTGACTGCATGCTTGTCCATGACCATGTAGATTTGCATGTTAGGGAGTAAAAATTACAAAAAGGATTACATGAAATAACGTTCCAAGATTGCATTACATGACTTTCCTCTAAAAGAACAAAAATATAGGTAACATGGTTAGGTAAATTTAGGGTAACCAAATTTTCGGACACGGGATCTTCTGTTGTTAGAAGGCTGGCCCCGATGCCTTGTGCACCTCCTAATTGGCCTACAATAGGTCAATGCCAGCTTTAATCTTACTTTCTTAATCATTAAAAAAAAAAAGGTTGCAATTGATTGGGGCTATGAGAGTCTTTTAAAACATGAGGGTTACATCGTGACATTCTTAAATTAGGAAGTCTGCTCAGAAAGAGACACCTACTCCGTGAAGAAATTCACCCAACCCATAAGCCTCCTCCAAACCCTAACCTATTTCTGCCGTCGGAGAAGGTTCGATGTCGATGATGGCAGGCAAATAAGGGCGCGATTGCAATCACCATATCGGTTGCAATCACTAGATTGAATTAGAAGCTGAAATCGTACGTTGGTTTTTGCGTTTGTACTCGACAATGTTTTAGGTTTCGACAACATGAGGCAGAGGATGACTTTGTTCTTGCTGGATGCTCCTATACACCGTCGAACCTTCCAAAATTTGTCTCGCTGGAAAATAGACTTTTCCCCCTTGTTGGATAGTTTAACGTCCCATTTGATAAACCACATAACAAACTATATCTTATACAATGTCTTTTCCACTACGGGCAATTTCTCTCATTTACCTTCCTTTCCTTTACCCCACCAACGGGCGATTATAGAGCGTTTCGTAACTCACATCATCATCATAATAGCAAATGACAAACCACATGCAACCCAATAATTACATTGAAGGAAAAGCCCCAACTAAAAAAATAAGGATGATGACAATATTTTTATCCACAATAATTCGGTGTCATGATTGCTGGGAGATCCGGCCCGGCTTTGCCTCCGCGGCAACTACCTGAATATCTTCTCCGCCCGGAGCCGGGACCACCATGCCGGGCGGGTACGTCGGAACCATGCCTCCATTGCTTACACCATAGTATACCTGGTGGCTCATGCCATCAGCAACCACGGATCTGACCACTCCGCCGTACACCTGACCCGGACTTGCGGCGGGCTGATGGTAGCCGATGGGCATATGACCGGTCGAGGTGGGGTACTGCTGGACATAAGGACCTCGGGCCATGATGGGCGGCCCCGACATGTGACCGGGAGGCATCGGACTCGGGATGTAATAGACGGGCATGGGCTGCATCGGAGGTCCGGAATAGTGAGAGCTCGGAGTGTAGTAACCCGGGGGGTTGCCCGGATACCCGCCCGGCTGCACGATTATGGTTTCGCCCGTTTCCTCGAAACTCTCGCTCTCCTTAGGGTCGGGTTTGGGAACCGGGTTCTCGGGCTTCGTCTTCACAGGAGGAAGGTCCAGCATGGATGGCATGCATGTCGACGATGTCGAGCAAAACAGCGAACTGGCGACGGGGGCAGGCGAGCCCGGATCAGAAATCGAGACGGTCTCAAGCAATACGCTCCGGCTCTTCGGTTTGGGCTCACGGAGCTGATTGTCCTCCGAAGTCTCCAGCCCGAACAAGTAGTCCGGGACTTCCGAGATGATTGAAGAGGCCTCGGAGCGTAGGCGCTCGAGGCCCGGGCCGGGAGGCGGTCCGCCGCCGTTGAGGGCGTCCAAGAACCACTGCTCCCGGTTTGACGAGCTATCAAGGAGCGACCCGATGCTGCTGGCTCGAGAGTCGTCGCCTTTACTGAAGAGGAAGAGACGGAGCCGGGCCGACCGCGGGTTCTGGTTCTGGGCAACGCGTTCGTACTCTTCCATCATGTTCTCGACATCCTCGTCCGTCGTCACCGAAATCAAGGCATCCAGATCTTCATTGGGAAGCTGGTACTTCACTGTAATGTTCGTCGTGCCTGCACAACATGTTCCGATCAATATTTTCATCAATAAAGAATGAAAGACACGACCAAGGAGACAGCAAGGCAGACTAAGCAGACCTATTATTCCCTCCAAGAAACAATTTTGTTTTTTTCTCGCGAAACAATACTATCTGTTTCGGACAAATTTAATAGTCATGAGAAGCCCCGGATTCGTCTATGATACTGCTTCAGTCAATCCATGATCTGTCTCATATCTACCAGATCATTACAGATTTCATGGATTGAATAGAAAGAAAGAATCGCTAACGCTAAGAGAAATTGGCCAAAAGCTCAAATAACATCCCCAGAGGACAATTGAACATGAATTCCCCCCATAAAATCTTGAATTGGAGTATACCCTATAGCCCAGATAACAAGAATTTCATACAAAATATATATAATTTGTTGAGCATATGAACATAAGATCAGAATGGCTATCTTGATCAGTACCTGAGAGCTTAGAGAGCTTGGTGAGGAGAGCGCTGAAGGTGGTGGCACGGTGGACGGCGACGATCCGGGTGTCGCCACCGACGTAACGAAGCAGATTATCGTGTGGGCGGGGGAGGATCTTGCCGCCAAAGCTGCACATGAAGCGGACGTGCGGGTGGAAGTCATGGGGGTAGTGGTCGGACCGCGGGGAGGAGGCGACGGAGTCATTGGCAGCGGCGTCAAGGTCCGGCGGGTGGGTAGTCATCTTTCTTGTTGGTGGGAGTGGTGTAAAGCTGAAAAAGGGTGAGGTTATATAGATTCCAAGCCAGCAGGGAGATGAAGATAACGTGTTAGTGTGCGACCACAAAGCGAAGGTTCTAATAAAGATGCTCGGAGAGAGCTGTAGAAGAGGACAGCAACAAAATTTACTTTTCTTTCCTTTTCTTTTCGTGGCAAGGGACATTGCACATAGATTATTTCTTCTTGTGGACTGAAATTATTGCATCAACCTAATGCACATACTAAATACAATTCAAATTGTTAAGACGGTGGAGGGTTTTCTACGTATCCCCTCAGATCCAAGGATCTAGAATATCGACCTAAAAGAACAAAAAATTCAAGTTCAAGGAATCCGTGGCTGGGCTGATTCGACTCTTTCTCGGAAAACAACATGAAATGTAAGTAGGTAGGTTTCTTTCTATGGGATCGTATTATATTTAGTCTCGTGGACGCGATCTATACAACCCTAGCACTTAGAATGCATTAGTAAACATTGGGATCATATTAGAACTTATTGCGACATCGTAGAGAGATTAGTGAACGGTCTAGAATGATTCGTTATTGCTGGACAGCTTGCCTGATTAAACTATGAATGGTTACTTTTGTCGAAATAAGATGTCCCGCAGGAATTCGATTTGGTGCTTGGCTGGACCAAGAAAAGAAAGAAGATGATGACAGCTCGTATTGTTTACGTCGTTGGGCCACAGCATTCGATGTCAACAGCCGACCTTGGTGTTTTTATTACAAGGGGAAACCGACGAGAGAGCGAGACTATACATCAACGTGCACGTCCGTTTCTTTTTCTTCTCGTTGCTTTTTTCCCCATTTCAAGAAAACAAGTATTATTGAAAGTGATGTTCTGTGCCAATTTTTGTCTGATTATGGAAGGTTGGCGCCGTGCTGATTGGTTCGAGACAGTGCTTATGAATTACTAAGTTTGGATCTCCAACTCTCATTTGAATTACTTATCGATATATATTTGATTTTTATAAGTACAGTTCTATTGTTATTGTTTATCAAATTTTGTTTATCTCTCTTACAAGCATCTTAGATTTATAGACTATTATATGAGATTAGCAATATATATTTTTGTCACTTAAGAAAACAATTCCTGTTGATTAATTAATTAGACTCTCATTTGACAAAAAAAAATATATGTATGTCACTAAAAAGTTACCAGAAATAAAAAAATACGCTAGTCATTTGCTTATTAACAGACTTTTCTTATACTCGCCAATCGTCATTGACATTTTCAAGCGTGGGAAAAAGTATTACTTTCGGGCGTAGAACAATCGAGATTTGCAGTGGAAATATTTTAATTTTTATCGTTGGCTCGATCCAACAAAGATAGTTTTTTGCACAATTGGTACTAGGAGATTGACATCTACGTAGGTAGTCTAGTAACGAAATATTAAAATTCCAACTATACAAGTTGCAATATTCTTAAAATTGTTTTATGGGAAATTGTATTCTTTTCATGGTCGGCAAAAATAACGCAGAAAAAGTCGATCCGGTAATTGACTCGGGGTCTAGTTAACCAATGCCCTCCTTAACCATACCTGATAAGAGATATTTTAATTTCAATGCATTCATTGTGAATAAACACGAGAAAGTTAGTGCTTTGCGAATGTCAAAATTTCTGAGATGTTTGACAAGCACTCTCAATTCATTTTCCACGACGACTAGAATCAGCGCATGAGGCTTTTGACAATTACCTGTACTTAAATATCGAAATCCATATATATTTTTTTATTGGGTAATCTGAGTAAAATTTAGGGAAAAAAACAACCCGCAAGCTTTATAAAAAAAAAGTTGTTGAATGATTGAGAGTTGAAAAGTGCAAAGATGAGTGGAAGAGGTGGAGCCAATAAAAAGCACGAGTTTAAAACATATAAAGTTGTCGCCTGGATTTGATTGGCTATTGCCAAATCATCGCCATGTCATCAATCGTTTTAATAAGTGAATTGCATGGGGTACTTCAATCAACTAATGTTGTATATTCATGGGCGGCACAAAGTTCTACCAAAACGTCGTCATCTTGACTCCCGAAAGAGCATAAAGAAATGGACATCATTTCGGTTAAGTAATTAGCAGTTAGAAAGAACTAAGGAGCAGTAGCTCCACAAGACTTCTTATGTCGTGTGTCATGAAAATGTGGCCAAATGAATCTCAACGTTTGGAGATCTCACTAACGTTGCTCACTTTCTTTAGCCCCGACAAAAGAGGGGAAGTTAAGAAGAAAATCTTGTATCACTTTGAAAAAATTGGAACTAATTATTGATTAGAAGCATATGTCAGAAATGCTGCATCATCCGACAATTCATAAGTATATACTAAACAAAAGCATTTTATAGGCAGATGATTTGTCAAGAGAATGAAGAAAGAGATGAACAAAATTAAGCACCAGATGGACTCTTTAAGGTTTTTTTTGGTCGTCCTAACTTGTTATGACATGAAAGTACCTAACATATGATCAATTGCTTATTTTGGGTAATGAGTCCAGTCACCAATGGTCTCTGGATTTTCTATGGGGTTCGACAAATTACTTGGTGAATTGAATGCATGCATTAAATTGAATTTGACCATTAGATTTGATGAGATTCATGTAAGAACTACATGACATTCCGTCATTTTTGGGTGTCCCGATCCAACTTTGGACATATTACATGGAACAAGTAATTGAGTTTAGGTACAATCATGCTATGATTGAATTCAATGTTTGAATGACTATATATCTGTGTTTACTGCTATAGCTACTAATTTTAATTAGACTGACTTGATTCTGGAGATCCATGAAATTCTTGTTGGGCTTTATACATAGATAGATCACCACATCTTATTTCCATTAGCTAACATGTCTAAGAGCCTCAGTTTAAGTCTTCACAGTTCCCACTAATTCGAATTCAATAAACAGTATATCTCCTTAACGATGGGGCCAGGCACCTCTCTGTATATTTAAGGGTCCACATTATGCTTGAAGGGTCCCATTGCTAAGTTCGATTATGCTTTCAGCTAAAGTTTGGCTCTTTTTTTTTTCTCTACAACTATAATTTTTTTGTAGGTACCCCTTGTCGAGTGGTTGAATGGTCCACAACGTGACTTGGATAACAAAATTTTACAAGTTCGATTCCACAGTCTATTCTCGGTCTAAAAAAACTGCAATTAAGATACGAAGAATGGATTTGGACTTAGGTGCATGATCGATCTTGACATCCTCCGTCGGCGTGGGGTGTGGATGGAGGCTTGAGAAGACTTTGGTGAGTAGGGTTAATGATTAGGGCGCATGCGAATGAGGAAATTTGAAAAAGGTTGCGTGATTTGAGACTAGAATTTCTTAAGGAAGTCATGCATCAAATAAAATACGGAATTTTAGTTTAAAGTATGTTGATGTCTAGGGAGTAAAATTGAAGCCGGAGTTTCACCCTATGAATCGGGTGGATCTAACTCCAAAGTTTAATATGTGTTTTCTTTGATTTTATACATTTTGACTTTTACTTTTTAGTTTAAATATTTGTTCCAAAGGTGCACATCCAGAATCTTTCTAAGCATGTACATGTTGAACATTTAAGAACACCTTAAGTTTTTTCATGATCTTTTAAGAATCAAAATGCTTCTTTATAATTGAATATTGAAAATATGATCCATTGAATGACTTATAGACATCTAATTAAAGTTCATCAATCATATATTTTCTATTTATTATGCTTCCTCCTTCAAGAAGTATTTACAATCTTCAAGGAAATGACTTTAAAAAGGAGAACAACATAATGAATGGACTTTTAGAAAGGTTATTTTTCTCATTCCCATTTTGGCTAAACAAAACTCTCTCCAACCACCTCCTAATTGGTCAGTTCTATCCATATACATCAACCACATCTATATATTTACTTAATACTCGTGCGGGTGATATCAACAAGTTGTAATCCACCATACATAAGGTGCTTAGAAGAAGTTTGGGAATATATTTCCCTTTTTAGAAAAGCCTAGACAGTGCAAAAATGGGCAAACATAAGAAAGCACCGGGTAGCTATACAAAAACATTAAGCATAGGGACCATTAGCTTTGCCTTCAACTCAATTTCCGGCACCCATAGTGCTAACCGATCCTCCAATTAGATGAGACATTTATGGATCGGTTTGGAAAGCCATGCTTAGCAAATCGGAACGAAGTACAACACTCTGTTTGTAGCGAGATTTTCTAAATCTTCGTAGTTTAGGCTCTCCAATGAGTCCGATTTCCTTACTCGAGAAGCAATATCACATCAGCCCGAGCTCTTTTAGCTTGAAACCAAACTGAAGTCGATGAAAGTTAGGTTGCCAATAAAACCAGCAGCATTGAGCCCCACTAACTTTAGAGTTCCCAGTGAAAAGTCCACGAGCAACTACAATAAAAGTACCAACGTGACCTCGCCGTCGGACCAATGACAGCACGCCAACTGGCAAATGCAAATCCCGGGACATCAGCCTTTTCAAGAGAATTGTTTGGCATTGGGCTACGGACATGTCTTGTCCTGTACCATTCCATATATAATTCCATTGGATGTTTCCCACGCGCACCGGCCTCAAAGGTCGACGTCACCGGACGGCAGTTTAGGGGTCGCTGAAACGGCAGATGGACACTGCTTTTCTTCGACAAAAACGACAAAACTGCGATACACTGAGTTATTTCAAATGTCTTCAAGTTTATATGATATTGATATATCAAGTACCAAAGTCAAATCACACCTAAAACAAGGTGCAATACCATTGGCACGACCTCATCTCTGTTGGAAAACAAACGGGAGGATCTTTACCACTAGCCCAGTTTTCTTTTTGTCAAATAGAAGAATTCCGTCGCGTCTGTTGAGTAATAATATAGCTTACATGTTATAGTTTGGATTCCGTTAATCAGAGATATCTTATAGAAAGTCCATCTAAAGTGATGGAATAATGATGTGATGTAACTCCTTTCAACACGTAAAGCGCTTTGAAAGTGGGTTTTATTACATAACTTATGACAAGAAGTCAATAGGCCTTGGAGATTCCTAGCTCTAAGCCTATAAGCATTTTACTGAGATGAAAGGGGAATTACATGATGCTACATGAGTTGGATTTTATGTTCCATTGTTATAATCTAAGGAAGTGCTAATCATATATCAGAGTAAAGAAATGTTACTTTCCTCTACAAATTATTTACTTTATTTTCCTAAATTATTCTCATGGTCGTGAATATTTTTTACTTCGATTTTTGGTACAAATTATGAGACTTTATGAGAAGATTGAATATTGTCATTAATATATGCCTTATACACAATTTACTCATCTTTAATTGTATTTTTTTTTCTGTACAATCTCTATGGAAGGCAATACTCTTTTTTTTTTTTTTGCTTAACTATATCTTTTAATGATGAAACTGCTAATAGAGAAGAGCAATCAATCATGCCAACAAAGTTTAGTTGAAACATTACTAGGTAACTCTCTAATGTTAGAGGATCTTTTAAGTAGTGTGCATACGCATTTTTTTGCTCAAAGTTATGTTATTTCTATAAAAGGTCAAAGAGAAACAAATAAGTTCTTCAAGGTTGAAATGGGAGAGGAAATTATCATGATTGACAAAACATTTCTATTGTAAATCAAAGAAGAAAGATGAGATCTTGGTTGATTAATTGTCCTTTTGAAGTTCCTTGCTATAAAAAGAAGAACAAATTGTCACTCGAAATCTTGAATGCATCATACAATAAATATTAAAAATTGGACCTTTAAATTCATAGAATAAAATGAAAGTTGAGCAGTTAAAATACAAGGACTACAATAATGACCCATATTAAAGTTATAATAAACAAAATCCAGGCTAAAACTTATAGATGGTTCTTTTCATTTTTACTTGTATTTAATTATTTTTTAATAATAATTTCCTAGTACTAAAAAAAAGATATGTGCTCAGTAACAAAATACTTACTTTCTTTGTTAGAAACACAAAAATTAGTCGGCTATCTACCAAATAAAGTATATTTTAGGAAAGAGTAACACAAACTTTGTTCCAAATAGAGAAAGAAAAGTAAAAAACCAAAAAAGAAGGAAAAAAAAAGGCAAGTAACAATCTTAAATCAAGATGCACCCTAAATTTAACTTTGATAGGTGTTGTTGATGAAGAACATGGGTAGTTTCATATCTAGCAAAATTAGAATAAAAGAAAAGGAAAAAAAATGTAAGAAATAATCTTAAATCAAGAGTATGACCCATAAGGAATAACATAGTCAATCCAATGTGAAGAAGGTAGAAATAGTGCGAGGCTCACACTATGGGTTATAATGTAAACCTAAAGATAATAACTACATTTGTGGCAAGATTATCTAATATTCAAGAACTTTCTAACACGATCGACATTCTTCAAATAATAATATATTTATTATAATAATTACAATGTTAAAGAATTCTTTTACAATAAGATGCAATTGCATGGGGCATGACCTAATCTTTGTGGAAGACAAAGGAGAGGTTCTTTACTATTAAACCCATCTTAGATAAGATCAAAGATAAGAGTATCACATCCACTGAGTGGCAACAGAGCTCATTTGTTATTATTGGAATCCTGTTCATACTCTTATATCCGCGAAGGTCGGAACGTTTCAAAGAATCCCCCACAAAATAGAGAAGATTCTCTCGATGCGCTTTTCATTCCAACACTTCAAAAAGGCAAACAATCCGCATTGATTTCCTCCCAGTTGATCACCAACAGTCCCCGCCTAGCTATTGACCCCCAAACTTCAAAACAAATGTCTCTGCGTCTTTAATTTCTCTTTCCTCTTCTTGATACAGAGAAATAAAAATTCTTGGTTTTGTCTTGGCTTTTGTTCAGTGTAATTATGTCACTCCCTGAGTAATCATCGTACAATTTCTCTTAAGTGTATAGCTTTTGATTGGCCAGACTGAAATGTGAAATTTTTTTGGGCTGACTCTGTTTTGTTTTGGAGTTTTGCAGGGGAGCAGAAATTATCAATGCCGATGAAAGTGAGGTTCCACTTAGGCTTGAGGTTTGGGTCTAACCCCTGTTTTGGTCTTGCTTTATAGTTGATCAGGATTGCCAGTACATGTGGACTAGTGACATATTGAGTCAATGTCCCAAATTTTTCAGGAGAAGTTCAAGGCCGTGTTGTTCTGTTGGCTTGGAACAGTATGTGACCATTGGAGATTATCACTATAAGGTGTTCCCAGTAACCAATTGTGGCTTATTGCCAATTTCTCGCATTTCTTTGAAGTGAAACCCTGCTCTGTTTTGTGTTTTATATCTGGTAAACTTCTCTGTTCTCTTTAGCTATTTGATATTGACTTGGAAGAGTCTTGACAATGTTTGAAATCTGAGAATTGTGGATTGGTAATCGTTTACTCAAAAATGTCTGACTAGAATCCAGGTGTGTCCAATGCATTTTGTTAATCCATTGGATTTGTTGTTTTATGTTCTTATTATCATCGTCATTGCTATGGTTCGTTTTCTTAGTCACTCTCCTTGTAGCAATAGAAGGTGTTGTTGCTATATGGTTGATATAACTAATGCTGGGTGACATCCGGATGAATTCTTGACATAATCATATTAAAAGTGCTATTATAGGCCTGGCAAACTATTAACTAGTCTTTCAATATCTTTTCTTCCCTTATTTTATTTTGTCATTTGCTCATAGTAATGTGAAGTCACAGGCTGATTGTGCCATTGTAACTACATGTTCTGTGTTGGATGAAGCATTACCATCCTAAGACTCCAAAGATGATCAATTGAGCCAAAAACGACTGCTGTTTCAGAACATAAATTATGCCAATGGTCTATATCTTACACATGTTTTGACATTGACAATCTTCCCAGGCTTTCTCTATGAGAACAATGGAGCACACCAATTGGGATCAGAGTGAGTACCAACGACAGAAGCCGATTTCTCTACTTCAAGTAAGTGTGACAGTTCTCAATTATAATCCTACTTTTTCAAGATTGTCTAATATTTGAAAGATAACATTGTATGCTTTGCTGATCGTGCGCATATTACATGCTCTGCATGTTGCCTTCTGCAAAAGGTTCATCTGCTTGCGACCTTCTTGCTTAATCGTTTCCGTTTCAGGTACCCGCTGGTTCTGATTGCTATTTTCAACGTATAGGATTTTATATATCAGTACATTCCCCTTATCAGCTGGCTTATATTTTCAGTCCCGAAATGACCTCATGTTATCTACTCTTGCCCGTTTATTTTTTCCCCTGCACACTACTTCACAGCAAAGTACGGTGATCAGGGGTAAATGATAATGCTTATTTCTTTCTTGGGCTTGACCAATGGTTATCTTACCGTCTCTGTTATGATGGAGGCACCCAAAGGCTCCGTGGTTTGACCTGGACACTCTTCTGAATCGTGTTCATTTTAGCATAATTTCTTCGCACAATTCAAAATGGGGCGACCTTTTTTTCGGGTACCGGAGCCAAAAATGCCTTGGGCGACTTGCTTGTGCCGTTACTCTTGGGTGGGACGGTTTCAGGCGTCGCTCTGGGCTGGTTGTGAATCACGGGCAACAGCAAGTATTAGAGAGCTGTCATTGCTGTCATTGGGGAGGAAATGATCTCACCCAGGTTTTTTTGGATTCATAAATACTGAAATTTGTACTTATCAATTAGAGTAAATGTCTCGTTACGGCTAAAACGCTTGTACTTTCATAGTTAGACCTAAGAGGGAAAGCCCCATGGCAACCACTGGGCCATTTGAAGAGGAAAGGAAAGAAAAGAAAACCAACAGAAACGGGTATTGCAGCAAGACCCAAAGCAGATTTAGTAAGCTTCCCCACATTGTACTACTTATTCACTTGGGGCATATTTCAAATCTCATAGCTGCTTTAAGCTTGAGCACAGGTCGCCTAAAACACCCTCGGCCGCAACTCCATGCAGCTGTTGAGTAGAGATGCAATAAGACAGCCTTTTCAGCCTTCCTAATTGTCCTACAGCTCATATGAATCAAAACATCCCCAGAAAAAAGCCTGTGACTCGTAGCTTATTGCCTGCTTGATGTCCAAATTGATCTAATTCCATATGCAGGTAGTGGAAGTTGACGAGCCTCATGGGAATTATTGGAATGATTGAAATGAACATGGGTAAGATACTTTCTGGCAGAGGTGTCTGCATACAACGAGTTACCGTACAAAAATGATCAACAAGCTAAGGATCGGGGAAGAATTCCACAAACTAGGGACTATGCAACTCTAAGATCAGTTTTTCATCATGAGGTTCACTAGCTTTAGGTCCGTATTTATATATGCTTGATATGATCATCCCAGCCAAAGCCACTGTTAAATCGACAAAAAATCTCGTTAGTTCACAAACTCTCGGTTATATAAATTCGAGCCATTAAAATCGTAATCCCAAAATCTTTCTCAATATGTTATGCATAAAGCAACAAAGTTTTATAGATGGATCAAAAGGGTAAATATATCTAGAGAAAATATATGTCGCAATTAAGTTTTATGTTGTGCATATAAGGAAAAATATATCATAACTTTATCAGTGGGTTTGGCCAGGAAAGCAGTCTTCCAAAATCCTAACCAAACCAAAATCATGGTTATAGTCCAAGAGATTCTGGCTACCCATTTGGTAGTCAAGACAAAACTTCATAAAATTTATCCTATGAGGAGATGAGATAAAGGCAGATGAAATTTCACAAATCCAGGAATAAAATCTATCTCTCGAATAACAAACATATTTAATTAAAATAATAATTAAATATAAACTAATACTTGGATTCTAATATTAAAAATAAAACTCAAATAATAAAAAAATGGTGAACAATTTTCGCTTTTTATTCATATATTTGAATTTCTTTCTATTCTATAATATATATTCAATGTGTGTGAATACCAATAGCACTCTCAGATATGGATCTATATAAAGAAAATAAGTTAAGGAAGAAGAATTTCAAGGTAATCCATAAGTATTGGAGGGTGATCAATTTAGACGTCTATGATTATTATTATTATTTTCTAGAAAATAAATAAGGTGATCAGAGTTTATGAAAGTAAAAATTTAATTCTAAAATGGATGACATGTACTCTATGATATTAATGCAAAAGTAAATTAGTCGAAGAAAAATAATTCAAATCTGGAGAATTGAAGATAATGTATAATGCAATATATATATATATATATATATATATATATATATATATATATAATGAATAATAAAAAACACAAAAAGTAAGAACCAACCACAATGGCGATAATTCGCACACAAGTGTGATATGATAAATTTGAGAAAAAGTACAATGTGACCTTCCACAAGAGCAGTATTTGTGCCTAAGGGAGATCCTACTAGTAATTAAACTAATCAGAGCAATCATAACGTGACCATCTGCAAGGGCGGTAGCCCCACTCAAGAGAGGTCCCATTGATTTTTAAATCCACAAGAAAGATTTAACTATCCGGGTTAACTGAATCCCTGGGATAGGGGTCTTCGGCTGATAGTGAAGAGGTTTCAATTTCATTACTTTGAAAGCCTTCTTCTTCATGAAGATCTTCTCAAGAAGTAGCATCATTAGTTGCAGTCAATATCATTTAATTGATAGAGAATTTCGTCGTCTATTGATAATTCATTCGGTCTTTTATTTATTCTACAAAACATCAAAATATGTCACATTTCCCCAGATGAACAGCATTTAATATCTTTATTAATCTTTCTCCTCGGTCTCTGTTTAGGTTTACTGTAGTTGTTTTGTCATGGGTAAATTTATTTATAATTTTTTTAAAAATTCGTATATTTATTGAGTATAAATATTTATGACATGTTTGAGAATTTTATTATAGCTTATTATTTAATGAACCATTTATTAAGGAATGATGGGGGGATAAAAAAGAGAGGAAAAATAATTATAAAATTAAGTAAATGAGAAATAAAGTAGAAGAACATCGATTTCAAATGAACAAATTCACTTGAAGTACATTTTTCTAATTCACTCTGCCTCGTTCTTCTCTATATCTTCTGCTCATATTGAAGCTTGACGACTCCTCAATGTTCATGTCAAAGCTCCATGAAAAGAAAAGATCATAATTCCTTCTCCTTTCTAACTCTTTGGTTCATGTCTTTTCTCTATTTTTGTGGTAAGACTCTTTGGTTTATGTCAAAAGTTTATGAAAGCAGCAAAGAGTAGAAAGAGTCAAAACTACTCTTTTCCATAAATATATGGTTCATGTTGAAGCTTCATGAAAATGGCTACGTAATAAAAAATATTATGCTTTTCATAATAGCAAAGTTAAATAATCATATTTTCTTTCTTTTACTAGATTTTGTGTTTCTTGGCCGATCTACCTTGTCAATATTGTTGTAGTCTGTTAACATTTCTTGTCATTGTCAAACATGCTTCAGATGTAAATTATACAATAACTATGGATTATTTGATGGAGGCTATTTTTATTTGTGCTATTTTGAGAAATTTTTGCAATCTCTATTTTGCATTTTCAAGTGCCGTTTGTACCAAGCAATGTTTATAATACAAAAATACCTAACCTTATTATTACAATTCACTAAACAATAAATATAATATAACAAAATCTTCCAATTTTATATCTCATTTAGGCTAGCAATCTAAGCAACTAAACACAGTCTCAAGGTTTGTAATATCAATTTAGACTCTCTATTTCCTCGCAATTATTAAAAATGGCATTTCCACACTGTGAATCTGAATCTCTGCATCTTTCTCCTAAATAGGTATCCACACGTCATGCTTAAATCCCCTTCTTTGTCACCCACAAAGGCACAAAACTCACCTCCTTGTCTGCTGATTTCTGCCGAAGATGAGAACTTTCTCCCTCAAAACATACCGGGAAAAATCCCTTTTCCGGTATAATTCAATTGACAATCCGCCAATGAAGGAAGACAATGCTCTGCCGGACCATTTACGGTGCAACCAGACCGACGGCCATCCAAGGCGGTGAATCGCCCAGTCATGGAGAACAAGAAGCTCTATGAAGTTCAATGTCCACCGCACAATCTCTCTCTCTCTCTCTCTCTCTCTCTCTCTCTCTCTCTCTCTCTCTCTCTCTCTCTCTCCTGGTCATGCGAAGGAAAATCTTTTCTTCCATGTTGAGTTGATTCCATATCGAATAAAAAAATTCTGCTCGAATCCTTTACTTGAATTTGACGTTTCCTCTGTGTTCTGATGCCGTTGACTTGCCATTTTTCTATTCTTCCTGAATATAATTAGTCACCACCCAATATTCAAATTCAGAATGTACGTGTACGAATTAACACAGTTAAAGTAATCTTTTAACAAGATGCAATCCCTTGGGTATGAAGTAATCTTTGTGGAAAACAAATGAGAAGATCTTTACTATCAACCCAATCTATGGCAATATAGCCCGATTATTATTATTTGAATCCAGTTAGTAAAATATATGTGATACACTTTTCAAACCTTCCTAGTTCTCCTATAGTTCAAATGAATCAAAAAAGGGCAGAAAAAGCTTAACCATTCTCAGTTTATTGTCTACTTGACGTCCAAATTGATCTAATTTGATTTGGTGGTCACCTATAAGCTACCAATTCTCACGGGAATCAATGAAATGATTCAAATGAAGAAGGGGAAGAGACACTCTTGTGCAGCGGTGAAATACATACAACAAGATATTGTACAAAGAGATTAAATAAGGAACCCGGATCTCCTGACATGGTGGATCCCACGTCTAGGGATCCGGACCATTAATTCCGAAATTAATGATGAGGATTGCTAACGTGGTATTCCACGTTAGCTGATCCTAAGGCTCATATAAGGGTCAAAGAAGAAAGTCCAATGATGCAGAGAATATGCAACTCTGGGATTGGTTTATCATCATGAGGACAGCTAGCTTTAGGTCCACATTTCGATGCATGAGATGGTCATCACAGCAAAGGGCGAGAGCAGAACACATTCCGTATCATCATAGCCTCCACTGGACCAGAGCAATAGGTAGGGCAAATTCGAATGGGGAACATACCTTGAAAGTCCTTGCTCCGAGGCCTCACGTTATATGAGCAAATGTTAAAAATTTTCTTCATGAAATAATCGAATCTGAGGAAAACCTTGCAAAACCTAAGTAGACAGGCTAAGGCTGACAAAAGAATAAACTAACCTTCAAATCACGCCTGACCTTGGGGTCAGCCTGTCCTAGATGAGGCCTGGTTTCCAGCTTTCTACGCCCTTGCCACAGTATCAATTGGCTAAACTATCTTTCTTATTACTGAATGATGTTGGAGTGATTTCAGAGATTTCAACACTCACATTAATAGAATATGTTGGGTTTTGCTTATCTAGTACTTTTATGATGTTACATAAAGTGTCATTGATAAATTTGCACGCTCGCTCCATTGAAAATTATATTGTGCTTTGATATCAAACATTTTCTCGATGACTTCTCTTCCCATGATCTCGGTCTCCTCGACCTTGTCCCTTTCTTTATTTCACCTTATAGGTCGACCTAATCACAGCTGGGTGGTAAGTTGGGATGATCAAGTCCTCTCACAAAATGGATGGTCTGGCTGAACTTTTTAGACCCCATGCATTGGCTTGGACAAAAGTTCCAAAGTATGGTGAGTGGGCAGCCCAAGCTTGGGCAAGGGCCTTGAGGCCTGACCTAACCTGGTCATAAATTTTACAAAAGTATACAAAATGGAATAATTGATATAACGTAATATTAGCGTTTTTGTGTTACTTCATTTTATCTATCACTTTGCTTTTGAGTATTATACCATTTTCCTTTACTACATTAGAATTCAGGCTTGTTTATCCTATTAATTTGTGTATATTAAAGTAAAATTATTTAAAAAACAGTTACATAGATATCCACGTTGATCAATGTGATATTTCTTCTCGAGCAAAGAAATTGAACTTATGTTGATGTGATGATATCTTGGATTATAGAAGCGCCAAGAAACTGCAGTCTATTCACAACCTTCTACGCAGTGATCTCATACTTTGTTAAGTGACAACTAGCTAGGGGTACTTGATTTTAGGAGATACTTTGTATTTCGTTACCACAAACAAATATTCTAACATTCCCCTTTACATGTAGGTTAGATTTTAGCCTAAGCTCAAAGCATAAAAATATGAAATTGGGGAGGCAAATAGGGCATAAATGAAATTTTATGAAACAACTGCAACTGCCAACGATTCTAAAAATTTAATTATTAGATGAAACATGGTAAGGTTATAGCCTTTTCCCCCAACAACCTACTATAGTGCAAAAATGAGCAGATATTAGAGAGTACTTGACAATACAAGAGAGCATTACGACTGAGGAAAATTAACCTTGTCGTCAACTTAAATTAGGTCGATAATATGGCTAAATGATCATATGATGAGATGCGAACCTTATAAATTAGTTTAGAGGTGGAAAACCATATGAAACAAATCAAAATAAATACACTATTTGATATCATGTAAACCTAAAAATATCGAATACATTGTAAAATTCTCTAGCATTCATATTTTGTTTGTTTCATGGATTATTTGACTCTCTTTTTTTTTGTGTGTGTGTTAAAATGACAGTTGGTGTTCAGTTGAGATATGAAAATGAACCTAAAATTATTTTCATCGTTTGGAGATGAAAATTTTCTTTCGTTCCATTAAAGAGACATGCACTATTTTAATGTCTGATGTAAGGGCCACACATGCCATATCATCATATTTTAAATAAAATTATATTGAATTAAATTTTCATTACATAAACACAATATAGATTGCAGATAATTTATTATTTTCCCCTTACTTGAGCTCAACTGTTTGGCCTAAACCCAAGTGTTGAGGATCACAACTTGAGTGCCAGAGCCTAGGCCTCAACCTTGATATGAGGAGAGTTAGGCAAGGCCGCTAGGGTCCCTAAGCCCAGGTGCTAGGGTCTTAGCCACAGGAGCCGAGTTTCCTAGGCATAATTAACATTAACTCAAGGGTATGCATGTGTACCCTTGGCGTAAGTGTTGATGACTTGGGTGTGGCATTTAGGTATTTTGGCATAGCCTCTAGAGACCTAGTGACAACCATCGAAGTCCGAAGCCCTGCCTCAAGGTGCTGGAGTAGCCTCTACGGACACGGGCTTGGTAGTAGATGCACCACACTAGAGCTTCAATGATTTGAGAGTAGGAGGTGGATATACAAGATAACCTTTGAGGACCTCGGCATAGGTATCGAGGTCCGAGACCTGGTCTCTAAGGACTTGGGCACAAAGCGCCAAGTGTCTAGTTATATTTTAAAAATAATTTATGAGTTTCAAATGAAGAAATTTCCGAATTTAAACATAGGTTTTTCTATTGATTAGAAAAGAATTCTTCATCGACTCATTTTTTAAAATAATTTAAGTGCTAGAAATATAAGAAAAGTACTTTGCGAGCTAGACGAATAGTTTTGGTTCTTGACTGAATTCAATTTCTTTCCTCGAGAAGAAATACCATATCAACCTTAGTGTTGGGGACTTGGTGTCCCTAAAAGTATGAATGAGAAGTAAATGTGGGAATCTCACATTGGACAAGAGAGAAAAGAAGATAGAGTATATATATGGGTTCCTCACAATTGGAGTTGGGCCCCAAGGGGCACCCCACTTTTGTGGAGGAGAGAGGACCTACGCAAAGCCGGTGTGGCCACCAAACATAGTTGCGTTCGAAGGGTCTTCTCTTGAAGTACTGCGAGAGAGAAACGAGGTTCGTTCTATCCTGGGAGACATTTTGCCGTTCGCCTTGGTACGAGTTGAGGGGGCAAAAATCGTCTTAAGGACATGACGGCGTCGGGCTTGAACCTAAACTGTTCTACCATTTCAGTGACTCTCGGGGCTTCAATCAACGTGGACTCATCAATCGCAACATTGCCCTGTGTATTTTTATCTAACACTTAGTTCTTTCAGCTTGAAACCAAACTGTAGTCAGCAAGAGTCGATTGCCTTGCTTTGGCCTTTTTCCATATATAGAGACCCCACACCGAGCCCCACCAAGCTTAAAGTTTTCCAATGAGAACACCATGAAAAAATATACACATTCAAGTACTAATCAATGATGCTCGCAGACCGACGAGAACCTCCCAACAGGAAATGCAAACCCTGAGTCATTTTCAGAAAACCAAAAGAGAAAATCGCATCCAATATAACCTTTTTCTTTGGGATCAGGCATGAATATTGTATCCAATATAAAGCCATTTGATGTTTCTGACGTGACAGGCCTTAAACTTTTCTGTCATCGAATCGTCAATGGATCTTTGAAACACCAGATAAAGACTGCTTTTATTAGATAAAAACGAAAAAAGTACTATATACAATAAAAAAGTAAGCATCAGCTACGTCCAAAAGTTTCTACCGATATTAATATATCTCATTGGTCACAATAGCAGAATCAATGGCCTATCCAGATAAGCACGTCAACCCCCTCTTTTTGCCCGGAAAGCATGGTCGATGAAAGCTGATGCATGAACGGTCTCATACCAAAGACTTTTCTGTGCTTTTAGGGCTGGAGGGTGTGAACATGAGAATGCAGCGACAAAGATCTTTCCGTCCATATTGATTCTCGAATGCAAACTTTTAGCTATATGTGAAAATAACAGCTTTAGCAAACTTTAGCAAACTTTAGCAAAAGACATGGCTCGAATTGTCTCTTGTATTTGGCGTTTCCTTTGAGTTCTTATGCCGTTCACTGGGCATTTTCTGTTTGTCATTTTTTACTGTGTGCACACTTCCCTGAATACAGCCAGTCACCGCCCAATTGAACTTTCTTGAAGTTTACTGCATGTTTATATATTGATTACCAAAGTTCAAGCAATTAAAAAAAACAAAAACTAGATGCGATTCCATGGGCATGACCATATCTTTGTGGAAGACAAAAGAGAGGTTGTCTAACTATCGACCCAGCTTCGATAAGTTGAAAAGATATATTATCGTGTTCATTCCACCGTCTCGTCTATCGCGTGACTTAGAGATTTGGGATACTAAGCCCGAACAAGATTTATTGGGATGCAAAGGGCATTACGTGATGCTTCACACATCGGTTATCAATTCTCTTAATTTTGAAAAAAAATTACAATAAAAAAGCTTAAAACCTATTGCAATTCACCAATTCAATTTTAGATTTTTTGTCAGTTCAATTTTAAATATTTTATATTTATACTAATTCAATCAATTCAATCAATTTCTGCTGAAAATTACTAATATAGATGAAGCTACTTAAGTGGCGCGATGGGCGTTGATGTGGATAATTTTTAATATATTGAATTTTTTCGTTATTTATTTTTTTTCTTTACCTTTTTTTCTTTCTTTTTCTTTTCTTCATTTCCTTCTTCCTCCCACCAATCACTGTAGCAAGGCCCAACAAGGTTGACCATACCAACCCTCGCTTATGGCCAATCGCCATTAGCGACCTACTGGATGATGGGGAGAAAAGAATAGGAAAGAGAAAGAAAGAAAAAATGAAAATAGAAACAAAGTTTATAAAATGAATAAATAATAGAAAAAATTATCCGCGTCAGCACCATTAATGCCTCGTATGACTATTGGTATTCATATCAGTAATTTCCAATCAAAATTGGCTGGATAGACCAAAATGGCACATAAACAAAAGGTTTAGGTTGGAATTGAGAAAAAAAAATTGTGATTGAATTGGCACAATTGGCACTATGTTTAAGACTTTCATTGGTAGTTATCCCTTAATTTTTTCCTTACATCTTTATCCCTATTTTTCAAAGTTTCTAGAAATAGAGAACGTGAAAAATCAGCTAACATTAATAAATTGAAGACGCTCAATCAATTGATAATATGAATCTTGTCTTCTTTCTAAGTTTCAAAATCTCAATACGCCATACTTAGTAGACTTCAACCTACCAAAGAACCTTGACCAGATCCCTAATTTTAGGCACAAAAAAAATGAATTGTTACAATAAATGCCTCACCAACCTATCTTATTTTACACATTTAAATTTGTTTTCCTATATTTTGGGCCACATGCAGTTGCCCATCAACCTCAGTCAAAATGGCTCGCGTTTGCACTGGAAGATGCGGAAACGACGATCACCCCGGAAACGTTCTCCTTACTGACGCTCTTAGCTCCACGAAGGTCAAATAAATTTAGAGAAACCTCAAAAAATAGAGAAGATTCTCTCGTGCACTTTTACATTTCTTCAGAAAGGCGAAGAATCTGTCTTAATCTTCCTCCCACTTGATCACCAGCAGTCCATGCTCAGCTGTCGACACCCACCTCTAAAAGAAAGGTCTCATCTTCATCAGGTTCTCTTTCTCTGCGCTCTTCTTGATCCATAGAAGCAATATTCTTCGTTTTGTCTTTGTTTCTGTTCGGTGTAGGCATTGTACAATCTTTCTCATGAAGTTTTTAAATGAGGAGACTCAATAAATGATTTTGTGAGCTGAGTTGGGTCGCCTTGGTGAGTTTTGCAGAGCAACCATGACCAATGCTGATGAAACTGGGGTTCCAGTCAGGCTTGAGGTTTGTGTCTCAATTCGCTTGTGTTTGTCTTGCTTTAAGGTTTTATCAGGAATACTGGTACAGGGGAACTAATGACACGTTAGAGTCAATCTCCCAAAATTTTCAGGGGAAGTTCAAGGCCACGATTTTTTGTTGGATCCTCGGATTTGGGTCTCTTGTGGCTTGGAACAGTATGCTGACTATTGGAGATTATTACTATAAAGTGTTCCCGGTAAGCAATCGAGGGTCATTCCAAGTCCCACATATTTTTTAAGCAAATACCCTGATTTCTCTGTTTTGTGTTTGCTGAAGCATTACCATCCTTCAAGAGTGCTTACCATTGTTTATCAACCATTCGCAATTGGGACGATGGCTATCTTAGCATACAACGAATCCAGAGTTGATACAAGAAAGAGGAATGTTGTTGGATACGTTCTTTTCACTCTAAGTACACTCTTTCTCATAGTTGTAAGTTGTTCGAAGGCATAAGCTGTCCTACTTGTGCAATTATCTAATTTAAATTAATTTTCCCGAATTCTTGTATCTTACATCAACTCCATTGCTGAATATCATACATGATAGTTGGACTTAGCAACATCGGGGAAAGGGGGAGTTGGACCTTATTTCGGGATATGTGTGCTCGTTGCCTGTTTTGGAGTGGCTGATGCTCATGTTCAGGGTGGTATGGTTGGCGATCTGTCTTTCATGTGTCCTGAATTCATGCAGGTGGGCGGTCTCCTAAACTTTTAATTGCATTCTTTTTTTGCAACTTATATCCTGAAAGATACTTCTTTCAAGTCAGATCCTGGTCTTTCAACCTCAAATTGTGGTGGATTTTCATTTATGCAGTCATTTTTTGCTGGGTTAGCTGCATCAGGAGTTCTAACATCTGGTCTGAGGCTGATCACAAAAGCAGCCTTCGACAAAGCTCATGACGGTCTTCGCAAGGGAGCCAGTATGTAATTCTTTGTCGTCACCAGAAAGTCTTCTCAATTTCCAGATTCATCCTGTCATGTGGTGGTCTTGTTTTTGTTGGAATTTTAACACTTGGGCTAGTCTAGTTTATCTTGATAATCATCTATAATCACGTGCTGATAACCTGCAGTCCTTGAGGACTTAAGTTTCATGTCGAAACATTTCATCTCAAATCGTAAGGTATTAGTAAGTCAGTAAAACCCAGCTTCCTATGTCATGCCCTGCGCATACACAGAGGAAACTCATGGTGCAATAACCAGCTTTGTCAAGTGAAAGTTATATGCACAACTCGTCTCATCCATGTTAATCTTGTTTTCCAGTGTTGTTTTTGGCAATCTCCACATTCTTTGAGTTCATCTGCATCATCCTGTATGCGACTTGGTTTGGCAAGATACCGATTGTGAAGTACTACCGCTCCAAGGCGGCCTCGGAAGGATCTACAACTGTCTCAGCTGATCTTGCTGCTGCTGGAATCCAAACACAGGTGCATCATAGCAGTGGAACTCTCTCAATTGTAGTCGCAAAATTGGTATTCCTTTTAATGTATCTGAAACCTTGAAAATTTTGAAATTTTAACAGGATGGAGAATCTAAAGAAGACCGATTGAGCACCAAAGAACTGTTGGTTCAAAACATAGATTATGCCATTGATCTATATCTTATATATGTTTTGACACTGACAATCTTCCCAGGCTTTCTCTATGAGAATACCGGAACACACCAGTTGGGATCATGGTGAGTATTGATAAGAGGAGCCTATTTCTCTTCTTCTAGTAAATGTTACACTTGCATAGATAATCCTATATTTTAAAGATTGCCTTGCATTTGTAAGATCAAATCGTGTGCTTCTGTTGCTTGTATGCATATCAGATACTCTGTATGTCAGCTTCTGCAAAGGTTCGTGTACTCGCTACAATCTGGCTTCACTGGTTCTGTTTCAGGTACCCGTTAGTTCTGATCACTATGTACAATGTATGGGATCTCATATCTCGGTACATTCCCCTTATTGGCTGGCTCAAGTTAGAGTCTCGAAAGGGCCTTATGTTCGTGAGTCTTGCCCGCTTCTCGCTTGTCCCTGCATTCTACTTCACAGCAAAGCATGGCGATCAAGGGTGGATGATAATGCTCATTTCGTTCTTGGGCTTGAGCAATGGTTATCTCACTGTGTGTGTCATGACAGCAGCACCCAAAGGCTACAAGGTTTGACCTGAATATCGTCTCTTTTGTCAAAGTTGTGTTTATTTTAGCATAATTTCTAAGGTTCGAAATGGGGTGAATCATTTTTTCAGGGACCGGAGCAAAATGCCTTGGGCAACTTGCTTGTGCTGTTTCTCTTAGGTGGGATATTTTCGGGAGTTGCTCTCGGCTGGTTGTGGATCATAGGCAACGACCAGTTTTAGAGATCAGCCATTAGTGTCACCAGGGAAGGAAATGATCTTGCCCTGGGTTCTTTCGATTCACAGATATTAAAAACGAGAAATTCAATTGTTAGGCTAACTAGGAGTCTCGCTTCTCTTTCTGTTTAGATGAATGCTGGTCAATTCTGCAATTAGACTGTAATGACACGTTTTTATTATCAATCGCAAGTAAATGTCTCCTGCTGAAAATGCTTGTACTTTCACGCTTGGAGCTAAGGGGAAAAACGTTCTATCGCGACCACTGGGCAATTGGAAGGGAAAGGATGAAAGAGGACAAACATACATCAGTATTGCAACACGACAAGAAACCAGTTCCGATCAGCTTCACTGCTTTGTGGAATTATCTTTAAAAAGCCTGACTGGGGTATCTTTCAAATCTTACGGATGCTTCAAACTTCAGCACAAATCGTCTAGAACCCTGCTCGCCTGCAAATCTGGACAGTTTCGACTAGAGACGCTATACGTGCAGCAACCTTTTCGAACCTTCCGAGTTCTGATTCCAATGAGCCGAAGGTGCACGGAAAAAGCTTTTGTAAGTCCACCTTCTTGTTTACTTGATGTCCATATTGATTCAGTTTGATATGCTGGTCCCGTTAGCTAACAAGTCTCAGGAGGATTAATGAAATGATTCAACTGAAGAAGGGGAAGATACTCCCCTGCAAAGGTGACTCCACACAAGAAGAAAACAACATTGACGTAGAGAATGTGCTCCTATAGGATTAGTTTTCAATCATCAGGCTCGCTAGTTTTGGGTCCACATCTTGATGCATGAAATGGTCATCCCCAGCAAAAGGCGGGCTTGCAACACCGCACCCTATCACCACGGTTTCTGATTCGACTTGATCAATACGTGGGTACAAGAAGGCCCGTTTGGAGCGAGAACTAAATCTAAAAGTCTTTTGTTCAAGATAGGCATTTGTCATTTGATGTGAGAAAATATTAAGTTTTGCCTTCATTAAACAACCGGTCGGGGAAAAACCCAACAAAGTCTAAGCAGATGGGCTCATGCCGATTCGAACATACTTACCTAGACGAGTGATTTGAGAGGCTTAAACACTCGTATCTGTTGAATATACTTCCCTGAAGAACGTGGAAATAGAAACAGGGGAAACAGAGGAGCTCGCTGGAAGAACTGGAAGAATAAAGCGAGCTGTACATTCTTCTAACGACAATCAAGGATGTATTATACGGGAAGAGCAGCCTCAAGCTATTCGCAAAGATGACACGCATCAACGTGTTATTGATTCTTCTTATAATAGCTTAAGTGTTAAAGCTGAATAACCACCTTCTGTCAAGAGGAACTACAAGTTAGTTTACAAGAAGAGAAGAGTGTGCGCATTCATATAAGCACAGATTAAGACTCGAGAGGGTTTCTTTTGTATGAAGAATTATCTGTATTGATGAATACTATTGAAGAAGTTTGTTCAATCTTCATCATCATCTTTATCATCTTCCACATTTCTCTCAAGTTTTCTCCTACTTTCGCAGTATCCACCGTTCTCTCGACTGCTTTGTCCCTTTCTCTTTCACCTTGTCGGCTGACCAGATCAATGGCGGGGGACGTGGGCCGCTCATGAAACGAACGGGCTTGGCTGGCTTTTTTGGATCCGTTGAGTGGGCCTAGGCAATGGGCGGGCCGGGCCTGTGTAATGGGCCTTGAGGCTCGATTGACTTTCGTAGGACGTTGAATATTCGCTATTTGCTTTTCGTCTGCACGAAAGCTTACACCACAAAAAACGAATGCAGAAAAACAATCTTCTTATTGCATGACAAGCAACGTACATGATCGGTGCTGAAAGTCAAAAGAAAACCGCTGTGGAAAGAAAACCCTACGACCTTAAAATGCCATCCTCTTGTTTTAGGACTCAGAAATGCACATAAAAATTTCTTAATACTCGCCACATAATAGAGAATAGGGATAGCAACACAGATAGTCCATGTTAGTTCTTCAATTGTTGGATAACATTGAACATCTTAATATATTTCAGAGATTAATTGAACATATAATAAAATTTCACGGTTCACATTGAACAAATCAAAAGTTAATGGATCACACTAGATATTGGATTAGAGTTCATGATAACATTGAATAAATTAAAAACTCATGGACTATATTATGCATTACACAAAAGTCGAGGAATTATTTATGCCGTTTCTCCTATATTTTTAAAGGAGATATGATATATGTTGTATCAATAATTTTACTTATCATATTCAAAGCTTATAAACGATAATTGGATCCCAAAAAAAAAATCAAACTCTCTAATATAGTAGAGGAAAAGATAGTACAAAATGTAACAAATTCCTAAAATTATGTTTTGTTTGTTTTCCAATTTCATTCATTTTTCGGCGGAAAAACTTTAAAGCAAAAGAAGAAAAGATGGCTCACCTGTGTGTTTTTTCCTTGGAAGGGCTTGGGTGAGCCAGGACCTAGATCTCCTTACTTAAGTCAAGAACCGGATTCCTAACGTAAAATTCTAACCGTTCTATCTCAATCAAACTACTAGGATTTTATAAAAAAAAATCAAAATATTATTTCAAAAAAATTTGTTTTTCTCCCAAATCTCATATTGGATGGCTGGGATGAGATTTATGTCATCCCTAACTTAAGTTAAAGGATCCATTCGCCGAGCCAAGGCATGACTTGAGGAGGTTTGGGGTCGAGCAGGCCTAGCGCCAACCCACCCAATGAGCAGCTTGTGAACATCCGCGTGCCTTTATAGCCAATAACGAACGCCAAAAAACATAAATAGGAAAGGCCAAGAAAGCAGCGAATATACCCTCCCTTTTGGGAAGCAAAGGTTTTACAGATGATGGGACCTAAAATCATGGGTTAACCTCCAAGATATGGATGACTGTCGAGGGAACAAAGGTTGAAACAATGGCTTTCCTGAGGTCCAAAGCGGACAAACCTGGCATTACCTGCACGTTCAGAAGTCAACCGCTAGAACCAGATCAAACACGTCCACCAACTTGACATTCACGTCTAGTAATCCATTTATCCGTGGGGTGAAGCAAGCAGTTACATGAGAACCTCTCCTCGAGAACACGTGTTTCAGAAACATGCACGGCATATCCTGCGTACCTTTTGTTACGTAGGTCGGTGTTTCTTGTTTTCCTTCTTTCTCAATGCATGTCGAAAGGATGGCTTGTTGTTAAGGTAACGTGAATCTTCGTACCTTGCTCTTTCTGCACTCAAGACCCTTATATAAGACAAACCTGCATGAAAATTGCACGTTCATCATTCACAAGAGGGAGGGTGATCCTCGTTGTTTCTGTCAGAGATTTGCATGCACCCCCTTTAAACTTGGAACATCTTCCTTGGGGTAATCGCCGTTAGTTTTCTCATCAGCTTTCTTCATTTCCGCCCGATTTATGATATTGTATTGTATCATGTGTCGTTCAGCTCTACTGAATTAAACCTAGGTGACATAAAGGTCCTCCTGTGCTTTCTTCTCCTTCCACATTCATCAATTCCTTTGTATAGCATAGCTGTGTAGTTGAATTCAGGTTTCTAAGCTGAAACATTAACAGATTAAACATTAACAGATTAGTTCTGCATTTTCTCTGAATTTCTCTGGAAAAGAGTTGCTCGTTTTATTCATTTGAGTGCTGAAGTTTAAGAAAAGTCGCGCGTAGCTAAAAATATGTTTTTGGCGACGGTTGGGAAGAGTTTCATACGCCAAAGTCTAATCCAATCATGTCCATTAAGTGTATTCAATAGGAGTTTTCACAAGAAACCTATTCCGGTTTCCTGGGAAAAGCCCAAACTTGGTTGGACCAAACTAAACTTTGACGGGTCATTGAGAGGTAGGACCGGGAAAGCTAGCATCGGCGGGGTGTTTCGGGACCATAATGCCGAGTTCTTGCTCGGCTATGCCGAACCCATTGGGAGAACCACTAGCACCATCGCCGAGATAGCCGCGCTCCAACGGGGCCTTGACTTGGTGCTTCAGAACGGATGGAGCAACGTATGGCTCGAAGGAGACGCCAAAACTCTGGTCGAGATCATCCTGCAGAAAAGGCGGGTCAAATGCGCGGAAGTTCAAAAGCACTTGCGTCACATCAACTCAATCATTTCAGAGCTCGATAATTTCAGCATGACTCACATTTACAGAGAAGGGAATAGAGCTGCCGATAAATTCGCTCAAATGGGGCATCAGTCGGAGAGGCTTCGCATTTGGCGCGATGCTCCCCCTGATGAAGTTTTGCCCTTCGTTATCGAAGATGCGGAGGGAAAGATTATTCTCCGCAAACGATAAGGAAGAGCTTCCCTTCCAATTCTGTTCCTAATTTTTCTTTCTCATCTTGCTAGGCAATGCTTAAAATGTGAATTTCTAGATTGATTTTGGCTGATACTTAGACAAATGTAGAATCATGTACAGTTGGTTGGTTATATATACGCAAAGATGAAGTTTCTTTTATCTGGAAATGTCGAATTGACCGTGCGGAAGAGCAGTGCTTGGTTTGAGGCTTTCTCCAACATACATCTCCTTCGCGTGTCCTCTAATTATGATGAAAAATAAAGTGACAAGAAGCCAACTTATTATCAGTTTATGGTCCGATAATTTCAAGGGTAAGGCAATATAGCTCTAGGACAAGAGGAAAGGAGACGTGAGTAAGAATCATATTCGTTAACTGCCCGCCAGGACAAGCAAGATGGGAACTGAGATTGCCTGGTTGGCAACGTTTTCTGCGATACGTCTACGGGAGAAGATACCGATTAGCTTAATGTCTGCAAAAGGCATGAGCTGATACCGTATTCGATAAGCCTTTTGCCATCAACTCCATTTAACTTCCGTAGAACGAAGGATATTCGTTATTTGTTTTCCATCAGCATGAAAACTCCAAACAAAACAAAACAAAAAGAACAAGGTATTTCATGTAGCGTGACGAGCAATGTACATGCTCGGTGCTGAAAGCTTTGACTTTCAGCAGAAAACTATTGTGGAGATGGGTTGCTGGTGATGAAAAGAAAAGTCTGCACCAATCTTGTCTTTGGACTCGGAAATGCGTATAAAGAATGCAGATTACTCTGCCACATACCGGAGAATGACCACGGGCCATGAAGACTGAATTGCAATTGACTCCGTCAAATGGTGAGATGAGCTCTAAATGAATAGGTAAATTAGATGTTTTCCTTACCACATCACTCCGTAGATTATGTCCGTATAATTTCTCCGGGATACCATGTTCTAGGAAGGTCAGGAAATTCCCATTCTGCCCCTGCTGGGCCGGGAACTTAATAGTTTCCACCACCTGCTCAGGATTAACCCACGGGACTCGAGGCTGCTGGCTTGAGAGAGTCATCGCCCTTCTACTGGTGCCTGTGCGTTACGCCATTCCTGGTGTCGTCCTTGCTATGATCTGTAAATTTATGCTTTTATGATATGAAATAAGCTGATAATCCGCAAGTCCAAAAAAGGAAAGGACTTCGCAATATTGTCGACCTCAAACTAGAAATAATAAGCAAATATCGAAAAACTCGTGAAATTGATGAGCGAACAATAAAGTCATCGTATGTACTGACAGGTACTCACATCCTCTCACACGTGATCATTTGCACGATTGAGACTTGATATCGCTATCCGAGCATCTAACCATTTTTCCTAACATAGAACATAGAAGATGAATCATGGTTCAACACGTGTGGCAGCAATTTGTTACTGCTCTTTCTGCAGGATTTATGGGAGCAGAGGACACATGCCCAGAAGATCCCTATGCAGTTTCAACGCACTAACATTGCTCCTAGACATCGGTTATTGGTCCTGTAACAGCACAATATACACAAATTGCCTGAATTCAGGGCATCATCAGGTTCTCAAAACATGGTAATTGGGGAAAAAGATCTGCTTCACACATCAATTATCTGTACTATAATTGCAAAAAAAACAGTATCGACTGACCAAAGTCTGTGAACATAACAAAGCTATCTGTCATATCCTCTAGAGCAGCCGCATCAGCTCAGGAACCATCACTCACAATAAATCATGCTACTGAAGTCATAATATTTCCCAAAGTCTATCCCAAAATTTTCTGCAGGAATCAGAAGGAAAACATGTCGAGAAAATGAATGCTGCAATCAAGTTTTGCAGTGCTCATAAGGGAAAACATATAATTTACCGATCTCGGTGGGTTTGGCCAGGAAAATTTGCAGTCTTTGCGAAAGATATAATCCGAGCAACCAAAACCCAAATCCAAATTCCAAGATCCAAACCGAAATCACGCTTAAAACCCAAGAAATTCATGATTTCCAATGCCAATTTGGACTCTCTGTTTCCTCGCAATTATCAAGAATGCCACTCCCCACACACTGTATCTGAATCTCTGCGTCTGTCTCCCAAAATAAATACCCACATTCCTGCTTAAAACCCTTTTTCCCTGTCACCAAAGAAGGAGCAAAACCCACCCCTTGGTCTGCTGATTTTCCGCCCAAGATCGCAAGATTTTGCCGGCGAAGTCCCGTTTTCCGGGAGAATTCGATTGCACAGTCCGACCATGAAGGCGGACGAGGCCCTGCCGGACCATCTGCGGTGCAACCGGACGGACGGCCGTCAATGGCGGTGCAATCGCCCGGTCATGGAGGACAAGAAGCTCTGCGAAATTCACTACCTGCAGGGCAAGCACCGCCAGCACAAGGAAAAAGTGCCCGAGTCGCTCAAGATCCAGAGGAGGACTGGGAAATCGGAAGGTAAGGTCCCCGCGCTCCACAATCTCAAAATTAGGGCTCAGAAGATCGAGAAGCCTGGAAAGCGGGCGGGGAGGCTGAAGAGGAAGAATTTGGCGAGAGAGCTGGTGAGGATTGTCGTGAAGAGAGAGGCAGAGAAGCGGCGCGAGGTAGAGGGAGGTGGCGGCGAAGATATGATGCGGCGTTTGCCCAATGGCGTTATGGTGATTTCGCAATCCGCCGCACGGCGGCAGCAGAGCGGCGGCGCAAATGACAATGTGGGTTCTCAGTGCGATGTTAAGGTAGGAGTCGATGCTAATGTTGCTCCGAGGAGGCGGTTCCGGTCTAAGAATCTTGAGCCACTGCCAATTGGGGCGGTTCAGGTTGGTACTGTGTGTCGTGTGCCTTTGTTGTCCTTATTGGTTCTGCTTTCATCTGTAAAATTTTCTTTGCTAGTTCCTGATATATTGTTGTTTGGTAATCGCAAGGTCATGCCATATAAGAGGAATGTAGAGAAGGTCGGGAGGAAGAAGTGTCACTGGTGTAGGAGCAGCAACGCTGCGAGTTTGATCAAGTGTTTGAGTTGTAGAAAGCATCTCTTTTGCTTGGAGTGCATCAAAGGCCGGTTGGTGCCTCTGTGATCATTCCAGCTTGACATTTTTTCATGGCATTGAATTTCCTGTTCAGTCTTTATGTGGTTGTAATGGTGAATTGTTCCTTTTTTGTTTTCTTTCTCATTTAAATCATTGTGGATTGTCAGTTGTTGTTGGTGGCTACTAATGTTCATCTTTTCCGCTAATATGCTATCAGTCTTCATTGAATGGATTTAAAGAGTGAAGTGTGTTCATCTTGATTTTAGTATCTGTTCGAGTGAGGAAGTTTGATACATCATAAATGAAGTAAAAGGAAAAGAGAGACTACATATTGCGCTACCTACGATGGGTTAAACTCAAATTATTGCTAATAAAGGATCTTAACTCTTAATTTTACATGGGAGTTGGTTCTGCATACAGTGACCATTGGAAACTAGTCAGTTGTCTGATGTGGGGATGTAGCATAGGTGGTCATGTCTTTGTGAGCTGCAAAACTTGTGGTCAACTTGAATTATAGCATAACTTATTTGCTCAAACTGGATAGCCAAAATATTGCCATCTAAAAAGTACAATTTCTTGGGCTATATACAACGGATCCTTGGCAGTGTGGTATGTGCAAGAAACAATATCCGTCAAGCCTATGCTTTGGAGAATATTGATCTTTTCCCTTTCAAATCTCAAGAATGGTCAACCTGATTATCTCATTTCTGGTCATTGTTAACCAGTAGGAACACAATTTCAACGTTTTATTATTCAGTTTTTTAACATATCCGATAGTCTGTAACATATGAAATTCAAATGAATCCAGGTACTTCGACACACAAGAAGAAGTTAAGATGGAATGTCCAGTTTGTCGCAAAACTTGCAGGTGTAAGGTGTGCTTGGCTTACAAATATAAGGACAGTGCCTGTCAGGTCTGAATTGTGATTTTAGTGACATGCGATCAGGGGATTCCTCGTTTGCATTGGATGGGTTTGATTATATCTGCTTATCTCTTGTTTCAGGAACTTTCAAGTGATGACAGTAGAGCTGACAAAATTTTACATTCTCATTACTTGATCTCTGTTCTTCTTCCTGTATTGAAAGAAATAAATCAAGAACAAAGCATTGAGCTTGAGGTTGAGGCAAAGTTAAAAGGTTCGAATTTTAGGTGTTATTGGAATTTTTCTATCCGCTATGATGCTTCAACATTGATCTAATATCCGTTAGTTGCTGCAGGAAGGGAAGTCTCTCAAGTTAAAATCCATCAAGCTGAATGTGGCTTTAATAAGCAATATTGCTGGTATGTCCTTTGCTAATTCAAAGTTCCATGATTTAGTCTCTTAAATAAGTTGGGTTCACATATCTGATACTTGGCATGGTTCTGGGAGCAGCAATAATTGCAGAACATCAATCCTGGATCTCCATAGAAGCTGTTCAAGTTGCTCTTATAATCTTTGCTTATGTTGTTATTGGGATTTCTATCGAGCAACTCTACCAAAAGGAGTGAAGTTACCCTACAATAAATATGATAGAAAGAGGAAAGCGACTGTTCATGGTTATAAACAACTTTCTGCAAAGTCAATAAGCAAACTTGAGCAAAGATATGGTGGTAAACCTCTCACTGTTTCAACGTCGTTAGCCACTTCAAAAGCTTGTAATGACAATGATGAATCATGCCTATGGGAGTTTGGCTGCTGTAGTAATGGCCGATTCATCCTGCAATCGTTTTTCCCTGTAAACTGGAGTAAAGAGCTAGAGAAAAAGGCCGAAGAAGTTGTTTGCAGCTATGATTTGCGAGAAAACTTAGATAGTAATTTGTGTTGCCCCTTGTGTCATGGGGATAATCATGAAGCAGTAAGTAAGCAGTTGCAACAAGCAGCAACAAGGAGAACTTCAAATGATAATTTCCTGTATTACCCAACTGCATTGGAAGTTCATGCTGATAAGTGCGAGCACTTCCAGAAGCACTGGGTTAGAGGTCATCCGGTTATTGTTCGTGACATACTTTGGAGGACATCAGATCTTAGTTGGGATCCAGTTGCCATGTTCTGTACCTACCTTGAGGGTAGCATTGCCAGGTGTGAAAGTGAAAAGGAAGCATCAAAAGCCAGTTCTTGCCTGGAGTGGTCTGAGGTCAGTGTCTCTACTTGACATTCTTGTCATATAAAATGCCTTATCTAAGTTCCTGGTGAAAGAGATTCCCCTCATTTTCATTTGAATGTACATTACGTATGGCTTCCCTGTTAAGATACTTGTCATGAACCTAAAGCATAGATTGGAGATCTTCAGTATATGTTTTAAAATGAGAACAACCTCATAACAGTCCAAAAAATCATTAGACCCTGATACAGTGGCTCAAAATAGTCTTTCATGTTTCTTAAACTTACTGATGATCAAACATTATTCCGTAACAAGTGCAAATTCTAATGTTTAATCTGAAAAGTCGCTAAAAGAATTCAGCAGTTTGCATTGATATGATGGCTCAAATAATTCTTTTAATCAGCACCTGCAACTCAGGTATACATGATGTCAGATTTGCTAAAGTTCAGTTTTTTGTCGTTGGAATGAAATTTAAACCCTGAGTAATGTTTCAGAACATGCATATGTTTGCGCATGTTGTATGAAAAAGTTATACATATTAAGATATAAATAACTAATGACTTTTTTTAACATGACTAATGACTTTATAGACCACTTAATGACAGAATTGCCTATTTAAGACCACTCATTTCATTATCTTAAGGACTTTACTGACGACCCATTTGTTGTTAGTCCTAGAATTCACCCATTAAGAATTTGCTTGGCTGGGGCATCAGAATAATCTCTTAGTTGCAAACATGCCACTTTTATCCTTGAAATAGAAAATACAGGGTGACTAATGCCTAATCTTAGTCTCGTCAGAAGTATGATTTTTCTGGCTTGCATAAAAGCATATGCATATTATCTTTCTCTGGGATTCTAAGACATAGTCAGATTACACTGTTATAATTTGGAGTAAAGCTGATGATTTTGGTGATACTCCAATTGCCAGAGGTAGTTGTAATCATGTTGATTCTACCCCAGCCAAATCACATATGGCATCAGAGCGCTGAAAATTATTGATAGCCTGTGCGAGCAAGAATAATTCACGGTATTTACCAAAAAAAAAGAATAATTCATGGTCGCAACAATGACAGTGATTATAAAGTTGTTTATATTGAGTTGAGGCTTGTGGTTCTACTTCACAATGCATTAAGCAGCAACTAAACTAGACACGTTGCTGCATGTTTACATCTTTTTTAGGCACATGATAGGTAGGATAACTATTCACTAGTGGGTTGAATTAGGCTTTAACTCAAGTTTCTTATCCCTTTTCCACTGCCTCAGAACAGCATTATAGATTAGCTATTCCTCCATATAACATGGAGCAATTTTGCCGGCAATGAATTTTTTCTTTTTTACCTTTCACAATTTATGAAGATATTTTTAATCATTGCTCAGTCCCTACATGCTCCAATGATTTTTTTGTTCTGTCTCCTTGCTTAGTGCACTATGCTAATTGATATTAAATAAGCTTATGTCATGCATGGCAGGTAGAAATCAGCATGAGACAATCATTTATTGGCTGTTTTGGAGGGAAAGCACGTGAAAGTAGTCGACATGAGAAAGTGGAGATAAAGAGTTGGCTTTCATCCCGATATTTTCGTGAACAATTCCCTGCTCATTATGCTGAAATTCTCTCTGCATTGCCACTTCAGGATTACATGAACCCAGATTTAGGCCGCTTAAATCTTGCCACAATGTTGCCTCTGGAAAATATGTCAGCTGAAATTGGTCCATATGTGTATATCTCCTATTGCAGTCCTAATGAACATCCCTCTGCACATTTTGGGTCAAAACTATGCTATGATTTGTGTGATGTGGTATGTTGCTCTAATCTCTAGTTACTTTTTCATTTAATTTTATTTTTATTTTTTGGCTTATGTTTGGATGGTTGGAACTGCAATTCCCATTTTATGTCTGTTATCGTTTTAACTCTGCATCTCATACATTTGTTCTTTATAATTTGTATTTGCACTTAGCCTGCATAGATGGATAATGAAAGAATGGCATACGGAAGACGTGTCTTACCATTCCTATTTATGCCTTTTCTTTGTTTTAAAAATAGGTTAATATTTTGGCGAATACTACAGATGATGTTTCGCCGGACAAAATTAATAGAATAAAAAAGCTGATGAGGAAGCGCCAGGCTCAGGATAAAAAGGAGTCTACTGGTGCTACAAATGGTGAGCTTTTGGAAACTGACGTTGAAAATTCAAGTGAGGCGCTTGATGTGAGTATAGAAGAGATGCAGATACGGAAGAAAATGGCAAGAGTGACTTGGCTGGCGACAGCCTCAGAAGAACTGCCTTGTCTAACAGCCCAAGACAACAAGCAGAAACAAGGTCACAATGGCACATCAATGGAGGATATCCAACACTCTAAAGAGCGGAAGCTTCGTGAGAATCAGACAGAAAGTGATAGCCATTGCATGAAGAAAGCAGGAAAATCTTGTGGTGCCCAGTGGGATGTGTTTCGCAGAGAAGATGTACCAAAGCTTGTAGAATACTTTAAGCAATACTCTGCTGAATTCATGCAGCTGTGTGGATCTGAGAAGCACGTAAGTTGATGAATTAGTCACTTTGGCCTATGGATGTGCCCCCGAGTATCCCAGATTGTTGGACTGATGCCTTGCATTTGACAGGTCGTTCATCCAATTCTGGATCAGTGTTACTTTCTTGATGAATTCCACAAGTTGAGGCTCAAGGAGGAGTTTGGTATGATGTCTCCATTATGTTCCGCTATATAGTTCAGCATTCCTTATTTTGACATATCCTCTCTTGGTTTTCTAGAAATTGAACCATGGACTTTTGAGCAACATGTTGGCGAGGCTGTCATTATTCCTGCTGGCTGCCCCTATCAAATTAGAAATCCCAAGGTAATAGCGATATCTGATAATTACTACATTAATGTGATCTACCAACTCCTGTCTTCATGGCACATTTGGTTTATGGTGCATTGCAGTCTAGTGTGAATGTGATTCTGCACTTTGTGTCACCCGAGAGCGCTGCTGAGTGCATCCATTTGATTGATGATGAACTCCGCGTGCTCCCAGAAGATCATGAGGCCAGAATAGACAAGCTCGAGGTAAGTTTTTAATTTCTGGGATTATCCTTCCAAATGTGGATGTTGAAATTGCTCCATCTCCAATGCCTTCATTGGAATGCAGGTGAAGAAAATGGCTGTGAATGGTTTAAGCAGAGCAATTGATGAAATACGTGAGCTTACATCAGTAAAGTGAGTTACATTTCAAGCGCTTCTTTCCTCTGATATAGTTTTGCCTTCTTTCTCTTGCGTTCTCCTGTTATATCGGCCACCGGGAGTTGACCACTCATATTTTACGTTGTTTTTTGTTCACATGTACCATCTTATTGACTTGTTATCCAAAGTTGTGCTTAAAGCTATCCTAACTGATGTGGGTTCTCAGGGATAGTGCCGAGGCTTAGCAGTATCTCGGAAGGAGTCTTGTAAGTTAGGGGGAGTCATGAGAATCATGAGAAATGCCAGGCCTTTTTACTCAGATGGCTTCATCAAGATAGAAGAGCAAGTTTCATCTATAGAAATTGTGATACCTCTCTCTCTCTCTCTCTCTCTCTCTCTCTCTCTCTGTACAGAAGTTCAAATCATGAACTGCATCCCAGCATGTATATGTTGGAGAATCATTAGTTGCAGATTAATTGGTTCGGAATGTAAATATATTGAGCTGATTGACCATTCTATAAATAGATTCTCAGGTACATATTGTCGCATTTATGCCAGCCAATTCGTACCTTTTCAAAGTTTGGGCTGGCGTAGTACTCCTTTTGCCCTCAAGCTTTCTAAAGTTACATGATACTCATGAACTTTCATTTTGTTACTGTCATTTATTCTTTTTAGTTTTCTCCATTAACATATATGCAATGCCCGTTACTTTCAAGAGACAAGTGCATTTTCGTCACATTTTTAAATGAAATTCTATCTTTTACTCTTGATTTTTATAAAACAAATGGGAAAAAAAACATGTATAGAAACGGAAGAATACTAAATTAACTAAATCAGTAAGTCATGGACAAATAAAATATTAATAAAGATAATGATAATATTAGACCACGAAGATTTGTTCAAATTTGACAAATGTAGCCACTTTGATAGAAATAAGTGAGATATTTCAAGAAGAAGTACACACGAATTCACTAACAAGGAGAATAACTTCAATAACAAGGTGGTCAAAAAACGAAAGTTGACAGCTTCTGTTTTCAAATAATCAACTAAGTAGAAGATCATTGATCATCAGAAGATTTTATTGAATAATAATCAAGGAAAACAATTCATTAATAAAAACTCTTATCCATCAATCAAAATATCAGTATTTTAACTCATTTGTTCTATTTTGACTTTTATTTTTTATATTGAAAGGGACGAAGCAAATGTTGTGTTAGGATTTGCTTAATGAAACTAGATCTAACCTTATCAATGAAGGAATTAAACCTCTCGGCGCTTTACCTAAAGTTGAAGTGTCATTCGTATCACAGGAACGAATTAATTGATTTACTAATCAATATGCACATAAACTACCCACTATTTTTTATTTAATAGTATTGTTGGTATTTATTTTTTTCTGCTATCATTTTAACAGTAGATCTAATTCTCTCCTTTGCATTTTAATCATTTTCTCACATATTGCAAAAGATGAATTTAATATTGTAAATGAGATGGAAAATATACTTTCTTATTCCAAACCCCGACAACAGACAAGTTGACAATTTAGAATGATACAATCAATCGTTTAAGTGCCACAGGTGACAAATTAGTACCACTGGTTACTTCGACTGAGGAGGACACAGAAGCACAGCGTCCTCTGATTCTCTTCACGAAAGAACAGATAAAGCCATACATACAGACAGGCTACAACTGGGGAACAATGACGGATCACTTCTTATCTTCAAAGGTAAAAAGGAGGGAAACGAAAGATTTTGCTCGATCTCAACGCTACTGCAGCCTTCTTGTGAAGCAGCCATAAACATACAAAAAAGAAACCATATGTCAGATTGCTTGGTAGCTCCATTTACCAAATGAAAATATCCAGATTTCTCCAAGCAATCCCATCCGCCTGAGATTATGCTCTTCAGCTTGACGACTGAAAAAACAATGATCTTGGGTAGATCTAGAATTCAAATGTGTGGAGTACACTCACGAGTTCGCGCCGACTCTAACCACAACCGACTCTTCCGCATTCCACGCATTCCACATCAGCGAGTGAGACGTCCTCATATCGAAATCTCGGATGGTACACTTAACTTTATGGAAGATAAAGTCAAGAAGGGGAATCATAGTACTTTTATTTCTGTTTTCGGCAATCTTTGAGCTCTCATCAGTCAGTTGGGAAGTCCAAACTCAACAGTCAAAACTTTTGGAACTGTTTTAAGTACATGAAATGGAACAAAAAAATATGGTTGAGTACAAGCGAAAACATCTAAAACAAAAGGGAGGTCCCATAGCCTGCTTGTTATTTCTTGAAAGCCCTGTATACTTAGATCGTTTCGGCTGTCAAAATTGTCCATAAGAGTCGCTACACAACAAAAATCCTCCTTATGGGGCCATAAGCCCATCAATTGTGTAGGAAAGTGATTTTGCCCAGTCAGCTTTGAGCAGCAAAGTCTGCAGAGTCTGCATCACATTGTACCCTGGATCGAGCTTCCGCTGCCAACCCTGTACAACCATCAACCAGCCACGAGAAATGAATCTCTTGTTCCGTTGACATAGGTCACTCAAATATGAACGTGAGTTGGAAAAAACCAGTAAAAGGCCTGAAACCCAGATCATGGGTAATTGTATGTTCGTGCTCTTTCATATATCTTGATAGCTTTTTCACAGAAAAATGAGTGGAAGAGGCTAAAGGGAATTGCAAAAACAAAGGCACTACAGATAAAACCCAATACCATTGCAAATAAGATGGGATTTAGGAAAGAGAATCAATTTGAACAGCTTGAGATAATTGTGATACAATGATCATCATTGCTTCGTGTATAATTTGCCATGTCTTTGGTTGCTTCAAATTTCCAAGGAAACAAGACAGAGAAATTACCTCAAGAACCAAAGTAGTTACCATCACAGTGCACACATTGCCATCAATATTTACTTTATGACGCCTAACTTTCTCAAGTAATTCCTGCATGCAATCAGCAGGATGGATCTTATCACCTTCAGGGGTTCCCCAGAAACTGAAAGCCTCCTCCACTTCCTGTCATTCATTTTGTTTGACATTTCCACGTTAAAAGAGGATTATAGCAGAAAGAAAATTCCATACTATAATTTGCAAAAGCTCTCATGAGGTGCACTGATGAGCCAATACGCATATTATTTACAAAAAGCTATTACGAGCAGTCATTACATTGTGAAAAGCAAGGGTCTTTAGTAAAACGATATTCTAAATGGGTCATTTTCAGGCACTTATAAATTAGCCTAATTATACATGACAGAATACCAAAACTCTCCAGCATAATACCAGGAATAGGAAGCAAGTGTCCTCATGACACTAATCCATTAGTGAAGGTAAAAACCGAGCTAAGAAAATGAAGAAGACTAATTAGTGAATTGCCTATTCTTAATAAGAAAAATCTCATCGCTCATGCCAAGTGAAAATTTTAACAGATAGAAATAAAGAAATACTGTGTAGATGCTCATAATGAATAAGAAGGCCTGCAGATAAAGGTTTGAATTTTTCTAATCCTTTGATAAGGTACCATAAATGTTGAGAATTTGAAAAAAGATTTTATTCTTACCAATGCAACCGCCACAAACACAAGTAAACAGTACCTGCGTAAAAGATTTAGGATCTGGACAGTTTTGCCGCTTTGATAATCTAAGTGCGCATTCAGCAGCAGTGTGGCCATCACGACGAGCCACAGCTTTAAAAAATTCCAACAAATTTACACGGTCACTTTTAGACAGTTCAGCAGTCATGCCAACATCAAGGAATACAACATGGGGCTTTGACTTAAACAGCTGTTTCCGAGAAGATTTGTTCTGAGCTACCCGAACAAGGATGTTTCCAGGATGCATGTCTGCATGAATGAAGTTGTCTACCTGGAAAAGAAACGAGACCAACGATTAAGGGAGCTAGTAAAGCATGCCATGAGTACTCAGGTTACATTAGTTCCATGCTCTCAAGTATTGGGCCATTTATTTCACTCAAAGATCTTGCACAAAAATAAAAAAAGTCCTCCGTTTCTCAATCAAGTATCAATTGAAGCATCAAGCTAGACAGGGGAAAAAGAACTAATTCATATTTTCGCAGCATTAATAAGTGAGATGTTACCAGAAGCATCTTCAGAAGAGCATGAGTCCCTATGTGAGCAAGTGCACTTTTAAGGCGATCATGTCCTTCAAGTCCATCAACATAGTGTGAGACACATTCCCCTTGCTCATATGTTTCCACTAAAACAGCCGGATGAACAAGAGGATACACTGGCTTTGGAAAAGAAACATCCTTCCACCTCCGGAAATTATAAATGAAGCGACTCAAATGGGCAGCCTCTCTTGCAAGGTCAACTTGAGACATCATAAACACTGCAAACTGCTGGACACTCTCATCCAATCTCAACCACTTTAAAGTAGGTATAAAATTTGAAACTTTAGCTGCCAGGTTGATTATCGCAAAATCTCTCCTAATGGATTCACCGACACCGGGATGTCTAACCTTTACAGCAACCACCATGGGTTTTACCTTCTGACCAGGGTATCGAAATCTCAAAGAAGCTCGATGCACTTGAGCGATACTTCCAGATGCCACTGGAACCTCCTCAAAATGCTCAAATATATCAGAAATCTTGCGACCAAATGCCTTCTCAATAGTCTTTCTTGTGTATTTGAAGCTATGTTGAGGGGCCTTCGTGTGAAGCTCCGCAAGCTGAGCGCATAAGTCTCTAGGAAAGAGGTCTGGCCTTGTAGCAGCCCACTGACCCCATTTTATAAATGCAGGACCAGCTCTTTCCAGTGTTCTGTGAACAACCTGAAGCCACAATCTCCGAAACTGGGTTCCACAACAATCCACAAACGGTGCCATCATTATGCTGGGTGAGAACAAAATCATTAAATACAGAGCTCTCAAAAGTAGTACGATGCCTTCGTAAACTGAGTACACTAGCGATGTGACAACAGCATGCCCGTGCTGGGCACGCTTGTAGAAAGCATTCGGTGATGGGTAATAATCTGCATCGACAAAACTTCGCTCTGCCCATGCTAGCTGCCCTGTGGTGAAAGCAAAGATACCAGGCACAACCAGCGGTGAGCGGATCAAGCCAAGAGTGACTGCTTGAGCTATCCTATTGGTGCGGGGAAAACCACCGCCACTAGAACAGCACTTCTGTGAGATCCGTTTCCAAGTGAGCTGGGCATGATGGCTCACTGCACTGCTTACTGAGAAGACAGAGAATTTCCTTGACAAATAACACGTGTAGAAATGTTGTCCATGACTATATTGTTGGAAAGCATCATTCCCTCTGCCGGGTAATCTACAGTGCACATGTAACCTATATGGTCGCACTGCCAACCCAGCTGAAGCACTTGTTGCATACTTTGTAACTCCAGTGAAACTGCTCCTTGGATTACGTGAAATTGAATTTACAACTCTCCTGATACTAGAAATCGTCAAAAATCTGCATTCCAACAACCAAGAGCATTACAGCCAGATTTCAAGACTCGAGAGCAAGCTCACTTCATCATTAAATCACACATGCTGCAGAATGACCATAGGGTGTTCAAAACTAGTCTCGCCCCTGAAACTTCATCCTTAGCAACAAGTGCATCTCCCAGATTGTTGGAAACTACTAATCCAGATCTAGGGTAAAACTATTGACAAGGAAACCACCTTCCATTATTATATATGTACCAAAAGAGACAGGTAAAGCCCATAAAAAATAATGTCGACCTTCTAAAACGCATTGTCACTATTCCTACGGGAAAACCTATATGTACGAAGAGAGCATATAAAAAGAAATCCTCCAAACAAGCACCACCGACCCAATTTACAAGAAAATCAGATGACGCAAGAGACAACTTCTTGTTGGAAACCCTCTACAGGTAGCTCAACAACAAACTCAGAAGAGAACCACACCGCGCCCAAATCGCACAACCCACTTTCATATGCACGACGAACCGACAAATCGAGAATCAGAAAGAACCAACAAGACCGAAAGAACCAGAATTGACCTTGCCATGGCGATCTTGATGCGTCGGAAGAAACAGGGGAGGGTGTCAACGTGGGCAGGTGGTGGTGGAGAGTCGTCGCCAGCATTTTCTCATCGACCAGGCCACAGGCGGGGGTGTCCGGGAGATAGCAAGTTCCCCTCCCACCTCGATGCCTGAACGCGGGCGGCGGTGTCACGGGAGGAAGGACAGAGAGGTCGAAGGGGAGGAGGAAGAAGGAGAAGGAAGGTGGACCCATGGACTTCGTGTGCTCTCTTGGGCCTTAAGCCAAGCCTGCGGTCCATCGCCGACCTAAAAGTCTACACTTCTTTTTTTTTTGCCCCCTCAAATTATTTTGATTTCTTGATTTGCGAAAATATCACAATTCGGTCCCTGAACTTTTGCAAAATATTCAACTATCATTCCCAAAATTTTAATTTATTCACATGATCTCTGAAAATTTTAGGCTAATGTGTAATATCGCATCTAAACTTTTATTCTGCTCAATATGATAAATAAGTTTTTGGTACATATTTATTTCCATGAACTATATGAAGATATTCAATAGTATCCCTGAAGTTAAAATGATTGAAAGACAGTATTGCATGTTTTCGTACAGTTCGTCGAAGTGGGAATATTTATCAAAAGTTCAGTTGACCACATTGAATAAGTTAAAGAATTTACAAATCACGCTGCAGATTAGGTTAAAGTTCAAAAATTGTGTTTAACAAATTAAAAATCCATAGATAAAATTACGCATCAAGTTAAAGTTCAAGAATCATTTATCTAATTATCCGTTTCTCGAATATTAGGAAAATAAATTTTATTTCTGTTGTCGTACTTTTTATCTATATCAATAAGAAAATTATATGAGCCAAGATATAAATACATATAATTACTTGTGTTAAAAGTCTAATTTTGACCTTATTATTCAAAAGTCGGCATGTTACACAAGGTTTGCTTCATGTTATCCATAAGCAAATATGATAGAATATAACTTATAATTTCGGTTGAAACACATAAATGACATATTAATCATTGACTCGGAGAAAAAAAATGAGATAATCGAATTATATTATTATCATAGGATAATCCAACATTCATGGTATAAATGGTTATATTATTTTATGAGCTTTATTGGAAATCATTTATGTATGTGCAACCTTAACAAAAGTATGAGAATACTTTCCCAATAGAGATATAAGACCCATGAATGTGCTGCACTAGAAATAAAAGGGCATGTCCAATTTAACCCATGACATAGTCATCTATGTCATGACCCTCTCGAAGCAAACCCCAAGGGGTTTGATGAAACGTTAGTTTGGCACAAATAATCCTCTCGTGAGGTCATGTAGTTAAGCCCCAAAGTCAGTCGCTGATTAGTAAAATAGGCATTGAATTAGAACAGGCCAGCAAGCGTTAGCCAACTTGGTGAAGACTCGATTGCAAGTTGAATCCAACGGCGATCCGAGCAGGTCATGGCGGCGGCATGGGTTGATTGGATTGAGTGACGCCGGTGACAACTCAATCTTAGTTGCCGTTGACGGCAATATGCTATGTTGATTAGGGATAGTGGTGAAATCGGTCGCCATCTAGAATTTTTTTTTTTTTTGGTTCAAGTTGATCTTTGTTTTAAATACCCAAACCCAACAAGGCATTGCCGGTAGGGGTGAACAATGATCCCGGATCGATCCTGGACCAGCCCTGAACCGGCCCACGGGTTCTTAAGACAAATGGGTCAGTTTTCGATCATGAAATATCTAACTGGATATTGTACAGGTTGGTCCTCAGTCTTGAGATTTTGGATTGGTTCAATCCGGACCAACTCAACATATATAATCTGCCCTTTTTTCTCAAGCTTAGAAGACAACTTCAGTCTTCTTATTCCCACGGCCCAGAAGCAACTGAGGTCCAACTTGTACTTCTCTTCAGTTCTGTGGAAAACGAACTATGAGAAACAAGAGCGTCCATCTTGGTGATTTCTCCATGACCATTCTTGATCTTCATTGAAGCTTCTGCACAACAACTCAAAATTCTCCAGCAGGTCAGCGGTTTCTTTGAACGTCATTAGTCCGGTCTCATCCTCCATTAGAAACGCCTCCAACTTGTCTTGACCCGCTTCTAATGTTGTGGTTTATCTTCACTGTACGAGCTTTCTTATGTAATTGAATTCAGGTCCATGTCAGTCTCATTTGACGATCGCTTGTGCATTGTTCTAATTTTCTTGAACTGGCTGGTGGGTGGATGGGTCTAGCCCAAAAAGCTTCAGCTTCTTCTTGATTTTGCCTTCTGTTGCGACAGAATGCTGAATCGTGCGTCCGTCAACAGCTTATGCCTTCTTCTGTAGAAACTAAGCCCTAATCTGAAAAACTCCCAATTGGTGTCGCTCCTCCGTCGAGAAGCTCCTCTATTGGCCTCACTCGCCCCCCGCCTCCCCACTCGCCACCATCCATTGCCCTCATTTAGCGGTCCCAGGTTAACCCTAGGACCAACCCTAACCGATAGAGTTGATCTGACCCTCGGTCTCAAGTTCGACAGGTCAGTCCATGGTCTCAAAAATTGAGCGGGTTAGTCCTCGAATTGAGTACGGGACTAGTCCAACTCGGATCATGCTCACCCCTAATTACCGAGGTCCCGCAACCCTAATCGAGACATATCATATGAGCAGTTTTTAGTAAGAACAACGATATCCAAAGCTATTAAGGAGTCTGCTCCAAAGAATTCGGGTGAACAAGGAATGTAAAATTTGGTTTTACCAAGATTGTGGATCTATCAAGAGAGGAGAGCAACGTGATAAAATGCGCTCTTCTTCCATTGCAAAATTCAATGAAGATCCCTGAGTTTTATCGATCAAATAAAAAGAAAACAAGGCGATGGGAAACATGAAGAGGGTTTACTTAGATTGAGGATCGCAAAATCGAAGCTGAATGGTATAGGACATTAGGTATCGTATCGGGTAGGTACGACTACAAAAGATCCAGGAACTTACGCTAGAATTGCCAGTATAAAATACTTTTAACCGAGAAATCACATGCCCCACCAGGAAAGCTACGCGATCATGCCGATTACGAGGGTATCTCAGGTCATCTTTCACATCTTATTGCGAGCTAAGTAGGTCTTTTACATTCTCGAAAGTCAACGAGCTGTTCAGATGCACAAATTGTCTTTCTTTAACATGTAAATTCAAGCAAAAATCATGTTAAATTTGCTAGCTCAGAAACTACAGGAAATATCAACCAGTTTAGCAGATGGACTCGTTCGGATCGCATTGAGAACAGGCTATTGCAGCCTCTTTCAAGCCCAGCTAAAAGCCCTTTAGGTGAAGATTTGGGCTTTTCGGGCTTTTTCTGGCCCAATTTGATTTTCGGACCCGCAGCTAGAAATTTCTCTCTCGTTAAATCACCCCGAATAATATTAGCAAGATTAACCTCTAATTCTTTTTTAAACATGCCGAGAATGTAACCCCTGTTTGATCACTCTAAATAAATGTTAACTGTTGAATTTATCACGTTCGATACAATTAGTTTTGACTTAAAAAAAAACCATTTAATCGGTTAAGTAAGAATTGGGTTACTTGATTCATTCAATATAATAGCTACCTAAGTCGAAATTGAGATTCTATCCATTACATTGCTACAAGCTTAAAACCAACCACTACTGTTCATTGCTCAATACTTAGCAAGAAAATAATATTACTCGATGCTCGATAATCAGCTAATACCAAACAACAATTTCATCTCATTTTCGGCACTTCGGTTGGTCAACACTTAATTTGCCGTACTAAAATGTTTGGTACTTAATTTGCAATTTTTCCAATCCCACCCTATGATGTCCTAAACCAAGACTCTTGGGTCACCCAACTAATCCACGAAACCATGCTTTCGAGGTGCATGATACGCAACTTTTTCGTGTTAATTGGATCTTCCTTCGAAATATGCATGGTCCTGCGAAAATATTTTTATGTACGTGCACGAATATATTCAATAATTTCTCACTTCGAGCGCCACTGAAAAAGTTGAACGAGGCAAAAGCAAATTATTTATTTGAAATTCTAAAGTCTTAAACTAAACCATAGCTATCATCGACAGTGACTACAACTGCATTATTTGGGGAACATAAATAAGTACAATTTCAGAGTATAATACTTCAGATCGACCATGCTATAAATTTGAACTGTATGACATTTCTTCGCCCCTTAGCCATGGACCCTATCATCTAGGCTTAGCTATGACTTATGTGCAGAACCGAAGACATTGATTTCTCTAGATGTGACACACATGTTTATAAAAACCCTAACCTCTTGTTTCACATGATTAAACAAATACACATTGATCACATGTGCTTGTTTAAACATTGACTAAACTTCTGAAGATTTTTCACCCTTATAATTGTTGGGAAATTGCTAGACAACATGAAAAATAATAATTGCTCAAAAACTGTTGAAAAATATAAGGGAATAAAGTCAAATTGTTTATAGCGTGCAAATACTATTCTTAAAGATAATTCCGCCCTTCTAAGTACGAAATTCGGTACGTAAGGCTGTAGTGGATATCCTCCCAAGATACAATGGACCCTTATTCTATACTTCGTGCAGAATATTAGAAGGAATAGCAACAATGCTATGTGTATAACCAAGTCAAAGAAGAAAATTAAAGAAAGAGAAATCATCTTGTCTGATTTGGAATATATCTTTGAATTGTGGTTTTCAAATTTTATATTTAAACGAGAGAGCCATTAAAAAAGAGTTGTTAGTAAAGAGATGTTAAGGATTAATTAATAATTAAATATGACACTTATATAGTCGTTATAAGATAATGGAGGATCTATGAAGTGATGAATCAACGTTATACGACTATTACAAATCCATAGGCGGCCATTGCAAAACCATTACAACAATAGTGGTTTGGTTCTTATGGTTGCCATAAATTTTATAAACTAGTTCAAAGCTACTGAATATATATATATATATATATATATATATATATATAATGTGTTTTAAAAAAGACATGAAATAAGTAATATTGGGTTATTGGAGTACAATGCATTGGAACTGGTGCTTTTGTCAAAGAATCCTCAAAGAATGATTTTACCTTAATGTCCCACAACAAACTACCCAATGATATGCGAAACTTGTCGTTCACCATCTCTAAAAATAGTAGTAGCAGCGGCAACTCCACTTTAAGAATCCATAAGACAGCTATCCTTAATATTGTTGGAAAATTATTAGATAACATAAAATATAATGATTTTTTGAAAAACTATTGAGAAATATGAGGAAAGAAAATAAAATTGTTTGATGCGAGCACTAATATCATTAAAGGTAATTCCACCCCTCAAAGTATGAAACTCGTTGCATAAGGCTCTAGCGGCTATCCTCCTAATATACAACAGACCTTTTTTTTCTATACTCCGCACTAAATATAAGAAAGAACAAGAATAGCGTTATGGGTATAATCCAACCAAGAAGAAAAAGAAAGAAAGGGAAATATTCTTTTTCGATTCGGAGTATGTCTTTGAATTATGATTCTTAAATTTAAATATTTAAATGAAACAGCCATTAATATAGTCATTACAAAATATTGGAGGGTCTATGAAGAGATGAATATATGTTATATGCCCGTTAGAAAGCCACCATACGACCCTTGCAAAAATTACAAAAATGATGTTTTTTTTTCCTATGGTGGTCATAAATTTTATAAAATATTTCAAAACCGCTGAAATATCCAACAATAATATCACAACCGTTAAGGATATGAGCCAATAAAAGAAATCCAATCCAAGTAGATTTTTAAGTTTGAATAGTTTCCTAATTAGAGTGTACTTCTTACTTTGGATACATACATACATGCATACATATAGGTTCTACTATGTTATTAGACATTACAGAAGATAAGAGGAATTTTAGGGTTTCTTTTTTCTTTGTGAAAGACCGCGAGATAACATTTGTTGTTTTGCTTTGAGTGCGACTTAGAGTTGAGAAACATTCAAGCAACTATAGACTCCATTTTCTCTAGATTCATGATGGATTGTAAATTCCGTACTCTCTAGATTTACGATGAACTTCTTGATAGCTAGCTCTTATTGTGAATCAGATAGATTCAGACCGAACTATATATATCTTTATTTATTTTTATCATTCCTTTTTAATTTCTCTACTAACTTCTTTCTCTTGTCGGACTTGAATTGCAAGATCCATTAACTTTTGTGTTATTGTTTACAACAGTAACCATAGGGGGGAAATTCACAAGTTGTTGAACAGTATTACCGGGGCCAAAATGCGTAAGTAGGAAACTACGATTCTCTTCATGCAGCTTGAGAGTAGTCTCCGGTCGCCCCCATCTATCCTTAATTTTCCCCCTTTCCCTCTCTACACGTTGCAATGTCTCAATCTATGCCAGAACTTAAAAGCAACTTGACAAGTTTGGATGGGAAATAGGCATATGCCATCGCAAGAGTTAGCAGGTATTTCACGTCGCCTGCGCACATGGACTGTACTAGTTTCCATGTTTACACGATATGTGTGCACGATTACCTTTTCTTTTTTTCTTCTTTTTTTCAGTTTTTGCTTTTGACTTTTACGCATGACTTTAAGTTCTCATCGTAGGTGCTAAATTCAGACAGTCCATATGCAAAAATTCTAACCACAACATAGGTTGTTGAGGTCCTAGAGAGCATTTGCTCCCCATGCAAAGTGATCATATGATTATATCATATAACATAGAAACAATAGTCAATCCAATCATCTAGAAGCCATCTCCCCAGCGCCTTTTCAGTGGTTCCCAACGCTTTTCATACCCCCAAAAAGCCAAGAATGACATGCTTTTGCCCCGACAGCTGCAACCCCAAGATCAGAAAGTGGCCATCTTTTTAGATGACCCGAAGCTCGAAAGCCTTCTCTAAAAACCCTATCTGGGAAGTTGGATATCCCACGTTTTGTAGCCAATTAAGCCGTCAACCTCTCAATCATCATGACGAGGGCCCTCTTTGCTTATCACGCTCTTTCACTTTGGGAAGTGCCGAGATTAACGTCGATCTCAAAGCCGACACGACAAACGAAGAAGTAAACAAAGCATGGCGGAAAAGGAAAGATTCGTAGATCACCGAGACCCTTTGCCTTTTTTTTTCTTGGGCGGTCGAGACGGAAAGGGAGGCCTTGTCGCTTTCCGGCGGTGTCGGCCGGTGGTCAAAGGTCAGGTCCTGATTGCCTTTGTCACCCCCATTGTCGACGTCTTCGCGGGGCATATTTTCCCCGTGCTCTTACTGACGTGATGCCAAGCGTTGCTAGGATCTCTCTTTTTAGGGTTTTTGTTCAAATTGCGTGTCTGTTTTGAAGATATTATCTTGGATGCTAACTTTGCTTTTGTCACTTTTGCTGTAATGGTCAATCGTGTTAAATCAATTTATTATCACTCTGTCAAAGAAGACGCAGAATCTTTTGTTATAATTCAACTATCCCAATCATCTATAACGAGAAAATGCAAATTATTATTGTTAGATTGTGCCGTGCGTCGTACACCTTGTCTGATAACAGGCCAGACTAGCTTTGCGTCAATAGGAAAACAGGAGAATTGGCACGAAAATTGTACGACGAGTTTTTTTTTGGTCGAATTGTACGACGAGTTTGATTGGCACCTAATTGAATTGGTTTAACAGTTGGACCAAATATGCTTTTCAGGATGTTGTTAGTCGTTCTCCATCATGCGGCTTAGATATGACCTACGAGATTTTTTATTTTTATTTTTTTTTCCATAAATTATATTATTAACATACATTATAAGCTAATGTTATACGTTGATCTCAATTTAATTGATCAACATAATAAGAATTAACCACTGTTGTTGGTAAGTACAATCAATCATTTCAAAACATAATAAATCAATTATGTACCTTGATATACTATATGTTACTTTGAAAATATGTTAAACAACACGAACAACTACAATGTGAAAACTATAATCACACGGATTTTGCGAATAAAAGTACATAACTTATAGTGAACAATAACTATTTGTAATAACTCAACATGATGACAAAGTGATGTATAGATTACGTGCAAGGAGAATTGACCTTTGGGAGCCTATAGGAAGTCAAAAATTACGTCGGGCAAGGAAAATAGACAGAGCAGTTTGGCAATTTTTGAGGAAATTTTGGAGTATTTAGGTTGACTAGTTGAACATGGAGAGAGATGACTAAAGGGACCGACTTCATCTTCCACTAAAATGCCATATTTCGATGGAATGATTGCTAATCTTCTGACCTCAGGGGGTTAGTTCTTATAGAGTCACTAGCTCAGAAGATCATGTAAAAGGGGTCTGAGAAGTCAGTACGAGGTGAACTTTAGCGGTGTTAATTTCAGATTAAGGGTTAGAAAAGCAATATTGGATATGCTAGGACTGTTGCAATTGAAGTACTTAAACAAGTGTATCAACATTCAAAGCAACCAACAAAGTTCTACTATAAATTGGCAAAAAAATGCAAAGATGAATGCTTTCTTCAACTTCGATTATCTTGGGTGCATTTACTTTGTGAAAAATGCAAAGACGAATGCTTTCATGTTGTTGGCCCCCATTCCCCTGCGCTGCGAGAGTTAATTCATTGTAAATCTTAACTAAGCTTCATTCATGCATAAAATCATTACCTGAGTTGTTGAATTCTACACATCTCAAGCGAAAACCACATATCGAATGGTTCATTATTCACTATTCTTGAGTAGACCTTTGTACAAGTTGTGCTCAACTACCTGTAATAGAAGTAGGTCGCCCACGCATTTATTGTATCGGACTGGGACGTATAACCTTATATTTATCGAGAAATAGCCGTGAGATTGCACATGTTTGGACAGGAGTTCGCGTAATGCACTAAATCCGCCGATTATTGGTCAACTTCTTTCGGACAAATTGCCGGTCAAATTGGCTCTTCTCCAGCCGGATGAGAAACCCTAATGCCATCTGGCCCAACCGGTCGCCCGAAGCGCCAAGAGTGGGGCCCACAAAGGAAAGCACGTCGCGCCACGTGTGCCGACCCCGACGTCATCGACACGAGGGTCCTTGGTCTCGACGATGAGGCCATTAATGGCACGGCTTCAAAGGGAGAGACGAACAGCGCAAGAACCCCGCATGATTTTTTCAATAAAGCGTACAAAAACGCCTTTCCCTCGGTGGTCCCCGCCCGAGGAGGTTTGGACAGCTCGACAGCTGGTGCCTCGACGTGTGGTGCTGGCTTGTCCTAACGTCAAAAGGTCCCACGTCAGGAATGCGATCGTTTAGCATGATCTCCAGGCTAAGTTTTCATCGACTTTGGGGACAGATCACCGTACACGTGGCCGGGACAGGTGTCGTCTCCATCTGGTCCGACCTAGATCGCCGGAGCTTCTTGACCTTTCGGTCGTCTTGGGGACGCGAAGCTAGGCTTTGATTTCTTGTGATTTGCTTAGCCAAGGTCGGGTACAAGAGATAATGTTGCACTCACTAAACTCTACTAACTCTAGCTTACTAAATGATGCCCTTGTGCATGTCGTTGCCAATCGCCGGGCTCTGCTCCTGCCCGCCGTCAATCCATCATCTTCATGGACCGCCCCTCCCCATCCGGTGCTGCCTCTGCTCAACCTTACATAATTGAGTTCCTCCACCCATGCATGCGCTTGGGTCCTTAACATTGTTGACGATTGAAACTGAGGTCTCAGACCGATGACGACGACGGTCACTTTGTCGATCATTTCCCAGTATGTGCCATGTTGCTTTAGGTTTTAGATATAAGCTCGAGGAGAAAGTTGATCGATGAAATTGAAGAGGTTCAATCTCTCTTTGGGTCTATTGATCTTCTTGAGAAGGGAACATCTCCACAAAAGCTGCCGCCTCATTCAGCAGACGGGTCTTAGTATAAATTTAAAAGGTCTAGTATTGCTCTACAAATAATGAATGCGATAGTATGATCAGTGATTTGCCAAGCTTAATTCGAGCGGATTGTCAATTATGTCTGATTTGGCTTGGAAGCAATATGCCAGTTTTGACTCTCCCATGCATCGAAAATAAAAAATAAATTGTTAAAGTCAATTATGCAAAGTTCCGAGATGAACTCAAATTGAATAAGATTGACAATTTCTTTGGAAACAAATATCTTTAAGCACTATTGACTCTGAAGGGTGAATGTGAGAATTAGGTTGTGACCCCCTTGTTTGTCTGATAACTAGTATTATATTAAACACAATAAGCAGCCGATTACATTCGATAAATTAGGCTATCAAAGTATAACCTCAAGAGTACGGACGTCAAGTCTTAAAGTAAGCTTGATATTTCGTTCAACAGTTACGTGCTTCAGTTGCTAAGTAAAACTTCACATGAACTCTACAGTTCACATAAAGTCTTGGGGAAAGACCTTTGCACAGGATGCAGACGAAAGAAAATTTAGGAAGACATTGGTTGAAATTTGCAAAACTATGGAGCTAGTGCAGCTTTTGTGGACTTGAGCTGGCATAGGAGATTTAAAAACTTTGACTTGCCATCTATATTCAACCACGTCATTGTTGACAAGTTTTGCATGTCGGGCGGGTCGAAGATTTGACATTATTTTAACGAGTAGATACATAAATTAAAGTTAGAGCACAAAGATATGAGAAGACTCCATAGAAAAGAACAGAAGTTACAACAAGTTGAATGCGAGAAAGGCTTTATAACTATCAACATTGAACCCAAGACCCGGGAAATTGGTAACTTCCCATTAACTGGATCTCATTACAATCTAGAATATCCGGGGCTTCATATTTCAACATCATGCTGCTGCTGTAACTTTCATCTTCAGTGCCGCAACCATTGATGCAGGTTGAGTTCGAATTCATTGGCGCCGGGCTCGATGAAGGCGTTGTTGATATAGCCGAGGAATTCGACATGGCCTGATCAAGAACATAGAGGTTCTCATAATTATGTGGGATCAGAGCATAATCATCCGCAAAGTTCGAGGACAGCCCATTATTTTTCCAATCGATGACCTGAGAACCTTCGGAGCTCGTGCCAGCAAAATTGGATGGAAATTGTTGTTCCAGATTGGACTGAAAAAATCTCGAAGGTTCATCCGAAAACGAAACACAGTGAGTGCTCGACGGTGTGCAAGTCGGGACGTCTTCAATTGGAGCTTGCATTTGGTAGTTTTCAGGCAGTGCTTGGTAGTGGCGTTGGGTAATTTCTTGCGGGGCTTGTGGAAGGTAACTGTGACGTTGATGTTGAGACGACAGGAGTGAGGTCGCAAGCGTTAGTAATTCCGGGTTAACTTGGGACTGTACTCCAACCGATCTCGAAAAGTTCATCTGGGGTGAGTTGTAGAGAGAAGAGCTTAGGATCGAGGAGAGGTCGAGAAGATCGAGACGAGGACTGTGAGTCACCGGATCGATTCCCATACGAAGAAGCTTCTTCCGTATGTGGGTGTTCCAGAAGTTCTTGATTTCGTTGTCGGTCCTTCCGGGCAAGCGGGCGGCAATGGCGGACCACCTAGCGAATACAAAAGAAGATGATAAGTGAAACTGAAAAGCGTTCTTCTCTTGGGCAGCGTGTTCACTTTAGTTAGCGGCGCCACGCGCAGAGAAACAATCCATGTTCATGCAAAGCTAAAGGGGCCACTCACTTGTTGCCCAACAAGCTATGGAGATGAATGATAATCTCTTCCTCTTCGAACGAGAATCGTCCCCTCTTGATATCGGGCCTTAGGTAGTTGGTCCAACGCAAGCGGCAGCTCTTCCCACACCTCTGCAACCCTAATACAACCACACCAAAACTCAGAACAATGACACTAACAAGAGACCCCTAGAAGCCAAAACCAGTTAGAAACTACATTAAACCTTAAATCAGAAAGGTCATACGCGACAGCGAGACAGGACTTTAAGGACGCAATGGTCGTGACAAGTACCAGCATTCTTAGGGAGGGTCCGCCAGTTGCCGTAGCCATGCCTCTGGATGTAGTCGATCAGCTTCTGGTCCTCCTCCGGCGTCCACGGGCCTTTCTTCAGCCCGTTCTTGTCGCAACACGGCGTCCTCCCCATTCTCTTTGGGACAGCTCCGACGTACTACTCTTCTCGTATGCAGTCGCTGATTGTTCCCACAGAGAGAGAGAGAGAGAGAGAGATAGAGCAGACGAAGAGGTCCGCATGAAGATGTACTGGTATATATAGTGGCCAAGTAGAAGCCCGGATCTAAGGAGGGCAAGTCAACAGGATTCGGTGCCGTCCTCCTCGGGAGAGGCAGGCGAGACGTGTCCTCGCTTTTCCCATGGCGAAGTAGAAACGAACGCCAACATTATCTACTCCTCCTGCCCGTTCCTTTCTCTCTCTCTCTCCAGCGACGGGCCCGCCACGGGCTTCTCTCTCCTGGCCCATCAATTTCCGGCGGAGGGAGGTGGCGCTCTGACCTGTCCTGGCTTTTGGGATTCACATTAGCTGTGGCCGAGCATGATAGGACCACATACCCCTCAGCTTCATGGGAAAGAAGAAAAAAAAGAATCTTCAAAATCGAAATGAAGTACGGTAAAATGATAACATCAACTTCACGGAGTCTCTTTGCTCTTGCATGGCCTGGCTCGCTCCCTTCGGCCAAATCTCCGGCTTAATCTCGTGACTATATTTGAGAAATTCGGGCCGCAACCCGAATCACGTTAACTCGGAAAAAGATGAGCCGTCAGATCAGATGATATTCGGATTTACAAGATATGAATGCGGACAATATTTACATGACTAAATATCGTACGTCAATCAACATTATACTACGTGCATGAAATATAATCTATCTCTATCAGCATCTTATCAATTGGTCTCCTTAGCTTTCACATGGGCTCATACAAGTCGATTATATGCCATATCAAAGTCGATTCAATAGCATATGAATTGCAATTTAATTTGATTTAATATCTCTAACATCGATTGATTGGCGTGACGGATGAAATTATTTTTAGTAATAGACACAAACACAACAACGCGAATAAGACGACGCATCGGCATGGGCAACATAAAATGACACCAATTTGCCACCCGACAATCGTGGATGCATCGATTCGATACGAAATCACATCGTCAAAGTAAGATGATTTCAAAAAGTAGCATGCACCATCGACTTGATGCGGGGGCAGATTTGGAGCGACGCTGCTGGAGGGGCAATTTCGGGATTTAACTGGATGTACGGATGGTCAAAAAAGCTGGGTCTCTTTGGAGAAAATTTCAGAGATGCCATTCCCACGAGCATTCAATTCAAAGGTGGCAATAATTGATGGATTTCGGTGCGCTTGCCCAAAAATGGCGAAGCTCTTTGACTTCAAGGTTTTTTCCCGACGAACAAGCTGGGAGATTATTATGCAAAGGTATCCATCGTATGGATGATTTGGCGATAATGATAAGCGTCTCGTACAAAAAGATGAACAACGTACATACGTTTTCAAAAGGGTTTTCCTAGTATAATAATTTTCAAATCGTTGCCAGAATAATGACATATCATGAGTCATAAATTATTCGAGGAGTGACAACCATATAAATATTTATCTTTTCAAAATAACAAGAACGAGGATTGAAGATGCTTTCGATTTTGCTTGAAGTGGATTTGCCCCTTTTATACATAAATAACTTTCTATACATTGCCAAAGGGGTCGTAATCTCTTCCATTTGTGGTTAGAAGGAATCGATTGATGTGGCTGCCTACATATGAATGTCACCCACATTTATATATTATTAAGTTTGTTTGTGTTATTGGAAGTCAAGTCGAGTTGATAGAGAGAGAATTGTGAATGCTTGAATCTGTGTACCTTGGCTTTGAGACGGCCTCTACTTATAGGCGTGGGAGGCTGCGAAAAATTACCCAATAAATATTCATATTGTATCAATGCCAATTCAAATTTAAGACTGAATTAACATTTGTATAACAAATTCACGACTGATTGAACAAGTTTTCCTAGAAAGACTAGGTCTCTCAAGGAGCCAGTCCTAATGCCTGGTCATTTGATTAATTTGAGGGTTGAGTGAGATAGCTAGATAAAATAATTTCGAGGGCCACCATAGGTAACTTGAGGATGAATCCTTTGGACTTTTATCTTCGTCTCGACCAATTTGGGCCTGTTCTCACACCATAAACAGTTTTTATACAAGCGGTGTTTATAACTTGTAATCCATCGGCTAGAGGCAGGGGTAAAGAACATTTCCTCCAACCCAAACAAGGGAGTGGAGGAGCATGTTGCGCTCATCAGAATAGGTACTAACTCCATGCCCGACTCCAATCTTTACAACCATGATAGATAATGCCACCGTTTGCTTGCGCGCATGAGAGAGATAGATATGATGATGATGATGATGATGATGATGGTGATGATGATGATGATGTTAGTGTGAATGCTTGTAGCAGGAGTAGTACTTCAGTATAGTCTTCTTGATGAATGAGATTACTTCCTTGTCGATAAAAAAAAACTATGTGCGCGAAGCAAAAGTCATTGGATGGAAATTTATGATTCTAGTACTTTTTTCTAATACCCTTGGCCGCAAAAAATCTCTCTCCCTCTCTCGACCACACGTTGATGATGAGCCGCTGTCGACCAAGAAGTGAAGAACTCAATGTCATTGACTTTTCCCAAAACGATTGAACGAATGATTTCAAAGCTTCCAACTTGCTGTGGACTATCTGCAGTTACCCTGGGGCGGTTCATCCTAGCAAACTAAATTCTTAGGGAGATTCTCACATCAATGACCCATCTTCTTGTCAATCACCATCTCTTCCAGCTGGTCTGTTGAAACTCCATCATCTACTTTTACTTTGACGAAGCTCGAAACGAAAGGTGGATCATATAATGTGCTCTTGCGATTGAGCTTATTCCGTTCTATGATCAATTGTGGAAAGACCGTGGATGGAGTCGCGTCCTTAACTAATATACCCCTTGTATGGAGGCAAGTTAGGGGCCTAAACGTTCATACATATGATTACATGCATCTCAGCTATGTAGAAGTTATAGGGTGCGATAATCGATTCATCCGAAAATTCGAGTGGGTAGATAAAGGTATGATCATTAGATTAGACTCTTCCAACTTCAATGAACAAAGTGGTGCATAAATCGATGTGATAGATCATCAATTAAAATATAAACCCTAGTTTTGGCTCGTAACGACCTTGGTTTTTTTATGGACCTCATAAGCAAATATTAAAAGCCTGATAACTAATCATGGTGTTATCCAAAAGAAAAATACAATAATTAATCACGGGGAAAGAGCTAGAAATTTCTACATTTCCCTCGTAATCGAAGTAAGATGAGAAATCAAGGGCCATGCAACATGATTTGATGAGAAGTTTCACGTGAAGCACTCTTCATTGGCTTGGAAAACCCCATACGTGTCCCATCTGGCTTTGGGGGGACAGACTTTGCTGTCAAAAGCTAATTTAATGTAATTGACCCTGAGATTTTCATTTAGTAAGGTTGTCTTAGGAGATGACAAAGCATATTATCTTTGACCAAAACCTAGAAAATCTCCCTGATTGCTTGAGGGCTACATCTTATCTCATTTTCCCTCAATAATACTATTCGTTGTGACCTTGTCTTTTATATTACGCTCTAAAGAAAGTATTGACGTGGATACACTCTTGATAGCCATGCAACGTGATTACATGATTAATCGAAAGCTCGATGTTATGGAGACAGCCCCAGTACGTCCAACCAATATCAAGTTCCCACCACACTCAGAAAGCTACTGATCATATTAATTTATCTAATTAAACAGGGATTACCCACTAAGGACTTTTAGTATAATTAGTTCAACAAAGCTTACCAAACTCGAAAGGGGTAACTACTTGGCGGAAATCTAGGGCTTGCTTGTGGATGAGTTGCCCAAAGAAGCTGCCTGCTTGTATGAGTTGACAGATGTGCAGTAGTCATGGGTGAGATAATGGTTCCTTATCGCGACTACTGCATTTCGATTTCGCTGACAAAACTTAATATATTCTCCTGATTCATCTTTCTACTGCATCAAGGACGATTATTTTAAATCAGGTTTCACATGGTTTTGGGCCATTCTAGATGCGAGATCTAAAGCAGTACATGCGTGGACTGAACTATTACTATTTAAAGAAGGATCTCTGCATATTTTACTCATTAGCATATCAATGAAACTAAGGTGATTACATCTGCCAATATCGAAAGAAAAAGAAGAAGAAGAAGAAAACAAAGACAGGAAACTTAATTAATAATCTAGGCATCTGATTTTTGACTAGTTCAGTGTGGTTGATGGCCGGATGGAGGTGATGGTGGTGGGCGATAGGTTGGAGGTGGGGGATGATGGGATGGAATTGGCGGTTGATAGAATAGAGGAGGGCACGGTGGCGAAGGCTACTTGGACGGTGGAGAGCACGGCTGTGGCTGGGGTGGATGTCTCGGAGACAGCGGACGACAATGTGGGAGGTGGCGGTGGATGCCGGTGAGACGATGCACGGTGTTTTGGGGAGGGTGGAGGCTGCCCATAGGATGGTGGCGGAGGCCGGTGTCCAATGGAGGGTGGTGACCTAGGAATCTAATTTTTGCTAAGCCTCGAGATAAAAATGGATAAGTAAAGGAATTTAATTTTGTACATGAACCTATCAAGTGATGGAGAGAAATTCCATCTGGTTTTGGCTAGCTAGCACAATAAAAAAGAACATAATCTTTTCTTGGCAATTTTTTTTTGGGAAAGCATAAATTTCTATAAGACTTGAATTTTAAATATTTTTTCTATTTAAACTAAGGAATGGTTGAATAATGTGCAAGAGCAGAAGGCCTCTTTACCTCACAAGTCCAAGAAAGTGGGGAGGCCCATTGGGCTCTGATAGTTACTCAATGGATTTACTTTTGTTGCTACAAAACAAAATGGGTAATAATCGTTTTGGGGCCTACTCTCGATGAACGATTTGCTAATGTTGTTCGTGGTGGGCAACGTGATGCCAATGGCCTCTTGGATAATCATTGCTTTTCCAGGTGTGCACGTGTAACATTTTGCGCACTAAACCCTGATTAGGCCTTCTTTATCTTTTCTTTTCTTTTCTTTTAGGAGAAGAGATTTACTTATCTCTTGACTTGAATCTTGATACTTAATTAAAACAAAATCAAACTACAATGTGATGTGGGCAGGAAAGTGGATATAAACCGTTTCATATTGAGAATCGCAACTTCTAATACAATAATAATACATGATACGGGTTTATTGAGAAATTGGAACCTCAATTGAACGCGACATAGCACGATGCGATCAACTTGAAATTGACGCAATCGACAATCTTTCTTGTCGGTATATATTTATCACGACATGAATAGTCCATGCTAGTCTAGCAACAAAAAGCTAGGGTTTCTTCTTTAATGTTTTAACTGTTACGGCTAAATAAACAGTGCCCTTCTTGGACCTTCAGGTTCCAGCCTTCCCCATTTTGCAGGTCACTTCCTTTAACCATTGCACCAATATCTTCCAAATGAACTCGTGCTAATCCATTTCGAAAATATCTACAAACCGCCGCCGCCTTGCAATATCCGCGTGGCGCTGGCCCACAGGATGTCGCCATACCGCCGTTCCTCCTCCCTTTCATCGGCCGCCGCCAGTAGTTTCTAGATTCGTTTTCGCATCCCATTCCTCTCTTTCTCCGTGTCTTTATATATTTATATATAAGATGGTGTTTCGTCAACTGGTGTTATCCTCAAAGTTCTGGTTAACAACTCGGAAGCGTAGTCAGTTTCATCGTTGGTTTGCTGCGGTTTTTTATGAGCCTGAGGTTGATGGGAAGGACCGTGTACCAGGCGGCGAGCCGGCTGGTGCAGGGGGCGAGGGACCAGCCCTCGTCGGCGATGAAGTCTCTGAGGGAGTCGAAGCAGGCGAGGCAATTCTCCGGTGCTCTGGACTCACAAGCGATGAAGTCCTCGAAGTGCGACGGCGAGGCGTACAAGCGAGCCGAGGAGTCGCTGCGGACCATCATGTTCTTGAGCTGTAATTGGGGTCCGTATTAGTTGTATCCGCGTATGTATATGTATCTACATACTGTACATATATATGTATATACGCATGCACATGGTGTAGTCCCATATGGATCGGTTTTGTTAGTTGTAGGGGTTTTCTTTTTTCTTTGGGTTTAACTATAAGAGAGCTGGATCTTGAATCATGAGCTTTTTGTTGTTTCGCTCTGCTCAACGAGCGCTGCAAGAAGCTGAGCTTGGGGGCGAATCAGCTAATCTTGCTGCGAGATTCCACCCCAAGCCCGTCTAGTCTCCAAGTCTAGATGAGGAATTTCTAGTGAACTAATCGACTGCGTCGGGAAGTATGAGGATTTAAGTAAGCGGACGAATGATCAGTTTCAACTGATTGACTGAAGTCCGCTCGTGCAGAAAGTAAGAACACTTTGCAGCAGATCTTATGTTGATAACAGCAGTCATGCCCGTCGTGTGCCGCATCTGCGCTCTTTGCTGTAGGTTTGATTTTGAAAGAGTTTGCTCATACTGCAAATCAAATTCGTGAAGGACAGTTGACTATAGCATGAAGCCAACCATCTCGATCGTGTAGAGAGAAGTAGGTCATCAAAACCATATGGCCTCCTGATCACTAATATACGGTCCTGTCCTTCATGACCCGTTGTGAAATGGGCTGAGCCTTTTTCGTGGAAAGGACTCGAAGTTTAGGTCAAACTTGTTTGGGCTCACCTCGACTTAATATTTTATGCATATAGTTTTATGAGGAACTAGGCACCGGGAAGTTGAGAGATGATTGATTTTGTATCCGTGGAGATTGTGTTAAAAGATAGTCATACCATTGTCAATTGATCTGGAAATTTGCCGGAAGATTAGGAAGAGGAGGCTCTACATTCGTTTAGCATCATTCTTCATGCTGTATGAGATGAGAACCTATTGCAACATCCCTTTACTAACCTAGCAAGAAGTATCTTTTTATGCGAAAAATGCTTCCCATCTTAATGAATTGAAATGGAGTCCTCAAGGATTTTGAAAGTTGCAAATAGGTCATTTGTCTAATCAACTTGTTGGCCTGATCCACCAAGCTGATGGCCCTTCGACAGGTTGAGAATAGTTGTGCATACAGTTATTGTGATAATTTTTTTCTTAGGTTAGAAGATATATCATGAATTGTCTTTTCGTAAACACAAGGAGATGAGGAGATATATATTCAATGAATCCTTATTTGGTATTTTAAGACAACTCTTATTTAAATTGATAATCCATATATTGAATTTAACTAGTTCATAAACTTTTCATGCAAAAGTTTACTACACTCTCCAATCATGAGTTTAAATTGATAATCCATATGGTTTGAAGGACACAAGAATTAAGACTTTTATACCAATACAGTTTATACAAGACCCATTTTGTTAATTTTACGTGATACATTTTTTTAATTTCATGTTAAGAATTACTAAAGTATGGACATTGGATAAGTGTTCAATTATGTGCGGATATATGAATATTGCACAAATACGATTAAATATGCTTAATTCATATCAAGATCAAATTGTGTTTGCATTTGATGCACTGTAGTATACCTTATTTTGGTATGTCAAATTTAATCAGTTACATGTATATAATATTGTTAGATAATTTACGTAAAAATAAGGCAAATACATACTAAAAGAAGTAATGAAAAAATGGACGCTTAAAAGGGGGAGTGGGAAGTAGGAGCAGGTGATGGTAGAGTGGAAGCTACTCTCCCCGCGTTTGATTAATCAGTGGTCAACCCACCAATTTTAATTTATTAAGATGATGATTATGACTATGATAATTGAAATAACAATAAGTACAATAACAACATCGACACTTAACCACCCCAATGCCAGATTTGACATCGATCATCGATGATCAATGTCATATGCTTGGAGATTGTATTACAAGATAGTCATAACATTGTTAGTTGCTCTCTCGAAGATTTGCCGGGAAAATTAGGTCGAGGAGGTTCCACACTAGGTTAGCATCAATTCGCATGCTACTTAACAGGAGAGAGGCTTGCAATAATCATTATACAAATTTAGAAAGATTTGCTTCTTGAGAGTTTTTTTTTTTATATGATGAGTGCTTGTCATCTTGCATTGACGAATTGAGAAAATACCGAGTCCTTAAAGATGTTGAAAGTTTCAAACAGTTCATTTGCCTGACCAACTTGATGGGCGGATCCATTGGGCCGACGGGCTTTTGGCACATTGAGAATAGTTACACGTACAATTATTTCCAATAATTCTTTCTGATATTGGAAGACATGTCGTGAACAATTTCCAATAAGCACAAAGACGAGAAAGTATATAATTAATGAATTCGTATTGGGTTTTTTGCAATGACTTCTCATTACTTCGTGCCCCCATCAATGAGACGAGTTTATGTAAATTGAGCATAGTCTTAAACTTTTGTCTCTGAGCAAACAATTTCTAATACGTGAGATATCTTTAAAAGGCACGAGACAGAGTACTAACATACTTTTCCACAGAAAAGTTCACAGCCTTCCCCCGTTATAAGTTTGCTAGTGAATATATATTATCTACATACAAACCTTAAAAGATGCCTAATTAACACCAGAAGAAGTACAACTTCTATTCCATTACGATCTTTTTTAAATATGAAATACACGTTAATTTCACGTTAAGGATTAGCCAGGCATGCAAATTTGATAAAAGTTCAATTAAGTGCGATATGTGAATATTACACAAAACGATTAATGTGAATCCAAATATGCTGATCAAATTGTATTTACATTTGGTGGGCTGTAGCATACCTTATTTTGGTCTGTCAAATTTAGTCAGTACATATATATTATGTCGTTAGATAATTCGCGAAAAAATAATGAAAAAATCACATTAAAAGAAAACGTATAAAAAATGAAAGCTTAATATTAGGAGTAGGAAGTAGGTGTAGGTGAAGGTATAATAGAATAGGAAGCTACTCCCTTTGCGTTTGGTAAATCAGCTGTCAAACCACCAAATTTGATTAATTAAGATCATGATTATGACAACAATAATTGTAATAACAATAAAAACCAATACTAACCCTTGAACTACCCGAACATCAGATTTGCGTACAAATAGTGCTTCCCCTCATTTTGGTTTAATTTTCTCAACCCTGCATGGTTGCAAGCGAGATCGATCCATCCATCCAAAGTTATTACACAGCAAATCTTATCGTCTAGGCTAGTTTTTCGCTTTACAAAGCTTCATAAAAAAGACAATTTATGCTTTAGCTTTTCAAAACACATAGGAAGGTCAGAGACCCGATAATTTCAAAGAATCGTCGTATTTTACAAGTGTCGACTACAATTTGAATACCAACTCATCCAGACGATGCTGACCCAATCGGCTCGTCTCATAGGACCACAGAGAGAGCGATGGTGGTGTTCCTTACATAACCACAGAAGGAGACAACTTATTTGTTATCAGTGGGTTTCATATGAATTGATGTTTAGCGTTTTCATTTTTTAAGTTTGGGGGATAATGGGGGGGAGAGAGGGAGAGAGTCAAAGATGTCTTCAAGAGAATAGTGACAGTCATCGAAATTTTCTTGGCGTTCACATTGGATCGGGCTCGACGCCTCATTAAACAAAGGGTCGAATCGATTGAACAATCAACTAATCCCCACTCAATCCCATCACCAAGAACCCTAGGAAAAATAAAAGATAGAAAAAAAAGAAAGGGGACTCCAAATCACACGCCAAGGAAAGGGACATCGACCTACGCCACCTCCACCGAGGTCAACCCCACCCACGTCAACGGCTCCCTGAAAAAGTTGCCCCCATTTTCCACCCCCCCTAGGTTTTGGTCCCGACCTCCCCGTGGGGACTTCGAGGGAACGATTTTTCTCCTTTGACGTGGACCAAATCAAAAAAGGTTAGATTTTGACACGGTAAAAATGTTGTACCAAATGGACCGTACTCGACACTCCATATGGGTCTAAGAAGATCTCGATTTTTTACGGAATCGCGAGTTCAATTCACGATTAAAATGACTTGTTGACTTCCAACTTGTGAGAGTGTGGTGATCAGATCCATAGCCTCAGACCTTCAGGGCCACGGGTCGGGCATAATAAGTGTAAAATCAATGTGGTAAATTCGACAAGCGATTGTTGGTAGCCTTGGATGTTAATTTACGTTTAAATATGGAACTACATGTCCGATGTATCTCATATAAAGAGACTTATTGACTCGCAACTTGTGAGGCCGCGGTGATTGGATCTATAGCCTCGGACTTTTAGGGTCACGAGTCGGGCGGAATAGTTATGTTTCAAACGGAATGTTCTATTAATAGGTGTAAAACCCGTGTGGTAAATTCGACGGGCGATTGTTGATATCGGTTGCCTTTCCCTATCTTCTTACAAGTGAAAAAGAAAAACAGATTCATGTGTGGGAATTCCGCTCTAGTTATATGAAATCATGTTTGTCATAAACTTATTCATTCGTCTCTTGTATGTATCGTGGGGGTAAATCTCGGGGCTCAAATGGATAATTTGACCTCGAAATTATTGATATGAACACGTGCGGTCAATCTAACTTTCAAAACTACATGTAAGAGTTCCATTCTCGATTCAAAGTCGGGTACCACATCAAGCCCAACTTTTTGAACGGGAATTGAAAATCAACTCCTTTTTACAAGCATGCATTAACGCAGGAATGTGCACGAGTTTTGAAAATCAAGAATCGCGAGGAAGAGAGAGGAACAGGAGAAAACGCGTGGATCCCAGCCACCAAACGACGTCGTCTTGAGGCGGCGGAGTCCGGCTACGACCTTGCCTTGGCAGTTGGCCCCCGCTAATCAGGTACAGTACGATGAGAACTCGACAAAGAAAGAGCCGAAAGAGGAGGTAACTCTGGACGGACGTGAAGTTTCCCCATACTTAAATCCACCTCAGTCCTCGCTCTCAGATCCGTCTTGCCCCCCCCAACCTCTCCACCTCCCCCGCTTCATCCGCCTGCCCCCCGGTTTTTAACCCTTTTGAGTTGAAGAATCCTTCTATCCACAAGTACGAGTACTCTTCTGTGCTGATCGAATCGAACCCAGAAGAGCATCATTCACACTGGGTAGCTAAAGATTCAACCTTGGTTGGTGGGTGTCCGTGTTTTGGATCGAGAGAGAGAGAGAGAGAGAGAGAGAGAGAGAGTTTACTTTTTCTGGGATTTTTATGGTCTTGAGAGGCTGTGATGGCAGTGGTGGAGCAGAAACCGATTTCTGATCAGGGCAAAGTCTGGGGCTTCTTCAAGTTGCCCTTTCGGAACTCGGGGGGTGTCCCGAATAGCTCGTCGTCGTCCTCGGTCTCGCAACTGGGTGGCAACCACCACCCGAGCGGTCCGCAGGTCGAGGGATCGGAGGGGCATCATGGGTCGAGCTCGGTGTCGTCCGTCGCGAAATCGCTTCTCCCGACTCGGCGGAGGTTGAAGCTCGATCCGTCGACGAAGCTCTACTTCCCATGTAAGTCGATTTCACTTTGAATACTTGTACTAGTTTGGCCTTCTGAGCTGCTTGTTATTGATTGATGTGGTCTTTTGAGGCGTGGTTGTTGATTTATTTTTGGTGATTTCGTGTTGGTGTGTATAAATGTTGTTTATTTAGTAAATTGAGTTTGGGATCTCAATTGATGCGATTTCTCTTTTTAGAGTAGCTTGGTTTTGGAAAATGACTGCTTGTTGAAGTAGCATGAGAATTAACGGTTGCCCAGAGGATCATACTTAATGATTGTGGAGAAGGTGCCTTTTAAGTGTATTTGTTCATTTAAGTTGTTGCCTTACGATATCTAGTCAGCATTATATCCTTGTTGTGTAGTGTACCACCGGCAAGCTAAGAAAAATTATTGGCCTCTTGTCTGATTTACTTGTGTTCAGGCTTTGTCACTGAAGCGCTCGAGTTGCTTATAAGTCAAAACATCATATACTTTAACTGTGTCGTATTAGGATTTCTAGGTGTTTGTGTTGGATTTTGATGTAGCATAGGGCTAATTATGACCTAGTTGTGGTTTGTCGGGTGAATCAGCTAGCTTACATGAATGCTTGCTACTTGATTTTGCTTTCCCAGTTCTATTCCAGATGTTGGGGGAAATAGTTTTAGAAGCGCAGGCTCTTCATTCTTGAAGTAGATCATCCATGCTGGCACGGCACCTTTAACAACTGTGTTACTTGTGGAAACCCCATTCACAGATCGGTTGTTTGAAACTCTGAAGTCCGTCCCTGAACGCGATTTGAGTGGTGAAGTAGCAAAACTTTGGTTTTTAGGGTATTAGCCTAAATCTTTTCATGTTCAGTGTACCTCTGTGGCTGCCCAATTGCTAGTTATCCTATGAAAGAAAAAGAAAAAAAGGAAGTGCTCAAGGCAACAACCTTCCTGACTCCGCAGTCATGTATTGTGAGAAGTTCTTTGGTGCTTGCATATGTGATTGAGCAGTAGTAACTGAGTGAGACTTTGTGGTCGTGGAGAAAATTGAGATAATTGGGGCCCTGAAGATGCAAAGTTCTCAAATTTGAGTTGAGTTATGTTGGACTTTGCATTATTAGTGCTTGAGTCACTTCTTTGGCAATGTTAGCACGGTAAAAGTTGCAGTGGTGGGTTGATTCTGCAAAGTTTTCTTATTATCAAATTATCGAAGGAATATTTCCATATTGTCCTGGATTTTGTCATGTTATAGCTCTGAGGGTAAATTAAACGAATAAGGGCTGTAAAGTAGATGTCAGGTCCAGTCCAATCCTGATTAAGGGTGATGGTTAGGATTATTGACGAACTCCTTTTTGCTTGGGTATGTGTGTGTAAATATATAGAGAGAGATCAGCTTCATCTTGGAGGGACTTGTCATATTTTAAAGTGCTCAAATCATTGTTCAGGAGGGCTACTGTTGGATAATTTCGGCAATGGAATGTGCCAACATCCCTTATCTTATGCATGTTGAAATGACACATTATTCTAAATGTTTCACACTATGTTGAACTTCTGCGTGCTGTTTATGCCATCTGTTGCTTTGTTGCTACCTCATAATTTTCAGTTTTTGATGGGTGAAAGCTATATTGCGCTCCACATTTCATAGTAATCTGCTGCTAGGTCGTACATTATCCATTCTTAATTGGGAACCTCACAGAAGAATCAATGAGGCGGCCTTGTAATTACGCAAGCTCTTTATTCATTAGCACATTTAGTGGCTGCAAACACCAACCATCTTTACTTGATAGTATTCACTTAACAAAAAACTTGTTTTGGGGTCCCTTGGTTATTGCTCTACATTTTGGTTGACCAAGTGAGCTATGTCCTTACTTCCTTTTGCTTTGTCATAACTGTGGAAGCAAATGAATAACATGCTTGACATTTCTTTGTTTGTTAGTTATTCGTCGCGTTATTATTCATTATCATTCTGCATTTTTTGTGTAGATGAACCTGGCAAGCAAGTTAGAAGCGCCATCAAGATTAAAAACATCAGCAAATCTCATGTGGCTTTCAAGGTTCTACCGACAGCTTCTAGACTATTGATGTTTGTTTCTTTCTTTGTGTATATTCTCTAGTACGTATCTATACATATGTGTCTGTGTGACCCATGGACGTATGTGCAGCAACACGACAGTATGTTCTAATCTGAGAAATGGAGTTCTTTTTGGCTCTTTTGCATACTTTGTGAGCATTTTAATGCATTTTGTTTTCTCTTTGCTGTAATTGGATAACATCTGTGCGTGGAACTTCAGCTAATCTTTTGTATTATTTTCCTGTAGTTTCAAACAACTGCGCCTAAAAGCTGTTTCATGCGTCCTCCTGGGGCAATCCTTGCTCCTGGTGAAAGTATCATAGCAACAGGTAAGAAAATGGTTGTGTTGAACGAGCTGTATCTTTTGCTTATTTGTTGTATGTACGTATGTACAGATTAGGTTCAGACAATGTTTTTCGGTTGATCTTAGATATGTGTGGTGCTTTTTAGTGTTCAAGTTTGTGGAGCATCCAGAGAACAATGAAAAGCCGATGAATCAGAAGAGCAGGGTCAAGTTCAAGATCATGTGTCTGAAGGTGAAAGGAATGATGGATTATGTACCTGAACTGGTGGGTACAACAACTGTCTTAATCATTTCCTGCCATCAAGATGTTCTTGCATTTCCTAATTTGAGATGTACACTGTCCATTCTTGATTAACTAATGTAGATGACCAATTTTTGGATGCTCTTTGTTATAGGCTTGTAGCTTTTCTACTTGCTTGAATCTTGTCCAATCATTTCTTGTGCAGGAAATTTAGCCCGACGTCATTTAAGTTAAAATGGAAGTCATCTAGCTGCCTTTGTTGAATGCGAGTTTCGTGATTTCCCTGTATACCAACCCTGTCTATTTTCACTCAGTCTGTGCAAAGATGTGCTTAGGCTTGCTTTTGACTTGAACATCTTACTCATGTAATTTTGATTGTTGCTCTTGTGCAGTTTGATGAACAGAAGGATCAAGTGGCAGTAGAGAGAATACTGCGGGTTATTTTTCTAGACCCTGAGCGTACTTGTCCAGTATGTAACAGTCTTTGTGCTTCCTAAATGTAGAACACCGTTTTCAAGTGAATTATGTGCATTATGCTCTTGAACTACGCCGTTTTGAAGATTTGTGGGCATTTTCTCTTGGTTTATCATTAGGCTTTAGAAAAGCTGAAGCGCCAGTTGGCTGAAGCTGACGCCGCCATGGAGGCACGGAAGAAACCTCCAGAAGATACAGGGCCAAAGATCATTGGAGAAGGGCTCGTCATTGATGAATGGGTGAGTCTATCAGTACATTAAACCAAAGTTCGTTTTCTAATTACTCTTTGGCATCTAATGGTCATATATTCTCTGGTGTAGAAGGAGAGACGGGAAAGATATCTTGCACGGCAGCAGGTTGAAGGGGTGGACTCGGTGTAAGGTTTGTTTACCGAGTGATTTAATCGGGATTGATTAAAAATTTACGTACTTTGGTCGGGTTCATTTTTTGGCCTGTGCCCCTTCTTTTCAAGTGTAATGTGAGAGATGTCTCTGAGGAATTGTGCAGGAAACTACATCTTCATTTGTAAAAAAAGCGAGGTCAATTTTCTGTGATTTGAGGTGCAAGATACTCGGTGCCTGTAGATAACATGGGTTTCCTCCTTATCATACGTGAAATTTTCCTGTTTAGTTGCCTTCGAGTCTGTCGATGCACCGATCATTCTTCATTACTAATTGTTCCAGTCAGTCATTGTTGAACTGCGTATCCAAAAGGCGGATAATTTTTCTTCGACATATTGTTATCGGCGATGCATTTGCCAGAATTCCGATTGCTAAGCTTCCGAGATTGCGTTGAGTGGTGAGTCGTGTGCTCTGGAATCTGGAGCATCTGCGCATGTATTCCAGATTTGATCAATCAAATGAGTAGGAAGAGCAAGAACTCGATTTTCTTCTCCTGCGTATAAACGGAACAAGGAGTGGCAACATTTGGCTTTCTACTCTATTTGGAGGGGTATGTGTTGGAAGCAATGCAGAGCTCTTGTCCTGACCCTGCGTTCTTCTGCTACTTCTTGGCTGCACGAAGTGGTAGGGAAAAATTACCAAATACTTAAGTGGTATAGTATTACCACGTCAGTCATTGATGCAACAGATCCAGCTACAAATCGACATCTGGCAGGTGAAGATTTGGAACTAAATTAAAAGAAGAAGAAGAAGAAGAAGAAGAGGAGTTTGGGCGGTTTGCAGGAGTCTCCTAAATCAATGCCGCTGGTTACATGCTAGTGGAGTGAAATAATTTTCACCATGGCCCCACAGGATAAGTTAAGGTTAGTAGGATAATTAGATGGCACAATGAAAATGAAGATAACAATTGGCAAGCTAAAGTACGTGCAAAAATCGCTTGATAAGTGCAAAAGCATGCAAGAGACGCAGAGCATTGAGAGCTATCATCCGAAAGATTTGAGAGCGTGAGAAAACTACTTTCTTGTCGAGCTTAATCTAGGATTGGGCGAAACTCATGAGTGAGTTTGACTGAGCGATTGTTGTCTCATCTTTGCCGGTTACCATAGAACCATTTCATTGATTTTTTACCTGTGGTTAGGCACACATCCAAGTCTGGTGAATCCATCGTTCTTTTCTACAACTTAGTTTTTGCTCAGGACATTTCGTTCCTTGACCCTTCTGCAATTGATGTGACGATATTAATAGTCGTTGCCAAGTCTAGCCCTATTAACTAGATCATCATAGTTTGAATGCATATTAATGAGACAATTAACTTGATATCATCAAAATTATCGTCCTACTTAGTCAGGCATATCCCTAAGGACGCTAACGCAATGCCATTTTAGGACTACAATGTGCACAACAATGAAACGCCGGCATGAAATATCGCTTTTTAATTGCATTTCTTTAATTCTGAAACTATTGGGCGTGACTTGGGTTCGTCACTGTAAAAGGAATGTTGTTCCCATCGAGAGAGCATAACTCTTCATTTCAAAGAAAGTTTAAAGAAAGAAAGAAAGAAAAAAAATAATCACTTACGCTAAGATGGCTAGAATCAGCATCAAAATGACTATACTCTTCAACCTCTTCTTGGTGCTCTCTCTTTGCTTCGCTGTTTCCATAGCCGAAAGAATTCTTGAAAGTGGTAAGTTTTGAGTTTTCTTACCATGTTTTACTCACATACATTCGCTTACTAATAGATGTACATTCACATTTTAACTTTGGACGTGGACCGAATATTAAAACAGCGGTGTCAATCGGAGTAACGTGCAAGTCGGTTTATGGGGTGAAGAGCGGAGATTCTTGCCTTGGCGTGGCCAACATGTTCAAGTTGACCTCAGAAGCCTTCGCCGTGTTCAATCCAAACCTCAATTGTGATGCGCTCTTTGTCGGTCAATGGCTTTGCACTGACGCTATAGATTCCTAAAACTTTTTCTGTAAGCTTCCATGAAGTGCTGAGCATGGAAGGGAGAAGAGATTGCCAATTTACCAATTGTCATTGATGTTAAAGGAAGGAGATGAGTACTCTCCCTCTTCAGAATAATGCTTAGTATCCAGTGTTTTTTCATTTTGAGTTCTCTCTCTCTCTCAATGATTACTAGTAAGTGGGGTCTTAGAGCCCATCCATGGGGCAATAAGATGGAGTAGAATTAGGATTACATGTGACCCGAGTCCTAAGGTTGTCCGAACTAGGACAAAATACTTTTAAAGAGGTCTAAATCATTGTCCTATATAGTCAGGCACATCCCTAGACATACGAAAGCAACTCCATTTTAGGACTACGTTGTGCACCACATCCAAACATTAGCGTTTTTCTCTTCGGAAATTGCTGTGCATTTCTTGGGTTTGTCACTATAAAAGGATGGTGTTCTGACTGGAGAGAAAACGTGATCTTTTGCATAGCTCTGCAATTCAAAGAAAGCTAAAACGATAGAATAATTTAGGGCAGCATGACTAGAATCAGCAGCGAAACGACCCTCCTCCTCAACCTCATCTTTTGGTGCGCTCTTTGCTTCGCTGTTTCTACAGTTGAAACGATAGTGAAAAGCGATAAATTTTGAACTGACTATCAGATTTTTGAGGTCATTGCCGACTGTTCTAAAAATTTAACCTGTTAGATGAAAATGTTGTTTAATATTTAATTATTTTAACACTTTCTTCATGCTTAATTTGATCTTCTTCTTTTTTTGGCCTAGTATTGAGTTTGAACATATATAATTGGTGTTGACACCTAAATTTTTGTGCCTTTTTTGCTTTATTTTATTTGTTTAATTTTTTGCATATAGTTAAAAGGGAGATTAGGCTTATCTTGGGCATATATTGAGCAGAATGAATCTTGGTTCAAAATAAGAAATAGAGAAAAAAAGAAACATGATTTTGATATCTAAAGGAGGAAATTGAAGGAAAAGATGTGGCAATATCCAAGCAATATTCGGTCAATTGACCGAGGATTTGTTTTATTCCTCTCTAAAAGCATGAAGGAAGGAAGGGATTTCTTTTGGTCAGAGGAGAATTCGGTCAAAATCTTGTAAAAGATTTGACCGAATTTTGATCCATGATAAGTGGCTAGAAGAAGACAAAAGAGGGGGGACTCTTTTGAAAAAAAAAAAAAAAGAAGAGACGCAGAGGGGGTGTTTCGGAGGAAAAAAGAGAGAACACGAGAGAGAGAGAGAGAGAGAGAGGAGAACTTTGACTTTTATTTTCTTTCTTTGCAGAGGGGAGCTTTCTTTTTCCGGGGAAAAGTCTTGCGCGCACAGAAAGAAAGGAAAAAAACTTTGGCCGAGTGGAATTCGTTTTGGGGAAAAAATCGCACGTCCAGGGAAAGGAAGAGAGAGAAAAGAAACGGTGGTGACCCAAGGCTTTGTTCTGCCGTCGCTCCCGTTTAAAGCACCCATCTCCGGCGTTTGCTTCACCTACGACCCCTTCACCGGTGAGTTTTGGTCACGTTTTCTTCCGCTCGGCATTTCCCGAGGATCGTGGTCGGAAAAAGCCATAGTTGAGCATTGCTTTAACTTTGTTCGTGTGTGTTTATTCTTCGTGTTTCCCGAGCCACGTAGGGAAGTTCGTGGTTTTCTTTTGTTTTTCCGGTAGTCACTTTATCACTTAGCTTACTGTGATTTTTGGACATTGAATGGTTCATGGGTTGATTTGGCCGAATTTAAAACTTAAAGGTTGGATTTTTGGTCCCCTTTGTTGATCTCTGATGCATATGTGGCTTAAATCTAGTGCTACTTTGACCCTGTGAACAAGTTCTTTGTCTGCATGTCACGTGAATTGCCTCAGTGTTTTGTTTTGGAGTCACGCGGAAGCGAACTGGGCGAATTTGCTGTTGGGCTGGTTAATTTTTTCCACCCGCGAAGGAGAAGACTGGAGTTGGGTCAGATTTTGTCCACGGGCTGTTATTTTGTGCGAGCAGGTTGGAGAAGGGCTGGGTCTTGTTTCCTACTGGGCTTGGAGTCTCGCGCGCGCTGGACTGTTCTGGAGTTGCGTTGGTTTGGGCCGGGCGTTTTATGTTGGGTCTTCTTGGTTGTGCGCGTGGCTTGGAATAAAGAGAGCTTGGACTGGGCTTTTGCCCCCAACCCAGCTCCATCCGCCTACAAGCCTTTTGGCTTTTAACGAGCGGGTCGGGGACCGAACCGACCCGGTTCGGTTCCCGACCCGGTTTTTATTTATTTTATTTTTATTTTATTTGTGATTTTCGTTTTTTTTAAAAAAATAAAAAAAAATCATTTTTTAGAATTTAACTTTTGGGTGCTTGATTTCTTATTTTCTGTTTAATTGGCTTTTTGTGCATGTTTAGTTAATTTTGCATATTTGAATTAATTTTGTTGCATTGCATGCATAATAGATTTAAAATTGCATCTTTAGATTAATTTCATGTTTAAATTGAAAATTGCATGTTAGACTTAGAATGGCACGTTTATTTTAATAATCGCATGTTTAGATTAATTGCACAATTAGGTAAAATTGGCATAATTAGTGTAGATTGCATGTTAGATATTTTTGTTAGGATATTTTTTTTAGCTAGATTGTATTATAGGACATTATCTTTGGTTAAGTAAGATTTAGTTTAAATTAGGAATTGATACATTTGGTTTCCTAATTTAGCTATGGATTATTAGGTTAAGTAAATCATAAAAATTCCAAAAAAATTGCATTTCATATATTGCATTAGATTTATTGATTTTCATGCATATCTTATTTTATTTTGTTAGATTTTATTTGATTTCGTTAGATTAGAAATTAGATTTTATTTGGATTTGATTTTGTTAGATTAGATTTTATCCAACTTTATTAGATTAGATTTTATTTGATTTTGTTTAGATTTGATTTGATATGTTTTATTATTGCATTCCTTTCTTGAATTTTTATTCATGTTTGAGTTTATGAGTGGTCACCATTGCATGTTAGGAGTAGAATTAAAATGAATCCAAACTGCCTGCGATGTTTTGAAAATAATGAAAAGGTACCGAAAGGGCGTTAAAGTAATTTAGCGTAACCAAGTCCCCGAGTCCTAGATCTCTGGTTCGTAGAAGTAAGGCATGACTCCCGATGTCTTACATGGGTTTCTAACCGACCCACCATAAATAGGTTAGTGGCGGCTCCAAATTGAATATTTTGCATGTTTAAATAAAGTGAAACCAAAGTCGTGAATTGGTCCGAGTTTGGGAGAACTCAAGTTAAGTCATACTTAACAAACCATTAGCTGAACCCTAGGTGGTGCACCTTCGGGGAGGTCATGACAGTTGGAGAGGTAAATGGAGTCTGAAAATATTTGCACTCAAGATCTCTAGCTCTGATACCATGTTAAATAATACGGAACCATTGCCAACTATAATAAAAATTCAAGCTGTTAAATGAATGCATTGTTTTTATTTAATTATTCTAACATTGATTTTAGTAATTAAATGGATTGAAACAAATAGAATAATTTGGACTTTATTCAGAACTCAAACCTGTACATCTTGTTATTTGGAGGGGTAGCCCGACATTAGAGGAATAGTAACAGATAAATCCCCTGCGCTCTCAATTTTAGAAATATTTCTTTCATTGAATTGGAAACTTATTGTATATATCTGCTATAATAAAAAAATTAGCACCATGCATAACTCAATTTCAATGAAGCACAAACACAACAGTGTGTTTGAACGTGGTTTTCAAGGTTTTCTTAGGAGACGTATCGGGTTAACAATGTCATCAGCTAGCTAGAACAAGTGATTTTGCAACAATAAATGCGGTTCGATATCCTGTTAATTACTGGCTTGAGTCATCTTGCTGATCTCCACCCATAGAGCATGATTGAGACATTATAATCTGTATCTTCTTTGATTATCGTAGAATCATCTCGTCCATTTCTATCCTTGGAGTAACCACACCTGCAAACTATGTAAATCCATTATGTTTATGTTTCATCTTTGCAATTTATTACTTGCTTGAGTCATTTCATTTGTTCACGTTGTTGCGTTAGTCGTAACAATATTAATAGTGGTTAATAAGCCTAGTCCTCTTGACTAAACTTTCACATCTTAAGTGCATGTTCATTCGTCAGTGACCTTGATATCATCGTGACCTTGATATCATCTAAGCCATTGTCCTAATTGGTCGGGCGCATCCCTAGAGACACTAATGCAACTCCATTTTACGACTACATTGTGCACCACATGGAAAGGCCGGCAAGGAATATCATTGATTAACTAAGTTCCTTCTCTTCGGAAATTATTATGCTTGGACTTGGGCTCGTCACTATAAAAAGAATGGCGGTTCCATTGAGAGAAAACATGGTCTTTTGCATTGCTCTTGCATTCGAAGAAAGTTAAAGAAACAGAATCACTTAGGCCAGCATGGCTAGAATCAGCAGCAAAATGACCATGCTCTTCAGCCTCTTCTTGGTGCTCTCTCTTTCCTTCACCGTTTCTACAGCCGAAAGGATTCTGAAAAGCGGTAAGTTTTTTTAGTTTTCTTAGCATATCTTAAATATCCCATATAAGGAAAAATAAGCACTATGCGTGACTCACATCATAAATATAAAATATGTTGATGTGATGAACGTAATCATCAAGTCCTCAATGTAATCAGATAGAACATATGATTTTGTGATAATACTTTTGGTTCAATCTCTGTTTACTAGCCTGTAAGTCACATTTTTCACATTTTAACATTGGATTTCTATTGATAATAGATACATCGGTGTCTGTCGGACTAAAATGTGAAGCTGTTTATGGAGTGAAGAGTGGAGACACCTGCCTCGGTGTGGCGAATATGTTCGACTTGACTCCAGGGACCTTCGCCACGTTCAATCCGAACCTTAACTGCAATGCGCTCTTTGTTGGTGAATGGCTTTGCACCAAGGCTATATTTTTCTGAAAAAAAGGCTCTGTGTATGCTTCCATGAAGTTCTGATCTTGCAAGTAAGAAGGGATTGTAATGTGTCAATTGCCGTTACTGTCGAAAAATAATATGAGTGTTCCCCTTTAGAATAATGCTTTATGCAGTGTTGTTTTCATATTGAAATTATTAATAAATCTCTCTTATTGGTTATTATAGATTTTTTTTATTTTCATTTTGAGCTCCTTCTCTCTCTCTCTCTCTCTCTCTCTCTCTCTCTCTCTCTCTCTCTCTCTCTCTCTCTCTCTCTCTCTCTCTCTCTCTCGATTAAGTGTTGCATAAGTGATTCTTATTCTCGCACAATGATTAGTGTTAAGCATGGTCTCGAATCCTATTGGTAGGGTAATAAGGTAGACTCGATTAGGAATACAAAGATTAGGTGACCGGAATCAAAAGGCCGTTCTGGGTAGGATGAAATATACTTAAAACATGGTCAAATTATTGGGGTGTGGTTCATACCCCCTAAAACATGAAAGTACGTGGATCCCACGTGAATAGCTATATTGCTATTCCTTAATAGCTTTGGCTTAGGCTCTTGAATAGCTACCGCTATATATATTATTTTTACTTCTTGCGCAGAACATTGCTTCTTGCGTAGAATATCGCTTCTTACGCTGAAAAGGAGATATTTACATATTGCGCTGAGAGAGTTTACATCTTGCATTGAGAGAGTTTACATCTTGCGCTGAGAGTTATAACAAGATTTGTGAGATGCTGTTATAATGAAATATTCTGCTGGATGTAGCCTTAATTTAAGGATAAACTAGGATAAAACCTTGTGTCTCAATTTTCTCTTCTCTCGCTCATTTTATTTTTACCGCAATTGTGCGTCGATCCTAACACAAATGGTATCCTGAATTTCGCCGTTTGCATAAGTTATCTAAGTTGTTCCAGTAAGTGAAGCCGAGTTTTCCTTATTAACAATAGCCACAACTTGCATCTAAGCTAAACGTGGCCCAGAATTGTGTAAATGATGGATTTTATTGTATCTCTGAACTTGCTCCTCTCTCTGGTACTTACATATACACTGGCCACCCTTTCGACCTTTTTTAACCACGACTAACAACTTTTACCAACTGGAGTAGATCCAAAGATATCTTAAGGGAGCGAAACATATCAGAGCTCACAAATAGACATTTACGGACGACCTGAATCATGTAACTGATCTGTGGAATTAAGCACCGAAGTTTGGAGGCTACTTTGGGTTGGAAACGAGAAGAATGGACATCTGAACAGAATGTAAAAGAAGCTTCGACTTATGAGTGTAAACAGGGTCTTGATATTGCTTCAAAAGGAACCCCATTAGTCGTGAAAGTGCAAACAGCGGATAATCTGGCGGACATGTCGATGAAGCCTATCCAATTGATCGAGTTCCAATATTGTTTGGACTCCAAACAATCAAGGACAATCAACGAGGACGAAGTTGGAGTTTCCGCTAAAGTGGAGATTTCATTGATATTGGGTCAAAGTTAGACATGATATGATTCGGACGCAGCTTGATTCGATTCAAGGACATCGGAGCAAGGGAAACATTTCGAACTGCATGAAGGAACATGTTTAGACGTCCTCAATCTTGTGGTGGATGTTAGAGATGAAACACCAACTACTTTTGAAGGCAGTACGTCCGCCCGAAACGAGAAGAATAGACGTCCGGCCAAGATGTAAAAACTAGAAATTCCAGCATTTCGGACGTCCAGTCATTTCTTGATCCGGAGTTGGACTTGAGCAGTTTATGGACAAAAAGATTTTTGACGTCCGGCCCACTATGGGCATACATAAGACACACAATTTTGACCAATATTGCTCACAAGGTCAAGCCTAACTCAAAAGGAGTTTTTAGGTACTTGTCAAGAGAAATGTTTGATATGAGATTTTCTTGAATTAATCTTGTGCGGTTTATTTGGGTGCAGTTGAGGTTGCAAATCACTTCTGAGTGAGCGCGGTCGAGTGTTTGTAGTCTCGTTATTGTTGTTTATAGTGGAACCATCTCATATATCTCTCCTCCGGAGTTAACACCGTACAAACCATTTAAATCTAACGTATCATGTTTAACTTTGTGTACTTATATCCTGCTTGAATTATAATGGTCTGCTTTCAGCCCAACAAGGGTGTGACATGAATCATTTTGAATTTGTCTACAGTGTTGAATTTGTATAACACAAATCAAGGCTGATCTAATCAGATCATTTGTTGGATTGCAAATTTTAGTAGGGGTATCCATCAGTCTAGAATTGACCAAGTACCAATCTTGGACCGGCCCAACCTAACCGGTCATGGTCTAGTTTCCAAGGGGATTGGGCTGCTTTCTAGTCCTAGGCCACAATAACCTATATTGTGTCAATTAGTCATTAGTCATGAGGTTTTAGGGTTAGTCTACGTTAGACCAACTCTTTAGTTATCTTCTTTTTCTTGTCCAAACTACTAGTATAGAACTACAAATGTTCCTCCTCTTCTTCCGCTGTTTTCCTCTCTCACAGTCTCACTCCCTCAATCTCTAAATACCACTAAAATGATCCATTGCCATCTCTTCAGGGACAGTCTCTTTATCTTCTCTCTACTCATTTGAACTCAATGATCGATTGTCTTCTCCTCCCTTTCACGCTTCTGCCTTTGATTCTCTTCATCTCCTTTTGGCAATACTCTACTTTTTATTGTTTATTTTATCTCGTGTTTGTCTTCTATGGTTTGTTGCTTGTGGCAAGTAGAAATTTCTGTTGTTGCCTTATTATAAATTTCCGTTTGGATTTGTAGTGATATTCATTGTTTGGTTGCTCAATATATCACATGATCAATATTATATATGAAATCCCAAAGAATATGCTTGTCTTTTCAAGGAATATAAAAAATGAAACAAACGAAAGAATTGGTTAGTCTCAGGTTGACTTTTGAATTGGAGCATATTAGGGTTGGTCCAATTCTCGATCCTAGGCTCAATAGGGTTAGTCCCTAGTTTCACATATTGAGGAACAACTCTATATGAGATAGTCTCTGGGTTAGGTGTTGAATCGGCTCAATCCTAATCAGGCTCATCCTAAATTTTAGTTACCAAATTTATCTATCCTCTAACACTTCTCACAACAAGTCAAACCTGTCACTACTCTTTATTCTATTATAAAAAAATTCAGTCAGTTTTAGACTTATCGAGAAACACTTGCTATCACGGACAAAGAATGGAAAATGCACGGAAATATCTATGTCGTGTCCTTCGACCTAGTACTCTCAACAAGATCCTCTCCATCAAATTGAACTACGTCGTAAGAACAATCCATCAAAATACAAAAGTTTACAATTCCAAAGCGCGATTAGGCGTGCCTTGTCGATGCCATATCCGTTTCTAAGTGCGGACAACATTGCTCTCTACATGAGAATGCTGCTGCAAGCACGTGAGATATATTTAATAAACCTTCGTCTCTTACAAAGTTGTTTTTCCCGACTTGGGTCGTTCTTCATTATATAAGGGGAGAGAAAACGCCGTCTTCCGCATAATTCTTCACTTGGAAATAGAGGTTGAACAAAAAGAGAAAGCATAAAGTTCTCATGGCTATAATCAGCAGCAAGATAGCCAAGGCCATCAATCTCGTCTTGGTGCTCTCTCTTTTCTTCAGTGTATCTACGGCTGAAAGGAAACTAATAAGTGAGTTTTGTGTTCGCTTGTGTATTTATGCAAAACTTCCATTAATATACCGTTGTTTACGTACGCAGTTCCGATGCCAAATGATGATAAATCAAGCATACACCACGTATAACCCCTTGAGTCAAACATGAACTTTGTGTACTTCCACAAGAAAAGGCCCTTAGTGTAGAGTCTTTATAGCAACTAAGATTTAACTGTATCGCAGAGTGATGTTCCTCCTTTTTTTGTTTTGTTTGTCACTATAGGTTTCACATGTAGTTTACCCTAATGTATTGGTTTCACTTTTGCATTTGAATAGCTAGGGTTGCACCGCCGGCATTGGTGAAATCAACCGTACCCTCCTCAATTTACTGCGTATCGGTGTATGGAGTGAAGAGCGGTGATACATGCTTCGCCGTGGCGCAGATGTTCAACATGACTACCTCAAGCTTTGACAAGATCAATCCAAATCTCAACTGCAATGCGCTTTTTGTTGGCCAGTGGCTTTGTGTTAGAGGGTTAATTTTCTGAGGTTATCATCATGTTGAGAAATATGATGGAAAATAAGGAATGTGAAAATAAGATGAAGGTTTTCTCTATACACTGCGGGTTTAAGCATTGTTGCGCTTAGTCATGTTTCCATTTCGACTTCTCTATAAAGCACTCTCTCTCTCTCTCTCTCTCTCTCTCTCTCTCTCTCAATAAACATGTTTTTCGATACTGCATCTTGCTAAAAGTAAAATCATATATCTGGCATCGCAAGTCATATATTTATTTGAGAGTACCTGTTGAGTGATTAATAAGTCAGCACACACCCCTAAATGATTATTACCTTGTGTGGCTATTTAGAGTATATTTTCGAGAGCTCGGTCTATATGGGACATTAAACATGGTAGCTAAGCAAGATTTTCTCCAATAAGTGTGTGGTTTATGAAGAAACTAAGCTTATGGCCCATTTGAAAAGAGCAAGGAAGGATTGCTAAAGTGATTGGGCTCATATGATCTGCGGCTCTTACTTGGCTTCTAAGATGGAGGAGAGTTGGACGACATATCTAATGCGGGGAATATTGCAAGACAATACGAACTAACACTGACAAGAACGTCAGTTCTTCAATTGGAGAAGCATGCAATGTCTCAAATCCCCCATCGACTGAGTCAACCTTGTCCAGTAATTCTTAAATCAAACACCCACCCTTGGATGCTTATCATCCCGCGTGGCTACTTGAATTATTCTTCTTTCGAGACTCGGCCTTTGTGGAGTATAGAGTATTACAATACGTATCGAGAAAATATAGTATGGACATTAAAGACAAGCCTAATAACCTAAAAATGAAACTAGTGGCTCAATAAAAAAAGCCAGCTTAAACTATGATATCAAGGCAGATGATTCATCACAAGAAACGTACTTGTCATTAGCAATTTCATAGGGGCAATATCCCCGTTTTCACCTTTATGCATGACACTAAAGAGTGTGAAAGTATTTAAATATTAATTAACACGTTGATCTAACGGCTTAAGCTTTTAAGACAATCGGCAGTTGTCATACAAAAACTGCACAAAGAGTACCATTGATGACCTTGTGGCACTTTTTACTCATTTTTCATTAAGTACAGCCGTGATCCTATCCCTAAAGACATGTATACAGGACGGCCATCCCCATCCCTAAAAGCTTTTAGGCTATGCTTGCTTACTTAATCAATGGAGACATCACTACCAGCCATAAAAGTTCAAGTAGGGACGATGTGGCCGTCCGATGCATCCGAGTAATTTCTATTCCTTCCCACCACTCTTTAACGAGTAGGAATCTTTTCAGTTCTATATTTTGGTTAGCAAAGCTGTTTCATTATGCACCATCCAGTGTGCAAAATGAATTGATCGGTCTCATCGAGGTAGAACTTCACCAAAAGCCCGTAAGATGATAAAGTTATGAAGAATAATCTCTTGAGAAGTAGTTTTTCAATCTTGAAAAAGAATTTCAGAAACGTTGCCACAGGATTTCGTGGCCAAAACACCAATGGTAGGAAGCAATCGACGGAAGAATTTCAAACTTTGCACGAAAAGCTCACTACCCCAATCTATGTCCCGAGAAGCTCTTCAATTACCCGTGGAAGCTTCACCAAATTTTGGATTAGTCCACCGCTCTGCACACTAAAATGGCGGTTGAAGACAAAGATAAGAGTATTTTACATTAACCAATGGAAAAACAATCCTAACCCGACCCTAACATCGAATGACCTGGATCACCTGATGTCAGGTGATCCAACGTATGGGTCAGGTGATCCTTTTCCAATATCAACTATGAAATAGTGGGGTGCTTGCAATTTTTGAAAACTAGTCTAACGTCTTGGACCGAACGCTACATCTCATGATCAATCAAAACGAGTCAATTCATCATATATTTTGGATCAATTTCTCACCACAGCTCAAATTCAAATATGTATTTTGATGACATTCCTAATGCAAAATATTAAAGCCAATTTATACTTTCATCGAGATTGAACCGTAATTTTCCCATAATATCATAACGAAGTACCTAACTCCTTTCTTCTTTTTTGGACCTTCATTGCTTCGTATCAATAGAATAATTTGTTATTACATAGCCCATGTAGCCATGATCAACTCATCATGTGATGAAACTTTCTTTCCCGTGCAAATCTTTTATAACCTTTAATTAAATTTATAGTCAGATATTGATCATTAGTCTGATTTGCATAAATTAGTTTAGGATTTTCTTCGTAAGTAATCTGTAATAGATATATTATATTATCTTTTCCTTGATAGTCTGAACTTTTGGAAGAAACGATTTCAAGTCACTAACAAAGATGGAGAACGGAAAATGCACATCCTACTACTGTTAAATATGATTGTCTCCGCCTAATTGAAAACTAGACAGGTTCAAGTCAACCTCGTAAGGAAGTGCAACGTAATTGAACATGGTTATTTGTTCCAAAGCGGGGACAACATTGTTTGCTTCATCAAAATGATGCTGCAAGTTCGAAGTCCTCATGGTAAGGAATTGGAAACTGGTATTTGTTCCTAAGCGTGGGCGACATTGTTTTCTACGTCGAAATGCTGTTGCAAGCTGTCGTGAGATATCCTTAATGAGACTTTTAGTCGCTTACGAAGTTGCCTTTCCCGACAAGGGTAGTTCTTTCCTATATAAGGGGAGCTCACGTGTGGTGGCGAAAAAACGTGGCTATCCGCATAATTCTTCCCTTCGAAATAGAGGTTATAGAGAAGCAAAAAGGAAGAAAGCATTCAGTCCTCATGGCTGTCTCTTCCATTATTTTAATTATTATTAATCTTATAATAATTTCTCTCTCTCTCTCTCTCTCTCTCTCTCTCTCTCTCTCTCTACGAGCGTGCTTGTTATACTGGTGATGTGTAATCATCTTGATCATTATGAATTTAAGATGTCAGCTAATCCCATACCAGGGAGAATACCAATTCTTAGCTTATGTTCATAACATTGATCTCCAATTCCTTCTTGTTCAAGGCGACATAATGTCTTTGATAAAGACCACATTATTTTGGAATACACTAGAAATGTCCACCAGCTTCGTACATTTCCTTGGTGGCCTGGCTCTAAATTCTCCTTCTATTTAAGTCGGTCAGATCCATTGCCAAAATGGACCTATCCATAATTTTGGACGGGTCACATTGAATCACTGATGAATCTGTGTAGGTCCATTAGCTGTGGTGAGCCCATACACAATGTAGGCTTCTTGCAAGAAAGGGTCCAAACCCATTCTAGTACAAAGTCCAAAGCATGAGAAATTTTTACAGTCAAGAATGTGTTAATATTTCGTCAAAATTTTGCATGTTTTATAACGTTATTATGAATATTTACGACATTGATTTAAAAATAGAAAATGTAATTAACTTTCATAAAATAAAAATCAAAGCATGAGTCCATAAATGTTTCATAGCAGAATCTGAAGGGAAAATACGATAGTCATAAGTAAAGACAATGTCGATCCTAATTAATTGAAAATTGTTTAATTTAGTTACCATCGAGACTTAATCAATAATATCCATTTTGATGTAAAAATCACATTGACAGTTATCCCTAACGCGTGCTCATCGATTTCTAATTGTTTGGTGGAATTAGATGATATATAACTCGTAAAATCTATCATTTCTAATACTCCATCCTCAAGTTTCTTTATTGAAAATTTGAACACTTCAACTTGAGTCTCCCATCAATATATCATGATGCCATGACCTTGACACATAAAGGTGTAGGTACTAATCCATCATCGGTGCAAGAAATAACTTACATCCCCCCTTGAAATTATCGACATGTAAAAGGATTCGATCACAAAACTAACTTCGAGTGCACATGTCATTCAAGTAGCGCCACAAAGATCTCTTTCTATTGAGAGAAGAAGATGGAAAAAGAAGCTTCTCTCGTAAGGCCAACAAACAAGTGTGTGGCATGGACCATAAAAGAGGTCGAAAAAGAAACAGAGCATCATCGGATTCCCATGCTTCTCTCCCAACATCACCACAAGCTTTCCAGTGATGGAAACAGTGTTTGTGTGTGTGTGATAGGACACCAGGTAGCCATTGGAGAAGTAGAATTTAGATGTGCTTATCCATTGGAATCCTATCCACAAACATATCCACAAGGAACTTGTCGAGTGAAGAAGGGATGCCAAAAGTTCTCCCCACCAAATCAACTGGGGTCATGCGATTCCCCCACGGTTTTTCGATCGAGGACCGTGATTTAATTCATGAACCGCCCTTTTGCAAATCTGGAAGGGGGGAAATAATAAAGGGTTGCATTAATTCTCACAGATTTGTTTTTCCCCACCGAAAAGTCATATAAATGCCATTGATTGCAAATGAGGAAAAGGGAGAAGGAAGAGATCTCCTCTAAAGCACGTGAATCGATTCCCCCACTTGTCCTCACTAAAGCGCTCTCGAGTACAATGCGAAATCATCTACTTTTCTCAACCTCTTTCTGATTCCACAATCGAATGCGCAATGATTATGAATCACACTTAGATGATGAACAAGTGGTGTATCCGTTTACAACGTTTGTACTTTTAAATTGATCGATGGCGATCTTACAAGTACACGCACATCGTATCTCACGCCTCGTTTCTCATCGGACGTTGGCATGACATCATGCTTTTAGCCAATGGTATGTTCGATCAAGAGATCACATGAGCTTGACAACATTACTACCGTTATTAGGTTGGGAAGTGATTTAAGGTCCACGTTTCTCTTGTCGCTGCCTTTTTTTAAGGATGTGGTAGTAATTAAACAGAGAGGAATGCCTATTCGTAGATTTGAATTGAGTGAATCCAATACAATATTCATTAAATCGGCCAATTTGAAATTAGGAATCAGCAACATGTTAGCTCTCGGCACTGCTCATGGGAAGCGATTATTCCAACAGGACAGAAGCTTGATAAGTGAAGAACAGAGGACAACGTTGCAGGAGGTTACATGACTTCACGAGCTCATGAATCCAAGTTTGGCAAGAAGATTCGAGCTCCTGGCAATTCGCTTCTCGGCGAGTCTGTTTCCACGGCATTGCCATTTGAGAGCAAGTGGCGTCTCATGGTCAATGAGAAGCAACGGGCTGCCGAGTTAGGACAACGACAACCCGATATCGCGACAGGACATGTCGAGTTGCTGGTTCAGACCGTAGAGCATCCGATTCCAGAGTGACTTTCCCAATCGACACCGCCGGATGATAGAGCAGAAGAAACAGGTATTGCGACAAAAACCGATGACCCCACATGAACATGATTGTCCTCTTGTAATGCCACCAGACTTAGATTCGAGATTTCAGGCGAAACCAAGGTCCCAAGTCTCACATACAAGCAAGAAATAGTCAAGTTTACACTCTGCATAATCGTCTCTCTTTCACGTGATCCACTCTTTAGCGACCATAACTAGCTGAGACTACTGCTGTTTCCTCTTTAATTGTGGTTAGCAGTCGATTACGTTATTGACTTTGCACTGGTTGTCTGCTTTCGCGTGGAACAGAGAGGTCACTTTTGCTATTTCTACATCAATCATACAACAAAACCACCAAGGAAAATGGCAAATCTCAAATTCATTTAACAGAAATTTCACTAGTTTCAAGCGATATACCGGACCGTTTTACTTCGAAAGCGATAAGAGGCGACGGAGACACCGCCTTGAACACATTTGAGAACTCTTAACATCAATTGAGCCAATGTGGGTACAATGATATGTACTTCTATCCAGGAGGAGCTAAAACAGTATAGTCGGACTCGGTTAAGTATTCTGGTTTCAGCTTTAGACTTCTTTCACTGCCTGGCCATTCTTCCCCATCTCGACTCGGTACGGGAAGTCCTCGGCGACGTACCTCGACCAGTACCAGTGTGACTTCCAAACTCGGCCCATCTCCTCAATGGGGATGCCCTTAGTCTCGGGGAGGAAGAAGTACACGAACACCGACATCACGAGCACGAAGAAGGCGAAGAAGAGGAACAGGCCAAACTTCAAGTGGCAGAGCATCGTCAAGAACACCTGGGCGATCAAGAACGTGAAGATCATATTGACCGACACGTTGATACTCTGGGCGGCCGAACGGATTTCCAGCGGGAAGATCTCACTGGGCACGAGCCACCCGAGGGGGCCCCAGGACCAGGCGAACCCGGCGACGTAGATGCAGATGAAGAGCACGACGACGACCGCGTACCACTTGGGCAGCTCCCCTGGGTTTCCGTCCACCCCGAATTTAGCTCCGATGGCCGCTGTCACAATAGCCTGCGTTCATTCGAAACAAAACTTAGCCTTTCGTAAATGATGTATGCATGATACACCAAATCCAAAACTTTTAGACGATTCCAGTAAACCAGCTGCATTACCTGGCAAATCAACATTTGGGTCCCTCCCTCAAGGAAGAGGAACCTCCTCCCCCACTTATCGACACCGTATATCGACACCAACGTCGCGGCGACGTTGACGCAACCGGTGATCACGGCGGACATCAGAGACGCGTCGCTCTTGAACCCGATCGTCTCGAACAGGACGGGCGCATAGAACATAATCACGTTGATGCCGGTGAACTGCTGGAAGAAGGGGATCATGATGGCCATCGTCAGGTGCGGGCGATACTTGCGCTGCAGCAGGTTCCTCCACGGGTGCTCGACCTTCTTGGACTCCTCGCTGGCCGCGATAAGGTCATTGAACTCCTCGTCGACGTCGTCGATGCCCCGGATCCTCTTGAGCTTCTCGCGGGCCTCATGGTTCTGGCCGCGCTCGATCATCGAGTTCGGGGTGTCGGGGAGGACGAGCGAGCCGACGGTGATGATGAGGGCCGGGACCATGGCCCCACCTAGGCTGAGCCGCCATCCCCAGCCGCCCTTGATCTTGGCGAAGAAGTAATTCAAGATGTTGGCCACCAAAATGCCAATCGTGATTGATAACTGGAACCCAATGTTCAATGCACCTCTGTACTTGTATGGGGCCATCTCAGAGAGGTACAGTGGCACAGACTGCGGTTACCAACAAAAATAAATATCTTCATCACTAAAGTCTACTGAATAAATGAACAAGTTAGGTCAAAAAAAGCGGAGGGGACGCTCAAATTCAAATCAAGATTCGGTTTAGAATGACAAAAATGGAGGCATGAAGATTCAATTATTCTATTCATCAAGATTCAAATGCTCTATTCAACGCCGTTGCGCTCACGACCACGAAAAAATTAAAAAAGAAAAATTCGTCATTCATGACAAGGAAAATTTAATTAATTAACAAAAACGGTGGTGACAAGCTGGCCGATGTTTGCGTAAGCTGGAAAAAGATTTAAAAAAATCAAGGATTAATAAATTAATAAGTTGGAGTTCTAAGTATCCGTCTTATTCGGAATGTCGACTTTTTTTTCTGAGTAATCAAACAATCAAAACTTTCTGATCCAACGGACTTCGAATTGCCAAATCGGAAAAAAAAAAAAAAGAGGTAAACAACAAAACAAAATTTTAAGGATAAGTGAAAGCTTCCGAGATGTTGCAGAGTAAGTGGGTTTGATATCTCGATATCTGGGTCAGTAAAGAGAGCAGCTTTTGTTTCAATGAAAAGCCATGCTCGTCTTCTTCCTGGCAGTTCCCAGATCTGCCACTCGAAAGGTGAAATGACCTCACATGGTGAAAGGAAGGTTCGGAGAGACAATCCCAGAAAAGGAATGGGTTAAACGGGTAATGAAAAGAAAACCCATCTCCTGAATACACTCAAAACAACACATATTCAGAGACAAGAGAAGTGTTAATGAATTTGTACCTGATTAGCGAACCCGATGCCGAAACCGAGCAACATCCGACCGAGGATGAGCATCCAGACGGCCTTGGCGGCCCCGTTGATGATGGCGCCGGCGCAGAACAGGAGGCCGCCGAACAGCATCGACAGCCTCCGGCCGAACTTGCGGGTCACCGTGGAGGCCACGAGCGACGCCACGAGCGCGGCCAGGTACAACGACGACGTGAACATGGTCAGCTTCTGGCTGTCGTACTTGCAGTACTGGTTGGTCGTCTCGTCCGCTATCTTCTTCCTGTACACCGACGGGAAGAACTTCTTCAGGAACGACGGCATCGTCGTGACTCCACCTGTGAGCAACCAACCCAGAAACAAAACACGCATCAGTAAAACATCCCACTAGTCTCGTGAGTCTGTCAACGACAGCGGGTCAAAGCCCGACAAGCAGAAGAGAGTTCCGTGCTGATCAGTGTGGTGACTCACCGGAGATTCCGATGTCGTAGCCGAAGATGAGACCGCCCATGGCAGCGACGACGCACGTCACCGTCACGAAGACGGTGAGGTTCCCCGGGTACTCCTTCCCCCCAGTGGCGACTCCTCCGACGGCCGGCATGTTTGCTTTTCTCTCGCCCCTCTCTTTTTTCTTGTTCTTCTTCGTATCTCAAAAAATGAAAACGAAGAGACAGAGAGAGTTTGCGAGAAACCAGAATCAGAAAGAGTGTAAACTGGACACAGAGAGAGAGAGACAGAGAGAGAGAGAAGAACGAGATAGAGCTTTTGGACCGTGATGGCTAGTGGTTATATAGAAAGGAGGAGCATATGGGAACTGGAGGACCGTTGAGCTGTCAAGAACACATTATCTTAGTTTTGAATCAAGATTTATTCATTTTTTCTTGATTATTTTAATAATTTTTTTCTTAATCCCCATTTCATGGATAAGTTCGCCAACGCTTTAAATATGTGATTAACCCGCTTAAGCATATTCCGACAAAAGAAGAAGAAGAAGAAGATAAACTGCCCATCACTTTTGTTCTGCCAGTTAAATTGAGATGAATTATGTTGAAAAGATAGGGAATCGATCCATTTCTAAGTTAATGGATTTTATTCAATGGTTTTTAGCTATAGCTCACCTTGTCTCCAAGTCTCCCTCCCCACCGCGTGGACCGTTGACTTTGGCCAACATTACCGTGGAAGAAATGGTTGCGCTTAATGTATTTTCCCCCCTTTATCTGTATTTCAAAGTTCAAATAATGCTGTTTAAGGTCAAACAAGATAATAATTGTGATGCTGTCCTACGTGTATGTGTGTATATATATTGGATTGATATGACGATGAGGGTTCAGTTTGAAAGCCCGGAAAGCAAACGGTGCCCAAAGAAATATTGTGAGTTGAAAAACCATATTTCAGCAAATATAAAGAGAAAAAAAAATGCATTCTTGGGTGGAGCCCGCGTGCTGAATCAGAATTAAGATAATCACATTAAGCACTACTTCTCCGAAGAAGAAACCCTAAGAGTGTCCTCTTGAATTCTCTCACTTCCAAATATTTAGATACTAAATCAGGCAATTCCTATGATGGTACAACGATATTAGAGCGATTAACCATCATCTCAGAAAACTTTACATGGGCATTTCTAATCACAATTATCACCGACCGCACAATATTTTATGATGCAGACCTTTTCAAAACGGACCGCACAATTGAATTGTCGAATCATCACATGAATAGCAATTCCACCATCTTAAGAGAAACTCCAGGGCCCATGCATCTTGAGCACAATGGAGATTGCCTCCTTCTTCTTGCTTTGAAACGGGCATGACGCCCTCAAATCGGGCGCCGGCCATGAAGATGAGGTTGCTGCGAAAAGAAGGAAAAACCAAGTTGATCAATATAAATCACTCCGACAAATCGGCTGCGAATTTCAGCAAGACCTCCCCACCGACAGAGGGCAGAGCAGAGTCGAAGATAAACATGAAGTCGGTGGAGTCCGGATAACCTCCGAGGAGAAATGACACGTCGGATATTGCTCACGAGTCACAACCAGAAAGTGGGCACGGTTCACATAGCTCAGTAAATCCAGATTGGATATACGTGCGATCCATGCAAGGGCTGAGTCAAACCCGGAATTTGTGGGCTTTCGGATAACGTCGGATCGCCTTAATTAGAGGAGGGTGTTGATTCAATTGCTTTTTATTTTAATCTTGTCGTCTGCGGTGGACGTGCGTGACTCGAGAGAAAAAGGGGGGGACTTTACAGCAAGAACACGGTGGTGAAACATGTGAATCCAAGGTAGAGGTCACAAAACTTCCAGGAGGATGTAGGGTTTCGATCGGTTCATGCGGGGGACAATACTAGATTCGAGAGGATAGAAATTTGGTGACGTCTCCTGTTTTGCAAAGAACATTTTTGGGGGGGACAAATTTTGCGTCATCATGTTGACTAAGATATGAAACGGAATTCTGGACATTGCCAAGAATTAGGTGGATTTTGGTGAATGGTTATCTATATGGTTGCCTTGAAACTGCGGCCGGTAGAGCCACGTAGATCTTTCGATGGAGTCCTTTCGTGAAGCATATTGAGTCGAAGATCATTGTTTACTATGGAAAGTTTTAAGCAATCAAATGATGCTAAACATTGTATAATAAACATCTCGATCCACAAGGTTTGGTAACATTTGATTGATATATGGGGTGACATGGGATACTTAAAGAAACAAAATATTGAATCGAATTGATCGGAGCAAACGGATTTGGATAATGCTTTAGTATTTATATGGATTTTGTTATTTACATGGTCTACTTTACATTATCTATTTGAAAATCATCCTTTTGCACAAAAATCACTATTGGAAATGGAAATGGATCTTCTGCCATAGTGCAGGGATAACATTCTCAATTTTCAGCCGTTTGATCTAAATCGAAACAAAAAAAAAATTTCCCAAATTTTTTTTTTGTTTTGTTTTAATGAGGGCCGTCCGATTCCCCCATTTCACGAGGATCTTATGACGTCAAGTCAAAAGATCCAGATCACTTGAAATTGCCACACATATGATATATCGTAAATGATATTTTGAGGGATTTTGTTAATAAGAGTCATCAGGGCACCTGTTAACCACTAAGATTAAATAGATATATATAATTATTTCCAACATATCATATCCCTCGTATTATTCCACTCTGCGTATCCAAAATCTTTTTATTTTTTTGTAATGTCAAATATGATTATCAAGTGCTGCCGGCGCAACAGTTAATAAAGAGCCGTGTTAAGCGGTAGATCCGATAAAATATGCAGAAAGTCTAACTCTTGTTGCTTGTCGGGGAGGAATAATATCATAAAACTATAAACAGACATAGCCCTAGAGTCTTGGCTATCACTGTTATTGATCATCTCATTGACACTGACCGACAACTAATTCATCATCTCTTCCACCATCGAATCTATTTCCATTCTCAGTCATTCCTAAGGGCACAGGTTCCCATTTTGAACTGTCAACAACTGTAAAAAAGCAAAAAAAGAAGAAGGCTGGGCTAGGGTTTATGATGGAAATCATAGAGCAGAGCATCATGAGGGCTGAGAGAGTTGGAGCTTGATGTCAACCTCAAGCATTTGTTTATGTCACAATACCCTGGCCCCGAAGAGAAGAGAAGACAGCCCGTTAATGCAGTTTCCACTTTCGTCACTCACCAGCTAGCTGGGCAAGGCTGGCTTGCAATCATAGCCGACCAATTCCTTGTTTTTTCTCTTTTGTCTTTGAACTCAACTCTCACACTTAACTAAAAGTATATAATCATTAGACTGATTATATAAATAACACGGTATAATGACTAATTAACATCGCTTAATTATAACATGGATGCATGGGTGAAGAGAGTTGACCACGCTCGGCACGCGCATCTTTTTATAGATGAATAGAGCCGTTCTTGATGTAAATGCAAGTTAAGCTTAATACGTTAACAAGCCTGATTATCTGCCTTATAGCTAACACAAAATGAATAATATGTTGTGCTGACGAATGCAATCGAAAAATTGGACTAATCTCCGGCTCTTTTGGATGTCAACATCAGGGGTGGCGATGGGCATATTCCATGTGACCACATGATGAAACAGAAGTTTGATTAGGAATTCAGGAGCACCCATACAATACGGAACATATATCCCATCATGGATTAATTGTGATCGAGAGAAAATGAGCAAAGAATCAGAAAAATATCCCTAGGACGGTTTTGGATTGTAAAGCATGGTCTAGCTCTGCAATCATATTGTAATTTGATGGGAAGTACATAAGACTGTACAACAACTTCCGTCGAAGTCTGCTTATCTCTCCCCTTCTAATATCAAGCATGTGTTCGAAAAAATCACTTGAAGTTTTACATAAAGAAAAAGCCTCAAAAATTCGATTTCTTTCTCCTCGATTTACGTCTCGGGTCCTCTCACAAGTTCCTTAACCCTCGCGAAGTGAACTAATTTCTATCTTTTAAGCATGCTATTCTTTATTCAACCAGAAAGCACCAAAAGTTTAAGTCTACATGCCTTCCCAAACAGGGTGACCCTATTGTTACTTTCGTGAAAGTGAAAGAATCCTATTCGGGGGCACTAAAGAAAGACAGGTTAAAGCGGTGGAAGGAGCTTACCTCAGAAGACTGCAAGGAAGAGTGAAGAAGACAAAGTAGTGGAGATAGCTTTAGGATGATACAAATCACTGTAAATCTTATTATGATTTCATTTCGAAATAAAACTTCTTCGGGTTCAATTCTTCAAGATTGACATTTCGCTGTAGGCATTGGTCCTTTCTGGCCAAAGCAAAAATTGTGGTCCAAAGCCAAAAAAATTTCGCCCTAGATTCGGGGGAAAAGTCAATGAGATTGGAAAAGTATCGATTGGACCAACCATGTTTGGCAGGAGGTGAAATTAAGAGAAGAATCATGTGATGGAGAAGTTACAAGATTCTAAACATTCGTCTATTTTCTGAAACTCGCTCCTTATTTTCTTCCCTCCCTTCTTGTTCCCCTATTTTCCAAACAAAGTCAGGAAAAAAAAAAACTAAAGCTGAAATTCTGCTCTTTTCCATGTTAAATACGTCCCTGGAGCTACTCCTTGCTCTCCTTTCAACCTTTAATTGACAAAAGAAGTGGATTCAATCCAAATTATGATAATTCAGGAACGGAAAACCCTAACTTTTTGTATGGTAATCATAGCTACGAGATGCAACGGAAGCATACATAGCAGTTGCATAAGGACCTGCAAAATGTGACAAATCTCACACGAGACTTACGTGATTCAAGAACAAACATACCGTAAACATAATGATCAATAGTACATTCCATATAATGCGTTCTCATCTCTTAATCAAGTTGACATTGTTAGACGTGACCCCGGATAGTTTCCCGCTTAGAGATTAGCCATCAAAATTCGTCACTACACGCAAACTCTTAAAAAATCGGAGTCACCTAGACGGCCAGAGACCAATCCATGCAAAGAGATTCATGGTTTTCTCCAGTTGTTGTGGGTTTGGGTTATTTCCTATATCCACGGTCATGCATGGCCCTTCGATTTCGCTCAGGAGCGTTGACTCACAGCTCGACGAGCCTCGCAAACTGTTCATCTTCCCCGTTTTGAAGTCCCACCATGGCCGCGTACAGCTATTTCATAATAGTCGGGACTGTGCGGACTTGCCGGAAAAATACAAGGGGAACCCTTGCCCACTTACGCCCACTTGCCTTTGTTTGACCCGTAGTGAAAAACGTGGCCGTCGCCATTGACTACGAGGTGGGGTCTTCAGGACCACTGATTCCTTCTGGCCTCAGAAAAATCATCCGATGTTGCCTGGTTTTCGGAACGAGGGAAAAAAGTGAAATGAATGGAGCAGGACGGTCTTCCCGATGGTGGAGAGATTGACTGGCACCTCTTCATGTTCTTCGAACCTCGCCGATGGAAGGCAACACGGAGGGGCTCGAAAGAAAGTCTGAAGCTATGCTAGTAAGGGTAATTTTGATAACGGTTCTGATTCTTGATTTCTTGTTTTTGAACGAGTTTAGGACGAGAAACTTATTTAGCAAATGCCCTTAAAATTTCCGTTCCCGAGATGGAAAAAAAAAAGGCTAGGGATGAATTTGGAATAAAAAATCAGAACCGAAAAATTGTTGGTTTTTTGTTTCTTGAACAAAAATACAAAGTATGAGAAAAGGAAATTCGATTTCTTTATCAGTTTTTACTCTCGTCTCAAACGAGAGAACCTATTTTACCAAATGCATTTCTCTTCCCAAAAACTCATCCGAAAACCATTTCTAAGAAAAACTCATTCTAAAAAAAATTGTTACTAGGGTGAGCATGATTACCAAAGACACCCTAAATGACCAGCAAGTAATTCATAGCCTCGGGCCTCGGCACCACCCGGTCGTTATATGTATCTTGTTAGAAAGTACCCTTGGAACGCTTGTTAAAATTTCAAATACTAAAAAAAACGTGACAATGTTCAATGCAATTACTTTCCTCGACTTTTGTTTTCCATCATATGCACAGCCAATGTTTTGTGGTTTTTGTATGTTCGCAATCTTTTGACCGTACTTGGTGCATTCGAAGCAAGGTCCATAGTACAAAATCGTGCTTTAGAAAGGAGGAAATATGCACGCGTTATAGCATTGAAAGAAATATAAATGCGTCATTTATCTCGATGTCCCTCTTTGAGTTTACTCATTCATGTGGAGATTTTACATGTCTGATGACAAGCCGATGACCTTAAAATAAAAATAAAATCCCGGTTGCCACGGCATTCATAGTGGACTTTAATCTTTGCAAAATTTCTAATTCTTTTCATGCACAACCCGGTGTCGAGTATTAGTTTATATAGATACTGTTGGATGCACAATATGTATGTGAATCTTTATACGAGTTATACATAAATAAATATAAAAAGAACTGCGCTTTTCTCCGAAAAACCTGATGACACATCTCTGATTGGCAGGTAAAATATATAATTCGTAAATGATCACTTGCTGCTGAAGACAGATTTCGTGAAACATTAGACACCAAGTGAATGGTTTTCGCTTTTCATAGGCTTTTCCGGTTTCCTTCGCAAATTTCAAACATGGCGGCCAGGCCTGACCGTGAAAGTCAACCATTTTCGAAAAGTGAAAAGAACAGGCCCGCAGCAAGCGGCCAATAGAGACGACCCCTCCAGGTCAGTCTCCACCGTCGTTTTTGCCAGTTCCCTTTTGAGATTGGGCCGGTGACCGTATGCGCCGGCGATTCATCCAAGTAGACCAACGGATCCTTGCTTTCACACTACCGATAGAAAGAGTCGACCTATACACATTACACTTTGTATTTTGTCGTAACACATACGTATTCATGCCGTAACACATACCAATTGCCGGGTAGACTTTCTAAAGCGTCAACATCGTATAGCACTTGATCCGTGTGTCGCCTCACATGCCGCGTCCATGTTTTTGTTATTTCTTATTGAATGAACTATTGACAGATGCAACCTCATCGAAATCACTTTAAGGGTAGGGATTGAATCAAGGAATAATAAGAACTCAGATTAAGTTCGGGAAAAGAAGTAACACCAATGATTGAATTCCCAAAATCGTCGACGTATCCAATTGTGCTTGGCAATAAATTGGTGGTTGCTACTTGCTAACACGTCGCATCCACACCCACATGCGATCGTTTCTATTCAATCAAGGTTGCCAGGACAATTGATGGCATGCCTTATTATGAAGATCTCCAGCTAAGTCCGACCACATCTGTTTCTATTTAAATAGCACCCCATCAAGAACAATAAAGAACAGAACAAATTGCATCGCCGGAGGCCATGTGGCATTTCCTTGTTAATGCCATTGCCATTGAAGCAAGCAAAGTAGATCTACTCATTCATTCCATTTGCACTCTCGAACAATTTGCGACACTGGCGGAGAGGTTAAAAGATTTCTTATAAAAGGGAAGTCGAAAACAATTTAGCTTTAAATTACTCATTGCACTTAACACGAAAAATTATTGATGCACTCCAAATCATTTGCAAATGTTTAATTAACACTTTCCTAATAAATACTTGTCAATAATTTTTTTTCCTAAAGTGGATCACTTTAGACACGCCCATGGTCGAACACTATGAACAGATTAACCTCACCAAAATTTATGACTATAAACAAAAGAACCTAAAAAAATTAATTATTGCGATCATGTAATGAGCATTTTCGATTTTTGGGTAGAAACGGTGACATGTACGTCTCCCAAGAGAAAACCATCAGCAACATTAAATGCTGATCCCATGGCGCGTCAAACGATAGCGATCATCCCAATGAAGAGTCTGTTCATAAAGATATGGACATAAAGATCATTAAATAAAGAAATGTAACAAAAGAAAAAGGAAAAAAAAAAAGAAGGAAAGTCAACCCTTCTTATGAGGTCGAGTTGACCGTCACCCCCCATACTTGCAGCGGAGGGAAACGTGCATGGGAAAAATGAAGCTTTGCAAAATTATGGGCTTGTGCAACATGCCTACGTCACTCTAGGATTGACTCTCGCAGAGAAAATAATGTAATTCTTTTTTCTTGAATCTTACATAGAAAAGATATTCATTACATCTGTTGAGAAGAAGGAGAGGGGGAAAGGAGGTAATGCACACTAATCTAAAGTAGGTGATCCTTTTTCGATGGGACACTCTTGGGATAATATGAAATCCTCCAGAAGATACGTTGGCCCAAGAAATCAATTGAAACTATTGGTTTGCACATAGTTTTCTTATGCTGAATTTTGTCAAGAGTTGGAGCTCATGAAGAAAGCCAATTCATGTTGTGTTTGTTCATATGAATGGGTTTGGTAGCTGAGTTGTTTACTAGTTAAAGGAAGTTCTCTGAAAGATGCTCACAATGTTGCGTCCTTGTTGTCATGGAACAGATCGAAGAAAACGATATATCCAAAAGAAAAAAAGAAATTTGTTGATTGCACCTTTGCATTGGAGACCGTTCTCTTGCTTTAGGGTAAAGAACAACGACTGATTACTTAACCTATATTATCATCGCCATTTGATTTCCCATCACTTTGATTAAGTTGTCATTGATTACATTAGTATATAATACGCACATCGATATATAATATTAGATTTGTCGCACATATAATGTTATGCGTGATCGTGATTCGTTAATTCATAGATATCTAACACTCCTGTGACCCAAATAAATGGTTTTAGTCCATGATGAACTTGAGGACAAGAACACCCACGATTTATATAACTTGATATAGGTGACGGTAATCGTATATCAACGAGAACTAATCATTTCTTAGGCTAGGAAAAACATATGTTCAGAACTGTTTAGGAAATCGAATATTACAATTAAAACTGGCTAAAGCGTTGCCATAGTACATCAAAGGTCGATTGGCAAGTTATCTTTTTTTTTTTTTTCCTTTTTCCCCTTTTGAAGACCAATTTCTCATTACTTAATCTTTACCAAAAACAAATCTCATTATTTCAAGAGAAAAATAAAAGGAAAAAGTAGAAAAGGAGCAAAAGCAAAGGGCCCATGGTAAAGTGAAAGCCTGGACCCCATTGATACTTCCGACGCATAAAAATCCAATGAAGTTTCCATCCACGTGCTTTAGGGGAAAGAAAAAGAAGGCTAAGGCAATTTTCCACTCCTAATTGTATGATGTTTCTGATGGTACGTTGTCTCCATCGCGATGCTCCACCATCTTATCTCCAAGTGAAAATCAGTTTTCATTTATTTATGAGATAATAACACAAACGATCTTTAATAACTCAATACATAATGTAATCTTTTAATTCTTTTAGTTGTTCGATATGATCCCTAAATTTTAGCCGAAGGCGCAATATAGCTGATGAACATTCAATTTGTTCAATATGATAATTGAACATTTTTTTAGAATTTATGGACTAATTTAAACATACACAAGAAGTTTAGGGACCACGTTAGACAAATTAGCAATTTATGGACCGTATTAAATATTAGGTTAAAGTTCAAAGATCACATTAATTAATTAAAAGCTTATGGGCCGTATTAAACATCAAGTTAAAGTTCAAGGATCACATTGAACAAATTAAAAGTTCATAGATTATTTGTCATTTTTTCTTAATTAAATTTTTTTATTGTGGGAAAAGAACATAAGAAGATTAATAAAAAGGAGACAAACAAAGAAACAGCGGTGTTAATTTGGCGCGATGATGCCTGTGATATTAAAAAAAATGTGCTATTTTTAGTGCACCAATTAAGTTGAACCACAGTTAAACTTTGAAGTCACTAATGTTGCAGCCAAATAATAAACAAATAAATAAATAACCACCTTAGTAAGACTCCAAAAACTGAAGTCATTGATAAAGGGAACAAATGGGTCAATCAACGTTGACTTTGTCTTTAGTGAATCACTTTATGATTATGTCAAGATCAAAGTGCTAGATAATTAGTTTATCTTGTATCTTTCGATGTCCAGTGGCATATGTGCACTGAAAATTACAAGAGGGAACTGGGATTCCTTGCGAAAAATGTCAATTTAGGAGCGTGTTTGTTTAGCAAAAAGAGATAATTTGAAAAAAGAAAAAATCCACCAATGATTGTTTGTATCGCTTCTAAAATCAGTAAAATGAAAAGTATGGTCATCTTCCATAATAATTATTCAGAAAGTCTTAAACTGATTATATGTTAGCCAGTTCAGTCCTAAACCTTTAATTATACCAATTAACTTCTAAATCTCTTCAAAGTTTGCTAATGTAGTCCCTTTTGATCAATTTTAATGAGAAATAACTTAATGTAAACACTAGAAGTGGATTTTTTTGTATGAAAAAATTCGTACTTTCCTTTTTTTGGTTCATTCACCGGCCATAGTCAAGGGCTTGGATGCACTCGCCTACCCGCCCTCCCCTGGGCAAGCCCTTGCTAGATCCAATAAGGGCATCGTGGCCCAATTGAGGGAAATAGGAAACAAACAAAAATGAAATAAAAGAAAATTAAAAAATTCATGTGAAATTTGAAATCACTAGCAGTGCTACATAGGAAGGCTAGTACTCATGTCAATTATTTTGGTCAAAATTGACCAAAAAACTATATCGATAAATCGTAAAAAAAAATTCACAATTAAATCGTCACAATTGACAAATTTAAAATTGAATTTGTTATCGTACAATAAGTTTTAGGACTTTTTAAAATAAATAATGAAAATATTTTTCATTAATTAATTATTTTAAGAAAAAGCAATTATCATTTTTGAAAAAGTATTTTCTAAATCACTCATTTTTTTGGAAACAAAGAGAAATTTAAGTTTTAACTTAGCATATCTTCAAACCTCACCTTTTCCAATCTTGTGATTTGCTACTGTTTTGACATTTGATAATGACTTTGTTTCCTTTTACCTTCTCAAGATACTTTTTATCTATCCTGTCCCTAGTGATAATAATCAAATATACTATGTGTCATTTTCATATACTTCAAACCTTTTAGGCTCCGTCTCAATTTCAATTTAATATCGAAATCGGATATTTTGAATTTGGTTCCTCGCACTCCTCTTTCAACCTTCTTTTTCTGCACTCAAATAAGTAGAGGAAATGTGAGTAGCATAATTAACCTCTTTAGATGTCATCATAAGAGTTTCATATTGTTACGAAAATTTTGCAATAAGCTATTAACTACGCAATCCATCGGCAACAAAGGTTGAAGATTTAATCATTGCCACCAAACAAGTACGTTGGTCCTCTTATCGTTGCATCGTTATATCTTGTTTTGCATCCTTCGCATGATAGTGAAGTTGGCGATATTTGAGTTAGCTAATGAAAATTTTATTTGACCCAAAAATGAAAAAACCTTTCGATTGGTTCAATTGAATCCTCAAACTTTACTAGAAAAGTGTTCCACTGACTCAATCAAGTCCTTAATCTTCACTGAGACATGCAATTAAGTCTCATGAATTTATATTGAAAAGGGCAATTTGAGGATGCCATGAAGGTGATTTTGCGTGACACATTGGCAATTTTAAGTATTATTCATCGAAAGGAATTCATTACCCTTTTCTAAAGAAAAAGGTTTAGGACCTAAATGAATTAATTGAAAAGTTCAGAACTTGATTCCACTTCGCACACAAGGCCTAAGAGTTCCGACACACTTTCGACAGCAACTTCCGGACCAAAAGGCCTAAGTTGCCGTGGATTATGGTCTTGGACACTGCTTTAGGCCCCAATCATCATGGGAATCAACTTTATTCAAGAGGCCCAATTTGACAATTGCCAGAAGCACATGGGCCAAATTTGATGTGATCAAAGATTGGAAATTCGAACACGAATGGCCCCCAAAGAAGATTGGAAGGAAAGGCCATCCTTTGACTCTTTCAATGGGTCTGGTCTCATGCAATTTCTGCTTCCTGGTCCAAATGCATTATCATCATCCCAATTCAATAGATCCAACAAAATACACACCATGCTCCACAGGAGCTGTATCAAAATATTAGACTAATCAATTAGCTTAACCGCATTCCAATGCTTAACTAATTATATTAAGTAGATCCAAACCTTTGGCTTTTAACAAAAACATTCACGATGGCTTTCATCCATCAAATTTGTCCATCGAAATTACATGAAATAACTTTCACGATCTCGTCACTTGCTTATGTTTACTCGAAAGTTAATATGGTAATCTAAACGGTGGCCCACTAGCCTTACGGGCCGACTTGGACTGATGAGATTAGCTGTGGTGCTCTCAATTGAATGCTGTCAACTGTGCATGTGGTGCTCTGCAGTTCCCTCTTATTCTTGACAGATAATGGCAGTGAGAGTTGGGTACTTAGCTAAATATCTGATAAAAAAATGATTTGATGGGACAAAATAAGACTTTGAGTGAGTATACTATGAAGGGTTTGAAAGCATCAAAGCTGAAGCATGCAAGAACACGTGAAACTGAAGAGAGAGAATAATAGTGTTGGCCAACAAATGGACAAGCAGGAGATGAGATAACCACGACATCGATCATAAAAGCTTCCTCACATCATGAGTGGACAAAGGACCGGCAACACCTAGACCCACCTCATTCATCAATGCAATTCTGGGAGAAACGCTTCGCCACTGTATCGACCGACGATGCAGAATTAATGGTTCTTTCCTTATGCAAGAACTTGGATTCTCTGTATAGCACCTGGTGCGAGGATTATTGCACCAGATGTTCCGCACAGTACAGTACATAAAAGGCACAAGATGAAGAGTTCTGTTGATCCTATAATACCAGCATGACTTCCTAACATCAATAGGAGGCACAATTCGGTCGGATCTTGTGATCGGCAAAATTACCTATCAAAATCTCTGGTCTCGATTGTTAATCATATAAGGCGTCAAGTCTCAATGTGAAGGGTTTCATCCTCATCTCTGCATTGCACCCCCAACCCGCCAAGAATGGAATCATTCATGGTCCACAGTACTTCTATCTGTGAGTTGGCTATTCCCCTCATTGTGTCCACATAACCCTACCCCCATTAGGACCACTGCATCCGCGTTCAGTTTCCGCTACCTCTCGGATTTGATGGTGCAAATTCTGGGTTTTCACAACACAACAACAAAAATTACAATGTTGCGCAACGACATCGAAGAAGATAAAAACAGGTACTGTTGTCTATCTTTTCATGCTTCTTTTGCTTTCCGAATAATACAGATTCCGGCATGGACAGTCTCGATGTTGAAATGGATGGTTGAGCCACGAGTCTTCTTAAAAAACCCATAAATAATAGTACAAAAATTTTCACGAAATTAACAACTTCCACAATGATAACATCATCGTTGCTAGCCTTGGCAAGCAACGAGACATGGGCAAGACGCAAAAGACAAGCCTTGCGCAAGAGGAAGATGAACCTTCGTGAGTCAGCATCTTTCTTGTTTTATCTTAAAATAGAGAGACAAAACTTTGATGCCTCCTCTTCACATGCCCGTCACAGAGGTTCATGCCTTTCCCATGTGCTCTTCTCTACATGCCTGCAAAACAAGCTCTCTGAACCTCCTCCTTAGTCATCTTTAATTAATTGCCGTGGCACTATTTAATACATTCTTCTTCTTCTCTGCTCAAAAGAGGAGAAAAGAAAAGGACAGATCGGGATTGAACCCAAGAACGCAATGGCAGGTTACTATCTTCGGAAGCAATATTCAATATAGCAGCTTTATTACTGGGCATGTACTATTGATTGACTACAATCTAAATCAACAAAAAAAGCTGTTCTACAATCTCTTTCTGCAAAAGGGAAAAGTGAAAAAACCAAAGAGGAAGAGACATTGTTGCAAAACAAAAGACCTGCCTGGAAAACACTTTAGATGTACATGTACAGTGAATTTGATTAAAAAAAGAAGGGTAATTTCTAAGAATGCCAAATTCCACTCAACATACTGCGGAATCGATTAGTGGATAGCTTCCTCACTAGCCGTTTGGCGTCCGAAACTTCAGCTTCTGCAAGCTTTTCCAAGGTCTTCAGATGCCCAGAATTCACAATCTTTTTCCTCACGTTGTGGCAACTCGTTATCGCCATCAACGTCGAAAGCAAGAACTTCTTGTAAGTGGAATTTGCGTCCTCTGACTCAAGGAGATGCATCAGTAATCCAATGTTGCGGTCCTCCTGCACAAACCTCTTCCGGTTTTTCGGGACTAGAACCATTGCTGAGAGCGCTTCTGCTGCCATCTCGCGAACTTCAAATGATTTTGCATCAAGAAATCTAACAAACTCGGTCAAGAACCCTGCATCCCCTAGTGCCCTTTTCGCCTCCTCCGAAGTGGCACAAAGCTTGGCTGCCACTTTCAGAGCTAATTCTTGCACTGAAACCTCACCGTTGTGAAGGAAATCAAGCAAAAGCCCAATGAAACCATAGCTCACCAACAAGTTGATACCACTTGGCAAGGAGAAGCATAACTTCTCGATGGTTTGAAGAGATAACTCTCTGGTTTTGGATGATATTGGCAAAGTAGGATCCAAAATGCGTACTAGCGTGCGAATTCCTCCTTCTCTTATGACCATTTGCCTGATCGAATCATCTTCGGACGCCATGCTCTGAAGGAATTCGATCGAACTTATCTGCACATTGTCAACCTTCGATTGGGAAAGCTTGATGAACGTCGAAACCGCACCTTCTTCAGCCATGAACCTCTTAATTTCCTCGACTTGAACAAGATTTCTCAACACCCCACAAGCAAGACAAATCAACTCTTCTCTCGAATTGCCATCAGCACAAACTTTGAGCAAAGCCGTGACTCCGCCATGAGCAGACACGGACCATGCGTTATCGGCATTTTTCGTCAATTTCATCAAACACCTTGCAGACCCTTCCTTGGCCTTTTCACTCCCACACTCCAGAACCCTAATCAGTGGCCAAATTATCCCTGCACCAACCAAAACCCCCTTGCACCAATCGAACCTGGCAATCGCGGAAACTGCCTTCACAGCCTCTTCTTGAATCTCCGTCACCTCCGAGAAATCAAGAAAACCCACCAACACACTCACAACGCCGCCAACCTCCACAACTATCCGCACATACTTGTCATCCTCATTCATCACTTCATACAAGCTAGCCAAAGCCTGCTTCTTCATTACAGTGTCACCAATTTTCATTCTTGTCAACAAATCCCTAACGTAAAACCTCATATCATCCTTACAAGCACCAAGGCCAGGCCTAGACACAACAATGGCGTTCGCTGGAGTCAAAATACCTGTCGAATATATCTCCGAAAGATCCTTCACATAACGATCGAACTTCGCCAAGATAATGTCCAAATCACTCTGCATCAAGAGCTTCCCACTATACGAAAGATCGACACATCTTTTGGCAAGATCGCCGCTTTCGCTCAACGTGACCATCAACGCGCGAACCAAGCCCGAAACCGCGGGGTTCCGCCCGGAGCCGGCGTCCTCGATCGATACCAACCCGGAATTCAACTCCTCGAGCTTCTTCCTTATGAGTTGCCATTTCACGGCGAAAACTTTGACGGAGTGGGACAGAGAAATCAACGAGGACAAGCGCTCGATGGCGGGTTTGAGACTGCTCTGTCTTGAGTTCACCTCGTGGGTCGTTCCTTCTTCCACCATCTTTGCAAGAACTTCAGTGGTCTCAGGGCAAAAGAACCATTTTTTTTTATCTTCTGGGTCCTCTGGGTATTTGTCCCAGGCAGAAAAGAAGCAACTGGTTTCTTGAAGGCCGTGACTTCGTGAGGTATCCAAGGGAGGGACTATCTTATCACGGAGACAGAGAGCGAGACAGAGAGAGGGATAGGGAGGGGACTGGCTAAGGAGAGAATTGGCTATCGTCTGTTCATGAGGATTGGAGCTTATGGTGTGTGAATTCCCATGGCTGGCCCTGTTGGATAGTGAAAGGTCGAGAGACGATGGTGAGGGGCGTTTCTGGGAGCGGATTGGCGACTTGGTCAGTTTGGAGGTTGGAGCAGATATGGTCGAGTACTGAATTCACGGGGACAGAGAGGGAGAGGGAGAGGGAAAGAAAGTAAGCATCTCATACTTCACATGATGACACGATATTTTTATTTAAAGATTATTTTATCGATTGTTTTGAAGCCCTGGCTAGATTATTCAATAGTTTTCGGAGTATTGATGTTAATAAGTGTCGTCAACATAGTATTATTCTCTATCGTTCCTCTGTAATTAATCGAGTATTAACATTTAGCGATGCACGGCATTTCGTGATATGAAGTGTTCATATGAAAATTAAAACGATATGCTTGGTACATCTTCGCCAAGCATCATAAGGTAAAGCGCAGAGATTGTTGAGTTGGTAATCTTAGAGGTTGTAGTAATGTTAAGTTGATTAATCTTAGGGAAATAACTGAAAATATACCTGAATTTTTGTCTAACAACAGCAAAGAGCACGGATCTAATATCAAAACTACAGTTTACATACTTCAACTCAGCAAAATTGGGCGTTTCCTTACAAGATTACCATTTCACTTTCCAAAAATACGCTTCCTATCTTCTAACACCTGCCCATGTCCAAACCCTAATCGACATGGCAAAGGATCTGAACTTGCTCAGCCACCACATTAGCCTGTGACTCTGAATAATAACTCGCCCCCCTCAACAGCCGCTGCAAAGGCATGAGACCCTAGGATCCCGCTATTCTCGGTCGTCCTCCGTGAAACCCTTTCTGTCTAGTAGCTACAGAAGCTCCGTCCCCGTCGAGGCCTTGATCCGAAGTCATGCATGGCATCGTGACCTTGAGTCGACGCATGCGATTTAGAATAATGTTTATGTTTTGTTTGTCATACTTGCGAATTTAGGCATGTTGTTGCTAATTTCCCCTTAATCTTTCTGTTGCAAGAGAGGACAAAGGAAGGGAGGATATATTGTCTTTCTCATTCAAAAATCGTGGTGGAAAATTTTGGTTGCACGGGTCAATTCTCTAAGTGTGGAATAAAAAAGATCATGATGCAGTAGTGCAGGTCGGCAGCTCTCACTTATGTGTCACGACACAAAGTCTTCAAATAGTGAAAGCATTATGTTAATGCTAAGTGTATACTTTATTTATATTAGGTAGTTTACCTAGGAAAGTGTTCGTTACATGTGACTTTCACTAGGCCCCATAGTCTGCTGTGCTCCATCAGCTCAATGGTGACAACCTTATTTCACAACAAACTTTTATGAAATGAGACTGAATAGTCGATTGCTTGTTGAGTCCTTCACAAACTTACCCTTAATTAGCATATTAGTAAACCCAACGCGATGTATACCTTTCGCTTCTTTCTCGCGTTTTCCCTATTGTAGAGCTGGTTTTCCAAATCATTAGGTCATCTGTATAGGATCAATGCATGTACAGTTGTACAAAAACTTAATTATATCTATATAGGTTAGGTTGAGTGCCTGTGGTAGCTTACCTTAGAGTTTGACAATGGTATGAATTGAAAATGGAAGAACATAGGGTGTAGTATTAGATTATTTGCATGATTTGATGACAATTAACTTTTTGATAACCCCGGGAAAAGTCCAAAGAACGTCGACTTTTCTTTTTGGGTTTTAATGCTCCGATTATTACTCTTATCTAAGAGTTCTATGGCAAAGCAAAAAAGAAATGTACTTTAGTGCAAGACAGCATTAGACTTGAAGACTAAAGAGACTTTTTCGTGATTAAAGCAGGGCATGAATTTCTAACCCCAGCTAGCATCATCTCAGAGAAAGTGCGCTTTTTTGCGTAGGGTTCACGGTGAAGGGAGATCTTCCCCAAATGTCTGACTTCATTATATTGCTGCTTCTTTATCCTTTCTAAAGTTGAGGAAATGGAAAGCCCTAACGCTCCTTTATTGAAAGCGCACATGAAATTTTACTCCAAAAGAAACGTGTCTTGCTGTCGCTAAACTCAGCTAGCGAGACAAAGAAAGAGACAAGCTAATGGAATCAAGACATCAATTGCCCTGGAGGAGAAAGAGAAAAGAAAAGGTCCCTCGATGGACCATCCCATAATAAGGACACCACTTCAATTAGGTGAAAAGGAGGAAAAGGGTATCTTCTCATTATCCTTAAGCCTGAGAGATGACACATTCTTCCACTCCAAACATGTGAAGCCCCTTATCAGGAGAAGCCTTGAGAAGGAGTTCACCGTTTTCTAATGGTGAGTAACCAAGATGGGAGGAATTCTTTAGACAATCTGTTGAGCAAAAGTTGTGGGGAAATTGACCCCTTTTTCATTGTTTTCTTGTGAAGTTTTTAGTAGTGGCAATGGCCGGCCTAAAAGCCCCCCCCCCCCCCCCCCCCCCCCAAAGAAAGTTATGGCCATTAAGAACAATGCTAAAGGCAAAAGTAGGCATGAAAAAATAGAGCATCCACCAATCCATACAATTGAATTGCAACGGAAGCTTGTGAGGAAGTGAAGGGTATGTGGCTCAAGGAAAAGGGAAGGAAAGAAATCAAGAGAATCTTGCTCATTCAATAAAAGGGCGAAAAGGGAAGGAAAAGGAAAAGAGCTAGAGAGATGACAAGTGACTTTACCAAAAGGCAAGACACAAAATGGAATGATTAGACCTAACTTTGCTCTAATTCTGCCTTTCCCATAATTAAATACCGCGTTCGATCATCTTATCAGGAGTAAGCGTCTTGACTTAATATAGAGCATGTCATAAAGTTAAATCCTCTTAGAAAGCAAGGTTCCCGAAGTCCACGTGTGCTCTTTTATTGCCAAATGGCAACCTCTAATGAATGTTTATTTTCCTAATCTCTCCAAAGTGGAAAATCGGCCATAATCCACTTTGGTTGCCTCATTTATCACGCACGGACCCTAGTGCTTACTCATGTGCTGGTGGAGAGACTCCATCAGTCACAAGTTGTTTGTTGTGTCGAACAAATTAAATGGTCCCTCTCTCTCTCTCTCTCTCTCTCTCTCTCTCTCTCTCTCTCTCTCTCTCTCTCTCTCGTGCTTCTACCTTCCAAGTCATTGTATAATTGGAGCCACATGGCCCTCCATCTTCTATTATTCACTACTTCACTACATGTCTTTTTTTTATTATTAAATGCGTATTTGTTTGCCAACCATAGTACTCTTGTCTCTTGCACATGTTGTATTATTGGTGTCTCTGTATCTAGTTCTACTCTATTTTATTTTAAAGTCGATATTAGGAGACACATTGAATCGACAAGGAGGATTATTGAAGAAACTATGTTATATCTTCACCATTTGTCTAAAAACCAAATCGATCAAGTTTTTGGAAGATTATTTGAATGTATGGAGATGATATTTGGTCTATTTACTTCACGCCAAAGAATTTGTCTCGCCTTGTAAATAGTCATTAATTGCACTAGATATCTATGTTCATAAAATGATTTTCACATGAAATTTAAACGTTTCAAAAGAAGATGAGTGCTTACAGAAGAATTTTGGACTCCCTTATCTTTGCTTTTCATAAGTGCTGTCAATTTGTCAGTATGTCAATGGATTGAGCATCGATGGCAAACAGAACAATGTTATCTTCATTATCCGTGGCGTCAAGCAAAAGCAATGGGATTGGGCTGGCTAGAGGATGTCCTTTCGCTTGTGATCTGAAAGCTATCACATGATCCACATTGTTATATTCACCGTTCAGTGTTGGTGAAATATTTAGCGATGATTGTACGATATTCTACGATTTCAACGTTTCTGTTCCTTTTATTTAAGTTTTGTTCTCCGATGTTGAAACATTTGATATGGTCATTTTAGCGCACAAATACCTGCTCGGGTTGAGTTCATCATAACTGTTAATCATACAAGTCTCTATAAATTCAACGTTCATGCTATAGAGCCACGCAGGTCCCACTGTTTGTCAATTAGAAATTGCTACGAGTGGTCATTGGTCCAGAACAATCTTGAGCATAAAAAAATGTTAAAGACCCAAGGCTACAAAAATGAGCCCTAGTTTTCAAGAGAGAGGTGCGTGCAACAGTTTTCTCTTCATCTACTAGACATACATATGGTATACCTGATGTGAATAGAGATTGCTTAATAAAGACAATTTAAGATCGGTGGTTGTTCATGTTAAATTCATAAATCCACGGAAAAGAAAAAGGTTTTAAGCACAGAAAAAACGGATTCCCACCCATGATTCCTGGATTGCATCGACGTACCAGAAGCTTGAATTAATGTCACTTTAGTTTAGTTGTCAAAACTGATGGGCACTTAATCACGTGTCCACTCTCTTGACCAGAATATAATTGACGTACCAGAAGCTTGAATTGTTAGATAATTGTCGCTTTAGTTTAGTTTAGTTGTTCATGTTAGATAATTGACGTACCAGAAGCTTGAATTGACTGAACTTAGTGAGGCCGTTTGCTGCACTTGTTTAGCTGATCAATAGAGTCGGTTGATAAGCTTGATTTTCCTTTTCTTTTGATTTTGTCGTACTTTCAGTGACCTTTTGGTTCGCAGGTTGCGAGAACAGGCATGAACGATCTCAATAACACGAATCTAAAGAAATTGATGGAGTCAATCTGTAGTGGAATGAAACAACATACTAAAACCCTAACTTAGATTTTTCTTCTTCTTGATAGTTAAACCTTCGTTAAATTAGATACGCTCAATTATTCGTTACAAACTTTACCAGAAAGTTATATTAAGATACACATGCAAGTTGTGTTAAAAAAAAGTCTCACATTGAATAATAGATGTGGTTTGGAGCAATTATTTTATCCTAATTGGTGTATAACTCCTTGACTTAAATTTTATTGTGAAATTAAGTGCAAGTGAATATGTTGATCGTCAGTGTACTCAAAATTAGACACCGTTCCCCAGTAAAAGTACCAAGCTTACGTTGTGCGCTCTTAACATTAGTATCAAAGTTGACGGTAAATCGGTGGATCCCAATTTATTATGGTGCTCGATAAATATGGAAGGAATCTCGATTTTTAGTTAAAACTTTTGGAGACCCGACTGGATATGTTTCCCTCTTGGCCATTTCAGTTTCTACTGTGCGCTCTTAACAAGTTATATGTGGTAGGAGCAGGTAAGATATTAACAAGAGCCGCATTATACGGACAGAAGAAAACCAAAACAGGAAAAAAAAAAAACAATTGACCACTCACCAAATCTCCACTTTCCACCGGTGCGTTCAACGTCGTGAAGAAAGGGAGAAAAAAATTACATATGATTAATTGGGTATTAATTTTGATGTTAGAGGATTTCGATGGTGTAAATGTGATGCAGATTATACCAATTGTACTTCAATTATCAATATAGAAACTATATTAGAATTGGCACGTCGTTTGGAGAATTGTCGCAGGACCATTGCGACAGCATTAAGCATTCACTAGTTCCTAATCGCTAAATATGACATACGGAAGTCATCAGTAGAGACTTGGTGGCAAATGATACATAGCGACAAAGTCTGTCCCCTTAAACTAAAGGACCAAATATATAATTGTCTGTACATCAACACGGTAGCAGTTAGCAAATGACCTAGCACAGTTCATGATCGGGGCCGGGTTGAGATGTACACTATACTTACATTGACGTCGATCGATATACACTAATGTGACGCATGCTCGAGAACCTAATTTAACCATCTTCTTTTCTATTTTATGATATTGATGCACGGAAGGCACACTGAGAATCAATTATATGCGCCAAACTTATGAGTCGAAGCCCTAGCCATCTTTGCTTCTTGTGGAATCAAAAGCATGCTGAACGCACGTTTCCAGCACCGTTAATTTGGTGGAGCTGAAAATGTGCCAGGAGCATGACGTTTTCTTGCCACGCAAAAGCTCTAAAACTCATTAGCAAGTCGATGAGGTCGGTACATTATGATTGGTTTATGTCATGCATGGTTACAGATCGAACACAAATAGTTTCATTTATGATAGCATCGTATTGATAAGGCAGATAAAGTATCTATTTGCATACTAATCTTCGTATGTGTTCTGGGATTGCTGACCACAGATAAGGCTTAACATGCATTGATGCACGACAACATGTTTTGGTGATATATGAAATGAGCTTCTCACATGAACAACTGCAGAGAATTGCATGACTATATCTGCAGTTGGCAACATGAAATCATGGAATCAGCCAGCATTTCAAGGAGGACGTCTTCACTCAGAGTAGGCGGCTCTTCGGTTTGCCTTTGAGTGAGAAGATGAAGCTGTTGAGGAATGAGATGAACAGAAGCTACAGTCCGCTGTCGATCAGGTCCTCGATGCTGCAAATCAGATAAACGGTTTGTGTCTGATGATTTTATGGAGACTTACTTGCCATAGGAACCATTCATTCTAACCAATCCCTCTTCACTCCCACCTCCACAACCCCATATGCAGACCTACTTGCCCCAGAGGTACTGCTAGATTCTTGCTGATGTTAAGGCATACAATAGGGAAGGAGCCTAGATTTTATCTCCTTCAGGTGGAGTTCAGGTCGACAGGCTTCCGCTTCTCACTGGCAAGCACTGGTCTCCTTCCCTTCTGTATAGGTTTACATCAGCAAGATCAAGAATATCGAGTACCTTTAGGACAAGTAGGTCTGACATAAGATGGGAGGAAACCTGCAGATGATGCAATTTTGAACAAATTTAGGATCTGCCGTTCGTATCAATTTGCTAATGTGCACCATGTCTAATAATTATTAGAGTAACTATGACAAGGTCCCAACCCAGTAAAGAGAGCGTGAAAGAATGAAGTTGATCATATCAATGCTTTGTGAGTAAAATGGAGTTAAAAACTTAACACACACAAGTTCAAGCATTTGCATTTTGATAATCCTTGGACATGCACTATCCACTTCGACATGCACATTCAAAGCAGAGTATGGCACTCAAACACAATGCATAAAGACGTCATTTGAATCAGGGAGGAGAAGAACTAAATCTTAGGGACTGAGAACTGACGAGAGAGGAAGTAAGTTAAACAGGGTCTGGTCGATGTATATGGAAGTAGCAAATGCATGGACGGCAGCTTACTTGGGAGGATTTTCTTCTGACGTACATGTTGGCATGCACCGGATGAGACAATCATGGTTAGGCTTTATGAGGAATGCAATCTGCATTTTGTGAGAACATGAACATAAGGATCTGTTTAACAGAGATATTAGCAAAAAAAAACAAGTAATTGAGAATGGAGAAGGTAATGAGCAAAAGATGCTAACTAGGGAAGGAAAAACAGTCAGGCTTCTTTTGCGGAAGTTAATATTGGATCATCCCTGAAAATAAATCTCAAGTTGAAAGGAATTTCCTAGGAGTTTGATAACAAGTCCAATTGACTTGCCACTAGAACACAAGGTCAAACCTAGGACCATTTTCTGATACAGCTTACCACCCAAGATTGGCTTCAATTAATGCGATATCTATATCCTTGTGATATAACTGGATCCAAAAGTCAACTGATTTTGAGTTGGAGACCCCATGCAATGAAAACTGTTGACCGTAATATCAGCCCTATGACTGTAAGTAAGTATGACACTTGAGTTGAGGAGCTTGGGCAGTGTGATTAATAGGCTAAGACTGTACTATTCAAGTTGCAGCACAGTAGCTTCCGAAAGATCTCCTTGAGAATTGTTATTTAGCAGTTACAAATAACTACAAGAGATTTACACTTTGGCCAACATAGGTAAGAGCCCAAGAGAGCATATGCAGTTCAGAAGTCACAGCCAATTTAACTCCCATGTTGACACTTTGATAATTAAAAGAACTGGGCACTATCTGATGCACGTGGAAGGGGAAGATTGAGATTATTACGATACTGCAGGGGCCCTAAATACCAGGTCAGAGAACAGAAGATCTCTGCACAACAAAAATTAAGGTGTACATCTCTATATCATCCATGGCAAAAACTACGGTGCCTGACTATGAAATTCTCCATTGTCTGCCTCCTTCTGGTTAGCATACCTAGTGAAAATACAACAGTGGAACCAGAATAAGTAGTCATCATCAGCAACATTTGTAAGTTGAACATAGATTATATTAAGCAACTGCTTACCCTCGAAGGCCTAAGGTTTGGTCCAAAATACACTTCTGCGCATCAGGATCACCCTCTGGTACTTGCACTCCTAAGAAGTATCCCTTCATATATTCTCCTATAAATCGTCAACGGAATCAGTGCTACTCGAATGATCTTCAGAAGATGATAACCAGATAGATACTAACAAGCTTTAGTTAAATAGTTAAATTATGTCATAGAGCTCGTGGTTTTGCGTTAGTACTTCAAAGTTAAACTAATTTGCCCCCATTTCTGTGACTGTTCCAGTGAAGATTCCTCACTTCCTTTTCTAAGCACTGCTATTCAACCACCGGCTGATTACAGGGATCTGTCAAAATCAACAGGTATTCTTCTAAATCTACTTTAAGCAGCAAAAACCTTCAGTAAGCTCACGCCCAAAAGGAACAAATAAGATCTTAAGGCACAAACAGTTTATCTCATTTGCAGGATTGAGGACCAGATCGAACAGAGGAGAGGACTGTAGCCTCTGTTCTTCTTATTCCTCAACAGCTTCATCTCTTACTCAAAGGCAAACCAAAGAACCGCCTGCTCTGAGCGAAGACCCTCCTCCATTATTAGCTGGCTAATTCCATGATTGATACAAAGAACACCGAGGGAAAGCAAGGACTTCACAATCTTTTTCCTCCTGCTGTGGCAACTCATTTTTGCTACCGATGTGTGATGCAAGGACTTCTTGTAACTGTAAGTTACCTCCCCTGGCTCGAGGAATCTGATGTTGCTATCTTCATGCACAAACCTCTTCTGGTTTTGGGACAAGTAGCTATGAATATCGCCCAACCTATGGGACAAGTTTTCTTACTCTTCTTCCCTTTCGTATATCTTCAGATCAGCAGGAATATCGCCCAACCTCTGGGACAAGTAGCTATGACATGAGATGGGACGAAACCTGCACATGATGCAATTTTGAACAAATTTAGGATCTGCTGCCGGTATCAATTTTCTAATGGGCACCTTGTCAAATAAATATTGGACTAGCTATGACGAATACAGCAATCAAATCCTCAAAGGAAAAAGTTCCAACCTGTAAAGAGAGCATTGCGAGCATGCGGTTGATTATATCAATGCCTCACGAGAAAAATGGAGTTAAAAGCCTAGATGTAGTCTTCTTAACGCAAACAAAAAGCTGGAGTGTATGCATTTCGACAATCCTTGGACATGCAATATCCACTTCGACATGCATGTTCAAAGCAGAGTATCGGCACCCAAAATGATGCATAAAGACGTCATTTGAATCAGAAAGGGGGGAGGGGGGGGGGGGGGGGGGGAGAACTAAATATTAGGACTGAGAACTGACAAAAGAAGATGTAAAATAGCACCGTCTTGTTAATATATAGGAAAGTATCTATTTTGTGGACGACAGCTTACTTGGAGGATTTTCTTCCGACGTACACATTGGCAAGCACCGGACGAGACAATCATGGTTAGACTTCATGAAGAATGCAATCTGCATCATGTGAGAACATGTGCGGAAGATTTTCTTAAACAGAGATATCAGCAAAAAAAAAAAAAAGATGCATTGACAATGGTGAATGTAATGAATGAAAGATGCTAACTAGGCAAGGGAGCACAATCAGGCTTCTTTTGCAGAAATTAAGGTTGGATCATCCCTGAAGATAAACTGAAGTTGATAGGAAACTTCTACAAGTTCGATCACAAGTCCAACTGACTTGCCACCATAACGCATATTAGGCCTAGGACCACTTTCTGAATCAGCTTATAACAATCGAAGAATGGCTTCAGTTATACTCTAATCTCCCTATTACTACCCTTTTTAAAATTATTCGACAAAGCTTCAAAATCTTTTAATGGTTTTTGCCAAAAAAATTTAAAAGATGAGCAGAAATGAGTGAGAAAGAGATAAAGCCTTACAGAATACCGTTCTTGGCCATTCTCTGTAACTCAATGGAGTGTGGACCTGATTGCAAAAGCAAAGTAACAGTATGGATTTGACAAAGGAAGCAAAAAAGCAGCAAGTCAAATGAAACTATGTAGAATGACCTTGCTAAATATGGAGAACTGCACGACACCTATTAGATCATGTGAAAATTCATTTTGCATGTTTTCATGCTTGACAATGATGCATGTTAAGCCTTATCTGCGGTTAGCATCCGAGAGCACATACAAGGATTAGTATCCAAAAGCTTACTGATGAGAGTTGAGTGACGATATAAGCACTACCATACTGATTTTATAGTTTGTCATTCATAAAGAGGACTCTGTTTAGAAATTCTTTTAGGTCATAAAACATATCATACCGTCCTCAATAAATGTGTTTAACTAGGATATGTTTTCCGAGTCAATTTGGCTAGTAATTTCTCAATGTCAAGAGCAGATGCTCCGGTACCACTAATGGGCCACTAACAGCAACAACCAAGAGGTGCAAAAGAACTTTGTACACAACAGAAATTGTACAATGACTACTCAAGGCATGAGATGGTAGCACTGAACAAAAACAAAAACAAAACGAAAATTTTGATTTTTTTGTATCAAGAAGAGTGCAGAGAAAGAGAAACTAAAGATGCAGAGACCTTACAATGGTGATGCAAACTGGTATGGGCGTCAATTGGAAGACCAAGACAGATTGTTGTTCTGTCTGAAGTGAGTAAATGCATCGATTGGGGGATTAATTTTGACTTTGGTAGAGCTAGGAGGAACAAAAATCATGTGCCATGCATGCCGTTTAGATGGAATGCACGTATGTAGTAGAAATCGTATAGTAACTACTCAGCCCAAAAAAAAATTTAGTCTCGACTTTGGTCAACCAAAAGAACTTCGTACGTGAGAGAAATCGTACACCGACTGCTCTGAGTGTGAGGTGGTAGCACTGAACAGAAATAAAGAAAAAATGAAGAAAATTTGTTTTTCAGTATCAAGAAGAGGACAGAGAAAGGAAAACGAAAGATGCAGACGCAGAGAGTGTGATGCAAACTAGAATGGGCGTCAACAGTTGAACGTGGAGATCATTTGGAGGAAGATGATGAAGAAAATGCTTTTTCTGAAGTGATGTAAAAGTGCATATATTAAGGATATTTGAAATTTTTTGACTTTGGTAGAGCTAAGAGAAATGAAAAGCATTTCACGCATGGCGTTTGGACAGAAGTAAAGGATAACGGACTCCGGCAAAAGTTATAGGATAATGAATTAAAAACGTAAGATAAATATTTTCTGCCTGTGAAATTCCTCAACAGTGACGGTTTCATCACTGTCTGCCTGTGAAATTCCTACCTGTGAAATTCCTCCATCGTCTGCCTCCACCCTGGCAATATATCTAGCGAAAATACAACAGTGAAACAATATAAGAAGTCATCATCAGCAACATTTTTAAGTTGAACAGAGATAATGCTAAGCAACTGATTACCCTCAGAAGGCCAGACGTTGGGTCCAAAATGAGGCTTCTGTGCATCAGGATCATCCTCTGGTACTTCCACTCCTAACAAGTACTCCTCCCCGTAATCTCCTATGAAGTGTCAATGGAATCAGTGCTACTCGAATGATCTTCAGAAGATGATAACCAGATACACAATAACGAGTTTCAGTTAAATCTTTGTCATAGAGCTCATGGTTTTGTGTTAGTATTTCAAAGTTCATACTACTGGCTCCTATTCTGTGACGGTTCTTGTGAAGAGTCCTCACTTCCTTTTTCTAAGTGCTGCTATTCCAGCAGCTGATTTCACGGAGTATCAAAAAATCAACAAATATTAATCTAAATCCGCTTTAGGAAGCAATAACTTTAGTAAGCCGATGCCCAAAAGGAACAGATAAGATCATAAGACACACCATTTATCTGATTTGCAGCATCGAGGACCTGTTCTCTGTTCTTCTCGTTTTTCGACACCTTCATCTCTCGCTCAAAGACAAGCCGAAGTACCGCCTGGGCTGAGCGAAGACCTCCTCCATTAATGCTGGCTGATTCCATGAGTGATCTCATAGAACACCGATGGAGGGGATTTTATAGTTGCAGCACGGCATTGTTGACTATTTATAAATGTTGAGGCATTAGACTTACATCATCACTCCTGGAAGGCATTACATGTCAATATCTTTGAACCTTTGGCGTTTCCGTGAGTGTAGCTTGGTGACTCGATGGAGGTGGTTGAGTAATGAATTGAAAGCATTAATTGGTACTTGGTACTTGTGAAATCACTAAGCATTAGAAGGTAAATGCAAGGATTGTTGAGTTGATGATATTAAACGTGTATCATTGTTACGTCAATTAATCTTAGGGAAATTACTAAAAACATGTCTAACTTTTTATCCAATAACCAAAAAGCATATATCAATTTTGAATAAGTGCAAATCACACACTCCATCTCACCAAAATAGTACACTATTTCGCCAGTTTACCATTGCTTTCCAAGCATGCACTTCCAATATTCTCAGAGCTCCCCGCATCCCAACCCTAATCAACACGGCAAAGAATCTAAACCCCAATCTGACTCAGATGAGAACGGCTCTTTTCAGGATCACAATCACCACATGGTCCAATTCAAAATGCATACTAACATTGCAATCAATTTGCATTTGTATGTAGGCTAAGCCCTGTAATCTTTTCATTTTCCAGGAGCTTTCGGTATTGTCCAGGCTTACTTATCTTTCAAAAAACTAGAGACCATTGGCACATCCAAATAACTCTTCTGCTGCTATTGATGGATTTGGATGGACTAAACCCCCCCCCCCCCCCCCCCGGCCCCAAAAAAAAGTGAGCTTTCAAGATGGATAATTGAGAGATCATCGCCAACGAAATTATGCAACGGAGAAAAGGAAGGTTTCGATTGGCTTATCCAGAGAGAGGATATGAACACTTGCGAGGCCAGGTTTTGGAGGGTTGACTTGATTTCAATTGGGGTCACTAGGGTCCATGCATTTTAAGGGTAATGTACATTGGACTTGAACACTAAAGATGCATTTTTGTGACAAAAGTAGGGCATAAATTTCTACCCTGGTTATATGTATCATTTCGGTGGAAGTGGGCTTTTGCGTAGGGTTCACGGTGAAAAGAGCTCTTCCCTAAATGTCTTCCTTCATTATATTGCTTTTCTTTATTCTTTCTTCAGTTAAGGAAATGGAAAGGCCGAAAGGCCTTTGTCAAAAGCCCAATTGAAGTTTTACTCCGAAAGGGACTAGTTTTGCTGTCGCTAAATTAAGCTGGTGAGAGAAAGAAAGAGACAAGCTAATGGAATATAAACAATGCCCACGAGAAGAGAGAGAGAGAGAGAGAGAGAGAGAGAGAAGAAAAGGTCCCTTCAAGGACGCCATTTTATTATCCTTAACCCTGAGAGCTAAAACATTTTTCCACTCCAAACGAGTGAAGCTCCTTACTTGGAGATGCCTTGATATGGAGTTCACGGTTTTCGATTAGTGAGTAATTAATGGGAATGAGTTTTTAAGACGATTTACTGAGAAGCGTGGGGAAATTGATCCCTTTTCTTTGTTTTCTTGTGAAGTTTCAGTAGTGACAATGCTAAAGAAAAAACTAGGCATAAAAGGAGAGGAACCCACATACACTTTGAATCGTAAGGGACGATTTTGAGGCAGTAAGGGGTAGGTTGCTTCCGGAAAGGGAAGGAAAGAAAACAAGAGAATCTTGCTCACCATTCAAATGAAATGCTAGAGATATGACAAATGACTTCATTGGAAGCCAACGATACAAATGACATGACTCGATCTAACTTTGTAAATTTTTTTTCTTTCATATGATTAAATAACACATTCGATCATCTGATCACGGTTGAGCATTTTAACTCAATATATAGAAGATTATAAGAGTTGTGCGCTTTGTGTGAAATAGAGCATGTCATAAAGTTAAAGTACTCTTAGAGCAAGATTCTTGAAGTACAGATTTGCTCTTCTCTTGCCAAATGCTAATCTCTAATGTTGTTTAATTTTTACAATCTCTCCTAAGTGGGGAAGTCAGCCATAAGTTTGGAAGCTATTTTCTTATTTTAGAGATAATTATGATAATTCTGTTAATTATTCTGATATCTCAAGATTGCATGTGTATCGCAAGTATATTTTCTTTTGATTGTGTATATTTTGATTGAGATATTATTCTATAATACTTAGTCATAAAGCTTATAAACAGGCTGATACATTCTTCATTAATATATACAATCGAAACATTTCCTTAATTCTCTTTTTCGCATTATATTATTATCACCTTTTCGCACTTTGTGCTCAACACTTGCACTAGTTATGCTTGTGGAAATACTCTTATCAGTTACAAGCGTTTGTTATGTCAAATAAATGAGAATGGTCCCTCACTCTCTTGTGCTTCCACGGCATTGTATAATTTGAGGCACATGACCCTCAATCTTCTAACTTTCACTTTTTTCACTACGAGTCTCTTTTTCAAGTACGTGCATATGTTTTGCCAAACACGGTACTCCGATCTCTTGCACATGTTGTATTATTTGTGTCTTTGTACTTTAGTTCTATTTTTCCTTCTTCTTTTTTGAAATGATATTGAGGGACACCTCTAATCAACAAGACAATTGTTAAAGAAAAGTATGTTATGTATCATAAATTCCTTATTTCTTTGTACTTTTTTGTCTTTACACTTGAAAGCTAAAGAGACATTTTTTTTGACAGAAGCAGGGCACAATTGTCTTCCGTAGCTATGTATCATCTTGGTGAAAGTGGGCTTTTGCTTCGGGTCCACAGTGAAGAGAGATTTTCACTTAATATCTTACTTCATTATATTGCTTTTCTTGGTTCTTTCTAAAGTTGAGGAAATGGAAAGGCCGAAGACCCTTCAGTAGAAGCCCTCATGAAGTTTTACTCGAAAAGGGACCGTCTTGCTGTCGCTAAACTAAGCTAACAAGAGAAAGAAAGAGACAAGCTAATGGAATTGAAAGATTAATGCCACGGAGACCATGAGATAAAGACGCGGGGCACTTCTAGGATATCTATATGTTGTTCATCCAGGTAATTTTCCTAGTAATCTCGCTTCACGGGTTGTTATCGAATTAATAAAAAATCTGATAAGTATCAGTTTACCTATTTGAGATATTTTTCCAGATACATAATTGTAGGACCATATATTTTTCTAAAATAATTTACATTTTTTTAGAACAAGTATGTTAAAGGTTGCATAAGGGCATTGAAGATAGAGACCTGCGTGAGATGTAGTCTTCTGCTCAGAAGTTGTTCACGTGATGCACCTGTACGTATTGAGTAATTGCATGCAACAAACAAAACATCTTTGTTTCACCCTTTTTCATGCTATGCTATTTTAGTTTGTCTTCCCCACTCAATTCCTATTTTTGCTCGTTTTGTCTTGTTAATTAGACGTGTCTCGTAAACATCACTTTGGAAAGGAAAAAATAAAACTAAAACTAAAGTAGAACGGGCACCAATAATTCAACATGTGCAAGAGACAGAAGTACTATGGTTGGCAAAAAATAATCATGTACCTGAAAAAAGACGTGTAGTGAAATAATAGAAAATAGAATATGGAGGGCCATGCGCCTCCAATTATATAATGCCTCAGAAGAAGCACGAGAGAATGAGAGATCATTCTAAGCACTAAGGACATAGTGGAGCCACTAGCCAATGTGGTACCACTAAGGACATTGTGTGATCAATGAGACAAGTGGAATATGGCAGACTTTCCCACCTAAGAGAGATTATAAAAATAAAACTAAATTAGAGACTAGCATTGGCAATAAAAGAGAAAATTTATACTTCAAGAAAGCAAGTGCTTAATCTTATGAAATGCTCTATGTCGCACAAAGCGTACAATTCTTATATCTTTTTAATATCAAGTCAAAATGCCCAACCTTGATGAGACGATTGATTGTGTTAGTGCAAGACAAATTTGTGCGATTGTGCGATTATCTTCTCACAAAGTTGTTTGTCATCTCTCTAGCTTTTTTTTTTTTTCCTTTTTTGCTTTTAACTTAATGGGCAAGATTCTCTTAGTTCATTTTCTTCCTTTTTCCATGAGCAACCTACTCTTTATGTCCTCAAAAGCTTCCCTTACAATTGAAGTGTATGAATTGATGGGATGCTCTCTTTTATGCAGAGATTTGCTGTTGGGTATAGCTTTCTCGGGGGACCTTTTGGCCGGCCATTCTTACTACTAAAACTTCACATTTAGACAATGAAAGGGATCAATTTCCCCACACCCACTCTCACTATCCAAAAACGGTGAACTCTCTCTAAAGGCATTTTCTACTTAGGAGCTTCACATGTTTGGAGTGGAAAAATGCGTTATCTCTAAGTCTTACGGCTAATGAAAATATAATATACTCTTTCTCCTTTTCACCTAATAAAATGGTGTCCCTATTAATGAATGCTCTCTCTCTCTCTCTCTCTCTCTCTCTCTCTCTCTCTCTCTCTCTCTCTCTCTCTCTCTCTCTCTCTCTCTCTCTCTCTCTCTCTCTCTCTCTCTCTCTACTTCCAAGGCATTTTAAAATTGAAGGCACATGGCCCTCAATCTTCTATTAATTTTCCACTATTTCACTGCATGTCCTTTTTGTTGGAGCACATGCACTTGTTTTGCCAACAATAGTAGTCTTGTTGCTTGCCCATGTTGTATAATCGGTGTCTTTGTACTTTAATTCTATTTTTCTTTCTCTTGTCAAAATCATGTTTATAGACACATCTAATTATCAAGACAATTACTGAAGAACTTATATTATATCTTCACCATCTTTCTGAAAACCAATGTGAACAAGTGATTTGGATGATAGCATGGATGTATGCATACTATATTTGTGACTATATAATCAATACATGCCCAACGATTTATCTCGCCTTGTGAAATTTGTCCGTTGACTACTTCCGGTTCCTATATTTGTAAAATTTATATTTAACACAACCTTTTAAACTTTCAAAAAGAAAACATGTGCGGATAGGAGAATTTCGGACATTCTTATATTTACTTTATGGGTGCAGTTAAATTGTTAATACCTCAATAAATAAAGTACTGAAAGTAAACAAAAAGAAGTTATCATATCGGTAGCAAACAAAACAAATTTAACGGCAAAAGGAGGCACACAATAAAGAACATCCCACCAATACATACCCTTGAATCGTAAGGGAGCTTTTGAGGAAGTAAGGGTTAAATTGCTTATGGAAAAAGGAAGGAAAGAAATTAAGAGAATCTTCCTCATTAAATTAGAAATCAAAAAGCGAAAGAAAAAGTTAGAGAGATGGCAAATTACTTTATAAGAAGACAATGACATGAATGAATTATTAGGTCTAACTTTGTTGTAATTTTGTCCTTCCCATGATTAAGTAACAGTTAGTGTGACATATAGCGTGTCATAAAGTTAAGTACTCTTCAGAGTATGGTTCTTGAAGTGTAGATTTGCTCTTTTATTGCCAAATGCTAATCTCTAATGCAGTTATATATTAAAAAAAACTCTCCTAAGTGGGAAAGTCGGTTATGTCCAATTCAATTGTCTCATTGATCACACCTTCTCCTTAGTGCTTGCACATGTTTTGCTTGTGGAGACTCAATCAGTCACAATTTATTTTGAGAATGGTCCCTTACTCTCTCTTGTGCTTCTACGGCATTGTATCATTGTAGGCACATGGCCTTCAATCTTCTATTTTCCACTTTTCATTACATGTCTTTTTCCGAGTACATGCATATTTTTTGCTCGCCAGAATACTTTTGTCTCTTGCACATGTTGAATTATTGGTGTCTTTGTACTTTAGTTCTATTTTTCTTTTCTTTTTTCAAAGTTGATAGAAATATTAATAAGGGAGATAGAGTTGTGGAGCATAGATCGATGTATATAGTAATGAAGAATATATTAGTACATTTATAGGGTTTAATAGACAACTATGTTAACATAGTATATAATCAAAATTTGAACAACAAAAAGAGATATATGCGCAATACTCATTCAATGTACGTGCAATATTGAGAGATACAAATAATAAATGTAATTATCAAGATATCTCTAATAAAAGAAATCATCACAAATAAATTCCTGATACAGAATATCTATTTATTTTTCAATAAATTAATGTTCTTCTAGAGACAAGTATGTTAAATGTTGCACAAGTGCATTGTAATCGACGACTAGCATGAAATGCATTCTTCTGTTTAGAAGCTCACCTTAGGTGAAATTGTTCACATGATGCACCTGTACCTCTAGAGCACACAACCCCTTGCACGCAACAAACAGAGCACCTTTGATTCACCCTTCTTGCATGCTTTACTATTGTAGTTTGTTTTCCCCTGTATTTGGATGGTCTCAAGTCCATCGCTCTTTTGAATATTAAGCTCGACCATCTTGTCAAACTATACTGAAAGTTGGACACTACAAGATCTTTAAATTCGTATAGCTTACATAGCTTGCTTTGGGTATGGTCAACGCTCTGCAGTTAATTTCCAAACTCAACAAAATTAGGTGCAAACCTCGTGTTCTGTCTAAGATTAAGAGGGGCTAGTTTTAATTTTTATCTTTTTGTCGTTTGTCAGCAAAAGGGTGTTAAATTCATTAAGGTGTGGATTTAAAAACTTAGGCGCTTTGAGTCGTAGGCAAATGTACGAGAAAAGGTCACGTGCTGACCTTTTCTTCACTCAGGTTAGATGGGGAAGAACATAAAAAAGGATAATCATAACGCCGGTTCAAAAGATCTTGCTCATTAAGTAAAAAGTAGAAAGAAACAAAAAAAAAGACTAAATAGATGAGAAATGACTTTATAAGAAGACGATGACACAAATGAAATGATTAGGTCTAATCTTATTGTAATTTTTCTTTCATGTGATTAAATAACACATTCGATTGCCTCATCATCGTTGAGTGTTTTGACTCGAAGATACAAGGATTAGGCGCTCCGTGTGACATGGAACACATCATTCTTAGAGCAAGGTTCTTGAAGTACAAATTATTCTCAACTTTTCACTTCATCTTAAGAAGCTAAAACAACCACCAACGCTGCCTTAAAGTAGCAACAAGCTAAAATCTTACAGTCAATGGAAGCTTGGAGCCATCGCACGCACCACCACACAACCTCACCTCACTTTGCCCATCCCGCCTATCTCACAACAATTGAAGATCTTGTCGTTCGAATTACTTTCGAAACTCAAGTTGATTTGTTTTAACTCACCTTGTGTTTGAGAAAGAATTATTTAGCACTATCTATAGGATGTTATTCATGTTAGAATAAAATGTCACGGACAATGAATGAGGGCCATATTCTCAAGAGGTTTCCATGACTGAAGGACGACCCTCCTAGGTTTTAGCAGGATGTTATGTCATGTTAGAAATAAGTGTCACGGACCGGGAACGAGGGCCACATTCCCGAGAGGTTTCCATGACCGAAGGACGATCCTCTTAGGGTTTCCCAAGAGTTCTATAATGTCTCTGGAGCGAGCAAATCTATAATTATAATACATTGTAATTGTTATAGGTAGTTTGGTAAATGGGAAGATGTGTTCTTAAACGTTAGATCGTCGAAAGATCTACGAATAAGGTCTGCCTTGTATATGTATAAAAGCAGGCCCTCCCCTCATCATTTGTAACAAAAAGCAATCTAGCAATACAATCCAGAATTTCTCTCCTAAAAGCTTTCTCTCTCTAAAAGTTCTGCGAGGTTATCAAAAAGGCTAACTTGGGCTGCACAAATGATACAAGGGAATGCTAAATTGATCAGCTCGTGACACACACACACACACACACACACACACACACACACACACACATATATATATATATATATATTAAATATGTATTTCTCAAGATTGCACTTGTATTTCCTTTTAATAGTTCATATCTTGATTGAAATATTATCTTGAAATAGTTATCTAATAAAACCTATAAATAAGCTGAATATATTAACATATACATTGAAATATATAGAGAATTCTTCAATTCTCTTTTTCTCATAATTTTTTCTTTGAACTTACCACACAGCGTCCTCAGTGCTTGGCGTCTTGTGCTTGTAGGGAGGCTCTATCAGTCACATGTATTTGTTGTGTTAAACAAATGAGAAGGGTCTCTGACCCTCTCATGCTTCTAAGCATTGTATAATTGGAGGCATGTGGCCCTCAATCTTCTATCTTCCACTAGTTCACTGCATGTCTTTTTTCGCGAACATGCATATGTTTTGCCAAACATAATACTCTTGTCTATTGCACGTGTTGTATTATTGGTGATTTTATACTTCAGTTCTATTTATCCTTTTCTTTTTTTCAAAGTGATATTCAGTAACAAGACAATTATCGAAGAAGCTATGTTATATCTTCATCATTTGTCCAATAACCAATTCACCCAAGTGATTTGGATGATTATGCGAACGTATGCAGACATATTTGTGACTGTATAATCAATAAATGCCCAGCTATTTAACTCACCTTATGAATTTTGTCCTTTGATTACTCGGGTTATTTGTAAAATGATATCCACACAAAGCTTTTAAACATTCCAAAAGAAAACACGTGATATGGGAGAATTTCAATCTCCCTTATCTTTACTCTTTGTAGGTGCTGTCAAATTGTCCACAAATCAATGAACAGAGAACTGACAGAAAGCAAAAAGATGTTATCTTCATTGTACTCAGCAATGGTTGTCAACCGGAAGCAATAGCATTGGGATGGATCACCTAAAGTCTATCCTTCTATTTATGATATGACATCTACAAGATGATCGATCCCACAAACAATATTATTATTTTTATCGCACACAATTGGTAAACGATGCTCGTACGAAATTGATTTGAAATTTGTTGGTCCTTTTATTTCCTGGACATTGGAACAGATGATTTAGTAACGCAAACTCTATGGTCCAAGCTCCAGACTTTTACATGGCTCCCATTTTTCATCGAGTAGAAAGTGCAACAAGGTGGCCAGTTGTTCAGAACAATCTCGAGTACAGAACAAGGTTGAAAGCGATGGCTGCAAAGATAAACCCTAGTTATGGAGAGAAAGGTGCATGCGACAGTTTTCTCCTTCATCTACTATACATACGCACTCATAACGCATATCATATACTTGATGTGAATAGAGATTGCTCGATAAAGACATTTGAAGATTGGTGGTTGTTCATGTCAAGTTATAAAGCCACAACAAAAGAAGAAGAAGGCTTTATGCACATAAAATAGGGACACGGACCCATGATTTTTGGTTTGACGTACCGAAAGCTTGAATTAACGTCACTTTGTCGCCACTTCTCGACCCACCATCCTTTGACTGAACTTGATAAGGTCGTTTGGTGCACCTTTTTGCCTATTTCCAGCCGAGTCGCTAGTATAGCTGATCCATGAAAACGATGGATAAGCACGATCTTCTTCTTCTTTTGATTTTGTCGTAATTTCAGTCATCTTTGGGATCACATGTTGCAGAGACAGGCTTGTATCATCTCAATAGCATGAATCAATAGAGAATGATGGAGCCTTATCTGTTGCGATCGAGCTTCGGGCCTGCATGCACATGATAGGGTCAATGACCAACAGAAAAGTGGAATGAGACAGCTCACCAAAACTTAGCTTTGATTTTTCTTTTTATCAAGTGAAACTGTAACAAGAGTCACATTGAAATAGAGATTTAATTATGAGATATCATATCGACCCGAGAAAACCAAAAAGAAAAGAACAAGAAAAAGTGGACCACTCACCAAATCTCCACTTTCTACCAATGCGTTCAATAGTGAAGGCATTGTTGCTTCAATTCCATTAGCTTGTTGCTTTCTTTCTCTTACTAGTTTAGCGACAGCAAGATGAGTCCCTTATGGAGTGAAACTTCATGTGGGCTTTTAATGTAGTGTCTATACTAGTTCCCTTTTGATCTACCCATGAAACTCCTAAATAAGAGTACTAATCAGAGCAACAAACCCAAAAAAAAAAAAACAGTTGAGACATTTGGCGTTTCTTACGGGGTTATTGAAATGTCTAAATTTTCAAATAATAAATTATTATACCCTATGCTCTTTAGTACTCCACTTTCAACCCATACTGTTGTCAAACTCTAACCTAAGCTTCTCCTCATCCTAACCTAAATAGATATAATGAATTTGTTGTATGAAGGTAAATGCATCCATGAATCATAGAGTCAATTACATGATCTGGAAAACTAGCTTTACAAAAATAACTCGCAGGATTATAATGGACAAATTTCAATTGTTGTTTTATCTTGCCGCTAATAGTTTTTTCCTTATCCATTCGGTTCCATTGCGATTTTCTTATCTATATTTAGAGAGATATTGTTACTCTAAAGACCAAGCGACAAAGAAGAACAAATACATAATATACATTTAAGTATACATACGTATGTTAATATGATAATCAAGGATAAGTTTGTGAAGGACTCCATAAGCAATCAACTATTCGGTTCATTTCCCAAAGTTCATTGTGAAATAATGTTGTCACCATGAGCTCACAGAGTATAGTGGTGTATAGTGTCTTGTCAGTGTTAAATGTAACTAGCAATTCACAGGCTAACTACATAACACGATATATATATATATATATATATATATATATATATTTGACTTTTACATAATGCTTACACCATTCTTGGATTTTACAATTTCAACACTTCATGCTATCACATGCGACATAAGTGATAGCCGCCAACCTGCACTACTGCACCATGATCTTTTCGATTCCAAACTTAGAGAGTTGACCGATGCAATCAAATAATTCCACCATGATTTTGAATGACAAATAGAATTAATTTTCCCTCCTTTTCCCCTTCTTGCAACCAGAAAGAGTTGCCCAAATTCTCGCCAATGAAAAAAAAAATTAGTGCGCTACATGGCAAGTACTTTGTCTAAGGATGATTTTACGACGAAAGGGGCCCAGAACTATCCAGGGGATTGAAAGACAAAGTATGGCAAAGCATCACGGCTCATCGCTTCAGCAATTCTGAGACACCTATTCTCCTACCCTTCATTGATGTCATAGTGACCGCCGCTAATGGTACACATATGCTTTACCAGTTTCAAGATTGCTTTGGCATTCAGGATGGCAATATCCAGGGGCAAATTCTATCTACCATGATCTTGAGAGTATCTTTCCCTGCTTTTGAATCATTCATTATTGCCCGTGAGACTTGTCAGCTTCCGGTACCAGCATATTAAATTAGATCAATTTGGACTTAAAGTAGACAAGAAGCTAAAATTTAGAGCTTTTTATGTGCATTTTCAATTCATATGAGCTGTGGGAGAACTATGAAAAGGTTCTTATACATGTCTCGTCTTTGTACGCAGCTGCACGGGAGGGGTGCTCTAGGCAACTTGTGCTAAATTTCAAAGTAGCTATGAGATTTGATAGATACTGCAAGTGAGGCTTTCCAAAGGTAAGTACTACAATGCGGTGAAGCTTATTATAACCGCTTTGCTGTCTTGCTGCAATACCCATTTATCTATTTTTTTTTCCTTTCCCCTGGTCCAGTGATTGCTATTTAGACTTTTCCCTCTTAGGTCCAAATGTGAAAGGACAAGCATTTTTGGAATATTCAAAACATTTACTTGCAATTGATAAATAAAAATGTACCATTACATGGCAGAATTAATGAGCATTCATCGAAAGAGAGTGAAACGAAATTTCTAGTTAGCCTAACAACTGAATGTCTTTTTTTCAATATTTGTGAATCGAAAGTACCCTAGGTGAGATCATTTCCTTCCCTAGTGACAGTGTTGACTGCTCTCTAAAACTTGTTCATTGCCCAAAATCCACAACCAGCCCAGAGCAACTCCCAAAAATGTCCCACCAAAGAGAAACAACACAAGCAAGTTGCCCAAGGCATTTTGCTCCGATCCTTGAAAAAACAACTGCCTTATTTCAAATCGTATGAAGAAATTATGATAAAATGAACACAGCTCAAAAGAGATGAAGTTCAAGTCAAACCTTGTAGCCTTTCGGTGCTACCGTCATAACAGTGATAGTGAGATAACCATGTATCAAGCCCAAGAATGATATGAGCAATATCATCCACCCATGATCACCAAACTTTGCTGTGAAGTAGAACGAAGGGACAAGCAAGAAACGGGCAAGAGTTGCTAACATGAGGCCCTTTCGAGACTTTTAAGTTGATGACAAGGGGAATGTATTGAGATATGAAATCCCACACATTGAATAGAGTAAAAAGAACTGGCAGGTACCTAAAACAAAATGGTGAAGCCAGACCATAGTGATTACACAAACCTTTGCAAAACTTCACATTCAGTGTATCTTGATATGCTTATAATCAACAATATGAAATTATCTTACAAAATGCAAGACAATCTTAAAATATAGCATTATAATATTATAATCGAGAAGTGTATCACTTACTTGAAGTATTTTCCGGTTTTTCTCATAGAGAAAGCTTGGATAATTGTCAGTGTCAAAACATGTATAAGACAGATTAATAGCATAATCAATGTTCTGAAACATCAGTTTTTGTTAAAACAAGTCTTGCATTGTAGAACAAATGCATTCAAAGGAAGAGGAACTTTTTTAAGATGAACAAAGGAACATAAAACTTCATTCATACAAAAAAACTGCAAGTACAAGAGGTTAAAAACATTCTGGAACTGCTTACAACAAGTGCTAACCGCCTAGTTCCACTTCCTAGAAAATAGCAACTTCAACAACTGCTGCTAATACACACATGTGACTAATACAATAATAAAAACAACAAAAAACAGAACACTTCAACACTAAGACAAATCCAACAAACTCCTCCTTGGATTAGTTGCTGCTGCATACTCCAAGTCTTTCTCTTAACATCTCAAACCTTCCAGCTTGAAGTGGCTTTGTGAATATGTCCGCAAGCTGATCTTCAGACTTGCAATAGACCAACTTAACTTCACCTCTTTGTTGCACTTCTCGCAGAAAGAAGAACTTGACTTGAAAATGCTTGGTTTTGCCATGAAAAACCGGATTCTGTGATATTGCCAATGTAGCTTGATTGTCTACATTTACTTCAAAACAGTCACCAACATACAACCATAGATCCTTCACTATTTTTTTCAACCACAAAGCTTGATTTGCAGCTGCAGTAGCTGCTATGAACTCAGCTTCTGCTGTGGACTGAGCAACAATCTCTTGCTTCTTAGAACACCATGAAAAACAAGCAGAACCAAGAGTAAAACAATATCCAGATGTATTCTTCATATCATCAATCGACCCAGCCCAATCACTATCCGAAAAGCCTTGCATTATAAACTTCTGACTTTTCTTAAATTTCACACCAAAATGCAAAGTTCCTTTGAGGTATCTTAAGACCCTCTTTGCTGCAACCAAATGTAGCTGACTAGAAGTACTCATGAACCTAGAAAGAACACTCACAGCATATAGAATATCTGGCCTTGTTGCTGTAAGATACATTAAGCATCCAATCAAGCTTCTATACATAGAAGCGTCTATTGCATCTGCTTCATCATTCTTTCTTAGCTTCTCCTTAACAGCCATAGGAGTGCTTACACTTCTACACTCTTCCATCTGAAACTTCTTCAGAATTTCTTTTGTGTACTTCTTCTGGCAGATGAAAATCTCATGTGAAGCTTGCTTGACTTCCAGACCCAAGAAATAAGCCATCTTTCCCAAGTCTGACATCTCAAAAACTGAAAACAGACTTTGCTTTACATTCTCTATCAATTCATCATCATTCCCTGTCACTAATAAATCATCTACATAAAGTGACAGAATCACAACACTGTGATTTACCCTCTTGACATAAAGAGTAAACTCACTCAGACTTCTAACAAAGCCAAAGTCTTGCAAATATTGATCTATCTTTCCATACCAAGCTCTTGGAGCTTGCTTCAGTCCGTATAGAGCTTTCTTCAATCTATATACCTTCTCTTCCTGCCCTTCGATGCTGAAGCCTTCAGGTTGTTCAACAAAGATTTCCTCCTCGAGCTCTCCATTCAGAAAAGCAGACTTGACATCTAGTTGGAATATAGGCCACCCCTTTTCTGCTGCCACAGCTATAAGCAACCTAATTGTATCAAGCCTCGCAACTGGAGCAAACGTCTCAGAATAATCAACTCCCCATATTTGAGCATAGCCTTTCACAACCAATCTAGCTTTGTGTTTATTTATCGAACCATCAGGATTAAGTTTTGTTTTAAACACCCACTTAACCCCAATAACATTCTTATCACAAGGCCTATCAACAAGCTCCCATGTGTGGTTTTTCTGAATCATTGCAAGCTCCTCCTGCATTGCTATAATCCACCTCTTATCCTCTTTAGCTTCAATATAGCTGACTGGTTCTAGCACTGCCACATTGCATCTTTCATAAATTTCAGCAAGTGACCTTGTGCCTTTTACTGGAAAATCATCTATACTATCTTCCAGTTCATCAACAGCTTCATCAACCTCTTGCTGTTGTTTTTCTGATTGTGTTTGATCTGCTATCTTTCCTTCCACCCAATTCCACTCATCTTCCTCTAAGAAAACAACATCTCTATTTACAACAACCTTTCCAGTCATAGGCTGAAAAATTCTGTAAGCTTTTGAATGAAGACTATACCCTATGAAGATTCCAACCTCCGCTTTTTGATCTAATTTGCCCCTCTTGACATGAGGAACATGTGTATAACACATGCACCCAAAAACCTTCAAACTTTTCACAGAAGGTCTAACACCATACCATGCTTCATAAGGTGTTGACTTCTCTAAGGCTTTTGTGGGCAATCTGTTCAACAAAAAAACTGCAGTGCTAGCTGCCTCAGCCCAAAACTTCTTGGGTAAACTCTTCTCTTGCATCAAACATCTGGCCATCTCCATAATACTTCGATTTTTTCTCTCACTAACCCCATTCTGTTGAGGAGAATAGGGAGCTGTAAATGGCTATACAATGCCTGCTTGCTCACAGATTAACTTAAACTTGTAAGCCGTATACTCAGAACCATTATCAGACCTGAGCATTTTAATTGTCTTCCCACTTTGATTCTCAACTAAGGCTTTAAATCTCACAAACACATCAGCAACTTCAGACTTGGCTTGCATAAAATAAATCCAGCTTAGCCTAGACATGTCATCTGTGAAAGTAATAAAAAACCTGCTGCCATTGAGAGAAGACTCTGACATAGGTCCACATAAGTCTGTGTGAACTAATTGCAGCTTCTCACGTGCTCTCCAGCTTCCTCCTTTGAAAGGAAATCTGACTTGCTTGCCAAGAAGACAAGTTTTGCACTGTGAAAACTCTTCCTCCAAACTTGGCAAGTCATCTGCCAAATTATTTCTTTGCATAAACAGCATGTTCTTTTTGTGGACGTGCCCAAGCCTTCTATGCCATAACTCAGCATTTTCTTCTTTACATTTTAAAGCTGTTTGTTGCATCTCCTGCGGCTTGAACATAAAGCTTTTATCCCTCATAGGCATTCTCAGAACTTCTTTGCAATCAGCATCATCAATAAGACATTCATTTCCTTCAAACTTCACTCTATAGCCCTTCTCAACTAGTTGACCAACACTCAACAGATTTTGGTCGACTTCAGTCACAAAGAGAACATCACTGATCAGCTTCACCTCTTGACTTCCTTCAATAGCTATGGTACCTTTCCCTTGCACTTCAATATATTGTCCATTGCCAATCCTTACTTTGGACTTGACCGACCTGTCTAGACTTCTAAACAGCTTCAGATTGCCAGTCATATGATTTGTACAGCCGCTATCCACCAGCCACGCATCATCCTCAACATAAGAGCCAGAACCAGAAGCCACAAATAAGTGTTCTTCCTCGATTTCATTTACTGCTATCTGTGCTTCTCCTGCTTGCTGATGGTTGTTTTCTTTGCAAATAGCTTCCATGTGACCAAGCTTGTTGCATTTTCTACACTTAGCATCAGGCCTCCTCCAACATCTAAAGGACTGATGATTAGTTCCTCCACAGTGTTGACAAGGCTTCTTGTTTTTCTTCCATTTGCCCGTTCCACTAGAATTTCCTTCTTTTGCAGCATGCTTGAAGTCACCTGCGCTTCCTTTGAACTGATTCCATTTCTTTCCTTTGCCTCCATCATTGTGCTTCACTTTCGCTTGTAGAGCACCCTCTACATTCACTTCTTTTCTCATCAATCTTCTTTGCTCCTGAGCCTGCAAGGAAGTTAATAATTCTGCAAGCTTTATATCACTTAGGTCTTTTGTATTTTCCAAAGAAGCTATGGTGGCTTCAAATTTCTCTGGAAGAGACACTAAGATCTTCTGAACCAGCCTTTCATCACTCAAGTCAGTTCCTAATACTCTGATCTTCTCGGCTACATCAATCAGCCTATCAGAATACTCCTTCACTGACTCTGAATCTTTCATCTGCTGTCTCTCAAATTCCCTCAAGAGATTCAGCACCTTCATGTTCCTTATCTTCTCATCTCCCTCATATTCCTTCTTCAGAAAGTCCCATATAGCCTTTGCAGACTCACATCTCATGATCCTTGTGAAGATAGAAGGCGAAACAGCAGCATACAGGCATGACTTTGCCTTGGCCTTCCTAGTGATTTTCTCTTTATGAAATTTTATTTGATTCAAAGTCGGATTGTTTGGAAGTGGAGTAACTTCATAATCATCCTCCACAGCCTCCCATAGATCATGACCCTCTAAAAACGTTGTCATCTTAACAGCCCAAGCCTGATAATTTTCCCCAGTAAAGACTGGAGCAGCCATAGAAGAGAAACCACTTGAACTTGCTTCCATCACATAAAAGAAACTTCACTTACCTTCACCTTTACAGTCCCTTAAGATCCTTCAACTGCTCTGATACCAATTGTTAAAGCAAGTCTTGCATTGTAGAACAAATGCATTCAAAGGAAGAGGAACTTTTTTAAGATGAACAAAGGAACATAAAACTTCATTCATACAAAAAACTGCAAGTACAAGAGGTTAAAAACATTATGGAACTGCTTACAACAAGTGCTAACCGCCTAGTTCCACTTCCTAGAAAATAGCAACTTCAACAACTGCTGCTAATACACACATGTGACTAATACAATAATAAAAACAACAAAAAACAGAACACTTCAGCACTAAGACAAATCCAACAGTTTTTTGTTGCTCAGTCAATCATCTCTATTGCATACATCCTACCCAAAATTCAAAATATTCAAGGTTTCGGATACATTTAACACAAATTTTACAACTACAATAGAGAAAGTTCCACCGCAATGATGCACTTGTCTTTGGATTCCAGCGACAGCAAGATCACTTGAGACAGTTTTAGACCCTTCTGAGGCCGCCTTAAAGCGCCAGTACTTGACAGCTGGAATCTTAGCAAACCAAGTCGCATACAGAATGATGTAGATAAACTCAAAGAATGTGGAGATTGCCAGAAACAAAACTGAAAAGCAAATTGAAGATTAATAAGAATAGTTCTGCATATTGATTTCACTTCACAAAGCTGATTATTGCACCACGAGTTCACTCTGTGCATAGACGAGGCAGAACATAGGAATGTGGGTTTTACCCATCTACTAATAATACCTTAAAAATTTAGATGCGACCATGGTATGACATGAAACCTTAGTCCGTAAGGACTACATGCTATCAGCGCATGATTGCAAATTTCTATCAAGTCAAACTAGACTCACCGAAGAGTTAAAATTCCACAAAAAACAAGACCCCTATATGACAGGATGAATCTAGAAATTAATAAAGATTTTCTGATGATGACAAAGAGTTACATACTGGATCCCTTGTGAAGACCTTCATGAGCCTTGTCAAAGGCTGCTTTTTTTATCAGCCTCAAAGCAAATATTAGAGCTCCTGATGCAGCTGAACCAGCGAAATATGACTGCATAATCTTCCATAATTTGAGGTAAAAAAACCCAAGATCCAACTCAAAAGACAAATCTTAAATGGAATAAGTTGCGGAAAGAATGAAAAAGAAAATGTAGGAGACCACCCACCTGCATGAATTCAGGACACAAGAGAGATAGATCGTTAACCATACCACCCTAAACTATAGCATTGGCCACTCCAAAACAGGCAATGAGCATACATATAATAATATAAGGCCCAACTCCCCCTTTCCCTGATGTTGTTAAGTCCAACTATTATATATGAAATCCAATAATGGTTAATGCAAGATACTGGAATTCAAGGAAACTAACTTGAATTCGGTAATTGCACTAAAAAGAGCACCATGAATAGAAAGATTGATGCCTTCAAACAACTTACAACTATGAGAAAGAGTATGCGTAGAGTATAAAGAGTATATCTAGCTATATATCTCTTTCATGGGTCAACTTCTGATTCGTGGTACAATAAGATAGCCATCATCCCAATTGCAAGTACATGTTTAGAACTTAATAATTTAGGACGATAGCTATCTTATTGTACCATGAATCCAAAGTTGACACAAGAAAGAGGAATATAGCTGGATAAACTCTTTATATTCTAAGCACACTCTTTCTCATAGTTGTAAGTTGTCTAAAGGCATTAATCTTTATATTCGTGGCGCTCCACTAGTGCAATTATAGAATTCAAGTTATTTTGAATTCCAGTATCTTGCATTAACCATTGTTGGATTTCATATATGATAGTTGGACTTAACAACATCAGGGAAAGGGGGGTTTGGGCCTTATATTGTTATATGTGTGCTCGTTGCTTGTTTTGGAGTGGCCAATGCTCTAGTTCAGGGTGGTATGGTCAGCGATCTATCTCTAACGTGTCCTCAATTCATACAGGTGGGTGTTCTCCTACAGTTTCTTTTGTATTATTTCCACAAATTATTTCATTTAAGACATGTCTTTTGAGTCAGATTTTTGGTTTTCTACCTCAAATTATGAAAGATTTTCATTTATGCAGTCATATTTCGCTGGTCAGCTGCATTAGAAGCTCTAATATCTGCTTTAAAGCTAATTAGAAAAGCAGGCCTTTGACAAGACTCATGACGGTCTTCGCAAGGGATATAGTATGTAACTCTTTGTCATCATCAGAAAATCTTTATCAATCTCTAGATTCACCCGTCTTGTGTTTTGTGGAATTTTAACTCTCCAATGAATCTAGTTTGACTTGATAGAAATCTGCAATCACGTGCCGATAGCATGCAGTCCTTAAGGACTAAGGTTTTATGCCATACCATGGTTGCATCTAAGTTTTTAAGGTATTATCAATAGGTGGGTAAACCCACCTTCCTATGTTCTGCCTCATCTATACACTGAGCAAACTCGTAGTGTAATAGTCAGCTTTATGAAGTGAAAGCAATATCCAAAACTTTTTTCATCAATCTTCAATTTGCTATTTAGTTTTGTTTCTAGCAATCTCCACATTCTTTGAGTTTATCTGCGTCATTCTGTATGCGACTTGGTTCGCTAAGATTCCAGCTGTGAAGTAATGGCGCCTTAAGGCGGCCTCAGAAAGGTCTAAAATCGTCTCAAGTGATCTTGCTGTTGCTAGAATCCAAAGATAGGTGCATCATTGCAGTGGAACTTTCTCTACTGTAGTTGTAAAATTTGTGTTAATGTATTTGAAGCCTTGAATATTTTGAAATTTTGGTAAGATGCATACATTAGAGATGATCGACTGAGCAATAGACAACTGGTGTTTCGGAACATTGATTATGCTATTGATCTGTGTCTTACACATGTTTTGACACTGACCATTATCCCAAGCTCTCTCTATGAGAACACCGGAAAACACCAATTGGGATCGATGGTGAGTATTGATAATAGAAACCAATTTCTCTACTTCAAGTAAATGATACACTTCTTGATTGTAATGTTATATTTTAAGATTGTCTTGTAATTTGTAAGATAATTTCATATGCTCTTATGGATTGTAAGCACACCAAGATACATTGAATGTGGCGTTCTGCAAAGATTTGTGTAATCACTATGGTCTGGCTTCACCGTTTTGTTTGGTACCTGCTGGTTCTTTTTACTCTATTCAATGTGTGGGATTTCGTATCTCAATACATTCCCCTTATTATCAACTTAAAAGTCTCGAAAGAGCCTCATATTAGCAACTCTTGCCCGTTTCTTGCTTGTCCCCGCATTCTACTTCACAGCAAAGTTTGGTGATCATGGGATGATATTGCTCATATCATTCTTGGTCTTGACACATGGTTATCTCACTGTCACTATTATGACAATAGCGCCAAAAGGCTACAAGGTTTGACCTGAACTTCATCTCTTTTGAGTGGTGTTCATTTTATCATAATCTCTTCATACGATTCGAAATAAGGTCAACCGTTTTGTCAAGGATCGGAGCAAAATGCCTTGGGCAACTTGCTTGTGTTGTTTCTCTTTGGTGGGACATTTTCGGGAGTTGCTCTGAGCTGCTTGTGGATTTTGGGCAATGAACAGGTTTTGGAGAGCAGTCAACACTGTAACTAGGGAAGGAAATGATTTCACTTGGGGTTCTTTTGATTCACAAATATTGAAAATGAGACATTCAGTTGTTAGGCTAATTAGAAGTTTCATTTCATTCTCCTTTGATGAATGCTCATTGATTCTGCCGTGTAATGGTACATTTTTATTTATCAAAGTAAATGTTTTGAATATTCTAAAAATGCTTGTCTTTTCACATTGGACCTAACAGGAAAAGTCTAAATAGCAATCACTGGACCATTGAAGAGAAAAGGAAAAAAAGAACAGACATAAATGGGTATTGCAGCAAGATAACAAAGCAGTTATAATAAGCTTCACCGCATTGTAGTACTTACCTTTGGAAAGCCTCACTTGCGCTATCTATCAAATCTCATAGCTGCTTGAAAATTAGCACAAGTTGCCTAGAACACCCCTCGCCTGCAAACCCGTGCAGTTGCGAGCAAAGATGAGACACGTATGTTCAAAGCAGAGTACCGGCACTCAAAAATGATGCATAAAGACGTCATTTGAATCAGAACTGAGGGGGAGAGAGAGAGAGAGAGAGAGAGAACTAAATATTAGGAGTGAGAACTGACAGAAGATGTAAAATAGCACCGTCCTGTTAATATATAGGAAAGTAGCTATTTTGTGGACGACAGCTTACTTGGAAGATTTTCTTCCGACGTACACATTGGCAACAATGGCAAGCACCGGACGAGACAACCATGGTTAGGCTTCATGAAGAATGCAACCTGCATCATGTGAGAACATGTACGGAAGATTTTCTTTAACGGAGATATCGGCCAAAAAAAAAAAGATGCATTGACAATGGTGAATGTAATGAATGAAAGATGCAAAATAGGCAAGGGAGCACAATCAGGCTTCTTTTGCAGAAATTAAGGTTGGGTCATCCCTGAAGATAAACTGAAGTTGACAGGAAACTTCTACAAGTTAGACACAAGTCCAACTGACTTGCCACCATAACACATATTAGGCCTAGGACCATTTTCTGAATCAGCTTATAACAATCGAAGAATGGCTTCAATTATACTCTAATCTCCCTATTACTGCCCTTTCTAAATTTATTCGACAAAGCTTCAAAATCTTTTAATGGTTTTTGCTAAAAAAATGTAAAAGATGAGCAGAAATGAGAGAGAGAGAGAGAGAGAGAGAGAGAGAGAGAGAGAGAGAGAGAGAGAGAGAAGACCTTATAGAATACCGTTCTTGACCATTCCCTGTAACTTGATGGAGTGTGGACCTAATTGCAAAAGCAAAGCAACAGTATAGATTTGACAAAGGAAGCAAAAAAGAAGCAAGTCAAATGAAAGTATGTAGAATGACCTTGCTAAATATGGAGAACTGCACGACACCTAATAGATCATGTGAAAAGTTCATTTCGTATGTTTTCATGCGTGAGGATGATACATGTTAAGCCTTCTCTGTGGTTAGCATCCCAGAGCACGTACAAGGATTAGTAATCAAAAGGTTACTGATGAGAGTTGAGTGATGATATAAGCACTACCATACCGATTATATAGTTTGTCATTCATAAAGATGACTCTGTTTAGAAATTCTTTTAGGTCATCATACATATCATACCGTCTTCAATAAATGTGTTTAACTAGGATATCTTATCCGAGTCAATTTGGCTAGTAATTCGTCAATGTCGAGCAGATGTTCTGGTACTACTAGTGGGCCACTAACATCATCAACATCCAAGAGGGTGCAAAAGAACTTTGTACTCAACAGAAATTGTACAATGACTACTCAAGGCATGAGATGGTAGCACCGGACAAAAACAAAAACAAAAACAAAACGAAAATTTTGATTTTTCTGTATCAAGAAGAGTGCAGAGAAAGAGAAACTAAAGATGCAGAGACCTTACATTGGTGATGCAAACTGGTATGGGCGTCAATCGAAAGACCAAGATAGATTGTTATTCTTTCAGAAGCGAGTAAATGCATCGATTGGGGGATTAATTTTATGACTTTGGCAGAGCTAGGAGGAACGAAAATCATGTGCCAAGCATGCCGTTTAGACGGAATGCATGTACATAGGAGAAATCATACAATAACTACTAAGCCCAGAAAAGAATTTAGTCTCGACTTTGGTCAATCAAAAGAACGTCGTACGTAAGAGAAATTGTACACTGCCTGTTCTGAGTGTGAGGTGGTAGCACTGAACAGACATAAAGACAAAATGAAGAAAATTTGTTTTTCAGTATCAAGAAGAGGACGGAGAAAGGAAAACGAAAGATACAGATGCAGAGAGTGTGATGCAAACTAGTATGGGCGTCAACAGCTAAACGTGGAGATTAATTGGAGGAACATGATGAAGAAAATGCTTTTTCTGAAGTGATGTATAAGTGCATATATTAAGGGTATTTGAAATATTTTGACTTTGGTAGAGCTAAGAGAAATGAAAAGCATTTCCCACGCATGGCGTTTGGACAGAAGTTAAAGGATAACGGACTCTGGAAAAAAAATATAGGATAATAAGTTAAAAACACAAGATTATTATTTTTTGTGAGGTATCGATTGTGTAAGAGCTCTTCTTCTTTTTTTCTTATCCAGTCACTAATGGTTGCTATGATTAATCAATATTGTTCTGTAAGTGCCGTTCAAAAAAAAAATCTTCTGTAGGTTGATTATGTATTGAAGTTTTGAAAGATCGATCAGCCCGAATAATTACCCAAGGAAGATACCGGCAATAAAATGTGCATGCGAATTTGGGAGAGGTTACGCAATCTGTAGTAGGCTGCCATAAAGAAAATCTCTGACCTTCATGTTCAATGCTTTCCTCATGCCAATTTATAAGAATATAGACTTCTATTCAAAGCATGTTACCTGAAAATACAATTGCTCCATTGTTCTAGCATATCGCCAAGATTCACCATGAATGCTCTGTACAAGATAGCCATGGAAAGAATGTTACGTTTCAGGATTATTGTGAGATTCTTCTGTCTAGTATTTGATATTATCATGCAAGAATGAGTCTAAGCAATGAACTGAACAACTAAAAGAGGGTAGTCACAAAAATGACTGTGGAATGTCCGTGATGCGTGATAGTTCTGTGACCGTGGACCTGCACATGATTAACCAGGAAAGAATGGTGGAATATCATCATATGCGTGTGCGTAGGGGAGAGAGAGAGAGAGAGAGAGAGAGAGAGAGAGAGAGAGAGAGAGAGAGAGAGGGGTTTGTCAGCAAGGCATCAGAAGAATTAAACTGGTCGAGGATAACATGTACACTGATATAGATGCAAATTGCAGAAAGGAAAGGAGAAGTGGATGAGGGCACCTCTCTTAAGTTTCTAAATGTAAATCCACCTTTATCACTCATCTCACAATGACGCTTTCTTTCTAAACTGGCTCATCACTGCCTTCGTACGAACAAGAACCATAGGAGCATATTAGGGTCAGACAAAGAAAGATATTTGTCAAGAAGTTGTCATTAATACTGGGGTAGGATTCCACTCGATATTGGCATGAAGCAATCTTCCAATCATGCGTATCACAGGAAACACATTGTCATGTGCAAGGCTCAATTAACCAGAAGTGCAAGATTGGAAACAACGTTGTCGCAACCTATCCAAACTTCCCTATATGAGGGGACGTTCCTGGGTAGATTTAAAGATATCACTCGTAGAGAGATCCAAATCAGCATCCCTAAAAGATGGCTTAAAAGCAATGTCTAATCGATAATCCGACTCAATTCAATTCTTACAAGTATAGACTCTTCCAAGCCCATACCTCGCGTGACTTTTAGACGTTTTGATTTTAAAAGTTTTTTAATAACCTAAAATATTTCTAGGAGTTGCCACTAGCAGTTGGGGTTAGCTAGAAACCGATCGAAGCGTGAAAGGGTCACCTCGATCCCTACAAACTCAGAAATTTCTAAGGTAGAGGGACTTGTTAGCACTATTTCAACACCTCAGGTTGTTTAATCTAAAATTGCCATGCACTCTTACTTATTTTTTAAAACTCTAACAGGTCATTCAAAGTCTAAATATCAATACAGTTTGTTTTTGTGAGATCATTTTCATGCCAATCTAAACTAATGACAAATTAGTCTATGAAGGGAATTAACACGTAATCTATCTAAAAGCAATGCGACAGAGTAAACACTCAAAGTATTGAAATGCGGTGTGATAAATAAATACTCAAATAATTAGATGTGACTATCTAATGGTCAAAAAGTAAAGCCCACAACTCGTCAAGTAATTAAAATTGCAAGGGTTCTTCATAATCTTTAAAAGATTAAGATTGGAATGGACATCAGCCTAAACACCACCAACTCCATGCATGCGATATTTGCGATCGTCATTGTCATTATAACTCAACATGCATCAATCTCGATATCTCAATATTCATCTAAACAATTCATGATATATTTCAAATTACATCAAAATAATCATGCATCTAAACATTCACATGCAAAGTTAGATAGGGCATGTGAGCAACCTAACGAGCATTGAGAATCAAAATCATTTTATTCAATTTTTCTGAAAAAGGTGCTAATTAAATAAGCTAGGCCAATTCTAATGTTAAAACTTGATTTTTCAAGCAAGACTGGCTTTTCTAAACAAAACTTCAATTTTTTTGAACTACGGAAATTTTTTAACAAATTATTATTATTATTATTATTATTATTATTATTATTATTATTATACCATAGACCTGGGTCGGGATTCGAATCGCATCGGGTCCAAGCCTGACCCGATCGCAGGAGCTGGACCCAAGGGCTGAGTCCTAGGCTCCGAAGGGCCATGTTTGGGGCGAAGACTCGGGCTCGGAGGTCCGGGCCTAGTTGTGCCCGAGTACTAAAAAGAACAAGGCCTAGTTACCAACCAGGCCCGAACATAGAAGACCAGGGCCTGGTCGCGAACCAGGCCCGAGCGCGGCCAAACCAGGCCCGGTGTGGGCGCTCGCGCGGGCAGCTGACTAGGCCAAGTGTCAACAAACGTCATTCCAAGTTATGTTTGAAAATTATGAATCACTGGAATTTAAATCCGAACACGATGATCTTCCACTAAAAACATCCAAATTACTCTAAATTTGAGATTGGTAACATAATCATCTCAAATTCACAATTGGCATTCAGGTGGGCTTTACCCTTTCAAAGGTTGCACGTATTCCCATGTCCGAGGTTTAGCGTCTTTTTCCTTGCAAATCTGAAACAGTTTTAAGAGGATTAATGCATCACAACTATGCATGAATTCTGCACCAACAGTGTCATAGGAGAATAGGAAATACCTGGAGACCTGAGACATCATCTGTTGCCAATAAGGTAAGAAACCCAAAGTCGGAGTGTGCCCCTGCTCCATAAATTCCTTTGGAGGGATCAGAGACTACACCTAAACAATGAGAGGAATATCAACCGGACGAGAAGAAAGAATTGCGGGCTTTGTTCCTGAAGTTTAGTGAAGCAAATCCTATCTTCGTAGTGCAACAAGCACACGTCCCGAGTAGGCTTGCGGAGTATTTCTGGCTTATCCAAAAAATCTGCCTCCAGATCAAGTGCAAGAGCAATGATCCTTGCAACTACTTTTGAGTTGGAGACCCTACACAGTGAAAACTGCGACTGTGGTATCAGCCCTCCCACTGTAAGCAAGTAGACCCTTGGGTTGAGGCTCTTGGGCAGTGGACAAATGGTAAATCTCAAGAGCTAAAGACTGTATTATTCAAACAGCAGCACAGTAGCGTCGAAAGGTCCCCTAACAAAATTGTTTAATCGGCAGCTACAGATAACTAGAAGAGATTTGCACTGTGGCCAACATAGGGTAAGAGACCAAGAGAGCATATGCGGTTCAGAAGGCAGAGGCAATTTGACTCCCCTTAGGCCCCTTTGATAATTAAAGGAACTGGGCACTATCTGATGAATGCGGAAGGGGAAGATGGCAATTATTAGGATACTGAAAAGGCCCTACATACCGGGTCAGGGAAACAAAGGATCTCTGTACAGCAAATTAATGTGTACAGCTCTATATCATCCATAGCAAAAACTCAACAGTGCCCGCCTGTGAAATTCCTCCATCGTCTGCCTCCACCCTGGCAATATATCTAGTGAAAATACAACAGTGAAACCAATATAAGAAGTCATCGTCAGCAACATTTTTAAGTTGAATAGAGGTTATGCTAAGCGAATGATTACCCTCCGAAGGCCAGACGTTGGGTCCAAAATGAGGCTTCTGTGCATCAGGATCATCCTCCGGTACTTCCACTCCTGAGAAGTACTCCTCCCTGTAATCTCCTATAAAGCGTCAATGGAATCTGTACTACTCGAATGATCTTCAGAAGATGATAACCAGATAAAAATAACGAGTTTCAGTTAAATCTTTGTCATAGAGCTCAGGGTTTTGTGTTAGTATTTCAAAGTTCAAGCAACTAGCTCCTATTCTGTGACGGTTCTGGTGAAGAGTCCTCTCTCTCTCTCTCTCTCTCTCTCTCTCTCTCTCTCTCTCTCCTTTTTATAAACTCAGCCCACTTTCCCCTTTCTTTCTTTCCTTTTTTTTTTTTGACCAGCCAACTATTTTACTCTTTTTTTAACCGGTTCAAAGCCCAACTATTACAAATTTAGCCTTAATATTTTTGTAAATTGAGTCCATATAATCTATTTTTACAAAAAAATCAATGACATGAATGACAGTCATCCTATGTGGCATAACCGGTATAAACATATGTTTTTAAACAATACATTAAATATTTTTTGAATTTTTATAATTTTTATGATTTTTTCCTTCCCTCTATGGGCAAGAGTGTTTTAGCCCTCGCCAGCTATAGGGCACACGGGTCCTCATTGTTGCCCAATACCTTTGCTTGTGGTCTCTAGGTCATCTTCTTCCTTGTGCTTGTTGATTCTTTGTTAGTGATCTCACGGTAACCTAGATTTAGCCCTTCAATTGTCCGTAATACAGGTAAGGCCCACCAAAAACATCAATACCAACTATGTTTGGTAGGACAGTCATTGTCTATGTTAGGAATTTTTTGTCAAAATTGACTAAAAAGACTCAATTGATGCCAATAAAAAAATGTTGATGACTAAATTGATCTAACTAAAAAGTTTTGAATTGAACTGGTATTAATACAATAGTTTATGAATTTTTCTAATGCTTTTCCCCGCAAATCTCATGACCCAAGACTCTAACCGTATTTGCTTCTTGTAGTGCATCTTTCAAACACGGCTAAGTTGAAAACGAGCTAGGAACATGATGCTTCTTGAGATGCTAAAGCTCTAAAAAAAACTTAACAACTCAATTAAACCGGTACATTTGAATCGGCTTATGGCATGCATGTTCATTGATCAATTACAATTGATTTCATAATTGATTGTAACCATATCAGTAAAGCGCATAAAGAATCCATTTGTTTTTTTTTTTCACGAATCATATATGTCAATATAAGCCCAAACAAGTGGCTTGAAGATTAAGCTGGCCATATATGATGACATCGAGAGTCGGATATCAGTAATTCGTCTAATTCAAACTCATAAATTCATTCAATCGCCATTAATCCAACCTTAGGTTCAAGGAATCTAAGTATTCACGTCATGAGTGAGAAATTATTTTCCATGATAATTTCATTATGTGATATTGATATGTGGAGCTGGCTTTTCATACATTTAGAGATGAATTTATGGTGATGCTTACCATTACGTAACGTTAAATTACCATCACCTGGTATTCTGAAGCTGCACTACTGTTTGGGGTCTCGGGAAATCAAGGACTGCATTGTTTTCAGGGCCTATCAGCAGATTCACAACAGCGAATCCCCATGAACTGGAATGACAGTCTTCAAGGTCACAATTGTTGAGCTTGACATGGAATCCATTTCATCAGAAGTATCTCCTGCTTCTCGTATGGATCATATCAGAAAATATATGTATGTATGCATCATTATATAAGTACCATTTTATCTCCCCGCCATCCCATGTAGTGAGCACTTTTGGCTTCTTTTTCCGGATAAATTGCAAATACAGCACCTGAACTATCACTTCAATCCATTTGATACCTGAATCTTAATTTTACCTCTGTCGAATACTTAATTCATGGAGTCGCATCTGTTTAATACCTCGAGCTAGTCTTGCTCCAGGTTCTGCCCCGTCGGCTAATTGCAATGACTTTTTAACTGGACCATCTTCGAACCGAAGTCACAACAGCCAGTGGCCCACAGCCTGAATGTTGCGCTTTCGAAGTCCTTACTAAGGACTGTCCGCAGCCATCAAGGTCCAGAACAACCGAGATATCATGTACTGTTAGCAACGAAACACGACGAATCTTGCCAAACACACTCACCAGAAGATTAATGTTCGATTGAAGTCAGACTGCAAGGGCATCAAGCCGAAGAGTTGAGGAGATCAGAGGTGCAAGAAATCTGAAACATTTGCCACCCGCGTTTGACGACGAGGAAGCTAAGCACACTGGGTTGCAAATGCAAATGGCATGAGCTCTTTCACGACTTTCAGACCCTGTTTTGCTCTTGGGTTCTCAGACAATTTATGATGTTCCTTTCAGATTTGTCATCAATATGCAGAGCCATACATCTTCCTAAAACCTTTAAGCACATATGAGGCTCATACTCGATTTTCCTTTTGTCGCAATCTTACCCTATTGGTTTGCCTTCAGAATTTTCTGATCCATAACAGGCAGGTGGCAGAAAGTGCAATCTCTCCACTCCTAAGTTCTCCTGTCCATCTCCATTCAGTCGTACACAGTGCAATGATTTTGCGATGTATCGAGCTCGATACACGCTAACATTATGCATGCTTTGGGAATCTTAATTTTAATGTCCCTTTTTATCTGGTTGAAGCGGGTGGATACATCCAAATTCGATTATATGCACGAATCTTATGACTCAAAACTCTAAACCATCTTTGCTTCTTGTTGATTCAAAAGCACGTCAAACAAATGTCTCAAGCACCACTAATTTGGTCGAGCCAAAAATAAGCTTGGAACATCACGTATCTTCTGCATCTCGGATGGATCATATCAGAAAATATATATGTACGCATCATTGAAACACCATTTTATTTCCTGCCATCGCATGTAGAGAGCATCTTTGGCTTCTTTTTCCTGGTGAAATGCAAATATGGTGCCCTTTAACTTTTCACTTCGATTAATCTGATACCTGAATCTTAATTTACCTTTGCCGAATACTTAAATTCATGGAGTCGCATCGTTTAGTATCCCCGAGGTAGTCTCCCTCCAGCTTTTGCCATGCCGGCTAACCGAAAGAACCTGTTAAGTCGATTCGAACCAAAGTCGCAACAGCCATTGGCTCACAGCCTGAATGTTGCTCCTTCGAATTCCTTGACTGTCGACAACCACCAAGTTCCAGAACAACTGAGATATCGCGTTGTTGGCAACAAAACACGACGAATCTTGCCAAATACACTCACCAAAATATTAATTTTCACTCGAAGTCACACTGCAAGGGCATGGAGTAAAAGAGCTGAGGAGATCAGAAGCAAGCAAAAGAAATCCAAAACATTTGCCACCGGCATTTGACGACGAGGAAGTTAAGTGCACTGGGTTTCAAATGTAAATGACACGGGCTCTTACACGACTTTCAGACCCTGTTCTGTCGGCCAAACCCTTGTATACTCATACGATTTCCCATTTTCCTTTCAGATTTGTCATCAATATGCAGAGCCATACATCATCCTAAAACCTTTAAGCACGTATGAGGCTCGTTCTTGTTTGGCTTTTGTCGCAATCTTACCCTATTTGTTTGCCTTCGGAATTTTCTGATCCATATCAGGCAGAAGGCAGAACTTGCAATCTTCCACCCTTAAGCTCTCCTGTCCATCTCCATTCAGCTGTACACAGTGCGATGATTTTGAGCTGTGACTTTCTTGGTAAGAGGAAGAAATAATCTCATTACTAAACAGCACAGTTTACATAAATAAGAGTTAAAAACACTCGGGGAGAAATACAACAAAGGAAGGAAATTTCACGAGTCTACAAGAAGTCAAATTTCAAGGCATCTTGCCACAACAAATGAAGCACCTCAGGTGGAGGCCTTGTGAAACAGTTGGAGGTAACAGAACAGGAGTTCTGTTCCACCCCGCAGGCTACAGCATTACCCCAAGTGCTCTTTGCAGAACACAGGCTGCGCTTCAAAGTTCCAGAATCATGGCACCAGCTTCCTGCAATCATATACACATATGAATCAGCATGATGTTAAGAGCAGATCATCTACTAAAAGGCATTAAACATGACATTTTGCACCATGTTCTACCTGTCACTCAATTGACCTCAATAGGGAAAAACAAAATGATAGGCCTAGCTATGCCCACAGTCAAATATATGTTAAAAACAGTTCTCCAAGAGGATCTGTCTACAGTTCCATGTTGCAAACACGGTATCCTTGCCAAACATGACTATGGAAGTCACGGGGCCATAAAAGAAATCCTCCACAGCCAGTTGATATAAACACCTGCGAAGTGAATAGGATCTTGCCCAAAAAAGTGAATAGGATCTGGCTTAGGTGGCAAAGGGCAATCTAAAAAGAGTCTAAACTCCCTAAGTTGATGGTCATGTTTTCTGTATCATTAGACAAAGGACAGATTACAGACTACAGTAACACTAATTCCCCTATTCCTGACATAGAACTTCCTGGGGACCTTTAACGAAGGCAAGACAACAAGATGAAGATTAAAGCATGCCACGGTGCTAATTTCTAGATCTACTCTCGCTTGGCTTTCTTGTAAAACGGCTAAGATATGCAGTGAGCTTGTAAGCAGAGTTGGTATCAATGCTTTTCATAGGGGCTTTAAAATCAAGGCCCTCTCCTCTACAGTTTTTCCAAAGGAATTGGCAAAAACATGATCCTGAAGCTGATGAGTGACTCTAAAAGTTAATAAAAGCTACTTAAGTCACAAATTTCGAATATAATGATTCCCAAAAAAGAAGAGAGAAGAAAACAGATATATACTTCAGCAAACAAACCAACAAACTATCTGCTTCTCCCATATGCTGGGAATGGATAGCCTGTGACTGGGACAGCTCTTAGGGACCAATTGGTTTTCTACTTTTAATGTTGATTGCCCACTGTCTTATCATGAAACAGGATTCTCAACCACGAAGAGCACATTGTTACTATAATAAACTTAGTTCGCTACTTGGCAAGTACTTTGTCTAAGGGTGATTTTACGACAGAGGGGGCCCAGAACTATCCAATAGAGGTTAAGTTCTTGTAGAACCTGCACATGACTTTCCACATAATGTTACTGAGAGAAGTAAATAAATTCAGGAGCCTAGATACATATTTTTGCTCAACAGAAATGAACTGAACCATGTCTCAAAAGTACATATATTGAAAAAATTAGCGCAGAATCACTTCCAATCTATTTGAATGCACCAATTTGAATCATTTATCTTCCTAACTGCATGAAGAAAGTCACTTGTTTCTGACATAAACTTCAAGGAAAATTGTACTGCTCCATGATCTGCATTTGCACATGCAGAGAGAGAGAGAGAGAGAGAGATTAATTACCTCTCGTTATCAGCTTCAGAGAGTATGGACAAAAGATGGAGCATCTGTCCTTGGTCCAGCAACAGTACGGTACACATAAACTTTATAAGACTGGCCGTCATCAACCTCCTCATCCTTCATTACCTCAACATTTAACCGTGGCCTTTGCCTAGCCAACGACTTACAACCATTTAGCGTTACTTTGCAAGCAGACATCCACAAAGATCTCATTGATTCATACTTCTCCAAGCCTGAAAGAAGAGCTTTGTTACCAAATGGACTATCCCTTATTTCAAGTTTCCTCAACTTCGGGCAACCATCCAGTATACACTGCATCCCCCGATCGCTACCCCCAGCAAAAGCCACTGAAAGTGTTTCCAAGTTCTCAGCATATCTTCCAATATACTCGAACGTTAAGTCGGTCAAAAGACCAGAAACGCCGAGCCTTCGCAGTTTCTTGCAAGTCTTCACGACTGCACCAAAACCCTCATCCATAGATTCATTTGTTAGGTAATCAGGTTGGCCCGGCTTCATTATGCAAAGACGAAAGTGGGTAAAACCAGGGCAGTTCTCCACAATTTTGGCTACAGCAGCATTTGTCATCTGTCGGCAAAAGTACAGCACATAGTGGAGCTTGCGGCAGCCACGTGACACAGCAAGAAACCCTGATTCAGTCACACCACGATTAATGTCCTGGTCATAAGGATCAGCTGGGAAGACTCGAAGCTCCTCTAAAAGGGGACAACTCGAGGAAACAGCCTCAAGCCCTCCATCTTCGACAGTGTCAAGTACCTGCAGTGGGAACTTGATTCAGATACTAACTTCTCTTGTTACCACTTTGCGAGCACTACAACTTATAAGGTTTATGAACAGTCCTCCAGTCATAATCTAAAAAGCAAAGCTAAAGATCCATGAAACTAGCAGTGCATTTTCTGCATTTGCCGATAGGGTCTATTCGTTAACGGTAGCAACAACAAATAACTAAGAAAAAGCAGTGTAATTGTAGCTGAGGATAATAGACACCATATACACCTGTAGAGAACTTGTCCTCGGTCACCTCACTTGAACCAAAAGCAAATATATGGATCTCTAAGTAGAAAAAGACGCAACTAGTTAACACAAACATGACCTCCCTCTAAGTGAGCATAGTGTTGAGAATGGATCTAAGTTAAAGCTGATGCGCTCGTGCAGTTTCACAAAAAATCGAGAAGGACTGGACACAGAAAATGAGGATTCATTTCTTCTTTTGGGCTTTCATTAACTAAGACTCGTTAATGAACAGAACCTTTGAATATTCTGCAACAGAAACCAGTGAATGTCTATAACACCATCGGTACTACAAGCACAAACAGTGTGAAGTCTGGTGTGAATAGATAGTTGAGTGTGGTACACACTAACTTCACATGACCACTCAGCATTACTTCAAAGACTTGTAGCAGAGATCTTCTCCACTTAAAGAGTGATTTTTCCAACACAAAATTCAAAGCTTATCTCTCAAGAGTCAAGAATAAAATTGAAGGAGAAAACCATACCCAGAGACGCCGAAGATGTGGACAGTGGACAACAAGCTTAGCAAGTTCTTCACTTTGTAAAGCAGCATAACTTAAATTCAGAAAAGTCAAATTTGTACAGGCTGGGTAAAGAACTGGAAGATATAGTGTTGTAGCTTCCCATAAGCCGGAGAGCGCATGCAGATTCTTGCAACCAATGAAAGCCCTTTCAAGCTCCTCATACTGGTGAGCAGCAAGCTCTTGTAAAAACGAACCAGTACCAAGCTCGGTCAATTGAGGAGCACGGACTAGCAACCTCTGTAATTGTTCTAGCGTAATATTTTTATTAACCTTCAAAATCTTCAGTGACTTGCATTGACTTACAAGCCTCTCAAGAGCATCAAAATTCACATCACTACTTAGACTTGCAAAGTTCAGCACCTCCAAAGATGTGAAGTTTTCAGGGAAGCAACTCAACCAGTTGCCACTGATATCATCAATGCCATTCTCTTGTATATCCAGCTCAGTCAAATGTCTGTTCAACAAAATCAATTGAAAAATGAGGAGTGTATGATACACAGCCTATCAAGAATCTAATGATTGATTGAATTCAGCATTTAGAATAATCAATTATCTAGAACCGTGATTTACAATAATTGTTTCATTTTAGCAAGTAATGATCATTAACAGAATATAGACCGCATATTACAAACCAAACAGTATGCCCTTGCACCAGAAGGAAAGGACCATGTGATTAACGTAAAGAGGTATTTTCAGCTATTAGGAACTTCATTATTTGGAACTAGAATGTCTAATTATTTTCACATCTTAAATTATCAAAGGACTTCTAGTAAAGAGATGATTACTGTGTTTTGAGTCAGACAATTGAGCATATTGATGCTGAATCTAATATCTGAATTGACGGATAGAAGTAACACCTTCCTGGAAACCAAAGGACCAGTTACTTGGCAATAAATATATAAGCATGAAGTGCATTCTTTTCGCTTGAAGATAGACTCATATGCTAATACAGTCAAAGGCTGGCATTACTCCATGAAACCATTGATCAGACAGCATTGTGCAAGTCAACAGTGTCCTAAGGAGAGCCATTCATGCCTGAGCCCGAGTCCCCCCCACCTTTCTTCCTCCTCCTAGTAACTCGCTTGCTTTATTAAGTTATACAGCATGGAAGGAAGTAGATTGGCTGACCTTTTTCTCTTTTATATAAGCTAATAAAATTCTATTGAGGATCAGCAGTGGTAAGTCAACCATATCTACCCTTTAAAAGCCAAGTTCCTGTGCCATCTATTTCCCTACAAAAGCCAAGTTCTAACAATTCCAATTGAAATGTGAAACCTTTTCTTCACTTACATTTAGCATAGCCCCTGTACCACAAAAAAACACATCCCGACCTTCATAGCAAAGATCAATTGCTCGCCCATTTCCTTGCAATGTGTGAGCCAGTGCCACTGCACAATCCTACTCTGAGTACGGAATCACTCTTCGTTCAACTCAAATCTTTCATGAAGTTGCAAACTCCTCCTCTACTAAAACAGAGTTTATACTGGTCCAAACTATGGACAAAGTACTATTAGAGTCTCCCGCAATTACCTCGCATTGGTAGTAAGTACCTTAGTCATTTTTATTTACAGGTACTCCGCAAAAGACCACGGTGGAAAATTCTCTCCAATAATTCATCTTGCACAGCAAACATTATCACACCTTTTGCCCCCATAAATAGACATCTAGATAATTCTGCGAGTGATGACCTCAATAAATAGAGGCCACCCATTAAATGCTCAATTAACAGGTCAAACGTCACATCAAGAAAGGAACACCAAAAAGATGAGGAAAAGAAAGGGCCAAAAAAGAAAAGCAGAAGCACTTCACTCCAACTTTCCCAAATTCGACACCACATGAAAGAAAGAAAAGAGCACGACCCTTCGTTCCTCCTCCCAATCCCTCGCGAATAAAGGACATAATCAGATTAATCCCTCATTCTATACATGTTCATTTGCAATTTAAGAAGAATCGGCTTTAAATTACTACGAATGGCAATCTTTCCACATCGCTTCAGCAAGAAAATGTTAACTGGATTGTGAACCAGGAACCAGTGAAGCGAGCGTAACAGATTTGGTATTCGCACCTGCAGTCAGTTGCGATTGCCTCGAGACCATCAGTACTGAACCCGTCACAACTGAGGAGCGAGAGTGCCCTAAAATTCGGGAACTTGCGAGCCAAGAACTTCAAGCTCTCGTCCGTCACGGTCATCCTCTTGAGCCTCAGCTCCTCGAGCATCGGGTACTTATCCGCAAACACCGCGAGCCACGCGTGCACGTCCGCCCCCCAGTTGGGTGGCACGAGGTTGAAGTCCGAGAACCGGGGCTTCCCCTTGAGCATGACGCTGCGGATGTTGGGGAACCGGCGGGCCACGATCTGCGGCGACACGGCGTAGCAGTTGCCGATGAAGACATGCCGCCGCGTCCACCGCTCGGCGTTGAGCCAGGCCTTGGAGACGAGGGAGACGGCGTTCCGGTCCCGGTGCGAGTCTATGAGGGAGAGAATCCGCTCCAGGACATCGTTTGGGAACTGTATCGCGCGAGTCGACTCGGCCGAGTCCCGCGATTTGCTCGGATCCATGACCGACCCCGCTCGAGTTACCGAGTCCCCAAGCACATAGCTTCGGCCCGGATCGATCGCGGGCGGCGAAAGATGGTCAACTCCGAGCTCAATGTAGCTGGGTCGCAGAGGTCTCTGCTCGAGGGCCGAGCTCGAAAGCCTTCCCACTCGAGCTACCGAGACGAGGGGGGAAGAAGAGCGAGACCCAGTTGAGGATTCGAAGACCGCGGGTCAAAGATTCGATTGGGGATTGGAAACAAAGAGCAAAGATTCAGATTTGATACATGGGTCCAGGAGATTGAGATTGAAGCGGGCGATATCGAATTGGAGGGTGGGGGAAACGTCGAGAGAAGGAATGGAGGGACGAAGGCGGAATGGGTAATATAGAGAGGAAGAGCGCGAGAGAGAGAGAGAGAGAGAGAGAAGTCGATGTCAAGATGACAATAATGAAGGAGATTATTGTGATCCCTGTTTAGCTCCACCCAAAGGTGAAGCTGACACACTCAGAAATGGCAATTTGGGCAGACACAGTAGAGAGAGAGAGAGAGAGAGAGAGAGAGAAGACTAGGAGAGAGAGAACAGAGGGGCGAGAGAGAGAGAGAGAGAGGAGAGAGGGGAGAGGGGAGGAATCGTCAGGGTCGTAGCCCACCATACCTAATCTCGGGCCTCATGTGCGCTCCGGTTGGACAGCCTATGGGATGCAGCCACGTGGAGGGACCTTGTCGGGGGCCTGGCCACTGCTGGGGAGGGAGACTGTGCGCGCGGCATTGACTCTTAAGGGTGGACCTTTGGCAAAGGGGCGAGCTTTCGACTCTGGCAAACCAAATTCACATCCCTATGCCTTTTTAAGCAGCGCGATCTTGTTCAAAATTGTCTTTACCATGTTTGTCGAGCCCAATTAATAAATAAAACCGTATCGATCTTGGACTTATCGATCCGTGATATGGTCTAGTAAGAATCGCAACATCTCCACATTCGAAGCGCTTATAAAGTGTTGACACGACAGATGACGCTCCTCTGATCTTCGCTAGATAAATTCACGCGATCAGCCCCGGATTTTGGGAGCTACCCTAATGCAATTTATCCTAACATGAGTTCTGTTAATATCCAAAAAGAAATAACATGACTAGTATTATCGAGAAAGACAGACTTGCTCAGCGCCTTAATAGCATCTTGAGAACGCCCCTTCAAATATTAACCGATTACAAGAAATTACCCCACATGAATGCATGTGTCGATATACCCACGTGGTCCGTAATTAAAATTTCGAATATTTCTAAGAATGAACTAAAAGGGAAATTTTCAATTTATGGCCATATGCATGTGCAGACTACAAGAGATATTACAAGAACTGAGTTAGATTTATTTTCCCCCCAAAAGATATGTGTTTCCACTTCAAAGAAAACTTCTCTAGATCTACCTCCTATAAGTAATGTCCATTCTTTTACGGGAGAAAAAAAAAAGAAACTTAAGACTCTATTCATTTCGCGAAAAATATAATATTTTAAAAAATATTTTTCAATAAATCAATTTCCTAGAAAATAATAATATTTTCCGGTGTTCGTTTGTCAAAGGCCGTAGGATCGCCAAACTCGAGCAAGGGCAAGGCACGCTATTAGATGCCGTAATATTTAAAAGTAAATAAAAAACATGAAAAATGTTTTCTCTTTTCAACAAAAATGGAAAAATATTTTCCCCACTTTTAAATGTATTTTTTTTAATTAGTGGAAAATATTTTTCTTTATTATTTTATTTTCCATGAAACGAACGCCGAAAAATTCACCAGAAAATTATTTTTCATGAAACGAACGGAGCATAAAGTACTGATTCACTTCTCGAGGCAAGGATCTAGGGTAAGTGTTAACATATAAGTTGGAACAACTCCGTAAGTGCAGTCTATTTTAGACCTCTAGATCATAGGGAAAATGGAATTTGCCTCCTCTTTCCTTTGTAAAGAAGATTCGACGGCAGAGAAAATGGAATTTGCACAAGTTGAAAGAGAGGGATGGTGGGTAAGTAGTAGTACATCCAACGGGGGACCCCACTCACATTGTCAAAGTTCCCTTTCACACGTATGTATTTTTCTTTTTTTTTTAATTATCACTATTATTTGATATTAATATGACTCATTGATTTAGCAGCTTTGATCCAACGAAATTTTTGTCAGACATAGTTTGTCCCTTCAAAATAAATTAAAAAGTTTAAGGACACTCGAATTGTAGATGTGTAACGATTGTGAATATGTTCAAGAAATCACAAAGATCGGATCACTTGAACCCAATAAAAACATAGACGATATATATAAGGGTCATTTCTAGAGCATTCCTTATTCAACATAAAGCCCAAAAAAAAAAAATCTTTTTTCAATACTCTCTACGGCGTTCCAAGCAATTTCAACGGGATCAGATCGACAATCTCCTGATGCGTACCAACCGTATTCGACTTAAGCTTAAATCATTTCACATACCTATGCACGAAGGCTTATAATTACTAAAAATGCGTCGACCATGACACGTCTTCTAATCTATTGAATACTCATGTTTATATAAATTTCAAACTAATGCAAAATTAGAGAACATGACATGACGCATTCAGTTTGAATTAGAGAAAATTATATACATCATTTTACTTAATTTTTGCCAAGACATATGTTGATGACAAATAATTAGAGATTGCCCGCCCAACTCTGCACGATGTGGAAGTGGAATATCCTAACAAATCTGCCTGTCGTAGTACTCGATAATATAAGTCGCATCACGCTTTAGTTACCATCCTATTTTCTCTTTTCAATTGACGAATGATGATTTTTCCTGTCACGCTTTCAGTTTTCATCGTGTTCTTAAAAACCTCTTTGTGAGATGAGGAAAGTAAGAATGAAAAATCAGATGCCCATCATAGCAGCCGCCGGACGATGAAACAGTAGAATAGCAAACCCGCCGTCGGCTCACAAAAGGGACGATTTTGGATCTCATCCCTGCCTTTGGAAGTTCGAATTTAAGCGGAACGCCACCGGCGGTGAGTTGCCGTGCTAGTTCTCGATCGAATAGCCGGCTTTTTACGATCGTGGTTTCCGTGGAACAGTGTAGCATGTCTATCGTCAACTGCTATGCCTTTCGGGAATATTAGGTGAAACTTATAGCATCTCGATGCAATGGAAAAAGGCGTGTAAGGATAGGGGTTGCCAGCTAGAACCGCTCTAATTTCCAGATGACAAGATGTATTTGAAAGTGAAAGGATAGAACACAGAGACCCTCGACGACGACTGTTTGAGTGGTCACGCATTTGATTATGATCTAACAAATCCCGTGTTTAAATCATGGTATCGCTCGTTAATATGAATTTTGGAGGGCCACATCAATCGCCTCGTGTGTTTGCGTGCATATGTGGAGACTAATCAAGCCGGAAGATTTGAACTTCTTGTGTTGTAAGGGGGGAAAAAAACTTTGTACCCATGACACAAAATGAAGCACACGTACGTCTCAAACAATTTGCGATAATTTGATGGATGATGGTGACGAGATTTAATGGATATATTGAGGGACAACAGCACCGAAAGTCCTAAAACTAATCACCAAAATGTAATTGGGTCCCAAAAACTTTAAAAAAACATCAACGGAATAATTTGACTAGACTAATTTGATAAGTTTTAGACTCTTATTGTACTTTTTGAAAACGTCAGAACTCAATTGGATTATCATGAAAAGTTTTATGACTCAACCGCACTTTCGAGGTACTTTTGAGATAAGTACTCAATTGGAACTTAAAATACACTCGTCTGTCCAGTGTACTAAATATCGAATTTAGATTACATAAAACCCTTTATCAGTATCAATTCGATGGATGTAGCAGTCATATATTGGGCAGCTCTTTTGAGGAAATGCAATGTGAATCCCGTCATCTATCAAAGGTGCGCTGCGGAGAATGTTCTTCAGCATTCATTCTCATCCCACTTGGGAAGTCAACTGAAAAGCATGAACTCATCATCTGGACATATTTCGAGCTGTGCTCTTTCTTTTGCGCCAAAGCAGAGCATTGTTTTGGAATCCATTTTAGGGGTGAACTAATAAAATAGTATGCGAAATGTATGCTTCAGATGCTATTTTTCCTTGAACATCAAATACCAAACAACCCAAAAAGAGTTGCACAAGGTAGCCAGCAACCATAGACTGCTAGGTGAAAATTGAAACATCATTTGATATTTCTCTAAAAACAAACGAAATCAAAATTGACAAGACGAATGATCGTTGTAATCGCGTGTGCATACTTCCTGCTGAAAATGTCATACAAGCCAGTTGACAATTTAGCATAAAAGAACAGTTTTGACAGTCGCGGTCTCAACACAGACATTAACTGAATCACCAAAACCTCCATAACTGCGGAAAATGTTTTGCCGTCCGCATGCATGGAAATGGTCTCACATAGATGTAGAACCCTGCAGTCACAACAGATAATTGAGAAGAAATGCTTTCAATGTCACCACCGGCGCCTCAGAACCCGAAACTCGTTCTGTCATATTCCACAACTGCTACTACAGCGATCTCCACTCGAGTTTGAGAATAACTTTGCGATCGCACATTGCCAGCAAGATGATCCGCAAAAGATTCCTTGTTGCTGTGAATGGAAGTCACTGGAGAAAGAGGTGTCCAAACATCTACACGAGATCGTCCTCATCTTTTCTCTCAGTTGTTGATGATGTATTGGAATTGATGAAGAATGTTACAGAGATTGACGTGCTTGCAAGGTGAAAATTTTATGGATTCAAGTTCTTGTCAAAATCCCCGAGCTGTCAGCCGATGCTCCAAGATATTTGGCAGATCTCTGGTGTTTCTTTCGAACTCCCATCTCACCAACCACATCATACACTTTCCAGCATTTTCAAGCAAATGGAGGCGCACTTCAGTCTGTATTTCCCACAGATGACCCATTATGTTTGCCCTCAAAATTTGGAATTAGCTGATCTGCAGAAACAAAGGTAACAGAATGTTTGAGCCTTGTATGAATTCTGCATCCTCAGACTCTCAGCACCGATGCCCTCCACTTTAATACAAATTCACATGGAAACTAAATGCCTGTAGAGATAAAGGCAGCAGAATGATCAAGTTCTTCTGTAATATCCAAACGCTTGAGCTCACAGGGCCCCAGCACTCTCCATGTCATTCAGATAGGAGCAGATGGCACGCATTCCATACATGTCTCTGGTTATAATCAAAGCATATCATTAACAACAAATGCACGACACAATGCATGAATGCACAGAACTTTCAAGCAAAGTAAAACTCCAGCAGTACATGCATTGCTGATCTGACTATTGCTAGAAGTTGCTTTGAGGAAGTAAGGGGGGACAAATAACTGAGAAGGATGCATGAGCATACAGTTTTATGTGCAATGGAAGATGCATGAACACTGCAGTTGCAATAATCAAGCTTATGAGCAGAATTAAGCACAACGTATACCTATGTCGAATCATTTTAATAGAAAAAACTGCTAGCCGTTCCATAACAAAACAATTACCTTGAACTAATCACTTCAGAGAGTAAGAACAAAAGGTGGGGCATCTCTCCTTGGTCCAGCAACAGTGCGGTAAACATAAACTTTATATGCCTGACCATCACTGCTCTCCTCATCCTTCATTACTTCCACATTCAATCTAGGCCTCTGCTTAGCCAATACCTCACACCCATTCATCGTCACTTTGCAGGCCGACATCCACAAAGACCTCATAGACTCATACTTCTCCAATCCCGAGAGAAGAGCTGCATTACCAAATGGACAATCCCTGATTTCCAGTTTTCTCAACTTTGGACAACCCTCCAGTACACACTGCATCCCCCAGTCACTGCTTCCAGCAAAAGCTACAGAAAGCGTTTCCAGATTCTTAGCATATCTACCAATATACTCAAATGTCAGGTCAGTTAGGAGACCTGAAACTGCAAGCCTCTGGAGTTTAGTACAAGTCTTCACAACTGCACCAAAAGCCTCGTCCATAGGATCATTTGTCACATAATCAGGTTGCCCTGGGTTCATTATGCAAAGACGAAAATGGGTAAAATCAGGGCAGTTCTGCACAATTGTGGCTACAGCTGCATTTGTCATCTGACGGCAGAAGTAGAGTACATAGTGAAGTCTCCGGCAGCCATATGACACGGCAAGAAACCCTGATTCGGAAACACCATGATTAACTTCCTCATCAAAAGGGTTGGCTGGGAAGACCCGAAGCTCCTCTAGGAATGGGCAATTCACTGCAACAGCTTCTAGCCCTTCGTCTCCCACAGTGTCAAGTACCTACAGTGGACCACTCGATTAGTATATAAGTTCCTGAGATGCTACTCCAAGAATAGAGCTCAGAAGGTTCACCCCTGGCTATTAATGATGATATAGCTACAATTATTATAGAAAAATTAACCTCATAACTTGCGATGCAAGTATTTGGCTTTAGGAAAGCACCCGTAGCTCCTTGACAAAATGCAAAACTATTCTAGCTGAAAATTAATGAGAATACGTAAAGCCCAGAACAAGTCGTCATTTGTCTTCTCACTCAAGCAAAGAGCAAATCATAATATCATGCAAATGGAATCAAAGTGAATGCTTGATCATAAAGACAATCTTTCCCTTCAATTGGAAATTTGTCAATCAAAGTTGACCAAACGTACTTTATCCCATGCAATTGAATGTAGGACAAATTACATCGCAGTCAATATAAAGAATCGAAGTTGAAGCAAATGCACTTCACTCCATGCAGTTGAAATTGAGACAAAATCCACTGCAGTCGCTATACAGTGACTTAAACTGCCGATTGCATAACAGATCCATGTAAAGGAGAGAATGATCAGAGATATAAATCAAACAAGTTTGTTGTTTGGCTAAAGAATAGACCAACAAAAGAGTGATGAAATGAAAGGAATGAGTTCATTATATGGTATTGGCTCCACGAACAACACCATTGCGCACCTCTTATGTAGTAGAGAGTTCTGTTTCTATGCACTAAGACAGACTGGGAAATGAGTGAAAGCATCCAGTAACAAACTCTATATCAAAGATCAGATTTTCTTCAAAGAAAACAGAACATAAGAGATTGTATTTTCAATCTAGCACTAATTATAGAGCTTATTTGCAAAGAGGTAAATGAAAGTGGAAATCATACCCACAGGCGCTGAAGATGCGGACAGTGAACAAGAAGCTTGGCAAGTTCTTCATGTTGCAAAGTAGCATCATTTAAATTCAGGAAAGTCAAATTTGCACAAGCTGGGTATAGAACTGGGAGATACAATGCCATAGCTTCACATAATCCCGAGAGTGTGTTTAGATTCTTGCAACCACCAAATGCTCGTTCAAGCTCTGAGTACTGGTGAGCATTAAGCTCTTGCAAAAATGAGCCAGTACCAAGCTCAGTTAACCAAGGAGCACGGACAAGCAGCCTCTGTAATTGATCTAGTGTAATAGTTCTATTAACCTTAAGAACCTTCAGTGAATTGCACCGACTTACAAGCCGCTCAAGAGCATCAAAGTCGACATCACTAGTTAGACTCGCAAAGTTGAGCACTTCCAAAGATGTGAAGTTTTCAGGGAAGCAACTCAACCAGTCACCACTTACATCATCAATGCCATTCTCCTGTATATCCAGCTCAGTCAAATTCCTGCTTACCAAAAGTAGATGGAAAATCAGAAGAAATCAGATGAAGACATAGCAAGTAATCCACAAGACTATGGGATTTTATTCAATCTCCAGAAAAGTTGGTTCTGTTAAGGAGTGTCAAATACTAGACAGGCTTCCCTTGATCAAGCACGTACCATTAACTGAGTCACCATATAACCTACTAAAGATAGACTCCTAAGAAATCATAATGAATCACAGAATGCACAAAAAAACAGACTCAACTGGTCAGCTTATGGTAAAAGGAGCATGCCTTAGTACATACTATGTAACAATATTTTGCATTGCAAAAGTGAAGGACCTCCAGTAGAAAGATCATATCCCCTATATACGTGTAGATGTTGAAAACCCGTGGCAGTAAGACAGCAGCTTTACCTGTGAGCATCTTGCAACCAGTGAGCATCTCCAAAGGTGGTGAATCAATGTAGGTGCAGCTTATTCTACTGTTTTGAGTTGCTGTCATCTTTTATAATCTAATGGCCACACACTAATTTCCCATAATCAGTGTACCCATCAACCAACCAGTACCACACAAGTTAAACGTGAGAAGAGCTACTCATGCCTGAGTTGCTGCTTTATTTTTCACTCTTTCTGGTGAAAAAGCTCAAATCATTAAGAGTCACCACAAGATCAAACGGTTACCACTTAAGCGACTCAGCTTAATCTCTTTACTATATTCCAATCTATGTAGGACCTCTTTTGGGTCAACGATTTGTTTACTTGTTATTACCACATCATAGGTCCATCCAGTCTTTAAAGATTTAAGAAGGACCCGAAATTTATTGTCCTCGAACCGAAACTTATCATCCTTGATCTTTTTTTTTTTTTTTTGGTCGAAAATCCTTGATCTTTATAGCAGTTAAGTATTTATACACTAACCAGTCTGTATCTTGTATATTTCCAATGTATTGATAAAGTTTCTCTCAGTAATATTCTTAATTGTCCCGAAGAATTTAATAGGTCCATCAGGAGTTCCAACAAATTAATGCTGTAGTAAAGGGGGTAATAAAGACATTTGGGGGTAAAGGACAATTGCATGGTGAGACAGAAAGCAAAGTCCTTCCAAATTCATGGTATTATCTTTCCCTTCTAAAAATTGTGAACTGTAAAGAATTACGATACATTCTAGCAGTAAAGTTGATTTCCCTAATAGTCACACGGTAGACCTTACCCCAACCCACAAGGGTTGAGATCCATCCCATGACACCCCTGTCATGCATTACCAGGCACCACTGTGCCAATACTAATCAGAGATGAAGACATGACCAGGTTGAATCATCCTTTAAGTTTGGGAAAGAGAAGAAATGGGGAGAATGAAAATCAAAGTGAAATATTTTGAAATTGATATAAAATTCTCAAGAGGAAAATTTATAACAGGGGCCTCCTCTTTCCATTTACTCCCTCATGACGCTCTCAAACAGAGCATTTGCCTCCTTTATAACAGGTATCTTTTCCTTCATTTCAGGGGGGAATGATGACCTCAGCTGAATGGTTTGTCAACACGAAGATATATGCTAACTCTGGTTAAATCAGAAATATTTCAAGCATACCTTCCCGGAGGAAAAAAGATCTGATTAAAGTTGATCTTCAAGAGACCATAGTGCAAATATATCCAAACTAATTGGTCTCTCGATGGCAAAAGATTTTCCCCATAAATCCACATCTCCTTAAGATGACCTCAGTTAATAGGCCATCCATTTAATGCTGAACTGACAGGTCAAACGTCACATCAGAGAAGGAAATGGGGAAAAAGAAAGAAAAGCAGAAGCACTTAACGTGCATTGAGAGACATGTTGAGAGAGATCAAGAATCCTCACTATTTCTTAGAAATATCTGATTTTCATCAGTTATCTGATTAGTCATGCAATACAAAATTTTTTATTTTCAATTTATTTATTCCCATTTTTACTGAAGACTAATCCAAGTACCTAAATACATATTGCCTCCAGCGTATAGCTACCCTCAACAAAAGGACTTTCCTAAATGCAATCACCACAAACAGAAATACAAACCGCCCTCCCAAATCCCATCCAGATAAACAGCACAATGAATCAAGAAAAGAAGAATGACTACACTACACTTGCTGTCTCCAAACTTTCCAATTCACTTTGTTGCTCCAACAAGTGGTACCTCAATTGGATTTCACGAACCAGAAGCAGATATAACAATCACTAGGTCCAGTCCACAGCAAGATATTCATTCGAATGACAAAGATTTCCTTGCGACAAAATCCAATCGCATTAGGTTGAGGTCGAGTCAGAATAGAATCCGAGAAGACGCAACACTACTATCTGTTGCAGTGCGCAATCACTCTAGCTCTTGCCAATCACAAATCTATCTAATTTGAATTAAAAATGTAATCCAAACTATACTGAAGAGCAGACAATTCAAGCGAAATAGATACGATAGGCTATGACCCCACCTGCACCGAGTCGCAATGGCCGCAAGACCATTGGTACTGAACCCATCGCAGCTCAACAGCGAGAGAGCCTTGAAGTTCTGAAATTTCAGAGCTAGAAACTTCAAGCTCTCGTCCGTCACGGTCATCCTCTTGAGCCTCAGCTCCTCGAGGAACGGGTACCGATCCGCGAAGACCGCGAGCCAGGACCGGATGTCCGCGCCCCAGTTCTGCGGCACGAGGTTGAAGTCGGAGAACCTGGGCTTCCCCTTGAGCGTGACGCTGCGTATATTCGGGAACCGGCGGGCGACCATCTCGGGCGTCACCGAGTAGCAGTTCCCGATGAAGACCCGCGTTCTGGACCACCGCTCGGCGTTGTACCAGGCCTTGGAGACGAGGGACACGGCGCTCCTGTCTTTGTGCGAGGCCAAGAGCGCGAGCACCCGCTCCAGGACCTCGTCCGGGAACTGCGCCGCACAGCCCGAGTGGCCCGCGTCGCGAGATTTCTTCGGATCCATGCGAATTCGGACGAGCTCGACACAATCAGGGCAGCCCGTCACAAGCAAAGGATCACCGCAAAACCCCAGAAACCGGACTTCACTCCCTCAAGTCGATCAAAAAAGTCAGCTTTGTCGCCGCTCCCGGATCTAGGAGACGAAGAAAACGAGAAACAAATTCGACAAAAGCAAGGAGCCCGTTGCCCACTCTCTCTCTCTCTCTCTCTCTCTCTCTCTCTTCTGGGAGTCAAAGAAGAGAGCTTTGGAGCGCACGAAGAGCCAAAGGGAAGAAGCAGAGAGGGCAATGCGTCTTATAGAGAGAGAGAGAGAGAGAGCAGAGAAGAACCCCACAACAATGAAGGGCCGAATGATGTCAACGAAGAAGATGGAGCATAAAGAAACAGTAGAATTCGGGATCTATAATTGCGATCCCTGTCGAGCTCCGCACAAAAGCTGTAGCTGACGCAGAAATGGCAAATTGCTCAGAGAGAGAGAGAGAGAGAGAGAGAGAGATGAGAGCGAGAAGGATCCCAGCCCACCATACCTAACCTCCGCTCATGTGCGTCCGGAGGCCTGACCAGTCGCCTGCCGCCACGTGGACTACCGCTCTCTCCCCGCGGTGCTCGGACAGGGACAGTGGGTCGGTTGTGGGTAGGCGCATCCGACACCGTCCGGTACAGCCTGGAGCTGCCGACGTGGCGTGCGGAAGGGCGTCCGATCCGTGCCCCTGATGGGGGGGAGATGCGGTCGGGTAAAGAAACGAGCGAGACATCGGGTATCTCGCGGTTGGTGCGAGGAGATATAATTTATGAGAAAGGTGGCGGTAAATTGCTAGGTCAATATCACAAAATAAATAAATAAATAAATTATACTCTATTTTTTTATTATCAAAAACTCTAACTTACTAGCTACAATACAAATATTCTCCGCATTATTTTATATCACGAAAAAAATTTAAGGTATGTTTATCACACTAATATAAGTTTGATTTTTTATGATGCAAAATAATTTAAAATATTTCTATCATAATAGATAAATTTAGAGTTCTTAGTAACATGAAATGAAATTCGATGTATTTATGTCAAAGTAGATATGATTTTGGATTTTGGATTATATTATTAGTCCTAGATTATATGGTTAAGATTTTTTTATAATATAAGCATATAAATATTTATATTCATTTTGGGCCAACAAAATGAGTCTAAAAAAAAAAAGGAAAGGTCAAGCCCCTCCCATCTTTCAAGAGAATTATTATGGGCCAACCATTTTAGAGATTCAAAATTTCAGACGCATTATTCGAATGCTCCTCATATTTTTAGACGGAATTTATATGACTAAGAAGAAAAAATATATTATTTTATTTTATTTCTGAAAATTCAAAGACGTGGACCTGGAGATCTTGCTATCTCGAGACTTAAACATCTAGTCCCGCGAATCAATCTTGTGCAAACCTTTAACATATTATTAGAATTTAAACACGCGACCTATAATTCATGGGTACAAGAGCTCGGACCCCAAGGACCTAGGCATGGGTACAAGGATAATGGGCCTAATTATCGAAGGGGATGAAGCCAGCCTAGCCTCTATGGACTCGAGACGCGGCATTCGATTATATTTCCAGAATTTTTATCGTAGGCATTTTGTTACTATACGAAGAAATTCCATCGACCCATATTCTTAAACGATTTCAAAAATCGAAGGAAAATTATTTTTGGACCGCATATATTTTTTTCCTTTTCGGCAAAACACGTGGAGGACAGCGAAGCGAGCTGGCAGACGCCCGCAATCCACGTGCGACTTCACGTGATGCCCTCCGACCGCGAAGCATCATCTCATTGGAGTTAAGATTAATGCTGGCCAGTCTTACGCATTTAATTTCCCCTCAATCTCTATAGTTAAACACAATAATTAAATCATTAAGATTCTCTTTGAAAAGCCCGCAATGACGCACCCCACAAAAATTATAAATTAATAATAAACAAAGCACAACAAAAGGGACGAATGGTAAGGCGAGCTTTGTGCTTTGGAACAACTGGCAATCCATCTTTAGAAGGGCCAAAAGACAAAAAAAAAAAAAAAAAAAGAAGGAAGAAGCTAAACCATCTACTCTCCTAATTCTCTTTAATTTTATTTGGGCAATCCTGAAAAAATGGCAATTATCAATTTTGGGAAAAAAAAAATCAAACCATAGATTAGGGTAAATTGCAATTAGTCGATTCTTCTTATATCGCCTTTGGAATTCATGCGTCGGTCTCGCGACGGACCGTCAATCGTGGAGAAAATATTCGGTAGTATCATAGTGCCACATCATCAGCTGATGTAGCGCGCATCTTCCCACTTGGATCAATCACAAATTATTGCATTTATGGATGAAAATATTTTATTTAACTATGCGTTATCACGTGTAAATATGTGATTGATTCAAGTGAGAAAAAATGTGTCACATCAATCGGTAATGTGGCGCTATGATAAAATTGGATATTTTCTCGTTTTTCGAAAGGCGGATTAAAATCAAAATAAAAAAAAAGGACAAAAATCCGGCGTCTTAATAAGAATTCCAAACAATGTCAAATCGCGAACAAACCCCGATCCAATTGGTGCACCCTCTAATCATGCCCGATGGTGGGTGACGTGCGCACCCTTTCCCAACACCCCAAAAGGGGCCAAATGCATGATCAGCAGCAAGCCCATACTCCAATAATGACATTATTTATTCAATTCCTTTTGTTTTCCCTGATGCCCGTACGAAATATTATTGTCACATTCCTAATTATTTACAATTGTCCCCATGTTGCATTCGTCATGTAATTTTCGTGTCGCAAAAAAAAAATCACAAATAAGTATGCTCGTGACGAAACCTATCCTCCATCATCTTCCGTCGAGTATCCTTGCCGATTTGCCGATGCGGCAACCCTCGTGGCGGGCGACATAAAAATTGCTTATCTTCGCGACCGTGATCCGTCGCGGGGGTGCCGGTTCGAGATTTTCAGGCGGCCTTATTTTGAAAAATTTCCGGCTAGGTTTTCCGGCGAGATTTCCGGGTAGATGTGGGGGGGCCAAAGTATGAATTATTTGGGAGGTGTGGGATTCAACGGTGCCAAAAGGTTAGGCGACAGAGCGCACGTGCCCACTTCATGTCCAATTCGCGGATGGGAACGGACGATGTGGTCTTTTTCTCCCCCTTCTCTCTCTCTTTCTCCCTTTTTCTTTATTTATCGCTCAATTCCTTTCACGAAAAATATAATCTTTTTAAAAAATAATTTCTGAAAAATCGTTTTCTAGGAAAATGATAATATTTTATGGTATTTATTTATCAAGAGCCACCAATTTGCCAGGCTCAAGCGAGATCGAAGCACATTTTAGAGACCGCAATATTTAAAAATAAACAAAGAAGACAAGAAATGTTTTCCTATTTCAAAAACGCGGAAGATATTTTCCTCACTTTTGAATATATTTTATTCACTGGTGGAAAATATTTTCCTTATCTATTTTTTTTCCGTGAAACGAGCACTAAAAAATTAAAAAATATTTTTTTAGAAATTATTTTCCGTAAAACGAACGGATAATAAATTTGTCCCCTTTCCTCCCCCCCCCCCCCCTCATTTGCTGGAGTTCCATGGCAGTTCCATTAATTGGGTGGTGGTCCAGCCTCCCCTCCATTGATGCCCTCTTTTTATGGTCTCCGACCCTCACTTGCTCCTTCAACGTCACGATCATGTCGAACCAAAGTAAGAAAAATATTTTCTGTTTAACATATAGTTAGCGAGAAGAAATTGCAGAATTTGAGATTTTTTTTCCCACTTTTTATTTCCCCCCCCCCCCCCCTCGATTTTTATATCATTTGGAATTTGACTTTTGCTCGATGTTAGGTACCCAAGATCACTTAAAAATCGTACACATGTTGAATTTTTTTGGGGCCACTTCGAAATTCTTTACGTGAATGTTTAATGTCGCGAATGTTTTCATGCTTTCCTATTCCACTCAAGGGAAAAGCAAAGATTAACCCAAAATCATGGACTTCTTTGGCTACCGAACATTGACCAAAAACAAATAATTATAGATGAAATAAGATGTACATATTTCCCACTCTTTAGTTCTTTGTTGTTGGTCCGATCTTGATGCGCATTAGTTCTTGAGCTCACTGGAACATGTGAGAAAATTTTCGGTCATTAATATGTTCATTAGTAGGACGTTTACAATGTCGTTTTTTTTTTTCGCGACGACACAAAAGAAGTGGAGAAATAATTTCCGATAATAAGATCGCGATCGAAGCGGGTGCATCGAGAACACGTGGCGCATCATTTAAACAACTCCCTTTTTTCACGGATGGTGCAAAGAAAGATGCTGGAGATCATCAGTGTAATCATGGGAGGGGGGCTCGTCGACAAGCACCCTTTTCAGTGCTTGTCCCAAACAAGATAAGGCAATCCATGGCTGCGACGAGATGACCGGACTTCATATCCGCGAGGGGCGGGAGGGGCCCCCCCGCAACGCCCATCGTCCAATCATACGTCGGCCTGTCGGGTTGCGCGGATGGCGTCGACTGCCACGAGGCGGCCCACGACCACCGGGGACGATCTCCCGCCGCCACGTGTCGCCGGCCCAGGGCGTCGCAAGAACCCCAGGACATGATCCCATGGCGACAGCCTTGTCTGGTGGGCGAAACAAGTCGACGCTTTGGTCGCATGCATTATTGAATGTTTGGGTCTTTCAGGACTCTTTTGTCGCCACCCGGACGGAGGCCCGGCGCTCGAGCGCCACACCCCCCCCCCCCCTTTCGATGTGGCCTCGCCGGCGCGTCGGCGGAGAGCAACAGCACGAGCTGTCCGGCGATCCGATGCTCGATGATTGCTCTCGAGGTCGGTCGCTGCAACTGTCCCGCGCATCACGTCGCCTTTTTTCCTCTGCTCGTCGGGTCACAACCATGAGAACTCTCCCTATAAACGCAGTTCATTCTTTTCTGTATCATCTGAACCGACAGAATCTCATGATCCATCGAGATATCTCGCAGGATGCCGTCTTTACATGTGCTGTTCTTGCCAACACCCAGAAAAGGGAAAAAGAACAAGGACGAGCCCACTAAAAGCCCAGTCGTTCTTAGCTTTTGGAAAGGCATGAGCTGGCCCAGCCCAGCAAACTAACTCGTTCGATCCTATCTATGAGGTCTCAGTAGCATGACCCTTCTGAGAATCCAGGAGAAGTTTTGCATCACATTCACCCGGGTCATGTGAGCCCGCTCCATCTTGGCCATAGGCCCGGTCGGATTGTCGTGGTGCCTATACGGCCCTGGTTCGACTTTATCGGACGGTGACCGAGCGTCGAACGGCGACGATCTCGATCCGGGCTTACCCGGGTTGGAGTTGTTCATGGAACTTGCACCGTACTACTGCGTCCGACCTTGAGTCTAACCTAAATAATTTCCTATCAGAAAGTGCACGACCGCTCGGATTAGTTCTAGTGGATAGCATGCTATCTCTGGGCACTAATTTGAACACAATCACCTCGATTATGACTTGAGCTAAGACAAACACTACGTTGTTATAATAAGATGGGCTTTGTCATCGTGATAAATCTGACACCTCAAATCGGGACTAATCGATTTATGGATAGGTAGGTTTTTAGACTAATTGGCGTTGATTAATACTTATTGAACCAAGAACCGAACTTATCGATTTGAAAACTGGTTTGAAACCGGACAGCCGAGTTCAAAGGTTGACTTGGAAACTGGCCTTGGAACTAGCTTTTGTCATCAACTTTTTGCTGAGCCAGTCAAGATTCTAGATGATCAACAAGGAGAACCAGCTCAACCAGCATCAAGGATCATCCTCCCGTCTCCTTAAATCCACATTCACAGCATCTACGACAATCTTCTTGGACTGACATAATCACAACACAAGTTCATAGTTCCACAGGAATCTAGAAAGGGCTCCGAACTTCCAAGTCTCTTGAAAAGAGAAAAGAAAAACATGCGAGACATCACATTGTTCACGAGAGATGCCCAAAGGATGTCGGCCTTCTCAATTTCCTCCCTCCGCATGGTCAAAGTCAGCACCCCCATAAATTTAGGGGGGGAAAAGGGTAAAAAGATTTAAAAAAGGATCGTCCTTTCGGCTTCCGTAACGCGGCATTCCCGAATGAAGAGTCTTCCGACATTGGTCCAAGTCCGACGTAGGAAGGAAACTTCCCGTGACGGCGAAGCCCGCCCGACGTTGCCTTTCTCGAAGCTCGGGCCTTCCACGCGTCATGCCAAACCGGGAGACAACTGTCGGCCGCCGAGTTGGACTGAGATCCGCGAACCCGATCGGGTCAACCGGGAAACCACCGCCCGCCCACCGACTCCTTCGAGCCCCTGCCTCCTCTGCCAATGACTCACCCTCCAATCTTATCCCAACTGTCAGCCCGCCATGTCAGCACCGCGGAGGTCGATCAGCAAGTTCTCTCTCTCTCTCTCTCTCTCCCCCCTCCGTGTGTTAATTTCTGGGCTTATCGCGAAAGCTCTGATTAATTAAGGGCCGGGTTTAATTTCAATCAATCAAATTATCTCCACTTCGTACGAACGGGGGAGCACTTCCCGATGCAACCCCCGCGCCACGTCACCCCGCACGCCCACCAACGCCCGATCAGATCAACGCGGGCCGCCCACCCCCACCCGCGAAGCATCCGATGCGCGAAAAAAACCGCGTGTCCCGGAAAGCCGACCGGCCCACCCCAGCCGACTCGGACCGCCCACCTCGCCACGTCACCGCCCCCACCAACCCACTCGGGCCCCGCCACGTGTCCCCCCTCCCCCCCCTCCTCTCCCCCAACGGCTAGTTCAATTTAACCGCCAAAGCGGATGGGAACAGAGGAAGAATGTATTTTTAAAAAAAGAAAAAACAGGGGGAAATTTACATCTCCCACACGCGCGAGAGTTCGAGCACTTTCGCGTGAAAGCAATTAACCGAAGACCGCGTCGCGATATTTTCCCTCCCTCTCTCTCTCGCCTCCCTTTTTCAAAATTCCCCTTCTTCTCCTTCTTTCTTTCTTTTTAAATTCTTTCCACTTTTTATTCTCACCTCGTGAAAAAAGGAAAAAAATAAATTAATTTTTAGTCCCCCTTAACGGCTATATAAATATGAAGCCAGTCCCGTCCATGCTTTGCGGACGCAAAAGCGTGAAGGAGAAGCGAAATCACACGCACGCACAGGCTCGCACTTGCGCCAATCGATCGAGCCTTGGGAGAATTTAGGAATCGTCGAATCCGACCAGGTTCGTGTCTTCAGCTCTCTCTCTCTCTCTCTCTCTCTCTCTGTCTGTTGTCTCTGCTCCTTCAATGTCTGACGAACTCGTTCTCAAATGGTGGTTCTCATGCGTGGTTTCGCTTCGGTTGAGTTCCCCGTTTGTGGTCGTCGTGATTGACTCCGGTTTGGTTGTCTGCAGAGGGGGTTTTTCTTGGGGTTGAGGAGAATGGCTTTGATGTGCGAGGACATGGTGTTGGGCTTCAAGGGATGCGGAGTTAGGGAGAGCAAGGTGAGGGATGGGGCGGGGGAGGGGTTGGGGTTGGGGCTCGTGAAGTGCACGCGAGGTCTGGGGAGGAAGAGGGTCGGCATCTCGGAGGGTCTCGAGGAGGAGGCGGCTGCGTGGCGGGCGGATTCCGCTGAGTTCAGAGCTCCGCTGAAGAGGCAGTGCAGCGCGAGGCTGTTGCTCGACGACTTGGATAAGTCCGGTCTCGAGTCTTTGCCTCAGGACATTCTGGTGAGCGACTCGCGTTCGATTGCTCGAATGCTACTTAGATCAATGTGCGGTTTAGATTATGATATGAAATGGGTTTTAATGATTGGGCCTAACAGATTAGGATACTCTGTCGCGTCGAGCATGACGACCTGAAGCAGCTGGTTCGCGTGTCCAAGACAATCAAAGAAGCTGTAAGTTCATCTGGAGTAATGTCTGCAACTAATTTCTGTGCTTAATTTGTTTCTTGGGGGCGGCAGTTGATTTGTTTCTGCTGTTTCAGACTGTTGTGGCCAAGCAGTGGCATTTTGCATTCAAGACGCCCACGAAGATCCGCGCGTTCAGGAACCCTGTTGATTTGCAGAACCTGAGTGACTACGAGGAGATTGAAGCCCCGAATGCCCCATTGAGGTCTTTCAAGCCACGGATTAGCAGGAAGAAGCTCGCGGATGTCACCACAGTGCTGTTCGCCTCGCCCGATGAAGGGCAGGGGACCCGAAGAGGAGGTTTGTTCATGGAAACTGAGATATGAACCAATCAGCTTGGTGCTCTGGATCCGGGTTCTGTAGAGTGTGGATAAGTTTCTTGTTGTAGATTGGTTTACACGGATTATGCGGGGAGAGACAGAGAGATAGGGACACGATGAATAGGGTTACGATGTACATGTGGAAAGAATCATTGAGCCTTGGTTTCTTCAAAGGTTTCATTGAAGATGGATTGGCTTCAGAAGTTTTTTCTTTTCTTTTTCTTTTGTACATTGTAAAGAGAGAGATTCTTAGGCGATTTCGGAGTTGTTTGAAGGGCTATCCTGTGGCCCCTCCCATGCTGATAAAACCATGAGAGCGGGGAGTGTACAGTTAATCCTGCTTACTCTCCTTGTTCTATGTAATAAAACTGAGAAATGATGTCAATTCGGCTTCTGTTCTATTCGTATCTTGGTTTCATCCCTTCTCGTGTGTTTTCATTTTGAAATTTGTGGCCTAACTTGCACCACCTATCTCATTCGTATGCTTTCGAAAATATAACTTTGAATCTTTTAGGGATTTGCATTCACATCTACAAGGTTCTGGAAAGGTATTAATTTGGCGCGAGGTCGACTTATCTGTGGAAGCCAAACAGGGTTGGGATTCTCGAATGGTACCCTACTTGGGTGCTTTTGGATCATGACATGGTCAAACAAATGATGAATCAGAGGATCCAGTTTTAACGGTTGATAATTCGTGATTAGCTGACAGGCAATCATGTGTTATTTTGAAATTGCCTAAATTCTCCCCTCCCCCTGCTGATCGTATAAAATGAAGAACAGTACACCTCTTGGGGGTATGAAAATATAAGAAGATTGATGTGATTCTTGGCAATAGTGCTGGAGTGACGCTATTGAAATTTACAGGAACAATCTTATGAAAAAACGTACCTTGTAATTGCAGATTGTAAAAGATTGTGCAGCATCATCTGAAATAATTAAGCCGGTAGGCAGAATCCAATTTATTGCAACAACTTTACCAAAACATTTTAAAAAAAAACTTACCGCAACAACAAAATAAGAAAGAAAAGAGGGTGGTGGTGATTCGAATGTTGGTACTTTCCTTTCTCCTGCTTCATTGCCAGACTCTACTTGAAGACGAAGAAATGCTTATAGCAGAGACTCAGATGCTCTATACTAACAATTTGCTTCCCTGAGCTGGGTATGAGTCCAAATGCTCTCTTTGAAGAGCAAAAGTGCATACAACCTGCACTATGTCTGCCAAATTTTCTGATGCATCGGGCAGGTTGTCTTGTCTTTGCAGTCATTAGAAAACATTACTGTCGCTCTTGGAGAAGTCTGCCACAAAAAGAACTTTTGATACCTCTCGATATTATCCGAGTAACATCTCGGATAAAGCCGATTCCTCGCACTAACCAGAGCAAGAGTCTCCAAATTGATGGACTTCTGCATAAAGAACTTGACCAGTTCATGTTCGTGTTGTTGAAACCTGAAGCCTTTCACTTTGACAAACTTGAGGCGGCCTAGAAAGGCAAACGACTCAAGCTCTTGCTTCTGATGCAGTTCCCAGTAAATGCTGCCCTCGAAAGAGCATTCGTTGAGCTGCAAAAATTAAAAGCAAAGCCTCAGGCATTGAAAACAAGATCTCCAGTAATCTTTGAATGAAGTAGCTTAGCCACATTTCCATTAAAAAAATAAATTTAACATTAATGAGCTTACATCGATAAATACTTTCTCGACAAATGGACATTTGATGAGAAAAGAGGCAATATCATAAGTATTGCAATAGACTCCGCCTTGCAGGATTAATTGGAATTCCTTCAGATTGCGATACAAAAATGGCAGTCCACATATGTTGTGCTTTAAATCAACATAATTTGGAGATATTCCCTGAATCCAGACATTATGGTTATGCATTTACTGCAATAAGAAGTTGATATCCTACTAAATTAGACAGAATTTTCCAAAGAAGGCGACTCCTGGGAATCTGAGATACCTCGAGAAAAATGCTGTTCACTGTGAGAACGCTGACGTGCGCGAGATCGTCCAAGATGTTCCGGACGAGAGAATGTCTCATGAAGCCTTTTGGGGGTACGAAATTTAGTACTGCATCCTTCAGCTGTGATATATCTTCAAAGAGGAAGAGAGGCACTTGACCATAGAAATAAAACGAGCGAAGGCTCGGAGCATTGATATCAATTGCCGAAAGATCTGAGCAATCTCCCAACTTTAAAACCTTAAACCTCTTAAGATTTTGCGCATTCAACTTCAACTGTTGAATGGCATCACAACGTACGAGTTCAAGAGTCTCGAGGAGGGTGCAATTGAGAATTAAGGTTTCGATCATCTCCGATGTGATATCAACCTTCTTCAGCACCAGGGTATCCAGGAGACGCAAACTGGTGAGATTTGGCGGAAAATCAATGTCACAGAAAGTCAACTTTAAAACTCTCAATGACTCAACATCGATTAAATCGCAAGAAAGCTGGAAAGGCTCAATCTTCGCCGCAATGAAGTTCAACTCCAGCTCTTCCACCCCTTTCGAAATCGAGATTTGGATCCACCTCCTGACCATCGCTTCAATATCCGTAGGATCAATATATAACTTGAAGCTTTGGATGTGTGGACCTGCATGAGCTCTGAAAACGTGATTAATAATCGAGGTAGCTCCTATAATGCCTTGGTGCGTTGCGAACCATCTACCAAAGTGTAACTTCCTGCTGAAAAGCCAAACGTGCTCAAATCTCTTCGAGACAACTCCGGCCCTCACTGCTTGTCTGATGGGCAACAGCGTAAAGATACGCTCTAGTACGTCGTCAGAAAGGTCAGGCAACGCCTTACTCCTAGTCCGGCGATTCTTTGTAGAAATGAGAGCATGATCAGACTCGACCCTGATCCTTTTCGACGATGACGGGGCCATTGTTGTAGACTTTCTTCACTTTCTCCGGCCAACAAGCATGTACCAAAAGAGCTGGCTCTTTCAAACTTCCTGGTGATACTATGGAAAAATTATAAGCACAGATGGGATAATGTGTGTGTTTATAACTGGAGAAGATGTGCTTTCCGAAATGTGATTTGGAAAAATAAGGACAAAACATAAAGGCCAGAACCATTCCCCGTTCCAAAAATGAAAAGAAATATCAGCATTGATCAACCCGAGATGTTTGCATTGTTCTGCTTGCCCAAACATTTATTTCCTTTAAAGCATGGACGGTCCTCTTTTGAGTCCTATAATCAAGTTACGCTTTATTTTGCTGGCCATATTGATTCGCACTGTTTTGGCACTTTAAATGCCTTTTGATGAGATGATGCATGCTATGATGGGGTGGTCGAAACAAACTCTAGCGAACAATTATTGGTTTTTGAACGGAAACCCAAATTCGAGCTCGCGCTTGCCTTGTTATTCATCCTAGCCGTGTATCAAACAGAAGTCCTGTCATAGGACCATCGACCATACTTATCATGAATTTACCGTTCTACGAAAATGAATGACTTATTCTCATCGTGGAAAGGTCGACGTCGTTTTCCTCCTTCACTGTGAAATAGATAGTATCTTTGCTACAATTCGCTGCGCGCATGTACTCGACTGGACTTAACATGTTAAGCACAATGTAAATTTAACCACATCTCGTGACAGTAGGAAAACAGGAGCGATTGGCAGGCAAATTAACCAGAAGAGGGAATGTTCCCATTTGAATTTCCGACCTCAACTCCGCCACGGCGTCCAAGAACCAACAGTCACATGTAGCAGGGTGAGGCACTCGAACTATGAATCGGATGCTTAGTCGAGGAAGTGGATTAAAGATCAGGAGAGGTCATGCTGCTGCCTGAACATATGGCAAACATTCCTTACATTCCCCCCAACCTTTCAAAGTTAAATGTACCTTTAGATGCACAAGGCACCCCTTTCACTCTCTCTGTGTTTCATTGGTACCCACACAAATCGTCGCCATCGCGCCACCACCACGACCGGACAAACTACTGCCTCGGACACCTTAAATCCATGAGCCAACCTCTTTCTCCTCCATCAAGTCAAACCTCTAGGGCTCCCTTCCTCCTCGTTATCACCAATCTCTCTCTCCCCTTGTAAGAGTCCCAATGGCTTTGCGCTCTTGTTCCCTCGATAGATCTCGTCAATGACGCAGAATCCGATGAGGCCATTGCACCCAATTTTCAGAGAGCTCCATGAAGCTCTTCAATGGGGAGGCATGACAACATCGTCAAACTGTCATTGGTAGAGATCGACAGAGATTAAGGCATCAAAGAGACGAAAGAGATATTAGAGCGACGGGAAATAAGTCAAGTCGAGGCAGAGGTGACGGAGATTGGTGGTGGTTAGAACATTTTGGAATGGGGAAGGCAGTGGCTGTGAGGGAGAGACCTGGCGTATGCCAAGAGAGTTTACAAGAGAGGAAGAAAAGGAGAGAGAGGTGTGTTGGGTAAAAAAGAAGTGAACCATCTTTTCTACAATGGTGTGTGAGTGTGACTGTTGGCTTGCCGAAAATGCACTCAAGTCGCCAATGCATGCATCCGAGCAGCAACGTCACTGCTACAGCCCGGCGGCAACACAACCTCTTCCCGTGAGGACCGATTTTACTTGGGGGACAAAAAGAATCAAACTAGCTTGTGAGAGCACATTGCAGTCAGTCCTTCTACTGATCCTAGAGGTTTTTCTTTTGGCCACTGAACTTCAGTGTCGCCTCAACCATGAAGCGTAATAGAGTTATAGAGCATACACTCTAATAGGAGACGCTCTCCGATCGCATTTCGTATGACACAGTGAATAACATTACTTTTTTTAGTCGAGCAACCAAGTGAAGGCACCAATTTGTCATCTCAACCTTCCAATCCCTGGCGTCAAGCCGTCCAATTTCTTTCTTAATTATTGCACAGAAACTATAACATAATTGACAAGAAACCTGCAAGCATCTGTTACCTAGGCACATCCAATCATACCACATGAAGCATATATAATATAAACTGGACTTCCCAACAAAAGAAAGTGAAGATTCTAACATGTTTCTAATAACACTATGTTGTTGAAGAAAAGTAATCAAGAAATACACTATAGCAGGGAAAGCTAGCTTACTGGGAAATGCATTTATGATTATGGAGGGAGGTCAGCACTCAGCAGTTACATGACTGGTGGGCTCATAAACAAAACCTTGTCCCACTGGGAATCCTATACAGCCAAACGCAGCCGAATTAATCTCACATAGGTTCAAGTGAGACTGGCAACAAAGAGCTAGCGTGTCTTTTTGTTCTTTTTCTTGTCCTTATCTCTCCCTCTCTTATTCTGCACCTTTCTGTGTGATTTATGCTTTACCACCCTCTTGAATGATTTCTTATTCACAGGTAGACTGCGACCTTTATCAGCTCCAGTAGCTTTGTTGGTCCATGCCTTCTCAATGAGATCATTTTCTTCATCTGGCACAATCTCACTTGTTTTCACAGTGACCTTCATGTCTCCATTGTCATATACTGCCGTTCCTATCCTCCAAAATTTCAAAAACATATATTAGCATAAGGCCTAGATCTCATGCCTCTTACCTAATCCACCTGGACCCAACAACAACAATTTAAGATGGCAAAAGCAGGCATTTACAACGGCACTGAATCACATTAGGCACAATCCCTAAACTGGAGAAAGTATAATGTGGAAGATCTTCATCGTGTATGATAGAGGGACAAACCAAGATTCAGATCGCATCTTCTAGTAAGAAAACAAATTGATGTTTAAAGTTCAACTGCATTCAATAAGAAAGATTCACGATCAGTTAGTTTGACCATGTGATATCAACAATTGGCAAAGCTGCTGCATGATATATATGCCACTCAAACTGACTAGTCCTTCAACAACACAGGAGTACCACAGCTTCCAATACCAACTGAAGTTAAGGAACATGAGAGAGGGATAAGCATCAATCCACCGCTAAGGTAAGAATTATGAACTATCATATACTAAGCTGACAAAAATTCACATACCAAACCTATTTAAGTTATCAACTCATGATTGGTTGCTCACTTGCAAGACAAGCAATCCAAAAGACAACAACACAATCCATTAGATGGCCCATTAGATCCTCCAAATAAGCAGTAATTAGCAGTGCATAATCACATCCAAGTTTGAAGTAATTAAATTTACCTGATGTAGATACGTGGGGCTTGGTTTCCTCATCATTCTCTAAGAGCTCACTATTTGCATCAAATTCAGTACCATTGGATGGAGGACCTCCATCATAATAAGCAAGGTCCCTTTCCAGCTTTCTCTGGAACACAAGTTGAAAGGCTCAATTCAAATAAAGTTATTAAGGTAAATATCAGTGCAAATGCAATGCCCTCACAACTAATATCTAAATCGGACATGAAGAATATCAAGATAGAAATTAAAAGGTATAAGCATGTGAAGTGACATGAAGGGAGGTAACATACAAAAGCTACAGCAGGCATGAAGTCAAATATTACGCAAGCGATAAACTTGGATCGATCTGCAATCTCTATTCACTATTAACGGGGTCCATCCAAGTAAAAGAGAAAAGCTAAGCGGATGCAATTCAGAGTTCAACAGAGAAGCAAGGACTCTGATCTCATAGAAGTTTACAACTCTGACACTCAAGAGTCATAGGACTCTTTTTTAAGGATATAATGGAATGGCAGACTGGGCAAGTCCTAAAATGAAAAAAAGAAAAGAAAAAAGATACCTGCTGGTCATGACTCTAGTTTTATGCCCTCAATCCACTGAAACCAGAAGGTGAATACTCTCTTAGTCAGTATCTAAAACCCCACTAGCTCCTCTTTTTTCTCAAATTTACTTGACATCTGATGCCTTAATCATGAAAGAAATGACACGTAAGTCTCACACATGAAGGCAAAAGATTAGTCACGTTACAGGATTTCTTCCCCCTAGAGATGCAAAACTGCCATGTAAGTCTCATTTATGAAGGCAAACCCATGATCAACACCGCAGTAAAAATTACAATTAAGTAAAACTTATTCACTGAAACAACAAAATCACTCCTAGGATCCACACCTCAAAATCATCTTTTCCATTTGATTCCAACTAACAAAGAACGAACCGATTTCAGCTCCATAAAGCGTTAAAATTTTTTGGAAACTAACACATTCGAACCAGGAATGGACAAGAGAACAAAGATGACAAGGTGCACACCTTCTTGCGCTGCTCGATTCGCTTGCGGCGCTGCGCCTCTTCTTGCTTCTTTTGTGCTTCCTTTCTCCTCTTCTTCTTTCTCTTGTGAAACCCCGTCACATAGTCCCTTAGTGAAGATCCAAACTACAAGTCAAAAACACAATAAACTACACTCGAAACTCATCTGACACACCGCACACACAGTTTCCAACCAAACGAAATCACACGACAACAAGTTCAAGCGAACAAATTCACCAACTCAAAACTCAAGTGCTCTGAGACTAATGCACGTCTACCGTCACCGCCTCAATCAGCACAAAACCAACGTCGAACGCATGCTTAGAGTACGACAATAGATGCTCGAATCAAGAACCGCTCACCCTTCTTAATTACCGAGAGCGAGCGAACAAAGACAAGCACGACATATAGTTTAGTCAATTGTAGTACCTGAGGTCTTTCTCGTTGAAGGTGACCGAGAGAGCTTTGTTCTTGAGAGCTCGCTTCTTGATGTGACGGCCTCCAATGCGGGGCGCGTCGTGGTTCGAATCGTCTTCAACCTCCACACCGTCCCCCATTGACGCTGACCCGGCTTCTGCTCCAGCACAAGCTCTTAGCTGTTGAAGAAAAGACGCAATTTTTCGAGTTCCAACGACCCGATTTGGGACGCCCGCTTCGATTTAGGGTTCATGTTGTTTGGGCCGAATCCGGGTTCTTCCCCGAACCCATCAAGTAAGGCCGGTATGATCCAGTTTTGAGATTTGAACCGGCCCAATTGTCCACTTTTCACCGTTTGAGCTGAATCGGTGAATCTGCCTTTTGTTCAGCACTAGGGAAAAGGAAAATACTAAGTACTTTTGATAGAGTGTACCTAAGAACATATCTGGAAACAACTTTGCCAAATCCGGATCCTTCTGGAACCCATCGAGTAAGGCCGGTAGGATCCAGTTTCGAGATTTGAACCGGCCCGACATTCTATTAGTTGAATCAATGAATCTACTTTTGATTTGGCAATGAGAAAAGGAAAATGCAGATAGTTTTGGTGGAGTGTACTTAAGTACACATTAGAGAACAACTTTAGTTAAAACGATGTTTGGAAAAATCATACTTTGTAAAGCACTTTTAAAAAAAATCAAAATCGACAAAAGACTAGTGGTTAGTGAGACTTTAATGATACCAAATCTAAATGCCGAGGAGCCAGATCTGGCGTCGACATCTTTGCTTGAGATCATTGGACCTCAAGCAACCATCACCTAGATTCACACAACCCGAGCGATGCCTATGGTCACGGCACCTCAGGCCTCATCAGCTGGGGTTGTGCAACCTTGGGCAACGATCGTTGGGATTGCACAACTTTAGGTGATCGTCGTCGACCTCCATCCAACTCTTCCATGCAATACACAAGGAAGATGAATAGTTCTAATAAATAATGCTAAGACTTGCAATCCAAGAATGCTACTGATTTCAAATTTACCTTGGGTTAAGGGTTTTTAGAAGTCTTTAAAAATACTATTGCATATCCCAAAATTCTCAAAAAATTTACCAAATGGCATTTGCATTTATCCAAAATCCCTTAAGAATGCCAAACTAAACGCACTTATAGATCTAAATGCAGCATTTGCTTTACTTCGACAACATTAATTCGACAAACGCATGCCCATTTTGCCTTTAGCATTTGTTGTTCTAATTTTACTTTTGGACATGCTTGTATAGAATGAGTGCGGTGATGTCTCTTGGTGATCAAGCTTGCACCTATTGCTCTCAACACGGCCCTCGCTACACATTGATCAGGTTCCCGAAAATCGCATGATAGAATTCATGGGATTTGCATGGTTCTTACATTTGCATGGGGAATTTCTATGAAACTGAGGTCCCAACATTATTACATTTTGCAGGCTGATTAGTCTGTCCACACGTTGAAAACATTCATAATTACAATCATTGCAACTCCATTGAACATTTGCTCTCTTGATGAACTTCAGAACCTTTGGTTCTTCGTTGCAGCAGATGGAAACACGAATCTCTGCACTATCACGTTCGTTTCCATTTCTAAGGAAAAAAAATTTTCCCTTTCGATCATCGCAACACGTTGGAGTCCAAAAATTTCCTGCGGAATCTACATTGCACTTCTCAAGCTTTGGAACTGAAAATATCTTTGATTTTCCCACATAGCTTTGTTTCCTTCTAGTGAGGCATAAATGTTGTTAAGAGCGGGAATAGGAGGACGATGATGATGACGATGACGAGGATTATAGCATAGCACGTCCACTTTCGCGAGCTCTTCTGGTACTCCCTCGCCTCCTGGAGCTGGCCGGCGCCCCGCCGCACGAACGAGTTGGCGTGCGTGACATGCGACTCGATATCGTTGAGCTGGTGGCCCTGGGCCTCCACGAGTGCGGCCATGTCCAAGAACACTTGGTGCAGCTCAAGCAAGTTTTTCTCGATCTCCTTCACAGCATCGTGCCTCTCTTGAATCTCCGATATCGTGTCGAGAATCTGGCCTCGCCCTTGTTCTTGGATTGCCTTCTGCAGGAAGCTCTCGCTCTCGCCACTCGAGATCAAGTTCTCGATCGTCTCCTCGTCCGCCTTTTGCCCTGTGACCGTGAAGTATCTCCGCTCCACCGTCTCCTTGTACTCCTCATTCATTTTGGACCGCAAGCTTTGGAAGTCATCCATCAAGTCCTTGAGCTTCTTCCCCAGCCCACCGACGACCGCCGTCCTAGTTCGGTCCGCCGACGTGCCTGGCCCGCACCCGGGTATGCTCCGGTGGGCCACATTGGACCGCTCAAGAGCCTCGAGCTTGCCCTTGATGATTTTGGCCCGCTTGAGGACCTGCCCGACTTCGGCGTCCATCCGGGACCGGAGCTGTTTCATCGTGTTGGCGTTGTGGACGGTTTTGCTCTCTTCATTGGCCTCTTGCAACCTCTTGTACAGCTTCTCGACCTGGTTCATGTCCTCCTTCACGCTCTCGACATCCTCGAAGAACTTGTCAAGGTTCACCGTCTCCTTCCCCGCCTCCATGTCGTCGAGGTAGTTCTGTTGCTTGAGGTCCGTGTATTTCTTGAACGAGCCGGAGAACAAATCATTCATCTTGACGAAACTGTGCTTCTTTTCCCCTTACTCTCCCCTCTGATGATTTCCAATTATCCTTTCCCTTTCTGCTTTTGGTGCATGAACATGAAGGAACCCTAAACGCTAATAATCAAGAGAATCATCCTCATCTTCAATGTCTGAAGATGAATTTTCCGTTTTCCTTTGTGATGGAGGATGAGGGAGGTGGCAAACAGCAGAAAAGATCAACCCAACAACAAATTGGTGCATCGTATGAGCTTTCCTTGATTTTTGGGGTTTGAGGTTGAGTGCTACACAAAAGAGGGGCTGAAGCTATTTTTGGGACTATAGAACATACGGGGGCCGTTCGAGAAAGCTGAGCATGTCCATTGGTTGCTCTTGATGTAACATGTGGCATCCTGTCTTTCATGAATAATTTGGAGGATCGGGTTGTCTGAGTTGACTTGGTCTTTCTCTGCCCCTTTCTTGGCTAAGAATACTTTGTTGACTTCCTGCATCAATCAACTGCATAACCCAAACTACAAAATAACTAAGTTACATTTCCACGACCACGAGACACTATTGAGAATTTCGATCTGCATATCCTTGTTATTTTATTCTATTGATGAATAATTGCTTGGAACATCAGAGGTACCTACTCGAGCGTGACACGGACTTATTGATGATGAAACTCTTTTTGGTTAACCTACCTTCCTACTCTCCTTGATGCTGAAACTCCTAAAACTCCCCAGTCATGACAAAATAGATTCTATTCGAAACTGAATCAAGACAGGGGGCACTACAGTTCATGATGCTTATAACACAGATCATTAGGATGGCGGATGCCCAGAACTGAAAGCTTCGTGCCTAATCACATTTGATCTCGTAAGAGGATAGCAGCAAAATGCCTCTTGGAGAGTATGATTTAAGTATTTGCAGACCGCACGTGATGTATTCAACCGTTAAGGACGAAAAGGAAGCGTCATCTCGCATTAGCTCGAAGTTGCTCCTATCTCACTTCCACTTTCATCCATCTCGTTCCCAGCTAAGGAAGAATCAGGCCTTATCCGATTCAACGGGCGCATCTATCGATCTTATTAGATTTCTTTCTGTGTATTGATGATTCAAAATTATGTTTCAGAAGCAGAGCAAGTGATCTGAGACCGTGAATCACTCCAGATTTTTGACACAGCCAATCACCAAAACTGGTACGACATACCGAACTGATCGACCCTAAATCAGCAGAGTCAAACCTTGAAGAGGACAATGGCCAAAAGAGAACCTCGAAGGGTATGGCGATTGAATCAGCTTTAACTAAAATAGGTTTTCGCCTGTTTCACACCGACCGATCAATACACACATTCGACATTGTAAACCAATATGAAGGACAAATCCAAATCTTTACAACGCCAAATACTCATTCTTGCAGTTGTGAAATCAAAATACCATCACTCTCAAAAGGCACACAATCGCAGAATCAACAACCCTTTCAAGCTCGAATTCGATCAAATCAAATAACAGCGACAATATAAAGAATTATCTACCTAAGAGCAACCAGCAATAGAGAGGTAAAAACCAAAATCAATTTGGTTGACAAACTAAGTAAAGCACCCTCAAGTACCAGCATTAGGCAATGCTGCCATGAATGAATTGTACGATGACTCCAGATCGAAGTGGAGCTGCCGAGACTGCTGCTCTGTCAGCTCGTCCGCTGCCCCCATCTTGGAAAGCCTTGAAATCCACTCCTTCATCTTCATCTTCCCCTCAAAGTCCGGCGGCAATATAGTCAGCTTGTTGAGTGAGGTCGAGAGATCCGACAGCAAAGGATGGACCTGATCCACCGCCACCATGTTCAACTTCAACGAGTCCATCGCCGTGATGAAGTTCTGCACGCACTCTGCGACAATGGCAGCCGATGTGGTGGAGCTAGCAGCCGCAGCGGCGCGGTGCTCCACGGTGGCGGGAACCCCTGAGACCACCAGCCTGTTGATGGCAGCAGGGCAGTCCATCTTGTACGTGTCAGCGAAGCGCTCGATGCTGGGGATCGTGTCCTTTAGCGTGGAGGATAGAGTCTTGAAATGTGCGATGAGCTTCTGACAATTGGTTTCATACTCAGAAGGCGATATCGTGTCGCGAATATATGCCTTCTCCAGCTTCTCGGTGGCTCGGATGATGGCATACAGCTCAGCGAAATTCTCGTACATCTCTCTTTCGCGCTTGTCATTCCATAGCTTGACCTCCATCACGATTTCTCAGACAGATAGTGGGTGTATACGGAATAGGCTATTCGAGGAAATTACGGGTACGGGACAGTGTGAAGGATTGGAGAAGGGAACGGGACACGCGCAAAGAGAAGAAACCTTCTTCACTGAACAGCCATTATGACAAAATCAGCTAATTCAAGCTTTTGAGCTCGACTCAACATTGCATAAACAGCATAGATACGAAGCAACAATCGCAGAAAGATAAACAGCGTTGATTACAAAGACCCAAGAAGCGAATCATCAAACTGGGTCGATCTAGTAAGGGGAAACCAAATCATCAACCAAAGCTCTTTTTTTTAACGAAAAAAAATTGAAGCGAAAACACAAAGACGAAAACTTGGGCATTTCATGATAAGACCATCCCCATCATTTTGCAGGAACAAAGCACGAAAATCTCGACGAATCAACCTTCGGGAACGCGCGCAAGATTAGGAATTTCAGGAAACAAACAGAGGGAAAAGAACCACCCGTCTAACCCATGATTCCGCAGAATCAAAAACCAACAATCAGTGACATCACAGCCTCAAAAACACCAAAAGACCCTACATCGGACTAGCATAGCTAAAACCAAGAAACCACGACTGAAGATCGCCGTGACGACGATGTCAATGGACGACGCAATACGTTACCAAGCTTGAAGATGAAGACGAATCAGCGCATACATAACCCAAGATTAAATATAGGAATCGAGAGATGCCTCAAGGAGAAGGGAGAGAGAGAGAGAGAGAGAGAGAGAGGGAGGAAATGGCTTACAGAGAGCAAGGACGCGGGTTTGCGAGTCGTTGAGCTCTCTGTGTATCTCGTGAGAGAGAGAGAGAGAGAGAGAGGGAGGGAGATGGAGATTGCAAACTGAAGGGGACTCGCATTCACAATGGTCGATCTCTCCTTTTTCTTGAAATTGGGTGCGACCCAATATTCTTTTATTTACATATTTATTAAGAATAGAAAATAAAGACTCAATTTTACCAAAAAAAAAAGAAAGAAAAGTAAAAACTCGATTTGCAAGCAAAATTGTAGATGATTGAGGAGCAAATGCATTGAGATCTCTAAAACTTGTCGTAAAACTAGCGCATCATAAATATAAAACTTATTAAGAGGGTATAATTGAGTTTGAAATTTCATAAAAAGTATAATTGACTCTTAAATTCTATTATATTGATAATGGAGTCTTTTAATAAACTCCATCTAATTTTGAGAAGTATTTTGGTGATTTTTTTTTAAATTGACGTTGATTTGATCTAAATATGATTTTTAATGCATGTTTTATTTAAATCAAGTTGAAGGATGAGCTATATTAAAAAAAAAAAAAAGGAAGAGAAACTAGGCAACAAGGGCAAGGCTTGATGGCCCCCAAGCCTTCCAAGCTGCGGGGGACGAACAACCTCTCTATTATAAGACACTCAAGAGTGCGAATGAAAATCGCCATCGTCTCAAGAATAATTTTTCATCGGGAAATAGAGAATCCATTTGTATTTCCCAGACGCATTTTTGAACAGAAAAATTGGGTTCGATAACGATACAAATTTTTTGTTCTCGAAATAAACTTTCATTTTATAGATTTTCTCAATTTATACTCCTATGATTGATGTGTGGCGGCTGATAATCAGTGACGGCGATTGATTGGCGATGGTCAATGATCATCGACTATCAACAATTGGTGGTTGGCAATGGCATAGGATCAGCGGTGGTCAATAGCTGGCGAGCGATGGGAGAGGTCGGCGGGTGGCCGATTGCGATGGCCGACATCGATTGGCGGCAACAACTAGTAGTGGTCAGCCGAGGATTAGCAGATCGTGGAGGAACAAGTTCGCCTGCCCTAATTGCAAGTGATCTTGTCCTCGCACAGCCGTCCGATAGATCGCCCTCCTCCCCTCCCCCTCTCTATTTTCATGGCAACTCCCTCTTCTCTACCGCGTCACCTGCGTGACATGACGCAGCAGCGGCAGGGAACCCTAATCCGATCATGGAAGAAGCATATTAATTTCTGATTATCTTGTAAAAGCAGAAAAGTAAAGAAAATTTCATTTTCTTGTCCTTTTTTGTGATTACAGATACGAATGGTAGAATCTAAAGTGGAGTTCGCTTCAGACGACATCAACGAAGGATCTCACTTTCAGAGATGAAGATGCGATCTCGTGGTTAAGCGTCAACGCCATCGCGCGACAGCTACGACGAGAGAAACGAGGGCTTAGCATGGCGTCGCCCCCATGGCAGATCTCCTCCCCTACCCACCATCAATCGCGCTCTGTACCTAAGAAAGAGAAAAAGGAGGATGTTTAGAGAGAGAGAGAGAGAGATGGAGAGAGAGAGATGGAGAGAGATAGCGTGTGGGATGGGAGCTATGATTGGAGGATTACGCCATCTGCGTGTAGCAGTTGGAGCGGGGGGGTCATTGACGGCGAAGTTTCTTCTCCACCCGTCTCTCTCTGTGCGTTGCTGTCATTGGTTATGGTGCGTTCGAGGTTCCATTGAAGTTGACGTCTCTGCCCTGAACCAGCTCTGCTTTTCTTCCCCCCCCCCCCCCTCCCCTCCCCCCTATAAAACCTAAATCCGATCCATCCAATCATGGAGATCATCTTTTCCTTCGCTTTTCTCTCCTTGCTCCCATCATCTTCTCCTCCTTTTCGTGTCATGGGGCCAGTCTGGCTCCACTTTCCCAACCCCCCACCACCCTGCTGATCGTCGCTCCTCCTTTTCCCTCCTTCGGATCCGTCGGTCCGCGGTCTCCCACGGCGTCGCGACGCCGGAACCGGCTTCGTTCCCGTCGCGACATGGCCCTTCATCGGCCGCGATTCGACCCCGTCGCCGCTACTTCACGATGGGTCCTGTTGGCAGCGATACCGCATTAGACCGTCCGAGTGTCGCCGGCGTGAAATTGACAATCGAGGACAAATCTTACACTAAGATATTAGGGGCAAGCGTGCCTCGATTCTTGCAGCGATCAGTTTATGTCTTAATTCTTGAGAATAAATCAGACTAATGAATAATATTTTTTTTTCCATTCAGTAAGGGCAAAAAGTAAATATTATTTATGGAAGTAATACCATTTTTTATTGAACATTTGGTAAAAATAAACACCAGTTCCTGAGTGGCCTCGAAAATCAAGCCGGGACCGGCCGCCCCGGTCCAATCCAATTCTAAGATGGACGAAGTCGGTTCCCAGTTCCGCTCAGTTCGATCCAATTCCCGCTTTAGGGTGGGCCCGAACCCATCACCCCTACTCGATGCGACAATACCCTCCCCTATCTTGATATCATGGGGATGAACCCTCTTGGGCCCTCTAACCAGCACGATATTTATCTCTATCAATTTTTGTAGCTTGACCGATATTCCCAATTTTAGTTCTTAAATTTTGTTTGTGCTATGTGTCGTAATAATATCCAAAAAAATTTGCAAAACTCAGCATCCGATGTTGGTGATTTGTCTGGTATCCATGATAGAAAGGCTATGCAATCGTGATGACAATAAGATCATCGTACTCTTTCTTTGAATAGAACCAAGTCCCTTTGCATTTGCCACGTGGCATCATCCTCGCGTCTTGATTATGTCTCGCGTCGCATGTTTCAGGAAGTAAGAACTTCGGCCCTGAATTACTCCCGGGCTCGACTTTGGGCCAATGGCGGTACCAAAGATGGGCCTCGGACCTGATCAGGGTTTGCTCGGCCCGTGAAGTAGAAATGCAAATCGCGAACGGTGCCGGAAGGTTTCCTCCCATATAATATTTTCGTCACACCTAAGTACGGAATTCGATAATCATAAGGTTGTTTAGAACCACGTTTGCTTTTTACAGATGTTGATAAGCTCTAGGAGAAAGAGGTACAATCCTTCGCATGGGACCGATGGGGTCATCCGCCTCGATAACACTTTTCGACACGATCCGATCACATGATATGTAATTTAGCGTGTCGATATGATATTTGATGGTCTTGGTATGCTTAGCACTCCTTGGAAATGTATGGTATTAAAGATGCTTAACTAAAGCTCGTTGTAATGTCTCTTTTGGGCTTAACCTATGGTTGGACTTGGATACTACAAACCCAAGCGGATCCGGGTCAAAATGGCCCATACGGTGAAGCCCAAAAGAGCAGGAGCCCTTTCGTCTCGCTTTAGCTTTTCTGAGATTTCGCTTAGCATTCTGTATACAATCTTTTTGCACGAAAGCTCTCCTACTTTATGTCTCCACTTTAAATTCTTTCTTTTCATCAAATAACTCCTTTTCAAAGTCCTAACAAAATAAGATCTTCCAGAACAGGAAACTACTCGCTATTTTTTTTTTAAATTCCAAAGCTACCCATAACATGAACTTTGATGAATAAAAGAAGAATTGGTAGAAATTATCATAGGTGAAGCAAATCAAACCTATTTTCAGACAAAGAAGATAAAAAAAAAAACAAAACTATACAACATCCCGTGGCTCGATATCGACTAACGGCTTTGGATAAAGTAAGTTTATAAAACGCTCGAACTCATTTACAAAATAAAAAGAAATAGTAATAATTCGAGTCATACAAGCAATCTTTCTTTGGAATCGAGAAAAGAGGATGGATCAAGAAAATAAAGAAATTATTTTCCTATCTCGCCATTAAATCAAACATATCTAGTTTCTATATCTTTTCTGTACAGGAGTTTGCGTCAAACCCCACAAGAAGCCCTGAGAGAAGTACATGGAATCCCAAGAATAATTTTCACAAACTTAGGTTCCTAGACACAAAATTCGTCATTTCCTCCCACTATGTTTTCACAAGAAGAAGAAGAAGAAGAAGAAGAAGAAGAATATTTTATTTTACTTAGGCCTTAAATGAATCCTATGGCCTTATGTTCCCCGACTAATCATGTCCTCGAATTGATCCATAGACTCTTGTCTCTGCTGCCTCATTTCTTCGTTGAACTTGCTGATAAATGCTTCGACTCGACAGTTCAGCTCGTCCGGACTCAGCTCCTTCCTCAGCTGATTGATTCGGTTCTTGAACGTCGCTGATTCTCGCATCGGCGGCGATGGCGGCTCCAGTAAGTTGATTTGACGGTCGTTATCGCTTGCTGGTTTCGCATGCTGCGTCACCGACCTGGCCTCCGCTATCGCTTTCCAGATGTTTTCCATGCTATCGTTGGAGCTGCATGCACTCCTCCTAAAAGCTTCGCCGTTGTCGGCTTTCCGGCGCACAAGCCTCCGTGAAACCAGAGCTTCCTCCGACGAGTCCACACGCCTCCGCGGCGTCGATGCGGACCTCCCGAACGTGACCTTCCTCTCCCCTTCGCAGTCGCCACTATATCCATCTCTGCCGCCGGATCCCGCATAATCATTAAACTCATCGAACGCCTCCGCCGCCTCAACCGCCTCAACCTCCTCCGCGACAGCGACCGCGACCCTCTCCGGGGCGGTGGCCTCCGGCGGCTCGTTGTGGAAGCATCTGGAGGTGGCGGCGATAGCGATGATGATGCAGTTGACGACGACGAAGAGGTACGGAGGCCTGGACCACGAGAGGAGCGAGCCCAGCGCGGGAGGCAACCAAGGAGCCAGAGAGTCGGAGGTCGATGGAACAGCGGCTCTGATAGCGACAGCGATGGACACTGCGCCGGCCGACAGGAGCAGAGCTTTCAGGGACGCCATTAACGTGCTCGACGACGGCATCTCTCCGATGGGCGTGAGGGACTGTTTGGCAGTGAAGTAGAGCGAGCTTGAGAGCCAAGTTTCGATGACGAGAGGATCGACTGGAGTTCTGCAGGGGTATAAATCGACGAAGACGAAGACCGAGAGAGTGTAGAGGAAGACGCGGTATCGAAGGGTGATTGGAGCCGTTCGATCGGATCCGACGGTGGGCGCGTGAAGAGTGCAATTGCGTTAGTGTGGGAAGTGCCTCGCCCGCGGACCCCACCCGCGGGCCCCGCTCGCCTCCCTTACCGTTAAAAGAAAAAAAGAAAAAAAGGTACTTGGAATTAAATAAATTGCAGATAACGCGAGTTCCCGGCAGACGAGATCGGTTGACCGGCTTTCCCTTTGACAAGTCGTAGCAAGAAAGTCTGGAAAATTCAATTAGATGTTGACGGTAGACCGACTGATTCGAACGTAGAGATTGACTACTTTCGAGCAGAACTCACTCGACGTACTAAATAACGCGATATTTATACGAGCATTTATCGAGTCAAAGAGTTTGTACGCTTAATGTAATTAAAATTTAGAGAAGCGAATTGAATCGATGAGGCTTAAATCATTGAAAAATATGATTGTCGAATTGCGTTTTCATGGAGATAATTCATCGGGTCTTGATAATTCCAATTGTTGACTCAGGTCGGCTCGGTTAACGTTTAAATTTGGTTGAAATAATTTGTTGAGTTAAGGAGGAGTTAATGTGAATGTGCGCACGAAAGTCTCTAAAAAGGAAGAAAAAATAAAAATCCATAAGGAAAAGAGAGGCTCCAAAAAGAAAAAAGAAGAAAAGATTAGAAAACAAAAAGGATTGCTTTACGCGTTAAGACTTCTTAATTCTTAGCAAAGCAGGCAGCCCTTCCTAACGCTTCATTCGATCGAGCCGTCATTCGCGGAGCCTCCCATTTCGGAAGCATTTTGGTCCGTCGGATCAAATACATATATCATCATCGGCATGCACTCCCACGTAAGACGGCATCCTTGGATAATTCGAGCAGATTGAGGAGCGCAGTTTGACCGTCGCCCCCTAAGTCAACGTCATCAACACGACATCGCATTGATTATGGATCGTTACTGAGTGCGCCGATCGTGGCCCCGGTTGTTCCCCTGTCATGATGGCCTTGCCGTTGGCCGAGCGACGGCCGGAGTCACGGCTGAGCACATTGCTCGCGGTGGAGGAGGGCGTGGCCGAGCCCGCCTTAACCCCATGTTCTTGCGGTAGGCAGTGGGTGTCGAGAGATCTTTCGACTTAATCGGTTGCATTTAAATAAAAAAGTTGGTAAGAGAGCAGCATTGGGAGTGGGGCATATGAGTGTAATTAGGTGAAAATCCAGGATTAAGCATAGATTCCGATACCGAATCGTTAAAATCATGCGATTCTCAGTTCCGTCGAACGCGATTCGAGAGCCTTAATGTCTTAATTTCGAATCAAACGTCCAGAAATTTTGGGTTCCAAAGGCATCGATGGCTAGAAAGGTAAAAAGCAAAGGGTACGTATGATAGACAGAGAACGACGGACTGCTTACTAACTAATTCAGATGCTTTGTACTTGTACGCAGTGCACTACCCTATGTTTGAATCTAATTCGGATGAAGCGTATTGGGTCATTTGAGATGATAGGATCATCCGAATCCGGTGCACCCGATACTAATGAGAGGTCACGCGCCGACTAAAATTTAATTGATTTGGTGTGATATTGCTATGTCAACTTTGTGTGTCGCCTGATCGTACGACTTCCTTTACAATTCGCTCGATTATGAAAATGGCTCGACTTGTCGGTTGTCGGCCGCGAATTGCAATTCGAGAGGGCCTCCGCACATTCATCAATCGGTCCACGATAGGAAAAAGAGCTAGGACTACTCCAGAAAGAAACGGCATTCCTGCTCGACATACTTATCTTACTCTTTAAGGCGGCGGATAATGATTAGAGAATTCGCAGGATAAGGTTGGGTGGGCCCCACTCGGAATGAAGAGCAGAGTACGCCAACGTGGGACCATTCCGCTTCCGGAGTAACTCCCGGTCTCGCGCCGCTCGAAAAAACCGAATCGTGACCGTTCATCTGCCGACACGGCCTCCTTTACGCTTGTCGTCATCCTCGGCCGCGGTCTCGGCGTCAGTAACTATCGCTCTCGTCAAATTTTCCGGGAAAATGCAGGGAAAGTGAAACCCCATCCTTTGCTTCGGAGATGTGGGTGGGCGGTGGCCACTCACCCCAGGAACGCGTGTGGATTCGGTTCACCTTCTTAACTAGATTTGATCTGCTTGACCTTCGGAACCAGTCAGGATTTTGACGGCGACGGTCTAATTTGAGATGTTTTTACGTGCTTGCTTCACTCCTTTTCTCCTCCGTATCATTGCTCTGTCATGTCTTTCTTAAGGCGTTCAACTTCAAGGTGGAAAGTGCAGATTTCTTCCCGTTTAAGGATCGGAAATATGGCCCTCATGTCGTCTTACGTGAATTCGATGGATGTGCTCTTCTGCCATCAAGATCTTGAGAGTGGGTTCTTCCTTATTTTCCGCGGATGATGGGTGTCCGTTCGATCTGCATACGATAGTCCTATCTCTTGTGCAATACAAATAACGAAGAGATAGGCAACTTTGATCTCTTTCTAGCTAGGGGTTAATTACGGAGGGGCGGCGATCTTCGATTCTCTCGGCGCGCCTTTATCGACGTCCCGACAAATCTCGGTTGTGGATATATTAGTTGTTAATTTGGCAAAAAACAATCTTATTCACATTGGATGATGACTCGCATGGAGGAGACACACCGACCGGTGGAGTTGATTAGGGCGCGGTTGAAGCAGTTTTTACGAAGTCAACGAAGGAGAAAGAGTGTGAAACCAGCCGTTTTCAGAGCGCCTGCTAGATCAAACGGCGACGTTTTGAAAGTCAACTAAGGATCTTTTCTGGTTGTTGTAAAGACCAGCCGAAGATTCCCACAGCAGGATCTGCCCATCATCAGAAGTTGCAGTGAGATCGGGCCAGATTGATTCGTGGCCCTTCAGATTTCATGGGCTTTTAAGACAAAGCTTGATTTAATACTAAGGTTCCGTGTGTTTAACAGAAAATAACTTCTAGGAAAATATTTTTAGATTTTCTGACGTTCGTTTTACGGAAAACAAGATAATCAAGGAAAATATTTTCCACCGATAGAAAAAAAAAAAGCACCTTCAAAAGTGAGGAAAGTGTTTCATGCTTTTTTAAAAGTGAAAAATATTTTTCATATTCTTTTTTCACCTTTAAATATTTTTCATCATATTTCAAAAGCAGCTTGTGACTGGTGGTCAGTCAATGTAGATACAAAAAAAAAAAGAAATAAAAACTAAACAATTAATTTTTTAATAATTTTTTTTCTAAATTTCAAATGAACACCTGAAACAATATTATTATTTTTAAAGAAAATGACTTTTTGAAAAATATTTTTCAGAAATGCTACATTTTTCGTGGAAGAACAGAGCCTAAATATGGAGAATCTTACCTTAAAAAACCCGAATGCTTAAAACCCACATTAGAGTGGTCATTACTAGGCAAAATGACTTGCAATCTGCCACATCACTAGAAATTGTTCGTGCACCTTCTCACAGTTTGTCACTTGACTCACTTAACTTATTGTATCACTTTTACATGGTCTTGGTATACTTAGCAGTCCTTGGTAATGAATTTATATGTGGATTTTTATCTTTGTTCTCTATACAATTAGCAAATAAAGCTTGTTCTATCTCTCTACTGTGCTTTGCACGAAAGCTCCCCTAATTTGTTTCGCCACTTTAATTAATTTTTCTCATCAAATAACTCTCTCTCAAAGTCTAAAATTATAAGATCTTGCTCTACTCGTTAATTTTTGAAATTCCAAAACTACCCATTACCTAAAAAAAAAAAAAGAAGAAAAACCGCTCGAACTCATTTACATAATAATAATTTGATTCATACAATTGAAAAAAAAAACCCGTCATTTCCTCCCACCATGTTTTCAGAAAAAAGAAAAACATTTTACTTAAGCCTTAAGCGAATCCTATGGTCTTATTCCCCTCAAGTCTTCTCCTTAAATCGATCCATCGACTCCTCTCCCTGTAGCCTCATTGCTTCGTTGAACTTGTCGATGAACGCTTCAGCTCGACGGTTCAGCTCGTCCCGGGTGAGCTCCTCTCTCAGCTGGTTGGTTCGATCCTTGAACGTCGTTGGGTTTTGTATCGAAGAAGGCGGCGGCGATGGGGGCGACTCTAACAAGTCGATCCGATGATCGGTGCTCTGTGTCGCCGGCAACACCGGTCTTGTCTTTACTATTTCTTTCCAAATGTTCTCCATGCTCTCGTTTGATCTCCTCATGCTTCTCCTCCTCGAAACTTTGCTTCCTATAATTAATGCAGCGTCAATTACATTGAAAAAATATATCTCGAATTTAGGATTTTTAATATCACAAGAAAAAGTTTAGAATAAATGTATAAAAAAAAGCTTATGATAAACGTGTCAAGTATAGTCTGGGGTTTTCGGTGATTTTTTTTTCTTGATAACAATGAAAATAAATCTCAAGAAATAAGTGATTTTATGTGAATATACATATTCGTTGACCGAAAAATCAAAAGGCAGAGCCTGGTCATCCTCGTCAATTTCTTGTTCGTACGTAACGCGAGTTTGAAGATTGACGTCACCTCAATTCACCCTTCTTACCTTGAAGGTGGTCGCTGTTGGCGACTTTACGGCGAGCGAGCCTTGGTGAAACCAGAGCTTTCTCCGACGAGTCCACTTGCCTCCGCGGCGTGGACGCAGACCTCACAAACGCGAGCTTCCTCTCCCCTTCGCAGTCGCCGCTATATCCATCTCCGCCGCTGGATCCCTCGCCATTCCCCACCACCACTAGTCTCTTCTCCTCAAAATTATTAAACTCATCGAGCGCCTCCGCCTCGACTGCAGCCGGCGACACCTCGACGACCTCAATCTCCTCCGCGACCGCGATACTCTCCAGGGTGACGGCCTCGGGCGGAGCGTGGTGGAAGCACCCGGAGGTGGCGGCGATGGCGATGATGATGCCGTTGACGACGACGAAGAGGTTCGGAGGACTGAACCACGAGAGGAGCGAGCCCAGCGTCGGAGGCAACCAAGGAGCCAGAGGGTCGGAGATCGATGGAACAGAGGCTCTGATAGCGACGGCTATGGACACTGCGCCGACTGACACGAGCAGAGCCTTCAGGGTCGGCGATACCATCTTGATGATGCGCGTGACGATCGTTTTCGCAGTGAAGTCTGAGAGTACGAGCTTAAGAGTGAAGTTTCGGTGATGAGAGGATCGACTGGAGTTCTGCAGAGGTATAAATAGACTTAGACGAAGACGAAGACCAAGAGCGTAGAGGAAGACGCGGTTTCGAGGGGTGATTTGGAAGCGTCCGATGGGATCCGACGGTGGATGTGGGAAGAGTGCAGTTACGTTTGTGTGGGAAGTGCCTCACCCGATGAACCAGACGGTGGGCTCCACTGACCTTTTTTTTTGCCCTTTACAAAAATACTTAGAATTAATTAAATTGCAGATAAGATGAGTTACCGGCCGACGAGATCAGTTGACCGGCTTCCCTTTGACAAGAACATTAATAACATCGAAAAACCTAATCACTTAACGCTGCCTAAATTAAGAAAAGAAGAAGATGAAGAAGACTGACGTAGCATTGGGTCGATTATCATAAGGTAACGCGATATAATTGTTAGATTGTGTTTCGACGGAAGCGATTCATCAGTTTTGATGATGCCTATTATCGATGACAACCTGTTGGGCTAATTGAGTGTTTTATGAAGAAAAAAAAACCATAATATTTGCTGTTGCTCATCAAAAAAGGATTGCTTTGCGTGTTAAGACTTCTTGATTCTTAGCAAAGCAGGTAGCCCTTTTCTTTTAACAGCCCCCCAGAAGACGGCATCGTTTAATTAATTTGAGCAAATTGAGGGCATCATTTAACTGTTGTACCCAAGAGTCATAGCCATCGACATGGCCTCGATATCTATATGAATCGTGAACGAGGGCATTAATCGTGGCACGGATCGTTCCTCGGTCATCATGGCCTTATTGTGGCTGTGCGACCGCGTAAGTCACAGCCAAGGAGGTGGCGGTCGTCTCCAAGCGCACGGGATCATGGGACCGGCGGCCTGGGCCTTTGGTGTGGCTTGGTGATGTGGTTAGGCCTGAGGTGGCTGAACCATGACAAATTTAAACCACGGCACCTCGTGGTCTTGCAAAGAGTTATATGGAATCTTAGAAGTGACTCAGTGAGTAAATTAAAGACACAATGTCTATGTGACGATGCCGTTATTCATTCAAATGTAACCGCGCATTTTCAACCGCAGATTGCTAATAGACTTTTCGAAAAAATTTTGAATCCCGTTTCGTCGTTCTTCTCATTTCTTCTATTTCCTTTCGACCCCCGCTTTACTCTCCTTGCATTTTTTGTTTTGTTTTGTCGTATTTTATCTTTCAAAGGTAAAGTCAAAATAAAGAAGTTCTCCATCGTCCCACTAAACCAACCCCATTTACATCTCTAAATCCTTTTGATTGTACCAAATTACTGCACGTAGATCACGACAAAGGCCATACCAACAATATTCTTGTAATAAGTTGGGCGTGTAGAGAAACTTTCAGCTTAAAAGTTAGAGATCACCACCCTTTCAAATTTCATTAATTCCTCGCGAACGGGTTTGGGTCAGAGCCACTTGTGCTAGCTAAAGGTCTCGGCTTAATTAGGTCATAGGGTTAAGATGGTATTCCGTAACATCCTGATAGTTAGGAGACCACACCGCTCCTTCGGATTTAAGGAAAGAAAAGGGGGTCTCCTCCAACTTCTGATGAATGATACGATGAGGGTCGCTAGGCAGATGGGCGGATATCAACATGAGCTTACACGTAATTAGGGTCGATAATCAAACGGGACGTGGAACGGGAAATCTCCGCTTAGGCTTTATTCGTTTCACGGAAGATAAAATAGTTAAGGAAAATATTTTTCACAAATGAAAAAAGCGCATTCAAAAGTGGGGAAAATATTTTCCGATTTTCTAAAAGGGGAAATATTTTTTGCTTTCTCTGTTTACTTTTAAATATTGCGACATCTAAACTGTGCCTCGACCTCGCTCGAGATTGGTAAGAAAATATTATCCCGAAAAATATTTTATGAGAAAATGATTTTTTAAAAAATATTTTCTAAAAATACTATATTTTTTGTGAAACGAACGGAATGTTTGGTTGATTGATAATCTCCATTCAATCTCCAAAATCGAGAAATTGCGAGTTTCCTCGTGTGGACAGATAATTGCTAAGGAGAAACATGGAATTATGTCGCCCACAACAACCGGACACTTGTCTTATTGGCAGGAACACAGTCGTCCATAGTGGCAAGAGAATTAGTACAGGTCAACATCTTTAAGGTTCAAGCAGATGAAGGCGTATTAATCGCACACAAGTGGGCATCTCCGATGCATGCCAAGTACGAAACCTACAAATCACCAACATCACATCTGAAAAGGAACTGGTAGAAGTCAACATCGTTAAGGCTCAAGTAAATCTAAGGTGCATTAATTATTTGAATATATTAATCCACACGCATTCGACATTTTCGATCAGAGTTCACATCGGACGATGTTGATCAGATTTTATTAATTTTAGTGGACGGAGTACAATCTTAAAATCACAATATCGAATCGTTAAAATCACCCGCTTCTTTTATTTTGTCAAACAGGATTCAAGAGCCCCGATATCTTAATCTAAAAGGTCGAGGGATGGCACGAGTCCGATAGAGTCTCGCGACTCCAAAGAAGTCAAGGGTGCCAAATCAAAGACGGAGCCATCAAAGGCTAGCCGAGCGGCGTTCACAAAAGGCAAAGTGGGGCGTCGGTCGACGGGCATAGGAGCGAACATTTTGTCCACCTCCGTCTTCACCCTTGTAAGATCGATAAAGAAATACGGATTAGTTGCTAACTGTTGTGGAAAATCATGGCCTTCGTCGCGTATTATACAAATTGGAGGTCAATTCAAGCCGTACATTAGCGGCTTCCAGATTGATCATGTCTTGAACAGGGCCCTCCAAATGTCTCCACTACTTTCGGATAACGCTGTCTCTCTCTCTCTCTCTTGCTTGTGTCGAAAAAGGGTTTGTTGTCGGTCGGTCCATTTAGAACCAGGATAAATCTCTTTTAGCCGACGCTATCTCCATTCAAATATCCTCGAGGAGGAAAAACGAAGGAGTGGACTCCACAGATGCTTCGTACTCAGTTCGCATCGCACGCTCCTATGTTAGCAGGTGGCGGACGAGAGAGCGAGAGCGAGAGATATATGATAGATTGTTCAAATGTAATTCGTATGAGTTATGTCCGGTTCGTTCACGATAAATGCTGTCGTGATCGGATCATATGGACCCGGCATGTCCGATAATGGATTCTGCTAAGGAGAGGTCGCGTGTAAATTGTAATTGATTCGATGTGATATTAATGTCAACTCGGTACACGACGCGACCATGTGGTTTGTTCTTACAAGCCACTCGGTTTTGAAAAATGGCTCGACGTGTCGGCTGTCGGGAATTGCAATTGAAGAGGGCCCTTGAATATTCGTTAATCGGGTCTCAATGAGATAACTTTTGTTCGGTTCCTTTTATCTTTCATTTCATCTATGGAAAGGACACTAATCCTATTGCCAAATCGGCGCTCTTTCGTTGATACAACCATGAAATTCAAGATTCGCTCGATCTAATTGTTGAACTTGTTAATCTTTCGAATAGGGGCCATGAACTTGCTCTAGGAAAACAAGATCAAACAATAATAATAATATCCTAAATCTACCAGACAAAAAAGAAATGGAGGATAAGGTTAATTGGGCCGCACTTGAATTTAAGTCCACTTCCTCAATAGCTACCGGTCTCTCACTTTCAGTTAACGGTCGCCCCCGAATGCCGCCACCCAGGAAACCCCACGACGAAAGTTAACCGTTCGTCTGCCGACACGAACCTCTTTTTCCCTGTCGTTTTCCTCGACCGCTCTTCAGATTTTCCAGGAAAACGCAGAGGGAGTGAAGCCTCCTTTTACACTTGGAACGTGGGCGGTGGTGTATGAAACCAAACAAGCGCGAGGACTCGGTTTGCTGGTCTTAACTTAGATTTGATGTTCTTGACGTTTAGAATTGTCAAAACCGACGCAGGTGCGAGAGTGACGGTCTGATTTAGAGGGTTTAATCCTTTTCTACGTGCTCGTTCACTCTTTTCTCAATATAATTATTCTATTTTGTCTTTCTTTAGGTTTTCAACTTTTACGTGGAAAGTGCAGATTTCTTCCCAGGTACGTAAGGATTTGAAATCTGGAGAATCGTCTCCCTTTCTCCTTCATGTCGTCTTACGTGAATTCCATGGCCTGTCGTCAAGATATTAGAAATGGTTTCTTACGGTGTGCTAGAAGCTTTCGAGCATTCTATATGCATATGACAGTCCTACCTCTCGTGCAATACAACTACCGAAACACACAAGTCGGTTGCTTTCTAGCTAGGGGTGAATTATAAAAGGACGGTGGTCTTCGATTCTCTTGGCGCCTTCATCGATGTCTCAACAAATCCCGACCGATGATATACTAGTTGTTAATTTCACGGGACACTATTAATTCACATGGGGTGATGACTTGCATGGAGGAGACACACCGACCGGTGGAGTTGATTAGGTGACAGTTGAAACAGTTTTTCCATAGTCAACATAGAGATAAGAGTGCGAAAGAAGCCATCATTGGAGCACCGGCCAGATCCGAGGTTGTTGCCGTAGGCCAAAAGGAACTTTCTGGTTGTTGTGGTGACTAACCTTCCCATTATCATAAGTTGCAATGAGATTGGGCCATACTGATTCAAGGCACTTTGGACTTCATGGGCTTCAAGACAAAGCTTGGTCTGGTTGGCTTTTGATGAGGACTCACATTCCTAAGAAGGGAATGAGAATATCTTTGTCTATCAGAAATAGATTCAACAATAGTAGCATACAGGGTCAAGCCTTTTCACCTTAGATAAATCTGTCAAAAGACGAGGTCAAGGGAAAGGATAAATGTGATACAGATTTTGTAATTTGGAAAAGTTTTGGACGACATGTTCTTGACCTTTTTCAGATGAGTTACATGGACAGCTCTTCTGATTTCAGTATGCTATGGAGAAGGACGAGACTTTAGTGATCAAGTAGTCGGCGACCTTGCGGGACGCGTGGATTAGCTTTTCTTTTCAATAACTACATCAAGAAACCAACAATTGATTTTTAGCATATACGGTGTATTGTATAGAATCCTGCCAAATGCTAAATCTGGACGATTTACCTTAAGAAAAAACTCGAATGCTTGAAATCCACATTCGAGTTGTCGCTAATCGATTTGAATCGTTTTTCCAATCATTTTTATGATGCTAATATCTTCTTAAGGAAGCTTCATCCTAAATGTCACTTGAAAAAGGGGTAGGAAATGTTAGAAGATTTTCTTTCAATTTTTTCAAAAAAAGAGAATGATAACGTGAGCAATGCATGTCCACTAGCCCAAAAAGATCAGTGACAAAAGTCATGCCTTTGCGGTGTGTTATTGGTGAGGAACGAGTGGTGCACGAGCTTCTTAAATTGGTCAGAAGATTAAACTGTCGATGTGCAAAATGACATCACCACATAGCGGGTGGCCCCGTTGGAAGACAACTTGAATCACTAGGAAGTTTGGCGAGCATTAAAGGGATGGAGGGACATCATAATCTATAGGAAGAACATGAACAATGGAATCAGTTGCTTCCCAAGTAACTAGATTCTGGTTTTTTTCACCTTTCTTTTTGTTACCTTTTTTCAAGTTAATCTCCTGTAATGCGTAGGATCTGTGTCTCCCATAGCTTGTCTCCCTCTGCAGCGACCTTGAATGGGTCTCTCTGTCTACTCTCACCAGCTATGCACAATGCGACCGCCTTCCCTCGTCGACCAAGACAAGAGACGACGACAAGAAGCCGTGAGCCCTAGATCTAAAGGCTCGACTTGGTCCTGAATCTGGGTGGATCCTATGTTGCCGGGTCGGGTTGTCCCCGATCCGACGGTCAAAGGGGAAGAGGAGAGAGATGGAGGCGCAACCAGGTAGATCTAGACAGCTTGGTTCTTGCCGTTGAGCTTGGAAGGGCCGCAGGTCCATTGGCAACACGGGGGTGAAGGACAACAGGTACGTTTCAATTACACGAAAAAAAAAAAAACGCATGAATTTACTCAAGTTCACCATAAAAAAAACGCATGAATTTACTCAAGTTCACCATAAAATAGGGTTATATCCTACAAAAAAAAAATTCATTATGATTTTGCTACCGCACCACTCTTTCACAATGGTCTCTTTTACGAACATTAATATATATGGTTAATACTTTCTATTTGCAAAATAAGTAGCATTGGTTTATAGGACTAAAGTATACCATCATGCGCCCCCCACAAGACGGCATCCTTAGTCAGTTAAACAAATGATTTCTTGACTCTTGGGCACCAAGTCGTTGCTGCTGTTGGAAAGTTCTTCATAGGATCAAACTCCAACGATTAAGTATGAAACCTACCAAACACCAACTTCGCATTCTAAGACAATAATAATCAGTAGACGCTTGACTTTCGCTTTGGCTCCACATAAATCAACTGTGTTTCGATGGTGATCGGGTCTCCGGGTCTGTGGAGGAGTCCACACTTCAAAGACGAAAAAGCTCCTCCACTTTCTCGAAACACCTCCAATGGGAAACCATCGGCTAAGTAACACAAAGGTTATCCAAATTTTAAATGGACCGACCAACAACAAACCCTTTATCCTAAAGTAGTGGAGACATTCGGAAAGCCATGTTCGTGGGGCGTGGGGGGGGGGGGGGGGGGGGAACGCAATCAATCTAGAAGCTCCCCATTTCACGGCTTGTGTTGTCCCCCAATCTGAATGATACATGATGAAGGGCATGGTTATCCACGAAGGTTATTATCTGATCCACGGTTATCCATATGTTATATGCGGTTGAAGCCAAAGTTGAGAGAACGTTCGTTCTTGTGTTCGTCATGCGACACTTAACTTTAGCTCTATGAGCGCCACGGGATGAGTCAAATTGGCCCTCGTACAATCTATTAGCATTAGCTCTAGTAAGTCTAGCTTAGGGACTTCAATTTGGCTTCTGCTTGCTGAAACCAATCATAGCTTGCGTGAATATGAATTTTGAGTTCGAGCATCAACGGCGATAAGGGTAACAAGCTAATGGCTTAGACCTCGATGTGCTCGACCACAACCACAACCACAAGATGTGAGGCTCAAATCGAGCATGGCATCGCATCTTAGCCCGCTCATGTTCGATCTAGGGCTCCAATTGACCTCCATCTTTTGATGAATGTACTTAAATAGTTGTTGAGGGCGGTGGCTAAGGAGCGGTTGAGGGTATCAATGGCAAGGTCGACTAGAGACGGAAATGGACTGTAGAGTAGGCTATCTACATAGCGAAGAAGATGGAGGCATGAAAATGATGACAAAAATAAAATAAAAGAAAAGAAAAAAGAGAATCCTTAAACGAACATATCCCTAGTTGCAAATAAGATTTGACTGGCTTCTAAGTTGAGGCCTTTATTTGAAACTAGGTTGATCTCTTTTGGTCTTTATTTGAGACGAGATCTACTTTAGATCATTTTTTGAGAAAATGATTTCACTTCATGCCCTTATTTGAAATTTTCCCAAAAATTAATGACATGTTCTTAACCTTTATGGATGAATGAGCGAGTTGCATGAAAATATCTACTGATGTTAGCATGTGAAGAAGGACAAAACTTTAGAAATTAACTAGTTGGGGATCCTTGCGTGATGCACAGATTGCTTTTTCTTCTCAACAGTTGATATTTAGCATAGAATCCGGCCAATCCTAAATCTGGATGACCCACTTTAGAATTTTCGAATTCTTAAAAGCCTGATTTGTCACTAATCGATTTGAATCTGCTCTGGTATTTTGAGTGAAGATGACCACAAAAGTATCGGATTTCTATTCGTTGCTCTCAGCATTTCTCAAACAAATTCGAAGACTAACTTTTTAATGCGCAAATTAACCTTAGCAGATATTCGATGATCCAATTGAATTATAAGGCTCAAATCACCGCGAACAACGAGGAGTCAATGCAGACACTTAGGGCGGGTCTACTCATTCACCTGTCACTTATTGCTAGGAGGAAGAAGAGACGGATTCACGATGGCTGGATCGAGAAATGTTCAGCAAACCGTGGGTTTTGTGTCCACAAGAAAAGGGGAATCTTAAAGTGCAAGTTGCTGTCTGTGTGAGCAGTGTGCCGTCAATATTTCCAATCGAAAGGAGAACAGCAGAAAGAGACCAATCGAAGTACAGATAGGTAGATTGATTGGTCTGTAGAGTCAGCTCAAGTTGCCAACAAGAATGGGGTTTGGTTTCTGGCTTTCAATCTTTCTAGAAGCGTGGGATAAGCCAAGGCCATTGCACTGCTCTCTCTCTCCTTCTCCCTAACCTGTACCTAAAGATAAAAATAAAAATCAGGGAAGCAACGACAAAAACCTAGCCCATGTTCTCTACTTTGGTTGGTGACACCACCTTTATCTCCATGCGAAGGAGCAGATGAGGATGATCTTTCCTACGGTCACCAGGGAGATTCTCAAAACCCTCTGAACAATAAGTATAATAGCAATAAAAGAGGCAATGTGCAAGTCCCTTGCCCCCAGGCCAGAGGGTTCCTTATCAGAAGGCGGGATGGTCTTGTTTATAGACGAGGAGCAACCTGACTTCTATGCGCATGGGACAAAGATCCAAAACCTTCAGCAGGTGCTAACTTCCGCATTATCACTAAACGGGTCGAGTTGTCGAAGATAATTTTGTAATGAATGTCGACCTTCCAGCATTTTACACTGCAGACCAACCTCTGACCACTCGCTATTGTGGAATCCGCCAAAATCTGGTGTTCAATTCAATAAACTTTGATATATTCTTTTGGTTTCAACCTTGGTGAGCTTCCCAAAACGCGTTAATGATGTCCGTTGTCTCTTTCATCCTTCGTCCTTTCCTTTGAAAGCAATGCCGACGGAATCGAACATCTCCAAAAGACAAGCTTTGTGCACGTGGTCCCTACATTGTCTTCCCCGTATCTATTCCCAGAACGACACACAAACATATGCAAGAAAACAAGTTAATCTTCACATGCATCAGATTGATTTATCATAAAGATTACAATAATCTCATCTTCTTGTCATTTAACTGGTGTTCATGATATTACATACGGTTATTGCTATGAAGCTTATAGCCAGTTAGTGTTATTTTCCCAGCAACTTAGGCAGTAGAACTCTTTGATACGAATTTTGCGTTCAGTGTGCTGCAAATTGAAGAAATATGATGGAGAAGAAAAACTTAGTGGAATTGGTATTACTGTGCGTCATCTTAGTTTTTGAGGGCCACTGTACTCAAACAGTACTCTGTACTAGTGTGACATATGATGGTAGAGCATTGGTCATTGATGGAAAGAGGAGGATTTTGCAGTCTGGCTCTATCCATTACCCGCGAACTACGCCCGAGGTTGGTCTTCGGCTCAGTTCTTGTTTCTTGAATGGCCATATTACTGATTTGGTACTGTCAGGAATCGTTGGTTGCAATGCATGACTGTGTGAGTTGTGACGTGCAATTTTAGGTATGGCCTGAGCTTATTAGGAAAGCCAAGGAAGGGGGGCTGGATGTGATCGAGACCTATGTTTTCTGGAACCATCACGAGCCCATGAAAGGACAGGTATGAAGTCAGGCATTTTGCTCGCTGCACAATTACCGTGTTCGCGGTTATTTCTTGTGGTACTGGTTGATGCATCATCGCGGGATACTTGTTGTTGATCCATCAACTTTGTGAACCACGTGCGAAACCAGTGTTTACTCTTGGGCTGGAGAATTCAAATAGTTAGGCAGATGATAATGACATTCTCCGCCATTACCTAGAAAACTTTTCTCTCCCCATCATCGATCATAAATCAAATTGGTTTTTGGTTGTCTTCTTGATACATCCTTCATTTTCTTTTTTCAGTATTACTTTGAAGGAAGATTTGACCTCGTGCAGTTTGTCAAGGTTGTGCATGAAGCAGGTCTCTTTGTCCATCTGAGAATCGGCCCTTATGCTTGTGCCGAATGGAATTACGGGTCAGTTATGCTTAAGCTCCTCTCATCTTTTTCTGGGACATCTGTTGGCTTTTTCTCATTCAGTTGCTCTTGGTAATAGTGTATTTGGATAATCTTGTGACGTTCTTGAATTCTCGAGACAGGGGCTTCCCCATGTGGCTACACTTCATTCCAGGAATTCAATTCCGCACAACCAATGCACTTTTCAAGGTGAATTCGTACTTAAGGATGTAGTAGAGTTTGCCACAATAAGTATTTAGGATTATCGAGCTTTTCATACTCCTTTGGCTTTGGGTCCTGACCCCTTTTGGTTGAATTGTCAAACACAGACCGAAATGGAGCTTTTTCTTGGCAAAATAGTCGGATTGATGAAGGAGGAGAGTCTCTTTGCAACCCAGGGCGGACCCATCATTCTTGCACAGGTGATTAATGAGCGTACTCTGACTTGTATTCACATATTCATTGAGCAGATTATATTGCAAATTCAGGGTGCAGACGAATTTGCTGGACTCTGTTCATTTTGGTGAATTTTTGCTAACTAAGCTTCAGTCATCCGCCAGTATGGAAAGACTCTTTCGACAAGGTCAATGCAAGGTTACTTGCTCGAAAAAATCTTGCACCAATCCTGCGTAACACCACGGAAGAAATCACAACCGTGTCATGTTCCTTCCAATAGCTATGTTCTTGCTCACAGGAGTTTCTATCATTCTGCTTTATGCTATGTCCTTCGTGAAGGAGTATCGATATTGCTTACATGACTGCTTCATTTAGGTGCATTTTCCACCAAAGATTTGTGTTCTTGATATACTTCACATGCTGTGACAGGTAGAGAATGAATACGGGAATGTCGAAGGGGCATATGGAGTCGGTGGACAATTGTATGTCCAATGGGCGGCAGAAACTGCTGTTAACATGAACACGTCCGTACCGTGGGTGATGTGCGCACAAAGCGATGCACCGGATCCAATTGTAAGCTTTCATTTTCGTGACGTGGTTGTTCGCTAGTTTACTTACAAATGCTTTCTGGTTCGGAACAACTCAAAGCTCTTCTTTTCATGACAATCTATGTTGTTCGCTAGTTGCAACTTACGAATGCTTTCTGGTTTGGAGCAACTCAAAGCTCTTCTTTTCATGAGAATCTATGTTGGTTGTAAGAGTTCATTAATCTTCTTCAATCAGTGCAGATCAACACCTGCAATGGATTTTACTGTGACCAGTTCACTCCGAACTCCCCTGCCAAACCCAAAATGTGGACAGAGAACTACGTCGGGTGGTAATTGTTTGCGGCATAACTTCGTTAAACAAGAGGCCCGTAGCATAAGGAGTTTCCATTTTCAGCAAATTTCTTTCGTCTTTCTTGATCCTCTTGTAGGTTTCTCGCATTTGGCTACCCAATTCCGTATCGACCAGTTGAGGACCTTGCTTTTGCAGTTGCACGCTTTTTCGAATATGGCGGTACTTTTCAGAACTATTACATGGTGGGCTACTGTATCAGTGATGTTTGTTCGTTTTTCCTGCAATTCAACCCTTGATTTTACATATGCAACCTTAAGGCGACCATTCTAAGGGCTGATACTTTGGCAGTATTTCGGAGGAAGCAACTTTGGACGAACTGCTGGTGGGCCTTTAGTTGCGACAAGTTATGATTACGATGCTCCTTTGGACGAATATGGTAAGACATTTCATAGATTATTCGCTTGTCGTCGTCTTATGGTCAAATTATGGAATTTTTGTGACATATCTCTAAAGCATCTTGTGGATGCGCATCTTACAAGCGAAACTGAATGCAGGTTTTATCAGGCAACCGAAGTGGGGGCACCTCCGCGACCTACACAAGGCAATAAAACTATGTGAAGATTATTTGGTCAGTTCTGAGCCGACCCATGTCGTTCTCGGCTCTAATTTAGAGGTGAGAATAGAGTAGCCTATCTTCAATTTGGCAGGACATAAAAGATCGCAATGCATGCGGGACGTAATATTAGTTTCGTTGACAAAACCAAAGATCAGATGACATATGGCCCTGCTATTTATCAGTTTTACTATCAGGAAGCTCTGGTGCATTTTGAAAGCCCACTATATCAACTACAATAGTTTCTTCAGCATTTTTCAGTGGCCCAACTTAATTATGCGCAACTCTTGTGTTAGGATCAATGATCCTTAGTTGACTCTCCTCTTAGTAAAGTGATCTAAGAAGTTGCTTTTGCATTTTCCTTGTGACCCTTTAGGCTAACCTATTGGCAATTCTGTTGCCCCTGAAAAGCCTTATAATGTCTCAGCCTGACTCGGAAATATTTCTATTCAGGCGCACGTCTACTGCAAGTCTCCAAATGACTGTGCAGCTTTTATTGCAAATTACGACAGCAGTCTAGATTCTGCAGTCCAATTTAATGGGAATTCGTACTTCCTTCCTGCCTGGTCTGTGAGCATCCTTCCAGATTGCAAAACCGTCATCTATAACACTGCAAAGGTACAAATACTTTCCCACTTAATGCACATCCAATGGATTAAGTTTGAGCTAATATTTTATTTTCTGTTTGTATACTTTCTCAATCTACTGGCCTTTATTCAATGACACAGATAAAGACAAGTTTATAAAACTTTACTTACCAAAAAAAGGAAGACAAGTTTATGAAACTTGAGACAAAAACAGGCATGATGCTTTCACCAGTTCACTATTTTAGGCTCTAAATGTTTTGTGTTTCTGTTCACTTACTTATCCGGTTTCCACATTTTGGCTGGTTGAAAAACTTTAGCTGACATATCTTCTTGAGCATGATCGTGTCTTTTACTACTGGTAACAATTGCAGGTTGTTTCACAAAGGACTGTTGCTGATAACTCATTTGCTCGCGCAACCACTGCACATGAGACTTCTATTGCACCATCATCCTGGAGTTGGTATAAAGAACATGCTGGTATCTGGGGCAACAATTCTTTTACTAGCTTGGGCCTACTGGAGCAAATAAATACAACAAAAGATACTAGTGACTTCCTATGGTACACTACCAGGTAAGACACTTCATCTATAATCAGTGTACTGATTTTCACAAACCAATTGATTTAGTTCTAGACCTAGCGATTTGACATAAGTCTAGTTTAGGCAATAATACAAATGGTGGTATATTACCAGTTCAAAGGAGCACTTCTACTATCTCTCTAGACAGTTACATCCCACTCTGTTGTGTCCATAGTTATTCCAATTTTAACTGACATTCTGCGAATACTTTGTCACTACTGTTGGATTACTGCTGTATTTTCCATCTGATGCTTCTCTGTAATGGTGGCAGTATCTATGTAGATGAGAATGACCCATCAAATCATGAGAAAGAAGGTCTTTTGTATCTTGTGAGTTTGGGACATGCAGCTCTTGTTTTTGTCAACAAAAAAGTTGTCGGTGAGTACTTACGTCAAAATCATACTCAGCGATGAACTATAAATGAAATTGGCTGTTCTGCTTTCGAAGTGTTACTCATAAACCAAAGGCAGCGATATTCAGCAAAAAGTTGGTATCTTTACTTTATCTTTTAGCTCAAGGAGCCACCATCTACTTCAGAGTTTAAAACATACAGAATTTGTTAAGAATCGGTATTGCATGCTGCGCCTATCATAGATGCTCGAAATTCTCGTTGGGTAAGTGTAAATACCCAAGAGATTAACTAAACATCGGAGAATACCTCTTGCCTTGTAATTTTTCTCCATGAATGTAATCTGTCTGTCTAGGTTGGCCAAAAATTGCAATCTTGATTTTACACTATGATCTTGATGCGATGTGCTTAGTATTTTAGCTTTGGAACTTCTTCTGATGCATGCTTCTAATTAACCTCGCCATCTGTCCATCTAGCTCATTCATCGCATCAACTGAGGCATGAAGCTTTGTTGTGTCTACTAAAACTCTCCCATTGTTCATCTGGCATGTTGCAGGGTTCGGATATGGTAACCATGACAATGCAAATTTCTCGATGACTCAGAAAATTAATCTGAAGCCAGGAAATAATACACTGGATGTGCTGAGTATGATGATCGGTCTACAGGTAAAAGAACCATCTCCACTAAAATCATAATGCATCGAAAAAATTGACATTTGCAAATAAGTGAGGTCGTATATTCATTTTAACCTGTCTCTTCTCTTTATCTTACGCATATTGTTCACCAGAACTACGGGCCTTGGTTCGACGTTCAAGGAGCGGGACCTTTCTTTGTCATCGTTGATGAACTTGGAAATGGTAAAACTGATCTCTCTTTCGGAGAATGGACCTATCAGGTGAGATTTCTCCTAAAACCTTCACTTGGCATGCTGAGTATGTTAATCAGATTGCATTTTCCACGTTGGATCTATTCTCACAAATTTTCAGCAGCATATCATGCTCTTCATTAAAAAGGTAAACTAACCAGATTTTTTGTTCCCTATTCTCAGGTGGGACTTGAAGGCGAATATCTTGGATTGGATAGAATAAGCATGGCAAATAGTTCACTATGGAAAAATGGTGAGCTCGTTCCGGTTAACGAGAGCTTAATCTGGTATAAGGTCTGTTCAATTCATAATAGCTCTTTGATTTCCAATTCACATGATGGTTCACACATTGATGAGGACTGTTTCAATAAAGATTGGAGCTAGTTTTGTTCAATTTTTACCATTTGTTTTCAGGTGACGTTTTCAGCTCCTGAAGGAACAGGACCGTTAGCATTGAACCTCGCTAGCATGGGAAAGGGACAAGCGTGGGTGAATGGGCAGAGTGTAGGACGGTACTGGCCCGCCTATCTCTCGCCACCAACCGGCTGCACTGACAACTGCGACTACCGAGGAAGTTATGACGCATCCAAATGTCAAAAGGATTGTGGCAAGCCTGCCCAAACATTGTGAGATCTTTCCCATGTTTATCCTATATTTCATCTGCACATGTTGGTCCGAGGCTCTGATGGCTTCTTTCTCCCTCTCTCTCTCTCTCTCTCTCTCTCTCTCTCTCTCTCTCTAACGGCTGAATCCGTTGTCCGACACTAAGGTATCATGTCCCGCGGTCTTGGATAAATCCAGGAGAGAATCTCCTAGTTCTTCATGAAGAGATCGGAGGAGATCCTTCGAAAGTTTCCGTGCTAACACGCACCGGCCAAGAAATATGCGCAGTGATGTCCGAAACAGATCCTGCTCCAGTCGATTCTTGGAAACCGAATTCAGAGTCCACGCCGAACAGCCCTCAAGTTCGACTCTCTTGTGAAGCTGGGTGGCACATTACTTCCATCCGCTTCGCTAGCTTTGGGAATCCTCAAGGCAGCTGCGGTGCATTTGCGCCGGGCGCTTGTCACTCTGACGTCGCATCCATTATAGAGCAGGTATGCCTGCTTTTCTTATTGCTTCTCTTTTATCAGAACAAGCGAATTGTCACTCCTGGAACCGAAGGTCGTAAGCGCAACACGTACAGGTACATGCCCACGAGTTGATTGTTGCTTTTTGTCGACAGGCTTGTATCGGTCGGGAAGCATGCTCGATACCTGTAACGGCAGATGCGCTCGGCGACCTGTGCCCACAGGTGCTAAAGAGTTTGGCCGTTGAAGCTCTATGCAGCTAGCGGTTGTAGTTCATAAAGAGTCAAACTTCCTTGCTTGCCTTGTTTCTAGGCTTTCTTCTATTCGTGGTCCAAAGGGCTCTTATCCCGCAAGTAAAGCAAGAACAAGACCAGTTATTCAGTCTATTTCAGTTGTCTCTGCCATATGATTGTAAAAGGGACTATGCATTGTGCTAATTCACATAACTAGCGACCCTCTCACGCGACGTCACTAGACAGGATTATACGAGTCCACGACATCATGTGACAAGTACAATCTTCCCAATATGCTTGCTGCTTTCCTTGAGCCGGTGGCCCTCCGCAGCTTGGGCTAGAGGAAGATATCTGTAAACCTCGGGCTTCACTTTGCCTTGCTCGATCGCCGGCCAAACTTTCTTCTCTCCCTCACTTTCGATCGCAGCTTTATTATCTGTGCTTCTGTTACGTAAGCCTGCCGCTGCACGCACACAAATATGTAAGTCCACAATGATTTGGGAAAAAAAATGGTGCCAATATCATGTTTCCACCCGCTCAATTCATGGGCATGAGGTGCCCAAGTTCCTTGGGGTAATGGTTTCTATGGCACAAACTATATCAGAAGAATCCTCAACCAATCCAAATATCCAATTGCCAACCAGATCAAACTTAAGAACCAACAAAATGCTTTTCGCGAACCTTGCACGGTGAGGCGTCTGGCCAGAAGACCACTCAGATCCACTTGTATAAGCGCTCCAGTCTGAAAGCTGATGATGAATAGCCTCCCGTCAAAATTCAAGCTATCAAGGTTTCTCTGAAAATTGGACGCACCAACACAGTCCAGTATCTCATCGACGCCTGCCAAGACGAACTATTGGAAATCAATTCCCTTCACAGACCAACATACTGTCGCATGGTTCATCTATGACTTCAATTTTTTATGTGAAATCTCACTTATATCTCTCAACAAATCAGAATGACCGGATCCGTGTTTAAAAGAATGATTTCTATGTCAAGACATGGCTTTGCCAAGTTAAAATCGCCTCATAAAGCTTTGACACAACATCAGTCAATGGCTTGCGATTCAGGGTGAAAAGGAATAGGTCAACTATACATCTACAGAACTTCCCCTCTAATGAACCACAGTGATCAGGTGCATATAACACTGTTAAAAAATTTCCCGTGACAATTGGCTTATGTTTTTCTTGTAAAGTTTTAGGATTATATTAATAAATTTGGAGAGTTTAGGATTGATTTGATATGTGTAATATGTTTATGACTGATTTGGCAATTTTTCCTCAATCACCAGGTGAGCTGATTAACCAAAAATATTTAATAATTTTAAGAAGTCATGTCAATTGCATCGACGTCATTTGAGTTAAGTGCTCATATAATAATTTTGCGTACCCAATATTAATATGCTCATATGAGGTCACATGTCAATTGTAATTAATTTTGTGTGATATTTGTTAAACTATCAAAAAGCATTTGTTCATGTAGTTTGTATTTTTCCTATATACATGTGGTATTTCTCTACTCACATGTCTAAGTTTTCGGGTTGAACCTTTTAACACGCCATAAAAGCCAGGTATTACCTAGTTTATTTTGCACATGCAACCTCCGACACTTCAAATATCACACGTCTTTTCTGACCTGGCTTGCGATATGCTCAAATTTCACGTCCTGTTACTAACCCAACTTGAAATATGCTCAACTTTCACATGTTATACCTAATCAAACTTGTATTATACTTTTTATAGATACTTGTGGCATTTCTCTACTTATAAGCTCTTCCTTTTGGGTCAAACAGTATGTCACATAACCATTACCTTTTTGCTTTTGTTTTTACAAGCCACTCAATTTAGAAACGGCTCAATTTGTTGGTTGTGAATTGTAATTTCGGAGGACTTATGAGCATTTAATATTCTCCAAATGAGAGTATCTTTTGTCACGAAAAATTTCAAATAAGTGCATGAAATAGAGTCCTCTTCTTTAAAAAGGACCTAAAGTTAATTTAGCCTCAAAGAAGGGCCAGAAGTGATCAACTCAATTTCAAAGAAGAGCGTCAATTTAGAAGCCAGCCAAGTTAGGGATACTTTCTCGTTTCTCCTTTCATTTTCTTCATTATTCTCATGCCTCATCTGCTTCACTCCGTAGATTGCCTACTCTAGAGTCCATTTCCATCTCTCGTCAACCTTGCCGTCAATACCCTCAACCTCCTTAACCACCTCCCTGAACGACCATTCCAATTTGTTCGTCAGAAGATGGAGATCAACTACAGCCCTATATTGAGCATGAGTGGGCTAGGATGTGACGCCATGCTCGATTTTGGCCCCACATCACGTGGTCGTGGTCGAGTACGAGGAGGTCTAAGCCATTAGCTTGCTGTCCTTTTTGTTATCAATGCTCGAACTTAGATTTGTCTTCACACTAGCTATGTTTTCGGTCTCAGCAAAGAGAAGCCAAATTCAAGTCCCTAAGCCAGATTTTTCAAAGGTTTTTGTGGAATCTATGCGATCCTCATGTGCACCGATTCCTTTTGTGAAACATTCGATTATGGGGAGTCCTAAACCATTTTGTTTTGTTTTGTATTTTGTTCTTCTCTGTCGTAAATAACATATGTGTGGAACTAGAGTCATCCTTTTTAAAATTGAGCGCTCTTGTTGTTTTGGTACAAATGGTTACAGGGGATGAATATCTTCAATCGCCGAATAGAACATTCTCGAGAAAGTGTGAGTGAAGGTTACGACGGCATAGCCAATTTCATTAGCAGTGAGAACAGAAAACTGTCTTGTTATTTGTCGAAATAAGTTCTTACAAGCAAATAAAGTTTTGACAGGAAAAATCAATGCTGGAAAGTCAATTCTCTGTAGACCAACCTCTGACCACTCCCTTGCAATTGTGGAATCCGCCAAATTCTGGCGTTCAATTCAATAAACTTTGATATATTCTTTTGGTTTCAACCTTGGAGAGCTTACAAAAGAACGTTTATGATGTCCGTTTTCTCTTTCATCCTTCGTCCATTCTTTTGAAATCAATGCCGACGGAATCGAACATCCCCAAAAGAAAAGCTTTGTGCACTTGGTCCCTACATTGTTTTCCACGTATATATCCCTGAACGACACACAAACATATGCAAGAAAACAAGTTAATCTTCACATGCATCAGATTAATTTATCATAACGATTGCCATAATCTCATCTTCTTGTCATTTGCCTGGTGTTCATGATATTACATACGGTTACTATGAAGCTTATAGCCAGTTAGTGTTATTTTACCAGCAACTTAAGCAGTAGAACTTCCTGATACGAATTTTGCGTTCAGTGTGCTGCAAATTGAAGAAAAATGATGAAGAAGAAAAACTTAGTAGAATTGGTATTATTGTGCGTCATCTTAGTTTTTGAGGGCCACTGTACTCAAACAGTACTCTGTACTAGTGTAACGTATGATGGTAGAGCACTGGTCATTGATGGAAAGAGGAGGATTTTGCAGTCCGGCTCTATCCATTACCCGCGAACTACGCCCGAGGTTGGTCTTCGGCTCGGTTCTTGTTTCTTGAATGGTCATATCACTGATTTGGTACTGTCAGGAATCGTTCGTTGCATTGCATGACTCTGTGAATTGTGACGTGCAATTTTAGGTATGGCCTGAGCTTATCAGGAAAGCCAAGGAAGGAGGGCTGGATGTGATCGAGACCTATGTTTTCTGGAACTATCATGAGCCCATGAAAGGACAGGTATGAAGTTAGGCATTTTGCTCGCTGCACAATTACTATGTTCGCGGTTATTTCTTGTGGTACCAGTTGACACATTGTCACGGGATACTTATTGTTAATCCATCAACTTTGTGAACTACGTGCGAAACCAGTGTTTACCCTTGGGCTGGAGAATTCAAATAGTTAGGCAGACGATAACGACATTCTCCGCCATTACCTAGAAGACTTTTCTCTCCCCATAAATATCATAAATCAAATTGGTTTTTGGTTGTCTTCTTGATACATCCTTCATTTTCCTTTTTCAGTATTACTTTGGAGGAAGATTTGACCTCGTGCAGTTTGTCAAGGTTGTGCATGAAGCAGGTCTCTTTGTCCATCTGAGAATCGGCCCTTATGCTTGTGCCGAATGGAATTACGGGTCGGTTCTGCTTAAGCTCCTCTCATCTTTTTCTGGAACATGTGATTGCTTTATCTCATTTAGTTGCTCTTGGTATTAGTGTATTAGGATAATCTTGTGACGTTCTTGAATTCTCGAGACAGGGGCTTCCCCATGTGGCTACACTTCATTCCAGGAATTCAATTCCGCACAAACAATGCACTTTTCAAGGTGAATTCGTACTTAGACTGTAGTAGAGTTTGCCACAGTGAACACTTGGGATTATCGAGCTTTTCACACTCCTTTGGCTTTCGGTCCTGACCCCTTCTGGTTGAATTGTCAAACACAGACCGAAATGGAGCTTTTTCTTGGCAAAATAGTCGGATTGATGAAGGAGGAGAGTCTCTTTGCGACCCAGGGCGGACCCATCATTCTTGCACAGGTGATTAATGAGCGTACTCTGACTTGTATTCACATATTCATTGAGCAGATTATATTGCAAATTACCGTGTTCAGACGAATTTGCTGGACTCTGTTCATTTTGGTGAATTTTTGCTGACTAAGCTTCAGTAATCCGCCAGCATGGACAGAATCCTTAGACAAGGTCAATGCAAGGTTACTTGCTCGTAAAAATCTCGCACCAATCTTGCGTAACACCACGGAAGAAATCACAACCGTGTCATGTTCCTTCCAATAGCTATGTTCTTGCTCGCAAGAGTTTCTTTCATTCTGCTTTATGCTATGCCCTTCGTGAAGGAGTATCGATATTGCTCAAATGACTGCTTCATTTAAGTGCATTTCCCACCAGAAGTTGGTTTACTTGATATACTTCACATGCTGTGACAGGTAGAGAATGAATACGGGAATGTCGAATGGGCATATGGAGTCAATGGACAATTGTATGTCCAATGGGCGGCAGAAACTGCTGTTGACATGAACACGTCCGTACCGTGGGTGATGTGCGCACAAAGCGATGCACCGGATCCAATTGTAAGCTTTCATTTTCGTGACGTGGTTGTTCGCTAGTTACAACTTACAAATGCTTTCTGGTTCGGAACAACTCAAAGCTCCTCTTTTCATGACAATCTATGTTGTTCGCTAGTTACAACTTACAAATGCTTTCAGGTTTGGAGCAACTCAAAGCTCTTCTTTTCATGGGAATCTATGTTGGTTTTAAGAGTTCATTAATCTTCTTCAATCATTGCAGATCAACACCTGCAATGGATTTTACTGTGACCAGTTCACTCCGAACTCTCCTACCAAACCCAAAATGTGGACAGAGAACTACGTCGGGTGGTAATTGTTTGCGGCATAACTTCGTTAAACAAGAGGCCCGTAGCATAAGGAGTTTCCATTTTCCGCAAATTCATTTCGTCTTTCTTGATCCACTTGTAGGTTTCTCTCTTTTGGCTACCCAATTCCGTATCGACCAGTTGAGGACCTTGCTTTTGCAGTTGCACGCTTTTTCGAATATGGTGGTACTTTTCAGAACTATTACATGGTGAGCTACTGTATCAGTAATGTTTGTTCGTTTTTCCTGCATTTCAACCCTTGATTTTACGTATGCAACCTTAAGGCGACCAGCCTATGGGCTGATACTTTGGCAGTATTTCGGAGGAAGCAACTTTGGACGAACTGCTGGTGGGCCTTTAGTTGCGACAAGTTATGATTACGATGCTCCTTTGGACGAATATGGCAAGACATTTCATAAATTGTTCGTTTGTCGTCGACTTATGGCCAAATTATGGAATTTCTGTGACATTTCTCTGAAGCATCTTGTGGATGCGTATCTTACAAGCGAAACTGAATGCAGGTTTTATCAGGCAACCGAAGTGGGGGCACCTCCGCGACCTACACAAGGCAATAAAACTATGTGAAGATTATTTGGTCAGTTCTGAGCCGACCCATGTGGAACTTGGCTATAATCTAGAGGTGAGAATACAGTAGCCTAGCTCCAATTTGGCAGGACATAAAAGATCGTAAAGCATCTGGGACGTAATATTAGTTTCGTTGACAAAACCAAAGATCAGATTACATATGGCCCTGCTATTTATCAGTTTTACTATCAGGAAGCTCTAGTGCATTTTGAAAGCCCACAATATCAACTACAATAGTTTCTTCAGCATTTTTCAGTGGCCCAACTTAATTATGCACGACTCTTGTGTTAGGATCAATGATCCTTAGTTGACTCTCCTCTTAGTAAAGTGATCTAAGAAGTTGCTTTTGCATATTTCTTGTGACCCTTTAGCCTAACCTATTGGCAATTCTGTTGCCCCTGAAAAGCCTTATAACGTCTCAGCCTGACTCGGAAATACTTCTCTTCAGGCGCACGTCTATTACAAGTCTTCAAATGACTGTGCAGCTTTTCTTGCAAATTACGACAGCAGTCGAGATGCTGCGGTCCAATATAACGGGAATTCGTACTTCCTTCCTGCTTGGTCTGTGAGCATCCTTCCAGATTGCAAAACAGTCATCTATAACACTGCGAAGGTACAAATACTTTCCCACTTAATGCACATCCAATGGATTAAGTTTCAATTTATATTTTATTTTCTGTTTGTCTAGTTTCTCGATCTACTGGCCTTTATTCAATGATACAGATAAAGACAAGTTTATGAAACTTGAGACTAAAACAAGCATCATGCTTTTACCAGTTCACTAGTTTAGATTCTTCTGTTCACTTACTTATCTGGTTTCCACATTTTGGCTGGTTGAAAAACTTTAGCTGACGTATCTTCTTGAGCATGATTGTGTCTTTTACTACTGGTAACAATTGCAGGTTGTTTCACAAAGGACTGTTGCTGATAACTCATTTGCTCGCGCAACCACTGCACATGAGACTTCTATTGCACCATCATCCTGGAGTTGGTACAAAGAACATGCTGGTATCTGGGGCAACAATTCTTTTACTAGCTTGGGCCTACTGGAGCAAATAAATACGACAAAAGATATTAGTGACTTCCTATGGTACACTACCAGGTAAGACACTTCATCTATGGATCGTGTACTGATTTTCACAAACCAATTGATTTAGTTCTAGACCTACCGATTTGACATAAGTCAAGTTTAGGCAATTATAAAATCGAGGTATATTACCAGTTCAAAGGAGCACTTCTACTGTCTCTCTAGAAAGATACATCCTACTCTGTTGTGTCCATAATTATTCCAATTTAACCGACATTCTGCGTAAACTTTGTCACTACTGTTGGATTACTGCTGCATTTGCTATCTGATGCTTCTCTGTTATGGTGGCAGTATCTATGTAGATGAGAATGACCCATCAAATCATGAGAAAGAAGGTCTTTTGTTTCTTGGGAGTTTGGGACATGCAGCTCTTGTTTTTGTCAACAAAAAAGTTGTCGGTGAGTACTTACCTCAAAATCATACTCGGCACTGAACTATAAATGAAATTGGCTGTTCTGTGTTCAAAGTGTACTCATAAACCAAAGGCAGCGATATTCAGCAAAAGTTTGGTATCTTTACTTTATCTTTTAGCTCGAGGAGCCAAGAATTTGTTAAGAATCAGTATTACATGCCGCGCCTATTCATAGATGCTCGAAATTCTTGTAGGGTAAGTGTAAATACCCTAAAGATTGACTAAGCATCGGAGAATACCTCTTGCCTTCTAATTTTTCTTCATGAAGAGTAATCTGTCTTTCTACGTTGGCAAAAAATTGCAATCTTGATTTTACACTATAAGCTTGATGCGATGTGCATAGTTTTTTTAGCTTTGGAACTTCTTCTGATGCATTCTTCTAATTAACCTCGCCATCCATCCATCTAGCTCCTTAATCGCACCAACTGAGGCATGAAGCTTTCGTGTCTAGGAAAACTCTCCCATTGTTCATCTGGCATGCTGCAGGGTTCGGATATGGTAACCACGACAATGCAAAATTCTTGATGACTCAGAAAATTAATCTGAACCCAGGAAATAATACACTGGATGTGCTGAGTATGATGATCGGTCTACAGGTAAAAGAACCATCTCCACTAAAATCATAATGCATAAATAAAAATTGACATGTGCAATTTTCATTATGAACCGTTAACCGAACACTGCTAGCTTTTTGAACGCATTATCACTTTGGAATGGATAAGCCAGGTTGTATGTTCCACTTAACGCGTCTCTTCTCTTTATCTTTCACACATTGTTCACCAGAACGGCGGGCCTTGGTTCGACATCCAAGGAGCGGGACTTTTCTCTGTCATCGTTGGTGAACTTGGAAATGGTAGAACCGATCTCTCGTTTGATGAATGGACCTATCAGGTGAGAGAATTCTCCTAAAACCTTTACTTGGCATGCTGAGTATGTTAATCAAATTACGCTTTGCATGTTGGATATATTCTCACATATTTTTTTTTTGGTAAGGTAAATATATGTATTGAACTTGTTGCCAAAGATACAAAAGGAGATACCCGGTACTACAAAAGGCCTTCACTAACCATAGATATCTATGATAAGTGTAGGAGTACCGTGGTTCTCATTCACTATGCGACAATGTAGGTACTATAAGAAGATAGACTCCGGTATTCCCCAATTACATTGAATTCGCCTATTCTTACTCGAGTCCGCTACGTGATCAAATGACATTGCTTTGTCTTTGATCATCTTCCTTAATTTCTGTTCCATGGCCGGTAGGTAAAATTTTGCATCACGAAAGAGTATATTGTTTCGTGTCTTCCAAATCACATGGCACAGGGCCCCCAGACCAAACCTCGCCATTTGCTGCCAAAATTGATCGCCGGAGATGTTATTTAAAGCCCATGCAACCGTCTCTTCCCAAGATCTGTTCGTCCATTGCAAGCAGCAGTTCTTACTCCAAACCAATGCTAGTCGACCAGTGATGGTACAGCCAAAGAAAAGATGATTAATTGAGTCAGGTCTCAATTTACAGAATGGACAACTTGCCTCTCGGATACGCTTATAGATGAGTAAGTATACCTGAGTTGGAAGTCGTCTTCTCATCATTATCCATAACAAAAATTGATGACTGGGAAGAATTGCTTTATCCCAAATAAAGTCTGCCCAGTACACCTGTTGTCTCCTTTTCCTTATCAAATTCCAAGCTGAGGCCGTGGTGAACTTGTCATTAGCACTCCCCTTCCACAGTAGTCTATCCTCACGATCCACAATGGAAGGAATTGGATCATTCCAAGATAAAATTGTTTCCAACAGATTAGAGTGACGTTCTTGAGGAACCAGTAATTCGCACAGTTTTGCATCCCTGGAGAATCCGGACTGATATATCTGTCTATCGGAGAATAGCAGGTTTAGAGGCCCCTTGGGGTGCCAATTATCAAACCAAAGTGAGATTGCATCACCTCTCCCCACCCGCCATTGAAACCAGGTACGAAAATATTGTCCAATTTCCAACAGTTTCTTCCAAGACCATGAACAGAACGTTGGTCTCCCTGCAATCCAGAAACTTTGTTTTTTAAGAAACACCGAGTGTATCCAACGGCACCATAGTGCTTCCCTATCTGTGAATAGATGCCAGACGTGTTTAAGCAACGACGCCACATTCGAATCTTTAAGTCTCCGTATCCCTAATCCTCCTTCAGCTTTTGGTGAAGCTACATCCTTCCAGGCGACTTTCGCACCTCCCGAATCAAGTGAAGGTCCCTTCCACAGAAATCTACTAAGTACCTTCTCAATTCTTTCCAGAACTGAAACCGGTAGTAAGAAAATATTTGACCAGTAAACTTGTATGGCATGTAGTACCGACCTGATCAATTGTAGTCTTCCTGCAAAAGATAGAAATCTTTGTGTCCACGATTGGGCTCTACTTGTGATTGCATTCACCAAGGTAACACAGTCCACCTGCTTCAACCTGGAAGAGATAACCGGAATTCCAAGGTACCTAAAAGGCAACTTACTTAGCCTAAAATCCACAATATTCACGATGTCCATTCGCAACCTTTCCGAACCACCGGAAATAAAGATTTCACTCTTCCCAGCATTTGGCGTTAAACCTGACCAATTGGAGAAGTTAACAATAGCTTCCTTCAACAGTGTTACCGATCTAATGTCAGCTTGACAAAAGAGAAGGACGTCATCCGCAAAAAACAGGTGAGTCAAGCCCATAGTTTTACACCTCCAATAGTATTTGAAGTCCTGATCTGTCACGCCTTTTCTGATGAGTCCAGAGAAGACTTCCATAATCAGCGTAAACAGATATGGTGACATAGGGTCGCCCTGTCTCAGTCCCCTGGAGCTACTGAAGAAGCCTTTTAACTCGCCATTTAGAGAGATAGAGAACATTGGTGTACGAACACAGGTCATAATGAGTTGAACCAATTTCTGTGGGAATCCAAACGCCAGCAACGTGGATTCAATAAAGTCCCACTGTACCGAATCATAGGCCTTCCTGAAGTCAACTTTTAGTGCACACTTCGGTAGATAAGGGTCACGATGAAACCCAGCAAACAATTCTTGAGCAAGTAATATATTATCACTGATTCTTCGACCTTTAACAAACGCCGCTTGCGAGGGATCAATGAGAGATTGCAAGACACTAGAAATTCGGTTCGCCAACAGCTTAGTAATGCATTTATAAACTGTGTTACAACAAGCTATTGGCCTAAAGTCATCGACCGACGAAGCATTTTGGATCTTTGGAACCACCGAGATTATAGTGGTATTTAGTTGCAGCAGCACATCATGCTCTTCATCAAAAAGGTAGTTAAACTAACCAGATTTTTTCTTTCCCCGTGTTTTCAGGTGGGCCTTGAAGGCGAACATCTTGGATTGGATAGAATAAGCATGGCAAATAGTTCACTATGGACAAAGGGCGAGCTCGTACCGGTTAACGAAAGCTTAATCTGGTATAAGGTCTGTTCAATCCATAATAGCTCTTTGATTTCCAATTCATAGGATGGTTCACACGTTGAGGACTGTCTCAATAAAGATTGGAGCTAGTTTTGTTCAATTCTTACCGTTTGTCCTCAGGTGACGTTTTCAGCTCCTGAAGGAACAGGACCGCTAGCATTGAACCTTGCTAGCATGGGGAAGGGACAAGCGTGGGTGAATGGGCAGAGTGTGGGACGGTACTGGCCCGCCTATCTCTCGCCACCGACCGGCTGCACCGATGACTGCGGCTACCGAGGAAGTCATGACCCGTCTAAATCTCAAAAGGATTGTGGCAAGCCTACCCAAACATTGTGAGATCTTTCCCATGTTTACCCTATATTTCATCTGCACATGTTGGTCCGAGGCTCTGATGGCTTCTCTCTCCCTCCCTCCTTCCCTAACGGCTGAATCCGTTGTCTGACACTAAGGTATCATGTCCCGCGCTCTTGGATAAATCCAGGAGAGAATCTCCTAGTTCTTCACGAAGAGATCGGCGGAGATCCTTCGAAAGTTTCCGTGCTAACGCACACCGGCCAAGAAATATGCGCAGTGTTGTCCGAAGCAGATCCTGCTCCAGTCGATTCTTGGAAACCGAATTCAGAGTCCACGCCGAACAGCCCTCAAGTTCGACTCTCTTGTGAAGCTGGGTGGCACATTACTTCCATCCGCTTCGCTAGCTTTGGGAATCCTCAAGGCAGCTGCGGTGCATTTGCACCGGGCGCTTGTCACTCTGACGTCGCATCCATTATAGAGCAGGTATGCCCGCTTTTCTTATTGCATCTCTTTTATCAGAACAAGCGAACTGTCACTACTGGGACTGAAGGCTGTAAGCGCAACATGTACAGATACATGCCCACGAGTTGATTGTTGCTTTTTGTCGACAGGCTTGTATGGGTCGGGAGGCATGCTCAATATCTGTAACAGCAGATGCGCTCGGCGACCCGTGCCCGCAGGTGCTAAAGAGTTTGGCCGTTGAAGCTCTATGCAGCTAGCGGGTGTAGTTCATAAAGAGTAAAAACTTCCTTGCTTGCCTTGTTTCTAGCCTTTCTTCTATTCGTGGTCCAAAGGGCTTTTATCCCGCAAGTAAAAGCAAGAACAAGACAGTTATTCAGTCTATTTGAATTGTCTCTGCCATATGATTGTAAAAGGGACTATGCATTGTGCTAATTCACATAACTAGCGACCCTCCCACGCGACTTAACAAGACCAGACAATATGAGTCCACAACATCATGCGACTAGTACAATCTTCCCAACATGCTTGCTGCTTTCCATGAGCCGGTGGCCCTCCGCAGCTTCGGCTAGAGGAAGATATCTGTAAACCACGGGCTTCACTTTGCCTTGCTCGATCGCCGGCCAAACTTTCTTCTCTACCTCATTTACGATCGCAGCTTTATTCTCTGTGCTTCTATTACGCAAGCCCGCCGCTGCACACACAAATACGTAAATTTACAATGATTTCGAAAAAATAATAGTGCTGATATCACCGTTCAACCCACTCAATTCATCAGCATGAGGTGCCCAAGTTCCTTGGGGTAATGGTTTCTACGGCTCAAACTGTATCAGAAGAATCCTCAACCAATCCAAATATCCAATTGTGAACCACATCAAACTTAAGAACCAACGAAATGCTTTTTGCGGACCTTGCACGGTGAGGCGTCTGGGCAGAAGACCTCTCAGATCCACTTGTGTAACCGCTCCAGTCTGAAAGCCGATGATGAATAGCCTCCCGTCAAAATTCAAGCTATCGAGGTTTCTCTGGAAGTAGGACGCACCAACGCAGTCCAGAATCACATCAACACCTGCCAAAACGAACTATTGGAAATCATTCCCTTCACAGACCAATATACTGTCGCATGGTTCATCTATGACTTCATTGTTTATGTGGAGTCTCACTTATATGTCTCAACAAATCAGAATGACTAGATCTGTGTTTAAAAGAATGATTTCTATGTCAAGACTGGCTTTGCCAAGTTAAAATCACCTCATAAATCTCTGACACAACATCAGTCAATGGCTTGCGATTCAGGGTGACGAGGAATAGCTTAACTATACATCTACAGAACTTCCCCTCTAATGAACCACAATAATGAGGTGCATATAACGCTGTAAAAAGCCATTTTATTGCCTCTGTAACAGAGTAAGAATGTAAGAAAAGCCGACACAAATAATAAGTTGCAGGAAAAGCAGAAAATTATAGCGCAAGATCATGAGATAAAAGCCTCGGTGATTGCTCCATCCTAATTCTGACATAATGTGCCAATTCATCTTCCATATGAATAAAGAACAATTAGCTCCTAAACAAGTGATTATATTTGACAACTCTGATTGATATTCAGAAAAAAAAAAATGCATGATGCACCTTTTCCTGCAGTTTCTTCTTTCACTCGTGCAACAAAGTCCTCTGTCTTGTAGTTGATGCAAACGTCTGCACCCAGATCCTTGCAAGCAGCTAACTTTTCTTTACTTCCTGTGAATTGAAGGTCAGTACATAAGTCATAGGGTTTGAAGTGCCAAGTCTGTAGAAGCCACAATTAGTTTGAAAATACCTGCAGTTACAAATACCCTAGCACCATAATATTTTGCTATCTGAATAGCAAATGTGCCAATCCCACTGGAGCCACCGTGTATCTGCAATTTTCATCAGTACGCTAATGAATGAAAACAATGGTAAGAAGAAATTGGGAATAATTTAATAGCCAAATAAGTCTAAGCATGGAGACTTTACTTTCCATCCCATGATAAATTTGCTTGTTCTCATTAAGAAATTCTACTTGTGCTTATGATTCTAGGCTAGCCTTCCCAGTCATTATTGTCAAATGTCCTCCAGACCCTGAAGTGAAGGGCTGCTGAAGTTTTGCTAGCAATAATGCATGTCTATATTGACCCAACTTAGAAAATTGCCACGAGTAAAAGAGAGCAACTTGAAAAAGAAAAAAAGCTCAGGTACAAAAACTAATTGCTTCCCGCGGCTAGGCAGTAGATGTGAAACACCACTATCTTCACTAAACATTTGTTATCACATGATCACATAAGACATCCACACTCATAGCCTTGAGCTGTTACCAAGAATGTTTCCCCGTCAGAGAGGTGACTCATCATGAAGACAGTGGACCAAACAGTGCAAGCCACTTCCGGGAAACTCGCAGCATCATTAAGCGAAATTCCAGCAGGAACAGGAAGAACTTGTCCTGCTGGAACCGCTACTTTCTCTGCATAACCTCCTCCAGCAAGCAGAGCACAAACCTGCACATCATCAGATTATCATTGTCACTTTCAAGTAATCGTGTCAATATTATTATGAAATCTCAAAAGCCAGCAGCCCTCAAATAACTAGAAGGACATAAAACCGTCACGTTTCAAGCTTATAAAAGTTCTCACATTAAATAGCCTCAAAGAAAATTTAATTCCTCTGTAACCGGAAATCCATGAATATCCACCCATTCTGGGTGGATAATAAGAAGATTTACTTAAAATTTAGGATCCAAGATATGTACAAATATAGTTCCCAGCTGCAGCTTCTTGGTCATATTGCAATCAACATCCCTCAATGATAGGGTGTTTGCACTTTGACCCTGATCTCAAAAGCTTATTGTTTTACTGGAAAAAGTTCAAATGATCTACTCAACACCAGAAAAGTAGGTGCATATCTACTACTAAAAAGCTGCTAAGTCAAAATATTTATCAGGAAAACTCGGTTTCACACATGCAGTTAGTTGGAATTGTCTGAAACATTATTTTATGCATGATTTTCTAGATAGCTGGCTTCTATCTGAAGCCATTTCTAATGGGGCAGTACCCTCTTGGTACCTTGTTGATTAAATTACATAAATCATTAAGAGAAATCGAAAATCTCTCATCCAGAACGAATATGAGATACTTTGTAGACGTTGATCATACAATCGGTTCGCCTTCAGATAGGTTGTCCATAGGCCATCCAATCTCAAAATATTTGACTACCTTAAACCATGCAGATTGTTATCGAGGAGCAGTCGGTCAGCATATCTACTGTATATCTCCTATAAGAAAATTTCCAGGCATACTTCCTAATATGAATGGTTTATGTCTGAAATGCAAACTTTAAACCTGAGTGCATATCCCGAAGGAATGATATCCTGCAAAAATCGCAATAGACGCAGGAGGATACACTACTGAAAAACCAAAAGATAAGGTACCCCGCATGATTAAGGAACTGACAGCAGCTTTCCTCAGTTTCTTCATACTCAAACCGTGGAAAATTCAACCCTTTTGAAGAAACAGAAAAAAAAAAAAGTGAATGTATTCACAAACAAGTTCCGGAGAGAGCTACACAACAACGCCCGAATCACATAAATCGACCCTCATAACGAAGAAATACCAAGAATCCAACTTTGTCACCCAAAAATCCAGCTCACAAAGCGAAAAAAAGAAGAGGCAAAATATCACCTGATCCCCAACTTTCCAGCGAGACACGCTCTTCCCAACAGCTTCGATAGTCCCGGAGCATTCGAGGCCCGGGAACTCGCTCGCGCCCTTCGGGGGCGGGTACATGCCCCTCCTCTGAAGCGTGTCGGCCCTGTTCAGCGCGGTGGCCGCGATCTTGATGAGGACGTGGTCGTCCTCGAGCTTCGGGTCCTCGACTTCTTGAAGTCGGAGCACTTCTGGGTCGCCGGGGGTTGTTATCACGACGGCCTTCATCGTCGGTTTCCGGTGAGTTGACCCGCGTCCTTGTCGCGGACGGCAGCGAGAGAGAGTGAAGAGCCGAGGTGTCAACGCTCGGTGGAGGATGCGTAGGAACAGACAAAAGGGTCGCCGCTACTCGGCGGGTAGCAACGCTACGTGTAAGGAAGGAAGAAGCAGATGGGAGTACGCAAAAGCAAGGCTTTGGATTTGGAGGGGAAGAAGAGCTTTCATGGGGGCGGCACTCATCCGCAGCATACTGCTTGGCAAAAATTTCAGGATTTTCTTCGATCGTGCTCCAATTTTTTTTTTAGCACGATTGATTCCCGAACTTTAAATATGATTTATATAATTTTAATTTATTAAATATAATTATTAAATTTGAACTTATAAATAATTTTATTCTTAAACTTTTAATTTATTCGATATAATCGCTGAATTTTTTTGTATATGTTCAACTTAATCTCCTAACTATATAAAATTGTCCAATGCTATTCATAAACTTGAATTGGCTAATATTTGTTATAATAGATAAAAAAAATTTAAAGATCGCATTACAAATTAACTCAAAATATGTGTAAAGTGAAGAAGCGTCCCAAGCTCGTCACCGAACAAATTAATGGGCGGGCCAACGAATGATTACTAATCACCTGAATGCAGCCCGAGATAGTTTTCTTGAATATTGAAAATAAAAATAAATCTGAGAGAGAGAGAGAGAGTGATCAAGGCTTGTATGTTCTTTAGATGGCCATGACCCACTGTGACACGCCGCGCGGCCCTTAATCTTGAGCCTGGTCTCGGCACGGCTCTTGAGCAGCAATCGATCAATTGTCCTGGCAAAGAGCAAATCAATTCGATGGCCGCCACGGACTCTCGATCGCCTTGATTTCCAACCATTCGCCTCGATAGGGGCAATTGCCTCGCCAGGCCGAAGAACTGAAGAACCGTCGGCGTTGCCCACACTTTGATGCCATGGCGAAGTCGTAAAGATTTTGAACCATTTTCAGCATATAATTTCAACCGACATTATCAGAGAAAAGATGAGAAATTTATAGAATGAAATTTAAGAACTAAGAAACTTATTTATTATAAATTCTCATTTTATGCATTTGTAATTACGTGTGGTCGGTACTTTAATCATATGCATGAGTTTCTTTCAATGTAACCACATGATTCTTACGCTCACCATAGAATGATTAGTTTGACGGAAAACTACTCGGTTTGTCAATATGTATATCAGGATGTCACTACGGGCTCAATATTGTGCCAGAATTCAAGAAGTCTCTTTGAATGAAGGTAACAAATGCTGAGGTTCACTCTCTTATAACTTGAACTCATAATTTAAGCTATGTGTGTTTCACGGAAAATAACTTTCAGAAAAATATTTTTCGAATTTTCAAGAATTCGTTTCACGGAAAATGAAATAATCAAGAAAAATATTTTCTACCATTAGAAAAAATACCTTCAAGAGTGAGGAAAATGTTTTCCGCCTTTTTTAGAAGTGAAAAACATTTTCTATCTTCTTTATTTATTTTTAAATATCACAGCCTCTAACACTATATCTCGATCTTGTTTGAGACCAACGAGCCGGCGGCCTTAGACAAACGAATACCATAAAATATTTTTCCAAAAAATATTTTCTTAGAAAATGATTTTCCGAATTTTTTTTCTAGAAATAATAAACTTTCCATAAAATGAATGGAGATTTAATGGAAGATAGAATCTCCTTTACCACTAGACTACCATGCTCAGCAATACATGTGGGGTGGGGTTGGCTTATGAAAATGTGCAGGTGTATTTCTTTTTGTAAAAATAAGATGATTTAAAAATATTTTCTTAAAAATAATTCCTTGTTTTACTTAGAAAATTAAATGAAAAATTTCAATTTTTTACGAAAATGTTTAGACATAAATTATTATTGATATATGAAAATACTTGTTCTTTACTAATTATTTCAGGCGATCATTTTTATAAAAGTATTCTCCATATAGTTCATTTTTTACGAAATAAATGAAGAATAATATGTGTGGGATTTTCTCTTTTTTTTTTTCCATTTGGTGTGTGAATAGGTGACATCTGATTTTAGGATAAAATTAGAATCATTGATACAACTTTCCTACTTATAATAGTAGAAATCTATGTATGCCAAAGAGATTAACAGATTTGAAACTTTTATTAATGCGACAGTCACGGTTAAATCATGGGCTTGGATCAGCATTTAGCAGATAACACAACTAAAGGTGGGCCACGGAATTTTCTCTTTGCCAGTTAAACAATAAAACAATTTAAGATATAGATTACTCATAAAAGGATATCATCTCGAATAATTTTTTTGGTCTATTCCAACTACAAGCGACTTCGTTTTAATGTCTCGAAATTTAAATACGTGCATGTACCTTTTTCATTTTCAAAATTCATACGTGCTAAGAAGATCAAATTCGATGACATAAAATGTTAATTGTTCCATCACAACTTTTTATATGCAACCAATAATTACTATATAATTTATTCAACGAGCATATACATGTTTTTAATTTATTCTAGAAGCACATGTTTATTTTCTTTTCATTATTATTTTCTGTCTCTTTTTAGAATTTCTAGCCAACGGATTTTCAAATTCCAAATCGATGTATGTACATTATATATATGGCCAATTTTGTTTGCTATTGAAACAACTGTTTTGCGTTTTTGGTACAAATGAATTTACATGAATGAGGAAAAAATATTACTTTTAAGACCATCCTTTTTAGCATGTTCATGCTTTTTCACACTATAAATCTTATGGTCAAACTAATATATCTAATGGATGCTCTGATTCTTCAAATTCACAGGTGGACGTTTTGCGTTTTCTTAGGTAGCATATTTTTCTAATCTAGATAGAACATACTAATATAGTATGCTTTACTTTCTTCACTAAATATATTGTTTTAGTGAATGTCTCTGTTTATTTACAAATATGCGATCGATATGCTATATCGACTTTCTTCGACATATTTTTTTTTTGATAAATACTTTCTTCACTAAATATATTGTTTTAGTGAATGTCTCTGTTTATTTACAAATATGCGATCGATATGCTATATCGACTTTCTTCGACATATTTTTTTTTTTGATAAATACTTTCTTCGACATATTTATTTATAACAGAAATTAGAAAAATCTCTAGATTGCTTTCGACCAATTTTCGCTCCTACACTTACTAGCTCGGTTGTTATACACGCACTTGCTAAACTTACACATTATGAAATATAATCTCTCTTTCTTCCCAAGTAGTCCTAATAAACATTAATAGTTCACTGATTGATACCTCCAGATATTGACCCGCTGAATGGATCCAAGACCTGAAGTTCCCTCATAAAACCAAACTGCACGCAATATTTGTTGGACCGATTTGCATCCTCTTGCTTTGTGCGAAACGCCAAGCAACCACTTAGGCATCTCACCACTTAATCTCCTTACCATGCATACAAAATCCAAACTCTCCCCAAATTATGAAAGAAATTTGCAATCCATGGTGTCCCAACTTGGGTATTTTCGCGTTGTAGTCAACGCATTTTTTGACAGATGGGTTTCAGTCCTAACTTCCATTTTTTTTTCCTGTGCCCTTGGAATTGGAAGTAGCTCTCAACTCATGATCTTCTATTCGATCAAGCTAAACGCGGCATATTTACATAAGCGACGCATACTGACTATCGAATTTATGTAACTCAAATGTGATATGGGCGATCGTGACCTAACGTTCAACATAATTTTGAAATTCAGCAAGCCACAAAACTTCAAAATGGGGGATTAAAACGAAAAAAAAAAAACCAGTGGAGTAACATTTGTACGTAAAACATCCATTTTGGAGATGACTAGACCGAGACTGTGAAATCGGTCAAAACTTCAGAAACCGGGATCCCTTGTTTTCCCTAAAACTAAGATCAATTGCTTGCAAAATTTCCTCTAAAATATCAATATTTAGTCTACTCTTCTGCAAATCTGACCAGCAGCAACTAGAACTTGCCTAACATCTAGCAAAAACCCACTTTGCACAAGAGATTATTTAAGAGCTCGAGGCTGTTTGCTTGCTTGTGCATACCCTCTTATTACTTCAAAGGGAGTTATCACTTAAAATTATGGAGTTTGCATCTGTGAGTGTTCATCGTTTGATGTTGATCATATCGTTGGTGCTGATGAGTGGTTCTTTGGAGTTGATGGCGGAAGCGGGCACGACAAGCACGACAAGTGCAATGAAATGGAAACGACGACAACTTGTGACGTGCAAAACTCGTCGGAGCAAGTGCTTCCTGAAGTACATAAAATGTCCGATCGAGTGCCCTCTGGTGAAACCCAAAGATCCCAAGGCCAAAGCTTGCTATCTGGATTGCTACTCACCCAAATGCGAAGCTGTGTGCCGAAGTAAGTAATGACAGACACTTACCAATCAACCTTTCATCTTTGCCTCTTTGAGTATTGTCGTATCATTCGTTGCAAGTTTATGGAACGGCATTGTTTCTCTGGCAAATGAAGGTCATGTAGCTAACACGTTTCCCGTGAGCAGAGCGCAAGCCCAATTGTAGAGGGATGGGGGCCGCATGCTACGACCCCCGTTTTGTCGGCGGGGACAACATCGTCTTCTATTTCCACGGCAGGAGCAACGAGCACTACACGTTGGTATCCGACACCGACCTCCAAGTCAATGCCCGGTTCATCGGGCTCCGACCCGTCGGGAGAGCCCGCGACTTCACTTGGATCCAAGCCTTGGGTCTTCTCTTTGGCTCCCATACATTCACTATCGAAGCCACTAGGGCAGAGACATGGAGCAACGAAATCGACCGCCTTCGATTTTCATATGATGGGACGTCCATAACTTTACCAGAAACCCACAATTCCGAATGGAACTCGCCACTCAACGAATTTAAACTGGAGAGGACTGCAAGCAAGAACAGCGTCACATTGATCATACAAGAGACCCTAGAGCTCTATGTTAGTGTGGTTCCAATTACTGAGGAAGACGATAGGATACACGGTTATGGAATACCGAGAAACGACAGTTTCGCCCATCTGGAAGTGCAGTTCCGATTCTTCGGCCTCTCGCCGAGGGTCGAGGGGGTTCTGGGGAGGACTTACAGGGCAGACTTTGACAACCCGGCAAAGCCTGGTGTCGAGATGGCGGTTGTTGGCGGCGAGGACAAGTACAGGACTAGCTCTCTCCTCTCATCGGACTGCGCCTCTTGTGTGTTCGCTCCAGGGGACAAGGAGGTCTCGTTGTTGAGGCAGTATGGCATGCTGAGTTGCACCAGTGGAGTGGAAGATGGTATTGGAATGATATGCAGGAAATAACAAATTTATAGCCATGTTTCTAAATTACAAACTTCCCTAGATTGTCATGAAGTCCCATGACTCCCACATACAATAATGAGGTTGGAGTTTGAACTACAGATCCACCTCTGATATCTTTGTGTGTTGATTTTGTGTTCTTCTATGAAGTGTGATATTTTTATGTATTGCAGTCAACAGGAGCTTGATTTGTGTTCGCGTTGATTTTCCTTTTGGCTCATCTTAGCTATGAACCTAGCGTTAACTAATGCTTGATTAGTTCACTAGAAAAATCTAGTTGTCTAAGTTTGTATAGCATGAAGAGGAACATAGGCCATGAAAAAAAAAACTCTGAAGTAAAAGAAGTTATCTTTTGAGAGAATGGATATTTATTATACCGATTGTTTAAACTGGCATCGAGGGTTTGGCGAGGAAATGAGCTTTGAGGCTCAAATATCGACAAAAACATTAGATTCGATATACTTAATTTGAAAATGTATTTTAAGTGATTAATTTTAAAATTTAAGCACCGCATAGCATAAGAAGTATATCGAATGAGAAGCATATCGAATGACATTATATATAATGGTTACGATTTAGCTATAAAAAATAATTAAAATATTAGGGAAATTTGCAGTAAGTCAGGGACAAATTTGCAATTTTTTTAATAACGAATAGTGGGTTGGTGACGTAAATTGAAACAAACTTCAAAATCCAGGGATAAATCGCAATTATGCAAAAAATGACAGGCAATTAACAGATATACAATGAAGAAACCAATCGCTTCTTCAGACAGAAAGCCAATCTTCACTCCGACGTTCGCATGCGAACGTCGTTGTCGCTTCACCATCGTTATTTTCTTTTTAAATGTTTCTATCTTTTGGGATTTTACCTCTTCCCATATTCCTGAACGTTGAACGACAGCTACACCGGAAGGGAAAAAAAAAAAAAAAACTCTCCTCGGAAATCCATGATTCTCTGAAGAGTCGGGTAATCTTTTGTAACTAGAATCTTGGCCTTCATATAATTTCTGCTAATGGGACTGTCTGGCTGCGGGTTGATGACAACTTTGAGTTATTGAACTCAGAACTGTTACCATTCCTCATTTCTTGAGCAATCTGAAAAATCAGGAATTTCGACTCTCCATTTTGTTCTTGAAGTTGTGTGATCTGCAAATTAACTGGAGGGTTCTCTTGATATTGACGCAATGGTTGATTAGCTACTGAGTTGAAGTTGGATTTTTGGCTTGATTTGATAGACACCAGTTTCAAGAATTGTTTTCTGGGGGACATGGGTGGAAATGGGTTTCTTTTGGCTTGGAGGCTTGTCGTGCTTCTTCAGTTGATCAGTGGTGTTCTTGGTTGGGGAAAGGAAGGTCACTATGCATCTTGCAAAATAGCAGAGGTAAGTTCACTATGTATTAATCTGCTTCTATTGAGGACAATCCAGACGGCTTTCTAAAACGAGTTATGAACTTTCGCTATGATCATGAGTTGTCCTTTGTGAGGACTGTCCTTGAGCTCAGTTTTAGCACCAATTCTCCTGCTCCAGTCAAATTGTTTTCGCTGCAGATCAGGTGGAAGAGTTAGCTTCTACAGATAAAAGTTGTGTCTTTGGCTGAGTTGTTGGCTATGTTGTATGGAGGCTTTTAGCGTTCTGTTTGGTGAAGTTACTTGACTCTCAATAAGATCGGTTGAGCCAGTCTGCTTTCAGACTCTAGTAGGTGTATTACACGGATATATCAGCTAATTGAAAACTTTGGAGGTGGCTGTAGGTCAACTTTGTGTTTTATAGATTTGGAAATAAGCTTTTGTGAGGTAAGGGAATTGCTAGATAAATGAAAGGGGTGTTGGAAGGTAAGTTGTACTGGATCTAATTTTAATGCTCCAATCAATTGCATAAATTTGATATCACATCCGAATAAAGATCAAGGGGGATTTACTCAAATAGAAAGAGGTGAGATTGGTGAATAATAATTGGTTCAGGTTCCCATCATCATATAGTTACTTAAATCGATTTACATAAAATGGTGAAATTGGAGTTCCATTGGTACTGTTTTTTGGTTGGAAAACAATTGATTTCAACTCTTTAATGCATAAGGAGTTTCTAACTGAAGATGCCAAGGCTATGGTAAAACATTTGCTTCCTGATTATGCTGGAGGGGATCTTGCATCTCTTTGCTCCTGGGCTGATGAGATTCGCTTCCACTATCACTGGAGTGATGCTTTGCACTATGTTGACACACCAGATTTCAAGTGTAACTATGAATACTGCAGTGAGTGGTCTACAATTCCGGCATTGTGAATCTTCTTCACTTAGCAACTACGTCTTTTACAGCACATGCTATATTGCTCTTGCTTCGAGATGGCATTAAACTTGCATTGAAATGATTCTTGTACTCTTTGTGCATCCGGTGTCATACTACTTTGATATATGCATGTCGGCTAAGCTATGCTGGATATCGCAAGCAAGTTATTGCTTTTCCTGATTTGCCAAATTATGTAAAGCACACTCATGAGGCAGGGGTGACTGGAATTATGGTGCTTGAGCATCTAAACTAATCATGCTACATTTTGTCTTGATGCGTAGGACATATATTTGTGCGTAGTTTCCTATTTGCAGCTTAAGTGGTGGCTATTAACACTGGTTGCCTTGGCCTGGCTGTTGAAATTTATGTATGAGCTTAGGTGACAACAGCCTCATTATATTGTGCAAAGACTCCTCTCTATCACTCTAGTATCTATGTTAGAGATCATAATGAGTGAGCTTAAGCTTTGCTTGATTGGCCTAATGCACTATAGTCTGCATGTCCGTCATTAGGTCTTGCCCATGGTTATTCTTAATAGACATAGTGCTGAAAAGCGGAAAATAATTCTCTCTACCTTCTATTTATAGGAGATTGCCATGATTCTTCTGGCCACAAAGATATGTGCATTACCGGGGCAATCTACAATTATACAGGGCAACTCGAAGCAGCTGGTGACTCCTATGCAGTAACAAATTGTAAATATGGCTTGCTCTAAGGACGCATGAATACATGTCCTTTTCCTTGTTCCCAATCTTTCCATCTCAGGGTCTCACTCCTTTCTGATGATTGCAGACAACTTAACAGAGGCGCTTCTTTTCTTATCACATTTTGTTGGGGACATCCATCAGGTTTGCCCTTCTGAATCTCTTAACAAAGACAAAGAATGCAATTTGCCAAATGAAAAGCTTTTGCTTATTTCACAAATTTTAGTTTTCTCAAGAGTAAATTGTGTGGTAGTCAGGGAGAAACATATTGCATGGGCCAGGTATGCCACTGCTAGTAGGGAATTCTTTATTGTGCATGACTTCATCTTTACGGAATCCATGGTCCACCTCAACCATAAACTACGAGAAAATCTTAGGTTAACTATCTTCTTCTGTCTGGCAGCCCCTGCATGTTGGTTTCACCGGAGATTTAGGTGGAAATACAATAATCGTTCGTTGGTACCGCAGGAAGACTAATTTACATCATGTAAGCATTTCTTCCACTGATCAAGCTTCATGGCTTGTCCAGTCCATTGTCAATGCAGTAATTAGAGAAAATTAAGTGTGCAATAGATTAAGATTTATGACAAGGAGCAGTTCTTCCCTCTAAGACAGAAGGAATGGATTCTTCTGAAATTCCTTACAATTTGACTATTTTGACTTAGAAATCTTATGTGAAGGAGTGTGAAGGTTGACCCCTTTGACTGTTCTATGTTCTTGATCTCTCCTCATTATCTAAGGTGTCTTCTGCAGCATAAAGTCTGTGAAACTAAGTTCATCTATGCATGATGGAGCACTCTACTAAGTGAAAGTATGGACTCATACATTTAATGATAATTCTTAGGCAGGATATTTGATTTCAATCATTCTAATGTAATTGAGAGTCATGAGAACTGACCAACCTTATGTTCAAGGGACAAGGTCAAGTTCATTTTCAGTTTTACCCAGCTCTTGCTTATGTGTCCTTGTAGTTTTCCTGTTTGTCAGCTATGCCAATTTGGAAATAGTGACTGCTCTCATCAAGTGGGAAGATCCTGTTGTTATGATGATATAAAATAAACCAAAAATCCTTACATCTGGCAAAATGATATCATTTCAGGTGTGGGACACCATGATAATTGATTCTGCATTGAAAACATTTTATCAATCTGATCTTGCTCAGATGATCCAAGCCATTCAGAGAAATATTACGGTATGCTTTCCCAGTTTTAGTTCGGATTATTTTGTTTCTCAGCATCTTCTGCTTCTTGCGAGAAAATTTTAATGTTGTAGTAATATGTCTTGCTTAAGTAAAGAATGTCTTTATTTTCATGAGGCTTATGATACACTGAGCTCCATTTGGTTTATTTATTCGCGGGATTAGAAAGTAGAAAAGTATATAACAAAGTGCATTTGGAAGCAGAAGATGTTGGATCATGGAATGTGACTGCTAGAACGAGTCCTATCTAATTATAAAGTGCAGAATATGGCTTCCAGGAGTTAGATCTTTTAAAAATAAGATAGCTGTGTAAACTGAAATTTTTGCAGTTTCCTTGTTTGGCAACAGTGATATGTTGTAGACCTTTTTATGCTATTGCACCCTAGAAAAGCCTGATTTTTATCATATTGAGGACACTTTAATAGTCTTGTATAGTGTGGAGGGGGAGCACTCTGTCTTTGTAGCCATTGGCACTTCCTCATTTGTCCAATCAATATTCTATACCTAATTTTCAAAATGATGCATATTCTAAAATAATCCAAGTTTACAATTTCTATAGTCTGCTTTCCATTGGTGTCACTTAATTCAGAATTTCGTGAGAACGTGACCCATCATGCAAAATCATGCATGAGCAACTGTTATAACTGCGTAATTGTCTTTTCTTTACCCATTCCATATATCTTGGTGACTTAGGATGGCTGGTCCAATGATGTACCATCTTGGGGAGATTGTGCATCTAACAAAACAGTTTGTCCTGATCCGTAAGTCTTCTCTTTTGCGTTTACATGTGCTGATCTTAGTCAAATTGATTATTGCACTTGCTCGCCACATTATGTGTCCCTGTGAAGAGTAGCATTTCCAGTCATGCATGTATTCTTCAGGCTACCTATTTTAGGAGTGTTGTTTTTACCCTGTGAAGAGTATCCTGGCATGAAGCTGACCTAGCAAATATTTGCTTGAGATTTCATCAATTAGATAAAAAGTGTCATTAGATAAAAAGTGTCGTTTAGATGAACATCAGCATCATCTTTCTTTTTGCAGTTACGCTTCTGAAAGCATCAAGTTGGCATGTAAATACGCATACAAGAATGCCACACCAGGAAGCACTCTAACAGGTTTTCTCTTTCCTCATTCTATTTTCTTCTTTTTCTTTTCCGGTTGGTGAAAAATGATTTTCTTGATAATGAAATAAGAAATAATAGAAATTACATATGTATATTCATCATTTATCACATTCTGGTAATGCCAATTGATACAGAGCATGTCGTGTTTGAGAGGTATGAAATGTCCAACACCTGCTTACTGCTTTATGTGCTGTGAAAGCTATGGCATCAAACCGGTCAAAAGATGTAACACGC